>CM069913.1:8543260-10943260 GCA_036172215.1 Camellia granthamiana | reverse complement strand
TGTGGTGTTATTGATGTGGTTGTTTTTTTTTTTTGTTTTTTTTTTTTTTGGTAGTGTTCGTCTCTATTGCAACATCGACATTATAACATTAACATTAATTAACATCCAAACGTAACATTAATATAACACATAAAAAAAACTCCTTATTGTACTTTCCCAAATGTAACACTCCAAAAAAACTCCTTTGTATAACACTCTAAAGTAACACATACAAAAATTTCTTATTGTAACACTCTAATGTAACACAAAAAAACTCCTTAATGTATTTTTTCCAAACGTAATACTCTAATATAACACACAAAAAAACTCTTTAATGTAATACTCTAATGTAACACACACAAAAACTCCTTAGTGTAACACTCTAATTTTTTATTTTTATTTTTTATCAGCAAAAAAAACTTTATTGATGAAAAAATCAAGATACAAAACAAGACGATCATCAACAAAGTAGGGAAGTGTAGAGAGCATCAAAACTAACCTAAACAATCCCAACTAGGTTGGCACCGCAAATGAAGCACAATCATATATCAGCACTTGACCCAAGATTAGTGAGGAACCAATCAACAAAGAAACGAGGAAATGGAAAAGAACAAACAACGCCTAAGAGTAGAAACAACCACACAAACTAGCCAACAACAACAATGCAAAACCAGTGACAGTATAACCGCAGACCACTGCAACTTGAGCAAACTTCCCTATGACATAGCTGAAGACAGTAGTTCAGAACAATTGCAAGATTACAACACCACCTTGTTCTCCAAAACCACCCTAATCAACCCGAAGTGCAACACCCACTAACCCAATTATCTTCCAAATTACTGCACAATAAACACCAACTCATGCACTGAGTAAAGCAATCTACAAACTCTATTTTACCCCAAATTGTAACTCTTCACAATATCAATACACTCAACTCCACCAACCTAGACTACTTTTCATAAAACACACACACAAACCTGAACCACCATATAGGCCATAAAGTAGCTAATGCATCAACAACTCCAATACAGCTGCTTTAGAACAACACACAATAGCAAAACAACACTACCCTACAGTTAGACCAGGACAACTGCCATGCTAACATTTAAACCAAACCAAAATTAGAAGCATCAACAACACGAATACAGTTGTAACAGGGAAGCACACACCAATAACATACCACTACCAGAGCACAACATTTTTCCAAACACATACCACCCAAAAATCAGCACACCACACACTGCTACATATACACTCTAATGGCCCCGTTTGGTAGAGCTGTGAGAAAGTGATTATACCTTATATATTAACAGCGTATAGTTTATAACTATGAATATAAGCTGATTTTTGACTTATAAATTAAGCTTCTCTTTCGCCACTCAAAGAATAAGTTGATTTTTGACTTACAAAAAGCTATAAAGCTGTATTGTTAAGCTGAATCAAACATTTCAAAATAGCTTAAATTAAACTAAAAGTTGAAATAAGCTGGAAATAAGCCCTACCAAATAGGGCCAATGTAACATACAAAAAATTTTATTGATGTATTTTTTCTAAATGTAACACTCTAATATAATACTCTAAAAGAATTCCTTAGTGTAACACTCTAATGTAACACACAAAAACTCTTTAGTATAACATTCTAATGTAACATTCTATTGGTTTCTCACCAATTTAGGGCCTTCTGTGGTTTGTTTTTCCATCTTTGTTGATGTAAGTTTTGTATGTTATGCTTTCTTCATCAATAAAGCTTTCTTTTGTTGAACAAAAAAAAATATTCTAATGTAGCATACAAAAAAATTCCTTAGTGTATTTTTTCCAAACGTAACACTTCAATATAACACTCCAAAAAAATTTCTTAGTGTAACACTTTAATGTAACATACAAAAAAAACCCTTTGATGCACTTATTCCAAACGTAACGCTCCAATGTAATCTAAAAAAAAATACTTCTTAGTATATTTTTTTTAAACGTAACACTCAAATATAACACTAAAATAAAATAAAATATGAGATTCTTTAAACCAATCCAAAAGGAGTACAAATATTCCTTAGTAAGCTTTGAACAAATATATAATTTCAAATTGTGAGTGTTACGTTTGAAAAAAGTATATTAATAAGTTTTTTTTAGTGTTTTTGTGTGTTACATTAGAGTGTTATATTTTAGATTACACTGATTGAAGTGTTATGTTTGGGAAAAGTACACTAAGATTTTTTTTTTTTTTACATTGAAGTGTTACGTTTAGGAAAAGCATACCAAAGCACTTTTTTGAGTGTTACGTTGTTACATTTAGAAAAAGTACATCAATGAGTTTTTTAATATGTTATATTGAAGTGTTACGTTATTGAAGTGTTACATTAGAGTTTAGGTTTTTGTTCGTAATGTGTGATTTGTTCTAGAATGAGGAAAAATTCAAAACTTCGCAAATTGACCAAATGTGTAATTTTACATTTTGAGAAAATTACTTTTATCCCTAAAAAATTAAACCAAACATGTAAGTGACTACTTTTTTATGTAATTTCCACTTTAATGAGACATTTGGGTTTATAAGAAAAAAAAAAAGGATTAAACTGTTCACAATATCACATTTTTGGATTTATTGGTGTTTCACCCATATATATATATACTATTTTTATTTTCTTAGGCGACACATTTTAAATGTTTACTTTAAAAAAAAAAATCACAAGGTAAATTACAAATACATTCTCTGAGGTTACTTAAAATACAAATTTCTCCATACGGCTTGAAAAATTACAAATACTCCCTTATTAGAATTTTTTATTTAACAAAATTAACTAAAAAAATGAATTCCACAACTACTCTCCTATACAATAATAAAATTACCTAAATTATTAATTGAAACATATTTCTAACATCATTAAAAACTGTTAATTGATTTGATGATTTATTAATAAAAGAGGTAGTTTGTTATGAAATTAGAAGCCTCAGGGGTGTAATGTAATTTTCAAAACCACAAGAGGTAATTCGTATTTTAATCAAATTTCAGGGGGTGTATTTGTAATTTACCCAAAATCACATCAGCATGTCTTTTTTATTTACCCATAAAATTTTACACAACTCAATTTTAACTATAATAACCAATTTTAAGCTCATTGTGTATTTAGTTTTGTCATTGTCAGATTTCTTTTATATAATCGATATTTTAATTTAATTATAATGATATTTGAAATTTTTTTTGATCTCGATATACAAATAAATAAAACATAATAATGTGTTTAATTATGTGTATCGCACGAATCAAATTAATTTTCTTTTTATTCTTTTATTTTTTATCTATCTTTGTTGATCTCTTAATATTAATTTTTTTATTTAATATGAAATTATTTATTACAACAAATTTATAGTTAATTTAAAATTCATATACATATATATAATATGTATGAATAATTCAAAAAAATATTAAAGGAAAAAAAATCAATGTTCTACTTATTTAATTTATGTATTTTATTCTTAATTCAATCACAATATAATTATATTTAATCTTTTAAATAAATTTTATATAGTTCTATTTCTACATATTTTTATTTTCTAAATAAATATAAAATTAAAATTAAATAATTAAAATCACGTTTAGTTTTATATTACTAATTATCTTTCTAATTTAACTATTATTTTTAATATCAAAATGAATGTTTATTTTACTATCTTATAAGTTAATATATATCATATAAAATCATCATATGATAATTACATCTTTAACTAAATTTATTATATATAAGTATTCAAGTAATACTTTTATAAAATAATAAGATTAAGATTATTAAAATAAATAATTTAAATTTAAATTAATATTATTATTTTGTAACACTTATTGTGGTATAAAATATCATTATATTAATTAAAGTTAACTTTATTGTGATTTTATACCAGATATCATATTTCTAGAAGTGATTTACACACACGTGTAGAGTCCAATTTGATATTGATTAATTAACATAATGTAACTCATTTTATTTTTTATTTTTGGGTAAGTTTTTAGAAGATAAATTGACAAATGTCAAATGATAAAAATAATATATTAAAGAATAACGATTCATTGAAAAGGGAATGGCTTACCTCCCGTCCGTGATTGGACTTGAGGGTACTGTTGGGCTCGTGGGAGCCCACCACGGGTCCCGTTTCGATAATCCGAACAATTCAATGTATAGAATTTGTCGAGTACTATATGTCTGTAAAAAATTACATTGATCAGATATCGATAGCTATGTGATCAAATCAGATTTTCGTAAGCCATTTATTTTCATCGTCCATTTTTTTTCATACAAAACAGATTTGATCACATAGCTATCGATATCCGATCAACGTAATTTTTTATAGACATATCGTACTCGATGATTTCTACACACTGAATAGTTCAAATTATTGAAATGAGACCCGTGCTGGATCCCTACGGGGCCCAATAGTACCCTCTAGTCCGTGATTGGACTGGAGGGAAACCATTCCCCATTGAAAATTATTGTATATATTTAAGGCACCTATTGATATTTATTGAATAATTTTTAAATAAAAATTTTAAATTTATAGTACTATTGATAATACACCTTCATGAGTTCTGCTAAAAAATATATGCAAAAATAATTGGACTAGAATAAAAATTTTACAATTATTATGACGTGTCAAATAATTAATCAGAACTCCTTTGAGAATTGAAATTATTAAGGTTATAGATTTTTTTTATTTTATTTAATTCCCTTTTGAGGATACGATTTATGATTTAAATTTATAATTTTTTTATGCATCAATGTAAATAACTCTTACGATCTTACTGATATAAGTATAAATTCTACATTTGAGTCGACACACCTTAAGTAATTTTTTTGTGTAATAAAATAGTTAAATATTGTCATATAAAAATATTATAATCAATTATAATCAAATACCACTTAAAGTATAATTAAAGATCCGATATACCACTTTAGACATTATCAAAAGCATAAAAAATTAGGAAAGACTTTTTCGATTAATAACCAAAATAATACACCATGAGTTATAACAAAGTCATAATTTGTATATTATAGAATTTTTTGATATTTTTTTTTTTTCAGAAAAAAATATTTTGACACAAGTGGAATTCATGATTTTTTATAAATTTGATTAACACAAATAAGAAATTAATTTCAAGTCGAGAATATACCCTTTTTTTTAAACTTTGAAATAAATTATTTTTATAAGCCTATTTTATATAAAATCACACATAGTGACAATAATTTTTATCAATCATTAGCAAATCTGTTTGTATTTAACTTTTAATTTGTTTGTTTTTAACTTTTAATTTGTTTGTTTTTAACTTTTAATTGTTAAAATTTTTTACACATAAAATATTAAAATTTAAAATTAATTCTTCATTTTAAAAATAAATTCACATGCATAGCGGGTCACCTACTCATTTATAGACTATATTTACATGTATAATGTGTATGGTCTACATAATAACTATTTTAAAGTTGCCCATCCCATTGGAAACAATTTTTTACTATACAAATTCTAATTCTAACACATATGACCAAATAAAAAAAGGTGTTCAATTCAATTGTTCTTGAATTAAAAAATTAATAATAAAAAAAATACAAATTAAAAAATATTTCTCTGTAAAAAAATTGAATCATACCTATGATACAAATTAAAAATAACAGTAATTTATGAAGAACATGAACAAACTTACATTAGAGTTAATAATATTGTATTTGATTAAGAAATTTAAGAAGAGATTTGAAAAGAAAAATAATAAAATTAAATAAAATATATTTACATTTTACATAATTTTATAATTTTTTTATTATTATTAAAATCATTCTTAAATTGCTCAATCAAACACAGAAAGATGGTGTTTGGGAAGTGGGTTTTTATGTAGATTTTATTAGATGTAGGTTATTATTGAATAAAATTTTTTTTGTGTTTGAGAAGAGAGTTGGGTTTTTTTATGGTTAGATGTGATGTTTGTGAGAGAAAAAATGAAATGATTATGGAGTTGGATGTGATATTTTATTTGGATGTCTTTTTTTTAGTTTTACAAAATTTTTATCTTTTAATAAAAAAAATGAAAAAAAACCCAACTCATTTTCTTCCAAACACCAAATGAAAACAAAGACCACTACATAAAAATCATACAACCGACATAGTGTGACGCGCGAGGTGAGATACTGACAACCGCCGATTACCGGTGGGTCTTTTGTGAACATAAAGGCCAAAGAGGTTCGATGGTCCAACATTCTTTATCGGTAGCCAGTTTTGTGGGTGTTTGGGTAGTAGTTGCACGTAAAGTTCGATCAAAAATAAAAAGAAAAAATTTGCACGTAAAGTTCACGCGCTTGGTGACCACTGTCAAGAAAAACTTTCTTTAAAAAGAATGTAGAAAAAATTATAAAAATCTACTAAAGTCTCACTCGTATAATAAAATAAATCTTTAATTTTTAATTTTATTAATTTAAATTAAAATTTTTATTTATTTTTAAAATAAAAATATTAATGACAAATTTAAAATGAGTAATATAGTGAAAAAAAAAACAATAATAATACAAAAAATTTATATATATATATATTTTATGGTTATCACATGATCAACGGAAAAAAGGCCCTCCTATATTATCATATAAATGTAGTTGACTATTGATTTTTTACTTTAAAAGAAAACATTTATTAATATGAATTTTTATGGTTGTTTATATCAAAAATAAGATAAATTATAAATACATTTTATAAAATTTGCTTAAAATACAGATTGTCTTATGTGATTTGAAAAATTATAAATACCTTTTTATTAAATTTTTTTATTTAATAGAATTAATTAAAAAATAAAATTCTTAATTACTCTTCTATACAATAATAAAATTACAAATTCTTGATATCCTTTTTTTTTATTATTATAATAAAATAATATATATATATTTGAAAAATATTGTAATAGGCTTGATTGGATCGAAGATTCGAATTTATGTACACGGCTTACATTTCTCGTCTGTTAGCGCACGACTAGTGGTCAAGACTTAATTACGAAGGTTTTGATTTAGTTTTGTCGCTTGTTAGGATTATATGGCCCCCACTTGTACTAAATAATAATTATTATATAATTTGATTTAAAATATATATATATATTTTTTAAATTAAACAAAAAAATATAACTTCTAACCAATTTCTCAAATCACTCTATTAAGCTTCACAAATGGGTTAGTGTGATCCAAAAATTTAAATCCCAAACCCGTATCAAATATAGACCCATGGGCTAAGCCCCAACCCAAGTCCGTGTAACAAAAATAATACAAAATTTTAAAATGCATTACAACAATTAAAATTACATATTAAATTAAAAATAAAAATATTTATTGAAATATAAAATTATTTCAATTATATTATTAAATTATACGCATATTTAACTTGATGCTTTAAATTTTGTTATAATACTAGTTTTTAGAATGGCTCTATAGGCCAATTTTTGACTAATTCATTTTGATCGGATTTATGAGTAATTCACGAGTCGTACTCTTTAATTTCAATTGAGCCTATATTTTTAAGGGTTAATATGGCTCAATCTGTTCTCAAATTTGAATTGGTCAACACTTTAATGGTCGATCCCTACTTATGGACCCCAAATTTTTTGATGAGAGTCATATATTTACAAACCCTTCTTAAAAAAATTGCATATAAATCACAGATAAACTTTTTAACTGGAGTTTTTGATCTGGTTCTATCTGCTCAGTTGGAATTTTTTTAATCCAAATTATGTCTTAATCCAACCTTTTTAACTTATAAATTTTATGAAAAATGAAAATGGGAGCTTCAAAGTAACAAATAAGCTTTTCATTGAAAACATTGGTTGCAGTGAATCTTTTTTTTTTATATTGTTTTTAAATATATATACATTTTTGCGCCTTTTTATCCAACATAAACATTACTATGATAAATGTTAATTATTTTAAGCCTATGTTTAGATTTTGACAATGAAAAAAAAAAAGAGCTCATATTTCATTTCTTAATTTTTTTTTTTCACAATTTTTTTTTTCCAAATTGAACATCCAACAAAATTTTGGTGCATCTCATCCCCCCACTGCAAAAAATAATAATAAAAGAAAAAAAATATAAAAATATATGTAATGTTCTCTCTATCTGTAAAATACGCATATTTTGAGTTTCTTGAACTTATTTTTTTTGTAGTTTAGAAGACAAAATTATATTGCAAGAAGTTAGGAGATATATATACATAGAATAATATTATATATATGAAAAGATGATACGATATAATTTTAAAAATTTATAATTTATGTAATAAATAGATCAATAATAATGATATAATGTTAATTAATACATGAATTAGTAAATATAAGACACCGATATACATATCACATGTTTATTCATTCCCGTAAAAAAACAGTAAATAGAACGCAAAAAGCCTTTGATCTTGCCGTCACGTTTCTCTCTCTAGCCCCCCCTACATAATTTTATCCATCGTTCTTACTCAAAATTTTCTCATCCGTGTTTCGTGCCTCTCTCGCTCTAGATTTTCTCTCTACAGTCTGGGTTTATATTTTCTTTCGCGACATCTCAGTTCGTTGGAGAAGCGGTAACTATGGCTTCTTCAGAAGAGCGAAGAGACGAACCAGCGAAGGAAATGGTTCACAAGACGAAGGTAATACAGTTCTTGGGACGCACCACGCCTATCGTCCTTCAGAACGACAATGGTCCCTGCCCTCTCCTCGCTATCTGTAAACCCCTCTCTCTCTCTCTCTTTCTCTCTTCTAGGGTTTTGTGTTTTTAGTGTTGACATTGATGCACTAGAACTGTCTCACAATCATTACAGTGGCTTATAATCAAGAAATGATCACTGGAAAATAGTCAGTAATTCAAATTTTGATTCGATAGATTATGCTGCAAACGATGAATTTTGTGTAATTGTGAATTCTAGGTCTTTATTGTTCTTGATTTCTCACTGTTATCATATTCATTCATTACGATCTGTTTCACAATCAAGCAGTTGCTTATAATCAAGAAATGATCAGTGGAAAGTAGTCAACGTTTCAAATTCTTATTTGATAGATTATGCTGCAAGCGATGAATTTTGTTTAATTGCGAGTTCTATGTCTTTATTGTCCTTGATTTCTCACTGTTAACATATTCATTCACTATGAACTGTCTCACAATCATGTCAACGTTTTTTAATGAAATTTATTGGCTTATAATCAAGAAATGATCATATGATAGTCTGCAATTCAAATTTCAATTTGAAGATTATGCTGCAAGCGGTGAATTTTGTTTGATTGTGAATTCTAGGTCCTTATGGTTCTTGATTTCTCACTGTTGACATTGATTCACTATGAACTGTCTCACAATCATGTCAGTGTTTTTTAATGAAATTCTTTGTCTTATAATCAAGGAATGATCAGTGGAAAGTAGTGCATGATAGTCTGCAACTTAAATTTCAATTTGAAAGATTATGCTGCAAGTGATGAATTTTGTTTAATTGCGACTTCTAGGTCTTTATTGTTCTTCATGTTGATTTTGGGAATAAGGATTTTGGTTTCTCAATCAAAATACTTTTGCCATTATGATGAATTATGTGTTTTCTGACATGTTGAATTGAATCTCTTGAAGATGATTTGGTAGTAAGGACTTCATATCTATTGGTTTTTTTTGCCATATGTGTTGGGAATTGGGGTTAGAGCTGTGTTTTGATGACCAACATGTGCTATTTTTGATAGGTAATGTTCTTCTGTTAAAGAACAACTTGAATTTAAGCCCAGACATTGCAGAAATCTCACAGGAGAAATTGCTTTCCCTTGTTGCAGAGCGGTTGATTGATTCAAACAGTAATGTCAATGTAATTTCTTTGTTTGTTTTTTTTTGTCAACTTTAAAGCCCTGTTTGGTTTTTTAGAATGAGAAAATCAAAAGGAAAATTCTAACAATTGGATGCAAGTGGCTTCATTTCTTGGATGTTTGTAATTCTTCCTTTCTGTTCTCTCATATGTGATGAGAACCACACAGAGGGAAAATGCTTTCTTTCACTGCTTTGTGTTAAATTTGTGATCCTTTTTGAATTGGGTGCAGAACAAAGATGCAGGGTATGTTGAAAATCAACAACAAAACATCTCCGATGCTATTGATTTGCTTCCTCGACTTGCGACTGGAATTGATGTGAATACAAAATTTAGGAGGTGAAATTTCTTACACTTTTGCCTATAGTGACCATTTATTATCTTTCACTTCACTGCACAGTTGTACTCTTGGTGTGGTGCTTAGCCCCTCGTTCATTTTTTTTAATGTTGACCACAACTCATGCATGATTCTTGCAGAATTGATGATTTTGAGTTTACTCCCGAGTGTGCAATATTTGATCTTTTGGACATTCCGCTATATCATGGTTGGATAGTTGACCCCCAGGTATGTTCTTTTTTGGGCCTCAAACCTCTCTGTTGAAAACAACTTATGTTCAACACTAGATTAATTCAATATGCATAAAAAACGAACTTTCTTTCATTTTTATTTGGGGTGGGGGTGGGAAGTTCGACTTGATTCATGTTCTTTCTTATGGTTGATTTGATTATATTAGAATTTGGGAGGATTGTTATGTTGTACACTTTGTATTTAGCCTCATGCCCCTTATGGCCTTGCCCACCAGACTTGTAGGCCCATAGCCTCATTGTATACTTTGTTTATAAAGTTAGGCTTTTATTTATGCTTGAGAAGGAAACTAATGGAAATTACATCTAGCTACCTTGATGCTCTATGTTGTTATTGATGAAATTTAATGCTCCTCTCAGATTATTTCTGCTGTGTCTCTGCCACGTGTTGGAATTAAGTTGCTACTATTGTAGATCAAGCGCAGTTATAAATAACTAGAATTGGAAAGATACGTCAAATGATGCAATCTGCAATGCTCATTGAATCTTTTCTTTGGTAAAATTGCATGTGAAAGAGAATTTTTTTTTTTTTGTTTGTTTTTGGATTTATTCTCTTTTGCATGCTCCATTTATGTCCGTTAACTTTTGCCAAAAAAGTTATTGCCTCGAAAGCTTTTGATGTGTCTAATTTTTTGAAGATTGTGTTAGGTCTGTTGCATAAAATAAGCAGATGGTATTAGTGGAGTAGATTAAGTGTTGTTATCTCTGGATTTTTGGTTATCTTCTTTTGAGAGCCACTCAATATGTATGTTTTGATTAGCTTCTTAAACATATGCAAAGCAAGTTGCTTTGGTTTGATGCCTAGTTTCTTTGTCTGTATGAGCCAGGATTATGAAACTGCAAATGCGATTGGGGCAAAGTCCTATAATACTCTCATGGAGGAGCTTGTTGCCCTTGTAGCAAGAAGTATGGAGGGTGAACAAAAAATGAATTCTGAAGAAGATTCTGTTGATTTTGCTGCTGCAACAACTGCTACTCTGGGAGTTCCTTCTCCATGCCTTTCAAGGGGTAAATCTTTTGACTCTCCACGTGCCATCTCTGATGATGGTAATGTAAGAAAAGGAGATATAGAGGAAGAAGCAGAGCTGAAGAGAATCTTGGAATTGTCAGAGGCTGAATCGCTTGCAGTGAAATTGAATGGACAAAATATGTTCGTCAGTTCAAATGAAAGTGCATATATGAAAAAGTCTGAACCTGTACTTGTAGAAACATTAGAAGGGTATAGTCAGGCTCAAAGTCAAAAGTCTCATCAACACGAACCTTCCTTATCCCTTGATAGCAATGTCCTGAGCAATTCCAGTAATGAGGTGGTAATTCATGAAGCAGTTCCAAGGGAAGCTGATTGTTCAAAAACTGATCAAGTCAACCACATTGATCATTCAACTTCTGAAGAATCTGGAAAATGTGTAAAATCCAAAGGTGTAGTAGAGGAAAGTATTGCTGACGTTGTGTTCCAGAATGCAAATGCACCATCTGATTGTTTTGGACAAGATTTGTCATCTGCATGTGCAAACCATATGCATAAATCTGGAGGAGACGATGAAGTTCAGAAGCAATCCACTTCCACGGATGATATGCATGGGCCAGAACATAATCAAAGTGGTTGTGACACAATGAAAGTTTCTAGTTTATCTGCACCAGGTGCAGATTCAGATTCATCCAGTGGCAGAAGGCAACATAGAGATGTGCCTGATGCTTTTTCTTCTAGTGCTGATGATGGTAGTGAGGAGCCCATTTATGAAGGAGAGGAATGCATGTTGGAATCAGGGACAACAATTTATGCAGACCGAGAGCCCATGTATGAAGGTGAGGTGGTTCTTGCAGAACAAGTGGGCAATAGTACTAGAGATGCCTATGATGCTAGTTCCAAGGATGAAATTACTCCAAGACAAGGTAAGAAGTGCTCTATATCAAATGAATTGGGACATTTTATTCCTAGTTTCTTTAGTACTCATATATATTTGTTCATGATATTGCATTCTTTCCAAACACTTAGCTTACTGTCTACTCATTTTGCTTTAGGGGAACTGATTGGGAGTTTTTTGAAGAACAATGCCAGTCAGTTGACTGTATATGGGTATTTCAGTTTCTTGTTTTTCTGTAGAATTTCTTATATATATGTTTGGAATTGTTATTGTGCTTTTTTAGGTGTAAGGAGATTTTTCATTTTAGTATTTGTACATCTTGCAGCCTATTTTGCTTACTAGGTGGTCTGAAAGAACGAGAACTTTGTGTCTTTTTTCGCAACAATCACTTCAACACCATGTTTAAGGTCAGTTACTATCTAGCATTTGTTACTGTTTCTGTAATTTAATGATTAATGTTGTGGTCATTGTGATGCCAACAATACTATTAGCTTAAGAGCAATTGAATCAAATAACTGAAGTATTATTATCGTTTCCCAACTTTCCCTCAACAATACTTTGCAGGATATTACCTAATGTCATCTTTTTTGCAGTTTGATGGTGAATTGTATATTTTGGCTACAGACCAAGGTTACATAAGTCAACCTGATTTAGTTTGGGAAAAGCTAAATGAGGTAAGATATTTTTCAATGATCATCTTTTTTATAGGGGCCTGCGCATAGCTTATGTCTTAAATCTTTGGTTTGACCATGATTGATCATAAATGAGATTGAAATAAAATGCTCTTTGCCCCCTCCCTCTCTTTTGGGAAAATAAATTGGCCCAAGAGTTGATAGGCTAAAATTCTGATGCTCCCTATTTTTCCATGAAATCTTTTCTGAGAATTATGATTCAATTTTGTACTTCTAAACTCTGCATCACTTGATAAATGAAATAAAAGCAATACCTTTAGTTGAGGAACCTTGTAAGAAGGTGACAATATTGTTTCATATGGGGTTATCATTCTGCAGGCTTGGAGCTGAGTTAGTTTGGTTATTTTCAGGTCAATGGGAATACATTGTTTATGACTGGCCATTTTAAGGAATTCAACGTAGAAAGTCGTGCCAACAGCACATGGGATGAACAAAATGCAATGGCCAGTACTGCTGTGCGTAGATCTTCTTTTATACCAAATTTTCTGAAATTTGTCATTAATTGCTTTTTTGGAACTGATTCCACTTTATGTGTTTCAGGACTATCTTGCTAGCGTTGACAATGCAGCACATGTGAATTCAAGTTTCAAGTAATTATCCTGACTACTACTTTTGCATATGCATTGATTCTAAATCTGTAGTTTGTACATAGAGCTCATCTAAGAAGCACCAACACATGTCGCTACTAGTGTCATCTTCTTCTTCTTTTTATTTTATTTTTTATTGTTATTTCTTAAATGTTTTGTTGGACATGTCCATTGAAGATAAGATAAGGGAAAGTGGTTTTAGATGGTATGGTTATGAGTCTGTATCCATACTACTTAAGAGGACATGGTAAACCTATTGTGACAAGAGATGATACCTTTTTGTTTGTGTTATTGGATGCTTACCTGCTTTCCAGTGGTATTATGCATCAAATTGGTATCATTCTTTATTTTTAATTAATTTTCTTGTGGTTTTATTTGTCTATTGCACTACTTAAAAACCTATTTTGTGGAAACTTTACTTGGCTTGAAAACCTGGGATGAACAGAATGAAGTTTTTTACATTTTCTTCTCTGTCATTAGAGGCTCATTACCTGTTTAATATTGGAATAGGATACTGAGTGTTGATGTCAATTGGAGTTTGAACTTCTAGTCCTTGAATCTATAAATATTCTTGTTCATTGGATACCTCCCCTGTTCACAACGTTGTTGGTCGTAGTTATTTCTACATTTTTTGGATTGTTTCTACATATTGATCTTATCTGGAAGTGATTTGTTCTTATGTTTCTTTTTCTGTGACAGTTCTGACCTGCAATTGGCAATAGCTCTTCAACAACAAGAGTTTGAACAACAGCCGCAACAGCAGCCGCAGCAACTGCCACAGCCACAGCCACCGAAGCGTATTCCGCAGCAATCAAGTGTTAGTGGCAGTTCAGGGCTGGTTGTAGGACCCCAGGTCAGATTTGAATTTTGTACTTGTTTAATTTTGTGCATTTGAGTAGTTTGAAAAAAAATAAAAAATAAAAAAATCTGCCTCTGCAACTATTTAAGAATGTGTCAAAGTATTTTTGGTATGAAAGGTAATTGCGTGGTGTCCAACTTGTTAAGAAACCTCACTAGATATTGGACATGGACAATGTTAAACACTAGATTAAGGTGCCGTTTGGTAAGGTTTGTAGTTTTTTGTTTATAGAAAATATTAAACATGTTTATGTTTATGTTTATTTTTTGTAAAAACAAAAACAAAAACATGTTTGGTATATATATTTTTTATAATTTGTTGATTGGGGTTTAGAGTTGAGGAATCATCAAAGTTGCTTGGCTTACCCTCTTGGGGTAGCTCTACTTTGTCTAGTCCTAGACGAGAGAGAGCCTTCCATATGAAATCAACTTAGCAATATTTTTTGACATTAAAAGCTCGTGTTTTAGATTAATATGTCATGCTCATGAGGTTGAGATTGGATTGGAGCATGCTTTGCATTATCTCTGAAGATCTTCACTATTGAACACTGACACTGAATCAAACCTAGACACCTGACACACTTTTTGTTTAAGAAATGCCGATGGATGATGCTTTGTATGCTTACAATCTATTTGGCTTATGCTGTTTCATGTGCAGATCTTTTTATTTGTCTTTCAGAAATAGTAACTGAACAGCTAAGGTTGTATTTGAATTATGGATTTGGATAAGAATATTTGCAAAGGAAAAGGGAAAAGGGAAAAGGTGGGTGAAATGTAGCTATATTTCATTCACATTTCACCCATCTTTTCTCTTTTCTTTTCCAAATCTATATGCGAACACAACCTAAAGAAAGCATGAACCTTTTTGATTGACGTTTACAAATAGATGTTCTGGTCAACATGTATTGGGACTGGACACGCACACACACATATATATTTCTCTCTTCATTCTCATGCCTATATTAGAACCAATTATGAGCCCGACTCCTTAAAACTACACCATCACTCAAAGATAAGTCCGGCTAGTAAAATACATTAAAATTGCATTTGTTTTTTTTCTA
The DNA here is from genome assembly GCA_036172215.1 of Camellia granthamiana. Classification (NCBI taxonomy): domain Eukaryota; kingdom Viridiplantae; phylum Streptophyta; class Magnoliopsida; order Ericales; family Theaceae; genus Camellia; species Camellia granthamiana. The sequence continues at coordinate 10,927,810 of CM069913.1, read as the reverse complement.
AATTTGGACTAGTCTTTTGTGTGGTATCCAAAACATAAAAACGTTGATGACGAGATTCTCTTGCAAGTTAAAGCAGAGCATACTTTGACAAATTAATGGAATTGTGCAGGTGACAAGAAGCAGTGCCCGGAGCTCCACTTTGTCTTCCAGGCAGGAAGTGAAATCATCAAAAGAAAAGTGCATCGTGATGTGAAAAATTGCATAAGCAGGTAGATGGTATAGATTAGAAGTTTGCAGTGTAAATGGTTTGTGGATGCGTCTCTGTCCCTTTACAATCCCTTAAATTTGACGTATTATTCTCCATGTATGCGGTTCAGATTGTGGCTTTTCAGTTGTAAATAAAAGTATATGTTACCACATTTGCTAGGTCCGGCAATTTTATTAAAAAAGAAAACTCAAAACAGCTTTTTGATTGAGGTAACATTTAAACCCTTGTGGTCTCACCCTAATACCCCAATTCATGTGATATTTTAGTGCAAATATGTTGTGCCAACAACCAAGTTCAATGGAATTTTTTTTTTTTCTCCTCCTGCCAGTTGTTATGTTTCCTGTTGGTGAGGCAGTTGACGGTTTCGATTAATGATAGTCTGTTAAGTATATTAACTTCTCTAGTTCGGAGCAAAACATATTATTATACACAAAATTTAGAAATTTACACTTATGGTTTCATGGGAGAAATTGAATCAGATTTTAGGATTTGAATTTCATCATCCATAAAAGCTATATTTTACATTATCGAAGTTACTTTACAAAATGTTAAAAACTGAAGATGTTTAAAGTGAAATAATTCATTTACATATATATATATGTATATATTCTTCTCTTTGTAGATAATTTCCATTCTAATTTTTCTTTTGGATGGGCACGTTTTAGTTTGGATTTGGTTTCTTGATGGGCTTAAATTTGGGTAGGTGGCCAGTCAATATAGGCCAGATTTGTGCTTACGGGGTGCACACCACTTATGAAGCAACTCGGGTTTGGAATTTTAAGATCATTTTATAACCGACTTTGGATGATTTTTGTAGGCTTAATGTCAATTCTAGCCTGTCATGGGATTTGCGAATCTGATTTTGGTCTAAAATAGCAGGGTATACTATTTTGAATGAGGTGATTACACTTTTTATATGTGAGATTTGATATTTTGGATCAAAGGTTCAAAAAATCCTAAAGCCTGAACAAATTCATTTTCTAGTATTTAACTCTGTTTTTGCCCTTTTTCTTTTCTAATCACTGATTAATGTGGTTTGGGAATTAAGAACTTTGTTAGTAGTCAAAAGATGGGGTTATTTTATTATTATTATTTTGATTGCATGTTATTTATAATTAGATTATAACAGGGGAATTTACTAATAAGTCTCATATACAAAGTTCAAGACCCATCTAATCCTCAAACAAAACACTTGCACCAATTAATCTTATACATTTTTAATTGTTATCAAAAAATTTTATTTTATTTTTTTTAAAAAAAATTTACAAACACTGTTACATCTTACTACTGTCGGACTTCTGTCAAACGGTCACCGGAGACTCGTCAAAATGTTCAACATCACCGGGAAGTCGCCGGAGTATCACCGGAGTGTTAAGAACGTTGATGGAAGTCGCTGAAATGTTCAGAACGTTCACTGGACGTTAAGAACATCACTGAAGACTCACCGGAATGTCTAGAATATTGTTGGAAAAAAAAAATAAATGAAAAAATTAGAGCGAAAAAACATAGCAAAATGTGCTAAATATTGATAAACTAAAAAAAAAATAAAATGAAACGAAAAAAAAAGCAACAATTGGAAAAACATATGCTATTTTTCAATTTTCGTAAGGTTTAAGCAAATAATCTCTAATATTGATCAAACTGAAAAATAAGTTTTGAAACTGTAAAATATTACAGTTTCAAAGCAAAAATCTATTAAGTATTTATCCTTATTAATCAAACTGAAAAACATGTTATGAAACTGTAAAATTTTATAGTTCTAAAGAATGTTATGAAACTGCAAAATTTTACAGTTTTATACCATGATTTATTCCAACACCAAAAAAATTTGAAACTGCAAAATTTTACAATTTTCACCGCTTGTAATTAAAATTCGAAAACAACTTGTTCAAAATTTGAAAATTTTCTCTATTAGAACAGAAAAAGAGAAGTGTATAGCAGAGAAAATATAGGAAAAAAAAAAAGAGATCGAAGGAGAAAGGTGGATATAGAGAGAGGATTGTACTCCGGCAACTATTTTTTATTTAGATCTAGCCAAATCTGATGTAGATCTACATCAGATTTGTAGCGACCATAATTTTCTTAAGTCATTTATTTATTATTATGATTATGATTATGATTATTTTATTTTATTTTTGACTTTATTAATTGTGTGGTCACATGAGAATTTAATGTGATATTTAATGAATTTAATGTGGTGATTAATTAATTTAATGTGTTATTTAATTATATATAATTAATTCAAATATTTATATATTTATATTTGTTATATATAAAAAAAAAAAGAAGTGTTATATATATAGATATATATATATTATCTTATATTTATATTTATATATATTATAATTATGTTATATTATATAATATAATATTATATAATAGTTTATTAGGTTATTATATATATATATAATATAATAGTCAAATTAGGTTTAGAAGTTAGAAGAAAGAAAACAAAAAAAAAAGAAAGAAGAAGAGCGGTGCTGTGTGCGGCTGTGCAAGCCGTGTGTGTGAGAGAGAGATTAATCAACAAAGAGTGATCAATATTTGAGGAATCAGAAAGAGCGTCGGTGGGAAGAAGATAGAGGAAAAAAATAAAAAGATTACGGTTTTGTTTTGGTGGCTCTATTAATTTTTTAAATAATTCTTTGGCCTTCAAAAAATAATATTGTGAGTACAAAATCTACTTCTCTTAATTTATATTTAATTTGTTGTTTTTATTTATTTATTTTTATTTATTTGATATTGAATTGATTTCATATTTTATGTAGATGATTAATTGATTTTAATTATTTTGTTTAGTTGTGTACGTAAAGTTTAGGATTATTAGTTGATTGATTAATTTTAATTATTTTGATTAGTTGTGTATGTCATGTTTAGGGTTTTTATATGGATTTATTTTATGGTTATAATCACGCTCATGGTTATATAAAATTAAAATTAGGAACCCATAAATAAATTCCTTATACTCCACCATGACTCCATGGATTGTTGTTTTATTTGAGTGTTTGTGAGAAAGAATGTATAAAAAAAAGTGAGGATTATGAGATTTATTGGAATGCCTTAGGCTTTGCATTGCTATGTTTGTTCTCATGAGTGAGATGTTTTGTATATGTATATTGTTGCCTCGTTCTCATAAGTAGACGAGTGTTTTGATTTGCACGCGTACGTATATACTAACCATCCGGGGAGTGTGGGTCAAACTCGAGACGATATCCCCGTACAAGTTTGGCTTCGGAGCGGTGTTAAGTATACGGGAGGCACATGAGATATATGTGTAGGCCGGAGGTGGAGGCCGAAGTGGTGGAGTTAAGGTACAAATAATTTAATTATAAGTTTATTAGTATAGTGTAAATTGTATTGATTTGTACATCTTGAAAAATAGTAAACGATCTCGATAAATTATGAAATTTGAGCGAAGCCATGTATACGTGATTCTAGAAAACTTTTGTGTTTTAACTTTTTATTAAAAAGATCGATTGGAACTTATAATCGGATAATCTTGATTATTGTAGTTTTGATTCATTTTAACAATGCAGTTTTTAGAGGCTGTTTTAACTCATGAAACGAGTTTATTTTCATTGGTTTCGCGTAAATTGAAATAAAACGTTATTCTGCACGCTTTTCATGTTTTGAACTTTTCCCAACAAAATCATCTTAGGACAGTTTTTGCTCGTTTTCAGCTTCAGATTTTTCGATTGAATTCCGTCTAGATTTTTTTATCAAGTTTTTCTCTCAACTTATTCAGTTTCTGTTAAATTCCTTCACGTTGTCTTTTAGGAAATTTGATTCTGTACAACTTTTGTTCTTTGAGTGTTGGTTAATTCGAATTATTTAAGTATGAAACGGTACATTTTTATACTTCTTCAACAAGTTACTTATGATTAAATTATACTAACTTTATTTTTTTTACAGGATGGTGGGTCGTACTAACTTTTTTTATGCAGGCCTGACTCACCATATTTTTATTTCTATTTTATTTATTTATTTAATAATCAATTTATATTTCGTTGTGTACGGACAAGAAACTAAATGCCACCGTATCTCGGGAAACTACCCATTTGTCTCGGTGCGGTTGGAACTACTTGTCTTGTCCCGTAATAAGAATTTAATGTATTTTTGTTTGTGTCTGGTAGACTCGTGGGTGTTGAATCTTGTACTCATACCAATATACTTGTATACTGACCCGTTTTGTCTTTTGGTAACTCGGGTGCGTTCTGTTTGAGCGCAGCCGAGCTTCCTTTGCAGGATTAGTTGAAGGTACGGTGGTGACGTGGAATTACTATAGTGTTGAACTTGTCGTTTGGACCTCTTTTGCTTTCTTGAGCTTAGAGTTGATATTAATTTATGTATTTATGATTATTTTTTAATGACTTTAGTATTGGAATAATTTGGCATGGTTTGTACTGTATTTTATTTAAGTTGTTTTGACTGGTTGTTGCTTCCTGAATGTTGAGGTATTGGTTAGTTATGAAATTATGGTGGATGGTTTGGTTGGCGTTTAGTTTTTTTTTTTTTTTTTGTTTCACCCTTAAGATTTGGATGATGAAATATTATTGGGGTTAGTCCTAATTTAACATTTAATTGTCCGAATTTTGGGGCGTGACAAGATCTAAGTAGATGTACTCATATTCTTTGTCGGAAACATATCTTCTTTACCGTCGGTGAGGGTGAAGTAAAGAGTCGGCGGTCGGTGGTTGTCGGTAAATCCCAATCGATGGTAGTCGTCGGTCGCCGGTGACTATATATCGGAAAGAGAAAGAGAAGAAGTAAGATATGGTTACTAATCAACGATCGCCGGAAATCACAAAGAGCAAAATAGGTAGAGAAGAAGAGAGGCAGAGAAAAAAAATAACGTTATAGGACTTTTGGATATTAACAAAAGGTTATGAGACTAAATAGATTATATGTTTTTCAAAAAAGACTTATCGATAGTTTTTTTTTTTTTTTCCTCTTGTTTTCTTTTTAATTTATTTATTATTTTTTTTCACATCTGTTGTTGTCACTAGTACCCTAAAACAAATATTGAACACCATGTAGTTTTGAGCTCACCTTTTCAAAATTTTGAACAATTTTGTTACGTCTTTACCCACAATTCCCAAAAATAAAAATAAAAATGGCTTTCCTAAAGCAATATTTTCACATAACAACATATATAAGAGTTTTAAAGATCAAGTTTTTTTTATCTCTAAAAGTATAAATTTTGTTGCGAAAATATTTGAGAATTAATTTCAGTTCTCACGAGGATAGTTGCTAAGAAAACAGTTGCTAAAAGGTCGATCTAAAAGATCAAAAAAAAAATTTTTAGGGATAAAATTTTGAAAATGTCGCTAATAAATATACTTTTAAGGATAAAATAACTTAGCCCTAAAAAGATTTATATTTTGAGACAAAACTTTTGGTCCCAAAAAATTAGTAATTTATCACTAAATGTTCAATTTTATTGTTAAAAATAAAATAATAATACTTTTGATGACAAAATTGTTTTGCCCATAAAAATAATTGAATAATGTTTGGTGACCCAAATTCTGTGGCTCGAATAGTCCGAATTCTGTAAAACGACGTCATTTTATACCTAAAACAATGTCGTTTTGAGTGTTTTGAACCAATCGAACCATGTATTTTCGAGTCATCAACCAGTGCTGAAAATAATTTTATCTCTAAACTTTTATCTTTAAATTGAATGTTTATGTGACAATTTGACATCTTTTTAATTTTTTTTATCAAGAAAAAAAAGTTTTATTGATATCGAGAAAGATATAAAGATCTTAGTTTAGCATGCATCAATAAAACAGGGAATAACAAAAAGCATCATGGTTACGTTGGACGACTCCACAGACTAAAAAGTACAATTATATGCTAAGTCCACAACAATGAAAAACGAACCAACAAGAAAGTAATAATATAACCCCGGCTGAGTGGCATTGTGATTAAAATTTGAGGTTTAAGTCTCAAAATCACATGTTTAATTCTTTATTTTTTGGGCTAATTTTTTGGGCGAAACACACATGATTAGGAAGTTGGATCTTAAGTTGTCTAATCAGCACTTGGTGTGGGTTCAATACTTCTCCGTTGTGCAAGTCCTGACCTAAGCGGAGCTTGTCTTGGGAGGTCGGGGTAAGTTCCCAGGTTATAGTCTCCTCGCTCGGAACGACTAACAGGATATCCTGGTGATCTCTGTAAGAGGCGCTGCCTTGGACCTGCAGGAGAGTAAGGAGGATTTTTCTGTAACAAGAAAAAAAGAAAAAGAAAGTAATAATATAAAGGTTTGTTTTAAAAAATAGCTTAAAAACTATTTTTTTTAATTTTTAATTTTTTTTTAAAATTATATTAAAAATAGAGAAATAATGTAATCTAAAAAATCAAAAAAATTAAAGTTTTGTTTGGTATTGGCTACGGTAGCCAACTTTTTTGTGTTTAGACTTTTTTAACTTGATTTTTTTATCCTCATTTGATTTTTGTTTTTGGACTTTTTTGACGTTTGTGAAAGAAAAAATATAATAATTATAATTTATACATAACATTTTATTTTATTGATTTAAATATCTTATTTTATCTTTTTATATTTTTTCTAACCCCAAAATATTTACCAAATAAGGATTAAAAAGAAAATGACTTTCAGCCGAATGATCAAAACAAGCCAAAAAAAAAAAAAAAAAAAAAACCAAAAAAAAAAAGAGGATAGTACAATCCAAAATAAAAGCTGCAGGTCAGAGAGTTAGCAGCTGACCAAAACACAACAGGCAAAACCAAAAAAAAATATTTCCTGCTCCTGAGACCTCACGTAATTTTTTTTAATCAGCAAAAATTAAATTTTATTTAATTAGACTTAAGGATAAAAATTCTTATATCTTACATTAATAATGATAGACAAAAGCAATGCCAATAGTATCATAGTGAACCTCACGTAATTTTGTCCCTCATTAATCATAATTTATTATATATTTTTTTATTCTTTAATCACTTAACACAAAATCATAAATTTTACATTCTCCATCAATCTTAGACATCTGACAGTGCCCCAATATCAATAAGAAAAATGCTAAGGACTCCAAATGTCTTATCAATATTTTTATCAAATATTTTACATATGTATGACATCCACACCATATGAGTTTTATTTAAGTCTCACACCCATATAAAATATTTGATAAAAATATTAATAAAACATTTAAGTCCTTAATATTACTCAAAAAATAACTTCTCCAAAACCAATATACACTCCTCTACCGATCATCAAAAATGATAAAGACTCCCAATTTTGGGATCCCCACAATTTCCAAAGTGATTCATACCATTCATAATGTGAGCTCCACACATACATGCGTGGTGTGAATCACTTTGAGGGTTAAGGGTCTCCAGTGACGGAGCCGAAAAATTAAATTAGAGGGGACACTTATTAATTACAATAATTTTTACAAAAATATTTCACGCAAGTTTTTACGATTGATTTAAAGAAACATAAAAAAAAAAAAAAATTAGTATGTTTGGTTTCAGTTTTCTGAATTCAGTTTTTTGAAAGCTGAGCTTTTTTATTTTTCGTATTTTTTTTGTTTTTAGTGAATATTTTTTGAATTTTAAGTAATTTTTTTACTTTTTTAGATGCATCTTACTTAAATGTATCTAAATAGTAAAATATTTGTAAAAAAAATATTTTTAAAAATTAATAAATACACAAAAATACAAAAAATATACTGAGTTTTCTTTTTTTTGTTTGTATTTTTTGGTATTTAATGTATTTTTAAAATATTTTTTTTCACAAATTTTATTATTTTTTAAGTGTATTTATGTTAGGTGTGTCTAAAAATTAAAAAAATTGCTTAAAATATTAAAAAAATTCATTCAAAACATTAAAATACGAAAAATAAAAAAGTAAATTTTCTGAAAACTGTTTTATGAAAACTGAAAACAAACAAGCTGAATGTTATTTGTAACTAGTGTATCATGGACAATGCAAAAAAAAAAAAATGGATATAAGCCTTAAAATAAATTATATAATGATAAATTATTTTTTGATACAAAATTTGATTAAAAATTCAATATAATGATAATACCACGTCATCATTGGTCTGTGATATCACCCACTAATGGTAAATAAACGCATAAAGAGTGAACCTCACATGTCAAACGTAACTAACAATTTAATAAATTTTATATATTTATAGTGAGATTACTTATACTTGCATATTATTAATAATGACATCGCCGTTACATTCAAAAAAATTTATAGCTAATATGGTTTATTTATAGGGTAAATTACACTGATACCCCTTGAGGTTTAGGTTTATTACAATTCCCTCCTCACCTTTTGAAAATTACATCTCCCCCCTGAGATTTAAAGTTTCATTACAGATTCCCTCCTTCAACAATTTATTTTTTTTAAATACCAAATTTGCCCTCATTGAGTAAATTACATTGACACCCCTCACATTTTAGATTACAATCCTCTTCCTAAGGTTTAAAGAAGCATTACCAATTGCCCCATCGGTTAGTATTAGTTGGAAAAAAAAAATTCATTGAAATAAAAATTAATTGGAAAAAAAAAATTAATTGAACAAAAATTTGGTAGTAAAATTTTTAAATTTCTGTTTAAAAACTAACGTAAGCTCATTTTTTAAATTTACGTTTTTTCCTCAAATTTACAAACTGAGACAACCATTTATAAATCAAAAAAATTATCAAACAAGTTTTTATGACATTTTTAAAAATTTTTGTAAATATAAATTGAAAATTGAAAACTAAAAATGAAATGGTTACCAAACAGGTTTTAGATGGTAAAAACGTCGTAAAATTTACAAATAATTAAATAAGTTACCAACGTAAGAAATTACTTATCAAAATATTCGTAGGCTATGTATGGTTTGATTTTTAGAATTTTGGGTAAATTACACTGACACCCCTTGAGGTTTAGGTTTATTACAATTCCCCCTGACCTTTTGAAAATTACATCTCTCCTCTGAGATTTAAAGTTTCATTATAGATTCTCCCCTTCAGCAATTTTTTTTTTTTTAAATAGCAATTTTGCCCTAATTAGGTAAATTACATTGACACCTCTCACATTTTAGAAATTACAATCCTCTCCCCAAGGTTTAAAGTAGCATTACCAATTGCCCCCTCGGTTAGTATTAGTTGGAAAAAAAATTCATTAAAAAAAAATAATTGGAAAAAAAAATTATTTGAAAAAAAAATTAATTGAAAAAAAATTTTGTTAGTAAATTTTTGTTTAAAAATCAACATAAACTTATTTTTTGAATTTACGTTTTTTTCTCAAATTTACAAACTGAGACAACCATTTATAAAGTAAAAAAATTATCAAACAAGTTTTTATAACATTTTTTAAAATTTTTTGTAAATATAAATTAAAAATTGAAAACAAATGGTTACCACATAGGCCTCAGATAGTAAAAATGTGGTAAAATTAACAAATAATTAAATAAGTTACCAACGTAAGAAATGACTTATTAAAATATTATTAGGTTATGTATGGTTTGATTTTTAGAATTTTTTTTAAAAAAATTAAAAATTAATTTTGTTAAGAAATAAAAAATAAAAAATAATTATCATTTAAGAGTAAAAAATAATTATCATTTTAACTTTTGGGTAGGTTATATACATACGTATGGCTGTTTTAATTTAATTTGTAAAAAATTATTTCTAACCACTCGAAAGATAAAAATTATATAAAAATGATAATTATTTTTTATTTTTTATTTCTTAACCAAAATAATTTTTAATTTTTAATTTTTTTAAAAAAAATTCTAAAAATCAAACCATATATAGCCTAAGAATCTTTTGAAAAATAATTTCTTACGTTAGTAATTTATTTAATTATTTATAAATTTTATGACATTTTTACCATCTGAAGCCTGTTTGGTAACCATTTCGCTTTCAGTTTTCAATTTTCAATTTATATTTACAAAAAATAAAAAAAGTCATAAAAATTTGTTTGATAATTTTTTTGGTTTATAAATTATTGTCTCAGTTTGTAAATTTGAGGAAAAAAGGTAAATTCAAAAAATGAGCTTACGTTAGTTTTTAAACAAAAATTAAAAAATTTTACTAACAAAATTTTTTTTCAATTAATTTTTTTTTTCAAATAATTTTTTTTCTAATTCATTTTTTTTTTCAATGAATTTTTTTTCTAACTAATACTAACCGAGGGGGCAATTGGTAATGCTACTTTAAATCTTGGGAAGGGGATTGTAATTTCTAAAATGTGAGGGGTGTCAATGTAATTTACCTAATGAGGGCAAAATTGGTATTTAAAAAAAATAAATTGCTGAAGGGGGGAATCTGTAATGAAACTTTAAACCTCAGGGGGGAGATGTAATTTTCAAAAGGTGAGGGGGGAATTGTAATAAACCTAATCCTCAGGGGGTGTCAGTGTAATTTACCCTAGAATTTTTTTAAAAAAAATTAAAAATTAAAAATTAAAAATTATTTTGGTTAAGAAATAAAAAATAAAAAATAATTATCATTTTTATATAATTTTTATCTTTCAAGTGGTTGAAAATAATTTTTTACAAATTAAATTGAAACAACCATACATACGTCTATAACCTACCTAGAAGTTAAAACGATAATTATTTTTTACCCTTAAATGATAATTTTTTTTTTTAAATTTTTTATTTCTTAACCAAATTAATTTTTAATTTTTTTTAAAAAAATTCTAAAAATCAAACCATACATAATCTAAGAATATTTTAATAAGTCATTTCTTACGTTGGTAACTTATTTAATTATTTGTTAATTTTACCACATTTTTACCATCTGAGGCTTGTGTGGTAACCATTTCGTTTTCAATTTTTAATTTATATTTATAAAAATTTTAAAAAATGTCATAAAAACTTGTTTGATAATTTTTTTACTTTATAAATGGTTGTCTCAATTTGTAAATTTGAGAAAAAAATGTAAATTCAAAAAATGAGTTTATGTTGATTTTTAAACAAAAATTGAAAAATTTCATTAACAATTTTTTTTTTCAATTAAATTCTTTTTTCAAATAATTTTTTTTCCAATTAATTTTTTTTTAATGAATTTTTTTTCCAACTAATACTAACCGAGGGGGAAATTGGTAATGCTACTTTAAACCTTGGGGAGGAGATTGTAATTTCTAAAATGTGAGGGGTGTCAATGTAATTTACCTAATGAGGGCAAATTGGTATTTAAAAAAAATAAATTGATGAAGGGGAGAATCTGTAATGAAACTTTAAACCTCAGAGGGGGAGATGTAATTTCCAAAAAGTGAGGGGGGGAATTGTAATAAACCTAAACCTTAGGGGGGTGTCAGTGTAATTTATCCTTATTTATAATAGTCTCTTCATTTTCAATTAAAATAACCATTATTGTTTTCATAATTTTTAAAATGCCATTGACATTTCACTTTAATAATATTTTTGAAATTTTTTATTTAAATTTTTTATTTTTTTATGTTTGAAAAAAAAAAATTCCAAAATCCAGGGGGGGCATGTGACTCTCTTGGTCACATGCTCTCTCCGCCACTGGAGGTCTCCAAAATTGGGGATTCCAAATATTTTTCAATGCAACTGTCCATAATAAAAAATATTATAGGTCTTAAATTTTATACCAAATGAATGATTAAATATCTCACATGGGTGTAGGGTTCATAAAAGTGTAGACCACACACCAATATGAGACGTTTGATCATTTGTTTAAGAGAAAATTTGATATTCCTAGAATTATTTGTCCATAATACTATTTTTTTTTTTTTTTTTTTTTGAAACAGCAAAAAGAAACCTTATTAATGAACAAACCATACAAGGATGAGATTACATCAAATAAAGGAGAGGAAGAGCAGCATGCATCATAGCGAACTATCCCAATCCTAACTAGGTTGGCACTTGAAGTAGAGCCCAATCAACTGCAAGCTCAACCCCAGGGATTTGGAGAGGAACCAAACCCAACAAGAAAAAAAACCAAACAAGAGAACAAACACAAACAGAATAGTAGCAACTTGTAACAGCAGAGTATTAGATCAAAGCAGTCCAACAATAGTAATTTAGCAGACCATATCAGTTCAAAGCAGAACAGATCACAGGCAGATGCAGACCAACAACAGACCAAAACAACCTCCCAAAATCATAGCCCACTATTCTTTCAGCTTTTGCCCCACAGTAAGGATCCTTAATAGTCCCTAAATACAACAGTATAGCAACAACCTCAATCCTTAGCTTCAGGCGATCAGCAAATCAGTGATTCAACAATCAGAAATTCAGGACCAAAAGCAGAAACAAAACAGAAAACATCAGTAAATCAGCTTTCCATTGAGGCTCCAAACCAACCACCAGAACCAACCCCTTCCAGACATTGGAATGCTACACAGATCAGCCACAGATTAGAAATCAACTACGCCACAAACTAATAATCAAACTGTGGATTCCTTCACTAAAAGCTGAGGCACCCATCCCAACTCACAAAGCAACTGCATAGCTCGCCCCTGGAACCACCTCCCACACAAAATCTAATGTGATCAATATTGAAGAAAAAATCATTCACTGTGAAAATATGATCCTTAAACACTTAATTAAACCACACAACCAATCTAAACTTAATTAGATCAGTTACACCTACCACACTAGGGACAGCAGCCCTAAACAAGCATTCGTTTTGATGATTCCATGGAGACCACATTACAACCATTGGAATAGACTTCCATATCATATTCTCTTTTTTGCTAAGCCTCACCCCTGCCCACCAATAAAGAATATCCTCAACTGTGCCCGACAGTGCACGTTGTACATGCCACCATCTTAGCATTTTTGACCACACTCTCCAAGCAACTGGACATGACAGTAAAACATGGTTAATTAACTCAACCACTGATTTGCACAGACTGCAGACTGATGATGAATTAGCAGACACAACACCAATCCGGATGAGAAAGTCTGCTGTTTTTAACCTTCCTTTCCAAGCAAGCCAACCAAAAAATTGAATTATAGGGGGAATGTACTTGACCCAAATTCTTTTACTTATTGATCTGAGGCTGCCAAAACCAGTTGCCATAAATTTATAACCAGATTCAACGGAAAAATTTCTAGATTTAGAAGCATCCATTACTAGAGTATCATTTGAGGATGACCTCAAGGCAGGACCTGCCCCTAACTGGCTTACCAATCTGGCAGCCTCCACTCTTTCCCAATCGTATAATTCCCTTCTGAATTGAAAACACCACTTCGTCCCTCCTTTCCACCTTTGCAAAAAGTGACTCTCCCTTATTAACTACCAATCTATACAAGAGAGGGAATTCAACTTTGAGACATAAGTTATCACACCATTTATCAACCCAGAAATTCACTATATGCGCATTCCCTACTTTCACCTTACAATTCTCCAAATAAAACTCCAATAGTCTGCTACTTTGTTCAGTTCCTGTTACTATATCCTTCCAGAGTTTAGAGCACCTACTTATACGGCTAGTTGAAGGCCACCAATTCCCCTCATCTATCCTATATTTATTACAAATGATTCTTTTTCACAATGCTTTGCTCTCCACCTCGAACCTCCACCACCATTTCAATAAAAGACAATAATTGACCTCTTTAACTCTCTTCACCCCTAATCCCCCTTGCTCAATAGGTTGGGATACTACCTTCCAGTTTACAAGGTGGACCTTCTTCCTCACTTCAGACCCTCTCCAAAGAAATGAGGCCTGAGGCTTATCCAGCTCACTACCAACCCCCTGAGGCATTTTCAACAAAGACAGATAGTATATGGGCAAAGAAGAAAGAACAGATTTTATTAATGTAAGCCTCCCTGCAAAAGATAGTAATTTCCTTTTCCAACCTGCCAATTTGTTTCTAACTTTATCCAACATAGGTCTCCAAAATGCTTTTCTATTAGGGTTGGCACCTACCGGAAGGCCTAAAATAGAAAGGCAGACTTTTAACTTTGTAGTTTAGTACTGATGCAAACTCATTCGAATTTTCAATTGGAACACCCATTCCACTAACTACACTTTTATGGTAGTTTATCCTCAAACCAGATAGCATCTCAAAGCACCTCAGAATTCTCTTCACATAACTAACTTCGAAGACATTAGCTTCATACATTATTAATGTATTATCTGCAAACTGAAGGTGAGTAAAAACTACCCCACCTGAGCCAATCTGTACCCCTGATATCAACTCCAAATCCAAGGCTCTAGACATTAAAATGCTTAAACCCTCTGCCACTATATTAAACAGGAAGGGGGACAGAGAGTCCCTTTGTCTAAGCCCTTTTTGTGGACTAAATTCATCAGTAGGTGCTCCATTAACCAGCACAGATAATCTAGAGGAGGTAATGCACTCCTTAATCCATCCCGCCCACTTCTATCCAAAACCAAAGTTTTCCATCATTGAAAATAGAAAAGTCCCAATTCAATGAGTCATAGGCTTTCTCAAAGTCTAGCTTTATGATCAAACCAATTTTCCTAGATTTCTTCCAACTATCAACAACCTCATTAACCACCAACACTCCATCTAGTATGTTTCTTCCTCCAATAAAAGCTGATTGATTTTCACTAATGATTTGAGGGATCATTGCCTTCAACCTGAATGATAAGACCTTCGCAAGAATTTTATAAATTGAACTAACCAAACTAATAGGTCTAAAGTCAACTAAACCCACATGGTTCTCTTTTTTAGAGACCAAAGTAATGAAGGAACTATTAATCCCTTTAACCAACTTACTGTTTTTATGAAATTCAGTCATGAAATTGAGCACATCAGACTTCATCACCTTCCACAACTTCTGGATACAAGCCAAATTAAACCCATCAGGTCTTGGAGCCTTATTACCATCACAATCTTTAACGGCCAACCTTATCTCTGCCTCAGAAAATTCTGCTTCCAACAATTCAAAAAAAAGGGATGTCCCTCACTGACTTGAATGGTCCCTCAAATATAGGTCTAGATTTCCACACCTTAGTGAATAATTTTTGAAAGTAAGATTGGACCTCATGCTTAACTCTGCCAGGGTCTTCAAATACTACATCCTCAACAGTTAGAGAATTAATTTCATTCCTCCCCTGTCTACACTTAACTACCACATGGAAATATCTCATGTTTTTATCACCATTCAAATTCCAATTTTGTCTTGATTTCTGCAACCACACCCATTCCACCATTCTATTTAAACTGCATACTTCAGCTCTAACCTCTTTTCTTCTTGTTTTTTCTGCATCTACAAGCTCTCTTTCCTCAGCTTTTAGATCAATCATATGCAACTCATCCTTTGCTTGCTTCAATTTAATAGTAACATTACAAAATAAATCTTTATTCCACTGTTTAAGAGTTATTTTCAATTCTTTCATCTTCTGAAATAATCTGAAACCAGCCCATCCTTCCATCTTATATTCCAACCACCACTTTTCCACAAACGGTAGGAAATTAGGATGTAATGTCCATGCATTTAAAAACCTAAAGGGCCTAGGGCCCCAATCTCTCTCATCCTCCATCAAAAGCAGAGGACTATGGTCGGACAGAGCTCGAGGTAACCCCCACAACTTTAGATTAAATGATTCCAATCATTTTGGATCCACAAGAACCCTATCAATTCTGCTCCATTTTTCCCCCTCCCTTGCATTACACCACGTGTACCTTCTACCTAAAAGGGGCATGTCATTTTCCTCAATTTTATCAATAAATTCATTCAACTCCTTCATATCCTTATCCCTCATAGAACAACCTTTCTCTCACTAATGCTTCTAATTTCATTGAAATCACCCCCCAAGCACCATGGATTAGAAAAGTCCTCCTTTAGCTTCAGTAGACACTCCCATAGTTTCCTTCTTGGTCCCACTTCATTTGGTGCATACAGATTAACTATAACACAATCAAAAGAGAAAAATAGAGTGCTAGATAAAAGGATAAATCTTTTACTACAGCAATAACTTAAGACCTGAAACACTCCTGGATCCCATATGCATAAAAGGCCACCGACAGTTCCATCAGCATCCACACACATGAAGTCCATCCTCTCCCCAGCCCATAATTCCTTAACCTCCTTTTTTGACATTGATGCTTTCTTGGTCTCCTGGAATAAAGCAATATCAACTTCCCTAGCTTTCAACATGCTTTTAATTTGACTCCTTTTTTCCTTCCTACCCAAACCCCTTACATTCCATGATAGTAACTTCATCATAGACCATTGAGACTGACCTTTGCCCCCCAAAAGCTGCAGATTGAACTGCAGCACCAGAACCCCCTCCCATTCTTTCTCTATCCTTAGCCTCTAAGTCAATAATTTTAGCCAACACTTCCTCTTCATTGTCTTTGTAATTTACCCCCAATAATTTTTCCACTTGTAGAGTCTCTTGAGCCTCTTTAAGCATACTTCTACCTCTGGCCACTCTAGCAGCAGTTGATGTTGAAGAAGACACTGCCGCAGCTGCTGCTCTCCATATGGCCCCTTTGGGACCCAGTTTACTTGATGAAACTCCTTTGTGGCCATATCTTTTTGCAAGGCCGAGATAACCCTTATGCATCTTTTTAATTTTCTTCTCACTTGATTTTTTAACAACATTATTCTTCCATTTTTTCTTCTGTGACTCTTTGCTTGAACATACTTCATCGACATGGGTCTGTGACATGTCTGAATTGATTATCCTTGGCCCTAAAATACTCAAAATCTCACACTGAAAATCAGGCTTCAAGCCCTAGGCTTGCACTTCCACCCCTTTCTACTTAATGTCTAACCTATCTCTTAGACCCACCTCATTACCCTGGCCCAATACCACCTCTAACTCCACCCCAGGTTTAAATAAACTAGGGTCACTTAAATTTCTAACAAAGCCCTGCGTGCCAACCTGATCATCACACTTTTGACATACCAATTCCCAACTATTGCTTATGTTCCCAATTGCTTCCATTATTCCTACTGCCCTTCTTTCAAGCTCATTGCTAGCCGACTCTGGCACCATCGTTTCAGTTCTCCCAGGTAACTCCTTGGCTGCCTCATCACTCTTCCTCTCTCTACCTGTCGCACCCCTTTTTGATACGTTTGTAGCCTGGGCCGTCTCCCTTACTGACTCTACAACCCAGTCATCATCTTCTACCTCCTCTTCTTCTCTGACAATGATCCCAACTCCCACCTTCTCACCATTGTTTGTACTGCAAATTTCTTCCTCACCAGTTTTCTTACTACAGTTACATCTCCCTACCAAACTATCTGTTGACTCATATTGTTGTTTCCACACTCTCATAGGATGAGAAGATCCTTTGCAAACCAGACTAATAGCTTTATTGATTGGCTCCATACACCTGGTTACAATTTGAATCTTTGCACATTCAAGTGATTCTGGGTTGCATAAGTCACCGTAAATACAGATAACCTGCCCCTAGATACTCCTAAGTCTATTTAAAGTGGTTCTATTCCATAGATTCCATGGTAGTCCATAACAACATAACCAGACCTTTCTTTCTGTGACTCTAACAATGTCTGGTTCCCACTCCACTATGTCCTCACACCAATTCTCCACCCACTCCTTGATGGTCCCCATATTTGCTAACCTTTCTTTCTTAAATTTAAAGGTAATTAACACATCTCTGCCCCCACCATGACAATTAATTTGACTATCTTGTTCTGTGTTGTTGTTATATTTTTTTTTGGTTTTTTGGTTGCTCTTGATTGGATCCTCACCAATCGTGGGTTAAGTGCTTGCAAATGATTGTGTTTCCCTTGCGGTGCCAACCTATTTGAGATTGTGGAGGGTGGCTATGATGTTTGGTGCACTACCCTGATTTGTTGATGTAAATTTGCATGTACTTTGCTTTTATCATCAATAAATCTCTCTTTTTGCTGATAAAAAAAAAATGACAATTAATTTGACATCTTGATTGGACATATTGTTACTAATTTCCAAATTTACAACTTTTTTTTTTTTTTTTTCTTTTTCTTTTTTGTTTTCCCGAATGTGTACAAAGGGCTATTTTAAGAAGATAGTTAAAAGTTATTTTTGAACTTTTTAGTCTATTTTAAGTCACATTATCTCTCATATTTTTTTTTTTATATTTTTTTTTAAAAAATCAAAAAATTAACTTTTAACAATCTTTCTAAAATAACCCAAAGTTAGCTCGCTGGCTAAGAACATGTGCATAGTACTGCCTCTATCCCAATTTATTTGTCCTTTTTAAATAATTCAACTTATTAAAAATATAAATAATTAATACACATTAATTTTAAATTTTAAATTTAAATTTTAAAATATGTTTATATTTGTGTATAATGAATAATTTTGAAAATCTAAAAAATTTCTATATTTAAAATAAAAAAAATTGACAAATATTTTAAAACAAACCAAAATAAAAAGATGAACAAAAAAAAAAAAAAAAAGAGATCGGGTGAGTATTTGTTTTATTGTCTATGCGTCCATTGTCCTTATTATATATTACAATAATTGTGATTGTGTGTTAAAATTTTCTTTCATAATTGAATGTATAATTTGATGTGATTTTTATAATATTTGTAATTTATCAGATTGGCAAATCTCATGTTGGTGGATTGTCTCTGGAATAAAATTCCCAAAATTGTGGAAATTTTCATCCCATAATAAAAGTGAGAATAAGTTAAATTAATAATGTTTGGGAGTTCTAATTCAAAAATTTTAATAGTAAGTCTCACATATAGTAATTTGGCGTTTTGATTATTTTATTTTATTTTTTATTTGCCTCATCACTACAACTCATATTAGAGCTCCCAAGTTAAATAAGATTTGATGAGAATTAAATCTAAATTAAATTTAACTATTATAACTTAGGGCAAATTATACAAATAGTCCCTATAGTTTGGGACTCATGTCACTTTGGTCCCTGACTTTTCAATTGTGACACATTTGACCCTAAATTTTGAATCTTGTTCCAAATAAGGACAATTGAAGATACCATTGTTTAATTTCGAAGGCAAAATTGTCAATTTAATAAAATATAAACTAATTTGACAAAAATAAATGCCAAAAAAATATTTTTATTTTAAAAATTATTTTTATCCACCAATGATAAAATTATGTAAAATTGATAAGAATTAATAAAAATTACATAATTAATTTTTTAAAATTAATTTTACAAGATCATCATCCAAACACATAATAAAAATTAATTTGTTAAAAAAAAAAAGTCTAAAAGATTTATCAATTTTACATAATTTTATTTTTAGTTGGTAGAAATAATTTTTAAAAATTCAAAAATATTTGTTTGACGTTTATTTTTGTCAAATTAGTTTATATTTTATCAAATTGACTATTTTACCCTTGAAAAATTTAATGATATCTTCAGTTGTCCTTATTTAGAACAAGATTCAAAATTTAGAGTCAAATCTGTCACAATTGAAAAGTTAAGAACTAAAATGACATAAGCCCCAAACTATAAGGACTATTAGTATAATTCACCATATAACTTATTGATAATTTACCCTCAATTTTATCAATGGAGTCACAAACTGAGTAAGGGCGTTTGTTTGTATCGCACAATTAGGACTAGTAACAGTAAACGACAATTTTGTTTTCCAATTAGAAAGTTTCTGTTGCATTTTTTAAAAACTCTGTAGTGCAGTAGAGAAGGAATTATCTTGTTTTCTAATAATTATAATTAGACTGTGTGTTCCAATGATATTAGTTGTTTTTTGTAATATATAAAGAAAAAAAAGAAAAGAAATAGCAGGCGTATAACCAATAAAATTATAAAAATATATCACGTAAGATATGAAGTTAACCTATGTGATAATTTTTTACAATAGCGGCACTGCAATGTATTTACCGAGATCATCCATTAGAGGAATCCCCAACTTTAAACTGAGAGCTCTGAGTTAGCTCTCTCCGCATTCTTGGAGATAAACTTCGGATTTAGTAAAAATTAATTCAATTTTTTCATTGCTTGTGAATTGTTGAGAACTCGTAAGCATTGAAATCTTAAAAACCCTCTGGTCCCAAAAAGTTGTGGTATAAGTTGGCTAACCGTGTTAACCAGTAAATGCCAGAGTCTGCGGATTGGCAGAGGATATCAGATTTGCCATCAATCTGCAGTTTAGTGTTTCCAAATTCGAATTGTAGATCCTCCCACTTTGAAGCTATGATTTTTTACCACAGCACATCATGACACAACAAACATGGCTGGAGGCACTAATATTTAGAAACATCGATAGTTGTACCTCAGGCCTTTAAGCCGAGAGAAGCCTGTCTTGCCATTCAGCTAGAACTTCCTTATTGTGTTTCTCCCACATTTTTCTTTGTTACTTGAGAAATCAACAAACTTTAATATTATGTTTGGATTAAGTGATTTGAAGAGAAAAGAAAAGAAATTGAGAGATATATATTTCTCTTACTTGTTTAGTTATAATCCTCATTTTCAATCTTCTCAAAAGTGGAGAGATTGAGAGAGAAAAGAAACCAATAGATTCTTATATTTTCATAATATTAATTTTGTTCTTGTAAAAATAAAAGAAATAAAATGATTCTTATAAAAATGTTATTTTGGTAATATAGCATAAAGCAGTTTCTTTTCTTTTCTCTTATAAAATCTAACCAAACAAGAAGGAGAGAAACCACAATCATTTCTTACTTATCCAAACAAGAAATAAAGAAATCACAATAATTTCTTTTCTTTTATTTTCTCTTATAATTTAAGTACTTATTTCTTTTCTTTTCTCTCCTAAATTCCCAAACGTAGTGTAATAAGATTGGAAAGACAAAGTCATATCTCACATATTAAACTGATAATACTTCTATACCTTTTCATTTTGATGTGTTATAAAATTAGATGCGTATAAGATAATTTATATACTGATGCTACAATAATCACATTTTTATGTCATATTTGGTTTACCATGTTAGTTGTCATCACTATTTTGGTTTAATTGTTTCCTTATCCTATCACTTATGTCTGTTTCCAATACAGTAGTGCCATATCATACAGTAAACCAAATATGTTATAAAAATATGGTCATTGGACTATTAACAAAATTCATTTGAAAATGATTTTTGCCTTTTTAAATGAATTTGTTATTTTTTATAATAATTTCAATTTGGACTATTAGCAAAATTCATTTGAAAATGATTTTTGCCTTTTTAATAAAATGTTTGAGTTTAAATTAAACTTTGAAAAAACATGCATGTGCGCATGCATGTGTGCGCGCACACATTTTTTTATTATAGGATATCAATCAGGTTAGGGTCAAATTGGACTAAATTATATAGGAAGATTATGTGTCAATTCAATTCCAGCACAATATCAGGATTAATATAGCCATTTTAAATCTTATCCTAAGAAATTTATAAATTTCAAACCGTCTCAATTAATCTATTATACATGAACTATTATTATTATTATTATTATTTAGGGGGAGGGTGTATCTTGGAAAAAATTATTGGTTAGTCTTAGGACACCACGTGACTATACTTCAAAAACCCCCATGTCTTCCCATGATCTCCAATTACCTCACACAAAATCGTAAGTTTCACCACTCCACCAATCACAATGCATGAGAAGCGTCACGTGATGCTGCACCTAGACTAACAATAACTTCTCCTATCTTGGAGTGCTTTTAAATGAATTTCTCATTTTTAATAATAATTTCAATTTGACCATTAGCAAAATTCAATTGAAAATGATGTTTGTGTTTTTAACAAATGTTTGAGGTTTAGCACTAAAAAGAACACACTCGCGCACACAACCACCTATATTTTTTATTGTTCATTTTTTAATACATATTTTGAAAAAAAAATGCAAATAGGCAGAATGTTAAAAGTAATTTTTTTTTTTGTTTAAAAAAAATTATTTTTTAGTTCAAAATCACAAATTGAAAAGAAAAAATTAAATTTTTTCGGTTTTTCTCCATGATTTATCAGAACTTGAATATGGTTCTAGATCGGGACCGGAGCCGTTGTAACGATCGGATTTGGAGTACTACTTTCAGCAGCCATAATATCTGATTACAAAAATCAGAAAAAATCAAAACACAAATTAATTTTCTAGTTACTAAAACCAGAAAATAAATTATAACACAAAATAATTTTATTTTCCTTATTACTAAAACTAGAAAAATAAAATACCAAAATAATTTTCTATATCACAAATTAATATTCTGTAATTGTTAATGACACCAGTATATTACTACTAGTTGTCAAAGAAAATAAACAGTATATTACTACTATTTGTATTTTTCAACCAGAATATCACTTTGTGAAAGCACAGAAAAATAAATACAATGAAGACTCCAAAAACAATCTGTCTTAAGATTGTTGGACAATCTTCACTGTATTATGAATAAATTATATTTGTGTACTTAACAACAAATACAAGAAATAAGAAAATGAGAGATTGTTTGATTACAAAAATCAAACCAGAATATAAAATAAAAAAATAAAAACAGATTTTTCTTTTATTACAAAAACAAAATCGAAATAAAAAAAATAATAATAAAACAAAAAGTAGATTAATTACTACGAATAATTGATTAATTGCAAATTC
Source organism: Camellia granthamiana (assembly GCA_036172215.1). Lineage (NCBI taxonomy): Eukaryota > Viridiplantae > Streptophyta > Magnoliopsida > Ericales > Theaceae > Camellia > Camellia granthamiana. The sequence goes on along the minus strand of CM069913.1, from coordinate 10,905,145 downwards.
GTAGATTAATCTACTATTAATTATTCGTAGATCAACAACGAATAATTGCAGCACTACAAATTATTCGCACAGCGAACACACTTTGTGTATACACTCTTTCTCACAGAAAATTAATATAGCAAAATGCAGAGATTAATGGCAGCAGAGAAGAACAAAAATTGGAGTGAAAAACCAAATGAGAGACTGCCTATTTATAGATGGAGTGGTGGCTGCTCGGCTTGAATTAAACAGGTACAATACCTGTTCAGTTTAAATTAAACAGATACAATTTTGTTTGATCAGGTAAGACACTGTTTGGTTTGAATTTCAAACAATTAAAAACCTGTTTTGGGTTTGAATTTGAATATATTCGGATCTGTTCGGACAAATGCGAAACTGTACATAATTTCTGAAGAGGTGCAAACTAAAATTTGAATTTTATTTCCAACCAGAATTTGAAATAAAAAACGGACAGATTTTATTTCTAAATAAATAAAATAAATTCAAATGTTTTTGGCCCAAAAAGATAAGAATTGGGTCGGACAAGCCCATCCCAACCTCATATCCACGCCCAGCCTAGCCCGCTCTGATAGCGGCCGTGCGCGTGTTTATTTTGGGTCCAATGGGTCTAGCCCACTTTGCTCATAACCTCACTCTCTACAAAACTTGGGTGCTCCTTGGGGCCTACCCCAAGTTCCAAACTCAAGCCTTATAAATTCACTCAAAGTTTGTCCACCAAATCAATGTGGGACAAGCCTTAAACCAAATCTTTAGGAAATTTCACCAAAAACATCATTTCCATAGAGCTCTCTTTGGCTTCAATTTCCCATTCACCCGATAATGGTTTTGAGCAACCAAATATACCACGTGAATTACAACGCGGCAAAGAACGTGTTACCACTTAGACCTGCCAATTTTGGCGTATGGGTCCTACCTAAAAAATAGACCAAAGTTAAGGAAAAATCATATTTTTCAAAACCATTTTTAACAACAACAACAACAACAACAACAACAACAACAATAATAATAATAATCTGGAAAAATTAAATTTAACTTGCATATCTTATTTTCAGGTAATTTTTTTTGAATGTGTAGTGTTGCTGATCTCACCCAAAAACTTAAGTTAATACATCAATTGAAGTGTCTTCTTTCGTTTGCAAAGTTTCTTTCAAAACTTCTAAAAAATAAATTTAAACCATTAATACAAAACAAAAAAAAAAAAAAAAAACAAAAAGTATCATATATACTCATCTAGTGATTTAAATTTCTTAAAGTCAAATAAAAATCAAAAATATTTTCATACTCAATTATGGTATCGAAATATGATAAACCTAATATTGTACGTCATTGTGATTATCAATTTTACCCAAAGCAAACTTGTTTTTCAAAACAATGCAAGTCATTCAAGAAAGTATAGACTATCTCTACTACTGTTACTCGCAACCATCTAACCAACCCCTCAGCCTCACGATTTTTTAAAACAAGAAAACAGAAAGACAAAAAAACCAGAAATAAAAATAAAAAGAGTTAAGAAGAGCTTAACTCCAACACACCACACCAAAATCCCCCTTTCATACTAAACCACACCCCACTAACAATGATAATACAACTATTCCCCAAAAAGGACAAACACCATCCACGACTTACCATCACAACCTATCAACCCTCCAATAAAATACACCTCCTTTCAAACCGAACACACCACTAATACACACCCAGGACAAAACACCATCCCCTACTATCCAATACATCCCGAAACCCTTCTAAAAACTAAATACTTACACTCCACTAACTAACTCTCTCTCTATCTCTAACTCTTTTAATTTTTTCTGATTTTGGCTTTGTTGCTCATCTCCAACTCGATAAAATCCTTCTGGAAGATGTCTTCTCTACCACCAAAATCAATCTGCAATTTCTGGCCTATTTGCAAGGTTTCTGTTGCTTCAGCCAAAAGGAGTCTATACTTTTCTTCATCTTGCTGTTCCATCTCCTCATCAGAATCCACCAACTTGTTCAAGAAGCACTTGTTGCATACCCGAATTATACTAGAAGAGATTGATGATTGTGAAGGCTGTGAAAATCGGACAAGTTTGACATCCTTTGATTTTTTGTTGGAACCTTTGGCATATCTCCCTTTATTCAAGAATTTGCAGGGAAGCCCTAACTCAAGAAGTGAGAGTTTCTTTCTTCTATTGGTGGATTTGTGTATCTTAATAGGACTGTTTTTGTGCGGCAAAATAAGGGCTTGAGTTGGGTTGAGGTGGTTTGGGGATGAGGCATGATTAGGGCTAAGAGATTTTCTCACTTGGTTTTGGGACAAAATAGGGTGGCTGGAAGAAGAGCACAGAGCATTGGAATCTGTGCGTTATGGTACGTTTGGAAGCTCTGCCTCAAGCATGCGAAGTTCGGCGCCATTCATACTACGTGTGACGTTAAAAGAATCCTCAACTTGGTTGGGAAAAGCTACGTCATCATCACTGTGATTCTCTCCCGGAGCTAAGCCTTCGAGATCATCGGCTAAAACCGCACGTTGTAAGACATTTCCAGAGTGGACTGAGACATCTTCACCAACGTTGATATGATCACCATTATCTTTCGCACCCTGTACATCACCGGTCTCTTCACTAAGGAAGCCTTCTACAGAATTAGATTCATCGATACCTTCATCCACCTTAACTGCCGCTTTGGGGTAATAAGACGAGCCTAACATGTAGATCTTTTGAAATTCCAACTCTGAAACTCTGATCTTGTAAATAAATTGACCAACTTTCAATTTCCAAAATCCATTTATTGAATTTTTAAAATTTGTTTTCACAAGAATTTTCCGTCTTTCCAGTTCCATGCGTGAAGTACTTTTTCCATCAACAGTAAAAACTCCACCCCAGTTGCTAGCGATCTTGGTGAAAGTTATGGAGTTCCAAGCATTCAGAGGAACCCCTTCAATGGCCAGCCAAACTCTCCTTGAAAGCATAAACTCTCTACAATGCCACTCATACACTTTATCAAACAAAGTTTCTAACCACCACATACTCCCTCGAAACATCTCTTTCATATCTTCCACAGTATTAAATTGTAACAGAACCTTAACACCACCTAGTGGTTTGATTATTATGAAATTGACCCCTTCATCTCTCATTGCCTTTTCGATCATAGGAATAATTTTGTAATCTCTAACTATACCAACTACACAAGTCTTTACCCAAGAGTCATTAATCTCTTCTGCTTCAACAGTGAAAGAAGAACCATCTGGGTTAACTTTGACTCCATCTATAGAATGCAGTGACTGGTCTTGTTTATGCCTTCAAATCTAGTCGCCTTTTCAGGAGAGAGAATGAGGCAAAAGAGTCTTCTTTTTTCTCCAAATTAGTCTTTTCCCAGAGAGAATGGTTGCTCTTTTCACCACTAGTAAATGACCCTACCACCAGACCTCATTGAATGAACAAATGGCTTCGTCGGTCTCCTCTTCCTTAAGGTATCTTACAAACCCAAACTTACTATTACTAAATCTGCTTCTCTTGAAAGGAATAAAAGCATCCACAATCGTCCCACATCTATTAAAAACTCTTTTAAGCCACCAACTGTAAGTTTGCTCAAGAAGATTATCAATGAAGATTGAAAAACACTTTTGATTTAGAACACCTTTCATTAAGAAACACTACTCAATTGAACTCCACCTCACTTCTTTCTCCTTTAATTTTTTTTGAAGCAATATATGCAATTGAAAAATTTCAAAGCACAAGAAGATGATATAGAAGTAAATTTTTGTTATGTAATTGAAGTCCCAAGATTTTCCAACTTGGTTACTTGAGCTTTTTCCTCATTTTCCTCACACCAACTTCACAGATATCGGGGTTCTAACAAATTGCGTGCTGTTACTAGATTTCCACATCAAAAATCCATGGATGAAAGAGGCGTATTCATTGGTGGCTACCCAACTAAACGTCACTTGATACGTCATTTTTTGGTTCACTTTTGAGAACTCTAACCTAGTAGTATTGAGAGTCGCATTAATACCTAGTAGTGCAACAATGACAGAATCATAAGATGAATTAGCCTCTCCAACATTTATCACAGTCCTCATATAAGTCTGATCATTACCGACCAAGAGTAATAAAAAACGAAGGATAATTTAGCTATGCTTCTGGTATTTTGGATACTTTTGAGCACTTCACTATATGATTTGTATTGAAATAGTTGTCTAGGACAATGCAGTTTAGATTGCACAAGTAAGGTATGTAATCATTGGGTTCAGGGTCATAGACAAGTCCTGGATTAATTGTTCTTGATGGGTTGACATGACCCAAACTGGTAGCAAATATATCAATTAAAAGTAAGCTTTCATTGAATAAACTTGCTTGCGAGGTTTGTCAGCTCAACTCTAGTCATGATTGCAAATTTGATAGCAGCAGGCGACCAATCAAAATGCATTTTTCTGAGCAAGGGAATAACGCCACTGAGGTAAGGACAAGACATTGAGGTACCCAAAATTACATTAAATGTCAATCTGGAATTTTTCTTGTTTTTGACAGATAAAGGCCAAGCAGGTAGAATATTCACACCGGGGCCAATGATGTCTGGTTTCAAGATGCCTCGGCTAGCCAAGCTCGGGCCTCTTGATGATAAGGAACTCACCATGAGAGCAGAATTGACCCTACGATGGTTCCTTTAAATACGATTGTAGCTATTGGTGTTGTTGTTGATTTTATGTACTCTTTGATATTTAGTCCAGCGCATAAATTTGCTAGTTGATTGAAGAATATTCTTAAACAATTATCAAGTATTTACATAATATATAATATTAATTTACATAATATTTTTCATATATATAACACAAATTAATTTTACATGATATTTTATATATATATAACTACTAATTTGTAATAAATTTTAAATCTTAAATATTTGTCATACTCATTTTTATTTTGATATTTTATTAAAAGTTAAAAAAATATATGTATTAACTATATCGAAACAGAACAATTTCGAATGCAGATCATAAATTTCAAAATTTAATCCACGGTTAACGGATAGATTAATGCGGATTGAGTGGTTTTAATAGATTGGGCTATATATTACACTACGTTAATTATAGCCACAGCTCTTCCTTCTTCATATTCTCTCTCTGCCCTTCAATTTCATCTTCATCAGCTTCATCTCATGCTTCTAAAACCCTACCCCCTCTATCTCCTTAAATTTAGTTTTTAGACCAAATTGCTTAGGTATCGCGGCAAGTGCTTTGCTCCCCTCCTCATCTCAGGTTCGTATCATAACCCCAATCTCTATTTCTCATAATGAATTTCAACCTAGATTTATGAAGTTTCTTAATTTGATTTGCAAAACGATTCTGCGTTGCTAAAATTATTGATGAGTTCAATTCTTCTCACTCTTTACATGTTGGTGTTAAAAAAAACCCAGTGGAATTGGTAAATCTATTCAATCCAATCTAAATTGCCCATTTGGTCTGGTTTTTTAGCTATAGTTCTATTTTTGAAATGATGGAACTGTTCAAATCGGTCCAATTTCCAATTCTAAGGCTTTGGTTATAATTCCCAACCAGAATGAACCGTGACATATTTGTTTTTAACCGGTTCCCGATTTAAGGCTTTGGACACGGTTTCTAACCAAACTAGATTGTAACATATTTATTTATTATTTTTTATAAGAATTGAACATTAGCCATCATTGTAAAATTGGTAAGCGTAAAACCAAACCGAACCAATCCGGTTTCTATGATTCAGTTCTAGTTTGGTTAAAGTTTTAATTTTTCTAAAATCAGAAGAATCGGTTTGGTTTCTGATTTACTTTAAACCAGATCAATCCGATCCGTGTATACGCCTACATGATTATGATTTTTTTATTTGTAAGTTGATGTCGTGAATTTAGGTAATTATAAATTGTTCGAGCTAATTTTTGGTCAACTATTCATGCTTATTGTTGTTAACAGTGTGTGTGCATTAGATCATTCAGGTGAATTATGTTGGTGTTCTGCTATTTCGATTTTGATTTGATACAGAGTATATTAAGTTCCAGACTATTGAATGGTGAATGTCGAAGTAGACTTGAACAATCAATTAAGTAGTTAGGATTGTTGGGTCTTCAGCTGTGAACACCATGCGCAGATCGGTTGCGGTCACAGAACCTCCAATCCGCCATCCGTCCGCTAGATTGGCGGATTGGAGAAAATCAATCCGCATCCGTCCACCAATCCGGCGGATGTGGATTGAGCGGATTGGCGGATTAGCGGATAGATGCGAATCGATTTGGCGATTTAAAGTTTTATAAATTTTCAACACAATTCAACTTGTGCGCTTCCTAAAAAAAAAAAAAAAGTATTACAGTCAATGACTTAAAAAAGTATTACAATCATTGGATGCCTCATCCAAAGAAAGAAAGTTTGAAACTTTAGAATATTACAATCGCTGTATGTCTCATCCATATATTACAATTACAGCATGTCTCATCCACATAAAGTATTACAATTTGTGATTCTTAAAATATAAAAACAATTCAAACCACTAAAACCATGAACAAAGCAGTAGTAGAGATTGTATGCCTCTGTATTGTTACATCTATATCTGTTTTTAAAACAAAAACCATTATTTTTAGAGTTAGATTTTAAAACAAAAAAATATAGATAAATAATACATTTTTTTTTTCAATTCAAAAAATATATTCAAGTTGAAAGCTCTTTTTCAACAGAATATATTCAACATAATATTTAAACTCTTTTTCAATTGAAAACACAAATCGAATATCTAAACAAATTGAAAACACAAAGTTTTATAAATTATTAGGGATGATCGCGGTTTGGCGGTTCAGTTGTTTGCCAAAGGAACCTCAAATCTGCCATCCGTCCAAAACTAGGCGGATTGGAAAAAGTCAATCCGCAACCGTCCGCTCGTCATCACACATCCGTCCAAAATGTGGCGGATCGGTTCGGTTTGGTCGGTTTGGGCGGATCGGTATATCCACTGGTCACCCTTGCATGATAAAAGCTTTGGAGCAGAGGGGTTGAAAATAGCGGTTAATTAAATTTAAATTGCATATTTTATTTTCAGGTAATTTTTTTTGAATGTGTAGTGTTGTGTTGCTGATCTCAGCCAGAACTTGATTCAATACATCAATTGAAGTGTGTTCTTTTGTTTGCAAAGTTTCTTTCAAAACTTCGAAAAAAATAAATTTAAATTATTAATATAAAATTAAAAAAAAAAGTGTCATGTATAATCATCTAGTGATTTAAATTTCTTGAAGTTAAATAGATATCAGAAATATTTTCGTACTAAATTATGGTATTCGAAAATGATAAACCTAATATTCTACGTCATTCTGATTATCAATTTTACCCATTAGAGCAATCGTGTTTTTCAAAACCATGCATGTCATTCTGATTTATTAATTTTTTGAAACAATATATGCAATTGAAACATTTCAAAGCACAACAATATGATATAGAAGTAAATTTGTGTGGTGTAATTGAAATCCCAAGATTTTCTTGAGCTTTTGCCTCATTTTCCTCACACCAACTTCACAGATATCGGGCTTCTAACAAATTGTATGTTGTTAGTAGATTTCCATGTCAAAAATCCATGGATGAAAGAGGCGTCTTCGTTGGTCGCTACCCGGCTAAACGTCACTTGATATATTATTTTCTGGTTCACTTTCGAGAACTCTAGCCTAGTAGTATTGAGAGCCACTTTATCACCCGGTGGTGCAACAATGACTGAGTCATAAGACAACTTAGCCTCTCCAACGTTTGTCATAGTTCTCGTATAAGCCTGATCATCACCAGAACCAAGAGTGATAGAAAAAGAAGGATAATTTAGTTATGCTTCTGCTATTTTGGATACTTTTTTGAGCACTTCACTTTATGTTTTGTAATGAAGGAAAATGTTTGGAACCCCCTTTTGTGGAGACCCTCACCACCCCCACAGTGATGTGGACCAATGATGTGTTTGTATTGTTTTTTTCTTTTTTTTCTCTTTCTTACTTGGACCAATCACAAGTGAGTGGGGGTTACGGGATGACATTTTGTAAGGGTCTAAATCATTACTGTTGTAATGAAATAGATGTCTTGGTCAGTGTAGTTTAGACCACACAAGTAAGGTATGTAATCATTGGGTTTAAGGTCATAGACAAGTCCTGGATTGATGGCTCTTGATGGGTTGACATGACCCGAACCGGTAGCAAATATGTCAGCTGGTAGTAAGGGCATCCACAGTGGAGTTATTAGAGCATGTGTTAGTGTCAGTTGTTATTTTTTAGCAAGCCATTTTATGTTTTTGCTCTCACAATGGAGTTGCTAGTAGGTGTGTTAGTGGTGTGTTATCTGCAGCGAGTGTTTTAGCTTTTGTCTTACCGGTTGACCGGCCGGATGTTCGGCCGGTTGACCGGTCAACAGCAAATTATTTTTTATTATTATTATTTTTTATTTATTTTTTTACTTGTTAGGATATTTTTTTAGACTTGAAATTTAATTTTGGGCTTGAAATTTTTGATTAAACTAAATTATTTATTTATTTTATTTATTATATACACACACATATATATATATATATATTTATTTAACACACACCTTAACATATCAATTGTACCACCATTCATTCACTATTCACTCACTAAATTAACAAACTCTTAACACATATTTTCGGGTCTCACTTTTAACACTTTTTATCATATAACACACTTTAACACAATTTTAACACATCCATTGTGGATGCTCTAGCCTTTCGTCCACAATGGGCTTGCCAGCTAGGTTTGTCAGGTCAGCCGTAGTCATGATTGCAGATTTGATAGCCGCAGGCGACCAATGAGGATGCACGCTTTTAAACAAGGCTGCAATGCCACTGAGGTGAGGACACGACATTGAGGTACCTGAAATCACATTAAATGTCAATTTGGAATTCTTCTTGTTTTCGACAGAGGAAGGCCAGGCAGCAAGAATATTCACACCGAGGCCAATGATATTCGGTTTCAAGATGTCCAGACTTGCCAAGCTCGGGCCTCCTCTTGATGAGAAGGAACTCACGATGGGAGCAGAATTACCCCCTATGATGGTTCCTTTAAACACAATTGTAGCCGTTGGTGTCGTCGTTGATTTTATGTACTCTTTGATCTTTAGTCCAACAGCATAACTCACTTCGGTTACTGGCAAGAAATGAGTGTTGGCCAACATAGTAAAGCCGTCTTTCTTTTCATTCGTGACTATCATGGCGACCCCACCAGCGGTGTACACTGACTGTCCTTTCAGGTTGCTGTCTGTGTAGCTGCTACCACCACACAACACTACCTTTCCTTTGAAGCCGTAGATTGGCTTGTTAAAGTCACAAAATGGATTAATGGTGCTAGAATAAAAAAGAGGCAACAAAGTAGAAGAGAAATTATTAGGCTGGTGAAGGGGCTAAATGTGAAATGGGTCAGGTCCAAGCCTTGGGCCGGCCCAATCTGACAAAGCCCAAATCCAAGTGGGTCAGATGAGTATATGGACAGATCAGTTGAGCCCAACTTCATGATCAACAGCCCGCCCAAGTCCTCCAGCACTTGGGCCCAACCCGTAGCGGAAAGGCCAGCCCAGCCGTGGTGCTGGTCTGGGCCGAGCTGCGGGACGGAACTTGTGGGCTGAACAGATAATGACTCAGCCCATCTCCGTAAATGAGCCTAGAAAAGGCCGAGCCGAGGCACACCAGTACCGAGCTGGAGAAATCTCGCAAGAAAACGTGGGATCTGTGAGTGCAAGCATGTGCAGGTTGCGACCTCAGCTGGTCCCCCACACCTAAAATCACGAAAGTTGTTGAGCCAAAGGAATGTGGTTTGTTATCAGCATGCTTACAATGAGAATATACAATCAATGGCAACTATCAAGTGGTCCCTTACCTGGAGCAATGCTGAAAGGACACCTGGCAGCACCTATACTCCATGAACTCACCTTGAGAAGCAAGTAAGGAACACTATATATATAACATGAACTTCACATTGAAGGTAACTGAACGATTCCACTCAAACCGACACTTACATACAAATTCGACTCTACCTTCCTTCACCGATCGCTAATTCCCACACTGGAGGGGTTATCCGGCCAACCCCGGTCGGGCAGCTCTAACGGTACTTTTTGTGGCAGGAGTCCTGATCCCTGGATAGTCCAGCTGAGTGCAAAGCCCCGATCCACTTTCATCTAGTGCGGAATCCGGTACGCACAATTGGTGCGGTGAGCGCGGATCATTGTCACCTTTGAGCTCTACATTTAGTTCCGGCAATGGGGATTGAGGACGTTCCGCCTTCAGCACATACTCCACAGACGAAGAAGACGAAGGAGAAAGGTTTGGCACTCCCGACAGTTCTGGAGGAGCAAACTGGAAACAATAATCGAACCCCCGAATCCGTCGAGCATCGACTGCCCTTCGCCGGAGGTTCTTCTCATCATTTCCTTCTGGAAAAGGATTATAGAGATCGAATTATAGATTCCATGGGCATGGAGATACAGGAATTGAAAGCTCAACTTAAGAAGGTGTTGGGTGATCCGACGGAGAAGAGGACGGAAGCAGAGCTGTAGACGCGCCCGCGGGGGACCTCGCTACTACAGTTCGGACTCCCTTTTTGTTTGTTGCGGTTCTAAATCTGAACCAAAGAGTCCAACTCTGGCAAATCGTTTTGAAGAAAAACAGACTTTTTGAAAAGAAGTGCCAAACATGGACTGCTTTGCCAGATACAGAGTCGCCACCTAAATATTTTTTAAAATGGGAAATTTAGGAAACCTTGACTCGGTGCCGAAGGCCATGTGTCCGTCATCACCAAAGTAGTCTTGGCTCGGGAGCTTGGGTACGATCGGGGAAGGTCAGCTATGAGCACCCCCTTTCGCCCGGTCCGAAGACCGGCCTCTACTAACCGTGATACCCGATTTTGAAAACGTTACATGTTCTTATTCCGGTTATTAGCCTAGAATTACTACGTTATGCGCATAGCAAACAAGTATAGACCAAATCGCCTAAATTGGAATAAAACATTTCATGTTTGTTTTGAAAATGATTTGCTACTCGCAAATAGGCTAAAATGCAGGTTTTGCCACCCTTAAGTGGGCTTTTAGAAAAGACAGTTTTGCCACTATCTGGTGGGCTTAAAACTCACAGTTTTAATGCATTATTCCAATCTAGGTAATTTGACCTCCATCCACAGGCATTCAAGCAGTTATGTCACATAAGCACTTAGCCTCATGGTAGTCATGCTATTATGGCAACACTCACACACATGTGATATGCTAAAGCATAAAAGCTCACCTAGTACTCCAAGCCAAAACAGAAACTAGTTAGTAATCATGTGCATGATCCTAGTTCACGTTAAGTGGCTAATGCAACACATACAGAGGTGCAGTTAGAGTAGGCTCGGTTATCCTAAGATGGCATGTGAAATGCTATAAGTAACAAGTATTCAATTTGGAAATTGAAATACAATGCAGTTTGTATGATGTACCGAGCCCAGTGCATGTTAGACAAATGTATGGATGTACGCATGCTATCATACTGTATGCTAATTTAAATATGCCCTAATCTACCATCGTAAGCAGGTAAATAAAAGGGAAGAAAGAGATGGGGGTTGGAAGACATACACACACCCACACACACTTATTACAATTATGCCCTCACTCGGGGGGGGACCGAAAGAATAATACAAATAATTAACTACGCAAGCTAATTAAATATTACAAACCCAATAAATTAATTAAACGAATTAACTAATTTAATTAAAACAATAAACTGCCTCGGGAAGAGGGCCAGATGCAGCGCACGCTCGGGACTTGCTCGGAATCGCACTGCCATGCCTAGACTGCCTCTGTTTCCCTGCTCTACCGTTCTGAAAACTGCCAAAGTCTCAGAACTACTTCTCAAGGCACTGGGGGATACCACCGGCTGAGGGGAAACACCACCGGCTGAAGTATGTGGCCACCGGCACAAAATGAACTCATCGGCTGATAATTTAATGCCGGCCGGCACTAAATGTTGCCGATCGGCACTGAATGTCTGCAGAACCTGCAACTCACAGCAGCAGAGGGCAAAATCTTGCATGGCAATGTTATTCAAGTAATGTATGCACCAAACACACTCCTTATCATGTTTGTGACTCAAAGGGGCATGTGCCTCGATTCTCGGGCCACCAATCACGCATTCCCATGCATGATGGCCCAAAGGATCAAATGTGCACTTTCAATCTCAAATGCATGCAAACCAAACAAACCAAAATCCCAATCCCTATCACCAAATCAAGGGACAAGGAATGCATGTTGATGCAATGCAACCTAGTCATGTTAGCTATCATGCAACATGAACAATGCCATGTACTTATGCAAAGCATACAAGCAAACATGAGGTAAGCATGCAAGCAAGCAAATGATGGTCTTAAACATGACTTAAGCAACTCTAAATAGGCCTAAAATCAGTGGCCAAAGTGCCCAAAAATGAAGGCTAATCACGCATGCACACATGCACATGTTAAGGTACCAACTTAAGCATCAAGTGAGCAAGCTTTAAGCACACTTAAAGGAAGCTAAACATGGACAATTAGCATACATAGAAAGCTTCGAAAATTATGCAAAACATGGTGCCAAACCAAGCAACAAAATAGACTAAGCATGCAACACATGGCCCAAGCATCCAAGGCAAGCCAAAGGAGACCTAAACCACGGCTAAGCCAACCAAGCCTCACAAGGCCAAGAAGGCTTAAAACAGGTCTAAGGCAGCCTTAGACCATACAAATGGGACCTCCTAGATGGCATCTAAGTGGCTCTAGAGCAAGGCATACACAAAGGTCAAGGCATGAGGCATACAACATATGCATTCAAAGCTTCAAAGAGGCATGCAAGGCAATCAAACAAGCATGTCTACGGGACTGAAATTGCATGCTAAATGGTTCCAAACCATTGAAAATAATGCAAACAAGGCATGCTACACATTTATGCACTTAAGGCCAACAAGCCAGACATGCAAAGAGGCTATACAATGCAAGCTAGGGTCGACCAAAATAACTATGGACAGACCTCATTCATGGCAAAATAAGCATACAAGCTTCACATATGTAAGCCTAAAACATGCTAGAAACAAAGGCACACAACCTAAGACATGTTAAGGGATCACAAGGCATTACATGGCAAACTATGCTAAGCATGCATAAGGGACCAAAACCAACTCTTAGCAATGTTATATCATGGCATAATAAACATAAATGCAGCCTAGACATACTCAACACACACACCAACAAAGGCTTCCTCAAGAGGCCAAAACTTGTCCTTTTCAAGGACAACAAGGAGAGGGGGTGGCCCTCTCCTTCTTGGGACTTCAAGGCATCATCTACACCACTAAAATCCCTCAAGATTTCAGTGGTGAAGAGACCCGAACACCAAAATCCCGGAGCTCAACAAAATAGCACAAAAATGAGGCCTTTCAAGGCCTAAGAGGGGCCAAACTTCCCCAAAGCACAAAGCACCCTTAATAAACTATCAAGAGGACTAAAAAAAAGAACTTTTTTGTATTAAACACCAAGCACAAAAACAGTTCAAAGATAGGTAAAAATGGAGTGCAAGAATGGGGTATATAAAGCAAGTTTCTCACCCTTGTTGACCTTCTTCACAAGTGTTGATGTTGTTGCTTCCTTAGGCTCAAATCCGGCCAAGAACACCAAGAACAACCTCTTGGAACCTCAGTAGCCAAGGGAAGGTGAGACACTAGGTGCTTGTGTGCAATAATGTGGACTAAAGCACCTAGTGTACAAACAAGAGAGAAAAAAAAAAGAGAGATAGGATAGATATAGAACTCAAACCCTAAAACCAGAGCTTCTCTGAGGTCTTTTCTCTCCAAAATGTCTAACTCTCCAACCCTTGAGCCAAGAGGAGGAAGGGTTCTCTTATAGGCAACCAAACTTACAAGTTAAGCCACCAAGAAGCTCATCCCTCCATACACGTGTATGGAGGGAAAGAAGATGCAAGACAGCTGCCTTAAAATATCTCAAAAAGCAACTGAACAGTAGTCGGCTGGGCAAAAATGTCATTTTGCCAAAAAAGAGTGCCGACCGGCAACAAATAGTGCCGACCGGCAATATACATTGCCGGTGGCAACACAAAACCAGTCGGTGGCCTCTAGCCACTGCCGGTGGTGCAAGGGGATGTCTCACAAGGCATCCTCTGCCTTTCCAAGGCAAAACACAAGTGTTTGGTGTAAAACCAGACACAAACAGTCGAGTTCGGAGATCTTGAGGCAAGGCGCGTAGCCGAGAACTCCGGGAACTCCAAACGAACACAAACATGGATGATCACCGGGCGTTCAAACGGTGACGTCCAGGTCTTGAGGACGGTCAAAAATGGGGTGTCTACAAGAGCCCTCTCGTTTGCAACGAAGGAGCTCGTCTAGAGAATTACCAGTGAAGAAATTCCCCAGGAATGACTCCGGACAACAAAGCCAACCAATCCCAACACAGAGCGAAGCGGCGAGTAGCCACACCCGTGGGTCACGTCGGAGGAGGGCCAAGAGGCAGAAGACGGGTAGTCAACAAACTGAATACCCTCCTCAGGACCTTCGCACTTGGCTGATTGGCAATAGGCAGAATGAGCAACATCGAGATCATCTGGACCGTACTGTTCACCAGAGAGAACATCGAGCGCTGGACAGACTCGTCTCTTTGCCATTCTCTCCGGAGATTGAAACCATGAGACCTCCAAAGAAGTTTACTCCACCAAAATTCACTTCCTACGAAGGGAAATCGGACCCTCTAACGCATATCAGCCATTTCAGACAGATGATGTCCCTCTAGAGCCGAGATGAGACACTGATGTGCAAAGTCTTCCCATCCAGCCTGGGAGAAACCGGACTCCGATGGTTCAATCGACTTCCCGCTGGATCAATTCATGGCTGGAAGCAGCTTTCCGAAGAGTTCCTAGCCAGGTTCGTCTCCAATACTAAGATCCCGAAAGAACCAGATACACTGTTCGGTCTCAGGAAGGAGCAAGAGGAAACGTTGCGCAGTTATGCTAGGAGATACTGGGAAGAGTATAACGATCTGGAAGAAAATGTGTGCAGCAAGCAAATGGCCGTCATGTCCTTCAAGCATGGTCTGCGCCCGGAAAGTAAGTTGAGACAATCACTTACCAAGCGCCCTGCCACAGCTTTGAAAGACTTGCGCGCCAGGATCGAGCAGTATGCTCATCTCGAGGACGATCAGATCCCCATTGAGGTAGTATCAGCAGAACAAGCGGCCTGGCAGAAGAAGAAAATGGATCGAGGAGAACACCGAGGGATTGCAGTGAATGAGATGGATAAGTCCAAATCCCATGAAGCCGTTGTGACCGTGTTCAAGGAGCCAATCTATCGAATCCTGGAGAAGATCAAGAGAGAACCCTTCTTTGTTTGGCCGCCGAAAATGTTGGGAGATCCAGGTCGGCGCAATCAGAAGCTCAGGTGCACCTACCACCAAGACAGGGGACACATGACTCAAAACTGCAGGGCATTAAAGCAACACTTGGAGGACCTAGTGGCAGCTGGGCACCTAAGGGAATATATTGATCAAGGTAAGGAGGTGGCCGAGCTGGGGAACCCATTTCCGGAAGCAAACATTTAGCATCCGCCCCGGCTGATAATAAATGTGATCCATGGAACAACGGCTCAGGAATCTGAGGAGGCACTGAAAGAAGAGATCGCCAAGGCTGCACAAATTTAGCGAATCATGTCAGTGGAGCCGGCATCGAAAAAGGTACGTACCGTACCAAAATCCCCCTTGTACACTGTTTCATTTACTAGCAAAGATTTAGAAGGCATACAGCACCCACATACTGATGCATTGATCATAACTGTTGGGATTGGGAAACGATTTGATGTGAAACGAGTCCTAGTAGATCAGGGCAGTGCAGCAGACATACTGTATTATGATTTGTTCAGAAAACTCGGCCTCTCCAAGCAGCATCTCACTCCAGCGGTAGCCCCGTTGGTCGGTTTCAACTCACAGCCGGAATGGCCGCTCGGCCGAATAGTATAGCCAGTCGTAGCGGGGACAAAAACCCTCCAGATAGAGTTCTTGGTTATTAATACACCATCCCCTTATAACGCTATACTTGGCCGCCCGTGGATTCATCGAATGGAAGCAGTCCCTTCAACCTATCACCAGCTCATCCGTTTCCCAACGGAACACGGAGTAGAGCAGATTTCGGGGGACCAAGTTGCGTCCAAACATTGCTTCATGGCAGCATTAAAGGCAAAGCAACTCTGCAACCGGGTACAGACAGTAGAAGTGGCCGGACAGCCAGTCTTGGAAGATGTGGGAGGAACTCCAGAGGAAAAGATGGTGAAGGACTTAGAGAAAGTCTTGATAAAAGAAGACGACCTGGAAAAGTACTTCCTTATCGGTACCTCGCTGGGCGCTGATGAGAAACTTCAGCTGTTGGAACTGCTGAGGGAAAATATGGAGGTATTCGCGTGGTCAGCATATGATACTCCAGGGTTGGACCCCGAATTTGCTTGCCACAAGCTCAACATCAATCCTTCAGTTCGGCCCATCGTACAGAAAAGTCGGCGATCGTCAGTTGAGCACACCGAAGTAGTGATTACCGAAGTCGAAAAACTCCTGGCCTCGGGAGCAATCAGAGAAGTACAGTACCCGCAATGGCTGTCCAACACAGTTGTAGTCAAGAAGAAGAACGGGAAATGGAGAGTTTGTGTCGATTTCACTTGCTTAAACAAAGCCTGCCCTAAAGATAGTTTTCCATTGCCTCGCATTGATCAACTAGTAGACTCAACAGCAGGGCATGAGCGCATGAGTTTTCTGGACGCCTATAGCGGTTATCATCAAATACCATTGTACGGTCCGGATCAAGAAAAGACAGTGTTCATCACTCCAAGAGGGACTTACTGCTATAAAGTAATGCCGTTCGGCCTCAAGAACGCTGGAGCGACCTACCAGCGAATGATCACTCGAATGTTCAAAGACCAACTGGGGAAAACCATGGAAGCCTATATAGACGATATGGTGGTAAAAAGCAAGCTCGCTATAAACCACCTCACCGACTTGAGAGAAGTTTTCAGCATCTTGAAAAACCACCAGCTTCGCCTCAATGCCTCGAAATGCGCCTTCGGGGTAGGAACAGGGAAGTTCTTGGGATACATGGTCACTCATAGAGGAATAGAAGCGAATCCGGATCAGATCAGGGCGATACAGGACCTCAAAGTGCCAACAAAGTCTAAGGAACTGCAGAAACTAGCCGGAATGGCAGCCGCACTGAATCAGTTTATTAGCAAATCCTCAGATCGGATGAAGCGCTTCTTCCAGCTCTTGAGGAAAAATGCAGCATTTGAATGGAATAGCGAATGTACTGAAAGCACTGCAGAATCTCAAAAAATACCTCAGTACACCCCCTCTATTATCCACTCTAGAACCGGGAGAGGAGCTGTATCTCTATCTAGCGGTCTCAGATCATGCCGTGAGCGCGGTGTTAATTCGAGAAGTTGATAAGGAGCAGAGAGCAGTATATTACGTTAGCAAGACTTTACTAGATGCCGAGACACGGTATCTACCACTGGAAAAGTTAGCTTACGCGCTGCTTATTGCCTAAAGAAAGTTGCAACATTACTTCCAGGGGCATACCATCAATGTCCTCACTGAGTTCCCCCTCAGATCTGTATTCAGCCGAGCCGATTTCTCTGGCCGAACAGCAAAGTGGGCAGTAGAACTTGGTGAGTTTGACATTCGGTATCAACCCAGGACAACAATCAAGGCTCAGGTCTTGGCGGATTTTGTCGCAGAATTCACTCTCACCCAGAGTACCAAACCGGGGAATTTGAGTTCGGCACAAGTGCCATGCACCGCCGAACAAGAAAAACCCAGCGCTTCGGAAGCATGGAAGCTCTTTATTGGAAACATCTGGCAACTCTACGTCGATGGTTCATCCAATAACCGAGGCTCGGGGGCAGGAGTAGTTCTTATTTCTCCAGAAGGATTTATCTGGGAACAGGCTCTCAGGCTGGGCTGGAAAGCTTCAAACAACGAGGCCGAGTACGAAGCGTTATTGGCCGGCTTGCGAAGCGCCGAACACTTCAGTGCAGAACAGCTTCTTGTTTTCAGCGACTCACAACTAGTGGTGAACCAGCTTTCCGGGGTCTATGAAACTCGAGATGAAAGAGTGGCTATGTACGCAGGCAAGGCCAGAGACCTACTCAGAAAATTTCAATCCATACTAGTGGAACAAATCAGTCGGGACAAAAAAAGCCACGCAGACGCTCTGGCATGCCTAGGCTCATCAGTGGACACAAAGGATGCCAGAAGAGTTTGGGTTAAGCTCATACCAGAACCAAGTATTGCATCTCCGGTCCTCTGCAACAACTTAGAGCCGAGCTGGATGGATCCAATATTGGTCTTTTTGAAATCTGGTAAACTCCTTGAAGACAGAAAGGAAGCCAACAAGATCAGACATAAATCAGCTCGATTCTGGGTCTCACCGTCTGGGAAGCTTTACAGACGTTCCTACCTTGGCCCCTACCTCCTATGTGTGCATCCAAATCTCGTCGAGAATGTTCTCTACGAAATTCACGATGGGATTTGTGGATGCCACGTTGGCGGGAGGTCACTGGCGCACCGAGCCCTAACTCACGGGTACTGGTGGCCACGAATGCGGCAAGATGCACAGCAGTACGCGCAAAGGTGCGACAAATGTCAGAGGTTTGCTCCACTCATCCATCAGCCAGCCAAAACTCTCACTCCACTCACCAGTCCATGGCCCTTTGCGCAATGGGGCCTGGATATTGTTGGACCATTGGCGCGAGGCACTGGGAATAGGCGATTCTACATTGCTGCAATCGACTATTTCACCAAGTGGGTTGAAGTTGAGGCACTAGCAAACATCAAGGAGGCAGACACAAAGCGGTTTGTTTTGAGGAATGTGGTAGTGCGTTTCGGCATTCCGCGGGTACTGATCGCGGACAACGGAACACAGTTCGATGGTAAGATCTTCAGGAAATTTTGTGCCGACCTCGGAATCGAGTATAGGAACTCTTCTCCAGGGTACCCACAGAGCAACGGTCAGGCAGAAGCGTCGAACAAAACCATCATCAACGGAGTGAAAAAGCGGCTTGAGCATGCCAAAGGCAAATGGGTTGAGGAGTTACCACACGTATTATGGGCCTACCGAACTACAGCACGACGCCCCACAGGAGAAACACCTTACTCTTTAACCTATGGAATGGAGTCCATCATCCCATTCGAAGTAGGTCTCCCAACCCTTCGGTCTGAATTATTTGAAAGCTCCAGTAATGAGGAAGCTATCGCGCAAGCACTGGATATGGCAGAGGGCCGAAGAGAGGCAGCGCTGATCAGACTCGAAGCATATCAGCAACAGCTCATCAGAAGTTTCAACCGAAAAGTTTTCCCAAGGCAATTTACACCAGGAGAATTGGTTTTGAGGAAAGTCATGGACCCTAAACGGGTGCCTGGTGAGGGCAAACTTGGGCCGAATTGGGAGGGTCCTTACAAAATCACAGCTATAGTTGGAAATGGAGCTTATTACTTAGAGGATCTGAATGGCAAAGCAATACCTCGGCCCTAGAACGTAGCAAACCTCAAGAAATACTACCAATAGATTCACTCCCCAACCTCTTTATTAGGATGTAAAGGCACTTATTTGTTGACAAATACAAATGTTTTCCCACTCCTCTCAGATTTATCCAATTCTTGTAATTAGCTTTGATGTTTATCAAATGGAATAAGCTTTGGCTCCCACCAAACGGAATTAGCTTTGGTCCTTACCAAACGGAATTAGCTTTGGTCCTTACCAAACAGAATTAGCTTTGGTTCTTACCAAACGGAATTAGCTTTGGTCTTTACCAAACGGAATTAGCTTTGATGTTTATCAAACGGAATTAACTTTGGTTTTAACCTAAATGGCTCAGTTTCAGAACGACTGAACGGAATTTAAATTTGGTTAGCACTCAAACATGCTAAGTGGTATAGCTTGGTGGAAAATGTTTGGCAACTGAATTGGAATTTAGCCAAGTGGAATTGCTTGGTGGAAACCGCACTAATGTATCTTAAGTAAACATCTCTATTTAGCCAAGTGGAATTGCTTGGTGGAAACCGCACTAATGTATCTTAAGTAAAATATCTCTATTTAGCCAAGTGGCATTGCTTGGTGGAAACTACACTGACATATCCTAAGCACACATCTGTGCACCTACAGAACTTCTTAAGTATCAGCACAACAACACTTCAGTATTAATTCAAACAAGCAGAGTTGGAATAAACTCAACTGAGCTACGTCGAGAGCAAACTCCTAGCATCAGCCTTACTCAGCTCCAGCCGGGGGCAAACAATTGTTTTCTTTCGAAACCTGCCTGGACCTGAGTAAGACATCTCTCTTTGCATCTCTCCCACTTATACTATCAAAGTTGAAACAGACTCAAGCAGTTCTAGACAAGGGACAACTCTTCAGTATCAATCTTACTTAGCTCCAGGTGGGGGCAAACAATTGTTTTTTTTTTCGAAACCAACCTGGACCTAAGTAAGACCCACTTACGAACTCAAAGCACAGCCATACCACATATCCGTTAGCCACGCCGACCACTAGTTCGGCCCCGAGGTTTCAACAGTGCTCGGTAGGGGGCAAGTAGTGTAATGCCACACAGAGCATCAGTTCGGCCCTATCACGACCCAAAACCGGCCCTATGGGTTTAGCACCGTAACCGGCCAGTAATCCATGATTACCGAAGGCCTGCGTAACAGTAATACAGTAAAACAGAGTACAGGGCCTGACGGAAGCCAATGCAGTAAATAAATAATGTCCAATGAGCTGTGACAGTCTGTATGCGAAAAAGATTTTCATGCATATAAACATTCAGTACAGAGCAGTTATGCACAATATTTACAATCATTCAGTACAGAGGCTTAACCCTTACTAAACAGTACAGTCTATACGGTGTTACAAAAACGGTACAGTAACAGTTTATACAGTATTACAAAACAGTACGGGACAGACGGGGAAATAAAAGCACCCCTAAGCCATAGCATGGCAACTCGGAACCTCACAGTGAGGCACGGTGGTTGGCTTGACAAAACTGGAGTTTACCCCGACGCTCCTAGCTGCGGTCTGGTGCCTGAACACCTACATATATATATGAGCAGTGAGCTAAAGCCCAGTGAATAACATAACGCGTAAAGAGGTTTAGAATGAATGTCCTTACAGTATGAAAGCAGTTCATTTCAATCAGTATATTAGTTGCTCAGTACAGTAAATGGTCGTATGTAGTACATCCCTTAGCATGACAGTACAGTAAACAGTAGGTCTTAAAGACCGAACAATAATGATGGCCATCAATCAGTAAACAGTAGTGGTTCCAACGTGGGAACCGAATCGATTAGACAAATCCACTCGTTCATAGACCGTCGGTGGGGCCATCCGTTCACAGATCGTCGATGACAGAGATTTCTCAACCGGTAGCAGTAACAGTAAACAGTAGTTGCTAAGGATGCCACAATACAGTTCAGAATATAGGACATGCACTCATTCAATAAACAATATCAGTTCAGTAAACAGTTCAGAAGATAATCATTTGAACATATCTTTACACAATTGTTACTCACAGAGTTCTGGGCTACTGTAGGCTAGAGCGTCCTCTTGGAATGCCAACCCTATACAGTTAACAGATTGAACACACACTAAGTTTCATAGTTGGGAAAGATAATACTTAATCCCTAAATTTTCCTTGGTGTGTTCTACATCTATATCCTCTTTAAGATGCCTTAAATATGCCCTAGGAATGCCTAGGATGGAAAGAGGATGCAAAGATGCACTTTTGAACACTTAACAAAATTTTCAGAAAACAGGGGTCTCGCTCGAGCGTGGCTTTCTACGCTCGAGCGGACATGCAGACAAAGGGTCTCCGCTCGAGCGTGGACTCCGTCGCTCGAGCGGACTGTGTGCTACAGTAAAAATGCTGGATGCTCAGATTTTAAGCCCGACGGACGCTTGATCCTCGTTCGAGCGTAAGACACAGGTCCTCGCTCGAGCGGACTGTGAACTCATGCAAAGTACTGGATGCGCGCATTTCACGCTCGAGAGTAACCTTCCTCGCTCGAGCGGAAGGCACGATCACAGAGTGTACGCTCGAGCGTAGAATCCCTCGCTCGAGCGTAGGCTCAAAATCTGGAAATTCCAGATTTGAGTCCCAAACTCAAAATCAAGTTTAAAAGCATAATTTTCGATCCTCTTGGGCTAATTTCTGGAAAAACACTTGTAAACACATAGAATAACACGATTCAAAGCTCAATTTGAGAAATCAAAGCCCAAGGGTGTTTAATTCAAACCCAATTTCAAACCATTTTTCAAGAACAATCCTCAAAGATGACATGCATGATTTCAAACCATTTCAAAGCTTCAATTTGATGCTCTAATGAGCCAATTGTTCCAAAAACAAGTTGAAAACATGGACTTAAGCCTAATGATGAACATGCATGTACAATTTGCCATGAACTCAACTCAAAATTCAACATTTCAACCATACATGCATGAATTAAGCTATAATTCAACATTTAGAACCAAATCATGCCTTAGCTCTACAATGAAGCATGAATCATGCAAAACTAGCTCAAAGACACAATCAAGAGGATGGATGATCTACCTTAGGTGTAGAATTAGAAGTGAGGGAGCTCAAACAAACAAGAACTCCTTTAATCTTCTTAATTTCCAAGCAATGCACAAGGTTGAAGCCAAAATCTCCCTCAATTCTCTCCCTCTCTCTCTATAGTCGGTTGAGTGCTCAAACAAGGCTGAAGAAATGTTTTGATTCAAGTGTATAAGGCTCAAATAATAAGAATAAACTAAGGCCCACTCAATGGCAATTCCGTAAATAAGGCAACTCTATTAATTTGGCTTAACTAATCTAGTTTAATCATACCAAATCACAGTTCAGATAATTACACCATAAAATCACACTAATTATAAGGATCGTAAATCTCTAATCAATTTCTGGTTCGGCCGCCGATAAGGCTTTCAATTTGCAGTGTAAACGGAAACACATAAACAGATAATTAAACAATCAAACAGATAAAATGCAAATTAACATATATATATTCAATCAATTCAGTTCCGGTTTTCAGTCAGTCAATTCAGTATTTTATCCAGCTCAATTATCAGTCATAATCAGTTCCGTTTAACGGTAATCTGTGGTTATTCGGTAAATAGTGGTGAGGTTCATTACAGTCTCCCCTCCTTAAAAAGAGTTTAGTCCTCTAAACTCGAGTTACCTTCATTCAGGAAGAAAACAGGATCCAGTGGGAACAAATCAGGATATCTTTTAGCCATGTCATCTTCCCTTTCCCAAGTGGCATACACGCCACCATGGTTTTGCCAGTCAACCTTCACTAACGGGATCTCTTTGTTCCTCAATTTCTTGATCCGTCGGTTTACAATCTGTATAGGCCGCTCCTCGTAAGTGTAGTCATCACTCAACACTATCCGAGTAGGCTCAATCACATGGAAAGGATCCCGGAGATAATCTCTCAACATCGAAATGTGGAAGACGTTATGCATATGCTCCATTTCAGGAGGAAGTGCAACTTGATACGCCACCGGATTGATTTTCTCAACAATCTCATACGGTCCGACATACCTCGGCGCTAACTTGCCTTTGACTCCAAAACGAGTCTGGCCTTTCATTGGTGTCACTTTCACAAAGACGTGATCACCTACTTCATACTCTCTGTCCCGTCTTCTAACATCTGCATAACTTTTCAGTCTACTCTGTGCGATTTTCAGTCTCTGCTGTATCAGTTTCACTTTCTCAGTCGTTTCATATACAATCTCGGGCCCAAGCAAAGGCCCATCTCCGACTTCTGCCCAGCAAATCGGGGATCTACATTTTCTGCCATACAATGCCTCGAAAGGCGCCGTACCGATACTCGAATGATAGCTGTTGTTGTAGGCGAATTCAGCTAAGGGCAAATGGCTTTCCCAGTTTCCCTGAAAGTCAAGGACACACATTCTCAATAAATCCTCTAGAGTTTGGATGGTCCTTTCTAACTGTCCATCTGTCTGAGGATGATAGACACTACTCAGCCTCAATTCAGTACCCAATGCAGTTTGTAGGCTCTGCCAAAACCTCGACGTAAACTTCGAATCCCTGTCAGAAACAATGGATACAGGCACTCCATGCAGTCTAACAATTTCATCAATATAAATTACAGCCAACTTGTCGGCATTATAAATTGTCTTGACAGGTAAGAAGTGAGCAGATTTGGTCAGTCTATCAACAATAACCCAAATTGAATCCATACCTTTTCTGGAGCGAGGCAATCCAACGATAAAATCCATCGTGATATGCTCCCATTTCCACTCCGGTATGGGTAGGGGTTGCAGTAAGCCCGCGGGTCGCTGATGCTTGGCTTTAACCTGTTGGCAATGAAGGCATTTCGATACAAAGTCAGCAATTTCTTTCTTCATCCCCGGCCACCAGAAATTCAATTTCAAATCTTGATACATTTTCGTATTCCCCGGATGGATAGAAAATTTTGAGTTGTGGCCCTCTTGCAGGACTCTTCTTTTCAATTCGAAATCATTCGGTACACACAGTCTTTCCTGAAATTTCAGTACATTATTTTCAAATTGGAAGCCCGGTCTCGGTTTAATTTCCCTTTCTTCGATGATCTTCCTCAAGAAGTCATCCTGTTGCTGCTTCTCTTTAATCTCTTCAATCAAAGCCGGTTGAGCAGAATTAGTAGCTAAGGTTCCACCTTGTTCTCGCAAAACGATTTCAATTCCAAATTTTTCAAGGTCACACAGCAGCTCTCTCTGCCCGGTAAGCAAACAAGCTAAGTTCCCAATTGATTTTCAACTCAATGCATCGGCAACGATGTTGGCTTTTCTTGGATGATACAGAATCTGTAGGTCATAGTCTTTAATCAGTTCTAGCCATCTCCGCTGTCTCATATTCAGTTCCTTCTGAGTGAAGAAATATTTCAGACTTTTGTGGTCAGTGTATACTTCACTTGTTGCCCCATACAGATAGTGACGCCAGATTTTCAGTGCAAAGACTACTGCAGCAAGTTCCAGATCATGGGTTGGGTAGTTCTTTTCATGAGGCCTCAGTTGTCGGGAAGCATAGGCAATTACTCTCCCATTCTGCATTAAAACACACCCCAAACCCTTATGAGAAGCATCACTAAATACAGTATAACCGTCCGTACCTAAAGGTAGGGTAAGGACCGGTGCAGTCACAAGTCGAGTTTTCAACTCTTGGAATGCTGATTCCCGCTGGAAACGGGAAGGTTTTGCAAAAAGAAAGCAACCCATCAGAGCAATATTCAAAATAAAGTAAGAAACACCAAAGGCATTAAAAGAAGAGGCCCGGACCTGGGTAGCCATCTTTCTGTGGCATCCGTTCAGACTGAAACTCGGTTCCCGTGGGAAACTCCCAATTTCCACCAACTTGCAGGAAATCGTCATTGTGTTTATCCGAATCAGGTAATCCAGTAACTAAGTGACAATCAGCGGAGCGAACACGCAGGTAGTATGTACTATGGTCTTTGTTATGAGAAAGGGTGTAACATCCCAAAATATCCCATATGTCAAGGTTCAGGCCTAGTCATCTATTGAGGGCAGATACGCCGCAAACAACACGGAAAAGATTCACAGATACCTGCATTGGGGTTAACTGGACTTGATGCAGAAAACGGCGCACTAACGGGTCAAGAGGAAACCGAACCCCTCCCTCGACAATCGCAGCGACGGGAAAGGCAACGGTGTTCCTCGTACCCATACGTTTAGCGTCTACTTTCGCCAGCGTAAGGTTAACGTCATGAGGAATATTGTAATCTAGACGGAACATGGCCATGGCCTCTGGGGTATCAACCAAGGAACGAAACTTCCCCATTTGACTAAACTAGTGGGATAGAAGTGGGATTCAGATAACAGGATATGAGACACAGATAACAAGTGCACCAGACCAGATGATTAAAACAGAAAGGAGAAAGAGAAGAAGAGTCGTAAGAGGACTTACAGAGATCACAGCGGCGATAGCAAAGCAGGATCAGCGGCGAAGAAGCCCAAGCGGAGCACCGGCGAGATCGGTCCAGAGAAATGGGAAGAGGCTCTCTCTCTCTCTCTTTTTTTTCTTTGGAACTCACTAGAGGAATGAGAAAATCAAATCAAGGGATTTGGATTGATGGCCTGAGCATTTATTACACCAGTCGGTGCGCAGGCATACAAATCACGACCTTCGGTATGGAATCGACGCATTATCTCTGCACACCTATCACACGCCGCCATGTGTCACATGAAAGGACGCATGCAGGAATCGTGTGTCAGGATTGAACCGTCACCAAGGCCGAACTGGGAAGGAGCCAAAACGACGCGACGCTTGGAAGGCAGAACAATAGCTCCTCCCAAGGGGAACCTTAGCGCGAGCTAGGGGGCAAATGAAGGGGC
Organism: Camellia granthamiana; assembly: GCA_036172215.1. NCBI lineage: Eukaryota > Viridiplantae > Streptophyta > Magnoliopsida > Ericales > Theaceae > Camellia > Camellia granthamiana. The sequence goes on along the minus strand of CM069913.1, from coordinate 10,878,735 downwards.
TAAATGTGAAATGGGTCAGGTCCAAGCCTTGGGCCGACCCAATCTGACAAAGCCCAAATCCAAGTGGGTCAGATGAGTATATGGACAGATCAGTTAAGCCTAACTTCATGATCAACAGCCCGCCCAAGTCCTCCAGCACTTGGGCCCAACCTGTAGCGGAAAGGCCAGCCCAGCCGTGGTGCTGGTCTGGGCCGAGCTGCGGGACGAAACTTGTGGGCCGAACAGATACTGACCCAGCCCATCTCCGTAAATGAGCCTAGAAAAGGCCGAGCCGAGGCACACCAGTACCGAGCTGGAGAAATCTCGCAAGGAAACGTGGGATTTGTGAGTGCAAGCATGTGCAGGTTGCCACCTCAGCTGGTCCCCCACACCTAAAATCACGGAAGTTGTTGAGCCAAAGGAATGTGGTTTGTTATCAGCATGCTTACAATGAGAATATACAATCAATGGCAACTATCAAGTGGTCCCCCACCTGGAGCAATGCTGAAAGGACACCTGGCAGCACCTATACTCCATGAACTCACCTTGAGAAGCAAGTAAGGAACACTATATATATATAACATGAACTTCACATTGAAGGTAACTGAACGATTCCACTCAAAACGACACTTACATACAAATTCGACTCTACCTTCCTTCACCAATCGCTAATTCCCACACTGGAGGGGTTATCCGGCCAACCCCGGCCGGGCAGCTCTAACGGTGCTTTTTGTGGTAGGAGTCCTGATCCCTGGATAGTCCAGCTGAGTGCAAAGCCCCGATCCACTTTCATCTAGTGCGGAATCCGGTACGCACAGCTGGGAAAGCAACTCGCCGTCAAACTCTTATTTGTTTCCAAGCACCGCCGTGGCTCTTATGCTTCTATCTATGGTGCTCGTGCCAACAGTTAGAATCCATGGAGCCTCATTTGATAACGTACCATGTAAAGGACCATCATTACCCGCTGAACAACTTACAAGAATGCCTTTTTGTATTGCGAAAAACGCACCCTTTGCAATATTGTCCTGGTAGAAAAGGACCGATTGTGCGCCGATTGATAGAGACAAAATATCGACACCGTCCTTCATGGCAGCATCCATTCCCGCCAAAATATCAGATTCCAAACAACTAATTCCCGAACAAACTTTGTAAATGGCCAAGTGAGCAAGTGGGGCCATCCCCGCCGCAGTGCCTTTGGCTTGTCCAAACACACTTGCATTCCTCACAAAATTCCGGCAGCCATGCTCGCTGTGTGGGTGCCATGTCCGTCATTGTCAAGCGGGCCCTCGGCTGGATCGGACTGGAAAGTCCTCACTCCGATGAGTTTGTTATTGCACGCTGCCATCGTCCCGTTTAACTCGCACTTCCCTTTCTATTTCGCCGGCGGAGGCAGGACTCCCTTGTCGTTAAACGATGGATGGTTCAGATTAACTTTGCTCTCGAGAACTCCAATGATCACTCCCTTGCCGTAGTTTGAGCCCACCCAAGCCCCTGATTTCTGCTGCAAGTTCATGTTGGAACAATCTTCTGTGTAAATAAAATAAATTGAAATAATTCAAACAAAATAAAATAAAACTTATAGAATTTACTTTGTTGAACTGAATAAATAATTAAAGACCAAGTCGAGTGTGTGACACTCTGTTCTTAAGACAGATTCGGCTCGCTATGGTGCTTAAGGTTGAGTGGTATCTATCTCCCAGGATACAATGATCTTCACAAAATTATTGTAGCACACCAAACAAATTTGTACGGCGAACCAAACCTGTGTTCTATACACTCTTTATTTTTTCCTAAAATTATATATGCAGAATATATGCACTTGAGCAAAGTGGACAGCAAAATTAGACAATTTCCAGACTGATTTTTGGATCATTTGGACTGCAGGAAATGGATCTATATATAGGCACAAAAGACCCTATCCGAACAGGTATGAATCTGTCCAACAGATTCAGTTTTGAAAGTGAACAGATACAACCTGTTTTGAATTCAAACAGATTTTGTCCGTTGCTCTTGGAACAGTTTTTTTCCAAACAATTTGAAAAAGTATCCGTTGGTGGACAAAGTTTAAAACTGTTGAAATAGTTTTTTATTAAACTATTTGAATAGTTTAATCAAAAAAAACCGTTAGTGGAACAGTTTTTAAACTGTTTGGAAATTTTTTATTAAACTATTTGAATAGTTTAATCAATAAAGAAAAAGGTACAATCTTTAGAAAACCACTTAGAAACCCAAAATTTGAATTTAAATTAAATTCTCACAATAATTTTTATTGAAAAAATTAAAATGAATTTTATCTAAAAAATTAATGTTAGACCCGAAAATGACGTCAACTTCCCATTCACTCATAAATGGTTTTGACGAACCGTTTTCACCGTGTGACTTGCCACGCGGCAAGGAACACTTCACCTCTTCGGACCCACCCCAAAAGACATTTGGGGCCCACTCCATTTTGGGCTCAAAGATGGCCCAAAATAAGCCTATATAACACCATTTTTCCAACAATTCCCCATATGAATGGAATTTGACGGAGAGAAAATGCAACAACATGATCTAAATATAGAGAGTACAGAAATTGGAAATATTCTGCAAAGGATAGGTAGCTTTTGGCCTTGAACCTTCCCTTGTGAGACACTATCGGATTTACTAGCTAACCAGTGAACACGATGTCTTGAACTGTTCAGCCGTTTGTGTAAACCAAGACAATAGAACTCACACAGTATATCCCCAGACACAGTTTAGTTCTCACTATTGTGTTCATTTTGGCCTTGAACAACCTGGTCTGTCATGAGTGCTCTAGAGAATTGTAGCCCTGCACAATTCTCATAGAACCGGCTCAGTTCACACTCATATAGGTGATTCTTATGAAGAGTATTCTGCCATACTCCACTAGGTTTACCTAGATATAAAAATCATTAAAATTTTACTTAACCTAAAACGGTGCAGACATCACTTATTTCATCATAGAAATGGGTCGGAGTTGGACTCCCAGTGATCCTTCTGAGTCATTCACAACTCGGTTGTCCCTTTGAACCTAGATCTTGGGATCTCCAGTCAACTAGGTTGGGTTGCTGTTGTGGTAACTCTTATTTAATAGGCTTTAGTCCCATTCCCCTCGATGAATTCTCAACTAACTCTCTTGCTAACCCTTTGGTTAGTGGATCCACTATGTTGTCTTTAGACTTCACATAATCAATGGAAATAATTCCATTAAAAAGTAGTTGTCTTACGGTATTATGTCGACGACGAATGTGTCTAGACTTACCGTTATACATATGACTCTGTGCTCTACCTATTGCTGATTGACTATTGCAATGTATGCATATAGCAGGCATCGGTTTTGGCCACATTGGAATATCTTCAAGGAAGTGGCGAAGCCATTCTGCCTCTTCCCCTGCTTTGTCTAAAGCTATGAACTCTGATTCCATAGTAGACCTAGCAATGAAAGTCTGTTTGGAAGATTTCCAAGATACAGCCGCCCTACCAAGAGTAAAGACATACCCACTGGTGGACTTTGAGTCTCTAGTATCCAATATCCAATTTGCATCACAATATCCTTCAAGTACTGTTGGATATCTAGTATAATTTAGCCCAATGTTACGAGTGAATCGGAGATATCTTAGAACCCTTATAATTGCTTTCCAGTGTTCTACTCCCAGATTACTTGTATATCTATTTAATTTACTTACTGCATAAGCTATATCTGGGTGAGTGCAGTTCATTAAGTACATTAAGCTTCCAATAATTTGGGCATACTCTAATTGAGAAATACTTTCCTGTACATTTTTAGATAGAAACAAATTAACATCTACAGGTGTTCTAGCAAGATGATTATCATCCTTGCTGAATTTGTCAAGTATTTTCTCAATGTAATGAGATTGTGACAAAGCATTACCTTCTGATGTTTTGGTAATTTTTATACCAAGAATTACATCAGCAATGCCACGTCCTTCATGTCAAAATGTTTATTCAACATTTTCTTGGTAGTTTTAATCATATCATTATTACTACCTATGATGAGCATATCATCTACATAAAGAGATACAATGACATAACTTTTGTCTGTGTTTTTAATATAAACACATTTGTCACACTCATTAATTTTGAATCCATTTGACATCATTGCCTTGTCAAATTTTTCATGCCATTGCTTTGGCGCTTGTTTTAAACCATATAATGATTTAACCAATTTACACACTTTCTTTTCTTTTCCTGGAACTGAAAAACCTTCTGGTTGTTCCATGTAAATTTCTTCATCTAACTCACCATTTAAGAAAGCGATTTTCACATCCATTTGATGAATTTCTAGATTGTATAGAGATGCAATGGCAATTAGCATTCTAATGGATGTTATTCTAGTAACCGGTGAGTATGTGTCAAAGTAATCAAGACCTTCTTTTTGTTTAAAACCTTTGACCACAAGTCTTGCCTTGTATTTGTCTATTGATCCATCCGCTTTCAATTTCCTTTTGAAAATCCACTTGTACCTAAGAGGTTTACAACCTGGTGGCAAATCCACCAATTCCCAAATGTGATTTTGCAAGATAGATTCAACTTCATTATTGATAGCCTTCCATAAAGGAGCTTCAGGACTGGACATAGCCTCTTTAAAAGTTAAAGGCTCATTTTCTAACAAAAATGTTAGAAAATCTGGACCAAAAGATTTTGAGGTTCTAGCATGTTTACTACGCCTAGGTTCCTCTTCCTCATTTTGGTCTAACTCTTGCTCTTGTTTTTGATCATGTCCTTGATCCTGACTAGTAATAGCATCATGAGTTCTTTTATTGTTACTAGTCTCTTGTCCAGTCTTATTTGGAAATACATGTTCAAAGAATGATGCATTCCGAGATTCAATAATAGTATTTACATGCATTTCGGTATGTGCTGATTTATGAATCAAAAATCCATATGCACTACTATTCTTAGCATAACCAATGAAAATGCAATCAATGGTCTTAGGACCCATCTTAGTCTTTTTAGGACTAGGTATAACCACTTTAGCCAAACACCCCCACACTTTTAAGTATTTGTAGGATGGTACTCTTCCATGCCACAATTCATAAAGTGTTTGATTCACTTTATTTCGTGGTACTTTATTAAGTATATAATTAGCAGAAAGTATTGCTTCCCCCCACAAGTTCTGAGGTAATCTAGAACTGATTAACATGGCATTCATCATTTCTTTTAAAGTCCTATTTTTCCTTTCAGCAATTCCATTTTGCTGAGGTGAGTAAGGAGCAGTGGTTTGATGAATTATTCCATGTTCTTTACAAAATTCACCAAAAGGTGAATCATATTCATCACCTCTATCACTTCTAAGTTTCTTGATTTTCTTACCAAGTTGATTTTCAACTTCATTCTTATATTGAATGAAAGTTTCCAAAGCTTCATCCTTGGTTTGAATTAAATAAACATAACTATATCTAGTATAGTCATTTATGAAAGTGATAAAATACTTTTTCCCACCTCTTGTTTGAATTGACTTAAAATCACAAATGTCACTATGAATTAATTCAAGTGGTTCCGTACTTCTTTCAATTGAATGAAAAGGAGTTTTAGATAATTTTGCCTCAACACAAATTTCACATTTATGATTTGAATCAATGTCAAATTTAGGTAAATATTCCATATTAATTAATCTACGTAAAGATCCATAATTAACATGTCCTAGTCTACCATGCCATAAATTTGAAGACTCAAGCAAGTAAGAAGAAGATGTATTTTTATTAATAACTGAGGGTACAATGGTCATTACATTTAACTTGAAAAGGCCATCAGGTATGTAACATTTTCCTACATACATCCCATTCTTAGTAAGTACAAAAGCCTAAACCCATTCTTACTCAATAAAGATCCGAAAATAAGATTCTTGCGAATGTCCGGTACATGCAGCACATTGTTGAGAGTGAGTTCCTTTCCAGATGTCATCTTGAGAACAATCTTTCCTTGTCCTTCAACTTTGGAAGTTGAGGAGTTGCCCATAAAAAGTTGTTCACCATTGTCCACTGTAGAATAAGATGTGAACATCTTTTTGTCGGCACAGATATGGCGAGTAGCACCAATGTCCACCCACAATTCTTTAGGATTTCCGACAAGATTTGCCTCGGAAACAACTGCAGAAAGATTGATGTCATCTACACCATTGGAAATATTGTCCACTTCGGTCATATGGGCTTGAGCAGGCTTCTTGCTTGTTCTTCTTTTACGTTTGCCTTTGCTACGGCAATCTTTGGCCCGATGTCCCTCTTTGTCACAGATGTAACATTTGCCATTAAACTTGTACTTTTTATTTTCCCCCCATTTAGAGCCTTATGATGAACTTTCTCTAGAAGACTTTCGTTTCTTGGTTTTTGAAACATGTTCCACCACATTTGCCTTAGACTCCATAGGATGCTTACCAGCCCGCTTTTCAGAATTGCGGTTGTCCTCCTCAATCCTCAAATGCACAATTAATTCTTCCATAGACATTTCTTTGCGCTTGTGTTTGAGATAGTTCTTGAATTCCTTCCAGCCTTGTGGTAATTTTTCAATTAAGGCTGCAACTTGGAAAGATTCACTGAGAGACATGCCTTCTGCGTGAATGTCATGCAGAATGAGTTGGAGATCTTGAACTTGACTTATCACAGTTTTAGAATCAACCATTACAAAATCTAAGAATTTGCCAACTACAAATTTCTTTGAGCTGGCATCTTCTGTTTTGTATTTTTTCTCCAAAGACTCCCAAAGTTCCTTTGCTGTCTTGATAGGATTGTAGACGTTGTATAATGTGTTGTCAAGTCTGTTCAAGATGTAGTTCCGGCAAAGGAAATCAGCATGTTTCCAGGCATCGACCACAACAACCACTTGCTAGTCGGTTTCATCCTCTTTCAAAATAGGAGCATCCTCACGGAGGAAACGAGCCAGGTTCAGAGTTATAAGATAGAACAACGTTTTCTGTTGCCATCTTTTAAAATCAGTTCCTGAGAACTTCTCTGGCTTCTCACTGTGATTTACCGGTACTGTCACCACAGGAGAAGGGGTTGGTGCAATTGCAGTCACCACAGTAGTACTTGTTTGGGCATTAGTTTCAGTAGCCATCAATTCTAAATTATAAAACAAAATTATAATTAGAATTTATACTACACAGAAAATTAATCCAAATTCACAGAATTAAATTCTGTAAAAATAAAAGAAAACAAGAATGTAACTTTTATTTTTCAATTAATTTGGAAATAAAATAAAATAAAATATTTATTTAACCAAATTAATTCCACACAGAAAATTAATTTCTGTACCACTTCAATAATTAAAATACTAAAAATAAAATTTTAATTAATGAAAACTCAGAAAATAATTTCAAAAAACCAAAATTTATTTCTGAAAAAATTCCACAAAAATATATTCTGAATTATTAATGACACCAGTATATTACTACTAGTTGTCAAAGAAAACAGACAGTATATTACTACTATCTGTCAAATAGCATATAATCACTATTTGTTTTTCCAACCAGAATATTATTTTGTAAATCCACAAAAAATAATTTTCTTAAAAGAAGAAAGAGAAAAGGAAATAAACAAAAAATTCTGTAAATAGAATAATTCGAGTCTGTCTTAAGATTGTTGGAACAATCTTCTGTGTAAATAAAATAAATTGAAATAATTCAAACAAAATAAAATAAAACTTACAGAATTTATTTTGTTCAATCGAATAAATAATTAAAGACCAAGCTGAGTGTGTGACACTCTGTCCTTAAGACATATTCGCCCCGCTACGGTGCTTACGGTTGAGTGGCGTCTATCTCTCAAGATACAATGATCTTCACAAAATTATTGTAGCACACCAAATAAATTTGTACGGCGAACCAAACCTGTGTTTTATACTCTCTTTATTTTGTCCTAAAATTATATAGGAAGAATATATGCACTTGAGCAAAGTGGACAACAAAATTAGACAATTTCCAGACTGATTTTCGGATCATTTGGACTGCAGGAAATGGATCTATATATAGGCACAAAAGACCCTGTCCGAACAGGTGCGAATCTGTCCAACAGATTCAGTTTTGAAAGTGAATAGATGCAACCTGTTTTGAATTCAAACAGATTCTGTCCGTTGCTCTTAGAACAGTTTTTTTCCAAACAATTTGAAAAAGTATCCGTTGGTGGACAAAGTTTAAAACTGTTGAAATAGTTTTTTATTAAACTATTTGAATAGTTTAATAAAAAAAATCGTTGGTGGAACAGTTTTTAAACTGTTTGGAAATTTTTTATTTAACTATTTGAATAGTTTAATCAATAAAGGAAGAGGTACAATCTTTAGAAAACCACTTAGGAACTCAAAATTTGAATTTAAATTAAATTCTCACAATAATTTTTATTGAAAAAATTCAAATGAATTTTATCTAAAAAATTAATGTTAGACCCGAAAATGACGTTAACTTCCCATTCACTCATAAATGGTTTTGATGAACCGTCTTCACCGTGTGACTTGCCACGCGACAAGGAACACTTCACCTCTTCGGATCTACCCCAAAAGACGTTTGGGGCCCACTCCATTTTGGACTCAAAGATGGCCCAAAATAAGCCTATATAACACCATTTTTCCAACAGTTCAACCCCAAGAAACTTGGACTATGCGTTGTGTGCAATGACAACACTCTTTGGGGCTGAGCTGACGCAAACCCATCAATCTTTTCCATGGCTTTGGCTTCCTCTGGAGACAGCCTGGTTGCAAAACCAATGATAACGTTTCGATAAGAATAAACTAAGCGAGACGACGATGGTAAAATGACTGGTGCCAGTTTTCCATATCTTTAAAAAAAAAAAACATATATGTTGTCTTGATAGAACCTATGGATAAAGTTGATGACGCACTGTAATTTACGGATAAAATTGACAAGCAAAAATTTTTTTTTTTTCTCTTTTTTTTTTTTTGCTGACTGATATATATATATGTATTTTTTTTACAACACATGAGAATATATATATATATATTTTTATTCTAACCAAAGAATAATAAAGCACCTATTTTTGTTCTTAAACAAATATGAAAAGATGAGGCTTAAACACACATTTTTTTCTTGTTTGGCAAGCCAGCACACTCATCACGTGTATATACATGTATATAGAATATCTGAGGGAATAGGAATATTCAAAGAATAATACCCCTTTTTTTCTATTTAAGGAAAGGGCCCAAAACCCTAAACCTCACAAACTTTTTGCTCAGCCGCCAAACCCATCTCGCAGCCTTCTTCTCTTTTTTTCTTTGAAACCCAGTGGCATACACTTTCTCTCTCTATATCGAGAGACCCAGCTTCTTCATCCTCAAGAAAACTTTGTTTCTACAATACTAGAGGCAACTGTGGTACTCTCCTTCTTCAACAACACAAAGGCTCTACCCTACGCTGAAGACCGTCGCCATTTGCATGTTGTCCGTCGTTGCAGCTGCAAGCAACGCCATTGACTTGTTCCAGTTTCAACCATTGCGGACGTTGCGACCCAGATCCAGACACTCTGGAGCTCGCTGACCAGTACCGACGCCAACTCCTTAGCGACGTTACAGCCGTTTCTGGCCTTCGACTGCTGAGCTCGACCACTGTCGGCTTCTTTCTGCTGCAACTTTACCTCTTGTTTCGGCTGTCCAGCGCTACCCACACACATCGCCCACTCAATGCATCGTGTGTGGTTTGCGCCGTAGCTCTAGGCACCGCTAGCAACGCGACCCGAGCTATCGTTACCGCGCACTAACACCGACACAACTCGCTATTGATTCCCGTTGCCACTGGTTTTCTTTCTCATCTTTACTTTTGGTAGGCATTTCGAATATATATATATTGATTATGATATATATATTTTTTTAGAGCTCGGACTACCCAGATCTTAGTTCTGCTTGCACATGACTACATCGCCGTGGCCCAAGCTGCCGTCAGCCTCTTGCTGCTCCAGCTCCGACCAAGCCACGATCGGCCTCTCTCTGCTCTACCTCCGATCACTGTTGGCTTCTCTCTGCTGGAACTCTGTCATCGGCTTCAACTGTTCCAACACAGTCCACACACGTTGCCCACTCAACGTGACGTGTGTGGTTACCGACTTTTTTGTGGCACCGCTGTTGCCTCTGGCCTCAACTTGTCCAACGCCGATCACGCACGTTTGCCCACTCAACGCAACGTGTGTGGTCTTGCCCAGCCTAGCTCAGTCTTGTTGGCCCTGGGTGTGCTTGTCTCATATTTACCACTCTGCCACTGTCTTTTCCCGCGGCTCGTTCCAGCTCCGGTTTCCATCTCCTTTCAGATTCTGTGGGTAAGCTTTGTTTAATTTTTCTGGAGGAAGCTTCTTGTAAAAGAAATTTTGTAGAGTCTCTAATTCCAATGGATTTTTTTTTTTTTTGTAGCCCAAGAACTTTAATCCACTGGTCTTTAATATTTGTGACTTTAAATTCCACTAATGCTAAAACTTGTAAAGCTTGAGAGTGATAAATTTTTTTTACAAGTCTATGGATTAATACTCAAAAACCCCCTACCTTGAACTCTACATCCTTATTTAAAAAATAAATAAATAAATTCCTGTTCTGATACATTACATTTCGAATTTGTGAACTCGGGTGGCAGTTTTGACTTCAATCTTGAACTATGCTCGGTGCCAAATCTGGTCTTATGCCTAGCTGATTGATTTTGTGGATATATATATCGAAACCCTCGCTTGAGATTTGTGCTTCTTGGAATTTTCTGATAGTGCTTGAGATTTATGCCTCTCGAAATTTTCTGATAGTGCTTGAGATTTGTGCCCCTCAGAATTTTCAATGTGATCCATGAATCTTTATTGTTGATTGTTTCATGAAACAAAACGTAGTTGTTAATCCTCATATAAGTTGAGCCATTGATGTTTGGGATTGTTGTTTGAACATTATATCACTTGAAATCCATACTATTGAATCTTGAACTCATAATTCGAACTCTGTAGCTTTTGTTGTTGATGATGATTTTTTTTTTTTTTTTATCGTTCCATGTTTGATAGTATTGAAAGGAGTAGAACAAACACAGATGTTGTTGTTGTTGATGCCCGATGGAGTGATTTTAGTGACGAAACTCATAATGTTGAACATAAATTTTGTTGTCGAGCAATTGATCATTGTAGTTTCGAGGAAGATAATGCCATACTCAAACCATATATATTTGATGAATAATACTCCCACATTTTGAACCTTGTGAACACTTTTCTTGTGGGAATCAAAAGCCGTAGTATAGAATAGGGCTATATATTGCTGTTTGTTGACCTTGTGAATACCCGAGAAAATGAATTGTTGATGACGTCTGGGGTTGAATTTGTTGGTAAACCCATCATGTTGCCTGTAAATCTTATTATCAAATGACTGATTGTTGCAACCCTCAGAATAGTAGACATCGTGCCTGAATCCTTGGTGTAAAAATTCCTCGTAGAATTTGTTGAATTCATGGATTTTCTAAAAAATGAATAGTTGATGCTAAAATTTGATTTGAATTCCTACGAATTTGTATTGCTTCAATATCGGTATATTTTTTTTTGAACTTTGACACGGTCGACTCCTTGCTATTTATACTTGTTATTTCAGCTATATGTCTTCTCGAAAGAAATCTGCTGTCTCGGGGTCATCAGAACCAGCTCTCATGAAAGAGAGGGATGTACCTCCTGCATCTGAGTGGAGGAAATCTCCTTGTTTTGGTCGGAAAGACCCGTTCTGGTGAGCGCCTATCTCCACCACTTCTCTTCTGTCTCTGAAGGGGGCTCCATTATGTCTTTCTGAGGATACTGACTCCAGTCATAAGGCCCTCATTTCCCCTTCTTCGGTGCTGCGCTTTAGGGTTGAGCGAGGGGATTTTCCATACTGCTATCCCCAGTTCAAGGCCTTCTCAAGCCCTCCTTTTGGTTGGCAAGAGTGGGTCGATGATGTCCTCTCAGACAGGAGCCTTTGTCAGCGGCTTCAGAAGGCCCGGCTATTGGTCTCGGTGAAAATATCTCAATCCCTATCCATCTGTCGCAACAATGCTAGCCTTGAAGCCATGGCTCTTCGGTGGAGCACTGAGACACACACCTTCATACTTGGCCAGCACGAGATGGGGCCCATCATCGAGGATGTGTTCATGTTGCTGCGTCTGGAAGTGACCGGCCCTGATGCCTTCTATCCTGAGCGGACACCCTCCAAGGATGATTCTTTGATCCAATCTTTAAAGCTAAATCTTCAAGCTTGTGGTTGGTGGAGTTCCGTATTTGATGGTTCAGCAAGGAGAACCAATCGAGTGAGGATGGACTGTGCCTCCTACACCGCATGGATCCGTCACTTCTTTAGAGATCTTCAACTCTTGGATAGAGATGCTGACCCTGATTCTCAAGAGTATGAGGTCGGCCCGATGTATGGCTCTAGGCTCTATTTTTTGGGATTTCTGGCTTGCTTCTTTTCATTCTTTATTCTTCTAAGCACACCTCCGGATTTTCTCAATCCTTTTGTCTTCCCTTTAGTAGTTAGGCTCTTCAGAGGGGGTTGGATTCCTTTGGCTCCGCTATTTCTTGGGAATCTTTATTACCGGCTGGATCTATTACATCGAGACATGGTTTGTTCCATGGGTCGATATGAGCCTGTCTCCTTCATCCACAGCCAGTTCCTGCTTTGTTTTTTCTTCGAGAGGCTCCTAAAGTTTGCCCCTACTCTGATTATATTCGAGGTAGAGGTTCTTCGGGAGATAGTGGATAAAGATGGTATCCCCGTGCTCAGTACTGACGGGTCTCACACATTTGAGAAAGCGAAGTCTTGCCAGCCGTTGATCACACGTTGGTCACGTGCCATTTCCACTTTATCCTTGAATACTTTGGTGGATGATTCCCGACGCTTTATGGCATGCCCTTATGTATGCCCACCGGTGGGTGTGGCAACATCACTTATCTATCATGGTTCCTTCCACTTGGTGTCCTTTCCTTTGCCGAAGGGCATCTCTGCATGCCTTGTTGATATGCTGATAATGATTTGTCCGAGTTCATTACCGGTATGGCATGAGGACGGCGTTGATAGCGCTGTCTACAGACCTAACAGAGTGGCATGCCAGTTTGGGTTTGACCAGTGTGCCCCGGGGTCAGCACCTCCTTCATTATCTTTCTCGGAGAGCTATGGGCACTTTACTCGCGGACTTGTACACACCATGCTTCCTATATCCAGCTCTTTGATGATGCCAGGCTTGAGCCGAGTAGGGGGTTTCACCCCCTCTTTTAGGCGATATTGGCAAAAGAATATCGATGCATTTATTGAATTTGTCCAGAGCAGACCGACTATATGTTTGCCTCCACCGATCTATAAAAAGGACTCTTCTCTTCGGCTGCCTGAGAGTCGGAAATCTAATCACATATACGAGAGTTTCTTTACTTTATCTGCTCCAACTGACCCTCCGGCTCGGGCGTCTGCTTCTAGCTTGGCAATTGCTTCTCTAGAGCTAGTCCCTTTGAATAAGGCCTCTAGTCCTCGGACGACCCGCCTTAAGAAGATGGCTCACAAGAGGGCTTCTGATGCCAGTCCTTCCACTCCTCACCTTTCCAAAAGGCTCCATCAGGTACCCGAATTTTTTTTTGATTTGAGGTTACTTTCCTTCTGGTGACTATACCTTCTTAAATGAACACTTTTTATTTTCCCCTGTTGTGTAGGACCCTACGGTTGCTGACGTTCTCGGTATCGTGGCTACTGGCCATACTGCTTCCACTAGGACGGACTCAGACTTGGACAACACCCTTCCTTTGTCTGCAAGACTTGTGAAGATACGCACCCCTCGTATAGCAGTTATAGGCGATGATGATGATGAGGCTGAGTCCTCCGATCATTTTTGTGACCTTATCCCATGCATGTATCATCACCGTCCTATCGTAACTGAGGAGGAGAGTTATCTTGGTGATGAGGTTATCGAGGCTCACCGTTCTGATGTTGAGATTGCTAAAGAGACTGATGCCACAGAAATTGATACCGCAGGCCATGCTTCTAGAAGCAATCTAGAGATGAGGTGCGCCTCTGGGAATGGTGTGGAGGTGGATGTGCTAGAAATCTCTGAGACTCACTCTGGCACTTATAGTGATTCTCATCCTCCGATCTTTCTTCATTCTTTAGGGATGACTGCTACTGTTCAGGCTTCGTTAGACATTAAGATCAATCAGGTGCTCCCTGTACGGCCAAGTGACTTTGTTAATGCTAGGAGCCCTTCAGTTGCTCTGGCTTTGCATAATGATTCTTCCTCTGGTAATCTTTCTTTCTAAAGTTTGTCACGTACTTCTATCTGTGAGAAATCTTTACTCAAATGGCTTTACTGTTCCCTACCCCTAATAAGACTTCTTTATCTTTTCTTTAGTGTTAGCTGCTACCGGGGTTCCTGCCTTCACCTGCCTCGGACTCTGCTCCGACTCTCTTTGTGACTTCTCATGGTTCTCTTTCTCAAGGGGAGACACCTGCCTTTGAGACGACTGCTAGAGGTTCTTCATCACAAGTGCCTTCGAATGTTTTGGATCTGAATCTCAGTGATTTCCACTTTGATAGTGATGCTTTTGGTCTTTCCCCTTATCGCTCTACATTCTCAGGCTCGGGACCTCTGCCGGAAGTTACCTCTCCGGGTGGTTCATCTAACCCGATAGACATTGGGGAGATTCTTGAGACTAGTAGCTTTTCGGCCCCAATTCCTCTTTCGGCTTCTGGCAAAGTATCATTTATCCATTATTGGGTAGCTCCTGAGTTTGCTTCAGTTCTACAGCTTGTGCATTTGAGTTACCCCGAGACCTTTGCTTCATTTGCTTGCCAATGTCCACTCATTCAGATTGTTCTTCTCGAGTCTTTTGCCACTATCTTATATAGCTTGGACAGACAACGGCTGTGTGACCTTAATGGGAAAGTAGTCGAGACAGCGTATCAGGGGATCTCTGACATGGAGCGTCACCAAGTGGATTTATCATGGCTTCGGAAGCGCCTGGATATAGCTTCGAACGCCAGTCATCAGATGGAAATTTTGTCTGTGCTTGCCTTTTATCGGACCTCTATAGATGAGACAAAGGAAACTCTTCGTGAACTTGAGTTGGGCTATGCTCGGGCCTTGGAGACTTTAGAGGCACACTTTGCTGTTTGTCCTCCGGACGTAGATGTGACGGGCAGCTTCTTCGAGGGTTTTTTTAGGAGAGATTGAGGTTTTTTTTTTTTTTTTTTTTTTTTTTTTTTTTTTTTTTGTATTACTTTCTTGCCCCTTTCGATAAAAATGTTTTATCTAGGACAATGCAATGAAATGACAAAATCTTTGCTATTTGGAGATTTTCGCATTGTTTTCTCATTCTGCTTGATAAAATATTTATTTCGAATGATACAATGGAAAGAACAATCATATGCACATGTTTATAAAAGCTGAAATATTCTCATTAATTTTTCAACTTTCTTGACAAAAGTATAATATATTCACTGGAAGTGATGGGATAAACATACTCCAAAAAGAAAACCAGCTTCTTCATAATGTAAGGGAAATACAACTTTTAGACAAAGTAAGAAAATGAAAATGAATTTCAACATAGATGAGTCTATCTACGGGTAGTAACGCTTGATAAACTTTGCATTGAGCGGCCAGTCTGGAAGCCATCTTCAACCCTCATAAGTCTGTAGTACCCACTTGAGCTTGCTTGAACCACCCTGTAGGGCCCTTCCTACTTTGGAGAAAACTTGGGCAGGGGTTGTCCTCGCATGATTGGGTCTACGATCTTCCATACTAGATCACCTTCTTCGAACTTTCTTGGCACCACAGTTTGATTATAGGCTCGGGCGATGGACTCATGATACATTTCCATGACTTTTGCAACTCTGTCATGTTTTTTCTCTAATGCTTCCAATCTGGTGGTTCGAGGCTCCAATACCATCCCTGAGGCGAGAGCCATCTGAGCAGATGGTGTTTCCAACTCTATAGGTAACAATGCCTTGGACCTATACACAAGGGAGTAAGGAGTTGCTTGAGTTGGGTTTCTCTTTAAAGTGCGATACGCCCATAGGGCTAATATCAACTATTCGGACCAAGTCCTCCCAAATTCATCCATCATCTTGCTCAGAATCCTTATCAGTGTCTTGTTTATGGCCTCCGCTTGCCCGTTCCCTTTTGGATAGTAGGGTGTGGATTTGTGATACTTCACTTGGTAAGTCTCTAGGAGGCTCTTCACATATTTGTTTATGAAGGGAGAGCCATTGTCCGAGAGGATGGTGTTTGGTACTCCAAACTAGCAAATGATATTTTCCTTGATGAAGTTCGCGACCGTGGGCCCCGTAGCGTTCTTCAGAGGGATTGCTTCAACCCACTTCGTGCTCAATTCTGTAGCTGCGAGAATCCACTTGTACCCTTTGGAAGGTGTGGAGATGGACCCTATCAGATCAAAAGCCCAGGTATGGAACAGCCATGGCGTTCGGATGCTATGCAGGTCTACGGCTGGAGCATGGATCAAATTTCCGTGTTTCTGACAAGTTTGGCACCTTTTCACGTGATGGGACGCATCTAACTACATGGTCAGCCAGTAATACCCAAGGTGTATAAGTTGCTCGAACAACCGAGCCCTTCCTTGATGCTTAATTTCCTGGGCTCTTCTGAGAACTAGATCCGACTCCTCCTTGGAGAGACACCTCAGGGGAGTGCCTTCAATGCTTCTTCTGTAAAGCTTGTTCTGATTAAGAAAGTACCGCCTTGCTCTCCTCTTGAGGTGTGTAATGTCCCTCGGGCTCTCAGGTAGTGTCCCCTCTCTGAGATAGTCAATGTAGACTTGTCTCCAGTCAAGGGTATCAATTTCAAAGCAACTCTCATCCTCCCGGATGTATGACTGACACTTGGGGCATTCTCTCTGTAGTTGATTCGAGGCCTTCTCCATCTCGGGCCAATAATAGCCTTGTCTTTGGATCCTTCTGTATAGACTAATATCCCCATCCTCGCAGGACTTTTCATGAATCTGTTGTAGTCGGAAGCTCGCTTCTTGTTGGCCAACACACCAGGCTAGGAATCCGATAACTCCTCGGAAATAAAGTTCACCTTGAATAATTATGAATTGGGCAAGCTTGGCCATAGTCAATTTTCCAACTTTGTTTCTGAGTTATTCGAGGACTTCTCTTCTCCAGTTTTTCAGAAGGTCTTTGTCCTCGGGTATTATTGAAGGCTCTGTTCTCTTCTTCATAACAATTGTCGCCTCCTTCTCTGGAATGTCAACTCTTGCCCCTAATGTTGCGAGGGCATATGAAAATTTGTTGTCGGAGCGAGGCACATGCTCTATTTCAACTTTTTGAAATTTGTCAAGAAGCCTTTGGACTGTTGTTCGATATGTGGCCAAGGAAGGCTCCTTTAAGACGAACTGTCCTGAAACTTACTTCACTATCAGCTTTGAGTCCCCCTGAATCCGAATCTTCTTGATATTGTGCTTCTTAGCTACTATCAAGCCTAAAATAAGAGCCTTATACTTGGCTTCATTATTCAAGCAACGGAAATCCAGTTTATAAGACAAATATAACTTTTTCCCATTTTTGCTTGTAAGGACTATCCCGGTTCCTCCTTTCCCTCCGGCTGCTGCTCCGTCAAAGCTCAATGTCCAAAAGCTTTCCACGGAAGCCATAGCTGTATGCACTTCTCCTCTTAATTCTCCATTCACTAGTTCATAGCCACCACTTGGAAATTGGGCAAGGAGATCGGCTAAGGCTTGGCTTTTGACTTGGGAGCTACACATGTGATCTCAAATTCACCCAGTGCTAACAACCATCTTGCCACCTTCCCGGTTAGAGCAGGCTTGCTGAGGAGGTATCGGATTGGATCACTTCTAGTAACAATCTGAATCTGATGTGCTAAGAAGTAATGTCTGAGCTTTTGGGCGGTGAATACCAAAGCTAAACAATGTCTTTCTACTGGAGTATATCGGACTTCTCGTCCTCGAATATTCCGGCTGATGTAATACACCGGACGTTCTGCTCTATCTACATTTTGGACCAATAATGCCCCTATGGACTTGGGGGTTGAGGTTAGGTACAACATTAAAGGTACCCCGGGCTGCGGGGCTATCATGGTCTAAGGCGAGGTCAAGGCCGCCTTGATTCTCTCGAAGGCCTTTTGGCACTCTTGGTTCCACTCAAACTTGGCATCTCTTTTAACAAAGAGCCGAAGGGGGCAGAGATCTCTGCAAGTGCTGGAGTAAACCTCCGAATGTAAGACACCTTCTCGAGGAACTTCTTTAACTTCTTCTGAGAATGCGGGGGAGGCATTGCTCTGATAGATTTGACCTTGTCTTCATCTGCCTCGATACCATGCCTATGTACAAGAAACCCGAGAAACTTCTCGGCCGTCACCCCGAAAGCACATTTGAGAGGATTCATCTTCATTTTGAATTTCTGGCACCTCTTGAATACTTTCTCGAGGTCTTGGAAATGGTCCTCTTTTTTCTTGGATTTCATCACTAGATCATCAACATAATCTTCCACCTCATGATGGATCATGTCATGAAAGATTGCAGTCATAGCCCTTTGGTAAGTTGCTCTGGCATTCTTGAGCCCGAAAGGCATGACTGTATAGAAGAAGTTTCCGAGAGGTGTTCTAAAAGTAGTCTTTTCTGCGTCCTCTTCAGCCATCTTAATCTGATTGTATCCGCTGAATCCATCCATGAATGAGAACATCTGGTGTCCCGAGGTGGCATCCATAAGAGTATTGATGTGAGGTAAAGGGAATTCATCATTCGGGCAAGATTTTTTCAAATCTCGAAAGTCTACACATACTCTGATTTGACCATTCTTCTTCTTTACTGGCACTATGTTTGCCAACCACGTGGGGTACTGTATTGGCTGGATGAAACCTGCTTGTTGAAGTTTTTCAATCTCCTCCTTAATCTTCTCTTCGAGATCTGGATGATATTTTCGAGCAGCTTGCTTAATTAGCTTGGAGTTTGGGAACACATCAAGATAATGGGAGAGTAGGTCAGGATCTAGTCCGGGCATTTCTTTATATGACCAAGTAAACACATCTGAGTACCGGCTTATCCGTTTTAACAATTGTTCCCGCTTCTCTAGGCTAAGGCTCAAACTTATGAATATCGGCCTTGGTGCATCTTGTCCATCATTCAGATCTATTTCAATAAGTTGTTCGAGCTGAGGCTTCGGCCCATCTTGCATGCATTCTGGAGCCACTTCAGGCTTTATTACTATGTCATTGTCAGGAGACTCTTCTTTTGACTTGGAGTCGGTGGCCGAAGAAACCGACTCCCTGCACCTTCACAAATAGTACACCATCTTGCCCTTTTCTCGGACTTTCATCACCTTCCGAGGAATAGGTGGACTTTTTGGTTGAGACATCGCCCGTTTACTTGATTCTGCCCTTGGCTCCTTGTCATCTTTGATATCCTCCCAACGAGGAATTTTGACCCTTCGAGGCTTAGAGGTGGTGGGAACTTATTCGACAGCCAATTCAGTGAAGTAGATGGCATCAGATAATGAGCTTCATGGGTCTCGAAAGGCCTTTCTGTAGCCTGAATTGTCACTGTCTTCTTTTCCCATTTAGCCTTAACACACTGATGATAACTTGACGGTACAGCCCCATATCTATGCATCCAGGTCCTCTCTAGAATGATGTGATAATTTGCCTCGGAATCGAGAATATGGAACTTGGTAGCCGAGCGAATCTCTCTGACGGCTAAATCAACTATTACGCATCCTATAGTAACTCTCATTTCTCCACCGAAGCCAGTGATGACTATCGGCTGCTTCACGATGCGTTCTTCAGAGATTCTAGCCTTTTCTAGAGTAGCGCGAGTCGTAATGTTGATAGAGGCTCCGTTGTCCAGAAAGGCCCTTTTTAAACTCAACCCCGTTAATAAAAGCAGTCACATAAAGTGGGCGATTGTGAGAAAAAGGATACTTCCGATCAACCTCAGAGAAAGTAATGACACTAGATTGCTCTTTTGCCTTCCTCGGGATAGATCCCTCAGTCGACATGCATTTCTCATGGTGTGCCTCGGCTATATTAATGATAGACTTGGTGATTTCTGTTCTTGCCTCCCTGGAAAGTCCAAGCTGGTCGAAGAATTGCTTGAACTTTACACAGTCTTGTAGGGTTTTGGCATAGTGATCCGGATATTTTTCCACTCTTGGAGGTTTGTAGTTAACCATCTCCTTAGTCTCTTTAAAATAAGATGCCACATAAACATGGTGTCCTTCTTTTTCGTAGTACTCTTCTCCTCCTTCTAGATCAAAGGGATCTTTGATATGAGTCATAAAGGTTCTGCCCTTTGGATTGAGGGCACTTCCATAATAAACTTGCTCACCCTCGAGCTCGAGGATGTCGTCTAGATAACAATCATCGTCATCGAGATTGGCAATAGCCTCAATCATCGAGCCTTCATAAGCTATCATAGCAACATTCTTGCCCTTGTCTCGGTGCTGAGGATATGGTTGTTCTCGGATGTCTTGAGTCCCTTGCTTTTTGAACCTCAATTCGTCTGCCTCGACTTTATCTCTGAAGATTTTCCTGAGAGTCTAACACTTCTCTGTCGGATGTTTCAATGTGCGATGATAGACGCAAAATTCAGGGCTCTCGCAGTCCTTTTTTGATGGCATTTCTTCGACATAGGGCAATTTTAGCTCTCCGTCAGCCACCCATTCCTCAACTAGAGCTTTTACCTCCTCGATTCCACATGGATAAGAAACATTCCCCTTTTCACCATTATATTGCTTCATCTTCTGGCCCCTATGACCCCCTCCTTGTGACTTTCGGGTATCTGGGATAGAGGCAGCAGCAATAATAGGTCCATGAGACGATTTGAAGCTAGTCTTGTAACTGGCCTTAAATCCGGACTCCTGAGCCTGAGGAATGCTAATGTTCTGAGCTGCTTCTATTAGTGCCGAGAAGGTGGGTAGCTTGTGATTAACTAGAAACATTTTGTACTTGCTCAATGCCCCCTCTAGACAGATTTGAACCAGATAACTCTTTTCCACTACTTTATGGCAATCCACAGCCTTGTCCTGAAACCTTTTCACGTAGTCAAGGATGTCTTCACTTTCTTGTTTCTTTTCTTTACACAATGTAAGTGTGGTCACCTTCTCCGCCACTTGAAAGAACTTGGAGTGGAATTTGTTAACCATTTCCTCCCAACTTCGGACAGAGTTTGGGGCCAAATTAACATACCAACTATATGCTCGGTCAGTGAGGGACTTAGAAAATTCTCTCAGCCAGAGGACATGGTTTGAGTCATGAATACCTAGAGTCTCGATGAATCGCACAACATGTTCTCGAGCATTTCCTTGTTTGCCATTGAATTTGATGAACTTCGGCACTGTATACCCCTCAAGGTATAGATAGCTCAACATCTCAATAGGGTAAGGTGGCTTAACATCCAGATCAGGCAAAGAGGGTAAAGTCGTCTTGGCCCATTCGAGATCGAACATGGCTTGCACATCGACGAGAGTGAGAAACTGTTGAGGGAGAGAATTTGATGGTGGTATTCCCGGAACTTGGCTTATGGACCCGAAGACTGAGCTAGGGGTGACTTGGCCATTCTGGTGTTGCGAATTCATCATTGGTGAGGACATTTGACGATACTGGTCATCAGCGCCTATAGACAAGCCAGTTGCTGATGGGACATTGAACTGAGGCTCGTAAAGTCCACTGCATGGCGCAGCTATACCGGGTTGGGCTTGCAAATTTGTTGTCAGCACCAAAGAAGGTTGTAGACACCCCATTTTTAACCGTCCTAAAGACTTGGATGTCATTTTTTGAGCGCTTGGTGATTGCGCATGTTCGCGCTCGTTTGGAGTCCTTGGGGGTTTTCGGCTGCGCGCTTTGCCTCTGAGTCTCTGAACTCTCTTAGTTTTGTGCTTGTTTTAAGCCAACCCTTGGTCCCCCCCTTTTGCCTGGAGGGAGAAAAAGTGGTGTAGACCACTTTTCTCCCCTATCGACCAGTTTTCTCATTTGCCAGCCACTTTAGGTGGTCAGTCGGCTAGGGTGGGTGGTCGGTCGACCACTTTAAGTGGTCTGTAGCCTGCCACCACCTTCTCTTCTCTTGGGAGACCCTTTTTTTACCCTGTCGACTAGTTTTTTCCCTTGTCGACCACCTGAGGTGGTCAGTTGACTAGAGGGGGTGGTCGGTCGACCACTTTAAGTGGTCGGCGGCCATTTTTCAACTTTTGCAGATATTTTTGGTGCCAGCTGTGCCAGCTGTTGAGCACAAAATACATCCTCCCTACACGTGTAAGGGGGGGATTCAAGCAAGCTTTGGCTTGCATTTTCTATAAAAGGGGAGCTCTCTCCCCCTTTCAAGGGTTCAGAATTTTGAGGAGCAATTTTCCCCCCTCTCTCTCTAGAATCCTCTCTCTCTTCTCTTCTAGTGTTTGAAAGTGAGCTTTCTTCACACTTTTGCAAAGAGACTCCTAGCCAAACACCACCATCATTGAGCTGAGGTTCTTGGAGGTCATATTTGAGCTTTGAAAGTTGGTTTTAGCTCAAGAAAGTTGCTGTTTTTGCTGTGCTTCAAGGGTGAGTCCTATGCCCTCTTTAAAGCTTTGTTTTGGTTACATATTTGGCCACCTTTGCATGCTATTTTAGGCCTTGATTTCAACTACAAAAACCTTTGTTTTAAAGTGTTTAAAATGGTTGTTTAAGGCCTAGTTTGAGTTAGGGGTGGTTTACCCCCTTTGGTGGCTTGTTTTGCTTTGCTTTGTGCCATCTCTTAAAGCTTTTGGGAGCATCTCTTTTTGGCCTTCTTACCACTAAAACTCAGAGGAATTTCAGTGGTGGAAAGGTGGTTTTGAGGTCCCAAATGGGTGGGGGTGGTCCCCCCATCCTCTTCTCTTATTTGCATGTGTTGATGGCCCATCAAAAGAGCATGTGTTTCTACTTCTTAGTAGCCTTGTTTAGGCTCATTTTTGTGACTTTTTAGACCTTCCATAACTCTATTTTCAGCTGTCTTGGTCACCTCTTGCATGCTTCTTGTACTTGTAGTGTAATCCTACTTGTAGCCTTGCAAAGTAACATGTCTTTGTGCCTTGAATTTGCTTAGTTCAAGCATGTTTTTAGCCATTATTTGCAAGGTCATAACTCTGTTTTGGGTTGGTTTGGTTGTCTCTTGCATGCTCCTTGCACTTGTAGTGCAATTTTGTTCACTAGCCTAGTGTATTCAGTGTTTCAGCCTATTGATCTAGCATGTGTATGCTCTACTCTAGCACATTTTTGGCTATGTTTTAGCATGCTTTAGGTCTGATTTGAGTGGTTTTGGTCATGCATGCTTGGCGTTGCATAGCTATAGTGTATTTGGCTTTGCTAGCCTTGCACTTTGAGACCTCTAGCATGTCATATTTGAGGCTTTTGCATGACATAGCATCATTTGACATGTTATTTCAGACCATATACCTCTGCCATATTCTTGCATTTATCGCTCTTTTGTTGTGTTTGAGGCTTGGGCCTTATGCTTCGCTTGTGAGCCAACTTGCATGCATGTTTGTCTAAACTTTTGGGCTATCATTTCAGCATGTTTCGGCCTTTGTTTTGGCATGTTTTAGGTTTGTCCATAGCTAGTTTGACCATTTGTGCTTAATATTGCATGCCTCTTGTGTGATGCTCTTCACTAGCCTTAGTGTTTTTGGCCTTTAACATATCTTGCATGCATGTCTTGCATGATTTAACGTCTTTAGCATGTCATTTCAGTGCTGAAATATATGCCATTGCATCCCACTAATTCACTCTTTCAAAACTAGAGGACTCTCACTTTTGGACTTAACCGATTAAGGGACTAATTGGTAATCTAAAATGTGTACACAAAATGAATCAAGTAAAACATGGCCAAGATAAGTATGTTGTTTGTATTGCATGAGTTTGGATTGGACGTTAACCCAAACACGAGAAATGTGGGACGTTTCATACTCATAGTGATGAAACGTGTCACATTTCTCGGTCACCGACGCCCTTGATTGTGCATGATAGGGTGGAGGCCTTTCGAGTCTTATGTGTGCATTCATTGAGTTTTGTGCAAGCTTGATCCTTTGGCCACCATACATTGAAATGTTTGGTTGTTGGCTCGAGAGTCAAGTGTCATACTCCTTTGAGCTTGAGATATGATAAGGAGTGTGGAAATGCACACATTTCCTTACAAATACACTGTCTTGCCTCTGTCTGTGCTCTGTTGCAGCAATAGGAGGAATTTCAGCCCTCAAGGTGTTCTTGAGATCAGAAAGAAGCAATTTGGAAATCGGTGTAATTTTCAAAGATTCAAAAGAGTGCAAACAGAGGCGTCCTGAGGCAAGGCGGTGGATTTCCGAGAGAAAGCAACCGAGCATGCATATCTCCCTCACCCGCGAGGCCATTTATCGCTTCTGTTAGCTAGTTGTAGTTAATTACCTGTGCTGTAATTAATTTAGTGCTTTGTAATATTCTAATTAGCTTAGATTACCTAGTTATTCAATTTAGTTTGTAATAATTAATTAGCTAGAATAGTTAGTTAATTAGTTGGTTTGTAATAGTTAGCTTTATTAGTGTAGCTAGTTAGCTTTCATTTTATTCGGACCCTTTGTCGAGAGGGCAAATGTTGTAATCAGTGTGCGTGTGTGTGTGAATGTCTTCCAACCCCACGTCTTTCTCCCTTTTACTTATCCATTTTTGATGATTAGTTTAGGGCATATTTCAATTAGCATACCTTATGCTTTGCATGTTTGCATCATTCATTTGTCTTGCATGCACTGGGCTCGGCGCATCATTCGAACCGCATTGTATTTCAATATACTTCTTTGAATACATGTATCAAATGTCGCGTTCATATGCTATCTTAGATAGCGGAGCCCATTTAGTTGCATTTTGCATGTGTTGCATTAGGCACTTAACATAGTTAGGATCATGCATTGATTTCTAACTAGTTGTTGTTTTGGCTCGGAGTACACTGTAAGTGTTTATGCTTTAGCATCCTTGCATGTGTATAAGTGATTGCCATGATAACATGCTTGCCATGAGACTATATGCTGAAGTGATTAACTGCATGAATGCCTGTGGATGAAGACTTCATTGTTTGAATTGGAACAATTCATCAAAATGTGCGTTTTAAGCCCACTTGTTTGTGGAAAATCATGTTTTAAGCCCATTTGAGGGTGACAAATCCGCGTTTTTAGCCTACTTAAGGGTAGCAACTTCAAACCATTTTCGAAAAACAAACATGAGATGTTTTGTTCCAAATTGAGTGATTTAGTCTGTACTTGTATGCTGTGCGCATCACATAGTAATTCTAGATTAATAACCGGAATAAGAACACATGTGTTTATAAAAACAACATATCATGTTAGTAGAGGCCGATCTTTGATCGAGCGAGTGGGGGTGCTCATTTCAGGACCTTCCCCTCTCGTACCCAAGTTCCTGAGCCGAGGCAACTTTGGTGATGACGGACACGTGGCCTTAGGCACGAGTCAGGGTTTCCTAAATTTCTCAAAATAAAATATTTATGTGGCGACTCTGAAATCTGGCAAAGCAGTCCATGTTTGGCGCTTTTTGATTAAAATCGATTTTCCAAAACGATTTGCCGGATTTGGACTCTTTGGTGATTTATCAGTCTTACATTGCACTTGTGAGATTAGATTCAGAACTGTGATAGGAGTCCGAACTGTAGTAACTAGAACACAATTCGCGCCCTCTCCGAAAGGAGGGCGCACGGAGCGAGTTCGGGCGTTCTACAGAGGCCCGCTTGGTGCTTGAGTAACATTTACTGGTGGCGTAACAAGATTAGGTACGGGCAGAGCTCCCTTTTGCACCATCATGCTCCTTATATTTGCCTGGACACCAATAGTCGCCGGAGTGCCATTCATTACACCAGAACCTTCCCTAGTCACCATTGGATCTTGGCTTGGCACGCCATGGAGCCCGGGCATGGGCAAACTGCTGCCGCCTACTGTGGTTTGAGCATGTGCTACTGTGGCCGTGTTGCCATGAGCTATAGGCTGACTGGGGCCTATTTCTCCTTGGATTTGATTTTGCACTCCGACGGGAATAGCTCCACCACCAGTTTGATTTCCGTTTGGCGCCAGTGCAAAATTAGAACTCATCACCAACATGGTCTAAGTGAGATTCTAAAGAGTGGTAAGAATCTCCTGCTGAGTATTTTGAAATCCTTGAATGGCTTCAAGCAAAAGTGGTTGATCTGGAGCCATGGTCCAGTCATCACCACCATTAGAGGATCCTTGTTGGTGAACTTCTTCTTCTCCCGCCATCTTCACTGGAGTTGTGTGGGTTCCAGATCTCGTTGAGACCATTAACCAATCCGCCTCCCCAGCAGAGTCGCCAAATGTATGAGAGGGTTTAAGAACGTTGTTGGAATATTCGAAGATCTTTGAAGAAGACTCGAATTCCTTTAGAAATTGTGAGAGGCTTAGATTCTTCAATAGTCTCAACTAAGAATACAAAAGAAAGGAGATGATGGAGATAAGAGATTGGGTGAAGAAAAAGGCAAAGTAGCTAGAGAGAGAATAATGGCAAGGCTCTCCCATGGATCTAGAGGGTTCAAGAACGTTGTTGGAATATTCGAAGATCTTTGAAGAAGACTCGAATTCCTTTAGAAATTGTGAGAGGCTTAGATTCTTCAATAGTCTCAACTAAGAACACAAAAGAAAGGAGATGATGGAGATAAGAGATTGGGTGAAGAAGAAGGTAAAGTAGCTAGAGAGAGAATAATGGCAAGGCTCTCCCATGGATCTTCCACTTTCACTCTCATGGTTGATAATGGAGAAGGGAAATTAGCTCTTTTCCAAAAATTGTCTCTCCAAAATCCATCTCTTGTAAAGCTATGGGTGGGTGCTATTTATAGGCACCTCATGATGTAGGATGGAGCCCATGTGCAAAGCATATGGGGAATATTCTCTCTAACCACCTTGTCCGAGGAGGTGACCTCTCCGAGGATGAGGAAAACCCTCGAAGAGGAGATCAACCTCTCGGCGAACCCTTCTTTTTAGCCACACCTAACCAATGATTTCCAATCATCCCAAAGGGTCAGGGGTAGTCCCAGAGGACGTCCTGCCGCAGAAGGGTCAAGGGTAGTTCAAGAGAACACCCTGCCGCAAATATTGCTGAGTCTCAGGGACCCCCTAGATCGTGCCACCTCGACCCGGGTATAGGCCAATTTAACCGAAGAGTGAATTTATCTCCATTCACCGTCCTCGGGATCGAGTCCTTTGTTCGAACTCCAATACGCCCATGGTTCTGGTGCGTAGATCTCGGAAAGCTCCGAGCCCGCAAGTGTTCTGGGACTCATTAATGGAGCAACTTCTAGATTGCGTCTGAATCCGTTCGAAGCCAAGTGCTTCGGACCTCCAGGTTCGTGGATCCGAACCCTTTTGAGTCTGAGTGCCTCGGATCTCTAGGCTTGCTTAATACCCTTTCGAGTCTAGGCCTGAGTAAGTCTCTAAATTCGTGGATCCGAACTCTTTCGAGGCTTAGAGCCATTCAGCCCGTTTGATGGTGATAAATCCGGGCCCAATCTTGGACTTGCAATAAATTCGGGTCCACCAATCTTGGACTATTGGGCCTAATTAATTTAACAGACTCAAATTAGCTCCTCTTACAGGGTCGGAGGAGAAAACTCAGGTCTTGGGCGAGTTTATGTGGACGATGTAGGTCTCTAAAATGGTTGGGTCTGTCAATGGAGTTTCTGATGTTTGAGCCATGGTGGGGTGTGAATTGAAAATGCATACGAGACTCAGAATCAATATGAAAGCCATACTTGCCATGAGTAATTCACAATGTTGGCCTCGTTTGGGAACATGATTTTTTAGGAACTTTTTGATTTTTTAGTTAAAATGTGATGTAAAAAAAACTAGTATGTTCGGGATGACTTTTTGGTTTTTTACGAAAAGATGTGCAAAAAGTGGAGAGAAAAGAGAATCTTTGACTTTTTGGTATGAATTGTTGGCTTTTTAATTTTTTTAGTGACTTTTTGATTTTTTAATTAAAAAAGTCACTTACCAAACGAGACCCATGTTGTCGATGATTGTAAAAGAACTATACATCTATATATATATATATATAAACCAGTTCATAGATTAATCAGCGAACAAAGATTGAATGGAAAGAAATTTAATGTGATCCAAAGCCCCACATTGACAGTACACATGATCGACTGGGTACATTAATCATCTCTTATTTTTGCTTACAATGGACCTATTTACAGTTTTTGAAAGAAAATTAAATAAATAAATCAGAAAATTGAGTTTTTTGATCTTCGTATTTTTTTATTTTTATTTTTAGTGAATATTTTTAAAATTTTAAACATTTTTTTTTATTTTTTTAGATGCACCTTACTTAGATGTATCTAAAAAGTAAAAAATTTGTGAAAAAATATTTTAAAAAATTAATAAATACATAAAAATACAAAAAATATACTAAATTCTTGTATTTTTTTTTTGTATTTTTGGTATTTAGTGAATTTTTTTTAAAAAAATTTACAAATTTTTTTACTTTTTAGGTGTATTTATGTTAGGTGTGTTTAAAAAGTAAAAAAATTGCTTAAAATATTAAAAAAATTCAATAAAAACAAAAAAATACGGAAAATAAGAAAGTAAAATTTTCTGAAAAGTATTTTTGGCAAAAAGGAACCAAGCAACTACTTCCTTCGTCCAAAATAGTAGTCTTTTTTGGAGAATCTAATTTTTTTTGGTAGTACAATTATTGCATTTTAAAAATATTAATTTTTCAAAATTACATTTTGATAGTATATTTTTTTTAGGAATATTAATTGTCATAATTGTACTTTTTGTGTTGCTAATGAATTTAAAAAAAGGCAAAATAGGTAATTCATATTATTTTAGTTCTTAATTTTTGAAAATGAACTAATATTTTGGGACAATAAAAAATAAAATAAGGGACTAATATTCTGGAATGGAGGGAGTATTAAAGACAAAAAATTAGAATTAATTTTCAAGCTCAATGATGTGATAATCAATTAGGATATTAAAGGCAATACTCTCTATCATATATTCTCTAATCATCAACCAATCATATCACTTACATAAATTGAATTTTGAAAATGGCTCTAAAAAGTAGGCTTATATATCATTTTTCATAAATAGATTGAAAAAGTTATGTGCTCTTAAAAAGAATATTTGAAAATTATCTATACTAAATTTAATTTGCATATTTTACAAAAATATTTTGGAGTTCTAATTTAATTGGCATATTTTACAAAAATATTTTCACCTTACCAGAGCTCAAAGAGCTCTAGTTTTAGAGGGATATATCATTGTTGCATATTTTATTGCACAATTTAGAAATTTCAAATAGAAAAATGATCAAGACCCCTTTCCCCCCACCCCCTTTGACCCCCTCTCATCCTGATTGCCAATTTTTCTTCTTTTTATTTTTTATTTTTTTTCCTTCTCCTCCAATCACCACCCGCCACGTGTGTGTGTTGGGGGGGGGGGGTTTTGATGATTGAGGGGGTCTCAATCATAGCCCTTTCAAATAAATTAGTAATTATTCTATACAATATGGGTGTATCTCACTATAGACCTTATGGGTCCACACATTTGATAGAATAGTAAGAGCAATGCTATTTAAGATTTAAAAAAAAAAAAATAGACTTAATTTTTAAGTTTAATGATGTGACAATCAATTAAAATATTAAAGGTAACACTTTCTCTCTTATTTTCTCTAATCATTAACTAATTATATCACTTACTCATCATTGGGATTATAAAATGGATCTAAAAAATACACTTATATATCATTTTTCTATTTAGTAATTTATTTGGGTTTTTAATATTTTTGAAAAATATCAAATTGAATTGAGTTACTGAATTGAATTTAGTTGCCATATATAATGAAACAAAATTGAAAAGTAGTCATTAACTACCATTATTTTTTTCCTAAATCTTTCTTCAATAATGTTATGTTTCATGAAACTAATTTAAAATGATTTCATAACATACAATAAAACACTACAACTAATCTGATGGAGGATAATCTTTATGGCGACTTTTCATGATATTTTTTTATAATACATAACATTATTGATCTCTCTTTTAAGTTGTCTCTCAAATTTCAATCCAAAATTAAAATAAAAAAAAATTATTTACCAAAAAATAATTTTTAATTGTCGTGTAAAAAATCAAATTAATTGACATTAATAATATTTCCATCAAATTATATTTGTATGTAAAAAATGAATGATAAGTATGATTTTAAATATAAAACTTAATATAAATGTGATTTGACGCAACCATCTAAAAAGTGAACCATAACTATAATTTTAAAAATAAATTATTTATTTTTTAAAGATAAATATAATATAATTATATAATTATGATTTTCAGATTAAAACTCAACAATATAAAAAAATGAATCTCATGGTGGCGCCAATGCCCACCAACAGAATAAGCCTTGGATTCTAAAATTATCTACCTAGATTTTTTTGGATAGGTGATTGTGTGATGAAAATTAAATTTATATATTCTGAGTTTTATACGTAGAATAAATCTGAATTACAAAATAATAATTTTAAATAATTTCCAAATAGTTAAGCCTGAATTCGTAATATTATTGCTAACAACACCATTCTTTTCTTATATTGATATATAGAAAAAAAAAAAGAGGTAATACTAACAAATAAAGATAATTAATAATACTTCATTTCGTTTAATAAATCTTAAAACTTGTTAAATTTTGACTAATGGGTCTTGCTAATAAGTGCTCATACGGACACAATAAAAAATAAAATATTTGTAGAATATAATACAATTTTCACTAATTTTAATTCACTTTTATTGAAATCAACACACCTTTTAACGGGACTCAAGGATCTTGCTGTAACTTTAGTCACAACAGGGATCTGTGGTGATCCGATGGGGTTTTTTTTGAGTCTTTTTCGATAATTCGAACTATTCATATTGTAAGGTTCGTCAAATATATCATTCATACAAAAAATTAAGTTAATCAAAAATCGGCAACCTCCTGATCAAATTCAAATTATTTACAAAAATTATCAAGATTATGCTAACCGTTTATTTTTTTAAAAGAAACAAATGTCTTATTGTTATAGAGTTATAGATTTTCAATCAATTTGATTTTTTGTATGGGTAATCTATTCAATGAACCCTATAACATGAATGGTTCGGATTATCAAAAAAGACTCAGAAAAAAGTCTTCACAGAGGCACCACAGATAGCTGCGGTAACTTACTCTCACAGCAGAATCCCTTGGTCCCCTTTCAACATCTTTACATATTTTCAAGAGATTTTTTTTAACATATTTTTCAACATTAAACAATACCCATAAGGCATTTGTTAGTATTTGCCTTAAATAAAAAGTTAAAAATAAAAAGTTATTAAATACATTTACTTTAATTAATGAGTTAAAAATAGAAAGTTATTAAATTTAAGATAATTTAATACAATATTAAATACACATTTACAAGTTAAATTTTTTTTAAAAAATATATTAAATTCAAAATAAATTAATATAATGATGAATGCCCCTTGTCAAGTGCTCCTATTAGCATATTAAAAATTGACTTAAGAAGAGAGATGGCAAAGTTAATGCAAGGAGGGTGGATTTCTGTTGTGAGGCAAAAGAGAGGACAAGATGGAGGATAAAGAAAAGCACAAGGTTTTTCACTGTATTTGCGGATAACATACCAAACTCAGTGAATCCGAAGGGGCTGTAC
Organism: Camellia granthamiana; assembly: GCA_036172215.1. Classification (NCBI taxonomy): domain Eukaryota; kingdom Viridiplantae; phylum Streptophyta; class Magnoliopsida; order Ericales; family Theaceae; genus Camellia; species Camellia granthamiana. Next base: position 10,847,125 of record CM069913.1, on the reverse strand, counting down.
GATCTCTTCTCTAAGTTTGGGTTGGTGAAGGATGTGTTTATTCCGCAAAAGAGAAGAAAGCTCACTAACACAAGATTTGGGTTTGTAAGGTTTGATTGCCCTATGGCTGCAAAAGTAGCAGTCCAAAAAGCAAATGGATTATAGGTGGATAATATGGCAATAGAGGTAAAGCATGCAGCTTTTGGCAAGGAAAAGGTAGGGGGACAAGGCATAACAGGCCCAGTGCGTCTTCAAGCAACAAGATACAATGGCTACCAAAGGGAAGGACGAAGCTGGGTAGGAGTATCTACCGATCAGAGGTCATATGCAGAAGTAGTGATAGGAAAATGTAGTGTTGGGAAAGACATCATTACTCTGAAGGCTGAGGAAATAGGGAATTGGTGGCCATATGAAAGTGCGGTGGTTCGCTTGAAGGATAAGTATGCCAATGTCAACCTGAAGAAGGAACTTAAAGGTATAGGTATGGAAGATGCTCTGATAAGAGAGAGTGGAGGCCATGATATGGTGCCAACATTCAAGTCAAAGGAAGAGATGGTTCTAAAAATACAGCCTATTAAGGAGTTAATTTTGGATTGGTGTGAGGCTATGTTTGAAGGGAAAGATAGATTGGTTTTGGAACAAGAAAGGTGTGTGTGGATCAACTGCTATGGTATTCCATTAAACTTATGGAATAGTACAAATCTGAGGAGAATTGGTGGTTTGTGGGGAAATTTCCTATGTTTCGATGGAGATAGTGATCACTCTAAGTCTTTTGAGTGTGCCAAGCTTAAGATCTCCACCAAATGCATGGAACCAATCGATAAGGTTGTTAAATTGGATTGCAAAGGTTTATTGTATCCAGTAAGAGTGTGTGAAGAATAAGTGGTGATGGCAAAAACCATGAGTATGGTGTGCAAGTGCCAGAAGGACAAAGTGTTGGAAGAGAAGTGTAGCTCAAACGACCCAGAGAAACAAGGCATGGAAAAGAGTAACAATGAGGAGGAAAAGGAGGATGACATGGAGGATGACTCAGACTATGCACTAGAACTCAGAGATGGAGTGGCTAAAGTTTGTAAGGCACGTGGACAGAACAAGAGTAAGGATGTGGAGCAGGTGTTGGGTGGGAAGAGTGTTATAGAAGTTGCAGAGTCTAGTGGAAGCGTGAGGAAAGAGACTAATGGAGAGGCATGCAAGGTCATGATGGGTGTAGAGAACCAAAAAAACGGCTCTGAAGTGGGCGCTACCAAATGTTAGAGAATTGATGAGCATATGCTCACACCAGGCTATGTTAGAAACTTAAATGGTTCAAGTCTAAATAGGCCTGGAGTAGAAATTGAAGTGGTTTTGAGCCATAATCATAGGATATGTAAGAGACATGGGCTGAACCAAAGAACCAAGTCCAAACTGGGCCTAGAGACCAAATTGCTAACACTATTGAAGGATGTGGTGCCAATGGGCTAGTTGAAAAAGAATCAAGTGTGTCTGAAGCCTAGGAGCTGGAGCATAGATCTCAACCTGCCAAACATAAGAAGGGAAGGAAGAAGATAAGAAGTAAATCAGCTAAATGCTATTAGTATCCAAATAAGGGCTCTCTCAGTTTACTTAGGAAGTATGCCCAAAGAGGGGTATCAACAAGTAAGGCAGTCTCAAAGCCTGCAGTATGGAGAGCAGTAGTAGCAGCAATTTCCTTATCAACCTTGAGCAAGAATGAGGTTGATAAAGGGAGACATTTACTGAAGGAAGCACAAGCAACTTTGAAAATGGGAGAAATTTTGGCGTGAAGTACAATGCGATGGAGGATGAAGTGCTAAACATGATAATTGAGCTCGAGGTAAAGGATTAAGGAAGAATTGAAGGGAGGGCTACAACTGAGGTATGAAGCATACCTTATGGGGGGCTGTCGAGGTGTCTCAATGTGTTGTTATGAAGATACAATCATGGAACATTAGAGGGCTGGGGAAAAAGGGAAAGCATAGTAAGCTAAAGAAGCTTTTCCAGGAAAGAAATGTGGATATGGTGCTCTTCCAAGAAACAAAAAAAACAGAAATTTTTGAAGTTGAAATAAGATACATGTGGGTGAGAGACAAAATAGAGTTTTTGGCTGTGGATTCTGAAGGTTCAACTGGAGGATTACTTCGTGTTTGGGATCCATATGTATTCTAGATCTCAGAGAGCTACAGCAACATGAGATTTCTCTTTATGTCAGGTACATTCTTTCATTCTTTTGAGTGTGCTTTTTTAAATATTTATGCACCTAATGATGTAGGCCTAAGAGGAAAGCTATGGGATAGTTTAGTAAAGCTGAAGGAGAATTTCCCTAAGCCTTGGTGCATGGATAGGGATTTCAATGAGATAAGAAATACTGGTGAAAGAAAAGGGTATTCAAGAAGGGATAAGGGCATGAAGGAATTGAATGAGTTCATTGATAGATGTGAAGTGTCTGATCTACCATTGCTAGGAAGGAAGTTTACCTGGTGCAATTCAGGTGAAGGTGAAAATTGAAGTCGATTAGATAGAGTTTTAGTAGACCTAAAGTGGTTAGAGGCTTTCAAGTTAAAATTATGGGGATTGCCAAGGTTGATATCTGATTACAGTCCCCCTACTACTGATGGAGGATGAAAGGGACTGGGGCCGTAAACCCTTCAGGGTTCAGAATGCATGGTTCTTACATAAAAGCCTCCACTCATTTTGGGAAAATAGCTGGAAAGAGGCTAGTATAGAAGGTTGAGTTGGGTTTATTCTGTTAAATAAATTGAAGACTGTGAAGGCAGGCCTTAAAATTTGGAATGTGGAGGTGTTTGGAAATGTAATCAATAATCTAAAAGTAGCAGAGAGTGAACTACACAATTTTGATCTTGTTGCTGAGATTAGAGATCTTGATGACTTCGAAAAAACAAAAAGAAGTGAGGTTAGAGAAGAGGAGTGGAGGTTGAGCAAGATGGTGGAGAGAATGTGGCTCCACAAGTCAAGATTAAATAGGGCATTGAAGGGAGACAAGAATACAAGATTTTTTCATGTTATGACTAAATGTAGACAAACAAGGAATGAAATAAATTCAATTACAGAGGGGGAGGTGGTGTATAAGGATCCTTGTCATGTGAAGAGAAAAGTGTTTGAGTACTTCAAGACTTACTTTTCTGAGGATTGGGAAGTGAGACCTGAATTAGGAGGTTCCTTCAAATCAGTACAAGGCAGCTGTGGGTTTGAAAGGCTAGAGACAGTGTTTTCAGAAGCTGAAATTGAAGTTGTAGTGATGGGTAGTGATAGATTATGATGGGAACAAAGCACCAGGGCCTGATGGCTTTAACATAGGGTGTTTTCAGAAATTTTGGCTTGTGATGAAAAGAGAAGTTATAAATTTTGTGAATGAATTCCATAAGAATGGAAGGCTGGTTAAGGGTATAAACAGCTCCTTTATAACCCTTATATCCAAGAAGAAGAATCCCCAAGGGCTAGCAGATTATAGGCCTATAAGCTTGGTGGGGTCAATCTACAAGATCATAGCTAAACTATTGGCCAACAAGTTAAAATTAGTGCTGCCTTAGATAATTAGTAAAAGACAGTCAACCTTTGTAACTAGAAGGAATATTTTAGATGGGGTGTTAATTGCTAATGAGTTGTAGAGGGGTGGAAAAAATCTAAAAAGAAGGGGCTAATTATAAAGTTGGATTTTGAGAAGGTATATGATTCCATTAATTGGGGCTTTTTATTCTCTATGATCTCTAAGTTTGGATTTGGTGCTAAATGGTCCTGCTAGATTAAGGAATGTGTAACCTCTGCTAAAGTATCAGTGCTTGTCAATGGGTTTCCAACTGAAGAATTTAGTCCACATAAAGGGTTAAGGCAAGGCGATCCCTTGTCCCCATTCTTGTTTAACATAGCTGCTGAAGGCCTGCACTTATTATTATCCAGAGCTCAGGACTTAGGACTGCTAAAGGGAGTGAAAGTGGGCTTAAATGGGGTAGTTTTATCTCATCTTCAATTTGCAGATGATTTAATTTTATTCTGTGAAGCAGGTGTAGAAGAGGTGAGACATGTGAAAAGAGTGCTTAGATGCTTTGAATTATTGTTAGGGTTGAAAATTAATTACCATAAAAGTGTTGTGTGTGGGGTGAGGGTCTCAGATGATACAATGCTCAGTTGTGCCTCAGTGTTGAATTGTGAGTTGAAATCTCTGACACTCACTTACCTTGGGCTACCTCTTAGGGCTAATCCAAGGAAGAAATCTACATGGAAACCTGTGTTGGATAAAGTCAGAAGTAGGCTAGCTAAGTGGAAAAGAAAATTGTTGTCCTTTGCCAGGAAGCTAACACTTGTTAAAGCTGTGACATCTTCATTACCAGTGTATTATTTGTCTCTGTTTAGGATGCCTGAAGGGGTTACCAAAGAATTTGAGAGGCTTCAAGCCTTATTCCTGTGGAGTGGTTCAACATTAAAGAGAAAGATTCACATGGTTCGATGGGAGGAATTATGTAGAAGTGTGGAGCAGGGAGGGCTAGGAACAAGGAAGGTGAGAGATGTTAATAAATGCTTGCTGTTAAAAAGGTGGTGGAGGTTTGGTTGTGAAACTGGAGCTCCGTAGAAGAAGGTTATTTGCAGCAGATACAAATTGGAGGGTGGAAGCTGGTTGCCATCCTTTGTTGCTAGTAATAACCATTCAGTTGTACGGAAAGGAATCATAGTAATTGATAAGCAGAGTACTAGCTTACAAGAGATCTTTTTAAATAATTATCAGTTGAAGATTGGAGATGGAAAATGAATTATTTTTTAGATTGATAGATGGTGTAATCAACCTTCCTTTAAAGATGAGTTTTTAGGCCTTTATAGATTATCCTCGGAGAAAAGTGCTACATTGAAAGATATCTTTGATAGGAAAGATACATCAGGTGTATGGAATCTAGCATTCAGAAGAGATCTATGTGAATGAGAGGTGGTAAAGCTTCAGAATCTTCTAAACTAATTAGCAACAAGTCCTGTGTTAAGACCTAAACAGGTGGATAGGCCTGTCTGGTCAGTATTTAACTCTGGTGAGTTTTTTGTAGTATCAATGTATAAGTTTGTGGTTGATAACCTTGGTCTAACCCTCAAAATTAGTAAGCTGGTGTGGTTAAAGTTTATTCCTCTTAAGGTGCAAGTATTTGGGTGGATGGCTTGGCAGATCCTGTGTTGAGACCTGGGTTAAGACCTGAACAGGTGGATAGGCCTGTCTGGTCAGCATTTAACTCTGGTGAGTTTTTTGTAGCATCAATGTATAAGTTTGTGGTTGATAACCTTGGTCTAACCCTCAGAATTAGTAAGCTGGTGTGGTTAAAGTTTATTCCTCCTAAGGTGCAAGTATTTGGGTGGATGGCTTGGAAAAAGAGAATCAAGACAAATGAGTTTTTACAAAGACTGGGGCTCCTAAATGTGTATGAGTCTAATCTGTATGGTTGATATTGAATCTGTGAATCATGTCTTAGTCTGCTGTCTTTTTGTGTGAAGTGTCTGGACTAATATGTTGAATTGGTGGGGGATCTAAGGGGCTTTACCAGGCTCTGTGGAGCAATTATCGCTATGGTGGGCATGTGGGAAGATGGAAAGGAAAATTTGGAGTGCTATCACATTAGCTGTTTTGTGGTCAATCTGGAAGCTTAGAAATGAATGCATCTTCAAATCATCTATTCCAAACAGGGCTGAGTTGTGTGAGCTTATTAAGACCAGGGTAGCTTTGTGGTTGAGTCCATAACTGAAGGACTTTCATTTCTCAATCAATGATTTTATATTTAATTTGAGTCAAATTAGGGTGTGCTTGGGAGGAAATTTGTAGCATTGAGTTAGTAGCAGCTTTATTGTGTTGTGGTTGTGTAGCTTTGGGAGTTTTGGTGTGTTGTGTCCTGTTAGCTTGTTGGTTTCTCACCAAGTTCGAGCTGTGCTAGTATATGATCGGATAGTCCTCACGGTGCCAACCTAGTTGGGATAGTGCAAGACTATTGTGATGCTCTTTGCGCTCCCTCCTATATGTTGATGTAACAGTCATGGTTGTACTTTTATTTATCAATGGAATTTTGTTTCTTTGGTTGATGAGAAAGAAAAAAAAAAAAAGTGCTCCTATTAGCATTAGCCATAAATAATAGGGGGACTTTCTTTCGTTTTCAAAAGTCCGACTTATGAGATAGTAATTTCTTTCTACTTTGACATAGCCTTCAAATTCTTTGATACATTGCAAAAAGGCCCTCATTCACGAGTACAACCCACTTCGTTACAATGTCGATTCATCTAAAAGAGAAAAGAGAGCATGGCTGAGAAGTTTCAACCCAAAACATCTTGTATAAATAAAATTGATTTGATAAAACTCACATGTGAAACAGTTAGAAATCATCTTATTATATATTATGAAATACTAATAAAACTGAGAGTTACTAAAATAATTTTTATAAAATTAGAGGCTACCTTTTACACATTTTACAAATAATAATGAAATATAGAGGTTATAATATAATTTTGATAAACTTGGGGGGCAGGGGTAGCTATGGCCATCTCTCGTCACTCTGGAGATCTGCCTCTAGTTAATTCATTTATTTGATTTGTTTTTGTGATCTAGCCTACCAGCAATCCCCAATCTAGAAAAAAAACAACTTAACCCTAGAGTTCATAATAAAAAGAAATAATCAATCTTTGTTTTCTAATAAGCTTGAACCAACATATTCATCACCTTCCACCCTCTCTCCCTTTCTCAGCCCTACATGTCGCCCCAAACTTCTTCATCTTTTTTCCACTTGTTGACACTAGATAAGAATTTTAAGTCGTAATTTTTTTACAATTATATTATTATAATTTTTATTATAGTAAAAAATCCAAATTTAAAATTTAAAATTTAAATAAAATGACATTCAATTCGCACTTTTTTTTTTTTTTTTAATTAGCAAAGAAAGAGGGAAACTTTATTGATGAGATAAGAAAGAACAAGCATCGAAATACATCAATAAAGGAGGGAAGTGCAAAAAACATCATAGCTAACACTCCACAATCCCAACTAGGTTGGCACCAAGGAGGAAGCACAATCATCTGTTAGCACTAAACCCACAAATTGGCGAGAAACTAATCCAAAACAGAGAAACAAAACAAAAGATAAAAAAAAGCCACCCAGCTACACAGCAAGGGCTGCCAACTCCTCCCCTAGCAAACTCCACCAGCAAAACAACATACACTAAGTAATTAACACCCAACACTGCAAAAACATCATCAAAGAAAACTAACTACCTACAGAAACAAACCAAAGAAAACTACCCCCTACTGCCTAATGCACTCTATCAGATTCAAGCCAAAATGCCCAAATTTACTCATAGTGACAGATCCCAATCTCAACACCACAACAGCACACAACAGCATTTAGGAAATTTGTATCTGCTTGTTTACTTCCTAGTAAGAGTGCAATTCTTGATATCGTGATTTGATGATGAAGTAGTTGTTGATTTAATACATAGATTTGCACCAACTAGCAGTAGACAAATTTGCAACCTTAGACCAAATTTGCAACCTTCTCCTGCTGCTGTCCAAAATAGAACAAATAGACAGAGCACCAACTGGACTGGGCACTCATCCACACTGCCATCTCTCCAGGTAGTTGTTGATTAAATACAATCATTCCTTAAAGTCCATATAGACCAGAATACTGCAAATGGGATGATTCTCCAAATCTTCTTCTCCAACTTTTCAACTTAACTTCAGCAACAGCAAATAACAGCCACCAGCAGCAACACCTACAACAGCAGCTGAACTACCCCTTACAAACACATCCTAATCTACTGAAAATTGCACAAGAAGTCATGCACAGAGTATTGCAGTCCTGACACACAACTCTTGACCCAAAAAGCTACTCTAAGTTTTATAACTTCCACCAAATCTGTAAAATTTGCTTGCCCATTATTAAAAACAATCTCATTCCGAAATTTCCAAATTGACCACAATACAACCAATGGCACAATTTTCCAGATGCGTAAAACTTTTTTCTTGAATCTAGCTCCAGACCACCATTGTAACAGAGCTTCAATAGAACCCGGAGTTACCCAACATACATCCCACCAGCTTAACATTGCAGCCCATACTTTCCAAACCAAAGGGCAATGGAGGAGAACATGACTAACTGACTCCACTTCATTTTTGCAGAAAACACACAAAATACTAGCATTAGCAGGCAACACCCCAATCCAATGAAGGAAAGCTGCTGTTTTTACTCTACCCCGCCATGCTAGCCACCCAAAAAATTACAGTTTTGGAGGGACAACAATCTTTCACAACCATTTGGCAACATTCAAGTCCGGACCCCTAGCTGCTTGTAACCACAACCGAACTGAGGACATAGTGAATTGACCCCGAAGCATTAAACTCCTACGACAAATAGTCATCCATTTGCCCACTATTAATAAAGGCATCCATTTGCCCACTATTAACAAAGGCATCAACCAACCAAGCATGGAGACGACTTACCTCCTCCTCCTCCCACACCCTAAGTGGTTTTCTAAACCTTAAATTCCAATCCCCTGAACTCCCCATTCTTTGTTTGAACTGCATAACATAACCATCCCTATTTTCAGATAAACAAAACAACCTTGGAAATTCCTCACCGAGCTTACTGTTATTACACCAAATATCAGTCCAAAATTTGACTCTCTCTCCATTCCCAACCCTTAACCTTATATTATCCAAATAAAGCTTTACTAACCGAGGATGAACCTTAGCAATATCAAGAATACCCTGCCAAATTAGAGACACTCTCCTTACAGCCCCCAACTCTGGTTACCACCCCCCACCAACCCTCCCATAAATGCTACAAATAACTGACTTCCACAAGGCCCTATCCTCTGCCCCAGACCTCCACCACCACTTTAGCATTAAAAAAACATTCATAACTTCTATACTACTGGCCCCTAATCCACCTTGGCTTTTAGACTTAGTTAGCTCCTGCCATTTTACTAAATGCACTTTTCTCCTCAACTCATTGACCCCCCAAAGAAATGAAGCCTGTAATTTTTCAATCAACCTAACCATTCCCTTAGGCATTTTGAAGACCGAAATATAAAATAATGGTAAACAAGACACAACTGACTTGATCAACGTTAAATGTCCAGCGAAAGACGACACCTTTCTCTTCCAAAGAGACAACTTCTTCCTCACTTTATCAACCACTAGCTGCCAAGTAGACTTCCTTTTCGGATTAGCTCCTAAAGGGAGGCCCAAAAACATCAAAGGCAGCTTTTGAATTTTGCAATTTAGCACAACGCTTAAATTTGATACCTCACTATCTGATATACCCACCCCACAAACAATGTTTTTATGGAAATTTATTTTGAGACCCGACATAACTTCAAAACACCTTAACACCCTTTTAATTGAGAGTAACTCTGAAACCTCAGCTTCACAAAAAATAATTGTATCACCTGCAAACTGCAGATGCGAGATGTTCATGTTAGTAAAACCTACTGTAGCTCTCTTAAACAAACCCAGCTGCTTAGCTCTACTTAGAAGCAAATTAAGGCCCTCAACCACAATATTAAATAAGAAGGGGGATAGGGGATCACCCTGTCTAAGACCCCTTTGTGGTGTAAACTCATCCGTGGGTGATCCATTTACCAGAACAGAGATCCCGGAAGAGGATAGACACTCCTTAATCCAACATAGCCACTTCTCATCAAAACCAAAATTGCGCACCATTGAAAATAAAAAAATCCCAATTCACAGAGTCGTACACCTTCTCAAAATCGATCTTCAAAATCACCTATTTACTCTTTGAGCATTTCTACCATTCAATAACTTCATTTGCAATCATGACCCCATCTAAAATACAACGACCCCCAATAAACGCTGTTTGAACCTTATTAAATATTGTAGGAATCACCCTTTTCAACGTCCTAAATAGGACCTTTGCCAAAATTTTGTAAATTGAATTCACTAGGCTAATCAGCCTAAAATCCCCCAGCTCCACAGCATTCTCTTTTTTAGGCACCAGGACAATGAATGAACCGTTCATCCCTTTGACCAATTTCCCATTTAAATAGAACTCCTGCATGAACTGCATAACATCATTCTTCATAACTTTCCAATTTTTCTAAATACATGCCAAATTAAAACCATTGGGCCCTGGAGCTTTGTTTCCATCACATTCCTTCACAGCAGCCCACACTTCTTCCTCAGAAAACTCAACTACTAACTTCACTGAAATCCCACCCCTGCCAATAGTAGCAAATGGCCCTTCTAACTTTGGTCTACCTCTTTATACCTCATAATACAAATCTTTGAAATGCCTAAATACAGCTTGTTTGACCTGATCTGGATCACTAACTCTAACCCCATCCACAACAATAGAATCAAGCATATTCTTACTCTGCCTTGTACTAGCCACCACATGAAAGAATCGTATATTTTTGTCCCCCTTTTGAGCCCACTTCAGCCTAGATTTCTGACGCCACAACCATTCTAACCTTCTACTGTAATTCCAAACTAGAGATCTTAACTCGCATCTTCTATCAATAACAGTCTCCAGCAATGGCCCATCTTCAACTAGCAAATCAATCTCATGTAACTCCTCTTCAGCTACTTTTAACTGGTGCTCCACATTGCCAAACACATCCACATTCCACTTCTTGAGATTTGACTTAAGCTTGGCCAATTTACCTTTCAATCTATACCTTGCCCACCCAAGAGCATTGGCCTCTTCCTAAGACTTCTTAACCACTGACTTAAAATCAGGATGAAGGAACCAGGCATTTGTAAACCTAAATGGCCTAGGTCCCCAATTCCTAACATCTTCCATGAGCAATAAAGGACAATGATCAGACACACTTCTTGGCAATCCCCATTGCTTGAGCCGAAAAACCTCCAACCACTCCAGATCCAACACAAATCGATCAATCCTACTCCATCTTTCCCCTTTAGCAGAGTTGCACCAGGTGAACCTCCTTCATAATAGAGGCAGATCACACAGCCCCATTTTTTCTAAAAACTCATTAAATTCAAACATACCTTTGTCACGCCGCAAACAACCCTTTCTCTCTCCCAAACTTCTAACTTCATTAAAATCCCCTCCAATGCACCGAGGTTGTTGAAAAGATAGCTTCAAAATAACATATGGCTCGTTTGATTTGGATTCACACTTTAAAATAACATACAGCTCGTTTGGTTTGGATTTTCAGGATTTACTTTTTAAAAATTAAATTTTTTATTTTCTTTATCTTCACTGAATTTTTCTAGTATTCTAAACAATTTTTTTAATTTTTAGGTACACCTAATATAAATACATTTAAAAAGTATAATATTTGTGAAAAAATCTTTAGAAAATTCATTAAATACCAAAAATATATAATAAAAAAATACGAGAAATCAATACATTTTTCATATTCTTATGTATTTATTGATTTTTAAAAATTTTTTTTATAAATATTTTACTTTTAGATACATCTAAGTAAGTTGCATCCAAAAGAGTAAAAAAAAAAAAAATGCTTAAAGTTTTAAAAATATTCACTAAAAACAAAAAAAAAAAAATAAAAAAAAAAACCACAAAAAATAAAAAACTTAATTTCTTAAAAATTGAATCCAAAAAATTAAAACCAAACACACTTACATTTTTTTTTTTCAATTTTGAAGTAGAGTTACAGTAACCAAATCATTATAGAAAATCTTAATCCTATTTGCCACCCTCCCAACAACCCCACCTCTTTTTGCCTTTTGTTTCTTTTATATGATTAAACACAAGTGTGCATATATTTTATGAAAAGTTTAGATTTGATAAACTACCATGTGTTTAGTCTACATCTCATTCTACATCATGCACATCATCATAGAGCTCAACCTGTAGAGGAACAAGAATAACCAATATGATTAGTTAGGTTGTTAGCTTACTATGGTTAAGGAGTTCTTAGATGCAGAGTTAGTATAAGCTATAGTTAGATGGTGAGTTAGGATATAGACTTAGGCCCTGTTTGGTAAAACTGTGGAAAAGTACTTATAGCTTATGCCTAAACAGCTTATAGCTTATAACTATGAATATAAGCTGATTTCTGACTTATAAATTAAGCATCTCCTGCCCCACTCAAAGAATAAGCTGATTTTTGACTTTCAAAAAGCTATAAGCTAAACCAAACACATCAAAATAACTTAAATTAAGCTGAAAGCTGAAATAAGCAGTTTTTAAGCTGCACCAAACAGGCACTTAATAGTATATATATATATAGATAAGATCAATTACTGTGCTGGATTGAATAATTCAATAATACAAATCTCCTTCAATCCTCTTTAAGATTTACGGGTAATTATTTAGTATTTCTAGAAAATGAATACGTAATATTTCATAAGGTTTTCATTGATAGAGAGGGATAAGGGCCCACAATTTATGTTAATGAGGGAACATGGAGCTAGGTAATTGATGATTGACTTAGAGTATGACCACATGATGTTTCAAGATTATTTAATAATTTCCCAAGATCACTATCTCTACATGTACTATCTTATGACAGTATATTTTCTTAATAAAAAGCACACAGTGATAGGATTATTAGTGGGTTGATGTTAGATTAGAGATTTAGGATAAAAAAAATATTTGTTTGTATACTACTGGATTAATAATATTATAGATAGGATTTTTTTTAATATTATAATTTTTTTTTTGGTTCCAAAAAATATATATTTTTTTGCTTAATAATACTCTAATTCCCTCACTCAATTTCTAATTCCAACTTTCTCTTAGTTTTATTAGTCCTACCACATAGGGGAATTACTAGTTTACGAAAATAGTTAATCTCCTTACTCATGTCCCTAACCAAACACTTTTTGGGTGGGTCATACGAACTATTAATCTAATCCCCTTTTCTAAAAAGCCAAACAAATATGGCCTAAATGTTTTATTAAGGATAAATTATAAATACACCTCTTGAGGTTTGCTTAAAATACATATTGCCTCTTATGATTTGAAAATTACAAATACCTCATTGTTAGTATTTTTTATTTAACAAAATTAATAAAAAAAATGAAATTCATAATTGCTCTCCTATATAATAATAAAATTACCTAAATTATTAATTGAAACACATTTCTAATATCATTAAAAACTATTAATTGACTTGATGATTTATTAATAAAAGGGGCGATTTGTTATGAAATTAGAAATCTCAGGGGATGGAATGTAATTTCCAAAATCATAAGGGATAATTCATATTTTAATTAAATCTTAGAGAGTGTATTTATAATTTACCCTTTTATTAAAAAGTTTATCAAATATTTACATAAGTGTGAGTGAGATCCATACTCATACTATAAGTGTTTGATAGATTTTTTAGTTTATATATATATATATTATTATTTATATCATAGGCATTGCTCTAACGAGAATAAAGGTACACCATGCAAGGAATAAAACTCAAATAACGAGAAAATATTAGTATTTTTTGAGCTAGTTCATAATATTTCAATTAATTAAGATATTGATTCTACTACTACTTTTGTATTAAAATTTTTAAAAACAATAAAAAAAAAATATGTTAATTACTAAGTGCAATGAAGCATTGCTTTATAACACCTAATAATTTTTCAAAACGAAACCCAATAATTATTTCTTAGAAAAAATAATATTTAAGTAGGACACTTTCAAAATAATTTTATTATTATAGGTAAAAAAAATTTATACAAGTGATACATTAAAAAAAACACTTACACCAAATAATAATAAATAAATAAATAAGTCGCGATTGTTTTGAAAATTAACTATTTTAGTTAATTTTTTAAATTTTTATAAAAAAACAAAGAGAATAATTTACTAATTTATAATAATTTTTTTGACTATTTAACTAAAATAACTTATTAAGCGCATTTTCAACCGTGTATCTTTTTTTTCACTAAATTTGAGTAAAAACTACATTTGATTTCAAGTGTTCCAATGGAGGTTCTTAAAGCTTTGTCAGAATATCGGTTGATCAGGTGGATGAACGGCTGATCGAATGATCAATGTAATTTTTTCACAAAATTTTGTCTTAAGGTTGTCATTCGGGGATATCCAGTGATAAAAAAAATTTGGTGAAATGCATATCCATCCTTAATTTGGTAAAAAAATTTAAAAAATCCTAGATTTGATGAAAAATTTGATGCTAATTTGAAACAACAAAAAATAAATTTTTTTATCAAATTTAAATTTAATAAAATAATTAATCAACCATTGAAAATGATCTAATGTCAAACTTATTCAAACACTTGATAAAAATAAATTTATATTTTAATTTCTCTTATTTTGCAATGATGCCATTGCATTGAGAATGACAAAACAAAAGCATCAACAAAAATGTGTGTACACCTCCAACGAGTTGGGTTGGTCCACGTTGAACTATTTTTTTTTAGATAGTGCACTATTTTTATTTATACCCCAATAACATTGCAAAAGTAGCCAAATCAAATCCCAATATTGAATTTTCAATTCAATTTTAGTGAGAAACATTGTCAGCACCTGATTTTTATTTATACTCCACTTTGAATAAACTTTATAGCGAGAAAGACGTTTTTACGATTCAACTTTTGCTATGATATCATTGTCGGCCAAATGCGAGTCCAGAATTTTGTCACTAAAAGTTAAAAGACTATACATGTCCCCTATTAAAAGTTAAAATCATTGTCGGCCAAATACTATGATGAGAAGTGCTGCATACCCTCAGTGACGTGGCGTGCCTCCACTGGCTGAAAATTAAAAAAATAAAATAAAATAAAATAATTTTTTTTTTGCCCAATCACGGGGCTACACCTCACTGGGGGTCGACCCCCAGTGGGGATCTGAAGCATTTTTGATACTATGATAGTGCACTATTAAAAGTTAAAAGACTTTGAATAAATTTTGTCATTTAGGTCACATAATTTGACTAAGGTAATTTAAATTTGTCAAATTAAAAATAATTTGAAAAATTGGACAAATTTCACTTTATCCCTATGGTTTAGATCATGTGCGGTTTAACCCCTTAGCGTTTGAAAATGACCACATAATTCCTTTGTAATTTATGGACTGAAATACACCGTTAAGTTCGTTAACGATTTAATGAAAAAACTAAAATGCTTATTTATTTTTGTCATTTGTTTAAAAAGCAAAGTGCACTTTAACCCGTTGTGATTTATTCTATGTGCGATATATCTTCTTGAACTTTAAAATGAGCATATAATCCCTTTATGTCTGCCATAAGTTTCATACTTGCTATTAAATTGGACGGAATATTTAACGATGTACTTCAATCCATAAACTACGTGGATCTAATGTGGTCATTTTCAAATGTTAGAGGGATAAACCGTACATGACCCAAATCACAAAAGGATAAAGTGGACGTTGCCTTAAAAAAAATTAGGGCATTCATATTAATGGAAATATATTTTATGAAGGAAAAAAATGGGAGAATTACAGTATAGTGAGAGAGAAAAAAAATTACAAAAACATGTGGGGTGCAAATGATTCTATGATGTGGTGCAACTAAAAACCCTCCATGTCTGTGAAAAAAACTTTTTTGTCTCATTGGAATGTAATTGACCCAAAATAAATCACCATCTCCACTGAACCACCACCGCCACTACTTGTCATAACCACCCCTCCTCTTCTCTCCCTTTCCTGTTGCCCCCTCCTCCACTCGCAACCTTATATCCCCTCCTCATGCTCAACTTTGTTTTTTTCTTCTTTTTCAAACTTTAGACTAGATTTGGTCTTTTTCTCGCACGTTGGAGTGGTGATGCAAGGGGTGGGGTGGTCATCACAGGATTGTAAGTATGGTGGAGCAGTGAGAGTTAGGAGCCCTAAGGGTACAAGTTGTTGGGTAGTGGTTTTAGAATGAGAATTTTTTTTTTAATTATAGAGTGTAACGAGATAAATAAAAATTTTAAATTTTGAAAAAGTTAATTAGAGAATGGGTATACGTATTGTGTAAATAGAAACTCCCAAAAGGGGAAAAAAAAAAATGATACATGAGGACTTTTTTAATTATCTAAAAGTTAGAGAAGATTTTATTTGACTTTTTCTTTCCAATTATCATGCAAAATTCAAAGTGGATTTAGTCTTGAAATCACTGCCATATGATCCATTTTTTATAAAGGTGTTGAATAGTTACATGTAAGTGATTTGCGTGGGAAATTAAATTTATATTATTGCTCAAGTTTATGAAACTTTTTCAATTATATTTAATCTACCAAGAAGGGAATCACCCACGGTAAAATTTGAGCCTACATAGAATTTTGGAGACCCATATTCTATTTTAACTTATAATAAATAACATTAAGTAGGCACAAACAATAAAATATTAATTGCTGGGCATGGTTTGGGAAGTGGCTCATTGGGCTTTTTTGGCTCAATGAGCCACAAAAGACAAAAAATCACATCTATCCCATAATCATTACACTCTTCTCTCACAAAAAAAGTCAAAAAAGTTAAAAAACCAAAAAGCCCTTCCCAAACCAAGCTTTTGAGCCCAGGCTCATATAGCCAAAAGAGCCAAAAAACTAAAGAGCCAACCCACTTCCCAAACGGAGGCTAAGAAATGGGAGCTTTCATAAATGTAATAATCTTATTTAAGTGGGCAAGAGTGAACTAGTTTTTTTTTTATTATTATTATTTAAAATTCAGTGTTCAGCTGAACCACTATGGGCTCTTTTGGGAACTTGATAAAAATCTGATTTTTAGATTTTTTATCTCCTCTTCTCTCACAGAAAAGTTGATTATAATCTGCTTATAACCATCTTCCCAAAATCTAACCTGTGGTTAAACTCACCTCGTAATTCACAAATTCATAAAAATTAGGGGAATAACCAGGGGACTTGTTGCAAATTTTAATATGTAGATTTATTATCTAAATAGATTTTATAATAATTAATGATATTTTTTTTATCAAATAATATTTAAAAAGTCATTAATTATTAATGTTCAGTAACAATTTAAAAAAAAGTCATTAATTTTAAGCTTTAGCGATAATTTAAAAAAAGTCACTAATTTTAAATTTTAGTGACAATTTATAAAAATTGTGACAAAAAAAATTAGGGTAAATTATAAATACATCCCCTAAGGTTTGCTTAAAGTACAAATTGCCCCTGTTGTTTGAAAAATTACAAGTACCCCCTAGTTAAAATTTTTTATTTAATAGAATTAATTGAAAAAAATTCATAATTGCTTTCCTATACAATAATAAAATTACCTAAATTATTAATTGAAACATATTTATAACATCATTAAAAACTATTAATTGACTTGATGATTTATTAATAAAATAGGCGATTTGTTATGAAATTAGAAACCTGAGGAGGTGGAATGTAATTTCCAGAAACATAGGGGCGATTTGCATTTTAATCAAACCTCAGGGATGTATTTGTAATTTACTCAAAAATTTATTAATTGTCAATTTCTAGCGACATATGCAAAAAATTGTCACAAAAAATTATTTCTAACAACGATTTTACTATTACTTATTTTCAATAGGACTCGATATTAATTAAGTCAAATTATTATGGCCTCTTTTAGCAACTAGATTAAAAGCTAGCTTATCAAATTTTTAATTTTTTTTGAGTTACATCACCTCTCTACTTATTCACACATTTTTTATAAAAAAGTTAAAAAATCAACTTTTAACTTACTTATCAAAATAGGCAAAATATGTAGCTCTCCCCACAACAACCCCCCTCCCCCCCAAAAAAAAAAAAAAAACTCGCAAATCGCTCTTTTTCAAAGCATATTAGTTAATAAGGGCCAAGTAAGAAATTTGTAAAATTCGCAAATCGATTCAATCCAGTTCAATCTGATATGTTTGGTATGATTTATTGAATCCATGATTCGGTTCCAAATTAAAAAATTGAAAAACCGTGCTTTGCGAATCAATTCTGAACTACACTTTACGATTTCGAATTAAAACGGATCTAAATTGTATACAAATTAGACTATGTTCATATCATAAACTCTCATGCATGCTATCCTATCTCTTACATATATATATATATATAAATAATAAAACCAAAACCTATTGTGGAACTGAAGCACTGATATGTTACTACTGGTTTTTTGTTTTTTCTTTTAACTCTGTTTGGGCATGAATTGGCCTTGAACTCTGTTTGTTGCTTACTACTATGGAACTATATATGCTGCCGCTATTGTGGAATTATATAGCTGCTACGTTTATGTTTTGAGAAATTATGAAATGAAAATGTTATATAACTTCTTTTTGTTAATAAATTATGTGAATTTGTGGTTTTAAATTGAATCGAACCGTGTTCAGATGGTTTGGTTTAATTTGGTTCTACGATTTAAATGAATAATAATGCTTGGTAGCTGAATTTTCATAATTTGAATGACTTGAACGTCTCAAAACGATGTCGTTTTGGAGGGTAAAACGACGTCGTTTTGTCGTTTTAACACATTCAAGCCATTCGGACCACACAAATTTGAGCTACTAAGTATTTTTCTTAAATGAATTAAATTGGTTTCAATTTTTATGTAATCGTAAACAACCAATTGGTCCTACTTTTATCTCAAATCCAACCAATTTGAACCATGTTCACCCCTTGTAGTAAGTAGGTTATTTTATTAGGCTAAAATATTTATTTTTGGAAAGATAGTTGGATTTTTTTGTAAATAGATGTGATATTTGTGAGAGAAAAAATAAAATGATCATGAGTTTGATGTGATATTTTGTCTTATTTTTTTTTAACCTATTTTATCTTTTTGCTAATTTTAAGCTAAAAAATTAAAAAAAATCCTTTCCCAAACAACCCCTATGATTAGTTTTAAACTCATCTTAAGAGTAAAAAAAAAAAAAATTGTTACAAAAAGTATTAAAAAAATCAATTTCCATAGTTACAAAAAGGTTGTTTCAATATATATATCATTACAAAAAATTTTAGGAGACCAATTATTATTCATCTTGATTCTAATTTTTTGAATTTAATTTTTTTAAAATTAAAATTTTTTTATTGTTCATATATATTTTTTTTATTTTTAATAAAATTTTTAAATATTTTAAATAAATATTTTACTTTTTAATATAGAAAATAAGGAGGGACGATCCAAACCCCAGAAAGGAGTTATACACGGGTCACAATGTATTTAAAAAAAAAATAATACGTATGGGTCAAAATAATATCCCAACTAAAAAAATAAATAAAATTGTAGCCTTGAATGTACACACACCTATATAAATATGATCACAGATTAGAGAGAAAAACTCATACGGAGATGAACATAACATAAATCTTAAAATGGAGTTCCTTGGTTATCTGCTGTTCTCCCTTTTTTTCTTGATAGTTATCCACGGCCTTGCATTGTTTCTTAGAAGAAGAACACTCCCACCAGGCCCCGTTGGCCTCCCTCTCTTCTGCAACCTCTTTGAGGTCGGTCCAAAGCCCCACGAATCACTGGCAAAGCTAGCTGAGTCGTACGGCCCACTCATGTCCATACGTCTCGGCAGTAAAACCAGCGTGGTGGCTTCATCGCCAGACGTAGCCAGAGAGATCATCCAGAAGCATCACGAGGCTTTCTCTGGCAGAACCGTCCCCGATGCTGTCACTGCGCTCGAGAACCACGACATGGCCGTGCTCTGGATCTCCGCGGGCGATCAATGGCGGTTCATACGCAGAGCATTGAACACGTACCTAACTCACCCACAAAAGCTAGACACCTTGCGAGGACTCAGACACAAAGCTGTGGAAGAGAGAGATCGAGCAGTGGCGATCGGAGAGTTGGCATTCACTACTGCTCTGAATCAGATGTCGAACACTTGTTTCTCTGTAAATGTGGCTGGGTTCGAGTCTGGTGAGGTACAGGAGTTCCTGAATGCGGTGAAGACACTGATGGTGGTTGATGGGAAGTTTAACATTGCTGATGTGTTTCCATGGTTGAAGCCATTTGATCCTCAGGGATTAAGGCGCAGAGCCAAGGTTGCTTATGACTGGCTTGATGCTGTCAGTGATGGGTTCGTCACTCGGCGGCTCAAACATAGAGAATCCAATTTTGCCGGGCTATGGGGACTTGTTGGATTCTCTGCTTGATTATAGCCAAGAAAATGAGTCTGAATTCAATTGCAAGCATATCAAAATCTTACTTGTGGTATGCTCTCTCTCTCTCTCTCTCTCTCTCTCAAACTGTGTTGGTGGTTAAGGGTGTTTGAAGTTTGAACACAATAATCCATTAATTGCATCTGAGCAAAATCTCAATTCTACTAATAACAAAACAAATTTAAGATAAAATATTCGACAAATTATACCGAAAGTACTTGTATAATTTTGAACCTTACACTTGTAATTAGTTCAATTTTGATTTTTAATTTTAGATTTTATGTCAATTTGATTCAATTGATAATATCGTTAGTATTTTTAAGAAAAATTATTACTAAATTAGTTAAAATTTACTCATTGAGTTGAGTAAGTTTATATTTTTTCCCTTAAAAATATGACATGATATTTACGTATATATTTTTCATAAAAAAAATGCTAGGAGTTAAATCAATTGGACCAAATTGAGATAAAGTCATGAATTCATAGTTAAAATCGAGCCAATTAAAATTACAGAAACTAATATGACGTAATTTTCCCTAAAATATTTGTCTATAAAGAAATATTGATTATATAACTATTGACAAATTATACTGATTGTCCATATACTTTGGTCATTCTATTATTTTCATTTATGTAATTTCAATTGATTCAATTTTAACCTTCAAATTTATGATTTTCTTTCAATTTCGTTCAATTGATTGCAATTGTTAGTATTTTTTTTATAGAAAATTTGCACAGAAGCGCATTTATTATGTTTATATAGGAAAAATTGTAAACTTGTTCAACTCGGTGGATTAATCTCAACCAACTTAGTGACCATTTTCTTTCACAAATCCTAATCGGCATTATCATGAATTGAACTAATTCATACAAAATCTAAATTAAGTGTCAAAATTGAGTTAAATAAAATTATAGAGACCAAAATAATATAAAAGATAAAATGTAGGAACTGCTAATATAATTTAAATTACAAATATAGTTGTACGAGATTCTCACAAATTTAACAGCTTTGTTGTGTGTTGGCTGGTGCATCGATCTAAGAAGGCTAATTGAAAATTGGTTGTTTGATTCCTCCTCTCAACACCATAATACTTTTTACTTTGCTAACTAAGGTTTAAAAAATCAAAAATGATTTGGAGCTTTAAAAGGAGATTCCTAGGAGAGCTTTAATAGAGTAATGGGTCTCACTTGTAACATGATGTGTATCTCTATATTGTTTTTTTTTTTTTTTCCCTTGCCAACTCAGTAGAGACTAGAGCTCTACTTTTAGAACTCGGTATCATTACACATAATACTTTTTACTTTGCAGACTATAGTTTAAAAATGAGAACGATTTGGCTTGCTTTAGTACAAGTACTGACCAAATTCTTTACCCAGGATTTGATGCTTGCAGGAACTGAAACCAGTTCAAATACAGTCGAGTGGGCAATGACTGAATTGCTACTTCATCCCAATATAATGTTGAAAGTGCCCGAAGAAGTCACAAAGACAATAGGAGCAGAAGGAAGAATAGAAGAATCCAAGATCCTTGCACTGCCTTATTTACACGCCGTTGTGAAAGAAACAATGAGGTTGCACCTATCAGTGCCTCTTCTTGTACCCCACAAGACCGAAACAGACGTGAAGCTGCAAGATTTTCTGATTCCGAAGAGCACCCAAGTCCTTGTGAATGCGTGGGCCATTGCTCGAAACCCCGAGTTACTGGGAAAACCCAACTCAGTTCATGCCAGAGAGGTTTTTGGGGTCGGAAATGGTCTACAAAGGCCAACATTTTGCCTTTCTTCTTTTTGGTTCTGGGCGTCTAATGTGTCCCGGGATTCCTCTTGCTCAAAGGGTTGTGAGCTTGATGATAGCTTCACTTGTGTATCATTTTGACTGGAAGCTTCCTGATGGCTTGACACCGGAAATTTTGGACATGACTAATACTTTTGGTCTCACACTTCAAAGGGCAACGCCACTTCGTGCTATCTCAACTACCAGAAGAAACTGAACTTGAGGGAATCACAACCAGCACAACAATGTGCTAAATCAAGAATAATAGTGAATTTAATTTACCTTATGTGTTTGGTTGGGGATTTGAGAAAAGGAAAGGGAAATGGTATGAAATTAGGTGAAACGTAAGTATATTTTATTCACATTTCACTTTTCTTTTCTATTTCTCTTTCCAAATCTTTTCTCCAATCATCCAACCAAACACAGCGTGCCTTTTTCCAAGGGACACATTGCAAGCTATTTGTTACATTATTATTGCCTCATTTGTTAGTTGATGCATATTTTACCTGAATTGTCACAAATGATCATTTCTTTCTATTTATAGCCCTCTTTCTTCTCAATACATTCACTTAAAAATTTATTATTGTTTTTATTTCATCTCTTTATAATGAGAAGTTATTTCATTTAAATTTTTTTTTTTACCTTAATAATAATTTAGTTTAGGGGTAAAAGCATAATAAAAATATAACGAAGAGAGAAGACAGGGAGATAATAGCAACACCCTTCTGAACAGATGATAGTGGGAAAAAACAAAGGCGGATTACACATCTAGTCCCTATATTTTGATTTTTGTGTCATTTTGATCTCTATAATTTTAATTGTCTCAATTTTGATCATAAAATTTTTACTTTGTCTCAAATTAGTTCAATTGTTAACATTTTTTTTATTTTTATTTTTTATAACTCGTTGTCCTGGACCGATTAAATGCACACATGATCAACATGTGTCATACTTTCAGGGAAAAAAATTATAAACTCTATCAATTCAACAACTTAACCTCAATCAACTTAGTAATAATTTTTCGTCAAAAATCCTAGCTGCCTTTTCAATTAGATCAAATTGATGTGAAATCTAAAATTAAGAGTCAAAATTAAATCAATTGAAATTGTAGGGACCATAATGACACAAGTTGCAAAACGTAAAGACTATCCGTATAATTTATCAACAAAAAAAAAAAAAAAATGAAGAACATATGGTAATAGTCAAAATGAACCCTGTAGGCTTCGTTTGATTTACATGGTATGGTATCAAAAAAAGGAATCCCATTCCGCAAAATTTCATACTAGCATATCACACGTGCTATACACGGGTTATGTTTACAATTATCTATATATATGAATTGCGATTTTTAAATGTCTTTTTTTTTTTTTCTTTTTTATATTATATTAAAGTTTAATATTTTGATAATAATCATATGTATTGGACTTTTTAAGGAATTCATATATGTTGGACTTTCAAGGAATTTTTTTTATGCTTGTTTTTAATGTATTAAAGTGTTATTATAAGGGATAATAATCATATGTATTGGACTTTTCAAGAAATTTTTTTTTATACTTGTTCTTAATGCATTAAAATGTTATTATAAGCGATAATAATCATATGTGTTGGACTTTTCAAGAAAATTTTTTTTATACTTGTTCTTAATGCATTAAAATGTTATTATGAGGGTAAGGCTTGGGGGTTAGAAGAAGTTAATAAATGCTAAGATTTTTTTTTTAATCAAAAGATCAAGAAATTTAGATTGGGATATTAGAGCTCCCATAAGACTTCGGAGTTAGAAATCCTTTTTTCCTTATATAATATACTAGTCTATCATAATTATAGATATTTATACTTGTTTTAGATTTTTTTTAATATATAAATTATGTTTTTAAAGATTTTTTATAAAAATAATTTAACAATCTTATAACTAACCATAGTGTATGGGAGAAGTTGAAAAAGGTACTGCAGTAACTATATACGGATTGTATCTATAATTATTTATATGAGGAATTTTAAATGCTGATCAGGAGATTTTGACCAAATCAATAAATGCAGGCATGTGGAAAGACATGTGGATTAAAAAAAGTTAATAAATGCTAATCAGGAGATTTTGACCAAATCAATAAATACATAATTTTTTTTTTAAATAAGAAATTTAGAAAATTCATATTGGGATATTGAAGCTCCCACAGGTCTTGGGGTTAAAAACTCCCTTTTACTTAATATATAGTACTAGCATATCGCTCGTGTTATGCACAGATTGTGTTTACAATTATCTATATATGTGAATTGCGATTTTTAAATGTCTTTTTTTTTTTTTTAAATGCTTTCTTTTTTTCGTTTTTTATATTATATTAAAATTTAATATTTTGATAATAATCATATGTGTTAGACTTTTCAAAGAATTAAATGTCCTTTTTTTTATTATATTATATTAAAATTTAATATTTTGATAATAATCATTTATGTTGGACTTTTCAAGATTTTTTTTTATACTTGTTCTTAATGCATTAAAGTGTTATTATGAGGGATAATAATCATATGTGTTGGAACTTTTCAAGGAATTCATATGTGTTGGATTTCAAAGAATTTTTTTGTGCTTGTTCTTAATGCATTGAAGTGTTATTATGAGGGTAAGACTTGGGGGTTGGGAGAAGTTAATAAATGCTAAGGTTTTTTTTTTTTTTTTTAAAAATCAAAAAATCAGAAAATTTAGATTGGGAGATTGGAATTTCCACAAGACTTAGGGTTGAAAACCCCCTTTTGCTTAATATATAGTACTAGCCTATCACCCGTGCTATGCAAGGGATAATTATATATATTTATATTTATTTTAGATTTTTTTTAATATATAAATTATGTTTTTTAAGATTTTTTATAAAAATAATTTAACAATCTTATCACTAACCGTAGTGTATGAGAGAAGTTGAAAAGGGTATTGCAGTAACTATACACAGATTGTATCTATAATTATTTATATGAGGGGATTTTAAATACTGATCAGGGGATTTTGACCAAATCAATAAATGCAGGCATATGGAAAGATATGTGGATTGAAAAAAGTTAATAAATGCTGATCAGGGGATTTTGACCAAATTAATAAATGCTAAGTTTTTTTTTATAATAAAAAATTTAGAAAATTCAGATTGGGATATTGAAACTCCCACAGGCCTTGGGGTTAAAAACCTCATTTTGCTTAATATATAGTATAGATATAGATATAGATAGATAGATGTAGATATAGATATAGATATAGATAATATAATATAGATAGATAGATGTATTGAAATTTTCAAGGAATTTTGTTTATGCTGGTCTTTAATGCATTAAAGTTTAATTATGAGGAGGTTTTGACCAAATCTCCCAAAATGCATGCGGATTAGGAGAAATTAACAAATGTTGAGTTTTTTTTTTTAAATCAAAAAATTAGAAAATTAGGATTAGGATATTAGAACTCCCACAAGGCTTGTAGGTTAAAAATCCCATTTTCCGTAAATAATTGTGTTTACAATTATCTATATATGTGAATTGCGATTTTTAAATGTCTTTTTTTTTTCCTTTTTTATATTATATTAAAGTTTAATATTTTAATAATGATCATATGTGTTAGACTTTTCAAGGAATTAAATGTCTTTTTTTTATTAATATATTATATTAAAATTTAATATTTTGATAATAATCATATGTGTTGGACTTTTCAAGAAATTTTTTTTATGTTTGTTCTTAATGCATTAAAGTGTTATTATGAGGGATAATAATCATATGTGTTGGACTTTTCAAGGAATTCATATGTGTTGGATTTTAAAGAATTTTTTTTATGCATGTTCTTAATACATTAAAGTGTTATTATGAGGGTAAGACTTGGGAGTTGGGAGAAGTTAATGAATGCTAATTTTTTTTTTTTTTTAAATCAAAAAATCAGAAAATTTAGATTGGGAGATTGGAGCTTCCATAAGACTTGGGGTTAAAAATCCCTTTTTGCTTAATATATAGTATAGATAGATTTGTGTATTGTTGTGTTTAGCCATAATAGAAAGCAAATTTGGAATAGAATTCCCAAAATTGAAAAAACCATCTTCCCATAATAAAAGTGAAATCAGGATTTTCAATATTATGAAAATGAGTTAAATAAGAAATTAACGTTGAACCCCATAAATTTAAAAGTATCACTCTCCCAACTTTAAAATAATTAATTTTTTCTCCTAATTTAACAACATCACTCTTCCAACTTGGAAACACAATAAGTTAGGAGAGAAGAATCTCTCTCTCTCACACTCTCTTTCTTTCTTTTATTCTGCTTAACTCCCACACTTTAGATCACTCTGATATACTTGTTATTTATAGATAAAATTAGACAATGTAAAAACATTAAATTAAACTACAATAATTTTATTCAAACATGAACTCTTCAGCCATCAAACGCACTGTGCATGGCAGTTGTGTGAGTGATTTTCCGACCACACTGCCAACTCAGTATTCAACTGGAGAGTACTGGCAGAATAGATGACACCTGGCTGACCTGCAACAGAAAGAGAAGATTCCGGCAGTGGTTCGTCCACCTGGGGGCACTCCGACGATCAAGTCAGTATATCTCTTAAAGATAATCAATAGTGCTAAACTCACTGTTCAGAATATAAATTGCGTACTTTAGACCCATCGGGGGTGCCTTTCTTTTATAGTTAACTCTGTCCTAGTCCCCATAGAAGTCTAGCTCTAATGGATTCAGGATTACTGACAATCTTGGACTCCTAGCAGGATTGGGATAAACTCCCTAAGAGTCTTATCCTTACCCAACTGAAATCTTCCCCCATTCTAGGACTCTTTGTGCCTTATCCACTTATCTCAGATTCCGATATCTTTGGAGATAACCTCGGCCTTTCCGAATAACCTCGGCGTCATGACCAAGACACGTGGCACCTCGGCTAATACGTCGGCGTCACCTTGCCCACGTGTTAGTACTCAGAAAAATATATCTCCACAACTGCCCCCTAGGTTCTATTACCTCGGCATTCTGAGGTGATGGAACCTATATTGGAACTTTCTACCAATACATCGGCTTAAAGTCTCTCAGCCGAGATAATCATATAAGCCGACATGTCTCTTTAAAGATTAAAGATCCCAAGATCTCCTTCACGCGTATGAGCTGTCATACAAAATAACTCAACCGTTTCAGCCATGCGTCTTCCCTTTACTGGACCGTACACTATACACGCTTGTAAGTCGTCTCGCGCCTGTATGCGCCGTCTGACGTATTCGTTGTTCCAGGCGCATTAATTGCCCTTTTGTCGCCGTTTCAAGTTTTTGACAAAAACTCGTTTCTTTCCTTCGTCTATTCACTTTTCACTTTCGCGTCTGAAGCTCTTTTCTCTTCAAGATCCTCCATTGTTCAAGCTTTCAAGCTCTACCATTGCTGTTGTTCATTTCCTCCGGCGAGACTCTTGCTACCCTTTTTCGTTGCCGTCGTTCGCCTGACTTCGGCGAACTCAACACCGGCTTCCTTTATTCTGGTAAGTCACCATTCCTCCTGGTCTCAGTTTCTTGTTACCTTACTGAACTCTACTGTTTTACCTGCTGTCTTTGCAATCTTGTCCATATTTCTGATTTTTCATCTTGCATCTTGTTTTCCACCATAAATTTGAACATGTTTGTTTCATGATTCTGTTTTTATCCAAATCATCTACTGTTCACACTTGTTGATTTCTGCCACTGCTCTTGGCCTTGTCACACTCTGTCACAATGTTCTTGGTAGTTCACCCTTGTTCTTGATTCTGAAACACGTTCTTGTTTTCTGTGTCTTTTTCCAGATTCCTGCCTTTAATCTTTGTTTCCACAGGCATAGGTTTTGGGATTTGTTTGTAGAACCTACAATTTTTAGGAAAAACTGAAACGAATTCCTTCTAGATCCGTACAAACCCTTACCATAGTACACTTTTAGGTTTTTAGCCGAGGTCTTTTAAACCCTCCAAAAATACTTCTTCCTGAAATCCGATACCTCCATTTAAGCCGACATTATGGGTATGTGGAAGCATAGGGTAGACACCCCGACA
Source organism: Camellia granthamiana (assembly GCA_036172215.1). Taxonomy (NCBI): domain Eukaryota; kingdom Viridiplantae; phylum Streptophyta; class Magnoliopsida; order Ericales; family Theaceae; genus Camellia; species Camellia granthamiana. The sequence goes on along the minus strand of CM069913.1, from coordinate 10,819,328 downwards.
AAATTAGAATACTTTAGGCGAGAGTTTTCCATCTCTGCCGATGTCCATCTGAGATTGGCTGGGGAGGATGACTCCATCATGCCTACAACTAATTCTATGCCCTTCCCTGTGGTAGCCTTCATTGAGTGCGGACTTCGGCTCCCACTCAACACCCTTTTTCGTGAGATACTTCACTACTACAAGTTGAACCCGATGCAACTCGCCATCAACTCCTATCGAGTTATTAATGGTATCACAGCCTTGGCCAAACAAGAAAACGCTAGGATCACCTTAGCCGACATCCAGTATTGCTACACCATGTGTGGCCTCAAAAAAGACACAGGCTATGTTTACTACCTCAAGCCGAGATCCACAGAATACAAAATCGTAGCCGACCTCCCAGACTCCAACAAGGGAGCTGCAGATGATTACTTTATTACCTCGGGGAACTGAGAATTTGCTCCAGACGAGGACCTCCATCTCTACCCTCTTCCTCGTTCAGTTTTTGTAGAGGGCAATGGTAAGAGCCCTGTGTTCATACTAACTTGTTTTTAAAGTCTTCAATACTTTGTTCGTTTCTAATGTCTGTTTTTTCTTGCAGCTCTTCCTCAGCCACCAAAGGGCTTCCGTCAGTCTTTTTTTCCCAGCAAAGACTTGAGGAAACTCTTAGATTTGCCAGTCCACAAGCGGAAGACCCCTCTGCTTCTCAACTTCATCCCTACTTATAAGTCGGCTCTTCCCGACGTCCCAAAAAAGAAGAAGAAAAGCCTTTCTCCACCTTCTGCCACAACTCCTCAAGTCACGTCCACATCTCGGACAGACCAAGGATCAACCTCTGACCCAACTGAGCAGCTGTCGACCTTGGCTCCGTATCTAATCCTGATATCCCAGCGCCAGCGCGGGCGACGAACCATTTTCCCTGCCAAGATAGGCCGTCAAAAAGCAATTGCCAAGGATCTTTTGGCCAACATCCCTTCTGATGTTGATGCTCAGCCAACACAAACCCAGACTCCACCAAAGCAAAAAAGAATAAAAAAGGCTAAGCCAAAGGCAAAGGTGACTCAGGTTGACACTGAAGATACCTTGCCGATCTCAAAATTGGCTCCAAGTGAGAAAACCACCTCCATTCCTGAGAAGAGGTCTGCTAAAACACAACCATCTAAATCCACCAGATCAAAGAGGCCGAGGTCATCTGTTGCAACCACTTCAGGGTCTTCAAAGCACGATGCCCCCTAGGCCCCCCAAATCACTCTGGAAGATAAGCCAGTTATGGCCAGTGATAGCGCCGATGACATCAATGTCGGCGTCGCCCTGAGTACCGCCCTGCTGCTTCCCCGACGATCTTGACCGAAACGCCGAGTTGAGCGAGTATGAGAATTATGCTCTAATGCTTCAGCGTTCTATTCAAGTAAGTGCCTTTATTTGGTCGTTTTTCTTTCTTTCTTTTTATACTTTAGAAGATTTTGTAATAACCTCTGCTTTGTTTTATTTTTCGCAGGCCATCCAGCATGCCTATTCTTTCTCAGTACAATCTTTTAAGAACCGGAAGAAGCTGGCCGAGAAGAAGAGGGAGATCGCCAGTCTTCAGAAAACTAATAAGAACTTACAATCAAAGATGAAAATCTTAGAGGATCAAGCCGAAGATGCTATCAAAGCCAAGGACGATGCTGAAGAAAAGGTTGGTGCTGCTGAGGCGGTAAACAAAGTCCTTCAAACCCAGCTGAAAGAGGCCGAGGATAAAATGGCTAAGGCCCAAAAGGAGTTTCAGGACGCCCTGGCCACCAAAAAGGCCGAAGTCAAGGCCACCGACGAGAAGGGCTACAACGAAGAGGTGGCTGATGTTACAGCAGACTACGAAAAGCAAGTGAAGCAGGCATGCAACTGGGACTTCACCCTTGGTTGGATGACCTTGCTGAAAATGCTTGATGTCCCTGAGGACTCCCCCCCTCAGGAATGCCAATGTTCTTCCTCTGTCGTTCCCCCAACTCCAAGCCAATCCGCCGATGAAGACTCTGAGTCTGAGGAGGAGGTTTTGGTGAGGAAGTCAAAAGACATTGCTGGGGCCAAGTATCCTCCTCAAAATGAGCAAGTCCTAGACTTGACTCAAGATGAGGAGGTTGAGGAGGTTCCCAAGGAAGCTACCCCTGAGCAGGCATCTTTGGTCGTACCTCTCACCGACAAGAGCCTTAATCAGACCTTTCAAGAGATTGATGCTGAGCTTGCGGCCGAGAAGGTGGCCGAGATGTCCTCCCAGCGGTCTTCTGAGATCTCGACCCAGCCTGCTAATGATGCTGAGGAATCTTAGTTTTGATGTCTTTTTCTTTTGTTTTTTGTACTTTGTTTTCCTCCTTGAAGTACTGTAAACTCTTTACATCGCCGATGTGCCCTTAATTCAACTCTTTTGTTTTGAATGCTTGCATGTTTGCCTTGTATGCTTCTATGCTTAGAATATTTTGTATATCATTAATATACACTTCAACCCTTGTGCAACCTTCTCGGGGTGAAACACCTCAGTCATACAAACTTGGTTTATCTTTAACTTGCGAACTTTTCTCAAGTTTCAACAAGTGTTAAACATCATATCGGTTTAACTTCAACTTGTAAACTTTTCTCAAGTTTCAACAAGTGTTAAACATCATATCGGTTTAACTTTAACTTGTAAACTTTTCTCAAGTTTCAACAAGTGTTAAACATCATCTCGGTTTAACTTCAACTTGTAAACTCTTCTCAATTTTCAACAAGTGTTAAACATCATATCGGTTTAATTTCAACTTGTAAACTCTTCTCAAGTTTCAACAAGTGTTAAACATCATATCGGTTTAACTTCAACTTGTAAACTCTTCTCAAGTTTCAACAAGTGTTAAACATCATCTTGGTTTAACTTTAACTTGTAAACTTTTCTCAAGTTTCAACAAGTGTTAAACATCATATCGGTTTAACTTCAACTTGTAAACTCTTCTCAAGTTTCAACAAGTTTTAAACATCATATTGGTTTAACTTCAACTTATAAACTCTTCTCAAATTTCAACAAGTGTTAAACATCATCTCGGTTTAACTTCAACTTGTAAACTTTTCTCAAGTTTCAACAAGTGTTAAACATCATATCGGTTTAACTTCAACTTGTAAACTCTTCTCAAGTTTCAACAAGTGTTAAACACCATATCTCCTCTCTCTGCCTCCTGATGTAAACCTAAGTTCCACTTGGGTTCTCATTATATATGCATTCCAGAAACAACGTTATGTATCTTTATCAGTCACAAGTGCATAAACATAAATAAAACTTTATTTATTTGCTTTTAGCAAAAATGAGAAAGAATTCTAATGATAGAAAATTTTCAAATTGCAAGTGTTCCAAGGCTTTGGCAACTCTTTCCCTTCATTATCTTCAAGCCGATATGCCCCATTGCCCAGTATCGAGATGATTCTGTAGGGTCCTTCCCAATTTAGGCCAAGCTTCCCCTCTTTGGGATTCTTCTTGTTACTGACGACTTTCCTTAGAACGAGGTCACTGATTTGAAACTCTCTTGGGTTGACCCTTTTATTATAAGCTATGGCAAGCTGCTACTGGTATGCTGCCAGCTGAATTGTAGCTCTCTCCCTTCTTTCTTCTAAAAGATCCAAATCTCGGGCTAAGAGTACATCATTGGTCCCATTCTCTACTCTCTGGGTTCTGATCCCTGGGATGCCGACCTCCAACGGGATGACAGCTTTTGTGCCATAAGCCATGGCAAAGGGGGATTCCCCTGTTAATCTTCTCGGCATAGTCCGATATGCCCAGAGTACGCTTGGCAGTTCATCTACCCATTTTCCTTTTGCTGCTTGCAGCCTCTTTTTTATCCCATCCAGGATAACTTTGTTGGATGCTTCTGCTTGTCCATTGCTTTGAGGAAAGCTTGGGGTTGAAAAATAATTTTTGATCTTGAATTTTGCGCAGAAGCATTTGATTAGCTTGCTGTCAAATTGTGTTCTATTGTCGGCAACTATTGCTCTTGGAATCCCAAATCTGGTGATGATATTTCTCCATATGAAGTTCTTCACGTCCACATCTCGGATCTTAGCTAGGGGCTCAGCTTCTATCCATTTGGTGAAGTAATCCGTTGCTACCAGCAAGTACTTCCTTTGTCCAGTTGCTTGGGGCAGTTGCCCAATGAGATCCATGCCCCATTGGGAAAACGGCCAAGGACTGGATACTAGGTTCAGGTCTGCTGCTGGTTGGTGTATTAGAGGTGCAAACCTTTGACATTTTTCGCACTTCTTGACATAGGCCTCTGCATCTTTCTGCATGTAAGGCCACCAATACCCCTGCGTAATGGCCCTATGGGCAAGTGATCTGCCCCTAGTATGGCTTCCACAAATTCCTTCATGAATTTCATATAAAAAATCTTCAACTTGTAAAGGATGTACGCACCTCAAAAGGGGTCCAGTGAAAGATCTTCTGTAGAGATGTCCCTCCGCTGTCAGACTGAATCTTGCCGACTTCAGCCTGATCTTGTGTGCCTCTTTGTGGTCATCTGGCAGCTTTTCTTCTTTCAAGAATGCAATAATCGCATCCATCCAGCTTGGTCTCATGTCCACATACATTGCTTCGTGCTCTGTGCTCGGTGGTTCAATGCTCGGGCCCGACAAGTAATCTACCATTATTGTTCTTGCTTTTCCAGGTTGTATTGCACTAGCCAGATTGGCTAGTGCATCGGCGTGATAGTTATCATCTTGACTAACCTGATGTAGTCGGCAATTCTGAAACAAGGCTACTAACCTGTTGATTTCCTTCGCGTAGGCTAACATCCTTTCATCTCGGGCTATAAACTCGCCCGTTGTCTGGTTGACTATGAGCTGGGAGTCACAGAAGACTATCACTTCATCTGCTTCTGCTACTACTGCCAGCTTTAGTCTTGCAATCAACGCTTCATACTCTGCTTCATTGTTTGAGACCTTGAACCCCAAATGAATCGACTGTTCTAGTATCTGTCCATCTGGAGATACCAGTACTACTCCTGCCCCTGCTCCTTGTCGGTTTGAGCTCCCATCGACAAACAGTCGAAAAGAGTCGCCGATGTAAATGTTGCAGGGTCTGAGTTTTCTCTTTTTCCTTTCTTCTACTGCATTTGGCTGGGCTCCTGGGCTCCTCCTTGCTTGTTTGGACATCGTTCACCTTGGCTCAACGGAGCTCGATGTTCAATGGATTCTGGCGTGAATTCTGCCACGAAGTCGGCCAAAACTTGGCCTTTGATTGCTGTTCCTGTCAAGTTTCCTTGTTGCAACAAGGACTTCAAGGGGTGTTCAGTTAGCACCACAATTTTATGAGCCTGGAAGTAATGGTTCAGCTTCTTTGAAGCCATTACTAAGGCCAGTGCCAATTTCTCTAAGGGTAGATATCTTGTCTCTACATCGGCTAGGGTTTTGCTTACATAGTAAACAGCCCTTTGTTCCCCTTTTTCTTCTCGGACTACCACTGCGCTTATCGCATGTTCTGAAACTGCTAAGTATAAAAACAGCTCCTCTCCAGGTTCTGGATTTGAAAGAACTGGGGCTGTGGTCAGATACTTCTTTAGGTCGGCCAAGGCGGCTTCGCATTCTTCCGTCCACAAGAAGTTTGTGGCTTTCTTTACTAAGTTAAAGAAAGGTCTGCACTTGTCTGAGCTTCTGCTGATGAACCTATTCAGGGCTGCGGCCCTTCCGGTTAGCATTTGTACCTGTTTTGTCGACGTCGGGCTCTTCAACTCCAAGATGGCCTTGATCTGATCTGGGCTGGCCTCAATGCCCTTTCTGGTCACCAGGTATCCTAAGAAATTACCAGATCCAACTCCAAATGCGCACTTTGAGGCATTGAGTCGGAGCCGATATTATTTAAGGATTTTAAAGACTGCTTTAAGGTCGGCCAGATGACCTTTTGGTTCCATGGTCTTCACGACCATGTCGTCGATGTAAACTTCCACTGTTCGGCCAATCAGGTGCCTGAACATCTTGGTTACCAATCTTTGGTAAGTTGCTCCTGCGTTTTTCAACCCAAAAGGCATTACTTTGTAGCAGTACAACCCTTTGGGGTGATAAACGCAGTCTTCTCTTCATCCTCGGGGTACATGGCTATCTGGTGATACCCCCTATAGGCATCCAGGAAGCTCATCCTTCCATGCCCTGAAGTGGCATCCACTAGCTGGTCAATCTTGGGTAGAGGGAAGCTGTCTTTGGGACAGGCCTTGTTTAAACTGGTAAAGTCTACGCAGACCCTCCATTTACCGTTCTTCTTCTTCACCACTACTGTGTTCAATAGCCATGTCGGGTAACTTACCTCACGAATGGCCCTAGCTTCCAGTAGTCTGTCTACTTCCTCCTCCATTGCTTCGACGTGTATCAACGTCGGTCTTCTTGCTCGTTGGATTACAGGTTTGGCCGACCTGTCAACGTTTAGTTTATGGCAAGTGACCTCGGGGTCAATGCCAGGCATTTTGTAGGGTGTCCATGCGAACACCTCAATATTTGCTTTTAAAAAGCTTCCAACTCTTTTTCCTCTTCTTCGGCTAAGCCCGAGCCAAGAAGAAAGAAGCGTTCTCCATCCCCCTCCTGGACGAGTATTTTCTTCAGTGCTTCTTCACTCTTCTCGGCTGGCTCCTTGCTGACATCGTCTAGGACCTCTACGTCCTCGTCTTCGATCTCTGCCTTCTCTGGTTCTCGAATGCTGTAGGTGGATTTCATTGCTGCCATGGACCAATTCTTTGCCTGCAGCTGATCTCCTCTGACCTTCTCAATCCCAAGCTCTATTGGGAACCGCAATAGTTGATGCAATGTTGAAGGAACAGCCCCCATTGCATGCAACCATGGCCTTCCCAAAATGATGTTGTAAGGGAAGGGTGTGTCGATTACGGTGAACTCTGTTGTTATCCTCTTAGTGCCTGCCTGCACCTCCAAGCTGGTTGTTCCCAGTGGCCATGTCGGCGTTCCATTGAACCCGACCATCGGGCTATTGGATTGCTCTATATCGTCTGGGTGAAGGCCGAGCTCTTTGTAACATCGGACGTACATGATGTCACAAGAGCTGCCTTGGTCAATCAGGATGCGCTTTACTTGGCATTCCCTAACCTAGAGGGATATTACCAAGGCATCATTATGCGGATGCTGCACCATCTCTAGGTCGGCTTCAGAAACGGACACTACTGGTCCTTGGCCCTCTTTTGCCCGATGTCTTTTCTCCCTGACTTGGTAGACATACTGTAAGTGCTTCACCTTCTGGGTCTCCCCCCTAATCTCGTTCTCGTTGACCTTCGAGTGAATTATATTAATTACCCGAGGTCCTCTTGTCTGAGGTTGCTGTGCTGGGGGAGGCGGAACTGCTAGTGCCTGAGGCAGTCTTGCCTGTTCTTCCTTTGTCCTGGCCTCATCGACAAGGTCTCTCAGATGGCCTTGCCTCACCAGGTCTTCCAAGTGTGTTTTTAGGGCTCTGCAACCCTGAGTCATATGCCCGTTTTCATTATGGTAAGCACAGTGCCTGCCAAGGTTTCTTTCCATAAATTCTCCTAGTGCCCTTGCTGGTGTTCTGAAGTAGGGTTGATTCCGAATTTGATCCAGGACTTTGTGAATTGGGATTCGGAACACAGTTGTCACTGCTTGTGTAGTCCTCAGTTCTGTCTCTTGCTTGCTTGATCCATTGTTACCTTGGTCTCGCTTCGGCAAGCCGTTTCTTTTCTCTTGCTTTGTCTCCTTAGTCCCCGATGTATCTTCCTCGGCTCTGGCGTATTTTTCAATTCTGGCCATGAGCTCTTCCATGCTTTTTGGCAGTGTCTTTGCCAAAGACTTTCGTAGTGGACAGTTGTCTTTTAGGCCGTTCTTGAACGATATGACCGTCACCTCTTGATTACACTCTGGTATTCGGTCGAACACCTCATAGTATTTTTTTGCATAGGCCCTAAGGCCTTCGTCCTTACTGATCTTCACAGCCATCAATGCGTCTACCCTTAATGGCTGCAGTTTGTTTGTCATGAACCTAGCCACAAACATCTCGGCCAGGCCTTTCCAAGTCTTCACGCTTCCCTTTGGTAGTTTATGGAACCAATCTGATGCAATCTCCCCGAAGGTGATGCAATCTCTCCGAAGGATGAAGGGAACACTTTGCAGAGCAACGGCTCGTTCCCACTATACAATGCCATTGAGTTCAAGTATAATCCAACGTGGAAGTTGGGGTCTGACTTACCATCGTATATTTGGAACCTCGGCATACTGAATCTCTTCGGTGCCTCAAACTTGTCCAATTCCACCGAGAATGGTGTCCTCGGCTTATCTGGGGAATTTACCTCGGCATCGACATTCTGTTGTTTCCTCTTGAGGTAATCTCTTAAGTCTTCCTTTGTCCGCCCAAGAGCTCGGCTATCTCCTGCTTTCAATCTTTTTGGTGCACTACTTTCAGCCTCGTGGTGAGTCCTCTTCGACCTTTCTCCATTAGTTGTGTCGAAGCATAGCGTCTGCCCCTGAACATGCCAATGTTCTTTGGGGTCTGCCTCCTTTATGCAATGTGTCCTCCGCGATTTCTCCCTTCTTGACTCTCCTCGTCCGACTTCCCTGGAAGGTCGGTGAGAATGTCTTTCGCTCCTGGTGTGCTGAGGGGCTATTGGGATAGTTTTTGTCCTTCTTTCTGGGTGTTGGCCGCTGGAATCGGCGTGTCATGCAGCGGGAATGGTGGTTGCATGACATTGTTTTGCATCATGAAGTTGACGACCGATTGCAGGTCCGCCAACTTGTTCGCCATTTCTTTAACCTCTTCGTCCCTTCGCAGGCATCTATCCTTCCATACTTGGAGGTCATCCTCTTTGTAGTACCCACTTCGATCTGGCTTCTTTGGTGCGTCGCCATCTTGGCCGACGTCTTTGTTGCTGTGATTCTGGTCACGAGTTTCTGTGTTGCGGTTGTCTCCTTCGACGTCAAGGTCGATAGGCCTGCCACTCTCAGCAGGAGTGTCGTCTCCAATCTTTTCATTCTGTCCGTTGCTGGCCATCTATTCTCCTTTCTTTCCCACAGACGGCGCCAAATTGTGTGAGTGATTTTTCGACCACACTGCCAACTCAGTATTCAGTTGAAGAGTACTGGCAGAATAAATGACACCTGGTTGACCTGCAACAGAAAGAGAAGATTCCAGCAGTGGTTCATCCACCAAGGGGCACTCCGACAATCAAGTCAGTATATCTCTCAAAGATAATCAATAGTGCTAAACTCACTGTTCAGAATATAAATTGCGTACCTTAGACCCATCGGGGGTGCCTTTCTTTTATAGTTAACTCTGTTCTAGTCCCCATAGAAGCCTAGCTCTAATGGACTCAGGATTACTGATAATCTTGGACTCCCAGCAGGATTGGGATAAACTCCCTAAGAGTCTTATCCTTACCCAACTGAAGTCTTCCCCCATTCTAGGACTCTTTGTGCCTTATCCGCTTATCTCGGATTCCGATATCTTTGGAGATAACCTCGGCCCTTCCGAATAACCTCGGCGTCATGACCAAGACACGTGACACCTCGGCTGACACCTCGGCGTCATCTTGGCCACGTGTTGGTACTCAGAAAAATATATCCCCACAGCAATCATATTTGAACCTTTATTTTCAGCTCCTTGCTCATATTTCTAGTTAGGACGGTGGAGAAGAAAAACTTACTTGTCAATAACATCTTCATATTTTTGCAATAACTTCCAATATGTTTCACTGATTTATGTTTTCCCAAGAGATTTCCTTGAAATTTTAAAATAGAGTAGCAAAATTAGTGTTGTGTCGAAATCATTTTCTACAACTATTTTAAGGCAATATTTGAGTAGGCTGCTTGGGCTTAAATGCATCTCTTCCCCCTTGATTCCTAAGAACACCTGAAAAACAAAATATTAAATAAATAAGTAAATTATTAGGAAAAAAAAAGATGAAATACAAAAGGAGGGGGACAAGAAGTTCACCAAAATAAAGGAGAAAAAAATAAGAAAATACATAAAAGATCAAAAAATCTCAAGCAAAAGTTTAACATTTTTCTTTGACAACTATTGATTTTCTGAACTCTCAATTGAGAGGGTACAATATAGATATGATTAATTGAATTAATTCCAGTTGGTTGCCAAAAAGTTGGGAGATAGGTATTTGTTTAATCTCTGTTTGGGAAGTCGAGGTTGGGGTTTTTTTTGGCTAAAATAATTACAAAAAAACAAAATAGGTTCTTTAGCTCAATAAGACAAAACATCACATCTAATCCATAATCATTACATTCTTTCTTCCACAAAAAGTTAAAAAAGGCAAAAGTCCTTCCCAAACGAGGCTTTTTAATCCCAGGTTAAAATAACCAAAAAGCTAAAAAGCCAAAAAGCCAACCCACTTTCCAAACGAACCCTAGGAATACAAATGGTCCATAGAAAATACAATAAGCATCTTCAATTATGGTAGAATTCATATTCCAAATATCTCAACATGTTAATATACTTTCTATGATTCATTTTCTGTTTCTATTATGTGTTATTAGTGTTGTTTAAACAAAGAGGCTCTAGCCTAGTTGATTAGTTTTTTGCCACCAAGTCTCTCCTAAAGGGGAGGCTTAGGTTCAACTTTTAGGAGTAAAATGGGAGGGTTGAGTTTCAACTTCTCTAAGATGCTAATTTAACAATTAACCATTGATTTTCGCCAATTAAAAAATAAATAAATAAAAGATTAGTGCTGTTTAATTGACATTGGGTTTCGATTGCTTAGAAATATATATATATATATATAACTAAACCAAACTAAATTAAGTCTTAAGTCCTATAAAATAGGGTTGACTAAATGAATCATTTTTCTACACTCGACTCTATCAACGACCATTTGGCTAGTTAGGTTAATGAGATTAATATTTTTATTTACTACACTAGCCTATGTCAATTTAGATTTGCCCCTTCCCCTAACACTTTCATCTACCGTTACTGTATCGCATCTCTTCACTACTGTCTCTGTTGGTCTCAGTTGTATGACCAGACCATCTTAATCTGCTCTCTCTCAACTTATTTTCTATCAGTACTACTCCTACCCATTCACAAATATATTCATTCTTAACTATGTCTTTTCTAATCTTGCCACACATCCACCTTAACATTCTCATCTCAGCAACACTCATCTTATCTACATGTTATTTCTTAGTTGCCCAACATTCTGTCTCATATATCTCTACTCTAGTCTAATAGCTTAGATGTACTCTCCATTTAGGCCACTCCATCTTAGAGTCTAGTAGGTACTCGTTTATTACACAATACCTTAGATGTACTCTCCATTTAGGCCACTCAATCTTAATTCTACGGAATACATCCGCTCCAATCTCCCCAAGTTGTGATAATCAATCCTAAATAACGAAAATGTTCATACTTAGGTAGTTTTTAGTTCTTAATCTCCACTTCTCCTCTACTTCTATTGTTATTGTTTTTAATATATATATATATATAATAAAGATTAGAATAATCAATTACGTACCCCAAAACAAAAATAACAAATAACTTATGTTAAAGTATTGTAGAAAGAGAGAATAATATTTGTATATTATTGTGTAATGACCAAGTACAATGAGCTCCTATATATAGGAGAGTATATACACTAAATATTGAAGGTCATTACACAATAATATGTCGAGCTTATTCTCTCTCTCTAGAATCCTTTAACAATTGAAATCTTGAAATTTGAATATTAGAATAATAGAATAGAGGACTGACAACCTGAAATTTGGATTGTTGAACAAGTAAAGGGAAATTACATTTTGGTAAAAACTGGGGAAAAAAATTATAAATGTATAAGTTGTAAGACCCCTAACTTTTGTAAATCTTATTAGGTCCCTAAATTTTGAGTTATTATAATAAAGCCTTTAGTTCGTCGATTATTCGCAAATTAAACCCTAGAACCGAAAACGTATCACGAATAAATCCATACAAACCCTAATCGACTCTGGAAACTTAGAAATCACTTCTAACACTCTAATATTAATTATTTAACTCTCAAATTTTAGATTAATCACTCTAAACCTTAACTTTCGATTTTCACAATTTTCGTTAAGTTGTTTACCTTTAAATTTCAAAGCAAGATAATACAAACCGAATTATTTTTCCTAATATTAATTTATTAACTCTTCACTTGAAATAGATACTTTAATTGAGCCCAAGCCCTCACATTTTTATTAAATCACAAATTGACCCCAAACAAGTACCATTATATATTTATATATACACTTGTACCTTAAATCTTTTTTAACATTATATTTTACAATTTCCAAAATTTGTACACAAAAAATATATATAAAATAAGTCTCTCAAATCACTATTTATGGCCAGCCATGTAGATATGATGAATGTACTTTTTAAGACAATTTTGCATGATTTAAGGAAGAAAATCTTTGACTTGGTACAAACATTTATATATATATATATGTATATATGCAACTAGGTTGGTTTGATTAGGAGGAAAATCCTAACTAGATCATATTTAGGAGCTTAATTAAGACCTTTAATCCTCCACTATTCCATTGAATTCAAACTAAATCCAAACTATCCAATCCTATCCAATTCCAACCAAAGGGCATTTAGGACATTTTGCACCAAATTCATTATATAAACAACTCCTTCCCTAGCATTTTACCTACAAGAACAATACTTATACACACTATATTCAGCTGAGAGAGAATAAATGAACACTACAGGAAAAAGCACATTCGGCGACCAAATTTCCCGACTAAAAAAAATTTGATCGCTAAAAGTATAGTTTTCAGCGATCAAAACAGCATTAGTAGCCAAAAGTAAAGCTTTTTGGCGACTAAACAATTTTAGTAGCCAAAAGTCTACAATTTGCAACTAAAAATAAGTTTGGTCGCTGATTATATGGGCTTTAGTGACTGAAAATTTTTTAGTAGCCCAAAGTAAAACTTTTTTGCGACTAAAAATAAGTTTGGTCACTTATTATATGGGTTTTACAGACTAAAAAAATTTTAGTAGCCAAAAGTCTATAATTGATAACAAAAAAATACGTTTAGTCGCCAAAAGTGGTCATTTTTAGCGACTAAAATTATTTTGGTTGCTAAAAGTTAATTTTTTATTTTTATTTTGCTATTAAATAGTTTATTTTACATAAATTATGTAATAAAATAATTATGTTTATACATATACTTTTATATTAATATGGATGTATGTACTATATAAATAATATATGTCACATATACAATCATGTGGTGCTATAGAGGCATAGTGGAAAGAGTGTGGTGTGTAAGGTTTATGGTGCGGGAGGTTAACGGTTTGAGTCTTCGCAAGAGCGGATCAAATTGCTTTACAATGAATTATTATTATTATTATTTATTTATTTCACGTTTGAAGCTTTTTGCAACTAAATGTATTGGTCGGCGATTCCTTGACTATTGGCGACTAAAACATTGGTCGGTAAAAGTATAATTTTAAAGAAATATAATTAACTATTGGCGACCAAGATTTTGGTCGCTAAAAACTTGTTTTTTGTTGATCAAAGGTTTTTTGGTCGGCAAAACCCTCTAAGACCTTTCCCGACAGGGTTTTGGCGACAAACGCAGCGACCAAAATTTTTGGTCACAAAATGTCATTCACGACCAAAAAATTAAAAATTGGCGACCAATATTTTAGTCGCTAAAAGTGACTTTTTTTGTAGTGAAAGGAGGGTGAGCTTGGTAGAAGAGAAGATAAGAAGAAAAAGTTTACTAGCAATTCCAACAACCCTCAAGTAAGCCACAACACAACTCTCTCATTCATTTTCCTTTTTCAAATACATGTTATTAGAAGTTTAAAATGGTATTTTCAGATGTGTTCTAATGGTATTCTTGTGTTAAAAATGAAAAAAGTTGAGCCTTGATTCTATCCTTCTTCTATTTTTCTTAATCAGTATAAGACTACATTTTTCCATATCAATTTCTCAAAATTTTCAAAGGCACACCTTCACCTTAAATTTCTGAGTTTAATACATATTATTTAGCATGTTTTCATCACAAGAGAAATGAAAAATTTCCACTAGTTGATCTCTTTTCTCACCAACTTTCTATTTTAAAGAACTATGCCATAAAAATCTGTTTTACAGCCATCTTACAAAAATTTTAGAAAAATGTATAAAAATCTTATGTACCTCCATTTTATGTCAAAATCTTTCTTAAGGAGTTAGCTTTCAAGTAAAATTAGTTTCATTGAAAACGAGTGAGCAATTTGTGAGAAAATCTGATTTTCGTAACGGTCGACGAATCTGGACAGAGTTGAAGTATTTAGAAAAGCTGTTCAATTTCTGAAAAAAACTGGAAAAGCTGTTCCATTTTCAAAAAATGTTCTGGAAACTAGATAAAATTCCCTACTAACCATAGGAAGGCTAGGCTCTGGAAAAATCTGAAATATCTCTTTTGAGTATAATCTTTAGGTAGTATTGAATCTGGAAATTCTGTTTTCATTGGTGTTTTATGCTCTTGTGTTCATGAATGTGCTTATCAATTTATGATCATGTCTCGGTATGATATTACATGTGTCATAGGTTTATATATTTTATTTTAATCATTTAATGGTGCTCACACTTATGCAAATCGGGAAATTATATTCTTGTATTTGAATATGCCTAGAGCTACTTGTGTCTATCTTCATATGTGAATCTCATGTGTTGTAACTCTATTTCCTTCTATCTGTACTATTTAGTTGTTCATACTTGTACAATAAATGTTGTTTCAAGAGCATATCCTAACTCTGACTTAAATTATCAAACTCAAATGAGAAACTTAATGGGTGGTAATGGATTGAGAATTTTTGGACAAGTTACTAAGATATTAATTGGTTGACGAGATGTGTTCCTTATTTGGAAGTTAAAGTCTTGCGTAAGTGGTTTTCGGAACCCTTGAATAGAGCAGTTGTATTCGAACCCTAAGTATTTGGTGTAAGGACGGATTTGGGCAAGGCCCATTATTACCATCTCTTTTGAGGCCCTGTGGTTGGCGCTACGCAGTATATAACCGTTACTAGGCATCCAAGGTAAGTTCTGCAACAAAGTAGCAAAAGAGGGGGCATACCGAATAATCCGTATCCGATTCTTGCAGTTGGGAGGACCTCTTTGGGAGATTTCTAGACTACTAACAACTAACTCTGTAACCTGTGTTAATTACTTAAATGTTATGCTCGTTTCCCCTATTGTTATAATTTGTTATTGTGTATTAGATTGGGAAAAAGGGACGGGGTGTGTGTATGTTTATTAGGCATTCAAAGCTCATGGCATTTCATGCCAAGTATCGAAGAAATGTATGAAGCCAACGAAAAGTCAAAGACATTTGAAGACTTAAGTTTGCCTTAGAGAGAGTTCAGAACCATTTCGCTTATTAGTTTGACTGTGCTTTTATTTATTCTTGGATTGTAATAATAATGGGACTCGTTTGGTAAATTTAAAATTTGAGACACTGTAATTATTATTTACCTTGTAATCCTATGCATATCTCTGCATTGTTTATGAGACCTTGCGTCAATGCCTTTTAAGATCCATCAAACGGGTAGTGCACTACCTAAGAAAGCTGGACTTAGAAAGGAGGCTAACTTGACTCCTCCGACGATCTGGGATCTTACTTGGTTATTGGCCATAAGACTCATTAATGTCGTTTTCTAAACTCCTAACCTTAGATAAACCATGTATTTAATTGTTAATATATTTTCTGATATTCGCGATTTTTGGGGCGTCACATAAGTTTTCTAAAATTATAAACACATTGTATCTTGATTTAAAAAAATAAAATTGTTCCTTTCACTATTGTTCACCTATTCTCTAATCGTTAGCCACCCTTTCCACTTTTCCTCCCATCACCCCAAGCATTTTACCTAGGGTTGTGCATAATACTGCCAAAATCGAAAAACCGCACCAAATCTCTCCAAACTGTGCAAATTTTTAACTCTGGCGAGCAGGTTGGGCAGGTGGGAGGCCCAGCTCTGGCACGTCGACGCGAGTGTCTGTTGGAATTTTCCAACCTGCAGGTCTAACCGACCTAACCCGCCTCTATTTCAAAAAAAAAAAAAAAAAAAAAAATCACCTGTTATACACACACACAGAGCAAGTGAAATCCAGCCACAACTTATATCTATCATACATATACTCACACACACACACACACAATAATTCCTCAATTAAACCTAATTGACACCCACACATTTCAACTTTATTTTATTCATATCGATCCATCGCCGCTGTGCACAACATTTCATCGATTCCTCTTCATTACCTTGTCAATCAACTGTCACCCTGTTAGCCTCTCTTCACCGTGTAGACACCCCATTTTTGACCGATCTTAAGACTCAGACGTCACCGATTGAGCGCTCGGTGATGTTGCATATTGTGCTCGTTCAGAAGTCTCAGAGTCGCGGCCGTGAGCCCTGCCTCCGGACTTCCGAACCCTCTTCTGTGCCTTGCCTCGGTTTGCGAACCAAGCTCGGTTTTCTCTGTTTTCTCTTCCTGAGGGGGGAGAGGTCCAGTAGACCATCTCTCAGTGGCCGTGGGCCACATTTCGTGGCCGTAGGCCATTTTGCCCATTTCGGAGTCCGGTTCCCGGTTTTCGGAGCCGTCAGGCCGTGTGCCTCGGTTCGGGACCGTCTAACCATCTCCGATTCCTCCGGTTTTTGGCATACATCTCATTTACTCCCTTTCAAGGGACACTGGGGTCTTAGATACCCACTTCGTGGCCAAACACCACTTTCGGTGCTTAACGGCCGATTTTCGGGACCCCGAACTGCGTGTTTTGGCCCCCGAGCATTCGTTTTGCATCGGTTTTTGTTCATTTTTGGCAGGTACCTCTGTTTTATCACCAGGAAGGTCACTGGAGGGTGGGAGGACAGTAATTGTCTCAAACAACCAGTTATCCTCCTCCGGCGCCCCCCGGCGCCCGTTTTTCTCACTTCCGGGCTAATGTTGAACACCCTAGGGCCATTTTCTTCGAGCCAAAGCCACATATTTGTGTTGTACACACATGGGAGGACCCTAAAAACACATGGCCGGCCAGTAATTTTATTTGGACCTTTTGAACCCCTCTTTCAAGTGGCCTATTCTCTCTCCTGTTTCAGAGTTGCCAAATTCCAACCACAGGGCCTTGTTGTACACACATGGGAGGACACCAACCTTTGGTGGCCGGCCAGAAATTCTCAGTGACCCTTTTGAACCCTAGCCGACCGGCCATGGGGGGTGGCTGGCCGGCCACCTCCAAGAAAAGTGAAAGGCCGGCCATGATTCTCTCAGTCCACACTTTACAGCTGTATAGCTGTTTCCCCCAGAAAAGATCTGGATCCGGGGGATATTTTGGGAGGGAAAGCTTGGGTGCATTTCCCTCCACCTTTACACCCTTTTTTGGTCCATATAAGGGGCTGGCCAGCTCCTTCATTAGGGTTAGAAAAACTCTCTTGAGAGCTTAGATACATATCTCTCTCCATCTCTCTCAAATTCTCAAGTTTTGGTTTCATCTCTTCATCATCTTCAAGCTCTACTACCACCACTCCATTCCAGCTGCAAGGAAGGGTTTTTCAGAGGCTTAGGAGCAGCAAACTTGAGCCAAGAAGCAACAAGAGTGTGATCTTCAAGGGTAAGTATCAATCACCCTCTTTTGGCACTTTTTTTTGCACCATTCCTCTACCCTACTTGCTCACTGTTTTAGACTCCGGCCCTAACTGAAAGGGGCCTTCTTTTGAGCTATTCTACATGTTTGTTTAAGGGCTCAACCCTGTTTGAGCCCTCTATGATGCACTTGCTTCAATATCATTTTGTATGTCAATATCTTGCATGCTTTTTTTAGTTCATGTGTGATCTATTTCTGAGCCTGATGTAAACTGTGAGTGGGCCTATTTTGAGCCCCTCTTCAACATTGAAGAAGGGCTCAACCATGTTTGGCCTTTCTATCATGCACTTTCTTCATAATCTCTCACATTTACCGTAAATTTGCATGATTTGTTTGGCCTACATGTGATCTGTTTTGGAGCATGTCATGAACTGTGAGTAGGCTTATTTTGGATCCCTCTACAACATTGTAGAAGGGATCAACCTTTTTGGGGGTCTCCATGTTGTGTTTGTCTTTATATCCCTCTTTGGCCCCCATTCTTGCATGCTTTGTTAGCCTATTTTACTTCTGTTTTTGGGCCATCCTCAGAACTAAAATGGGTCATATTTTGACCCCCTGGACATATTTCATTAAGGGTTTTAGGCTTTTTGGTGAATTCTTGGTATACCTCTCTTTATAGCCCTCTTTTGGCTCATATTTTGCATGCTATTTTGAGCATATCTACATACTGTTTTGGGGGTTGTCATAAGCTGTAAATGTTCATATTTTTGGTCCCTCTTCAGTGTTTTAGAACTGTATTTTTCAGTTTGAGCATTTCATATACCACTTACTTCATTATTTCCCATTTTTCCCCCATTTTTGCATGCTGTTTTTGCCCCATCTATGATTGTTGTTTGGCCATGTTTGTACTGAAAAAATGCTATTTTAGGGACTGCCTAGCATCTGTCTTTACACTTCATGTCCATATTGTGCATGTTTGACATAGCTGTAAGCCATTCCATTGCATTTCGGGACTTATTTCGGGCATCGGGTGTAATTTTGCTATAATTCGGGGGCTGTTTTGCATCATTTTGGCTGCTGAAATTTGCATGTTCCGTATTCCATATGCCATGTTTCATTTCGTATGTCATTCCATGTCTTCGGGCCATTTCTCGGTTTGCGTGCCTGCGTGCACGCATTTCGAGACATCTTCTTTTATCCGACGGCATCCTATGTGAGTCTGGCTGAGGCCCTCTCATGTTGGTATAAGCCCATCATTGCATTCGCATGCCATTTCATGCCTTAGGGCTATTGCTTCGGTTTGCGTGCCCGTGTGTACGCATTTCGAGGCACTTCACTTTTATCCGACGGCCTCTTATGTGAGTGTGGCTGAGGCTCTCTCATGTTAGTGTAAGTCCATTTTGCATTCTTTATGTCATTTTAGCATCATTGCATTCCGTATGCCATTGCCTCGGTTTGCGTGCCCGTGTGCACGCATTTCGAGGCACTTCACTTTTATCCGACGGCCTCTCATGTGAGTGTGGCTGAGGCTCACTCATGTTAGTGTAAGTCCATTTTGCATTCTTTATGTCATTTTAGCATCATTGCATTCCGTATGCCATTGCCTCGGTTTGCGTGCCCGTGTGCACGCATTTCGAGGCACTTCACTTTTATCCGACGGCCTCTCATGTGAGTGTGGCTGAGTCTCTCTCATGTTAGTGTAAGTCCAATCTGCATTGCGTATGCCATTTCATGCCTTAGAATCATCACCTCGGTTTGCGTGCCCGCATGCACGCATTTCGAGGCATCTCATTTTTATAGCATTGTGCATGCTAGGTCATATGTTAGCTGCATTTCATGCATATCATGCATATTGCACGGGAAACGAGGCACGTTTCGCACTCCGAGTGACGGAACGGATCTCAATTCCCAAGTCACCGACACTCCGGATTATCCATGATGGAGTTAGGTTTTGTTGTAGCATTCACATGCATTCATCCTATATTAAATTGTGCAATTCGGCTCCTTGGCCATCATGCATCGATATGCGTGATTGGTGGCACAAGGATCGAGGCATGCATATATTTGTGAAATACATTGCTATGCCCCTTTCCTGCTCTCTGTTGCAGCAAAATCCAGGATCAGCAGTCTTCCGGGACTTGGCACGCATTTCGAGAAACATTGCAAACAGAGGCTAATTGGGGCATCCCAGTGGATTTCCGCGCAAGGCGGCCCAAACATACATTGTTCATCAGAAGCAAGGCAGCCCCTGGCTTACATGCCAGTTTACAGTTTTTCTTAGTTAATTTGTTAATTAATTAGGAATTTGTATATTATTCGGACTGTAATATTTGGACTGTATTATTCTTTCATTCGGGACTGTATATTTATTTGGACCCTCTGCGCGAGGGCATAACTGTAATAAGTGTGGGTGAGTGTGATGTATGTCTTCCAACCCCACGTCTTTCTTCCCTTTTATTTACCTGCTTACAATGGTTAGATATAGGGCATATTTCATTTAGCATACAGTATGACAGCATGTTTGCATCATTCATCTGTTTTGCATGCACCGGGCTCGGCGCATCATACAAACTGCATTTGTATTTCAATTCCAAATTGAATACGTGTTAGTTGTAGCATTCCATATGCCATGTTTAGAATAGCCGAGCCTGCTATAGTTTACATCTTTGCATGTGTTGCATTAGGCAATTCTGTGTATCTAGGATCATGCATGGATTTCTAATCAGCTTCTGTTTTGGTTTGGAGTACTCGGTGAGTTTTATGCTTCAGCATCCTTGCATGCGTGTGAGTGTTGCCATGTTAGCATGCTTGCCATGAGGCTATGTGCTTATGTGATATAACTGCCTTGAATGCCTGTGGGTGAAGGTTGGGTTACTTGGATTGGACAATTCATCAAATGTTTGTTTTAAGCCCACTAGATAGTGGCAAAGTCATATTTTCTAAGCCCACCCGAGGGTGGCAAAACCTACATTTTAAGCCTACCTGCAGGTAGCAAACCATTTTCAAACAAACAAACATGAAATGTTTTGTTCTAATTCAGGCGACTCAGTCTATACTTGTATGCTGTGCGCATCACATAGTAACCTAGGCTAATAAACCGGAATAAGAACATACAATGTTTTCAAAATAGGATATCATGGTTAGTAGAGGCCGGTCTTTGACCGGGCGAGCGGGGGTGCTCACGAAGTGACCTTCCCCAATCGTACCCAAGTTCCCGAGCCGAGGCAACTTTGGTGATGACGGACACGTAGCCTTTGGCACCGAGTCAGGGTTTCCTAAATTTCCCATTATAAAATATTTAGGTGGCGACTCTGTATCTGGCAAAGCAGTCCATGTTTGGCACTTCTTTCAAAAAAATCTGTTTTCAAAACGATTTGCCGGATTTGGACTCTTTGGTTCGAGATTTAGAACCGTGACATTTGAGTCCTTCGAACTGTAGTGACCCAATATCGAACCAGAACGGGGGGGACTCGCACTCCTTCCCCGGGATGCGTTCGGGGACGTCTACAGTTTCTGGCGACTCTGCTGGGGATTTAGAGAACTTGACTCGAACTCGTGATATCTGGTTTTGACTACACTTGTGTGTTTCTTTGCATTGCATTTGCATTGGTGCGCCTAGGACACGGTGTTTGCCATATGCCATTCCCGAACGATTTGCCGGAGGCTTGTCTTGTTAAGGCATGACCATAAGGCTGATCGGCTCTGGGCTCTGACAGCATGGGAACACAAACCCCGGTTTTACCGGGGCACCCTTTTTGACCATTCGACCTAGTGCATATTCGGAATCCATAGTGACCATTCCAAATTAGGACAGGTTGCTTACCCGTTTATAGGTTGTTTGAAACCGCTGCGTGCATAGTGAAACCCTAGTTCCTGACAAAATAGGACAGGGAAACCCCACCCCAGCATAGGGGTGTTTTGGCTCTCACTTATCTGTTATGTGCTTGTTAGAGTGCGTCTCTACAGGGAATGCATGTATCAGTTTATGAGTCGCATCAGGCCTGCGGGCATCAATTTTTGAGATTGGGCGTCAGGCATGCGGGCATCATCCAGTCGTTTGAGAATCAGTTGTCTGCGGATATCAGATTCGGTTTTGGGAAACAGTGATACAGGGACAGTAATCAGTAATTGAGGACAGTGTATACCCAGCTTATCAACCGTGTGTTGTATGCCCGACTGTGTGTTGTGTATTTAATTTAAGTTGTTATGCTGTCCGTTTTTCTGGTTATTTATTTCCTTTTCGCTTTATTTATCTTTTTGCTAGGGCAGGTTTGTAGCACAATTGCTTCCGAACCAGTAGATATACCCCAAGCACTTTGGACACGAGGTCGCCGACTTATTCGATCCGAGGATCTGATTGACGGACACCCAGTGTTCCACTCACTACCCCCAGTTGTTAGGAGAAGGCCGAGAAGGCGCAGTCCGTCTGAGCAGAGATCATCAGGGCAGAGGCCTACCCTAGCAGTGAACAATCCGACTGAGGTTGCTATTTCCGCTATAGAGATACACTTACCGGTTATTCAGATGGATCCGCCGAATACATCAGGGATGGAGGCGATGATGCGCCAAATGCAAGAGAGCATGAGACAGATGCAAGAGGATGCCATCCGCCAAACGGAATTTTCTAAGCAACAGGCTACAGTTATGGCCCAACAGGCTGAGCTTATTACCAGGCTCCAGCAGCAAACCGGAACATCAACCTCACACCCAGCTCCTCCTCCGCCCGGAGCTCCATTACCCGAGCAGGCATCCACTGGTCAGAATACCCTGCCAAATCCTCAGAACATCCTCCCGAACACTCAGAATACCTTACCCAATGTCCAGAACACCCAAGAGGACACAGGCCATCCAACGGGGTTGGCTCCGCCCCCGCTTCTGCCTCAGCTGTCCAAGACTCATACACCTGCCAACCATCCGGACTCTCCTTTCGAGTTCGAGATAGACCATACAGCTCTGAAATTGAGCAAATTGGAGAAGCTTTTTAAGAAGTCTCAGGGGGTGAAGGCCATCCCAGACATCGAAGATGGATACACCGACGTGGCCGTAACATTGCCAGACAAATTCAAGATGCCACAAATTGACCGTTTCGACGGATCCGGAGACCCCATGGTCCATCTTCGGCTATTCTCAGACATCCTGCGGCCAATGGGCCTAACCCGACCACAAAAGCTTTCCCTATTTGGCCGAACTTTGTCGGGTGTGGCAGCCATTTGGTATGCGAAGTTAGAAGATGAGGTAAAGAGAAACTGGGATGAGATGGCTGAGGCCTTCGTTGCACAGTACTCGTACAATACACAGATCGAGATTACAACTCGTGATCTCGAAACGACGAGGCAAGAGGCCAAGGAGACTTTCTCAGACTTCGTAACTCGATGGAGGGCAAAGACATCGATGATGACCTTGAGGCCTACAGACAAAGATCAAATTAGGATGATTGTGCGCAATCTCCAACCAAAACTCAATGATCGTACTCCCCTTTCCCACCTTCTCAGACTTACACGAGATGGGGGTACAGATCGAGGATGCGATGAAGCAAGGTCTGATTGACCAGGACCGGGAGCAACCCCGGAGGACATTTAACCGCAATAACAACGCAGGCCCGAGTGGCGCTGCAAACACAAGGACTTCGGAGGTCAGTATGGTCACCACCAATCCCCCTTCCCAGCCAAGGCCCATGGCGGCCACCCCCTTTTCCAGTACATCCGGGAGCAGTACCCAAGCTCCGAGATTCCAGCCCAGAGGCCAAAGAACCTTTACTCCACTATACATGCCTTTGTCCAAGGTTCTGGGGGTCTTGATTAGAAAGGGACATCTAAAACCCCTGGAGCCGAGGCCGCCACCAAATCCACTCCCCCCCTCTCACAACCCAGCCAAGTACTATGCCTACCATCAGCAGCATGGTCATGATACCGACTATTGTTTCAGGCTGTGTCACGAGGTTCAGGACCTCATCGACAAAAATATTATTCTACCTCCAGATAGACCTAACGTCACAACCAACCCACTCCCTACCCATAACCAAGATCCACCACCCAAAAGAGTCAACTTCATCCAAACTGGGGTCGTATCCTACGATCCTAGTATCTATATTACTCCCTCTCACCTACCCAAGCCGGAGGTGATCCTTCCTGATTGCACCGATTCCTTGTGCATGATGGACACCTTCACAACCCAATTCGAGTCAAAGGTGGTGACCACTGAAGATGGAACAGGGCAGGTTTCAGAGGAGAACAGAGTTGTTGAATCTGGGGTCAAGCAGTCTGGGAATTACGCTGGGGGAGCCTATGATCCAAGCGAATACATTTTATCAGTGGGCCGGTCTGAGCTGAGTGTGGGGTTGCCAGAAAAAGCTGAGCTGTGCATGATTCAGGGGGACAGACTTGAACAGGGGGCAGATGATCTAGCAACAGTGGAGGAGGACTTCGCCAACCTCCAGTTTTTCAACGACCAAGAATCAGGAGATGCAACAATCAACTGGTTTGAATATGAGGAGTCGGCGGAGGCCATCGTGTGGTTAGATGATCAGCCTGATATTGTGGAGTTTCAGCCAGAGCAGAGCCCGGCAGGGGTGAGGGTATCAACTGTGGCCGGAAGGGCCGAGAGTCAGAATGGATTGCCGCGAGAGCGCCGGTACAAAGAATTCCGCTCGGGACTTAAGCGTTATGGATGCGAAGACAATGGAACAACAAACTGCAGCAACGCAGACAGAACAGGAGAAGCTTTGGGATTCCGAGAGAATCAGAAAGGCAAAAGCCCATGAAGGGGCTGAGAGTGCTGTGGGCATGAGAATGGACAATGCTGTGAGCATATGGGATGAAGGTACTGAGAATACACATCTGCCAGAACCAGACAGGTGTCTTTTGGATGCTAACGGGATGTGGTGGGAAGACGACGACTTGTGTCTTGCCCACACAGACGAAGATTGGGGAGTAAATCAACCAGACAACACCTGGTACCTCGATGAGGTGGACCACATGACCAGGAGTGGGCGGTACTTCAAGCCCCCGCACCTAGACCAACCAGAAGCATCTGGTAAAGACAAGGAAGCTGAGAAACAGAGAGAGAAACAGATTGAAGAAGAAGCTGTGCTGAGGCAATTAAAGAAGATACAAGCAGACATCTCCATCTGGGGACTGCTTATGGCTTCACGGGTACACAGACAGGCTGTCCTATCTGCCATGGATAAGGCCAAACTCTCAATCGATACTACACCAGAGCAACTGGTCGGGCTGGTTTTTCCGGGAGGGGGTTCCCCGGCATTAACCTTTTCAGACAAGGAACTGCCGCCTAAGGGCGTGAATCATAACAAACCTCTCTACATTTCCGTGGAATGTAGAGACAAGTGGATACCGGTGGTACTTGTTGATACCGGGTCTGCTATCAATGTCTGCCCAGCCAGAACAGCGTATGCAATCGGGTTGAAGCCCGCGGACTTCACCCCGACAACTCAGGTGATCAAAGCATACGATAATACAAGTCGAGAGGTGATGGGGACCGTCAGGATTCAGACGAAGGTTGGACCTGGACGACACGAGATAGATTTCCATGTCTTGGAGGTTCCCGCAACTTTCAACCTACTTTTGGAGCGACCGTGGTTGCACCAGGTGAAGGCCGTCTCGTCCACTCTGCATCAGATGGTGAAATACCCCTATGGAAAGGGAGTAGCCATTGTGTTCGGGAATTCATCGATCCATCCCCCTCCGGAGGTGTCTACACCAGTCCTAGAAATAGAGCACGGCATGGAGGACGTGTTTATATCAGGATTTACTCTGGCCGAGGCCCGGGTTGTGCAAAACATTATGGCTGTGGATGAAGGTATGTACGTCAGCGCTCAATCCGTCTACCTCATGAACAAGCTACAACACATCCCCGGGATGGGATTAGGAAGGAGCGGCAGGAAAGGCGTCGCGACATTGGCCAAAGTGCCACACAACCCGCATACCTTTGGACTGGGTTACCTGCCCACCAAAGAGGACTGGGTGAGGAAAGGGAAAGAAATGGCCGGAAAGGCCAAAGCAAAGCAGGCTGGGAAGCCATTTGACTTGATGCATAGGCCCATTCAGGGCACCCTGAACGGACGCTTCGTCCGGGAGGGGGAGGACTTTCCTTTTTGCGGCTTCCCAGAACCGTGGATAAACGCGGAGAAGAAGCGCGTGCCCGGTTTTGAGATTTTTTTTGACCTGCAACTACCTGGGGAGGATGTTGCCGAAGAGCAGACGGACCCATCAGCTAAGGTTGAGCGGAATAAGGCAGTGGATCCTGAGGGCACAGAATTTGAAATGGGGGTAGCGCTGGCATGTCTACTCTCTGATCCTCCGATCGACCATAAGTGCTTGGGGGATAACTCCGAGGTTTCCATGATTGGAGATGAAACGGCTGCGAGCCGACCAGCAGCTATCTTGGATGCATCTATCGCACCCTCTCTCACTTGGCAGTACGAGGAGGGATTTTTGTCCAGCAGCACCGGGTCAGGTAGTGAGCCGGAATCTGATTCCACCGAGTCTTGTGAGTCGGAATCAGGTTCCAGCTCGACTGAGTCTGAGTCTGGTACTCCTGGGGATGTTAACCCGGATGCCACAGTCCTGTCTAGGTCGTCTTTTTCCTTTTCATTTGAGTCTGTTGTAACCGATGAATTGGATGATCTGGCAGTGCCTAATGAGAATGAACTATCTGTGGTTTCCGAGTACTTTTCTGTGCCCCTAATTTATTGCATTAATTCAGACTTTCAAAATTTTGATGAAAACGAAGAGGACGAAGTTCCTCCGGTTTTACAACGTTTAATTGAGCAAGAGCAAGAGCAAGAGAGATTTGTTAAACCATTAATGGATGAAATCATTACCGTGAACATTGGTACTGAGGAGGACCCGTGGCTGGTCCAGATCGAGTCCACGTTGTCTTCGGAGGAACGCGAGCGACTAGTCGCTTTATTAAAAGATTTCAAAGATGTTTCCGCGTGGTCCTACGAAGACATGCCTGGAATCGATCCTGAGATTGTACAGCATCGGATCCCCCTTGACCCCGAGGCTCGACCTGTCAAACAGAAACTCCGAAGGATCCGCCCGGACTGGGCTCTCAAGATTAAGGAAGAGGTCACCAAGCAAATCGACGCAGGCTTCCTGCTGGTATCTGAGTATCCAACTTGGTTGGCCAACATTGTTCCGGTGCCGAAGAAGGACGGCAGGATCCGGGTGTGTGTAGACTTCAGGGATTTGAACAGAGCTAGTCCGAAGGACGACTTCCCTTTACCGCACATCGATGAGTTGGTAGATTTCACGGCAGGGCATGCATTGCTCTCATTTATGGATGGCTTCTCAGGATACAACCAGATAGTAATGGCACCAGAAGACAGGGAAAAGACTGCATTCACCACCCCGTAGGGGACATACTGCTACAGGGTAATGCCGTTTGGGTTGAAGAACGCTGGAGCTACTTATCAACGGGCCGCGACCACAATATTACATGATATGATCCACAAAGAGGTTGAGGTGTATGTGGACGACATGATTGTCAAGTCCAAAGAAAGAGAGGGCCACTACACCGCCTTGCATAAGTTTTTCCAAAGGATCAAGGAATTCCGGTTGCGGCTGAACCCTCAAAAATGTACGTTTGGTGTTACAGCGAGAAAAATGCTGGGGTTTCTAATTACACAAAGAGGCATCGAGGTCGATCCTTCCAAAATCAAGGCCATCCTAGAAATGCCCCCACCAAGGACTGAAAAGGAGGTGAGAGGCTTTCTGGGTAAAGTGCAATTCATAAGACGGTTTATCTCAAAATTAACCTTGACTTGTGAACCACTTTTTGGTCTCTTGAAGAAAGGCAAGAAATTTCAATGGGACGGCCGATGTCAAGCAGCGTTTGAGCAGATCAAAGAATATTTACAGAACCCGCCCGTGTTGTCACCACCAGAACCAGGGAAACCGTTGATTTTGTACCTATCAGTGACTGAGACCACAATGGGCTGTATGCTCGCACAAGAGTCTGAAGACAGGGTGGAGAGAGCCATCTACTATCTGAACAAGAAGATGCTAGAGTATGAGACTCGGTACACACCGTTGGAGAAGGCTTGCTTAGCTTTGGTATGGGCTACCAGGAAGCTGCGGCACTACCTGTTAGCTCACTCTGTAATGTTGGTTTCACGACTTGATCCCATCAAATATCTTTTCGAGAAACCAGCGCTTACGGGTAGGCTAGCTCGTTGGTTGCTGTTGCTCTCCGAATTTGATCTCACGTACGTGACACGCAAGTCAGTAAAAGGAAGAGCAGTGGCAGAGTTCCTTGCCGACCACCCGGTTGAGGGGGATGAAGCAGTTGAATATTTGTTCCCGGATGAATCAATTTTGCATATTGACGAAGAAACTTGGACGATGTACTTTGACGGAGCATCAAATCAACATGGGTATGGGATAGGAGTGTTGCTGATAGCACCCGACAATTCCCGTATCCCTCTAGCCTTCAAACTCTGGTTCAAAGTCTCGAACAATGAAGCAGAATATGAGGCGTGCATTGCCGGCCTAGAAGCAGCCCTGGAACTAGGGGCAAGACGGCTGGACGTCATTGGGGACTCAAACCTCGTTGTGTCTCAAGCTAAAGGAGACTGGAAAGTAAAAGAGGAAAAGATGATGATGTATCACCAAACCTTGGATTTGCTAATTCCTCGGTTTGAGAAGCTAAGTTTTACTCATCTACTAAGAGAGAACAACAAGTTCGCAGATTCTTTAGCAACTCTATCATCCATGATAGACATCCCGTGTGGAGTCCGGATGCGTCCAGTCATCATTGACCAGAAATTTGCACCAGCCTATGAGTCGATTGCAGCCATAGGTGAAGTCCAGGACGAACACCCTTGGTATTACGACATTTGGAATTTCTTGGAAAAGGAAGCATACCCGCCAGGGGTAAACGCCAAGGACAAAAGGGCAATAAGAAGATTGGCCGTTCAGTTCATTATTTGTGGGGGAAAGCTGTATAGAAGAGGTTATCTGGGAATGCATAAACTGTGTGTTGATGCCGAAGAGTCAAAGAGTCTAATGGAAGCCATCCATGGAGGGGAATGTGGAGCACATATGAATGGGGTAATGCTAGCACGGAAGATTCTCAGACAAGGTTACTACTGGTCCACCATGGAGGAGGATTGTATTGGTTTTGTTCGGCGATGCCATAAATGTCAGATCCATGCAAATCGCATGAACATCCCGCCATCAAAGCTGTACAACATGACTTCGCCATGGCCATTTTCAGTCTGGGGAATTGATGTGATCGGAGCTGTCACGCCGAAGGGATCGAATGGGCATGAGTTCATCTTGGTAGCGATAGATTATTTCACAAAGTGGGTTGAGGCCCAATCTTATGCGGTGCTGAAGGCTTCGCATGTTGCAAAGTTTATCAGAAACAACATCATCTGTCGCTACGGAGTCCCAAACGAAATAATTTCAGATAACGGTTCCCACTTCAAGAAGGAAGTGATAGACTTGTTGGAAAAATACAATGTGGCTTTTCATAAGTCATCTACATACCGGCCGCAGACCAATGGAGCGGTTGAGGCCGCCAACAAGAATATCAAGCGCATACTGCAGAAGATGGTGGAAACCTACCGGGACTGGCCAGATAAGCTGCCGTTTGCTCTGTGGGGCTACCGGACTTCAATCAGAACTTCTACTGGGGCGACTCCGTATTCATTGGTTTATGGGATGGAGGCCGTTCTACCTATTGAGATTGAGGTTCCGTCATTACGAGTATTGGCTGAATGCCAGATAGCCGAAGCGGATTGGCAGCAAAACAGATTTGAGGAACTCATGCTTTTTGATGAGAGAAGACTGAAAGCACTGTACCACATTCAAGGTTATCAACGCAGGATTGCCCGGGCTTTTAACAAGAAGGTTAAGTCCAGGAATTTAAAGGAAGGAGATTTGGTGCTCAAGGACAACCGAGCTCCCATCCACGACCCTAGGGGCAAGTTCAGACCTAATTGGACTGGTCCTTACATTATCAAGTCAATCTGGTCAGGTGGAGTTGTGGTTCTGATGGATCTAGATGGCTTAGAGTTTTCCCAACCGATCAACATGGACAAGTTGAAGAAATACTACTCTTGAGAGGCTCGCTAGGCCGAAAACCCGAAAGGGCGACCTAGGCAAAAATCAGAGCACAAAAAATTGAAAAATATAAAAATTGAGCTCGCAAGGTTGAAAACCCGCAAAGGGCGGCCTTGGCAAAAGTTAGAGCGCAAAAGGAGAGTAAAAATACCCGAGCGAACCTAAGCCTGAACTACGTAAGGCTTGATTCCCATCTTTGGGATACGTAGGCAGCTTCGTCCTGAAGTTCAGCCATAAACACTTTCCCCGATCAACTTTGTCCATTTTGATCATCTCAGTCATCCTTACCCATCAGCATTCATCGTAATCTCCGGTGCAGTGCTATTCAGACTAGGGGCAACTTTCCGTTGCCAGGAAGTGCTGTGGTACCATTCAGACTAGGGGCAACTTTCCAGTTGCTAGGATCCGGAGTTGTGCACCTCAGTGACAGATCTCAGGCGTGTCCAGTTCTGATCCGTATCGAAAATAGTTTTGAAAAGTTTTAATAAAAGTTGACTTTGTTCAAATTAATCTTTTCACAACTAAGACCATTTTCGGACCAAAACGGAAAATTTTCAGTACCACAACCTTCAATTTCATTGATTTCAAAACAGAGTTCCCTTGCTCTTGCATACAATTGAAGTTGGTTTTTATTACATTCATGATGAAAACTTGAAAGTACTAATAAAGCAATAAATCTGGGGCATAGTCAAGTCAGGTGTCCCTGCGCCCCCTCCCAGAGCTGGTTGAAGCCTCCAATGCCGACCTGGGCCCAGTCTGTGCCTCCTCATTGAGCCAATCCCAGCACTCGTCAGACAAAGCATAACTAAAAGTAGGGGCGGGGGCCAGGAGCTCTCTAATTCTCCACGCTGCGGCCTGCCGAGCCAGCTGTGCGCCTCGAACCAAGAATGTAGCCGGATACTCTATCCCCTCTGGTGGGCAAGTCTGATCACGGCCGAACTGGCGCAGAATACGGAATGGGAAATAGAATACACAGTGAGTCAAGCCGATCAGCCGAACCCCGACCTGTCGGGACATGCTGAAGCTCATCGCCGGGAGATTAAGCCAAGGGCAACGCCAAGCAATGCGATCTGCTGACACATTACACATCCATTCAAACCACCATCCCTCATCAGGGGCGTCGATTAAGCGTTGTCGAAAGAAGTAGCCGCGGGCTGAGTAAGCAGGGCAAGAGTCCACAACTTGCAGTTTATCCATCAACCATATCTGGAGAGGGATGAAAAATGAGAGAATAAAGAATAGAGAGATGTGCGATGAGAGAAAAGTAAGATAAGGGTCTTGTGAGAAAAACTGAGCCTGAAGGCCGAGTGATGTGAGCAAATACATATGTGAGATCGGGTGGGAAACATTACCTGTAGTAGTAGTGGACTTCCTGCAAATCTGGTTGTCTCCCGACGGTAGAAGGCATCCAGGCCCATCAGTGTCTCGGCCAATGTCATGGCGATGCAACTCTTTCCCTCTTTCAAGCCTTGAGCAACTTCAATCAGACGGACGCTGGATCCTCCAAAGCTTGAGGCAAACAGAAAATGAGATAACATGCACAAACAGAGAGCATGTTGTCGGAAGCCTTGCCACTGACGGTCGCTGCGGTCACCAGCATCGGAGAATCGGTAAACCAAACTTGGGATATCCAACATTCCGTTACAAATCAGGGACCGAGCGTCATGCGCGGAGAGCCCGCACATCCGCCCTAAGTATTGAGCATAGCCAAAGTTGAGTTGGGGCAAAAGTTCCTCGCCACGCTCGGATTCCAGCAAGACTTGAAAATCTTCAAAAGTGGGACATACCTCTTGACCGCCGAAGCTGAAAACGTGCGTCACCGGGTTCCAAAACTTCGCCGTGGCATGGAGGAAAGGAAGGTGCAGTAGAGTACAGCTCAGCGGGAATAGTGCATTTAAGCCGAAACCTCGGAAGTTCAACTTTTCCGAGCCATCTAGAGAAGAGATCCAAGATGTAAGATTTTCTAAGAGAAATGCCTCCATTTTTGTGCAAAGCAGTGATGAAATGAATGAATCTCGAAGTTGGAGCTTTTATAGAGGAGAAAACACAATTCAGGGGACAAGTGTCAAAATTCTGGAGGCTGCAGAGAAAAGTGGCCGGCCGGCCACCTATTCTAGCAGGCCGGCCACCTATGGTTCTCCAAAAGCAAAGTGGGGCCCACCATGCTCATTGGTCCTGTTTACCCCCCGGAAGGAAATTTGAGGCATCTCGATGCATCGGGAATGTCAAAGGCCTCCATTTCTCTCAGTTTCGGATGCGTTCCGTCACCCAGATCATCTGAATGTACGCTTTGTTTTGCCCATCGAGTTGTTGTTTTGCTTATCGAGTTGTCGTTTTGTTTATCGAGTTGTAAGTCTTGTCGAGCTGTCACATTTGGTGTTTTGAGTTGTTACTCTTTTGTTTACGCAATTGTGTTAAGTCTTGTTTATCGAGTCGTTAACATTGTTGTATTTTGCTTATCGAGTTGTAAACTTGTTAAGATCTTGTCTTTTCTTAACGAGTTGAGTTGTTTGTTTTGTTGTGTCGACTCATTACCTGACCCGGTAAATACACAAGGCACATTTTCATTCAATTCCATTTTGTGCAAAATGACGCGATGCGATGCTAAGACTTTCAAATACAAACATCCTTTTCAAAAGCTGTTTCATTCCATCATGTTTTGCAACAAATAAAGGTACAAGTTTTACAGAAAATAAAACTGCCTAACAATATGCAAAGTGCTACAAAACTACTAGCAAAAAGTAAAATAAAGCAGGAAATAGCATCAGTGTCCTCGGGAACGGGAATGAGGTGGCCCTCTCATCCTCTTCTGCGGGATAACCTCTGCACCATCGTCACCATCCGGGTCAGAGCTATCATCCTCCGGATCCCCCTCAGCCTGGTCTCCACTCCCGGAACCAAGACCAGAGCCTCCTTCCTCAGCAGATGTCTCTGACTCACGGTCTGCAACCTCCTCCTCCTCCTCCTCAATAATGGGTGCCCTGCGTCTGCGAGACGACCCCGCTCCTCGAGCTCCTCGAAAAGGCCTAGATGGCCCAGCTCCCCGAAAAGGCCCAGATGGCCCAGTACCTCGAACAGGCCCAGTACCTCGACTTCCCTGAGAAGGCCCGGGTGGCCTGGTCTGCGACGATGCATATACAGGAGGCATCTGAAAATGAAGAGTTCAATACATCAGTTTAAATATGAAAAGCAGATTCAAGTACAGTATACGAGTGGGGTGTGTGTCAGATGTGCTGAGTGGGGTGTGTGTCAGATGTGCTCTATATAGCCTATCAATACAGCAGAACGTTCAAAACCAGTATGTCATCAGGAGTATGCTGAATACAGGAAAGATGGACAATACCTGCACGCCCATAATGGCCAGCTGTGCCTCCCTCCGTAGGATCATGCCCTCGAAAGTGGCTAGCATCCCAAGTAGCTCATCCGTGTACTCAACTGGAGGCTACGAAATACAAATGCAGAACTATCAATAAAGGGATGAACGTCCAAATATCTAACTGATGAATCAAAGCTGAAGAACGTACCGGGGGTGAATCAGGATCTCTGACATATCCGTGGTCAGGAAGAGGAGGCTCTAGCGGGACCTGGTAAGGAGTCCCGAACCGCCAACTCGTCAACTCGGTCGGCATATCTGGCCACCCAGGATGATAAAGAGACGGAGGGATCGGAGGAATCGAACTACCTCTCCCCCTAGACGCACCAGCTCTGCTAGAGGAGGGGATATCCGTGGCATGAGCCCGACTCGACGATGGTACATCAGTAGACCTCCGTGACGGAGCACGCACTCCCGTCAAGGGGGGCATCAGATATATGCGACGATAGGTGGCGTAGCCCCCCTCCATGAGATGTAACAAAGCATCAGTGCCCTGCATGTCGCTAATGACCTCCTGGGCAGAGAGTCTATCGGTAGTCCGCATAGTGGCTGGAGGTACAGCAGGAGGGTCCTGAGAATCGTACCCCCACACCTGACGCAGAAAGCGTTCCCCCCAGAACCATGCCCTACCAACAGGTCCTTCGAGTAGGAACCTATACTGGGAATTGCTCGATCCTCCGGGATACTGATGTCGGAGACCATCACGTAAGACTGCCCAGGGCTGCCAAGTAATCTGCGGATAACCAGTGCACAGATCCATCAGAAATCAGGAACATACAGGGCAGGTCAAAGATGGAAATAAAAGGGACTGAGGGTTTTGAAATACCTCTGTCGCCCGCACAGTATCAAAATACTGTCGCAGGTAGAAGAGAGTCTCTCGAGGTCTCGGTCGGTGCTCGCCCTCGAATACCAATGAAAACGGAGTCATAATGAGTCCTGCCACCTCCATCTCCGGGGCTAATGTGGGAAAGTATACGTACACCCATAGCTGAGAAAAACAGTACAGAACGTGAATACAAAGTGCCAAAGGCAGAATACAGAGTGCAAAGTGCGCCGTATGTGCAATAAACAAGTAATGAGGAGCAGAAACGTAAATCAAGAGGACAGAACGTACCTCCCAGGCTCGCCAATAGCCACCAAGTAAGTCTCCCTGCCCGCGGGAAGTGGCGCTCATGTAACAATAGACGGTAGCCAGGCCAGCGCCACCCCAGTCATACCGACTGACCTGTGATAGGTCCACTAGGGCACTCAGAAGGTACAACCCAACAGTGTTCCCCCTATCGGCAAACAGAGTGGTGCCAAAGAGGAACATAAGGAAGCCACGGGCGTACTGCTCGACCTCCCCAGGAGACTCAGGCTCCATCTCCGGCCTCCGGAAATGGGAAGAGAACCAAGTGTACCGGACTCTCCCGGAAGCTCTGTCTACAGGTGGACGGGCCCCCAACAGATGTAACCATGCGGCCTCCCACTCTCCCATATCCTCGTCATAAGGAATGGGCCAACCGCCTATGTCTAGGCCGGTGAGTACGGCAAAGTCTAGCGGAGTCATGGTCATATCCCCGGTGGCGGAAAAATGGAAAGAATTGGTGGTGTCCCACCATCTCTCCACCAAGGCAGCTAACAATGTCCTGCTGGCAGGGCAGCGTGATAATCCCACGCAGAATGCTCCGAATCCTGCTAGATCAACCAGATCCCGAACAGCCTCTGGAAGCTCAGCGTACCAGTCTCTCGCGGCGGTAGAGCCGTATCCGCGCACGGTGCGATCGCCAACCTGCATTCAGAATGAATACATGTGTCAGTGATGAAATGAATGAGCTGTGTGCTGATGAAATGAATGAGCTGTGTGCAAATCAAATCAAATTTCAGAAAAATCAGTGGGCTGCGTGTTCACTTCAAACTGGGCTGCATGTTCAGTAATTTGTTATTTGGGCTGCGTGTTCAAATTTCAGAAAATCAGAGTCAGGGCTGCGGTTTCTGTTCTCTATTTATGTGGGCTGCGTGTTCACTTCTAACTGGGCTGCTTGTTCAGTAAATTGTTATTTGGGCTGCGTGTTCAAATTTCAGAAAATCTGAGTTAGGGCTGCGTGTTCTACTCTCTACTTATGTGGGCTGCGTGTTCAGAAAATCTGAGTTAGGGCTGCGTGTTCTACTCTCTACTTATGTGGGCTGCGTGTTCACCTTCAAACTGGGCTGCGTGTTCAGTAAATTGTTATTTGGGCTGCGTGTTCAAATTTCAGAAAATCTGAGTTAGGGCTGCGAGTTCTACTCTCTATTTATGTGGGCTGCGTGTTCACCTTCAAACTGGGCTGCGTGTTCAGTAATTTGTTATTTGGGTTGCGTGTTCAAATTTCAGAAAATCAGAGTCAGGGCTGCGGTTTCTGTTATCTATTTATGTGGGCTGCGTGTTCACTTCTAACTGGGCTGCGTGTTCAGTAATTTGTTATTTGGGCTGCGTGTTCAAATTTCAGAAAATCAGAGTCAGGGCTGCGGTTTCTGTTCTCTATTTATGTGGGCTGCGTGTTCACTTCTAACTGGGCTGCGTGTTCAGTAATTTGTTATTTGGGCTGCGTGTTCAAATTTCAGAAAATCAGAGTCAGGGCTGCGGTTTCTGTTCTCTATTTATGTGGGCTGCGTGTTCACTTCTATCTGGGCTGCGTGTTCAGTAAATTTGTTATTTGGGCTGTGTGTTCAAGTTTCAGAAAATCAGTCGGCTGCGTGTTCACTCCAATTCGGGCTGTGTGTCCAACTCTAAATCAGTGTATGCCGTGTGCTCACAATTAATTCATAGGCTGATGTGTTCAGAAGTTCAAGTGTTTAAACTACATGTTCAGAATGCAAGCAAAGTACTATGTCGTAAGCTAAAACTGTGTGTACAAGCATGGCAAAGGCACGAAATACGAGAAAAATGCAGGAAATAAAGTAAAATACCTCTCGTGCATCGTGAGAGAGGTGCTGCTCCGGCTCTCGCAGAAGCAAATCCCCGGGTGCCCGGTCATTGAACCCAGTGAAACGACGAAAAACGGCCCGCGGAAGCACATGTACCGGTGGAGCGTATCTCCCGGGAATAAAAGGGCGAACTCTCGGGGGCAATGTCATAAAATCAAAGTCATCCCCGGCACCTGGAGGGCCTCCACCGTGAGGAAAATCACCCGCCATTTCAAGAAATCTACAAAAGGAGCAAAAAATGAGCAAAATGAGCCAAAATTGGAAAAAGTCAACAAAAGTCAACTCTCGGGAAATGGAAAAGTCAACAAAAGTCAACTCCTGAGAAAATCTTCCAAATATTGAGACAAACTTACCTCAAGTGGTGAAAATGAGAAAAGAAGCCCCGAAACCAAAATTTAATCGGTTCAAAGTGCTTAAAACTGAAAGATTTCGCGAAAACAACTTGCGTGGAAGGCCGAAAAGCGCGTATAAAATGCAGATCTGAAGGAAAAAATGGTTTGGGGAGCAAGGGAAGGAGTTTTTGCAGCTATGGGAGTGATTTCGGAATGAATGGAGGTGTATATATATAGAAATGGGAAAAATGACCAAAATGCCCCTGCTTTTGGGCAGGTGGCCGGCCGGCCACCTTTTCTAGCTGGCCGGCCATTTGCTTTTTTGTCCCTAGCCGGTGGCCTCCCCAAGGGCAACCACCTGGCCGGTGGTGGTCCCCACACCCCCCTCTAGCTCTCTGCAAATTTTGAGGAAGATCGGAGTTCCCGGGACCTGAAAGAGTTCAAGAAAAGTGCACTTTCTGGCGCAAAATCGCTCCGCCGGAACTTCAGCTGCAATTTCTCACATGTGTCTCATCATCATTCATCAAAATCAAGGTGTATCCTTTTCAAACATGTTGTAACCTCTCCGGGAGGTGAATCAGAGGCCGCGATCAAGTTGCCTTCGCCGAAATGCGCGTTTCCCAGCTCGTTGTTTCGCAACAAACGGGCACCCTGATTTATGCTCGTTTTGCATTGTTTTGCATATAACTTGCATTCTTATGAGCATTTTGCATTGTCATGCATGTTTTCTTGGTCTACCACACCTCTGTGTTTGAGCATGCGTTGTCACGCACGTTCCTTTCTCGCATTGCGATGCATTCACTTGCCGACACTGCGTGTGTCAAACTTTCGGAACCACAGGAATCACATTGAATATATGTTGTTAGCATATTGTTCTTGTTGAATTTCTCTCTTTTGCAGGCACAATATTGTATGTACGGTTCATTTAAGACTGGTGCGACCAGACGAATCGCGCAGGTATCGTATCTTCTCCGTGTGAGACGCGACGAGAATTGAATGATTCTCCGCATTCCTAACTACATGAAATGTAGTTGTTGCTTTGCATTCTTGCTTAAAACTGTTGCATTTATTTGCGAATACTTGCTTCATTACAGCTTGCTGCATTTGCACGAACATCGAGTTGCGTTTGGCTTCCTGCATATCATTTTGCATTTTGCCCCTGCCTGCGGGCACGCCTGCGGGCACATATCTCTGCTTACCTTGTATGATTGTCTAAGTCTTCGGCCTTGTCAAAAATGGGTCGTCTCTGGGCTTTGACATTCACTCCCGTCACTTCTTGACTTCCGAGTTCTGTCAAAGAGGGGCAACTGTAGACACCCCATTTTTGACCGACCTTAAGACTCAGACGTCACCGATTGAGCGCTCGGTGATGTTGCATATTGTGCTCGTTCAGAAGTCTCAGAGTCACGGCCGTGAGCCCTGCCTCCGGACTTCCGAACCCTCTTCTGTGCCTTGCCTCGGTTTGCGAACCAGGCTCGATTTTCTCTGTTTTCTCTTCCTGAGGGGGGAGAGGTCCAGTGGCCGTAGGCCATTTTGGCAGGTACCTCTCAGTGGCCGTAGGCCATTTTGCCCATTTCGCCCATTTCGGAGTCCGGTTCCCGATTTTCGGAGCCGTCAGGCCGTGTGCCTCGGTTCGGGACCGTCTAACCATCTCCGATTCCTCCGGTTTTTGGCATACATCTCATTTACTCCCTTTCAAGGGACACTGGGGTCTTAGATACCCACTTCGTGGCCAAACACCACTTTCGGTGCTTAACGGCCGGTTTTCGGGACCCCGAACTGCGTGTTTTGGCCCCCGAGCATTCGTTTTGCATCGGTTTTTGTTCATTTTTGGCAGGTACCTCTGTTTTATCACCAGGAAGGTCACTGGAGGGTGGGAGGACAGTAATTGTCTCAAACAACCAGTTATCCTCCTCCGGCGCCCCCCGGCGCCCGTTTTTCTCACTTCCGGGCTAATGTTGAACACCCTAGGGCCATTTTCTTCGAGCCAAAGCCACATATTTGTGTTGTACACACATGGGAGGACCCTAAAAACACATGGCCGGCCAGTAATTTTATTTGGACCTTTTGAACCCCTCTTTCAAGTGGCCTATTCTCTCTCCTGTTTCAGAGTTGCCAAATTCCAACCACAGGGCCTTGTTGTACACACATGGGAGGACACCAACCTTTGGTGGCCGGCCAGAAATTCTCAGTGACCCTTTTGAACCCTAGCCGACCGGCCATGGGGGGTGGCCGGCCGGCCACCTCCAAGAAAAGTGAAAGGCCGGCC
This sequence comes from Camellia granthamiana, assembly GCA_036172215.1. NCBI lineage: Eukaryota > Viridiplantae > Streptophyta > Magnoliopsida > Ericales > Theaceae > Camellia > Camellia granthamiana. The sequence continues at coordinate 10,780,805 of CM069913.1, read as the reverse complement.
ATGATTCTCTCAGTCCACACTTTACAGCTGTATAGCTGTTTCCCCCAGAAAAGATCTGGATCCGGGGGATATTTTGGGAGGGAAAGCTTGGGTGCATTTCCCTCCACCTTTACACCCTTTTTTGGTCCATATAAGGGGCTGGCCAGCTCCTTCATTAGGGTTAGAAAAACTCTCTTGAGAGCTTAGATACATATCTCTCTCCATCTCTCTCAAATTCTCAAGTTTTGGTTTCATCTCTTCATCATCTTCAAGCTCTACTACCACCACTCCATTCCAGCTGCAAGGAAGGGTTTTTCAGAGGCTTAGGAGCAGCAAACTTGAGCCAAGAAGCAACAAGAGTGTGATCTTCAAGGGTAAGTATCAATCACCCTCTTTTGGCACTTTTTTTTGCACCATTCCTCTACCCTACTTGCTCACTGTTTTAGACTCCGGCCCTAACTGAAAGGGGCCTTCTTTTGAGCTATTCTACATGTTTGTTTAAGGGCTCAACCCTGTTTGAGCCCTCTATGATGCACTTGCTTCAATATCATTTTGTATGTCAATATCTTGCATGCTTTTTTTAGTTCATGTGTGATCTATTTCTGAGCCTGATGTAAACTGTGAGTGGGCCTAGTTTGAGCCCTTCTTAAACATTGAAGAAGGGCTCAACCCTGTTTGGCCTTTCTATCATGCACTTTCTTCATAATCTCTCACATTTACTGTAAATTTGCATGATTTGTTTGGCCTACATGTGATCTGTTTTGGAGCATGTCATGAACTGTGAGTAGGCTTATTTTGGATCCCTCTACAACATTGTAGAAGGGATAAACCTTTTTGGGGGTCTCCATGTTGTGTTTGTCTTTATATCCCTCTTTGGCCCCCATTCTTGCATGCTTTGTTAGCCTATTTTACTTCTGTTTTTGGGCCATCCTCAGAACTAAAATGGGTCATATTTTGACCCCCTGGACATATTTCATTAAGGGTTTTAGGCTTTTTGGTGAATTCTTGGTATACCTCTCTTTATAGCCCTCTTTTGGCTCATATTTTGCATGCTATTTTGAGCATATCTACATACTGTTTTGGGGGTTGTCATAAGCTGTAAATGTTCATATTTTTGGTCTCTCTTCAGTGTTGTAGAACTGTATTTTTCAGTTTGAGCATTGCATATACCACTTACTTCATTATTTCCCCTTTTTTCCCCATTTTTGCATGCTGTTTTTGCCCCATCTATGATTGTTGTTTGGCCATGGTTTGTACTGAAAAAATGCTATTTTAGGGACTGCCTAGCATCTGTCTTTACACTTCATGTCCATATTGTGCATGTTTGACATAGCTGTAAGCCATTCCATTGCATTTCGGGGCTTATTTCGGGCATCGGGTGTAATTTTGCTATAATTCAGGGGCTGTTTTGCATCATTTTGGCTGCTGAAATTTGCATGTTCCATATTCCATATGCCATGTTTCATTTCGTATGTCATTCCATGTCTTCGGGCCATTTCTCGGTTTGCGTGCCCGCGTGCACGCATTTCGAGACATCTTCTTTTATCCGACGGCATCCTATGTGAGTCTGGCTGAGGCCCTCTCATGTTGGTATAAGCCCATCATTGCATTCGCATGCCATTTCATGCCTTAGGGCTATTGCCTCGGTTTGCGTGCCCGTGTGCACGCATTTCGAGGCACTTCACTTTTATCCGACGGCCTCTCATGTGAGTGTGGCTGAGGCTCACTCATGTTAGTGTAAGTCCATTTTGCATTCTTTATGTCATTTTAGCATCATTGCATTCCGTATGCCATTGCCTCGGTTTGCGTGCCTGTGTGCATGCATTTCAAGGCACTTCACTTTTATCCGACGGCCTCTCATGTGAGTGTGGCTGAGGCTCACTCATGTTAGTGTAAGTCCATTTTGCATTCTTTATGTCATTTTAGCATCATTGCATTCCGTATGTCATTGCCTCGGTTTACGTGCCCGTGTGCACGCATTTCGAGGCACTTCACTTTTATCCGACGGCCTCTCATGTGAGTGTGGCTGAGTCTCTCTCATGTTAGTGTAAGTCCAATCTGCATTGCGTATGCCATTTCATGCCTTAGAATCATCACCTCGGTTTGCGTGCCCGCATGCACGCATTTCGAGACATCTCATTTTCATAGCAGTGTGCATGCTAGGTCATATGTTAGCTGCATTTCATGCATATCATGCATATTGCACGGGAAACGAGGTATGTTTCGCACTCCGAGTGACGGAACGGATTTCAATTCCCAAGTCACCGACACTCCGGATTATCCATGATGGAGTTAGGTTTTGTTGTAACATTCACATGCATTCATCCTATATTAAATTGTGCAATTTGGCTCCTCGGCCATCATGCATCGATATGCGTGATTGGTGGCACAAGGATCGAGGCATGCATATATTTGTGAAATACATTGCTATGCCCCTTTCCTGCTCTCTGTTGCAGCAAAATCCAGGATCAGCAGTCTTCCGGGACTTGGCACGCATTTCGAGAAACATTGCAAACAGATGCTAATTGGGGCATCCCAGTGGATTTCCGCGCAAGGCGGCCCAAACATACATTGTTCATCAGAAGCAAGGCAGCCCCTGGCTTGCATGCCAGTTTACAGTTTTTCTTAGTTAATTTGTTAATTAATTAGGAATTTGTATATTATTCGGACTGTAATATTTGGACTGTATTATTCTTTCATTCGGGACTGTATATTTATTTGGACCCTCTGCACGAGGGCATAACTGTAATAAGTGTGGGTGAGTGTGATGTATGTCTTCCAACCCCACGTCTTTCTTCCCTTTTATTTACCTGCTTACAATGGTTAGATATAGGGCATATTTCATTTAGCATATAGTATGACAGCATGTTTGCATCATTCATCTGTTTTGCATGCACCGGGCTCGGCGCATCATACAAACTGCATTTGTATTTCAATTCCAAATTGAATACGTGTTAGTTGTAGCATTCCATATGCCATGTTTAGAATAGTCGAGCCTGCTATAGTTTACATCTTTGCATGTGTTGCATTAGGCAATTCTGTGTATCTAGGATCATGCATGGATTTCTAATCAGCTTCTGTTTTGGTTTGGAGTACTCGGTAAGTTTTATGCTTCAGCATCCTTGCATGCGTGTGAGTGTTGCCATGTTAGCATGCTTGCCATGAGGCTATGTGCTTATGTGATATAACTGCCTTGAATGCCTGTGGGTGAAGGTTGGGTTACTTGGATTGGACAATTCATCAAATGTTTGTTTTAAGCCCACTAGATAGTGGCAAAGTCATATTTTCTATGCCCACCCGAGGGTGGCAAAACCTGCATTTTAAGCCTACCTGCGGGTAGCAAACCATTTTCAAACAAACAAACATGAAATGTTTTGTTTTAATTCAGGCGACTCAGTCTATACTTGTATGCTGTGCGCATCACATAGTAACCTAGGCTAATAAACCAGAATAAGAACATACAATGTTTTCAAAATAGGATATCATGGTTAGTAGAGGCCGGTCTTTGACCGGGCGAGCGGGGGTGCTCACGAAGTGACCTTCCCCAATCGTACCCAAGTTCCCGAGCCGAGGCAACTTTGGTGATGACGGACACGTAGCCTTTGGCACCGAGTTAGGGTTTCCTAAATTTCCCATTATAAAATATTTAGGTGGCGACTTTGTATCTGGCAAAGCAGTCCATGTTTGGCACTTCTTTCAAAAAAATCTGTTTTCAAAACGATTTGCCGGATTTGGACTCTTTGGTTCGAGATTTAGAACCGTGACATTTGAGTCCTTCGAACTGTAGTGACCCAATATCGAACCAGAACGGGGGGGACTCGTACTCCTTCCCTGGGATGCGTTCGGGGACGTCTACACACCGCCGCTGCCAGTTTCTCCTTCCCTTGCCGATCGGCGCTGCCTACTGCTTGTCGTTGTCGTAACCTTTGATTTCTCTCATTGTTCTCTTGTTGCTCTCTCTCTCTCTCTTTGCCCTTCTCTCTCTCTCTCTCTCTCTCTCTCTCTCTCTCTCTCTCGCTACTCTCTTTCTCTTTCTTTTCTCTCGCTGACCTCTTTCTATTATGTTTGTGCTCTTTACTCTATATATACATATATATATAACATCATTGAGTCAGGTATTAGGTAAATGGCCCGGCTGACCCTTGTTCAAAAAAAACAGAAAAAGACTCGGCTGATGTTCTTTCTCTTTCTGTCTGTGCTCTCTCTCTCTCTCTCTCTTATTTATAATTTTTATTTATATATACTTATCATCATTGATAATTTTTATTTATTTACTTATCATTTATGTAAATTTTTTATTTTGTAATAGAGAATAGATAAGGAAAATATAAATGATGGCTGCTTTGCTAGTGAAATCAACCCTTCTACACCAACTGCAGAATCAACTACTGTTGCTAGTTCTACTACTACCACAATGCCTGTCAAAAATTCTAGTAAAACTCGTCAATGCCCTAGTATTAATTTAGATAAGAAGAAATTTGAGGTTTGGGAACACTTCACCTTATTTGATGATTGTGAGCCTTATAAACGTAGGGTTGCTTGTAAGTAGTGTGGTAAGGATTATGATACTCTTGGAAAACAAGATGGGACTAGTAATATGTGGCACCACCTCAAGCATCAATGTATGAAGTCTCCTATTAGGGAAGTAGACTAAAAAACAAAAAATGCTCTCTTTTGTTTTTTAAAAAAAAAAAAAAAAAAAAAGAAGGAACATGATGGTCAAACGATTGGATCTCTCAAAGTAGTAGGATATGATGAAAACTTTGTAGGGAAGCGCTAACAAAGATGATTATAATTGATGAATTACTTTTTAAGCATGTGGAGAAGGAAGGGTTTAGAAATTTTTGTTTAGTTATGCAACATAAGTTTTCTGTCCCTTCTCGCACTACTGTTGCTTGTGATTGTCTAAACTTATTTCTTGATGAAAAGCAAAAATTGAAGAAAGTTCTAAGGAAGCAACAAGTATGACTAACCGCTGATACTTGGACATCAATTCAAAATCAAAATTATATTTGTGTCACCGACCATTGGATTGATAATGATTGGAATTTGCACAAAAGAATTTTGAGTTTTTGTATAGTTCCTAATCATAAGTGTGAGACAATTGGCAAACAATTAGACAAATGCTTGCAAGACTGCAGGATTGATAAGATTTTCACTATTACAGTTGATAATGCAACCTCTAATGATGGTGCTATTGCATTTTGAAGAGAAGAACCAAAGATTGGCCCTCCACTTTCTTGGCAAATAAGTTTTTGCATATGAGATATTGTGCACACATAGTGAATTTAATTATTTGGATGATGTTATATTTTTTAGTATTTATTGCCTTGTTAAATTGTTATTGTATAATTTGTTTGGATTATTAGTTTACTGGTTTGTTAATGTTTAATGTTGTATTAGATGAATATTTTAATTTTGACTATTTTAGTTAATTATAAATTAGATCTTTTTATTATGTGATTCAAGTTTTGTAATTTGAATTATATTTTTTTATAAACTACCAATCTGCCCGCACCGCTTGTTTTTGGGAAGAAAAATGATAGATTCTAATGATATTTTTATCAATCCGTCACCTGTCATAAAGTTTCTATTTTTCTCTTCAACCGTGCTGGTCCTTACCGGACCACCCCTACTTTTACCACTTTTCCTGCTATTGTCATTTGATAAGGAATGGTTTTTGTGTAATAATTTTATTAGACTTTTCATTTCAGTAAGACACGATTTGAGTTTAAAATTAAATTGAAATAATATTGCAATCACACACCTTAAAACAATATAATTTTGTTTTGACTTTAAACATAAAACGTCGCAAGGAATCTTGATCCCATTAACGCCACTCTCCCAACAACCTCCATCTTCTCTTTTTCTTTTGTCTCTTTATGATGAATCACACGTATGAATATATTTTGAGGAAAAGTCACAATCTACATAATATTTTTCGATTTTAATTCACAATTAGTTTTCGTTTTAATATATATATTTTATTTAAAAAGCCATGCACACATTCTTTTTGTTTTGGTATGAAGCACGCACACATTCTAATACGTTTTTTGGTATGGCTTCTTTTTTTTTTTTTTTTTTTTTTCTCTTGGTATGAAGCATGCACACGTTCTAATACGTTTTTTGGCATGGCTTTTTTTTTTGGGTATGAAGCATGCACACATTCTAATACGTAAGAAGATAATAGAGGAATGTTGTGCCAGCTAATAAAACTCGAATAAGGAGAAATTATTCAGTGTTATTGGAACAATTTTATATTATGTTTTAAATTAGGTAAGTTACACTTTTACCTCTTTTATGTGTGACTATTTTTTTTTTTTTTTTTTTTTTTTTTTTTGACTCTTCATATTTCAAGTATTTTTAATTTATTTTTAAAATTAACTTCTATTCAAGTTTAGACAGAAAATGCAACATTAGCTGTCACATAACATAAAAATATATTATCATATGGGGTTTGAGTTTGTGTCAAATTTTTTAATTATATAATAAAATATTTTTATGTTACGTGACCGTAAACGTGTCATTTTTTTGGTCTAATTTTATATATAAATTAAAAACTTAAAATAAGAAGGGCCAAAGTAGGGGAAAAAATTTCAAGGGTTCAAATAAAAAAACGACCAAATATAAACGGGACAAAGTATAATTTATCCTTCTAAATTAATAGTTATTGGTCTAATTTATAAGATTTTTCATTTTTGAATTAAAATTTAAGAAATAATATAAAATATATTAATTAATAAATGAAATAATGTGTTGCTTTAGAATTATTAAATAATTTCTTTAAACGAAGTTAAAGAATTATTTTATATTAATGATGTCATGAATTATTTTATAAATTTTGTAATAATGATGTCATTTGAAACTTTTAAATAATTGCATTGAGAACAAACAAACGTGTGTGTTGCAAGTTGCTAAGGTTCCCAATCGGAATGTGTACCCGAAGCGTGTTGGTGGGTTTGGTCGAAATTGCACTATTTTATTAAACCCCAAATTTTGAATACAATTTCAATGAGAAACACGGTAAAAACACCTGTTGAAGATCGACTCTCCCGAAACTCCCCGGGAAAAATAAAATAAAATAAAATTTGATGGCAGTTTTGATTTCTTCATATTAGGTTATATTTCTTAATTTATCCCTTTTAAATCATTCCTATTGATATAACATTGAAATTAGACTCCACATGACAAAATGTTGTGAAGTATTTAGGTGTGCAAGATGCATACCATATGCACTTACATAAATTACTTTACAAAATCGCGTAAAGTCTCACAAATATATGTAAGTCATAATTTCTCAAATTTTTATGAGTTAACTTATTTATATTTCTGAAAATTTCCACAATTTTGTGAGGTAATTTACTTATATTTGTGAGAATTTACGTAAATACATATGGTATACACTTGCACACTTATGTTGTGTTTGGTAGGGAGATTTGTGAAGGGATTTGTTAACGAAAAAATAAAAATTATGTGAAATATGAATAAAATATAGGGGTTTTTTTTTTAAGGTCCCTGGTATTATGATTTTATAGCATAAAGGACACCAAATATTTTCATAATGTCTAAGGTCCCTCAATAATATTTTCATAATGTCTAAGGTCCCTCAACCTTGATCCAAAGAAGTTTCAGTCCAGAGAAATTTGGTCCAGAGAAATTTCAGTCCAGAGAAATTTCAGTGCAGAGAAAATTGGTCAGAGAAATTCTGGCCCAGAGAAATTTCTCTGGACCAAATTTCTCTGGATGAGTTTCTCTACTTTTCTTCTCATTCACATCCAAATCTTTGTGATTCCACATTGTAATATGTAAACAACATTAGAAGGGATAACAATGGCATCCAAATGTTCCAGTGCATTCATGTGAGACAAAAAGCAAAATCTGCCAAGAGAAGAGTTGGACATGTCCAAGAAGGATGGGGAACTGGTTTCAAGATATAGAATCTGCATATGTTGCTCCAGAGAGAATAAGCTTCGATATAGGAACTTTATTACCATGCCCTTCAAATATAAAATGAATGTTGCAATTACTCATGTTTAAACTTGGTCTAGAGAAATTTCAGTTCCAGAAAAAATTGGTCCAGAGAAAATTGTGGGAAGAATTTCTCTGAACCAACCCAGAGAAAATTTAGTTCAAAAACCAGAGAATTTCTCTGGTTTCAACTTCAAATGAAAAAAAAAAAATTATAGAGATGATTGATGAGGAGGTAGTGCAAAATAAACACACACAATCTTTCACTCTCCATTTTTCAAACTCACCTGCGAACTATTGCTAACGAAACCAGGCCTCTTCTCCATAGATCCATCACGCTTGGCAGATTTCTTGGTGGATCCAATGTGGGACTTCTTGAGACCCAAAATACCCTTCCAACGAGTAGAGCCCTTGGGGGGCCTAAGCGAGAACTCATGGTCATCTTCTTCATCGTCCACCATCAGCTCTTCTCCGAGAGTAGTTGGTTTCTGCAACTGGTTGGAACAACTATTCTTGAATGGCAACAACCTGCCCTTGAAAAACAACTCATTAGCGCTCATCATGGAATGGTTGAAGACAGAGAATTCGAAGTCGAAGGAGGGCAGAGGAGCTGAGTGCGATCCTGAAATTCTTCATTCCTCGAAACCCCTCCGATCTCAACCGCAGCCTTCGAAACAGCCTTCCTCGGCCTCATATTCCACGGCTTCGCCACCGATTCATCACCATCAAGTCGATCGATGTGTCTCTTCTCCATAGATCAAGCTCAGGACAACGTGAATGGAGAGGGGATGGGGTGAGGGACCTTAGACTACAAAAGAACAGATTGTGGACTTAATCCATTACTAAAAGTTGGATAGGGACCTTAGACCGATTTTCCCTAAAATATAATTATATTTCACCTAATTTCACATACTTTTTCCCTTTCTATTTTTAAATCTCTTCTTAAATCTCCTAACCAAATACAATGTTAAAAATTACCATAAAAAATACTTGACAAATCAAAATTTAATACTTGTAAAAATATCATTAGAGATGATTTTTAAGAATGATAAATTAAGCCTTCGTTTGACAACATGGGTTGAGTTGGGTTGGGTTGGGTTTCGGGCTATTTTAGCCACAAAAATATAAAATAGGTATTTTAGCCCAATAAGACAAAATATCACATCCAATCCATAATCATTACATTCTTTCTCTCACAAGAGTCAAAAAAGTCAAATAACTCATCCCAAATAAAACTTTTTAGCCCCAAATTAAAAAATCAAAATATCACAAAATTAAAAAGTCAATCGACTTCCCAAACGGACCTTAAGGCCTCGTTTGGCAAGTGGCCCTTTTAGTCAAAAAGTCAAAAAGTTACTAAAAAAAATTAAAAAGCCAACAATCCATACCAAAAAGTCAAAGATTCCTTTTTCTCTCTACTTTTTATATATCTTTTCGTAAAAAGTCAAAAAGTCATCACAAACATACTAGTTTTTTTTACATCACATTTTAGCCAAAAAACCAAAAAGTTACTAAAAAAACCTGTTATTAAACGAGGCCTAAGTGTCTTAATAAATGAATAAAGGACAAATTACACAAATAGTCCCTATAGTTTGGGGCTTGTGTCACTTTGGTCCTTGACTTTTAATTGTGATACATGACCCTGAATTTTTAATCTTGTTCCAAATAAGGACAATTGAATATATAATTAGATTTTTCAAGGATAAAATTGTCAATTTAATAAAATATAAACTAATTTGACAAAAATAAATATCAAACAAATATTTTTGAATTTTTAAAAATTATTTCTCCCTACTAAAAATAAAATTATGTAAAATTGATAAATCTTTTAGACATTTTTTTTACCAAATTAATTTTTATTATGTGTTTGGATGATGATCATGTAAAATTAATTTTAAAAAATTAATCATGTAATTTTTATTAATTTTATCATTGGTGGATAAAAATAATTTTAAAAAAATTAAAAATATTTTTTTGACATTTATTTTTATCAAATTAGTTTATATTTTATCAAATTGACGATTTTACCCTTGAAAAATCTAATAATATTTTTAATTGTCTTTATTTGGAACAAGATTTAAAATTCAAGGTCAAATATATCACAATTGAAAAGTCAAGAACCAAAATGACATAAGTCTCAAACTGTAGGGGCTATTAGTGTAATTAACCTATGAATAAATAAAGCCATTTTCACCCACCGAACATGATTTCTACCCCCAGCTGGGGGTGACCCCCAGTGAGGTGTCACTGGGGGATTGGTCCAAAAAAACAATTTTTTTTTTTTTTTTTTTTTTCTAAGTTTCGGCCAGTGGGAGCTCGCCACCTCACTGGGAGTGAGACCCCCACTGGGTGTATAAAGCAGCTCTCTTTCACCCACCATCATCAGTGATCTTCATAGGCTTGACTTTGGGCAAAAGCTGACAACGAAAAAAGTGATTTCAAAATTTTTTTTAGATGTTATATTGCCCTATAAAAAATTTACTAATAGATGATTAATGTGGTAACTGTTTAATTCACTAATAGAATATGATTATACCTTGCCTCTGGGGAAATAAAATTTGAAATTGAAGTTAATTAAATTTTATTTTTGATCAATCATATCACATGAAAAAATTAAATAGATTAGTAATTTTATTTATCAAAAATAATTTTGTTCATAAATTAGATTTTGTAAATTTGATTAATAATTTTACAACTGAAAAGAAAAATTAAAAAAAAAATTGTAACATTTAAGTGACATCTTCTTACCGTTTATTATTTTTTACTTAGTACTTCAGGTTAGATTATTTTGATTTTGATTTTTTTTTAACGTAAACTTTGATATATATATTTAAGTAAATAGTAATAAATATATATGGAGCTAACCTTTTTGTCAGCACAGTCAAATAAAAAAATAAAAAATAAAACATAATCTTTATTCAAAGGTTTTTTGTTTAAATATATCTGAAAGGCTTCATATTGGGAGTTTGAAAGTAGCCGGCCCTAGACCTTTCCACGTCCGGCGAGCCACCTTCATCTCAGTTGCCCGCTCCCACCTCCAACTTGCTCCCACTACTGATTTGTTTCTAAAGTATATAGCATTTGTGGTTTTGATCCCTCAAATTTCAAATATACAAATTTAGATCTTATTTGTCATAACTTAAAAAAGTTAAAAAGTTAAAAAATCACTATCATATTTAAGTTATATCATCTTATTTAGGTCACATCACCTCTCTACCATATCACTTCAAATCTAACCCATATTTCATAAAAAATTAAAAAATACACTTATTTAGATCATCTCAAACCACCCTCTTCTTTTGGGTGAGTAATCTCAAACCACCCTTTAGTTTCGAATTTATTGGTTTTGTTATTACACATACAAAGTACACTTATTTATCACAAGGTACACTTATTTATCACCGTCCTCCAAAGTACACTTGCTTCTTGGTTTTTTTGGGTGAGTAAAATTTATCACATAAAAGTTTGAGATGTACCACAAAAAAAAAAAAAGGTAGTAAAATTTATCACACATAAAAGCTAGGATTGTTTTGAGATGTAAATTAAAAGTTAGGTAGTTTTTGGTGGAATTTTAGAATTATGATTTGAGAATAGAGTTATATTTTGAGTTTGTGAGTTTTGAAATTATGATTTAAGTGTGAAAAATTTGTTCAGTTATGAGTTTTGAAAAGAGTTTTAAATTAAGTTTGAATTGAGTGATGGGATATATGATATTTGATACAAAAACTTACAACTCATAAGTAAACACACAATCCAAAATTCTATTCAAAACTCATAAAAAAATTTAAAAAAAAAATTACAAATATTTTTTTTGTAATATAAAAATAACAAGTGCAAAAAAAAAAAAAAAAAAAAAAAAAGAACACTGTTCCAGTCAATCAACCGGACGACCAGTAGGATGTCTGGTAGGACATTCGGTGGGACGACCGGTTAGCTCAAATTTTCCCGCTTTTGAAAGAATTTTTAAAAGTAAGTGGGGAATTAATTTTTGAAAATGCTAAATAAACACCACCTCAAAAGTGAGTATGGAATTATATTTTGAAAGTTCCACCAAACGAAACTTTTTTTATGATTTTTAAAATATATATATAAAATGCTACGGTGCCGTTTGGTAACACTTACGTTTTCAGTTTTCTGTTTATATTTACAAAAATTTTAAAAACTCAAATAAAAACTTGTTTGGTAAAATTTTTGATTTATAAATCAGTGGTCTCAGTTTATAAATTTGGCCAAAAAATGAAAACACAAAAAATATGTTTCCATTTTGAGTTTTGAGTTTTGAGTTTTTTTTTTTTTTTTTTATCACCCAACACTAGCCACCACCCGTCACTATTTTCCACTACCATCTTCCTCCACCACCACCCACCACCCACCCCCCACCACTACCTGCCACCACCACCCGCCACCCACCACCCGCCACCACCACCCACCACCCACCTGCCACTCACTCACCACCACCACCCACCCCTCGCCACCACCACCACCTATCACCCACCTGCCATCCACCCGCCACCACCTGCCACCTACTTGCCACCACCACTCACTAACCACATGCCACCACTATCCACCACCTGCCACCAACCCGCCACCACCACCACCATCACCCACCACCCACCCGCAACCCACCTGCCACCACCACCACCACCACCACCACCACCTACTCGCTACCACCCGTCACCGTCACCTACCCACCCGCCATCACCACCCACCACCACCAGCAGCCATCCGTCACCCACCTGCCACCACCACCCGCCACCATCACCACCACCACCACCACCGCCCACCCGCCACCACCGCCCACCCGCCATCCGCCACCTACCTGCCGCCACCACCCACCACTCGCCACCACCACCCACTCGCTACCACCCGCCACCACCACCTACTCGTTACCACCCGCCACCGCTACCGCTATCGTCACCCACCCACCCGCCACCACTACCCGCCCGCCACCGCCCACCACCACCCGCCATCCGCCACCCACCTGCCACCACCACCCACCAACACCACTACCACCACCACCACCGACTCGCTACCACCCACCACCCGCCACCGTCACCCAACCAACCACCACCACTACCCACCTGCCACCACCCACCCACCACCACCACCACCCACCACCACCACCACCAGCTACCCACCACCCACCATCACCACTTTCCACCACCGTCTTCCACCGCCACTTGCCACCACTTGCCATTTCTCACACTTTTCTATATTTTTAAAATTTTTTAAACACTTTGTCAATTACCAAACGCGTTTGTAGTTTTTGTTTTCCTAAAAATAAACAAAAACCAGTTTATAAAATTTTTATAAATATAAACTGAAAACGTAAACGTTACCAAACACACAATACGTGACTCAAAAGAGATTAAAAGTTCAAAAAATACTTTTAATCTCGTCCCCAAAAGAGGCTTTGATATAAAACTCTTACATAAAAATACGGTTTGTTTGGAGAATGAGTTGACTTTTTAGTTTTTTGGCTTTTTTGGTTATTTTATCCTGGGACTAAAAAGTCTGGTTTGGGAAAAACTTTAGGCTTTTCTGACTTTTTTGGTTATTTTGTAAGAGAAATAATGTAATAATTATGGATTGGATGTGATATTTTATCTTATTAAGTTAAAAAATCTATTTTATTTTTTGTAAGTCAAAAAAAAAAAAAAAAGTCCTAATTTTTGCTTCCCAAACGAAGCTATATTCAACAAAGCTAACTAATCTGATTGTGATGGGGTTTGAACAAAAGATAAACGGTTTTGTTTGATTGGTCTCAAGGGCTAATTTCTTTTCTTTTTCTTTTTTTTTTTTTAAATTATTTGGTTTAACATTTTTGAAAAAAAAAAAAAAATTTAAACTCACTTTTCTCTGTACTGTACATCAACGAATAAATTTTTTCTCTCTTTTTTTATTCTTTCGCATTTTACACGTCAATCAATCAGTTTTTCTTTCACACTCATTTATTCAACTACAATATATATATATATATATATTAAATCATTCCAAACTCAAAAACTCTAATACTATTTTCAAAATATACAACCAAATAAATTTTATAATTTTATAAATTCTTTTTAGAAAATTATTTTTCAAAATTGTTTCACAAATATAAACCAAACATAGCCAATAACCTATGGGTTTGGCTTTTTTCAAATTGACATCTCAACTTGAAAGGGTGTTTGGACTTGGTAAGCCCATTTTGGACTGATTTTAGTGATTCGAACCTTTCATTTTTAGAACTAGTTGAATAGAATATTCATGCAAAAAATCAAGATGATTGGATATTAGTAACTATATATCTGAATCATATTTGTTTAAAAAAAATAGACGATAAATATAATTTCAAATATAGCCATTCATTTTTTTGTAATACAAACTTGATTCCAATATATAGTTATCGATATTCGATTATCTTAATTTTTTGTAAGAATATTCTATTTAATAAGTCCTAAAAGTTAAACAACTTGGATCATCGAAATCAGTTCTAAAATAAATATACTAAACCTAAACACTCTCTTTAGTTGAGATGACAAATATGAGAGAAGCTCAATCCCAACCTTATTTAACCCTGTCAATTATAGTGGATCAATTTATATAATTAGTTAGGGCATGTTTGTCATGTTAATTTTTTGACTTGTTAAAAAGTTAAAACATTCAATCACACTATTTTTTTATTTTTTTAAATACTTTTTCATAAAAAATAATTAAAATAGCGAATTACCAAACCACTCTATATTTGGCCTCGTTTGGGAACAGGCTAATTTAGTAACTTTTTGGCTATTTGACTAAAATATGAGCTAAAAAAAACTAGTATGTTTGGGATGACTTTTTGGCTTTTTACCAAAAGATGTGCAAAAAGTAGAGAGAAAAGAGAATCTTTGACTTTTTGGTATGGGTTGTTGGCTTTTTGGCTAATTTAGTAACTCTTTGACTTTTTGACTAAAAAGTTCGGTTGCCAAACGAGGCCTCAATTTTACTTTTATTACATGCATATATATATATATATATATTTAATGGAATCAGTTAAACGCGTCAGATTCTACCGTGTATAATCGCAAAAAAAAATAAAATAGCAAAAGTCAGGAGGTGAATTTGGCTTCGTTTGGAAGTATGGGTTGGGTGGGTTTAAGGGTATTTTAATCGCAAAAAAAAATAAAATAGATTTTTTAGTTTAATAAGGTAAAATATTACCTCTAACTCGTAATTATAATATTTTTTTTTTCATAAAAAATTAAAAAATCTTTTCCAAACGAGATTTTTTAACCCTAAACTAAAATAATTAAAAAGTTAAAAAGTTAATTCACTTTCCAAACAAATCCTTTATTAAAGATAGGATTTATTATTTTATATTAAATAATTAAAAAATATAAAAATTTATGATTAACTAGAAACATAACCGTTATACTCTAAAAATTTTTGGTCGGAGTACTACCAAACTATGTAAAATGAACACGTGGCAAAACACACCAACTCTCAATTCTCATTATTCATGTGGGAAAAAAATACAGGCTCCATTTGGTCAAACTTCCTAATTATAATTTGAAAATAGGGTGAAGCACCAATAAATCCTAAATTAGTAACTTGTAGACTGATTAGTCCTAGCTTTTTTCTGTTGAACCGATAGGTCCTAATGTTTGGGTAATGTCAACGTTATCCTCAATAAATTGTATTTGAAAGTTTTAATAGAGGGGCGAAAATTGGTATTTATTATTGGGTGAATTACCGATTTAGACGTGGAGCGCACTATAGGCGTTTTTACTTTTTTTCCCCTCGTTTTCCATTGAATGTTCTAGTCTCTGTAAAGGAACATCGATGTTTCACATTTCCAATCCTGAAACATTGCAATTCATGGCCATGATCAAACCCTACAAACATCATTCGTTCCATCATCAAACATCATTCGTTCCATCATCAACATCAGCGACATCCACAACCACCGTTTCCTCCCTCACGACGACCACCACCACCGGGTTCTGTTCATCAATGGCGACAGATTGTGGATCATCGTTTCCGTTCTCTGACCTCAACGCCGAGTCGGCCTCTTCAACACCGCTGTCGATACTCCTCAATTTCCTTGATTCCGAACTGTCTCTAGTCAGATCCGCCTCGTCCACATCCATAGCCAATCCTTCCTTAGCCCTATCTTTGCTAAACGACTTGAAATTGAAATTATTCGACGCGGACAACGCATTAAACTGCGCTCGAATCGTCCAGAGCGTGTTCTGAGAGGCGCGATTCACGTCCATCATGCTCCGGCAGGGCTCCGGCGAGATGCTGAACGCCGACGCCAGTTCGTGAGGAATCAACGGCTGAGACAACGGCGTCAGATCGTCGGCGCTCGGAACCCTACCTCCCACTCCAACACTCTGTCATCGGCTCCGGACTCAACACCTTTGCCATCATGGATCTGATTTGAGGGAAATGATGTTAGAATGTTTGATGATGTTCAAATGTTTGATGATGTTGGTTGATGTGGATGATGTTCACAATTTTGTTGTTGATGTTTGTTGATGTTGATGATGTGCACATTTTTTTTTGATGATGTTTGTTGATGTTTGATGATGCTTTGTTAATGTTTGATGTTAGTGATGTGTTTGACGATGTTTTGTTAATATTTGATGTTTGTTGGTAATGTTTTGATGATGTTGGTATATTTAATGTTATTAATGTAGTTAATGTTTAGATGTTGTAATTGATGTTGAAAGGGTACATAGGTAAAGCCTCATCAAAACAAATCAAAAGGGAATATTCCTTAGGACCAAATGGTTTAAAAGAAAAAACACAGGACTAAATGGAGTAATATTCTCTCAATTGGGATTTACCGGTAATTTTTCCTTGAAAATATGAGTTGTATTTTAAGTTTATATATTTTAAAATTATGATTTAAGTATAAAAAATTTGTTTGATTATGAGTGTTGAATTGAGTGTGAAATTGAGTTTTAAAAGTGTGATTTGACATGTGAAGTAAGAAAATTTGTTCGGTTATGAGTTTTGGAAAGAATTTTTAAAACTTAATTCAAATTGTTATAACTCATAACAAAACACACTATTTTTACACTATTGAAAATTCTGATTAACACTCATAACCAAACTTT
Source organism: Camellia granthamiana (assembly GCA_036172215.1). Taxonomy (NCBI): domain Eukaryota; kingdom Viridiplantae; phylum Streptophyta; class Magnoliopsida; order Ericales; family Theaceae; genus Camellia; species Camellia granthamiana. The sequence continues at coordinate 10,763,772 of CM069913.1, read as the reverse complement.
TTTTAAAATTCAATTAAAATTTTTTATTATTAACAGAAAATAACATTTATTAATTTTTTAATTGAATATACTACAAAGGAAATAATTTTTTTTAAAATAAATATTCAAAAAATTTAAATCATAAATATTTAAATAATTTAAATAATCTAAAAAATTTAATAAGTAAAAAATTAAAATAAATATTCAAAAAATTTAAATCGTAAAAATTTCAATAATTTAAATATTCAAAAAATTTTAATATTTTAAATTTAAAAACAACTCTTCACTCAAATCGTAACTAAACACATAAAATAAAACTCAATTAAGAAATTATTTTTAAAACTCATAACCAAACACATAACTCGAAACTCCATACTACTTTCACAACTCTACACTCAAATTGTAACCAAATACATAACAAAAAAATTAAAATATTTAAAAATATTTTTATAAAATGGAGTTTGAATTTATTTTTATAAAATATTTTAAAATTAAAAAAATTAAAATCGTAATATTTAAAAATTAAAATATTTAAAAATATTCAAAAAATTAAAAAAATCGTAACATATTTAAATATTAAAATATTTAAAATCTTAACAAAATTAAAATATTTTAAAAATATTTAAATATTAAAAATATTTAAAAAAAATTAAAATATTGATTTGAATTGAGTTTTGAAAAGAGTTTTGAATTATGTGTTTGGTTATGAGTTTTGAAAAGTAATGATTATGTTTTGAATTGAGTTTTGAGAAATTGGTGTAGAATTATGATTTGAAAACTCAAAACAAACACTATACTTAAATCAATGGGTGAAACTATAATTTGAGAGACTTACCAAACGGAGCCATAAGCTTTACACAGGGGTCACAATCGACCCGTTTGGAGATGTTGATTATTGTAGTAGGTCAAAATTTTTATGTTTAAAAAGATAGTTGAATTTTTTATAATTAAATATAATATTTGTGAGAGAAAAAATAAAATAATTATGAATTTTATGTAATATTTTATCTTAATAACTATTTTAACTTATTTTATTTTTTTACGAATTTTAATCTAAAAAAAAAAAAAAAAAAAAAACTAAAACCCAACTTCAATATATTAAAAAAATAAAATAAAAATACAAGTGGGGTCAAAAGAAATATGCTAACTTCTCAAGAAAACAGGAATACAAGTGGTTACATCTAGACTATAGGTATACACGCCTATATAAATGTGATCACAACTTAGACAGAAACTCATAGTGAGCTCAACATAACATAACATAACATAAATCCCAAAAATGGAGTTTCTTGGTTATCTAGTGTGCTCTATGGTTTTCTTGATACTCATCCGTGGCCTTGCATTGTTTCGTAGAAGAAGAACACTCCCACCAGGCCCCACTGGCCTCCCTCTCTTCGGCAACCTCTTCGAGGTCGGTCCGAAGCCCCACGAATCACTGGCAAAGCTAGCCAAGACGTATGGCCCACTCATGACCATACGTATGGGCAGCAGAACTAGCGTGGTGGCTTCTTCGCCGGAGGTAGCCAGAGAAATCCTTCAGAAAAACGACGAGGCCTGCTCTGGCAGAATCGTCCCCGACGCTGCCACCGGGCAAAAGCACCACTACCTGGCCCTGGTGTGGATCTCCACGGTCGAACAATGCCGGTTGATTCGCCGCGCGCTGAGCATATACCTGACAAACCAACAAAAACTTGACACTTTGCGAGGACTAAGACACAAAGCTGTGGGAGAGATGATTCAACATGTTAGAGAGACGAGAGATCGAAGCCTGGCGATCGGAGAGTTGGCATTCATTACTGCTCTGAATATGATGTCCAACACTTGTTTCTCTGTAAATGTGGCTGGGTTCGAGTCTGGAGGAGAGGCACAGGGGTTCCTGAATGCAGTGAAGACAATCATGGTGGTTGATGGGAAGTTTAACATTGCAGATGTGTTTCCATGGTTGAAGCCTTTGGATCCTCAGGGATTAAGGACCAAAGCCAAGGTTGCTTATAGGTGGCTTGATGATGTCTGTGATGGGTTCATCACTCGGCGGCTCAAGCACAGAGAGTCGAATCTGCCGAGTTATGGGGATTTATTGGATTCCCTTCTTGACTACAGCCAAGAGCATCATGAGTCTGAATTCAACTGCAAAAATATTAAAGTCTTGCTTGGGGTATGCTCTCTTTCTCGGCAAATTATTAAATATATATTCTTTAACCAATCATCATTTAATGTCTATTTATATTTCCCAATTACCTAACACAATATCTCACCTACTCACCTTCTCCACCAATCATAATACTATAAAATACTACGTATCCATACTCCGAAATTACTGAATAATAATTCCTTTTTTTCTCTCAAAATAAGTTGGTTATAAGAAGTTTTTACTAAGTACATTATTCATGCAAAAACAATTATATTGATCTCACATCGGTAACTACTTAATTTGAATAAATTTGTCATTAAAAAATTTATTTTTAAAATTATATTTATCATTATTTTTTTAAGATAATGCGATTTTATCATGTGGCCATTAATACTTTATCAACCTGAACTTTTATGTAAATAGAGGCACCAATAGATCAACCGTTCAAATTATTGAATCTGGGCCAACATCCCCTCAACTAAAGCATATAAATATCCCTATTACTAATATATATGTATATAAAGGAAATTTAATATTTGTGTCTGAAAAAAAAACATTGGTAATATACATTTATTGCTGTGAAAATCTAAGAACTTTGGAACAATTCTATTGGCTTCAATTTAATATAGTTCTTTTGAGTCTTGGTCTGTGTATCAAATCGTTTTTAACAATACTTGCTTATTTTTGATCAGAATCAAATTGTTTTGTTTTGTTTTTTAAAATTGAAAAGCAAATCGTACAGTTTGTACTAAATTTAGATTGGCTTACTAATATTGACAAAATTCTTTACCCAGGAGCTACTACTTGCAGGAACTGAAACAAGTTCAAACACAGTTGAGTGGGCAATGACTGAACTGCTGCTGCATCCCAATATAATGTCGAAATTGCGCGAAGAAATTACAAAAACAATAGGACCAGAAGGAACAATAGAAGAATCCAAGATCATTGCATTGCCCTATTTACATGCTGTTGTGAAAGAAACAATGAGGCTGCACTTAGCAGTGCCTCTTCTCATACCCCACAAGACCGAGACAGACGTGAAGCTGCGCGGTTTTCTCATTCCGAAAAACACCCAAATCTTTGTGAATGCATGGGCCATTGCTCGAAACCCTAGTTATTGGGAAAACCCAACTCAATTCATGCCCGAGAGGTTTTTGAGGTCCGAAATGGACTACAAGGGCCAAAATTTCTCCTTTCTTCCTTTCGGTTCTGGGCGTCGAATGTGTCCCGGTATTCCTCTTGCTCAAAGGGTTGTGAGCTTGATGATTGCTTCACTCGTGTATCATTTTGACTGGAAGCTTCCTGATGGCGTGACACCGGAAAATTTAGACATGACTGATACTTTTGGCATCACACTACAAAGGGCAACGCCGCTTCGTGCTATTCCAGTGGCTAGAAGAGACTGAACTTGACGAAATAAATCTCAACCTTCACAACAATATGCTAAAGAAGTGATAATAATAAATAATGGTGTTACACACACTAATTACTATGTTAATTAGTGTATCAACACATGATATAGCAATGTAATTTTAAAATTATGGATCCCACTTAATATATAAATTATAATAATTCAAAGATATTAAAATTATGTCACATCATTCGTTAATTCATATATATTACCTTAACAATCCCGCTACGTAGCTCGAATATACCGTGACTCAAGTGGCCTGAAATCCCAAATCGACGTCGTTTTGGTCGTTTTGGTTTTGGTTTTTTTTTTTTTTTTTTTCCCATTTTCTTCATCCTTTCTGTAACTCACAGAAAAAGAAGAAGAATGAAGAAGAAAGAAGAAAGAAAAAAGAAAAGAACAAAGAAGAAAAAGAAGAGAAATTCAAACCTCCAATTCGAACCTCCAATTTTGTAACTCACTGGAAGTTTCAAAAAGAAGAAATTCGAACCTCCTACCCAAAACATAAATCCTTTCTGTAACTCATTGGAAGTTTCAAACCTCCAACTCAAACTTCCAATTTTTATTTTTATTTTTTTTTTTGGGTAGGAGTAATGATTTTTCTCTCTTTTATCTGGAAATTTCAAACCTCTCATGGACTCACTCACTGGAAGTTTCAAACCTCTCATCAACACATCAACACATCATCATCATCATCAACAACCAACACAAAGGCTTCACAGAGGGAGATACAGAGAACGAGAGAGAGATACATAGAGAGAGATAGATACACAGAGAGAGAGTGATACAGATCTGTGTACACAGATCTGTATGTGTATACACAAAGGATGGCGGGCGCCCCACCATCGTGCCATCACCGTCGCACCATCGCCTCTGCGTCTTCTCTCTTCCCCTTTCTTCCTCTTTCTTTTCTTTTCTCTTCCCTTTGCTCCCTATTTTAGAGAAAAGAGAGAACGAAAAAAAAAAAAAAAAAAATCAAAACGACGTCGTTTTGATATTCAGGCCACTTGAGCCACGGAAAATTCGAGCTCTGAAGGATTTTCCTTACTTTAATTATCAAAAATGATCATTTCTTTTTATTTATATAGCTCTCTTTCTTCTCATTACACACACTTAAAATTTTAAATTTTCACTTTATCTCTCAACAATAGGAAATTGTTTTGTGTTTCTAGAGCATTGTCCCAACATATCCAAAAGCCACGTAATCATGTGAGACTTGGCCCTACATGTAAGGGAATAAGAACTCCTCCATACTTCATCTCTTCATATCTATTCATACTTCTCTTATGGACTTCAATTCAGACTCACTTTGATGATCCAAACTGTCTACTTCATAGGCTTCACAGTAAAAGTTATTCATACAAAAAATTAAATTTATCAAGCAACTATAAATACAGAAACAAATCACGTTTTATTTTACAAAATAAAACGTGATTTGTTCTTATTCTTACAGATATCCTATCAAATTGATTTTGTGCATGAATAACCTTTATTACGGAATCTACAAAATAAAATATTTAAATCAGTGAGTTCGAACTTAAACCCACAAAAAAAGTATGTATAAATATAAAAAAAATACAAATATGGAGAGGAGCTTATTCCAAATGCAAGAGCCTACACAATCATGTGGCTCCCAATTATATTCGCACAATGTGTCAAGAGGACATAGTAATTTTTCCTGTATTGGCACCACTAAAACATTTGAATACCCTAGGCACCACTCATTACCTTCCAATTTTTTTTTGGGAACTTACCAATAAGTCATATATACAAAGTTCAAGACCCATCTAATCCTCAAACAAAACACTTGCACCAATTAATCCTATACATTTTTAATTGTTACCAAAAAATCTTATTTATTTATTTATTTTTAATTTACAAACACTGTTACATCTTACTACCGTCGGACTTCCGTCAAACGGTCACCGGAGACTCATCGAAATGTTCAACATCACCGGGAAGTCGCCAGAGTATCGTCGGAAGTTCACCGAAGTGTTAAGAACGTTAATAGAAGTCGCCGGAATGTTCAGAATGTTCACTGAACGTTAAGAATATCACTGAAGACTCACCGGAATGTCTAGAATATTGCTGGAAAAAAAAAAAGAATAAATAGAGAAATTAGAGCAAAAAAATATAGCAAAATGTGCTAAATATTGATAAACAAAAAAAAAAAATGAAACAACAAAAAACAGCGACAATGGAAAAAACATATGCTATTTTTTATTTTTGTAAGGTTTAAGCAAATAATCTCCAATATTGATCAAACTGAAAAGTAAGTTTTGAAACTGTAAAATATTATTGTGGGGGCCGAATATTGGGAGATGTAAAGAGGCCGAATAATTGGACTTGGAGAGTCGAAATATATACATCGCATTCGGCCCCGTCTTACACATTTAAATCCTACCCTATTCGGCTAAATAGCCGGTTGAGTAAGGAGTCGAGTGGAAAGCGGTTTGCAACAAAAGGAGCCGAGTAAATAGTTATACAGCGAATTGAAAGTGGGCCCAGCCCCGAGGCCCAAGAAAGAAAAGATATAAATAGAAGAACATCAGCCAGAAAGAGGTATGTAAGAATCAGTATGCTTAACTTAAAATACAAGTAATCAAGAGAGTGGATATTGACTTGTCCGTCGGAGTGCTAATTCCGGCACCCCCGACCGGAGTGTTTATTCCTTTTCAGGTTGTTAGCTGAGGATCTCGAGCGCCCCAGTGGATTAAAAGAGTATTTTCAAAACCACTTCCCCAATTGGCGCCGTTTGTGGGAATATTCAACTACATTCATGGCGGGCGCAACGGAAGATCTTCCGATAATCGTTGACGAAACTACACCGAGAGATGATCTCACCCCAACAAACATGCTGGGACTAGAGACTATCATCGCAACCCTGAACTTCGACTCACCCTCGACTTTAGCTCATGAGACAATGCAAGCGATTATGGAACAAGCAAAGCAAAACGAACAGAGGTTAGAGAACATGATCGCTGAGAATGAACGTCTCCGTCAGGATTTGGCCTTGGAAATAGCGAAGTCTAAACAAGCTATACGCCAAGATCCGGAATGACTTCTGAGGGCAGATGGTTGATGACCTCGAGCCCGACAACAAGACACTGACAGCGACTCTGACTTATTATCCCCGGAGCCCAAGAAGAAGGGACGACCCGAAACTACCAGTTCCTCTAAAGAGAGTCCACGTATAAGGCATAAGCGAAGATGAAATGGTTCAGACGAAGAGGACCAGCACGATCCTTTTGTGCGACGGATCGCAAAGGTAGTACTACTACGCAAGAAGTTCAAAGCCCCATCGTTCACCTTGTACGACAGGAAATCGGATCCCACGAATCATATCTGTCACTATAAGTAAGCCATGGCGTTGCATGCAGACGACGAAGCTCTCATGTGCAGAATACTTCTGAGCAGTTTGGGACCGTTGGCCGTCAGATAGTATTATAAACTGGAGCCGGCTTCGATCAATAGCTTCCATCAACTCCAAAAATCCTTCAGGGCAAGGTTCATCACCAACGAGGTCCAGCCGAAGCAAGCCGACTCTCTCTAGGCAATGTAGATCCAGCCAGGAGAAATCTTACTAGCGTATTCGGCGCGCTATTGGGAATGCTTTAATCTTGTCGATGATGCTTGCAACGACTCCATAGCCATTACCGCCTTTAAAATGGATTTGCATCTTGATAGTGCTCTCCGCAGTTCCTTGACTAGAAGACCCCCCAAAACAGTCTGGTCATTGATGAAGAAAGTTGAGGAATACTGAAAAGTGGAAGATGACGCCTTGCGGGTTAAAGCCGAAAACATGGCGAACAAGACGGCCCCTTCTGAAATTGCTCAGCCGTTAAATTCTGTACCACCTCAGAGCCCAGAACCATGGCATTGGGCTAAACGAGACAAGAGACGGGATTCTTGCCAATCAAGCTACCAATGCTTCCACCGAGCAAATGAACAACTGCAAGTCGATAGCAGGCGCACAAGGCGCGCAGACAAGAAATACATTGAGTTGTCAAAGCCGATCAGCGCGATTATGTCCAAAGTCCAACACCTTCCATTCTTCAAATGGCCGTCCAAAATGGTGGGACCTCCCGACACGAGAAGACAGGATACGCAGTGCGAGTATCACAAGGATCACAGCCATGATACTGAGAGTTGTTATGCATTAAAGGATCACCTGGAGGAATTGGTACAAGATGGTCGGTTACAACAGTACGTTCAAAAAGGCAACTCAACCAAAGCAATAGCCTTACGACAGGACTCACCTCCACTCGGCGTAATCCACATGATATACAGCCTGCTAATGTCATCCACGGTGCATACGATTCAGTCGAATCCCAACCCTCAAAATCAACTCACTTCGGCTAAATGGCCCCATGAAGCTGCGAGCATTGCTTTCAATGATTCAGATTTGGCCGGAGTGACACTTCCCCATATCGATCCCTTGGTAATCGAGTTACGTGTAAACTGATTCACCGTTGAGCGCGTACTCATTGATCCGGGGAGCACATCGAAAGTTATGTATTACAAGACATTCACCAAACTCGACTTCTCCGAATCGGACCTTTCTCCAGCTCCTTATCTATTATTCGGCTTCAAGCCAATCCAGAATACCCGTTGGACAAATCATACTACTCGTTCGAGCGGACTCCCGAACAGTGGATGTGGAATTCTTGGTCGTCAAGCTATCGTCGCCGTATAATCTCATCATGGGGCGAACTTGGTTGCATACTATACAGGTCGTGCCAAGCACCTATCATCAGCTGCTACGCTTCCCGACAGAACGCGGCATTGAGCAAATCCATGGCTCCCAAAAATCAGCACAAGCATGTTATCTCCTTGCTGGAAAGATGCCAAAAGAGTTGCAAGTGAATACTATTGAGGTGCCGGATCGAGAGAGCCTCGACGATGTTGGGTGGCTCCCAAGTGAAAAGGCCACGGAAGCCCTAGATCGAGTTGAAATTGACGGAAGCCCAGACAGGTTCTTCATGGTCAACGCCTCCCTGAATCAAGCCGACAAGCAGCGGCTAATTTCTTTCCTACTTACCAACCTTGATGTATTTGCGTGGACTCCATATGAGATGCCGGGTGTAGATCCGTCTGTTTCACAGCACCATTTAAATATTGACCCTAAATGCAAGCCGATTATTTAGAAAAGCCGGCGGTCAGCCGCAGAGCACACTGCTGCCGTTGTTGAAGAGGTTGACCTGTTGCTTAACTTCGGGGCAATCAGGGAAGTGACCTACCCTGCATGGCTCTCTAATGCTATGGTTGTGAAGAAGAAAAATGGGACTTGGCGAGTGTGCATTGATTTCACGGACCTAAACAAAGCCTGCCCCAAGGATTGTTTTTCCCTCCCCAGAATAGACCAACTTGTAGACGCGACGGCACGCCCTCAGTGTATGAGCTTCCTCGATGCTTACAGAGGCTACCATTAAATTGCCATACATCCGGAGGATCAAGACAAAATTGCATTCCTCACCCCAAGAAGAACCTATTGCTATAAGGTTATGCCTTTTGGGCTGAAGAATGCAGGGATAACTTACCAAAGACTAGTCACTGCCATGCTCAAGGAGTAGCTCGGCCACACTATGGAAGTGTACATTGACGATATGGTGGTCAAGTCTAAAGAAGAGCAAACTCATCTAGCCTGCATTTTATACAAATACAAAATGAAGCTGAACGCTTCCAAATGTGCGTTTGGGATCGGCTCTGGAAAATTCTTGGGTTATATTGTCAACCACCGAGGAATCGAAGCCAACCCGAGGCAAATCACAGCAATCTTGGAGCTCAGCTCCCTCGTTCAGTGAAAGAGGTTCAAAAGTTGATGGGGATGGCCGCCGTACTCAACAGGTTCATCAGTCGGTCCATAGATCGCTACCAACAATTCTTTCACACTCTACGGCAGGGCAAGGCTTTTGAATGGACCTCTGAGTGCAAAGCCGCTTTCAACGGTCTCAAGACCTACCTCTGATCAGTTCCACTCTTGACAACACATTCGGCAGGCGACTCGCTCATTTTGTATCTGGCGGTTTTTGACCGGGTCGTCAGTGCCGTATTGATAAAGGAAGAGCTGGGGGAGCAGCGGCCAGTGTATTATGTGAGCAAGGCAATGGTTGACACCGAAACACGCTACTTTCCCTTGGAAAAACTCATTCTGGCCCTTGTTATGGCAGCAAGAAAGCTGATGCATTACTTTCAGGGGCATACCATTGGGGTACTAACGGACCACCCTCTCCGGTCGGTACTCCGTAGTGCAAAAAGCATCAGGGCGCGTTTCAAAGTGGGCTCTTGAACTCGGCCAGTACGATATTCAGTTTCTTCCTAGAACCTCAATCAAGGGACAGGTGGTTGCCGACTTTGTGGCTAAATTCACTGGGGGTCTTGCCGACTTCAAGTCTGATGAAATTCAACCTAAGCCGAACTGGCGAATTTATGTTGGGGACATTTGGCAGTTGTACGGTGATGGATCGTCCAATCAACGTAGCAGCGGGGCTGGAGTAGTGATAATGGCTCTCGACGGGGCAATAATTGAGCAGGCTGTCAAACTCGGCTTTGAAGCATCAAATAACGAGGCCGAATATGAGGCCCTGCTAACTGGCTTGCGGAATGTACATCTCTTAGGTGCTCGGCGTCTGCTTATATTTTGTCATTCAAAATTGGTGATCAATCAGCTAAATGGGGAGTACGCAGCAAAAAATGACCGTATGGCCGCTTACATGAAAACGGCAAATTCCTTGCTGGCAAAATTTGACCATCATGAATTGAACCAAATAACCTGTGACCAGAACACACATGCAGATGCCCTGGCTTGTCTAGCCTCCGCCATTAACCCAGAGATTAAATGGACCATTGAAGTTGGTTTCATCCTAGAGCCGAGCAGTGGCCCTTCCGAGGAAGTCCAAGTCAATGTCATAGAGTCAGGACCGAGTTGGATGGACTCCATTGCTACATTCTTGTCTTCTGAACAGCTCTCAGTGGACAAGAAAGAAGCACACAAGCTGCGAAACAAAGCCCTGCAATACTATTTGGATCCACAAGGAAAATTTTATAAAAAATCCCTTTCTGGTCCATACCTGGAATGCGCTCATCTAGACAAAGTCGAATCACTTCTGACTGAAATACATGAAGGCAGTTGTGGCGCCCATTCTGGCGGGCGTTCTTCGGCTCATCGAGCTGTGACACAGGGGTATTACTGGCCGACAATGAGAGCCGATACCGAATGTTACGTAAAAAAGTGTAAACAGTGCCAGAAGTTCTCTCCTTTGACCCACCTGCCTGTTGAAGAGTTAAGCTCTATAACCAGTCCTTGGCTGTTCACCCAATGGGGACTTGACATCGTCGGAGCACTGCCTCGTGCCCCGGGTAACAAGTAATTTTTGATTGTAGCGACAGATTATTTCACAAAATAGGTAGAAGCGGAAGCACAAACGCACATCCGAGATACCGGCGTGAAGCGTTTTGTAAGAAATATCATAACACAATTCGGCATTCCAAGAGCACTTATTTCAGATAACGACACCCAGTTTGATTGTGGTGTCTACAGGGAATTGTGCAGCAAGTATGGTATTCGTCCCTACTATTCCTCCCCTGCTTATCCACAGAGTAACGGCCAAGCTGAAGCCTCCAACAAATCTATTTTAGACGGCATTAAGAAGAGGCTGGAGAAAGCTAAAGGAAGATGGGTAGAAGAGTTACCAAGTGTGTTATAGACTCATCGCACCACTCCAAGGAGGTCCACTAGGGAGACGCCGTTCGCTTTGTGCTTCGGAATGCAGGAATCATCCTCTTGGAGATCGGCCTCCCAACTTTAAAATCAACAGTTTTTTATTTGAGTCGAAACGATATGATGTTGGCCTTGGATTTGATTTTGATTGAAGAGCAGAGAAACAGTGCCCTTGTATCCATGGCACGGTACCAGTAACAGCTTGCTAAGTCATATAACCAGCGTGTTCAACTGCGCCGCTACACAGCAGGAGAGTTGGTCTTGAAGAAAGTGCTTCTAGCTGCTAAGAATCCAGCCGACGGAAAATTGAGTCCTAATTGGGAAAACCCTTATCAGATCAACTCAATCGCGGGAGTACAAGCATATTGGCTCAAAGACATGTCTGGGAGGAGTCTACCACGGCCTTGGAATTCCACACATTTACGTAAATTCTATCATTGACTCGGCTTGTGGGGTTTGATACTTGTACATATTTCACTTTTGCAATGCAAAGTTTCCCGTTTCCGCATCACGCAATTCAGTTCAAAAGTCTCCGGATTCAAAGCGCCCTTTGTGGATATCACAATTGGCCAAGCCAAGTCTTCGGATTCATAGCCCCATTGGTGCAGGACACCTTTGGGCAGATTAAGCCTCCAGATTCGGAGCGCCCTTCATGGATATCATGATTGGCCAAACCAAGTCTCCAGACTCGGAGCCCCATTGGTGCATGACACCTTTGGGCCGATTAAGCCTCCGGATTCGGAGCGCCCTTTGTGGATATCACGATTGGCCAAGTCAAGTCTTCGGATTCGGAGCCCCATTGGTGCATGACACCTTTGGGCCGATTAAGCCTTCGGATTCGGAGCGCCCTTCGTGGATATTACGATTGGCCAAGTCAAGTCTCTGGATTTGGAGCCCCATTGGTGTATGACATCTTTGGGCCGATTAAGCCTCCGGATTCGAAGCGCCCTTCATGGATATCACGATTGACCAAGCCCAGTCTCCGGATTTGGAGCCCCGTTGGTGCATGACACCTTTAGGCCGATTAAGCCTCTGGATTCGAAGCGCCCTTCATGGATATCACGATTGGCCAAGTCAAGTCTTCGGATTTGGAGCCCCATTGGTGCATGACATCTTTGGGCCGATTAAGCCTCCGGATTCGGAGTGCCTTTCGTGGATATTACAATTGGCCAAGTCAAGTCTCTGGATTCGGAGCCCCATTGGTGCATGACACCTTTGAGCCGATTAAGTCTCCGGATTTGGAGCGGCCTTCGTGGATATCACGATTGGCCAAGTCAAGTCTTCAGATTCGGAGCCCCATTGGTACATGACACCTTTGGGCCGATTAAGCCTTCGGATTCGAAGCGCCCTTCGTGGATATCACGATTGGCCAAGCCAAGTCTCTGAATTCAGTTGACCACTCGCGTAGGTCAATTATGGGGCCGAATAAGACTTTGGATCCAGAGTACCCTTCGTAGATATCACGATTGGCCAAGACAAAAAGCCTCCGAATTCGGAGCCCCAGCCGTGCATAACACGTTTGGGCCGAATAAGACTCCGGATTCGGAGCGCCCTACACGACGAAAATTAAAGCATACAAATATTCAAAGTGAAATGCTTCGTTAAGTTGAGTTGGCAAAAACCGTATACACATTAAAGCATACATTCAAAATGAAATGCTTAATTAAGTTGAGCCGGCACAAACCGCATAAACAAATTAAAACATGTAAACATTCAAAATGAGATGCTTAATTAAGCATGCAAACATTCAAAATGAAACGCAAACATTTAAAACAAAGTATTTTATTAAGTTAACCAATAGATACATAGCTGATGCCCAATCTGTGTTGGAGCGTTTACAATATATTTAATTCTATTCGACATCACCCTCGTCATTGTTCTTCTCAATTTCGAAAGCACTGAAAGGAAAGTGATGACGTTGATATAATGGCGACGCCGATTCAACTCCTGCTCCTTGGAGTGCCTCTGCGGCTTGGAGAGCCTTAATTCACCCATGCCTAAAGCCCCGATTCTCGCATCGGCATACCTCCTCTGCGAGTTTCTTCTTGGTCTTCTCTATCCCGACTTTTCGGCCTTCGTGGAAGCCTTGTTCATAGGCCGCGGCCTTTGCATTCTCTATTACGAACATACTTGCCGTATCTCGATCGGCAATCGCATGGCTTAACAGCCGTTGGGTCACTCTTTTATCCACGACCGAGTTGGATTGTCCGGCCGCACGCGGCTCGGTAGTTTGGGCCTTTCTTAGCTCGCGCTCTTCCTTCTCTGCACGAGCCTTTAAGTTTCGAATTTGTTCGTCTTTCTTCTCTATGTCCCGCCGCGTGGCGCACAGACGCATGCCGACTTTATAAGCGGTATACAGCCCTCTCACTGCTCCGTGGATGCCCTCTCGAAATGCTTCGAAATCTTGTCGACCAACCATCGACTGCTGGACTTCCGATGAAAAAATCTGTCGAGCAAACTCGACTGCTACACCTGGATCGTTAATAATAGAATCCGCCTCCGTCATCGGTTTATTTCCCACAAAAATCGCAAAACTCAACGGTCGCAGTGTTGCGTCAGGCTCATTTCTCGATCGCGGTTGCGGGGAGCTTCTCTGTTGTTGTTTTTCCTTTCGAGGTGATCTGCTTCGACGACTTGGGGGCTGACATTTTTCCCGTTCCCTGGACGTCCTACCTTCCGTGCATGTGGGCTTGCTGCTGCGATTCATTTCAGTGTCAAGCTCAGCCAATGTTCGCCCTTCTCCTCTACTGTTGAAGAACAGTCTATTTGACATTCGCACTTATCTAACCTTTCGCAACAAGCTGGTTTAAATTGAGTCTGGACACAATAAGTGAAATCACTGGCGCGAAGAACCCACCTCATTTATTCCTAATGCATGCAGCGCCCCCGAGGCGATTTCATTAATGCTAAACTCCAAAAGCCTGATGCCGATCGACATGCGCCGCAGCCACACCATGAATTAATGATATTCGGCTTTCGGAGCTCATGCACTGACTGGGGCAAGGGCAGATTTATTAATCTGATCGGCTAAATATCTAAGCCCGATGCCGATCGATCTGTGCCGCAGCCACTCCATGAACTAATAATATTCGGCTTTCGGAGCTCATGCACTGACTGGGGCAAGGGCAAATTTATTAATCTAATCGGCCAAATATCTAAGTCCGATGCAGATCGATTCATGCTGCAGCCACTCCATAAACTAATGATATTCTGTTTTCGGAGTTCATATAGTGGTTGAGGCAATGACAGATTTATTAATCTGATTGGCCAAATATCTAAGCCTGATGCTGATCGATTCATGCCGCAGCCACTCCATGAACTAATGATATTCGGCTTTCAGAGTTCATACATTGGCTGGGGCAAGAGTAGATTTATTAATCTGATCAACCAAATATCTAAGCCCGATGCCGATCGATCTGTGCCGCAGCCACTCCATGAACTAATAATATCCGGCAAGATGAGCTCATGCACTAGCTGGGGCAAGGGCAGATTTATTAATCTGATCGGCCAAATATCTTAGCTCGATGCCGATCGATTCATGCCGCAGCCACTCCATGAACTAATGATATTCGGCTTTCTACGTTCATATAGTGGCTGGGGCAATGACATATTTATTAATCTGATCGGCCAAATATCTAAACCCAATGCCGATCGATTTGTACCGCACCCACTCCATGAACTAATAATATTCGGCAAGATCAGATTTATTAATCTGATCGGCTATTTGATGAGAATAAATTACTAAGTTGCCTAGTTATCTAATCAGCAAGTGTACACGAATGTTTTATCCAAGATAGCGAAAAGCAATACCATTCATCAGTAGCAAAATCAAGCACAAATAATAGCAAAGTGCAAAGGAAATTTTCATTATTAAATTGGGAACAAACTGTAGCCATTTTACATATGAAAACTACTAAACAAAAAGCTACTAAATAAAATGCCTAGCAAAAACTTAAAAACTGTAGTCATTTTACACATAAAAACTACTAAACGAAAAACTGCAACAATACATTCAAAATGCTTAAATAAAAACAACTAAAATGTCGCCCTAATCAATCCTCGGAGTCAGACTCCAGCAGCTCAACGTCTACTTGCTCGTATGGAATTGGCATAGCCAATGTCACATTAGTAACAGCAAGGGCTTTGAGCCAGCCGTGTTTGAATCCCCGACTTTCAAATTTGGGGACTTCTTCCACATAACTTGCGAGGGCAGCGTTTTGCCCTGCCTCATACGCCTTAGAAGCCTCGGAGAGTCGGTTACTTTCTTTGCCTTCTTCGATTCTTCTAAGTCAGCCTCCAGTTTGGCAATCGCCTCTCGGGCTAACTTGAGCGCATTTTCGCTCGCATTCACCCTCTCCTCGGTGGCCAATCTGAACTGGTCTGAATTTCTTGCCCTTTTTATCTCGGTCTCGACCCTCATGCCTTCCGTCTTCGCCCTCGCCGCTTCGAACTCGGCCCTGCTTCTCGGGCCCTCAACTTCCGATTGTAAACGGCCAAGTCGTTCGACGACGTCATGCTAGTGACGGCCTATCTCGGCTATCCTTCCGACCGTCTGCAAAACAGAAAATTAAAACCAAAACAATATTTGCATAAAAAGAAAAGACAAGGTCAAGGTATATACCAAAAGAGCTGATTAAGCTGCTAATGCTATTGCCAGCAGATCCGGCTCCGCCCGGAAAATCGCCTTGTTAGCCGGCAATGAGACGGATGTAGCCATGCTCAACGCCATGGCTGGGTCTTTAATAGCCGACGCATTAGAGGAGATCGGCGTGTTTTTTATCTTTGGTTGAATGACAAAAGGCACAATCACATTCGACTCCTCTAAACGCGGTCGTTTATCAGCACGGTTTTCTTCAGAGCCGGCCTCGACCTCGGCATGACGCTTCTCCGGCCTTCACTTAGCCTCTTGATTGGCCTGCACAACCGCCTCGGACTTGGCACTTCGGGTTTGAGCCGTTTCTTCCTCGATAACAGGCAGGGAGGGCTGAGCTTCGGCGACAGGTGGCACTTCGGATCGAATGGCCTCTGCTTTTCGCCACGCAGCCATTCTTTCCGCGTTTTTATTTTTGGCGAGTTGTGTGAGGCTTAACCCAGCCATGTCTTCGAGGTATGCGCCGGGAAGGTCTTCTAAACCAGTAAAAATGTCATCAAACGGAAGGTCCCCTCGGCCCGAAGTGGACGGAGGGTTGGCTGAATTAAGGCCGGCTTCCTCAAAGGCCAACTTCAAAGCCTCGTCTACTTCAGCTTCGGAGTGGTCTAACTCAGCGACCTCAGCTACTTCTGTCTGCTCCGAATCAGACCCTTCGAAACCAACTTGCCGCAAGTTTTTGAAGTCGGTCAAAACAAGAGCCGTAAGAAACTCTTCACCCCTCGGAATTGGGATGTTTTCTGCCGCCGAAAACGTCGTATATGTCGGCTCGTACCAAAGGAGAATGTGGACCGCCCTCCCTTGTTTCTGAAGACTCGGACGGCAGTGCGACTTTAATTTCCGAAGGAACGGCGTCGTCGGTTGAAGTCAAGACTTTCTTCAAATCGTTTTCTGTACAAGCAAAACCATGAGATCTCAAAAATGAAGCTTTGCAAATATAAGAAAAATAAACACAAGAAGCTATACGGCCACCTGGTTTGCCCCTCTATCTAGGAATAGGATCAAGACGATCCTCGCCTTCGCCAAATTCCCAGTTACCTCGGACAACAACCATAACATCATCGACTCGCTTGCCAGAGCTGGAAAGCATAGTCACTAATTAATGGTCGGTGTCCTTGGCCCTAAGGAAATAGCGTCCATGCCGACCAGAAGACTTGGCCAAGGCATAACAATGCCGAATAGTAGGTATGCCGAGGCTAATCCTAAGGCGACGGTTTAGCTCTATATTCCCCATTACGATTCTAAAAAAGTTGACATTGGGTTGGGAGGGGATTAGACCCCAATGGCGAAGGACAGCCCTAAGAAATTGGTGAAGCGGGAAACAGATTCCGCCCTCAACAATTGATAAGAGAGGGAAGACGATTGTGCTTTCATCAACCCTCTCCATATCGAGGGTGCCGTCTGTCACAAGCGACAGACGGATGTCATCAGGGATGGAAAAATGGCATCGAAAGCCAGAGATTCGGTTTGCGGATAGGAGGTCTTTCAGATGCTTTGTCATTTTGGTCAGCCTATAGGAGTGTACTAAACTAAAGGCAAACCAGGAAAAGGGATTCAAAGCAGATAGGAAGAGAACTTACAAGAGACGGAGAGGACAATGAAGGATGAATGGAAGTTGCAGAGGTGAGTCGGAAGGTAGCCCAAAAACTAGCATCCAAAAATGTGTGTTCGAAAAGACGATAAGATTTTAAATCACAATAAATGGAAGTGTACGAAGGGGCGGGAAGTTGAATTGATAACCGAGAGGCGTGCGCTCTGACATCCGCATTGGAATGAGGTTAGCCGCCGAATTTCAGCTCTGACTTTTCGACTTCGAAACCAAACACTCCAGCTAACTGTTGCTAGTAGAGTGCTTAGGGGGCAATTGTGGGGGCCGAATATTGGGAGATGTAAAGAGGCCGAATAATTAGACCTGGAGAGTCGAAATATATACATCGCATTCGGCCCCGTCTTACACATTTAAATCCTACCCTATTCGGCTAAATAGCCGGTTGAGTAAGGAACCGAGTGGAAAGCGGTTTGCAACAAAAGGAGCCGAGTAAATAGTTATACGGCGAATTGAAAGTGGGCCCAGCCCCGAGGCCTAAGAAAGAAAAGATATAAATAGAAGAACGTCAGCCAGAAAGAGGTATGTGAGAATCAGTACGCTTAACTTAAAATACAAGTAATCAAGAGAGCAGATATTGACTTGTCCATCGGAGTGCTAATTCCGGCACTCCCGACCGGAGTGTTTATTCCTTTTCAGGTTGTTAGCTGAGGATCTCGAGCGCCCTAATGGATCAAAAGAGTATTTCCAAAACCACTTCCCTATAGTTACAGTTTCAAAGAAAAAAATCTATTAAGCATTTATTCTTATTAATCAAACTGAAAAATATGTTATGAAACTGTAAAATTTTATAGTTCTAAAGAATGTTATGAAACTGCAAAATTTTACAATTTTATACCATGATTCATTCCAGCACAAAAAAAAATTGAAACTGTAAAATTTTACAGTTTTCATCGCCTGTAACTAAAACTCGAAAACAACTTGTTCAGAACTTGAAAATTTTCTCCATTAAAACAGAAAAAGAGAAGTGTATAGCAGAGAAAATGTAGAAAAAAATAAGAGATCGAAGGAGAAATGCGGATATAGAGAGAGGATTGTACTCCGGTAACTATTTTTTGTTTAAATCTAACCAAATCTATTGTAGATCTACTCAGATCTGATGTTGACCTACTCAGATCTGATGTAGATCTACTCATATTCTTCGTCGGAAACATATCTTCTTTATCGTCGGTGAGAGTGAAGTAAAGAGTCGGCGGTCGGTGATTATCGGTAAATCCCAATCGATGGTAGTTGTCGGTCGCCGGTGACTATATATCGGAAAGAGAAAGAGAAAAAGTAAGATATGGTTACCCATCAACGATCGCCGAAAATCACAAAAAACAAAAGAGATAGAGAAGAAGAGAGACAGAGAAGAAGAATAACGTTATAAAACTTTTGAGTATCAACAAAAGATTATGAAACTAAATAAACTATACGTTTTTCAAAAAAGATTTCTTAATAATTTTCTCTTATAACAATGGCAGTTAAATGATTACCATGATCAATCGACTTACGGCCCGAATTAAAACATGTACTGGACCTTAAAGTTGTTGAGTGGGCCTGCAGGTACGTTAACTTCTTTGTTGGGCCCAAAACCTAACTGAACATGATTTGGTTTAAATTTTCAACACGTGGCTCTGTGTCACCACCGACAACTAAGCGATAATTTTCTTCATTACAATTTTTAAATAATCAGAAATAATATGCCCCATCAACATCAAATTAGCCATACTAACATTATAAATTTATAATTATTAACATTTTTGAATATTTTAACCATTTATACAAAATCTATCTATATTTATATCTATATCTATATATTTTATAATGGATAAGCGGAGAGAATAAGGAAAGGGATACTAAAGTCACACTGGTAAAATTTGAATTTAGACATTATAACGAGGGAGAGGCTCATTCATTAAGTTAATCTTTTTATCTAAGTCAAAATGTATATAATAAAGGTGTATATTTTGTATTAGTATTAGTCTTTAAATTGTTAAGTATTAAAAAGTCAATACTTGGTAAAAATTAATTATACATTATGTTAGAAATCATATCACATTTTGCGTACATATGTACCATTTATATGTTACAAACTATTAATATTGAAAGTTGTTTTTTTAAAATATAAATTTGTAACATATAGTTAGGAATGTTTATCTTATACACTTTAAATATATAGAAAATCAAATAATTAATAAATACATAGTATTTATAGCAATAAACTGAAAAAACTAAGCAAAAAAAAAAAAAAAAATGAACACGGTCGGGGTTAATGTGAGCAGAGTTTATAAAATTTTTACAGTTCAAATAATTTAATTTTAAATTTTGTTTGAACTTGGGTTAAAATTTCCCATCCCGATCTACATTCAATTCAGTCTTGGCTAAGAATATTAACAAGATGAACTAATTCATATTTTGATAACACATAATTCAAATTAATTTTCTTATGTCTTATATTTGTAATTGTTTATGCTCAAGTTTTGACAAATTAGTTTGGGTAAAAGTCCATCCAAGTTTTCCACTAAATTATTTTAGACAATTTTTTTTAAAAACATTTCCAATTAAATTTGGATAGACTTTCATATCGACAACATTAATTATGATAAATATGTGGATTTGACTTAAAATTTGTCCGGATTGTGGTAGGCCGCTCTACAAGAATGCCAAAGACGGGAATGAAAGGGCAAAAAATTGAAAGAAGAAGTATTGGATGCTCTGGAGGTTGGTGGCCTAAGTGAATAAAGTAGTTTTCTTTATAGGGGTGAGTCAGGTTCAAATTTTAAGTGATGTGAAAAATAATTGAATTTTCAACTGGCTCTTTATGAAATTTCATACTGTATTTCGATTGATCACGAGCTTTTTTGTAATATGTGACTGAGCTTTATTGATGTCTCGGTGATGGATCCCTTTGTATGAGTTAGGTTAAATTTAGTCGATAACCGGCTATTCGAGGTTAGGGCCCACAGATGCGATGGCCATATCAAAGAGCATTCTTTTTTTTTAAAAACAAAATCGAATCAGTATGTTTTATTCATAAATTTTTTGACTATATAATTAATTTAAAATGTTAAGTAAAAAATATCATATAACATTTTAAAATTACTAAATAATTATCTTTAAAAAAAAAAAAACAAACTAGAAAAAGGAAGGGGGGGGGGGGGGGGGGGGAAATTTTAGCATCATGAAAGTGACAACACCCTATCTACCTCTATTATCTCTCTTAAAACTTCCTCTCTCAATTTTTTTTTTTTTTTTAATTGTGATTGGTTTGGTATAACCTACAAAAATTAAAAAATTATCAAAAATGTTAAAAAGTCCATATTGAGGGAAACTTGTAGAAGAAGGCAAAATTATTATTTTGTTTTTTAAATTTAATTATTTAAAAGTCAAAAAATTAAAAATCAAAAAGTTAATAAGGATAGAATAGTCATTTTCATTTTATTATAATATTTTATTACACATTTTTATATAAAAAATTTAAAAAATATTCTAAACATACATTTTTTTTCTTTAATTTTTAAATTAAAAAATTAAAAAATACATTTATATAACACATTTCAAACCACCTAAGGACCACCATATGTGTCCCCACAAAACCCCAAAGTCGCAATCTTAGAGGACTGGCAATAGGACAAACGGAGACAGCTGTGACAACGACTCAACCACCCCATAACTATCGCTTACCGGCTTGGCTCCGCTCTGCTTAGCTCGACTTCGCTCGGAATGTTCTCTCATTCATTGCCACGCATCATGTTCATGATTTTCATCTCTGGAGGCACAAAATTTCCTGTGCACTATACTTTCTAGGCCAACACGTGGAAATTACGATGTAGGCTTTCTCCTGAACAGTTTTAAACACCGTTTCACTTTTTTTTTTTGGGTCAATATATATTTTTTTGACAGAGGCAATATATTGTCTTATATTTCTTTAGGTGGTGTTTGTTTTGAGAGATTAATGGGTGAGATTGAACTATTAGGGGTTGTTTAGGGTGTCTTAAATAAGTGTATTTTTTGTCTTTTTAGAATAAAAAATTGAGGAAAAAAATATAGATGTTTAGGTTAATTTTTTGACATTTTATAGAAAAATGTGTATTAAAAAATTGTATAAATTAATGTGTATGGAGAAAATTAGGATTGAGAGTTTTGCAGCTGCAATTTTTTACTTTTGGTGAAGAGTGATAACTTTTTAACTTTTTGAGTAACTTTTTGACTTTTTGATTTTTTGACAACTTGCCAAACTTGGCCTTAGTTCATTCAGAATAATAATCCATTATTTGGTTTAAATTTTTTACACTAAACTATTAGTCCCTCAGGACTATTAGTCCCAAATCTATTGGACTATTGTGTCTCATGAGGGGTGAGACAAAAATGAAAGGATAAATAAATATGAGATTAGGTGGTGAAATGATCATATTGACCCTCTACTATTTAATTATGTATTATATTTAGCAAAATTCAATAAAATTTAAATGTTTCAATTTAAAAATAAAATAATTTTATTTAATTTTTATTGATGTTTTATTTATTTATTTATTTATTTATAGATATTTTATTGATGTTTTATTTTAAAATTTTGTTTATATTTTATTAATTTCATTATTTAAATTTTAATAGAAGTTTTGTTTAATTTCATTAGTTAATTATTATTATTTTTTAAAATAAATTTATTTAAAATTTTAATTAAAAAATAACATATATTTTTATTGATATTTTATTTATTTATTTAAAAAAAATAAATTTATTTAATTGTATAAAAATAAAATAAATTTTTATTTAATCTAGTTAAAAATAATTAAAATATTAAAGATATGCTTAATATTGCTATTACTTAGTAAATAATTGAAAATGATAAAATAGTCATTTGAACATTTATCTTTCTCCATAATACCGCAAACAAACATAGGATTCATATCCTATCCAACCAAATAGTCATTTCCTGACATTTAATCTCATGACTAAACAAACATGGGATACAAATTCAGTCCAACCAAATAGTCTGGGAACAATGTATCCCAAGACTAATAGTCCAGTGGATTCCAATCCCTCATTATCCAGTCCGTCCAAACAAATACACCCTTAGAGTAAGGTTTTTCTTAACTTCACATTTTAATTTGAGAGAATTTTAGGATTAGTGAGCCCAATTACGGATCCAGTTTTGGTGATTAGGGTCGTTCATATTATGGGGTCATCTATATATATTATTTACAAAAAATTGAATTGATCCAATAATCGTTGTTTTTTTTTTTTTTTTTTTTTTTTTATCGTGTTGTCTCTAGAAAAATAGATAGTTTATTTTTAAAATATATTTGTTATCTATTTTTTTTAAAAGATAAATGCGATAAAATGAAAGTGTAAAGATTATTGGATTGACTTAATTATAGATAATATTAAGAACCTTATAAAATAAACGATTTAGATTATTGAAAAGAAATCCGTGGTAGACCCCATGAGATTTTTAAATTTTCTCAAATTGAGATGTGAAGTCGAGAAAATGTTTTTTTCTTTTTAAACATAAAAGGGTAGTTAAATATATTATGATGTAGTTGGTGGTTAATAGCACATTCTTTTGTCATGTTTATTTTGTTTTTTAATTAGAGGTTGTTAGTACTTAACCACTTGGTTGGGGATGACTTATAGACCTTAATTTTCATATTATGTTTGGATTTCTGATTTGTTAGAGAAAGAAAATTAAATAATACATATATATTTTCTTATCATTAACCAAATAAACTTTATGATTTACATTTTCTAATTTAAATTTGAAAAGTATAGACAAATAAGAGTTTTACACAACATCTCATGTTTATTTTGTTTTTTAATTAGAGGTTCTTAGCACTTAACTACTTGGTTGGGGATGACTTATATACTTTAATTTTCATATTATATGTTTGAATTTCTAATTTGTTAGAAAAAGAAAATTAAATAATACATATATATTTTCTTATCGTTAACCAAATAAACTTGAATATGATTTACATTTTCTAATTTAAATTTGAAATTAGACAAATAAGAGTTTTACACAACATCTCATGTTTATTTTGTTTTTTAATTAGAGGTTGTTAGCACTTAACCACTTGGTTGGGGATGACTTACGAACTTTAATTTTCATTGGGCAAATTACACCAACAGTCCCTATAGTTTAGGACTAGTGTCACTTTGATATCTGACTTTTCAATTGTGACACATTTGACCATACGTTTTGAATATTATTCCAAATAAGGACAATTGATACTATTGCTTAATTTCAAGGGCAAAATCGTCAATTTGATAAAATATAAACTAATTTGACAAAAATAAATGTCAAAAAAATATTTTTAAATTTTAAAAAATTATTTTTACACACCAAAGATAAAATTATGTAAAAACTGATAAATTTTTTGGACATTTATTTATTTATTTATTTTTATCAAATTAATTTTTATTATGTATTTGGATGAAAATTATGTAATGGGTGACAGTTAAGATTTTAATATGTAATCGATATATTTATATAAAATGTTTTTAGTTTTGGATTTTTTAATTTAATGGATTGGTTTAATAATGATATCAAAATTATCGTCATATTTGATTTTTTGAAAAATAGAAACTCATTTAATGAAAATAAAAACAACCACCCATTACATGATCATCATTCAAACACATAATAAAAATTAATTGGTAAAAAAAAATAAATGTCTAAAAGATTTATTAATGTTACATAATTTTATCTTTAATGGGTAGAAATAATTTTTAAAAATTAAAAAAAAATTGATATTTATTTTTGTCAAATTAGTTTATATTTTATTAAATTGACGATTTTACCCTTGAAATCAAGAAATGATATTTTCAATTGTCCTTATTTGGAATAAAATTCAAAATTCAGGGTCAAATGTGTCACAATTGAAAAGTCAGGGACCAAAGTAACACAAATCTCAAAATATAAGGACCGTTAGTGTAATTCGTCAATTTTCATATTATGTTTGGATTTCTGATTTGTTAGAAAAAGAAAATTAAATAATACATATATTTTTTTATCATTAACCAAATAAACTTGAATATGATTTACATTTTCTAATTTAAATTTGAAAAGTATTAGACAAATAAGAGTTTTACACAACATCCCATCCACAACCAAAAAATCTATCAGCATCTCCATTCATAAATTTTTTGGGGTAGTCTTATTCCTTATATTTAATGGTGTCTTTGTTAAAAAGTGACAGGATTTAAATGGGCTACCTAAATTTGTATGATTAAAATATGTATTTGCTAAATGCTGTCTTCATCTACAATTATGTAAAAAGTTTAAAATATATTTTAATAAAATTAAATAAAAAAATTAATGCAAACTATGACATATTTTCATTTAAGTTATATGCAATGTTAAAGCAAGCAGTGTTGACTAGTGGCACCTTATAATTTTTCGATGCATTGGCTGAGGGCAAAAAATCTATCATACTAGTTTAAATAGATGAGCACAAACTCTCAAGTAGCTAGCAATCACAAATATGGTAAGTAATCATTTAGGAGTACTCCGATACTTAAGGGAATAAGTAAAAGTTAAAGTTTTCGCCGTAATTGAAAATACGAGTAATTATTTAGGGGTATTCCGATACTTAAATGAATAACTAAAAGTTAAGTTTTCGGCATAAGTGAATACAAGCTCAAATGTCAATTTACTTAGTTTGAAAATTAATCTCTCATTTATATTTGATCACTTTGTTATTGAGAATTTTTTGCAAACTGCTTGCCCATGTTGATTCAACTTATGAGAGCTCATGTCCTCATCTTTCGTCTTTTTAGGAAGTGATAAGTATTATCCGACTTTTGATGTATTTTCCCTTGACTTGATCCACCTTATGCTTCGGCTGTGCCCTCTGAATATTATGTTTGACCAAACACTTGTTTTGATGATTGTTCGGATATATGTTCTTAGTGGAATAGCATAGTCATGTAAAATTACTTCCCAAATTTTTTTTTGTCCCCAGAAATTCGCACTCTAAAGATAGCCAAAAGAGTTTGAGTTACCCAACTAGAATAGGCAACATGCTCTTCTTAATTTTTCCCAAAAAAAAAAAAAAAAAAGTGGCTACATTTTTTTTCATATAGCCAATCAATCTTATTTAATTGAGACACAATGCTTAATTTAATTTGATTTATTTAGATATATATGTTTGAGGAATAAAAAACTTATAAATTTATTGGTCACAATTTTGCATTATATTTATATGGCCCACTGAAGAGACAAACACAATAAATAGACGAGATTATTTTGGTGCATGCATTTCTATACTTCAAGTCCAAGAAAAGGTAGGAACCCACTCTTCAATACCTACTTTCTAAAACTCCATTTGATCATATTGAAAAATATGATAGAAAGTGAAAGTGATAAAAAGTAATAAAAAAATACAAATTTATTTATCGTGAAAAAAGTTGTAACAGCATTGGGTTGTGAGATAATAGCTGATTGCTTTCGCAAGAAAATCAAAAAAATAAAAAAAAAACTTCATTTTTGATTGAGTTTTGAGAATATGTTTTTTTTTTTTTTTTTTTTTTTTTTTTTTTTCAAAAAATAAAATTAGTTTGACAAAGTAAATACTGAAAAAATATTTTTTTAATTTTAAAAAATTACTTTTGTCCCACAAAAGAGAAAATTCAAAGTATTTTCTTTTGCAAAGTGAAAGTCAATTTACCAGCATGATCTGAGTTGTAAAGAAAATTTAACCACTTTTACACCACTATTATGATAAAAAAATACAAATTTTTTTTTTTCCTTTTTCTCACACATCTTACTTTCTTCATTCTAACCAGACTTATCCTAAAGAATTACACTCGAGTCATAATTTTGTTTTTAATAATAATAATAATAATTGCACCACGGATCTAGAAACTTAGATAGGTGGTATACAAAATAAATAAATGAAGTAGTATTAAATTTCCCTTTTTTTGTGTCTACCAAACACACCCTTACCAAAAATATGCTTCCTTGCTTCCTGCGCAACATCACCACGTAAAATAAAAGGAACCAAAATAGAAAGATGATCACAAACTATACTACAACAATACTCCCACCATCTCCAAAAGTTATTTAATATTCGTAGGTGGAATGAATGAAATAGAATAATCATTTTATCAATTTCTTTTTTCATATTTGGTTAATTAAACAAAGGGTGAATTATACTATCAGTCTTTATAATTTGAGATTTGTATCATTTTGATCCTTAACTTTTTAATTGTGACACATTTAATCCTGAATTTTGAATCTTGTTCCAAATAAGGACAATTGAAGATACTATTACTCAATTTCAAAGACAAAATCATCAATTTGATAAAAATAAATGTCAAAAAAATATTTTAAAATTTTTAAAATTATTTCTACCAAAGATAAAATTATGTAAAATTGATAAAAAAAATTTCACATTTATTTATTTATTTTACCAAATTAATTTTTATTATGTGTTTGGATGATAATTGTGTAATAAATGGTTGTTTTTATTTTCATTAAATTAGTTTCTATTTTTTCAAAAGTCAAATATGGTGACAACTGTAATATCATTATTAATCCAATCCATTAAATCAAAAAATCTTAAGTTTAAAAATATTTCATATATTAAATATATCGATTACACCTTAAAAGCCTAACAATCACCCATTACATGATCATCATCCAAATACATAATAAAATTTAATTTGGTAAAAAAAAAAAATGTGCAAAAGATTTATCAATTTTACACAATTTTATCTTTGGTGGGTAGAAATAATTTTTAAAAATTTAAAAATATTTTTTTTTGACATTTATTTTTGTCAAATTAGTTTATATTTTATTAAATTGACGAATTTGCCCTTGAAATTGAGCAATAGTATCCTCAATTATCCTTATTTGGAACATGATTTAAAATTTAGAATCAAATTTGTCATAATTGAAAAGTCATGGATTAAAGTGACACGAGTCCTAAACTATATGGACTGTTAGTGTAATTCGCCCTTAAAAAAATAATAAAAATATATTACAAATGAAATTATTATTCGCCATAATAAAAAAAATGATAATGTCATAAGAAATCATAAGGAATAATCATTATGTTTTAGAATAATGTGCAGGACCCCTTTTTAGGACCCCCTTTGGACCCCCTCTTGATTTGATTGGTCACATTTTTCTTCTTTTCTCTTTTTTTTTTCTTTTCCCTCCAATCACCACCCGCCACGTGTCAAAGGGGGGTGGTGGGGGTGGTGATTTGAGGGGGTGCCAATCACCACTGTATATTTTATTTCACTTGATCTCATTTTAGTAAACTAAACAGTGAATTAGAAAACGGTTGCATAATCGAGTATGTAAAATGTACAAACATTTTAAATTACTTAACGTGCCTCATCAAATTCTATTTTAATTACAAAACCGTTACATACATGAAATTGTTATACAGAAATATACTAAAAAAATTTATTATGTAATCAAGATTCATTAAATACAGAATCCATAATACATGAATTAAATCTACGCCATGCATTCTTTGCTTGAGTCATTTTTTGTGCACCAATTTTATGCACATATTTTTATTAATGTAAAATTATATTCCAAGAGCACCCACTAATTTTCTTCCTAGTGGAGCTCCTTTTTTTTAATTATTACTATTATTTTTTCAAGTGAAGTATATTACATAAAGTTACTAGCATAATCAAGGGCACATTTTGCATAAAAAACAAATTCAATTCAGAAGTTTCAATATAAAAAAATAATAAATAAAAAAAGTTGATCAGACGGTTGGTATCATTCACATAAGAGATCATGAATTATATCAAGTGGGCCCAAAACCAAAACACAAAATTCAAAGAAAATGAGGTTGGTGATGAGTCGTTTTTGTATATATTAATCCCTAGGCTTACAGAGCTGCCTAGTGGCTTATGAGATATAGATATATGTTTCCCATAAAACGTAGAAAGCAATGAATTAACCAAATCACCAAACACACCCTTCAATTCATAGGAGAGGCTCACACAACAGTGACAGCTCAACCCTCCCTCCCTCCCTCTTCCTCAGGCCACTTTCTTAATTACTAAATCAAAAAAAAAAAAAAAAAAAAAAAAAAAAAAAAAAAGAGATAAGGGTTTGGACCATCCACCCCTAGTTTCATAACTGGAGCACAAATATTATTATTATTATTATTATTGGGTGTGTGAACCTATTCAATATTTTTTAAATTTTCATTTTTTTTTTTAATATTTGGAGTTGGGAATGAGAGAAGGATAGGAGATGGGAAAAAGAGACTTTTAAAAATCTAGTGTGTTTTAATGTTTTGATTAATAGAAAATATACAAAAGAAAAATTAACACATGAGAGTGATAAGTTGATTGATGATTAAGCTTAAAAAATCAATCTAATTTTTGAATTTCAATACCACTACTCTTATTTATTTTGTTGGGCTAGTGAGTGGTGGTTTAATCTCTTTCCCTCTCTCTCTCTCTCTCTCTGTCTCTCTCTTTAATTCTTTGGCTTGCATATGCATTAGGCTTTCTCTTCTCTTGTCTTGTTTTTTTCTTTTAATTTTTTTTAGAAAAAAAATTTCCTCTTTTTGCGTATTAGTTTGGATTGATTTAGCTGTAGGAATTTTGATTATTCGAAGTATTAAAAACATAAGTTTGAATTGTATAAAATTTTTATTCTGCAGCCACATAAAAATTGAAAATGAAGGGTAATTTATTCGGTAGTTTAGGAGTACAATTATGTGGTATTCTATGATATTGTGATTGATAAAAAAAGTAAAATATTAATTATATAATAGTCCCGAAATATCACGTGATCATACTCTCTCATCAATCACCATTCATTATACTCTTCATTATCTTCAATTACGCAATACAAATAATTAATACTTCACTTTATTCACCCATCATACTATATTATGTGGTGTTTTGAAAAGTTGATAAAAAACTGACTTTTTAACTTTTTTGACAAAAAACTAGATTGTTTTAGGTAAAAAAATTGACTTTTTTAACTAAAAAAAGTAAAAACAAAAAAATTAACTTTTTACTATTGTTTTCAAAAATACAACGTAATCATACTCCCAAACTATCGAATAATTATCCCATTGGTGAAACACTACTAGAGAGTCTCAAATCAGAGACTTTAATGTGCACCTAATAAAATTATTGTATGTAATTTACCTAAGATTAATGTCACCTAATCCAACTCACAATCCCAAGCTTAGCTGGGGTTGGGTTACCTTAGGTTAGATTAGGTTAGGTTAGGTTAGGTTAGGGGTTTAGAACACAACCATTAACGGAATAATAAAAAATATAAAAAAAAAAAAAACTAAAAAAAGAAATTAAAATAAAAGCAAGCAAAATGTCAGGATGCCACTGACCTCTTTCCCTCACCTCTCTCCTTCCTCTCCTCTCTCATTGTAATGATTCTATAGCTCTCCTCTCTCTCTAAACCCCCCCTCCCTTTTCTCTCTCTAGTTTTTATTTTTTATTTTCAAAACAAACAAAAGCAATCAAAATTCACAGTTCTAAAACTGCATACGCACTCTCTCTCTAATATCTATGTTTATAGCCTGAACACCTGCATCTTCTTTTTTCTCTGTGTATATGTAAAAATCTGCAAGTTCACAGAAGTGTTAGCATATGTAAAAGTCTTATGTCTCAGATCCCGATATAGGACTCTCTCTCTCTCTCTCTCACCCATAACAAGAAAACTGCTTGCTTTTCTTCTTTTTCTACTCTTCTCTCTCCTCTTTCGCTCTATATCGACACACACATATATCACCATAGAGACCCTTTTGTGGTCCTTAACACTAACCCTGTTTTTTTTACTTTCTTCACATACCCACATACCCTTTTATATACATTTATCTCTTCCACTACATAACCCTTTACTTTGATTCATATATACACACACATAAGATAGTGTTTGGTTGCTGAGAAAATGCAAGAACAAGGTCTAGCCATGATGGGTGGTGGTGGCGGTGGAGGAATTGGTGGTTTAACCGATATTTCGGTGTTTTCCGGCGAGCAAAACACCCAACTCAAGGCGGAGATCGCCACAAACCCTCTCTACGAGCAGCTTCTCGCCGCCCACGTGGCGTGCCTCCGTGTTGCCACACCGATCGATCAGTTGCCTCTTATCGACGCTCAGCTTTCTCAGTCACACCATCTTCTAAGGTCTTATGCTTCTCAGCACCACCACCATAACCATCCTCTCTCTCCTCATGAGAGGCAAGAGCTTGATAACTTTTTGGTGGGTTTTTTTTTTTTTTTTTTTTTGATTATCCATTTTGATTTGTTGTTTGTTTGGTTATTTTTTTAAGATTGAAAATGGATTTTGGTTATCAATTAGGTTTTGTGGTGATTTTTTGTATTCACAGGCACAGTATATGCTTGTTTTGTGTTCTTTCAAAGAACAGCTTCAGCAACATGTCAGAGTCCATGCTGTTGAAGCTGTCATGGCCTGCCGTGAAATTGAACAGAACTTGCAAGTCCTCACTGGTACCCTTCTCTCTCTCTCTCTCTCTCTCTCTCTCTCTCTCTCTCTCTATATATATATATATACAAAAACAAATACAAATGACATAGATATTGGAGATGATATTGGATCAAAGGACATATCTTGTGTGCTTGGTTGGAGATGTTTGGTATTTCAATCAGGTTTTAACGAAAAACATTTTGAGTCCTTTAAAAATTTTCTTAATTTAAATTACAATAATCTCTCATTTTATGTGTTAACTTTTGATTTATTATAAATTCAATCACATAAAATCCAATAACAATCTTATCATATCAAGGCGCTAAATTAACAAATTTAGATTGTAAATTTTAAATATTGATTGGAGATAATTTGTATTTGAATAAGGATGATAAGATATTTATCAATATAGACAATATTACTAATAATTCATATCGTTATTTAAAATTATCATTTTAATTGTTTTGATGGTTAGGTATTTTGATTGGGCTTTAACTTAGACACAAAGGATATGAAGTAATTTGGGGTTCTTGTAAGTTGCAAGTTTGTGTTGCCCTACAATTGGTGGGTGTGTGATGGGACCTACTTAAGAAATTTTTTTAGTTTATAGTTAGGAGGGTAGTTAGTTTGGTGATGTAGGGAACAAAAGAGAGAGAATACCAACAACTGATCGGGTGTTTATTGAAATATTTTGTTTCTAGAATAATTCTATTGTAAAACATTGATTGATTAATCTGAGCTTTGTAAAGACAAAACAAACAAGATAGTGTTCATCACGTATTAGGGTTAAAGTCAAACAATTGGTAGACATAGATTGTTGATATCTTGTTACCTGATTAAATAAATTGGAGATGATCAAAATTGGAACCTAATTATTTCTTATTTTGTCATATTATTATTACCATAAAGAAGTATGGGATCAATTAACTATTAATCTAACTACATGAGTATGTTGCTTGATTAAATGTATAAGGGTAACATAAGGATTGACCTAGCGATAAATATTTGAGAATAATATTTGAAGCCTTGAGTTTGAGTTAATAATGGGTCACTTGTGGTATGCTTAGTCGTTAATTTTATGATATTAAATTAGTTGAGGTGTGCACAAACTAGCTCCAACATCCAGTTATTAAAAAAAAAATGTGCAAGGCTTTGATTTTTTTTCTTTTACAACTCGATATCTAGCCCATTGGACTAATTAAATCAGGAGACTAATCCTACCATTTAGTTTCCAAGAATCTATTTGCATCCAAGAGATTTCGAATCTAAGACTTTTGGAGGGAACACACCCAGGTCCCAAGCCTTGACCATCAGGCCAATCTCTTGAAGTTAAAGCTTGATTTTCTATTGTAATATGGCTAAAATTGTGTGTTGAAGTGTGTTAATGGATAAAAAATAGTACAAATGAGACTAAATTTTGTATGTTACGTTTTGTTAATTTGAAAAGTGAATGAATTCTTTAGTACTGCAGCTAAAATGTGTGTTAGATGAGCATAAAATTGTTTCTATGTTAACTATCTAGATGTGGGGGTGTAGCTCAAGCCCTTTTACCTCTAATTTTTTGGGGAGTTTTGATGTTCGAGCTTATGGAGATGAAATACTCAATTGTATTAGTCTAACATACGAACTCACTAATATGTTAATATTTATCCAAAAAAAAGAGAAAAGAAAAGAAAAGAGAGGAGAACTTGAGTATAACACTTAAAATTACTTAAGTCCTTGCTTCTATTTTGATCCCATCATAAATTGGATTTTTGTTTTGTTTTGTTTTGTTGAAATTCTTGTGCACATAATTAAATTATTATGCTGCCTCTTTCAACAAAATTATTAAGCTGTCCAACTCTAGGAACTTATATACTCTATCTAATTTGAAAAGTGTTAGGTAAACTGATTTTTGTTGCAAGGTCTCTCTAACACATGTGCAAATGTTCGAATAAAAGAGACTCATTATTTATTAGAGAGGTGGTTTGAAATAGATGGTAAAGAGAATACAAAGAGAGGATCCAGACTTGTGGCTTGGACTGATTGAAATCATTCTGTAGGCAAGAACATTTTTACTGCGTGGAAGAATTTGATTGACAAGACAGTAATTTCAAAATCCAAATCATCTGAGATTAAATTTTAAAGTTAGTTGTAAAGTAGATTTTATATTGATTAAAATAATCATAAAATTAAAATTTTGCTTATAGGATGAACTTCTAATGTCACGCAAGAGTGTAATTTACCTTAAAAACTATCACCCTTGAGATCTTGATGCAAATGTGATCTAATAAAATGTTTATTTTACATTAGCTTCATAATTGACTTGAGATGATCCGGACTCCTAATTTGGGAGCTCTCTTACTCTTTGCTTGCCCATGTCATGCTTTTCTAGAGGGACCATCAAGGATACCCTTACATTTTTTTATTTTTTTATTGTGTGTGTGTGTGTGTTAATAATAGCTTATACGATGAACTTCTTAATGGGTATTGCTATAGAGATTATATTTTGTGTTGAATGACAAGTGCACAAGGTGCATGCTCATTATTGCAATGCCTAGGTAATGAAATCACCTACGGGCCAGCCCATTAGTCTGTCTGGACCAAGTCTGTTGAGCAGAGCTTGGACCTAAGTTTTTGTGGCTCAGCCAAGCCTAATGTCAACCATTAATTGGCACCATAAATTTGCTGCTACAGTTTCAGTATTCTCGTGGGCATATTTAGATAGAGCTCTAAATGCTGAAATCACAGTTGTTGAAAGCATATGCTGAAATGAGACATGCACCATATGCTTCCATTGGGCTGGGGTATCCATTGCCTACCACATAAGGCCTAAAATGCATTAGATATAACAAGATAATCTTTGGACACATATGTTATTCACATAAATCACAAAAATAAAAAATAAAAAATATTGTGAACCAACATTTTAGTTTTTTTGTTTTTTGATGGGAATATTGGAGTCAGTCTATGGGTGCACACTTTCAATTGTTATGATTTGATATGGTTGAGTTATGACTTAACCTGGCTTTTGTTACAATCACATGTGCTTTTAGTTTTGATTGGTTAATTTGAATTAAATTTGCAACTTTAATTGCAATTTAATGTGATTTGGTGATGACCTAAGTGGAGTTTTAATGTCTTGGATACAGGTGTGCACCATACGAGGCATGTAGTATGATAGAATTTTTAATAATTTAGGGGTAGACACAGTTTGTACTGGTTCATATTAGAGCCAAACTCAGAACCGAACCAACCACTTTTGACAAATTTTATTAATCCATAAACATTTAATGTCCGATTCTTTGACTTGTTTTTGTATTCCTATAATTGTTATTCTTAACCTGTTTAGCACACACACGAAAGTGCCAAGATTCAAGATTTCTCTTATAAAATCTTGGAACTCTTTCATTTGCTGTGTTTTAAGATAGTCTAGCACTTAGTACAGGGGTTGCCTTGCACTTACTAATGGGTGGCCCAGTTGTATTAGGAACACATAAGATTTTCACATAATGAGTCACAAATGTGAGAAAGAGGTGGGTCACCTACATATTTTAGTTCCATTTGTGTTATTTTCCAGTAAATTTTTTCTGACTGGCAGCCCTAACTGCGAAGGAAAATAACTCATGTTTAACAACTACTAATGAATTTGTTTCTTTGTATGTGCTAAAGTATACCCATTTTGCATTTTATGCTATATGTATATGTAGTGTGCATATTCTTCAGCAATTTGAAACAGAAACCCAAAAACAAAATGAACATGAAAACATGAATTGGAATTTATAGTCATATACCACCCTCAAGTTCTAACAAACTGTAATTTCAGGAGTTACTCTAGGCGAAGGAACAGGTGCGACTATGTCAGATGATGAGGATGAGCTGCAAATGGATTTCTCACTAGATCAATTTGGTGGTGACGGACATGACATGATGGGGTTTGGTCCTCTGATTCCGACAGAATCTGAAAGGTCTCTCATGGACAGAGTTCGCCAAGAATTGAAGGTCGAGCTCAAGCAGGTGAGCTTTTGCAACTGTATTAACTCTTAGTGATTTTGTTTAGTATGAAGACATCACAGAAACAATCTCTCCAAAAATAGAAATAAAAGTATGTATCTTGCTCCCCATATTGATGTACGATCATAATCACACGCTAAACTAAGAAATTATTATGTGTAGAATTTAATTTTTGTGATTGCTTTTGGATATGTTAACAAGCTCATATTTTGGAGTTGATTAATTCACTATAATTTAACTTATTTAATTGTTAGTATAATAGTATTAAGGCAAACAACTGGTTTCTTTTAGCTTCCTTTTGTAGTTTAATTTCCTTGTATGGTATTTATGATTTGGGAAAAATTAATTTCATTTCTTAGTTTTTATGGGTCTAAGGTTTGCAGTGTCAAAGTTGGTAAATGATTAGTTTTTTTTTTTTTTTTACTTTGGCGTCAACGTACTAATAGGCCTCAACTTAGAGGTGTTGCCTTAGGTCCACCCTGCCCTAGACCCTACTTTAACCGGAGTTTTGTGCTCCCCTTTTTATGAAAAGTTAGAAGAACTTTGCAACGAGTAGAGTAGAATATTATTTTCCCCCTTTTTTCGCAAGAAAAATTTGGAAAAGTTGGGTTTGCAATTGAGAAAATACTTCAAACTTTTGTGACCCGATAGCAAATTAACTGCAGCTTTCAAAATCAAAATAACTATTTAAAGATGCTAAATAACATGGGCAATGCCTAAATATCCAAATTTCTTGTAGTCTGGGTTATTGTTTCGTGTAAGTGATTGTATGCTTCCTCTTTGTTTTGCAGGGATTTAGGTCGAGGATTGAAGATGTCAGAGAGGAGATATTAAGAAAAAGAAGGGCAGGGAAATTACCGGGGGACACCACCTCAGTGTTGAAAAATTGGTGGCAGCAACATGCTAAATGGCCTTACCCAACTGTGAGCAACTAACTTCAGTAATTACCATACCAACAATTTTTCAAGTTTTCAGTTTTCTAATTTTGTTATTTCATTAAAATTTCTGAATTCAGTTTCAGCAGCATTTTAGGTCCTAAATTCCAACACAACAGCATAAAAATATCTGAAAATTTTGAAATTCAATGAAATATATATCGTAAAATATATTGGATAGCGTGGATCCTGATAATAGTAATTTGATATTTTCGCACTTGTGGTATGTAGTCCTAATTCTACATGTATATATAGCTGGGGGTGGCTATCTCATAATTTCGTTTATAACTTACTTCAGATCATAGTGAAACGGTGGTGACTGTAGAAGTACTAGCCCCTAGTTTTGGAGGGAACCGTGTAAATGCTATGTTTTTGTGCGTATATGATTTACAATTTCTGTTTATTGTTCTTATCTGTTTTTTTTTTTTTGCCTCATTTTTCCTAGTTAGGGGTTCCATAATTCCTAACAAAGTATGTGTTAGTGAGGTTAAATAAACAAATACAACCAAACAGGGCAGGGAAAATGGGATGGAAAAATATAAAGAGGATGTTGGATTGAAACCAAACAGAAGAGGCAATAACTGTTTTGTTTTGAATGTTGTTGTGATTTGTTTGATGCATCAAATTTAATTGCTGCAGTGCTTTTCAAAATCTAAGTCACTTCACCACTTTCAATTAATGTGAGTTTTGTGTATGGGTCAAGACTTCAGTAACGATCATTTCATTTTGTGAAATTTTCAGGAAGATGACAAAGCGAAACTCGTGGAGGAGACGGGCTTGCAGCTAAAGCAAATCAACAATTGGTTCATCAACCAAAGGAAGCGAAACTGGCATAGCAACTCGCAGTCGTTGACAGCTCTCAAGTCCAAGCGCAAAAGGTAGACAGGCAATCCATCGATCTGATTTGTTTCAACTGAAGAATAGAGACTGAAGAGTACAGAGTGTGTCTGTATATATAGCTTTCATATAGAACATCCATGGCAGACATCTAGCCAACAATGGTTTAAAAAAAATTTAAAAATTAAAAAAAAAAAAAAAAAGGTGGGAAAATTGGTAGTTAGATGAGTCTACAGAACAGGTACACAATGTAGTGATTGGTGTTTAGAATGGTATACTTGTTGTAAGGGTGTAAATTTCTATGTTCACAAGAGTGAAAACTAACATATTTGTTCTATTATGTTAACTTACAGTAATGCTAAGTGCACAAAATTAGAACGTAAAAAGAGCACATAAAATGTATTGTATGGTTGACATTTATCTTCATTGTGATGTGGGCCACAGTTGAAATAGTATCTCAACCACACAATACATTTTTTGTGTTTTTTTTGTGTTCTAATTTTGTACGCTTAGCATTACTTCTATTACTTGAGACACACTGTAATTGAATGATATAGCTTCTCACCTGCTAGTTTATTTGAATTTTTTGTGATGTATTGTATGTCCAATATAAATTTTGAATTTGGATTCTCATAACATGCTCTTGTTAAACCAAATCAAATTAAATCTGTATCCTGATCAAGTATAGTTGTTTATATGGATGTTTTTTTCCCTCCATTTTGTTATGTCAAGAGTTGTATGTTCAGTTATATTATTAATTTATATTTTCAAAACATGCTTTCATAGTATGGAACCATGAGGTTCATTGACAGTGAGATTTGTGTTGTTGTTTGAGTTGTAGTTTTTTACCAAATAACCTGTTCTAGCATATTGTACCTTTTTCTTTTTTGGTTAGCATAATTTATATAACGTGTAACGATATGATAAGGACCTTCAATCTGTTGATTTGAAATTGAATACAAAAAACAAAGCTGTTATCTGAACTCATTGATTCATGAAGAATGATGGGAAAAGATGTGGTTTTCATTGTGATTTTGTCTTAGTAGTTATTACTTCAAATTTATTGATATCTTCGGAAACTAGTGATTTTTTTTTTTGGTACATCGGAATGAAAAAAACACAAACAGGGACTAAGCCCTTTTCCTAGCTAACCCAACCATATCAGAGACCAAGAGTTCTCTGATTTCAGCAGGTGGGTCATTTACAACAAGGATGTCCTCAGGTTGGTCAGCTCCGAGTTTAGCCATTGCATCGGCACATAGATTTCCGTCTCTGTAAGTGTGTTGTACAGTGCATTGACAACTATTGAATATTATCCTTGCGTCTTCCATTAGGCCTCTGAGTAGGTGATGGTCGCCAGGACCTTCTTCAAGTAGCTTCACTACTTCAGTCGCATCTGTTTCAATTATCACCTTGTGGAAACCTCTTTGAAGGATGATGATGAGGCCTTTGTAACAGCCCACAACTTTGCCTCAAGGCTGGTACAAGTCTCAAGTTTGCCATAGAATCCATAGATCTATGCTCCTGTTTCATCTCGGAGCAGGCCTCCAAAACCTCCAGGTCTAGCCATTCTGTAGCAGCCATTCGTGTTCATCTTGAGAGTACTTGAAGGAGGACAATTCCACTTGATTAGCATAATTGTTGGTCTTGGGTTAATAACAGACAAAATGAAAGCTTGGTTGATCTCTCTGGAAAAATATGATATGAGCTTAACGCTTTCAAAAATGCTGGTAGTTTTACCAAACCAAATCAAGCCTTAAGTCCCATCAAATGAGATCGGCTACATAATAATTCTTCTCTACGCAGTCCTATCAAAGGCCATTCCGTTAGTCAAATTAAGTAAATTATATTTCTATTTACAACGCTAGCCAACGTTAATCTAGGCCTACCCCGTCTGCTAACACTTCCATCTACCGTTACAGTATTGCATCTCTTCACTACTGCCTCTGTTGGTCTCCGTTAAATATAACCAAACCATCTAAATCGATTCTCTCTCAACTTATCTTCTATTGGTGCTACTCCTACCTATTCTCGAATACACTCATTCCTAATTCTGTCTTATTTAGTCTTGCCATACATCCACCTTAGCATCCTCATCTCAGCCATACTCATCTTATCTACATGTTGTTTCTTAGTTGCCCAATACTTCGTCCCATACAACATCGCTGGTCTAATAGCCGTTCTATAGAACTTACCTTTTAGTCTAGTGGGTATTTGTTTATCGCACAGTACCCTAGACGTACTTCTCTACTTGCACCATCCTGCCTTAATCCTATAGGCCACATCCGCATCAATCTCCCCCGCTGTTGTGATAATCGATTCTAAATAACAAAAATGTTCACTCTTAGGTAGTTCTTGGTTCTCAATCTTCACTTCTCTTCTGCTTTCATTGTTACTGTTACTAAATTTACACTCCATGTACTCTATCTTAGTTCTGTTTATCCGGAATCCTTTAGATTCAAGAGTTTTTCTCCAAATCTCCAACTTTGTGTTAATTCCTTCTCTAGTCTCATCCACTAGCACGATATCGTCTGCAAAAAGCATACACCATGGCACGTCATCTTGAATATTTCTTGTCAACTCATCATAATTAAAGCAAAAAGATAAGGACTTAAGGTAGATCCTTGGTATAACCCTACAATGATAGGAAATTCATTTGTTTCTCCAACAAGCGGTTTAATAGTGGTCACCATCCCTTCATACATGTCCCTAATTACATCAATGTAACTTTTTGTCACCCATTTTTTCTCTAACACCCACCATATTATATCCCGGGATACTCTATCATATACTTTCTCAAGATCGATAAACACCATATGAAGGTCTTTTTTCTTTGTCCTATACTTTTCTATTACTCTCTTCAAAAGATAGATCGTTTCCATTGTTGATCTGCCAGGCATAAACCAAAATTGATTCTCTTATACTTCTATTATATCTCGCAATCGACATTTCATTACCCTTTCCCACAATTTTATTATATGACACATCGGCTTGATTCTTTTATAGTTGTTGCAATTTTGGACATCTCTTTTATTCTTATAGATTGACACTAAAATACTCTTCCTCCACTCATCTGGTATATTCCTAGTTAACAAAATTTTGTTAAACAACTTAATCAACCAAGCAACTCTCTTTTTACCCAAACACTTCCAAGTTTCAATAGGGATATCATTGGGTCCTAAAGCCTTATTTGATTTCATCTTCTTAAGTGCAATATCCACTTCAAAGTTCCTAATCCTAGGATAGAACCTATAGTTTTGGTTTATCGTATTACTGGCTATTTCTTCCCCTATTGCCGTACCTCCATGTTCCTCATTTAGTAGTTTCTCAAAATAGTTCTTCCATCTTTCCTTAATCTTTTCATCATTCACCAATACCTTAGAATCCTCACTCTTAATGCACTTAACTTGATTAAAATCTCTTGTTTTCCTCTTCTGTATCTTAGCAAGTTTGTATACCCTCTTCTCTCCATCCTTACTATCTAGTCTAGTGTATAAGTCATCAAAAGCTTTCAACATAGCGTTTCTCATTACTTTCTTTACCTCCTTATTAGCCAATCTATAGCTCTTAAGATTTTCCTCAGTTCTATCATTCTGCTACTTTTTAAAGCACTCTTTTTTTGCCTTAACTACCGCTTGAACCTCTTCCCTCCACTACTAAGTTTCCCTAGAGTTGGGTCCCATTCCTTTCGACTATCTAAGCACTTTCCTTGAGATTCTCTTCATACAATTGGCCATCGAGTTCTACATAGTGTTAGCATCATCTTCCAAGTCTCAAGTACCTTTCTTATTCATTCTATTCTTAAATATTTCTAGTTTATCTCCTTTTAGGTCCCACCATCCTTCCTAGCTTGGTATTGCTCTCTAAAATATAAATCTAGTACCAAAATCCTATGTTGAGAGGCCAGGCTCTCTCTAGGAATTACCTTACAATCATTGCATTTTAGGTGGTCTACTTTTCTCACTAAGAAATAATCTATTTGGTTCTTGATTGACCCACTCTTAAATGTTATCAAATGCTCCTCCCTCTTCTTATACACAGTATTGGCCACTACCAGGTCAGAAGCCAACAGAAAATCTAAGATACTCTCTCCAGTCTCATTTTTGCCACCAAAACCGCATCCATCATGCACCCTTTCATAACCTAGTTTGTCTATGCCTATATGGTCATTAAAATCTCCACCTATAATCTAATCCATTTACTCCCAAAAATCCCTCTTAGACAAATAATCTAATCCTGTAAGATCTCATCCATTTGCTCCCAAAAATCCCTCTTAGACAAATAATCTAATCCTACTTGAGGGGTGTATGCACTAATAACATTTACTATATTCCCTCCAATAACTAGTTTAACTAATATAATCCTATCTCATTATCTAATGATCGCCATTACATTCTCCATAAGACCCTTGGCAATTATGATTTCTACCCCATGCGTGCGTTTATCCTTACTACTATAATACAGTTTAAAACTGATATTCTCAATTTCCCTAGCTTTCTCACCTGTCCACTTAGTTTCTTGTACGCAAACTATACTAATTCTTCTCCTAATCATAACTATAGCGATCCCGGTATTCCAGACTCGGTTCCATAGATGTTTGTTGTTGTCTATATCGCATTTCCGTCATTTAATTCTTTATATTTAAATTTTGGGATGTGTTAGGTGAGTTTGAAACAGGTTGGGTGTGTTTTGAAACAAATGGTTGTTGTCTAGATTTTGGTTTCTTCGCTCGAGCGAGCTTTGTGTTTTAGTTCCTTTGCTTGAGCCAGGGTTCCTTTGCTCGAGCGAGCTTTGAGTGGTGTGTCTATTGGCTCGAGTGAGCACTCTTGCACTCGAGCGTATGTCTGCGTCTCTTTTTGACCTGAAGGTTGTGTTTCTTTGCTCGAGCGAGCTCTATGTTTTGTGTTTCTTCGCTCGAGCGAGCATTATTGCGCTTGAGCGTGCTTCTGGGTTGCAGACTTGAAACTTCGCATTG
The DNA here is from genome assembly GCA_036172215.1 of Camellia granthamiana. Taxonomy (NCBI): domain Eukaryota; kingdom Viridiplantae; phylum Streptophyta; class Magnoliopsida; order Ericales; family Theaceae; genus Camellia; species Camellia granthamiana. Next base: position 10,722,117 of record CM069913.1, on the reverse strand, counting down.
TTCGCCCGAGTAACGCTTCTTGCGCTCGAGCGAGGCCCTTTTATGTCTGGTTGCTTGAGCGATCACTTCCTCGCTCGAGCGAGCGTCGCATATATCAGATCGAAGCAGTAGTTTTATACTTCACTTTTTGATCCTCTTTTCATCTTGTCACACCCTCAAAATATAACATAAAACCCATTAATATAGACATGCATTGATATACAAAAGTCCAACATTCTTCTATTCATCAGAGTATTTGATTACAAAAGGTATTACATGTTAACAATAAAAGCAAATGCCCTACGGGCTTACAGCTTTCTAAGTTAACACTTGGTTACAAAAAAAAGAGAGCACTAGCTCAATTACACGTTAAGCCCTTGGCTTGAGTCTACATGTAATACATCAAAAGAAGAGAGACAACAAAAATCCATCCGCCTCAAGCCTCCCAAGCTATGTCCTTGGAGGTGGCATGCTACCTGTACCTGAAAATGATGTTCCTATATAGGGTGAGCCACAGCCCAGTAGAAATACACTAAATCAGCCATGAACAATGACTAAAAGATTAGCAGTTGATAGATGGTCAACCCTGAGACATCCACTTATATCACATTACGATTTCATGACATACAAGTCCATGCTACTTTTTATTTTTCATTTTCTGTAGATAAGCATACTAGCTAAATCAATACATCAACAGATAAGCATATTAGCTATATCAACATCTCAACAGATAAGTATAAGAACTATATCTTACAACCAAAGATAAGCATATGAGCTATATCTACTCTTCTCTGGACAAGCATATGAGCTGTGTCTACGTTTCTCAAAGATAAGCATATGAGCTGTATCTACGGAGTTCATCCCCTATCTTCTCCCAACACTATCCGGTTTAGAGGTACATCCCCTATCTTCCCCTAAACCGCGGAGTACATCCCCCATCTCCTCTTCTACACACAATGTATATAAACACATAGGTTCTACATACAATCAATCAATACATAAAGTTAATGTATTCTGTCAACCGTCAAGTTCCATGACACATTCCATTGATTAGTTTTCGTTTGCCTAATCATCATGCATTGTCTACAACAATCAAGACTACCCTCCACCGATAGCCCAAAGCAGTTATTTCTAAACAGGAAATAAATGCACAAAATGGATAGTATATCAACATTTCAATTTGGTGAGCGATAAATAATTCCACTACACCTTTTAATCCTATACATTACAAACTTCAACATTTCCAATTCAACTCCTCATTTCCTTTAATTAATTATATACATTAATTAATTAAAACAATTAGGGCAAGTTCCCATAATTAACAAAACAACCCTAAGGTTTCGTTTTTATCCATAATCCATCATCTATCTTGTCTTTCTATGCCAAACTTGCATTTAGGTTTATTATAAACAAAACCCCGACTTTTGTAAAATTACACAAAAGGCCCAAACTTCCTCAAAACTACCCAACAACACCCAACATATCAAAATGCTAAAATTTAAAGACAAAATCCATAAGAAAGAGTAGGATATCCTTACCTCAAAGTTTGAGCTCCAACAAAGAAGATGAAGAAAACGAAAATGCTCCAAATCACAAATTTTTCGGATCAAAAGGTAGCCCTCGACGATCAACAACTTTTTTGTAAAGGCCAAAGGTGAGAAAATCACTCCTACTAGATCAATACCTAGAGAGAAGGTAGAGCTCTAGAGTGAGAAGCTCAACAATGGTGTTTTGGAAAAGTAAGAGAGAGAGAGAGAGAGAGAGAATGTAAAACGTGATTTTAAAAAGCCCAGCTATTACTGATATACGACATTCCCGCTTGAGCGTGAAGAACAAAAAAACTAGGTCCGCTCGAGCGCAATAAGGCCCGCTCGAGCGCCAAGACACAAGAATAAAGTACATCCGCTTGAGCGCGAAAACTAGTCCGCTCGAGCGCAGATTCCCCCCTCCCAGAACTTACACCAACAATGTACTACCCGCTCGAGCGCCAACAAGCCCGCTCGAGCGCGACCCGCTCGAGCGCAGGAAATACGCTCGAGCGTAGAAATCACATCTGCAGAAGTTTTGCAGAAAAGAAAATACTGTGAGTGTGTAAATCCCGCTCGAGCGCAAGAAGGCCCGCTCGAGCGGACAACTAAAAACCAAACCCCGCTCGAGCGCAGAACAACTCGCTCGAGCGTAACACCAAAAACCTAGGCAACTAGATTTGAGACCAAGGCTCAACCCACCTGCTCGAAACATGCCCAACACATCCTAAAACTCAAACAAGTGGAATTTAAAGGACAACAACAAGGTAGACACAACTACCAACTCCACGAAACCGAGTCCAGAATACAACTGAACAGTAAAGGGAATGCCGGGATCGCTATAACCTCCCCCCTTTAAAGAATTTCGCCCTCGAAATTAAGCACAAGTTTTTCAAAAGCAGGTTTTCTCCATTTTAAACAATGTTATATTACAACATTCAACAACTCGACCCATTACCGGTCATTCCATCTCTTATCAAGAGGCATTTCACAAAATATAATACAAGTGCATCTTTAACATGCATTCCTCTTCCATTTCCAACCATTTCCAATCATACATGGTTCACACTTCCATATCATAACTAATGTTCATGATACATTTCCAGTTCTACAATACATTCAACATATACAATGTTACATTAAACTTCCATAATAGGGCAAGTTCTACAATACTTTCATAACCAAAAACATTCACAATGTTTTACAACCCAAGACATATTCGATATTCTTAAGGTTCAATTTTGCAACAAAATTCTCAATACATGATTACACATCAACAAACAAGTCCGGATATTTCTCGCGGACTTCCAACTCACATTCCCAAGTGGCCTCCTCCACTCCGTGATGTTTCCACAAAACCTTCACTAAAGGGATGGTCTTGCCACGCAGGACTTGATCCCGCCTATCCAAGACCCAAACCGGTCTCTCCTCATACAAGGCATCCTCATCTACCTCTAAGTCGGTCCAATCCAGTACATGTGATGGATCCGGCTCATACTTCCGAAGCATACTCACATGGAACACGTCATGTACTCCGGACAACTGCGGCGGTAAAGCCAACCGATAAGCAACCTCCCCAATCCTCTCAAGGATCTCAAAGGGACCGATAAACCGAGGGGATAACTTCCTTCTCTTCCCAAACCTCATCAAACCTCGCCTAGGTGATATCTTCAGGAAGACATGATCACCTACCTCAAACACCAAAGGCCTCCTCCTACGGTCGGCATAACTCTTTTGGCGACTCTGGGCTATAACAAGCCTCCTACGGATAAGCTCCACTTTCTTCGTCGTCTCTCTAACCAACTCCGGACCCAACAAGAGTGCATCACCCACCTCGGCCCAACAAACTGGAGACCTACATGGTCGGCCATACAAGGCCTCAAATGGTGCCATACCGATGCTAGACTGAAAGCTGTTATTGTAGGCAAACTCCACCAAGGGCAAATGCCTCTCCCACGTCCCGCTAAAGTCCAGGACACAACCTCGAAGCATATCCTTAAGGATCTGAATAGTACGCTCGGACTGCCCGTCAGTCTGAGGATGATAAGCCGTACTAAAGGTCAACTTGGTGCCCAACGCACCCTGCAAACTCTGCCACAACCTAGCAGTAAAACGAGGGTCTCTATCTGAGACGATCGTCACTGGGACCCCGTGCAATCTCACTATGTCCCGAATATACAAGTCGGCAAGATGATCTACCGAATCTCTCACGCGCATAGGAATGAAGTGCGCCGACTTAGTCAACCGGTCTACAACCACCCAAATAGCATCACTACCCCGCTGAGTTCTCGGAAGACCTACAACGAAGTCCATAGTGACATGCTCCCACTTCCACTCGGCAATAGGCAAGGGTTGTAACAAACCCGCTGGCCTCTGATGTTCGGCTTTCACTTGCTGACAAGTAAGGCACTTAGACACGAAAACTGCCACATCTCTCTTCATACCCCGCCACCAAAACTGGCGACCTAAGTCCTAGTACATCTTAGTACCTCCCGGATGCACCGCAAGGCGCGAATGATGAAACTCTCGGAGTACCTCCTCTCGACAGGACTCCGGCACAAACAAACGGTCTCGGTATCTCACACTCAGGTCGGGATACACCGTCAAACCCTTCTTAACCTTCCCACTGGAGATCTTTTCTCGGAGGGATTCTACCTCAAGGTCACCTCTCTGTGCCTCTAACACTCGAGTCACAAGTGTAGGCTGCGCAACAACAGAAAACAAGGCCGCAGCCTCAACGGATTCGCCCAGCAGCAAATCAAACTCGCCAAGTGCCCCCAACATCTCCCATTCCCGGATGGCTATACAAGCTACATCACCTATGGATTTCCTGCTAAGGGCATCGGCCACAACGTTGGCCTTCCCCGGATGATAGTGCAACTCAAAATCGTAATCCTCAATAAACTCCATCCACCTCCTCTGCCTCAAATTCAAGTCTTTCTGTGTAAACAGATACTTCAGACTCTTATGATCCGAGAACACCTCGAATCTCTCACCATAAAGGTAGTGCCTCCAGATTTTCAAGGCAAAGATCACTCCTGCTAACTCTAGGTCATGTGTAGGGTAATTCTTCTCGTGAGTTTTCAACTGACGTGAGCCATAAGCTACCACTTTCCCCTCTTGCATCAACACACAACCCAAACCCTCTCGTGAGGCATCACAATAAACTGCATAACCCAACCCCCTCTCCGGAATAATCAAAATTGGAGCGGTGGTCAATCTAACTTTCAGCTCTTGGAACGACTTTTCACAAGTCTCACTCCATACAAATTTGACTCCCTTCCGAGTCAGTCTAGTCAACGGTGAAGCTAACCTGGAGAAATCTTTCACAAACCAACGGTAATACCCAGCTAATCCCAGAAAACTGCGGATCTCAAACACACTCGTAGGCTGTGCCCAATCTTGCACTGCCTCAGTCTTGGATGTATCAACAGACACCCCTTCCTTGGATACCACATGGCTTAAGAACTTGACTTCTCTTAGCCAGAACTCACACTTCCCAAACTTGGCATACAGCCTATGGGTTCTAAGCAACTCAAGCACCACTCTCAAGTGTTCCTCGTGCTCCTCCTCAGAAGGTGAATAAATCAGAATGTCGTCCACGAAAACGACTACAAAACGATCCAAGAATTCTTGGAAGATCCGGTTCATCAAGTCCATAAAGACTGCTGGTGCGTTGGTAAGCCCAAATGGCATTACCAGAAACTCATAATGGCCATACCGCGTACGGAATGCCGTCTTCGGAATGTCTTCCTCCCTGACCCTCAACTGGTGGTAACCCGATCTCAAGTCTATCTTAGAGAAACAACGGGAACCCTTCAACTGGTCAAATAGATCATCTATACGGGGCATAGGGTATTTATTCTTAACCGTAGCCCGATTCAACTTCCAGTAGTCGATACACAATCTCAAGGCACCATCTTTCTTTTTAGCAAAGAGGGCCGGTGCTCCCCACGCCGAAACACTAGAGCGAATGAAGCCCTTATCTAGCAATTCCTGGAGCTGAACTTTCAACTCAACCAACTCTGCTGGAGCAAAATGATAAGGTGCCATAGAAATCGGCGCCGTGCCGGGCCCTAAATCAATAGAGAACTCTGTCTCTCGGTGAGGTGACAAATCAACAAGATCCTCGAGAAAAACATCCGAATACTCACAAACCACCCTCGGCAACACAATCTGGGTCTCGTCACACTCACTACTCATAAAGCTAGCAAGTAGACCACTAAGCTCACTCCGCCCTTGCGGATCATACCCCGGTGGCAAAACACTGCCAACCCGGTCCCCCAAGAAATGGAAACACTCCCCGCTCACAGTACAACAAGTGACCCTCTGGCGGTAGCAATCAATAACTGCCCGGTATGACGATAACCAGTCCATACCCAAAATAACATCAAAGCCCTTCATGGGCATAACTACAAAAGGAAACGGAAGCCTGTGGTCGGCGACCTCTATATCACAACCTCTACATCCGTGTTTCAAGATCAACTCACCCTCAATAGGTGACACAACACAAATAAGAGATGCTAATAGTGCCAACTCCAACTCCAACACAGATGCAAATGCAGCAGATACAAAAGAATGAGATGCACACGTATCAATCAACACACTAGCAACCGAGTTGCAAAATAGAAAGGTACCTCTCACTACTGATGGAGCCGGTATTAGGTCCTGCACGGTAACAGCATACACGCGCCCTGTAGGCCCCTGATCCACCTACTCACCTCTAGGAACATACGACTGCTGCACAGTCTGGGATGACGAAGCTCCCGGATTGGCCCTCGAGGCCTGTACAGACTGAGCTGGCTAATAACTTTGCGTCTGCCTAGAACCAGACGCCCCTGAAGTGGCACTCAACTGTGGGCAAAACCTCTTCAGGTGCCCAGGCTGTCCACACTGATAACAAGACAAAGGCTGCCCCCTGCCCAAACTCTGACTCTGCGGTCTAATTGAAGAAGAAGCAGCTCTCTGACCTCCGCCCTTTTGTGGGCAAACCGAAGCCTTGTGGCCCAACTGACCACACTTATAACATGTGAACTCTCCCTGATTGCCTCTCCCCGAGCCTGCACTCGGCACTGGAAAGGTCGATCTAGCCATACCACCTTGAGACTGCTGAGGGTTATAACCCTTCTGTCTCCTGCCATCACCCTGGCCATCTTGGCTCCTCTTGGAACCTTTATTCTTCTCTTCATCCTCCTCCTGCATTAAGAGCTCCATATGAGCTGCAGCATCCACCAAGTGTCTATACTCTCGAATGAAAGATCCACCAACCCTCAACTTGAGGCCACGCCTCAACTTCCGCTCAAACTCATAGCAACGGCGTTCCTCGGACGCCACAAGTTCAGGTGCAAACCTGGACAAGCTAGTAAATGTAACCTCAAACTCGGCCACAGACAAACCCTGCTGATTAAGCCGGCAAAACTGATCCCTTAGCTTCTCCCTAGCAGCCGAAGATAAAAACCTCTCCTGGAAAGCATTTACAAAAGCCTCACATGCACCCCCAACACGAACCTTCTCATATTTCCACCATTGATCCGCATCTCCCTTCAGCTGGAAGGATGCCAAGGCCACTTTCAGTGTTCCGTCCTCGATGCCAAGCATCTCGAACGTCTTACTCATTTGTTCCAACCACTCGTCTGCCTTCAGTGGTTCCTTTGGATCCCCAATAAATTCGTCCGGGTTAGACCAGAAGAACTCCCTCTTCAAGAAGGAAGGCCCTGCCTCAGCAACCTGATTCCCTGCTCTGAGAATACCCAAAGCTCCTGCTATCTCTCGGGCCAAAGCACTCATAGCTTGCTGACCCGCTGGCTCGGCCACATTGGCCTGACCAACTCCCTCCTGTACTGCCGGAATCTCATCTGGTATCGGCACTTCCTGCCTCCTACGCCTACCACCTCTTCCTCGTCCTGACATCCTAATAAAGGAAACGAAGAACATTAGCACATTCATAAATGTGCCGAAACTAAACACTCGCGTCCTAGTGCATGGACAACTGTAATTCACTCCACGTAAGCACATAAGCACTTACGAATTTCATTTCCGGATAATGATAGTCCCGAGGCGTTACTAGAGTTCCGGTTAGAAACAGCATTGATCAAGTGCTTTTCCAACAAGACTCACAGAAACCCAAGGATCCAATCAGCATCCTAGAAATTAAATCCCATACCCATATAGTCACATAAGCATGTTATCAATTTAAACACATAGCATATGATTCTACACCTAAGTCTCTATCAAGCGAGACAAACCCATTGTGATCCTAATCACTTCCCACGTACCCAAAGTATTCGAACCCGGTACACTCTGATACCAAGTTGTCACGCCCTCAAAATATAACATAAAACCCATTAATATAGACATGCATTGATATACAAAAGTCCAACATTCTTCTATTCATCAGAGTATTTGATTACAAAAAGTATTACATGTTAACAACAAAAGCAAATGCCCTACGGGCTTACAGCTTTCCAAGTTAACACTTGGTTACAAAAAAAAAAGAGCACTAGCTCAATTACACGTTAAGCCATTGGCTTGAGTTTACATGTAATACATCAAAAGAAGAGAGACAACAAAAATCCATCCGTCTCAAGCCTCCCAAGCTATGTCCTTGGAGGTGGCATGCTACCTGTACCTGAAAATGATGTTCCCATATAGGGTGAGCCACAGCCCAGTAGAAATACACTAAACCAGCCATGAACAATGACTAAAAGATTAGCAGTTGATAGATGGTCAACCCTGATACATCCACTTATATCACATTACGATTTCATGACATACAAGTCCATGTTACTTTTCATTTTCCATTTTCTGTAGATAAGCATACTAGCTAAATCAATACATCAACAGATAAGCATATTAGCTATATCAACATCTCAACAGATAAGTATAAGAACTATATCTTACAACCAAAGATAAGCATATGAGCTATATCTACTCTTCTCTGGACAAGCATATGAGCTGTGTCTACGCTTCTCAAAGATAAGCATATGAGCTGTATCTACGGAGTTCATCCCCTATCTTCTCCCAACACTATCTGGTTTAGAGGTACATCCCCTATCTTCCCCTAAACCACGGAGTACATCCCCCATCTCCTCCTCTACACACAATGTATATAAACACATAGGTTCTACATACAATCAATCAATACATAAAGTTAATGTATTCTGTCAACCGTCAAGTTCCATGACACATTCCATTGATTAGTTTTCGTTTGCCTAATCATCATGCATTGTCTACAACAATCAAGATTATCCTCCACCGATAGCCCAAAGCAGTTATTTCTAAACAGGAAATAAATGCACAAAATGGATAATATATCAACATTTCAATTTGGTGAGCGATAAATAATTCCACTACACCTTTTAATCCCATACATTACAAACTTCAACATTTCCAATTCAACTCCTCATTTCCTTTAATTAATTATATACATTAATTAATTAAAACAATTAGGGCAAGTTCCCATAATTAACAAAACAACCCTAAGGTTTCGTTTTTATCCATAATCCATCATCTATCTTGTCTTTCTATGCCAAACTTGCATTTAGGTTTATTATAAACAAAACCCCGACTTTTGTAAAATTACACAAAAGGCCCAAACTTCCTCAAAACTACCCAACAACACCCAACATATCAAAATGCTAAAATTTAAAGACAAAATTCATAAGAAAGAGTAGGATATCCTTACCTCAAAGTTTGAGCTCCAACAAAGAAGATGAAGAAAACGAAAATGCTCCAAATCACAAATTTTTCGGATCAAAAGGTAGCCCTCGACGATCAACAACTTTTTTGTAAAGGCCAAAGGTGAGAAAATCACTCCTACTAGATCAATACCAAGAGAGAAGGTAGAGCTCTAGAGTGAGAAGCTCAACAATGGTGTTTTGGAAAAGTAAGAGAGAGAGAGAGAGAGAGAGAGAGAGAATGTAAAAAGTGATTTTAAAAAGCCCAGCTGTTACTGATATACGACATTCCCGCTCGAGCGGAAAACATAACGCTCGAGCGTAAAGAACAAAAAAACTAGGTCCGCTCGAGCGCAATAAGGCCCGCTCGAGCGCCAAGGCACAAGAATAAAGTACATTCGCTCAAGCGCGAAAACCAGTCCGCTCGAGCGCAGATTCCCCCCTCCCAGAACTTACACCAACAATGTACTACCCGCTCGAGCGCGACCCGCTCGAGCGCAGGAAATACGCTCGAGCGTAGAAATCACATCTGCAGAAGTTTTGCAGAAAACAAAATACTATGAGTGTGTAAATCCCGCTCGAGCGCAAGAAGGCCCGCTCGAGCGGACAACCAAAAACCAAATCCCGCTCGAGCGCAGAACAACCCGCTCGAGCGTAACACCAAAACCCTGGGCAACTAGATTTGAGACCAAGGCTCAACCCACCTGCTCGAAACATGCCCAACACATCCTAAAACTCAAACAAGTGGAATTTAAAGGACAACAACAAGGTAGACACAACTACCAACTCCACGGAACCGAGTCCGAAATACAACTGAACAGTAAAGGGAATACCGGGATCGCTATACATCTCAAACCCTAGATTCGGTTGCCTCTCTCTCTACATACACCTTTTCTCTACAAATACACCTAGTTCTAGTGGTCTTCTACCCTAGTCTCTTTGTAAGAAAGGTAGGGCTTGGTGTGGGCTTCACTTTGATCCGAAAAAGCTTGTGTTTGGAGCACTTTCAAGTTTCTCCATCTTCTCCTTTGGGCTTCTCCTTTTGAGGTAAGGATGATCTACTCCTTCTTATGAGTTTTGACGTAAACATTGGTTATTTTGTATAAATGGTGGAATATGGGAGTTTTGGGAAGTTAGAGTTTGAAACTTGAAATATTGAAAAGAGGGGTTTTCCATGTTTAGGCTTAATATGTAAGTGAGACTTGAAATTGGATTGTCTATGTAAGATGAGTGAAATTGGCCTTGGGGGCAATGTTTGAGAATAGGGGGATTAAAGCCCTAATTGAAATTAAATAATTAATTTGTATAAGTAATTTGGGAAAGTTATGGAAATATGAAATTGAGTTGAAAGTTATAAAATTGGGAAGTTATGAGATTGAATGGTGTAGTTGGATTAATTAATCACTCACCTATGAAAATGTTGATAATTTATCTGTTTGATATATTTATTTATCTATTTAGAAATAACTGCTTTGGGCTATCGGTGGAGGATAGTCTTGTTTGTTGTAGACACTACATGACGATTAGGTGAATTAAAACTAATCAATTGAGTTATGTCATTGAATATGACGGTTGAATTAACATATTGAATATGTGCCTGGATTGATCATTGTATATGATAAAGCATTTAAATACATTGCATATGTATCTTGTTTGGGAGGAGATAGGAGATGTACTCCATGGTTTGGGAGGAGATAGGGGATGTACTCCCAAACTTGTTTGGGAGGAGATAGGGGATGGACTCCATTAATAACTAAGTTGGCCGGAGTGTCTAGGGTGAAAGTCCTGAAATCTTAATTACGTTTACATAACGTAGAGGAATTGAAGTATTGAAGTGGTAATAATATGAGTTGCAGTCTCATTATAAATTGATTATGATTTAAGTGTTAATAGTATGAGTTGTAATCTCATTTTGAACTGTTCGGATAAATAATGAACCATATCTATGAATTGGATTGGATAATGAAATGGAAAGGGATTGAAACATGGTTGTGACTATGGATTGGTTATGGAAGAGATGCACGTTGATTTATATGAGTTAAACGTTTATCAAATGCTAATGTTTTAGTTAATTCTTATATTATGTTTAGCGTATTTTTACTGGGCTTTGGCTCACCCTATATGGGACATCATTTTTCAGGTACAAGTGATATGTCGCCTCCAAGGATGTAGCTTGGGAGGTTTAGAAGTTGAAGGCTTATTTTTGTAGTTATATTTTGTATTATATGTAATTCAAGCCAAGGGCTTAATCTATTAAAAGTTAGAACTCTCTTTTGTTGAAACCAGGTGTTGACTTGGAAAGTTTGTAAACCCGTAGGATATTTATTTTTGTTGTCAATATGTAATACTTTTTGTAAAAGAATACTCTGATGGATGAATATATTTTGTTTTTCCTATATCTGTGGATATCATGAATGAATGTGTTATATGGGTTTATTTTGAGGGCGTTACAATAACATCTACCAATTTCAGATTTTCCAGAGAGTGATTGAAAAAATAGTGCACAAAGGAGTATTTTTTCCAGAACTGTTTTTATTTTTTAGATTGCATAACAGCCAATTCTTCTAAGATGAATTTCTCATCTCAAGGTACTAGTTTCTTGTGAAAACTGCCACCCACACATTCTTAGCTTTAGAACAAGTTCTAAAGAGGTGGTCCAAATCTTCTATCTCGAAACTAGTGATTTCAATTTGCTAAATATCTCATTAGTCTCCAAGAAAATTTTGTATGTAACAGATGTTCTCTCACATAGAAATGGGGCGCACACATTATACAACCCACTTCTTTACGAAAGGAAGATACACTAGTATGATGCACCCGTTACGTATAATACTTACAAGTTTGGAGAGTCTCTATTTTAAAATAAAAAAGTGCAAGTTAAAAAGTCATTACTAAAAAGTCAACTATTCTTTCTACCCTTCGGTACGTATTTTTACGAAAAATAAAAAACCAACTAAAATAATTAATTTCCAAAACAATTGTTGAGTATGGTGCAAAGTGTTTACTTGATGTTTTGCATTTGGAAGCACCATTTAATAAAGTATGCAAGTAGGCCACTTATGCAATTATGTTAGTGATATCCACTTACTACATATGACCATGATCAATACATGTAAGCTAATTTAATTTCATTGATCACTTGTCTCAGAGGAAGATTTATTCTCCCTAAAAAAAATAAAAAATAAATAAATAATTCCCATAAAGGAAAGGAGGAGGCTAATGCTCCCCCATTAAATCACTTCCCATACACAAATAACAATTTTCAAACTTTAAAACGGTAAAAAGAGAACTAAAAAGGATTAGTGAGAAGGAGACCCATTAAGTTGTAATGTATTAATGAATTAATATACAATTATATAGCAAATTAAAAAGCAAAAAATGAATTGAAGGAAGCATATACAAAAAGAGCCATATATCCTTCAATGGACAGCCTAAAAGGAGAAAATGAAAGCTACAATAATATTAGAGACACTAGGATAGGGATTTGAAACTAGGGCCGTGTGTCACAACACTATTATTAAAGTAATTTGGTGGATATTTTTTTTTATTGAAACTGATCTTTTTTACTACATGATATAATTAAAAAAATGAAATTCAATTACTATTAAAACTTATCTTTGTCGTTAAAACTTTTAAATATGTAACTGTTATTGGTGTGTGTTAGTTGGACCCAACTAATTAAATAAAAAATAAAAATAAAATCGGCTCTTTAGGGGGAAAAATCCCTATCAAGGAATAAAGATATTTGCTAGTAGACGAGAAAGCCTATATATTTGAAACCCAAAAAGAAGAGATGAAGGATGAAATAGACCCTACATCCAATATCCTTCACTGGCCATTCCAAAACGAGAACATGAAAGTTAGTAGCAGTCTAAAGGTTCCTGGTATTGTAGTTTCACAAAGAGATGGTTATTTTTAAAGACAAAAATATGTCTAACATGAGATAAGAATAATATTAGAGATTCAGAAAAAGTAATATGTATGATTAAGATTTATCTTAAGTGTAGATTACACTATGCAAGAGTTGAATTTGAATTACACATTATTTTTTTGGATAAATTCTAGATAAGTTTTCTAGGATCCTAACTTTTTCAATAATGACATTGGCTTAGATTTCATAGAGAAATGTAATATCATAAATATTTACATTCATTCATTAAAAAATAAAATAACCCATCAATTTTTTTGATTTATAATTACAAAAAATGCCGTTGTCACCATGAAATGGTTCTCAATCGGTTTCTTGATCACCAGCGAGTTTTGAAAAGAATCAACGCATTGAGCCCACTACTTATCCTAGCTTGGCTCCGATAAAAGGATGGTGTTGTGATGATCGCGAGACGATTGTTGTTTATTCGATGTTCTTCTATGGAACTGGCAATTCAAGATCGTCAAAGAAATTGCAAATGGACTCTTTTTTCTTCATTCTAATGACCTAATTCATAGTAACTTGAAGATGAGCAATGTTTTCGTTGATTTCAGCGACGGAGTGATATTGGGTAATTATGGTTTCATGAATTGTGATCGGAAGAAAGCTGAATGTATAATTTAATTAGTTGGTAATCTCATATATGTCTAATCTAATTAAAAAAGTGTTGTGTTCTGAATTATCAAATTTAAAAAAAAAAAAAAATGCTTATGTAAAATTCTATGAATTGTGCCATCGCTTTCTTTGAATTGTGCGCCATCCTTTTCTTTGAATTGTTGGAGAGAGAAAATCTATTTATCCAGAAAATAGAAAAAAATTATAATTAATAATGATAGTTTTGAAAACTTTATGGGACTTTAGAAAACTTAGGTTTCGTTTGGGAAGATAATCTTGAGGTTTTTTTGTCTATTTTAGTCACAAAAAACAAAATAGGCGTTTTAGTCTAATAAGACAAAACATCACATCCAACCCATAATCATTACATTCTTTCTCTCACAAAAAAGTCAAAAAAGCCAAAAGTCCTTCTCAAATCAGGTTTTTTAACCCCAAGCTAAAATAGCCAAAAAAAGTTAAAAAACCAACCCACTTCCCAAACGAAGCCTTAATAGACTTATTGAGTTATAAGTCTACTAAATGGAATTTATAAACAAATCTCTAATTTTGAAAATATATTTTTTAATTTTCTAGCTTTTGGGGCTAGTCATCTTCTACAAAGCTAGAAACTAGGCCTCCAACAAACCCAAAAGATTAAAGTTGGAAGCCCATAAAAGTGCTGCAAATATATTTGGGCCTACTGGCTGAAAGTTAGAAGGCCGAGCCCAAAAAAGGGCAAGGCCGAATCTACACAAATATAGCCCAACGCAATGAGAGACTTAACCAACTTTTCAATTGAGTGAGCTGTCTAAATTAAGGTAGTAATTAATTTCATTTAAAGTGTAGCATACTTCATGTAAACAAAAGACTCAACCATTTTAATTAATAAAAAAATACATTTTGTTTATATATATATAAAATTAAAAAACTCCGCAAAAACCGAATCATGCTTTATTTATTTCATGAAAAGTTTGTTTCACTGAATCTCATTATCAAATGCTGCAATAAATTTTCTAAAATTAATAAAAATTAAAGAAAAAATTATAATTTTTTAAGGACTTGACCTTTAAATAATAAAATAAATTCTGAATTTTTTATTTTATCAATTTAAATTCTAATATTTTTATTTATTTTTAATTTAAACCATATGTCTATTTTCATTAAGTAAATTGATGAAAATTTATATTTTAATTATTAAACTCAATATAAGATGTACATAAAATGCCTAAAATATCATTTTTTTTGTTGAATTTAATAAATAAAGTACAATTTTTTGCTAGTTTATTTAACAAAAAATATATAAATGGCTTAAATTAAAAAGTTTAAATTTATGTTGATAAAATTAAAATTTTAAATTTTATTTTAAAACAATAATAGAAATCTCAAAAATTCTATTAAATCTTTTATCAAACACTCGTGTGGATCACATTCTTATGTTTGGTAAAAAATTATTAGAATTTTTAGTGGTTGTTCGACATGTGCTAAAATAGTTATCCTATTTTGGTCATAATTATCTTATTTACGTCATATCAATTTTTTATCAAATCACTTCAAATTCAACCTATATTTTATAATTTTTTTATAAGAATATATATACTTTTGTCCAAAATTATTATATAAGATGTGGTTGTTGAAATGTAAGGCGCATAGAGGGACAGTGCATCGGTGTCCTGTGTTAAACACTGTTTTTAATCTGATGGCGACGTTTTTGGTATCCGTCGATCGTTTGTCTGGACAAAAAGTAAATTTTATAATTTGAATAATTTAAGTTATGCAATTAAAATAATTATTTTATTGAGAAATTTATTTATAAATTTCATTTAAAGGAGTAATTTATTTATTGAGAAATTTATTTTTAAGTCTAATTTGATGAGTAATTTTTTTTTTTTTAAATTTTAAAATTTGGCAACTTAAACATAAACCAAACACAATTATGGAGCCCACACTGCATGCTCTACAATAATATCATCAAATGATTCATTTTTTATTTAATTATATGTTTTTAAGGCATATTTTAATATATTTTTTAATTTTTTAATAAAAAATATTTAGAAAAGCAAAAAAAGTAATATGATAACTTTTTAATTTAACTAAAGTACTTAGTCCCTAAGAGTATTTTTAATTCTTTATATCATCAAAATTGAATAAAAATTTAATTGAAAACTTGATTTGATACGAAAAGTTTCAATGGTTTTTTACTAAATAATAATGGTATAGATTCTAAAAATTTTACTAAATTTTTTACCAAATATCTCATATAGGTGTGAGATTATGTGGGTCTCACATCTATATGAGATATTTGATAAAATATTTGATAAAATTTTAGGACCTCTAACATTACTCTTTACTAAAAACTTAATTTGGTAAATACTTTTTACTAAAAACTTAGCGCTATTTTGAAAAGATGGTTATAATCAGTTTTTTGGTTAAAAGCTGATTATAAGTTGATTATAATGAATTTTTTGTGAGAGAGGGAAGTGGGTTATAATCTGGGAAGTGGATTATAAGTCACCTCCCAAAAGGGGCCGTAATTTGGTAAATACATTGAATGCTCCAATCCTCACAATTCAATGTGTAAAGTTCGTCGAGTATTTATTCTTATAAAAAATTACGTTAATTGGATATTGATTGTCCCTTGATTAAAATGTATTTTTGTTAATAATAAATATAATTTTAAAAATAAATCATCAACAAAAATATATTCTAATAAAGAGGCTATCAATATTGGATAACATTTTTTTTTATAAAATTAAAATATTTAATAAATTTTATACATTAAGGCCTTGTTTGGCATAACTTATTTTAGTCTATCTTTTTATCTTTTTATTTTTTTTGAACCACAACAATCAACATCTCCTCTTTATTTTTTTACATATTTTTTTATAAAAAATTAAAAAATATACTTATTTAGAATATCCCAAACCATCCCCAAATCATTTGAATTATTAAAATAAAAGTCGTAATACGCTGCACTACAAATAGATCAGCCGATTCTTTATTTAAAATGGAATGATGAAAATGAAATGATGATGAAGAGGATCCATCACCGCCCTTCAAATCTAAAAAAAATATGTGCTTATATAACATCCACCCATCACTGTCTGAAAAACGGGTAATTATTTAAGGGTTGTTTGGGATGATCTAAATAAGTATATTTTTTGTCTTTTTATGAAAAGATGTGTAAAAAAGTAAAGAGGTGATGTGATGAAAAAAAGATAAAAAGATGAATTATATAAGATATGCCAAACCAACTCTTAGTAATTTTTAAAATATAGATATGTAATATTTTATAATATTATGGTCGATAAAGAAAGTAAGTAGATGAAAGATTGTGTTGAGTAATAAAAATAAGAATGGTGATATTAAGGCTTAGTTTGGCATAATATAAAAAATTTAGTGTTGGTTTGGGGGTGTTCTAAAAAAGTGTACTTTTGTCTTTTTACGAAAAGATGTGCAGAAAAGTAGAGAGGTAATGTGATGGAAAAAAGATAAAAATATAGATTGTATAGGTTACCTCAAACCAAGCCATAAAAAGTTAAAAAGTCACTATCTTATTTAAGTTATATCATCTCATTTAAATTATATCATTTCTCTATTACATCACTTTAAACTCAACTCGTATTTTACGTTTTTTTATAAAAAATTAAAAAAAATACTTATTTAAATCATCCTAAACAACTCCTAAATAATAATTGGTTAAAAAATACAGATAATAATCCGAAAATATTATAAATAATTTCCTGAAAGCCATACAAGCCACCTAATATCTTGCCCAATTACCAGGAACTTACAAAAACCACCTCCGTCCTCCTCGTCCTCTACACTCCCTCTCTCCTCTCCTCTCCACTCCTCTCTTACCCCAATCCTCTCTCTCTCTCTCTCTCTCTCCACATTACTATGGGTTTCACAGCATCAGACAAGCCCCTAAAGTTCCTGATCTATGGACGCACCGGCTGGATAGGTGGGCTACTCGGCAAGCTCTGTGACTCCCAAGGCATCGACTATGTCTACGGCTCGGGCCGACTCGAGAACCGAACCTCCCTCCAAGCCGACCTCGACTCCGTCAACCCGACCCACGTCTTCAACGCAGCCGGAGTCACCGGCCGACCCAACGTCGACTGGTGCGAGTCCCACAAGGTCGAGACCATCCGCACTAATGTCGTCGGAACCCTAACCCTAGCTGATCTCTGCCGGACCAAAGGCCTCGTTCTCATCAACTACGCCACTGGCTGTATCTTCGAGTATGACTCGGAGCATCAGCTCGGGTCGGGTGTCGGGTTTAAGGAGGAGGATATTCCCAATTTTATTGGATCCTTCTATTCCAAGACCAAGGCTATGGTGAGTGATCTTCAGTTCCATTAGATTTTCATGATTTCATTTGATATGACTCTGGTTATGATGCTTTTGCTGTTTTATAAAATGATTTTGATTAGTGGGTAGTTTTGGATATAAATGCTTAATTTATTGCATTGAATGTATATATACATTGATGATTTAAAATGGGATGCTTTAGATCTGTGATCTTGCCTTTGGATTTGTTTTCTTTGAATTTGTCACATCACATCAGTCTTTTAAATTATTATTATTTTTTTTTGGGGGTAAAAAATCAAATAATTAACTAAAATAGTAAATCCTCAAAAGAGGATAAGTGTGAGGTTTTTATTTTATTTTATTTTTTTAAGTCAAATAATTAACTAAAATAGATAATTTTCAAAAGTGGTTAAGTGTGAGGTTTGGCTTTAACATTGAGCTGGTTTGCATTCTTCTTATATGTGTTTTTTTGAAACAGGATACGGAAGGTCATGTGTGTCCATGATCTTTATTATCAAGAAAACCCAGATAATGTAAATGGGAAAATATTAATTATCAATTAGATTTGTAGTTATCATGAGATTATATAAGGGATACATAGCTAAACTCAATTTAAATTGAGCCTCCGTTTGGGAAGTGGGTTGACTTTTTGACTTTTTTGGCTATTTTAGCCTGGGCTTAAAAGTTTGGTTTGGGAAGGGCTTTTTGGCTTTTTGACTTTTTTGACTTTTTTTGTGAGAGAGGAGTGTAATAATTATGGGTTAGATGTGATGTTTTGTTTTTTGTGGCTAAAAAAGCCTATTTTGTCTTTTGTGGCTAAAATAGTCAAAAAAGCCCAAAAAAATTCTTGCCAAACACCACCTAATCATTTTTTAGTACGGAGTTGCGTTAAGTAGCTTATGAAATTTGCAAGCATTTGTTCGCCTCGGCTTGTTTACGTCTCCAAAATGATCACAAGTTGATTACTTGTTTCTTAAAATTCTCGAACTTCCTTTGTATGGATTTTTTTTAGTGTAGGTAGTTATAAGCTCCATCAACATTCACTTATTTATTATTATTATTATTATTATTATTTTTTATTTTTTTATTTTTTTGTTGGGTACAAGCTTAAAAATGCATCTTGTATATGAGTATGTGAAAAGTGTTCAATAGTTCATCAAACCATGTAGTATATATATTTGATAGCTTAGAGGATGCCATGTAGATAT
Source organism: Camellia granthamiana (assembly GCA_036172215.1). NCBI lineage: Eukaryota > Viridiplantae > Streptophyta > Magnoliopsida > Ericales > Theaceae > Camellia > Camellia granthamiana. Next base: position 10,702,895 of record CM069913.1, on the reverse strand, counting down.
ATGCCAATTGAATCAGCTAATATTTGCTAAGTTTTTCGGCTCAAATTTGAAATTAGGCGACTTTGTTCCGTTCAAGAATTTAACCCAAAGCTCGATTTTTCAGGATCTCCTCTACAATAGTGGTAGAACTCCCCCTGGCCTTCCAAAATTCTCCAGCACTAGTACTTAGACTGTCTTTGGATCTTAGATTTGAGGAGAGATTTGCCGAGAGGAAAAAAAAAAAAAAAAGTGATAAAAAATTAGTTTATATTTTATTCACTTTTCCCTTCCTATTTTCTTTGCCACCGCAAATCTCTTCAAACCAAGGTTTTAAAAAGCGGCCGCAATCGTTACATAACGTCGTTACGTAATGGTTGTGGTGGTTATTGCCACTCGTTACTGTCGCTTTTGCAATGTGATTGAGATTCATAGGTGTGTCAGCCGTAGCGGCTGTCGTAACGGTTGTAACGGTGCTGTAAAAGCCGTAACGACCTGTTACGCATTGTTATGTAATGGTTCCAAACTGCTTCTTTCGAAAAAACACAAAAACAAAAAAAGCTGAAAATGGGGAAAGAGGAATAGAGAGAATAGGAAAGATAAAGAGAGAAGATTGAGGAGTAAGAGATAGAGAGAGAGAAGAGGAAAGATGAATAACATGTTATTGATTTGTTGAAACTGTAAGACCTATGCTATTCTATTCAGCTGCTATCACTTAACCATTTTGTTTATGTATCTATTTATATATTATTTGATAATAATAATAATAATAATAATAATAATAATAATAATAATAATAATAATAAGCGTGGTCATTATCTATTTGGCTTGATTAAAATATGTGTATATATATTTAGACTCTTATTTATTCTCTTACTTTTGTCATTGTTTATCGTATATATAATAGTTAGTGATTGATTTTTTGTATAATATGAAGTCCTTAATTATTAAAATAAAATGTAAAAAACTTAGTTTATAGTGATTTAAAAATATAAAATATATTGGATCATACTTAAAAATTTACAAAAATTGATTAATATTTATTTTAAACCCAATAAATGTGATCATGGAAAAAAAAATATGCGTATCGATAAGTTTTTTTCAAATTGTGCGAAAAATAAAAAAATTCACGGTTTCGGTTACTGCAACCGTTACGCTATGGCCTTTATACCCCGTAACCGTAACTACGCCACAGCCACCGTTACGGCGACGGCAACCGCTTTTCAAAACCTTGCTCCAAACACAGCCTTGCTATTTCTCAACTTGGATTCCATACAGGTTCCAAGGCACATTTATATGTGCCTCCACCAGATGAGTTTGGAAACTTGAATGCTTACAATTTGTTAATTCAAATTAATTGAAATTAAAAAAAAAAAAAAAAAAATGCATTGGTTTTAGGACATTAGACCGAATTAAGTTATAGTTTAATGAAACCATTGAAGTTTTAATGTTGCTGCACTTTTGTTATAGAATGTGCAAGAACACATGTAAGTGAAATTGATTTGCTAGTTCTGATGGTCATTCTAAAGGTGGAAGATTTACTCAAGAATTATGAGAATGTGTGTACGCTACGTGTCAGAATGCCAATCTCGTCCGATTTATCCAATCCCCGGAATTTCATCACAAAGATCACTCGTTATGAGAAGGTTGTTAACATTCCAAATTCCATGACAATCTTGGATGAACTCCTCCCCATTTCCATTGAGATGGCAAAGAGAAACCTCACCGGGATATGGAACTTCACAAACCCCGGAGTGGTAAGCCACAATGAGATTCTAGAGATGTACCGGGATTACATTGACCCCAACTTCACATGGAAGAACTTCAATCTTGAGGAACAGGCAAAGGTGATCGTCGCCCCAAGGAGCAACAATGAGCTTGATGCGTCAAAACTGAAGAAGGAATTCCCCGAACTGTTGTCCATTAAGGAATCGCTCATCAAGTACGTGTTCAAGCCTAACCAGGAGACTTTCGTCAAATAGAACTTGGAGGTTTTGAGTTTTTAATTATTATTAATAGTATTATTTAAATTTAATTCATGTGGGGTTGGTGTGATCTCTACATCATATGGGATCCTCTTCCCTCGTGACAAGCGTGGTTGCGTGTTTAGTATTCGAATGTTGTACTTGTATTTGTATTACCATGATTATGAATAAATTAATTGGAAGTGATTTCTTTAACAGCACTGATTGGTGACCCGAAAAATCATGGTTCGAATGGCTTGAAACATCCAAAATAACATCGTTTTGGGTGCAAAACGACGTCGTTTTGACACATTCGAGCCACAAAAATTTTGACCACCAAACATTTTCCTTTCTTTAATTGTTGTCATTTCTTTAGGCTTCACAATATTACATATTTCAATGAGACATTCTTTTGCTGCTTGTATATTTTGGTAAACCATCCTCATCACGTGTGCCACGCCTCTGTGTCTTCTCTGTTTCTCGCTTTGTTTTGTTTTTTTTGTTTTGTTTTCTGTGGACTCTCTTTTTTCACGTAATAACAGCTGAGAGATGATGGCGGCTGAGAAATCTATGAATCCCAAATAAGATATTATTAGGGGTTATTTGTGATCATTTAAATAAATATATTTTTTGATTTTTTTATAAAAAAATATATAGAAAAGTAAAGAGATAATGTAATTTAAAAAATATAAAAAGATAAAAAATGTATTTATATAACACATCCCAAATAAGCTCTAAATCTCTCACATTAGTGTATGACTCACACAAATTTACATATATTTGAGTCTGACACCAATATAACAGATTTGACAAAAAAATTTAATAGATTATTTGAGTGATACTTAGCACAGCTCATCAGGGTAATCTTTGCTCTGTTTTGCTGAGGTATTTCACATGCTGCATTTGCTTTATTTCCTTTGTTATGGATTCTCCTCTCTCACTGCTAGTGTCAGGAAAGGCACTCTACTTGGTCTCCTTTTTGCAATTCATAACATGAACATGTTTAATATTGTGGGATTTTGAGTATATTGATTCTTAGAACTAGGAAATTAATCTAATTTAATATGTATTTGTGGGAGGTTAAATTTAGCTTGGCAGGCTTAGGACGGACACATAGCATAATTAGGGGTATCAAAACCACCTGTGGCCCCAACCTCCTTAGGCTAGGGCCTGGGCCATCCCTTTTCTGATCCGGCTCGGCCCGAGGCCCAATCTAAACTCGATCCGTCCAACATTTAACATCACTGATCCGGCTCAGCCCGAGGCCCAATCTAAACTCTATACGTCCAACATTTAACATCACTTTCAAGTTATTTTGGTGAATTTTTTTTTTTTTTTTTTTGTTAGGCTCACACCAAGCTCGACCCCCAAGGCTTTGAGCTAGGCCTAGATCTTTTGGAACTAAGCCGGTCCAGTCTAAAAAATAGTGGGAGCCTGTTAAGCCCATGGCCAGCCTGAGCCCGAGCCTCAACTCGAATAAGCTGGGCCCTTTTTACACCCTTAGGCATAATCATGAAGTACTATGAGTAAGGCGTCATTAAATATTAGTCAAAGATAAATGAAAATCTTCTCATAATGAGTCATACATGCACCACTGCTTATGTATGCTTCGAAAAAAATGAACAAGTGCGTTCCTAAAAATAAATTATTATTTTAAAGACAAATAATAAAATAAAAAGATTATAATTATTGAATTAATTTATTTTTTTAAGAATATTTTTAAGAAAATTCTTATAAAATAAATAATTTAAATTATTAAAATAAAATCCGTCAGAGACCCGAGCCTTAAATAATGAAAAAGTTAATCCACATATTCCATTTTGCTCAAACTCTAATCTTCCTTCCAGGGCTCCTCCGTCAGGCGAGTAAGGCAATTGTCTGTAGGGTTTGGTTATAGTGTGCAACTTACACCTTACACCTTACACCTTACACTTACACCTTTTGTGAAAAATTAAACCTTACACTTACACCTTTTTTGAGGTTGCACACCATATGCAACCCACTTACACCTTACACCTTACACTTACACCTTACACTTACACCTTATACTTATACTTACACCTTACACTTACACTTTTTGTGTAAGTGGCACATGGTGTGCAATTGCACACTTAAGAAAACTCCTTGTCTGTATCCCCAAATAGGCCTAAAATATTTATGCTTTTTAATGATATATATTGTTCTATTAAGCGAAAGACTAATTCAGAAGGCTAAAAAATTATTACTGCTTTAGACCCGTTTGAAAATTTGGCTATTTTCATTAGTTATTTAGTCTGATTATAAAAATTGTATTTGAGATAGTAGTTAACTTTTTTTTTAAAGTTGATTTGGTCGTTATGAAGTTGATGAGACCCAACATACTCAAATCATAACTATGAATAAAAAAAAGATTTTTACAGGCCAGTTCTCTTTTCAAGGGTTGTTACCCAATAAGTTCTTAATAGAGACTTTTTTACCTATAAGTCCTAAACATTTTTATTTATTTCGTTTTTGCCCTCATGCTTTTATACTCGGATTTGGAGATGAAAAAAAAAAAAAAAGCTCTCTCTGCACATCTCTCTCGGCAACACCATGGATGATCTGATCGAAGAAGAAGATCCCCCACCATCACTGCCGCATTGAAGGAGAATGTTCACTATGAAGTCTAGATCTACTACCGCCGTACTCCACCATCGTTGAACTACACATGGATGATTTCCGGCGAGTTTTCAATTGTGCTCAGCCGATCTACACATGGATGGTGAGATTGTCCACGCAGAGATTGCGCGACATGGACGGTGAAGTGGCGGAGGACAACGGACAGCGGCAGCAAAGGCAATTTAGATTTGAGATTGAAAAGAGAAAGAGAAAAGATTGAAAGTTTATTTCCTCTATATCAATGTATGTCATTTTCTGATAAATGTTCCCATATTCGCATCACATTTGTGAATGGATTTGGAGTGGCAGAGGCTGGAATTGATGGTGGTGGGATTTTCAAAGATTTCATGGAGGACATTACTCAGGTGGCTTTCGATGTCCAGTATGGATTATTTAAGGTTGTAATTTTTATAGTATTGTTGAGAATTATTCAATCTGCTCTCTCTCTCTCTCTCTCTCTCTCTCTCTCTCATATGTCTATGGTAAAGAAAAATGATCCATAAGTGTATTAATGAAGAATGTAATAAATATATTTAAATCATTGATAAATTTGTTTAAATCAGTGATAAATTTGTTTAAACAAGTGATAAATTTATTTAAACCAGTGATAAATTTGCAGTGTTGAGTCTAGGGGTAACAATGGAAAACACTGTTTGATTTTTTTGGATAGGACCTACTGGGTAATAAGACCGGTCCATAGGACCAGCCTATAACTCCCCCTAAAAAAAATGACGGGTGAAGTATCAATAAATTTTAAATAGTGATTTTATAAATTATTTGGTTTTTTTTTTTTTTTTTTTTTTTTTTTTTTTTTAGACTTAAAGGTCATATTCCAATGTGAATTACATAAAAGGTTAAGTATAAACGCGCTTATGTTATGTGTTGAGAAATAATTGTTAGTATACTTTTTTCAAATATAATACTCCGAAAACTTAATACTCTAATATAACACACTAAAAAAAAATTTAATGTATTTTCTCAAACGTAACAATTTACAAAAACTCGCTAGTGTACTTTTTCCAAACGTAATACTTCAATCAATGTAACATTAAAAAATTTCTTAGTGTACTTTTCTCAAACGTAACACTCTAATGTAATACACTAAAAAACTCCTTAGTATACTTTTCTCAAATGTAACAACGTAACATTTCAAAAAATCTCCTTTGTGTACTTTTTCTAAACATAACACTCCAATCAATATAACACACAAAAATTGCTTAATGTACTTTTTTCAAACATAACACTCCACTGTAATACACTAAGAAACTCCTTAGTATATTTTTTCTAAATGTAATAACGTAATATTCTAAAAAAATTTCTTAGTGTATTTTTTCAAAATGTAACGCTCTAATCAATATAACTGTAACCCCCCCAACCCTTTATATGTCATCAATATTGTCCGCTTTAAGCCATGCCAGCACAGATTTGTTCTTCCCAGTGGGTCACCCATCTTAGAACTACTCCAGCCTAAGCATGCTTAACTGGGGAGTTCTGCTAGGGATTTCACCACTAGGGAAAATGCCTCGATGCTATATAAGGGTATAGGTTTTTACTTTTATAACCTAGGAACTCCCCATCCATTCCCAATGTGGGACACAGGGACCTTACAATCTACTCCCTTTAAGGCTGTACGTCTCTGTGCAGCAGCCTGCCAGCTCACAAGCCCCATCCACATGCACCAAGAGACACCAGGGGCCCACACTCTGTACTCTAGAGAGTCTGCTCTGATACCATTTGTAACGCCCCAACCCTTTATATGTCATCGATATTGTTCGCTTTGAGCCACGCCTGCACAGATTTGTTCTTCCCAGTGAGTCACCCATTCTAGAATTACTTCAGCCTAAGCACGCTTAACTAGGGAGTTCTGTTAGGGATTTCACTACCGGAGAAAAGGCCTCGATGCCATATAAGGGTCTAGGTTTTTACTTTCATAGCCTAGGAACTCTCCATCCATTCCCGATGTGGGGCGCCAGGACCTTACAACAACACATAAAAACTCCTTAGTATATTTTTTCCAAACGTAACACTGTAATATAACATTCCAATGTAATACCAGAAAACCACACTAACAGAAATTTAGATTTCCATACTTGACAACCAACATTTTAGCTACCAATTCGCCAAAAAAGAATTTTCCATTCCTTACATTTCCATTTCCATTTCCATCTCAAAAATGAGTTAGAAAATTGGAAAAATGAATTACAAAAGAGTATTTACTTAAACTCAAATGACACAAAATCAAATAAATATAAATTTTCAAAACAAAAAGGATTAATTGATTTATAAAAAAAACTCTTAGGACTAAATGGATCAACAATTTCTTATAGGATTTCTAGGTAAATTTTCCAAAAGTGAAGCACCATGTTTTCTTATTTTATTTTATTTTATTTTATATATAAGAGGTGGTTTGTTGCTTGTGGCTTGCCATTTTTTCCCCCTATTTTGCCCTTAGTTTATTTTGAAATTGCTATTTTGCCATTTAATTTGGTTGGTGATACAATTTGGATGTAATTACACAAACATTCTTGGTAAATTATGAAACATAAATCTTTTATTTTTAACAAATTACAAAAACACTCATAAAGTTTGTTTAAAACATGAATCAGTCCTATAATATTATAAATTACAACTATCATTTGTTAGAAATTTTAATTTAACACAGCAATCATAAAAAATAAAAAAAAATAAAAAAAAAAAAAAAAAAACTATTCTCCAATGCAATAATAAATTATCAAAATTGTTTATTGAAAAATATTTTTCATATCATTGAAAACTATTAATTGACTTAATGATTTATTTATTAACAAAATGGTTAACTGAAAAATATTTTTCATTAAAAATTATTAATCTACTTAATGATTTACTTATTAATAAAATTGGTTATTTGTTATGCAAGTATGAATTAATAAAATTAGTCATTTGTATATAGATATATTTTCTTTTGCTTCTTTATTAGTTCAGTGAATTATCTTAATAGTTTTTTTAGATAGGAGAATTATCTTCATATTTGTTTTATATTTATTTATTGAGAAAAGTTACACACATAATTTTTTTTTTTTAAAAATTCGGAAGAAATGTTAAAGTCTTATAAATGCACCCAAAATGATATGGTTATAGAATTAGAGTCTACATCGTTAGGTGTATAACAAATCAAAAAATAATACATATCATACCACATATTTTTATCATATATCTGATGATTTATTCTATTCAATTTCATAAAATAATATTTTAATTTTTAAAAATCTATAAAAATATAAAATTTAAATATACTATAATAATTGTATGTGCCTTGCATAGGCCATTGAAAACTAGTGTGTATATATATATATATATATGTACTGGATCAATAAACAAAGGAGAATTTACATATCAGTGGTGTCACGACCCAACCCTAGCCTCACGAGATTAGAGACGTAATCAGCCAGTAATCCGCAATTACCAAAGGCCTGCTGAATAAATAATAAATAGTAAGGGGCTGGCGGAAGCCAATAAAATCACAAACCATCGTCCAATGAGCTGTGAACTAAAATGAATAAACACACCTTATATACATCACTGTACAATCATCCCATACCTTATCACATCACATACATGTACCAAAAGCAATCACATTACCCAAACAAGCATAAAACCAAAAACACTTTGCTATAAGTCACTTGATCACTTTACAAAAGGGAATTCATATTCATCCAAAAGCCTTAGAGTTAGACCCAAAAGAAACACCGGATGGAGGCACCACAGTTGACTTGATAAACTAGAAAGTAGGTTGACACCCTTAACTTCTCTCTTGAGCTGGATCACCTACATGACAAACATAAACTGTGAGCCAAAACCCAGTGAATAACAATGTGTAAAAAAAAGGTTAAAAATAATATCCATTTGAACAGTAAAATCAAGTCATATAGCGGTAACATGTTCGTTAAACTTAACAATCATGTGGAACCACGAGTTCATATATTACTTCTTCAAATCAGGTTCATATAACTCAATATCTTATACGCATCTGGCCATGGTATTGTTACCCCCAGGCGAAGGCCACATGAACATAGGCCACAATATTCTTACCTCCGGGCAAGGGCCATATGAACATAGACCACGGTATTATCACCCCCGGGTGAGGGCCATGTGGAGATACGCCACGGTATTATTAGTCCTGGGTACAGGCCACATGAATATAGACCGCGGTATTATTATCCCCGGGTATGGGCCACGTGAGCATATTATATGGAGTGGGTTCACGTATTCAATAAACATATCACTATAGAACAGACTTTAACAATATCAATAACAATCTAAAAGAATTATATTTCAAGCATAGTTTTACTACATTGTCACTCACCGTTAGTCCCGTGTAGCACTTGACTAGGATACAGCGTCTGACCTATGCAGGCATATGAAAGCATAATGGTTCAATATTCAATTAGTCATTAACTTCTCCATTACTTACTTGTTACTAATCGTTTAACCCGATCCTTTTTATTCTTTCATTTAGATTTAAATTCATCCCATGCACATGCACATGAAAAACAGTTGAAAACTATGCAATTGGAAGCTCGGAAGTAAGAGAAATCAGAAGAAAAATCAATATGGGCTGGCCCTGTTGGTCGTATGTGCGGTGGCCCCAGCCGCACGTACGGTGGTCTGGCCGTACGTGTGGTGGCCTAGGCCGCACATGTGGGCGAACTTCAGTGTGCAAATTTGGCCAAACCAAGCTTGGTTGCTCAAGCGGTCTGGGTGAAAAATCAGTTCGAATTTCTGCTGAATAAGGAGTTTTTCCCCATTTCAAAACCCAATCTCATTTACACAAAAGGAGGCTAAAAAACACTTCAAAACCAGAGGAATTGATTACTTCTAACTTCAAATAAGTAAGCAAGGCTCAAGCCTCAAAGAAGACCACAAAATGATGAACCTTAGATGTATACAATTCTCAATGTATGCAAACTTGAGTGTCAAAGTGAAAACTCTTGCAATTTACTCTTCAAATCCCAAATTTCATGCAAGATGCAAGTGATGATGCCATGTATTACAAGGATAAGAGTTGACTTTTTCACTTTAGGGTTCCTATCATCACTTTACATTACCCAACTTCTCAATTCATCTAAATTTCTATGATTCCATGGGCAAACAACTTCAATTCTTGAAATTAGAGGAAAGTTTCTTACCTTAGATGGATGAATTAGTGAAGATTTGGATTAAGCTCTTCTACTCCTCTTCTTCCTCTATCTTCCTTCTACTCTAAGGCTCTCTCTCAAGTTGTCTCTACACTAACCATTATCTTTCCTTATTTACCTCTTTTGTTGACTTGAGTTAAGTCTTGTTTGGATTTTCCTAATTCTCTCCCCAAGGCTAAGTTAATAATTCAATTCTCATCATAAATCTCTTAATTAACACTAAATTAAAATGTATTACTGCGAATCAGGCTCTAATTGCCTATTTCAATTATTTAATTTTAATTTTATGGTTCACTGATTCAGACAGGTTTATTACCCATTTCCATCTATCTTTCCCACTAATTTACTACCATGAACACATAGCACAAATAACAAATGGTACATATAATACATGACATACAAATAGGCATAATAAACCCATAAGCAAGGCAAATTACGTAATTTAACCATTAATTAAGGGAGTGGCTATTACATTCTCCCCCCCTTTAAGATGTTTGGTCCTCCCAACGCAAATACCTTCTTCCGTGAAAAATGTAGGGTCTAAGGGAAAAAAATCCAAGTATCTCTGCTTCATATTGTCTTCTTTTTCCCAAGTTGTATACGTGCCACTGTAATTTTGCCAATCCACTTTCACCAACGGTATTTCCTTGTTTCTCAACTTCTTAATCCGGCGGTTAACAATTTGAATCGGCCGTTCTTCATATGTATAATCATCAGTCAAAAGGACGTGAGTCAACTTAATCACATGAAAAGGATCTTGAAGATAATCCCATAACATGGACACGTGAAATACGTTATGCATGTGCTCCATACTTGGGGGAAGTGCCACTTGATACGCTACCAGGTTAATCTTCTCAATGATTTCAAAAGGCCCAATGTACCGGGGTGCTAACTTGCCCTTAGCTCCAAAATGAGTTTGCCCTTTCATCGGTGTCACTTATATGAAAACATGATCGCCCACTTCGTATCCCCTATCTCGTATATGCACATCCGTGTAGCTTTTCTGCCAACTTTGAGCTGTCGTTAACCGTTGATGAATCAACTTCACTTTTTTCGTTGTTTCTTGCACAATTTCAAGCCTCAACAAAGGTCTATCTCTAACTTCAGCCCAGCAAATCGGTGACCGACATTTTCTGCCATATAAAGCCTCGTAAGGTGCCATGCCAATGCTTGAGTGAAAACTGTTATTGTAAGCAAATTCGGCTAGGGGCAAATAAGTTTTCCAATTCCCTTGGAAGTCTAGCACACATATACGTAACATATCTTCCAACGTTTGTATTGTCCTTTCAGATTGCCCATCGGTTTGTGGATGATATGCGCTACTCAATCGCAACTCCGTCCCCAATGCCTTTTGTAAGCTTTGCCAAAATCTCGAGGTAAACTTTGGATCTCTATCAGAAACAATAGACACAGGAACTCCGTGCAATCTCACAATTTCGTTGATATAAATTGTAGCCAACTTATCCACATTATAAAATGTCTTTACAGGTAAAAAATGAGCAGATTTAGTTAAACGGTCCACAATAACCCAAATTGAGTCCATACCTCTAATGGAGCGAGGTAGTCCAACAATAAAGTCCATGGTAATGTGCTCCCATTTCTACTCCAGTATTGAAAGTGGTTGGAGTAGCCCTGCGAGTCGTTGATGCTCGGTTTTGACTTGTTGACATTGTAAACACTTAGACACAAATTTGGCAATGTCTTTCTTTATTCCCGACCACCAAAAATTGAGCTTCCCGTCTCGATACATTTTCGTATTCCCTGGATGAATGGACAATTTTGAACTGTAGGCTTCTTGCATAATTCGTCTCTTCAAGTCAACATCATTGGGCACACATAACCTCCCTTGAAATTTCAATACCCCATTTTCAAAAATGAAACCCGATCTTGGTTTAGCTTCTCTTTCCTCAATCACTTTCTTTAAAAATCCATCTTGTTGCTGTCTCTCCTTAATCTCCTCAATGAGTGCCAGTTGCGCAATAATAGTAGCTAAGATCCCGCCTTGTTCTCGTAAAACAATTTCTACTTCTAGTCTTTCTAACTCTTTGAGCAATTCTTTTTGTCCGGTGAGTAAACAAACCAAGTTCCTAATTGATTTTTGACTAAGGGCATTGGTGATAGTGTTTGCTTTCCCTAGATGGTACAAGATTTGTAAATCATAGTCCTTAATTAATTCGAGCCATTGCTGTTGTCTCATGTTCAACTCTTTTTGGGTAAAAAGTACTTCAGACTTTTATGGTCCGTATAAACTTCACATGTTGCTCCATATAAGTAGTAGCACCAAATCTTTAGTGCAAAAACCACACTGCGGCAAGCTCCAAATCATGCGTCGGGTAATTCCTTTCATGTGCCCTCAATTGGCGGGAAGCGTAGGCAATTACCTTTCCATTCTGCATCAACACACACCCTAAACCTTTATACGAGGCATCACTGAAAATAGTAAAACCATCCGTACTTGAGAGTAATGTGAGAATTGGGGCAGTCACAAGTCGAGTCTTTAATTCTTGAAAAGCTGATTCCCTCTGATTAAGCGGTACTTCCTTCTGAGAATTGGGGCAGGCAATCAAATGGTACCCCCTTCTGTGTCAACTGAGTAAGCGGTAAGGCAATTTTGGAGAAATCCTTTACAAATCTGCGATAATATCCAGCTAAACCCAAGAAACTTCAAACTTTGGCAACATTGGTTGGTTGAGGCCAATTAACAACTGCTTTTATCTTTTGCGGATCAACTGAAATGCCCTCTTTAGTGATTACATGCCCCAAAAACATTTCATTATCGAGCCAGAACTCGCACCTAGACAATTTAGCGTACAATTTCTTCTCCCTTAAGGTTTTCAAAACAAGTTTTAAGTGACGTTCACGTTCCTCTTGACTTTTGGAATAAATTAAAATGTCGTCAATAAAAACAACAACAAACTCATCTAGAAACGGCTTGAAAACTCTATTCATTAGATCCATAAATGCAGTAGGCACATTAGTTACTCCGAAGGGCATAACAAGAAATTCATAGTGGCCGTACCTTGTCCAGAAAGCAGTCTTTTCTACATTTTCCGCCTTAACTTTCAATTGGTGATATCTGAATCTAAGATCAATTTTGGAGAAGACTTTCGCCCCTTGTAATTGGTCAAATAAATCGTTAATGCGGGGCAATGGATATTTATTCTTCACAGTCATCTTGTTTAATTCATGGTAGTCAATGCAGAGTCTCAATAAACCATCTTTCTTTTTCACGAATAAGACTGAAGTACCCCATGGTGAGGTATTAGGCCTAATAAATTTCTTATCCAGTAACTCTTGCAATTGAATTTTTAACTCCTTCAATTCAGTGGTCAACATTGGGTACAGAGTCTTGGAAACCGACTGTATACCCGGTACTATTTTAATAGTGAACTCTATTTCTTGATCAATCAAATCCCTTGGAAAATCATCGGGAAATACATCTGGGAAATCTCAGACTATAGGAATATTGTCTGCTTTCTGTTTCTCAATAATAGGTGTTTGCAATACATAACACAAATATCCTCTGCAGCATTTTCTCATTAGTTTGCACGCTTTCATAGATGAAATCAAATATGGGGGAGGCACAACACCAACACCATTAAAAGTAAATTCGGCAAATCAGGTGGGCAAAAAATAACTTGCTTAGTTACACAGTCAATCGTCGCATGATATTTCGACAACCAATCCATCCCCAAAATTATATTGAAATGATTAATATTCAGGGGCAACAAATCAACATATAAATGCATATCCCCACCAACAATGGCACATGCAGGATATTTATAGGCACACATCATAGACCTCCAATTGGAGATGATACAACTAGCAAAGAAGATCTAGCTAATTTGTGAGAAAAAGCAGATGAAACAAACGAATGTGTAGACCCTGAGTCAATCAAAACATAAGCATTCTAGGTACAGATAGGGAGTATACCTGACACTACTGTCTCTGTGTTCTAGACATCTCATGGCACAAGAGCAAAAATTCGACCTTGCCTCAATCTTTCCTTTCCCGTTGCAACTTTAGGACTTGATCTTGGTGTAGAGACGGATGTTGTCGAGCTGGCCAGTGGTCTATTTGTGCGTTGGGATAAGATGGGACAATCTTTAACCATGTGGCCTGTTTTGCCACACCAGAAACAAGCCCCAGAAAGTTTATAACACAACCCCTTGTGCCTTCTTCCACATTCAGGACATGGCGATATCAAATCATTTCCTTGATTAGAACTCGTTGTTGACCCTGTATTCTGCTTCTTATTCTGAAAATTAGCCCGGCTCCTCTTAAAATTGAACCCTTGTCTTTTTCCCTTCCATTTAGTCACCGGTGCCTTAGCTTGCTTAAGTGCTGCAATATTGGTTTCAGCCATGAGAGCGTGATTAAGAATATCTACATACTTAGTTAGGTGAAGAACATTCACCCTATCCAGCACTTCCACATCAAGTCTGCCTTCAAACTTACGAGCCTTTTTATAATCCGTGTCCATCATATGTGGTGTGTACTGAGCCAGCTCCGTGAATTTAGCCTCGTATTTTGCCACGGACATAGTACCTTGCTTCAACTGCTCAAACTCTGATACTTTCCGGTCACAGACACATTGAGGGAAATACTTTTCATAAAACACTTCCTTAAATTGAGCCCATGTCATAGTGTTGTTGCCCTCTCGGACTAGCATCCACCAATGTCTTGCTTCCTCTTGGTAAAAGTAGCCAACAAAACTTTTTGTACCTTTGAACAAGGAAAAACCTCAAACAACTTTTCTATTTCCAGGATCCAAGCCTTGGCTTTCAGTGGACCAAGACCTCCTTAGAAAGCTGGCGGCTTCAATTTATTAAAATTCTGTGTTAGGGCTATGATATCATCATTGTTGATCGGTTCAGGTTGCATCGGAAGTAGAGGAGAATGTGGGACTTGCTCTCTTTGCCTCAAAGATTCAGTCAACATTTCTACCATTCTTTCCAATTTGTCTTTTGTGGCACCTGACGACTCTGAATCATTTATATTTCTTGCATCCATTTGGCTATATAAAAACAGGAAATAATAAACATAGGCAAGGCAGTTGTCACATTCATATCATTTTTACACAAATAAACTCCACACACACTCACACATGCAATATAATGTCCTAATTTCTTCTCTAGGACATCCTATAGCTCATTTGGACGCGTGTGTGTGGCAAAACTTGTGCTCTGATACCACTCTGTCATGACCCAACCCCTGCCCCGCGGGATTAGAGACGTAACCGGCCAGTAATCCGCAATTACCAAAGGCTTGTTGAATAAATAATAAATAGTAAAGGGCTCGCGGAAGCCAATAAAATCACAAACCATTGTCCAATGAGCTGTGAACTAAAATGAATAAACACACCTTATATACATCACTGTACAATCATCCCATACCTTATCACATCATATACATGTACCAAAAGCAATCACATTACCCAAACAAGCATAAAACCAAAAACACTTTGCTACAAGTCACTTGATCACTTTACAAAAGGGTAAATTCATATTCACCCAAAAGCCTTAGAGTTAGACCCAAAAGAAACCCCGGAGGAAGGCACTACGGTTGACTTGATAAACTAGAAAGTAGGTTGACACCCTTAACTTCTCTGTTGAGCTGGATCACCTACATAACTGACATAAATTGTGAGCCAAAGCCTAGTGAATAACAATGTGTAAAAAAAAAAGGTTAAAAATAATATCCATTTGAACAGTAAAATCAAGTCACATAGCGGTTATGTTCGTTAAACTTAGCAATCATGTGGAACCACGGGTTCATATATTAGTTCTTCAAATCAGGTTCATATAACTCGATATCTCATACGCATCTGGCCATGGTATTGTTACCCCCAGGCGAAGGCTATGTGAACATAGGCCACAATATTCTTACCCCCGGGCAAGGGCCACATGAACATAGACCACGGTATTATCACCCCCGGGTGAGGGCCACGTGGAGATACGCCACGGTATTATTACCCTCGGGTACGGGCCACGTGAATATAAACCGCGGTATTATTACCCCCGGGTATGGGCCACGTGGAGATACGCCACAGTATTATTACTCCAAAGTACGGGCCATATGAATATAGACCGCAGTATTATTACCCCTGGGTATGGGCCACGTGAGCATATTATATGGAGTGGGTTCACGTATTTAATAAACATATCACTATAAAACAGACTTTAACAATATCAATAACAATCTAAAAGAATTATATTTCAAGCATAGTTTTACTACATTGTCACTCACCGTTAGTCCCGTGTAGCAATTGACTAGGATACGGCGTTTGACCTATGCAGGCACATGAAAGCATAATGGTTCAATATTCAATTAGTTACTAACTTCTCCATTACTTACTTGTTACTAATCATTTAACCCGATCCTTTTTATTCTTTCGTTTCATTTTAAATTCATCCCATGCACATGCACATGAAAAATAATTGAAAACCATGCAATTGGAGCCCGGAAGTCAGAGAAATCAAGAGAAAAATCAATTAGGGCTGGCCCTGTTGGCCGCATATGCGGTGGCCTAGGCCGCACATGCGAGTGAACTTCAGTGTGCAAATTTGGCCAAACCAAGCTTGGCCGCTCAAGCGGTGGCTCAAGCCACTCAAGCGGTCTGGGTGAAAAATCAGTTTGAATTTCTGTTGAATATGGAGTTTTTCCCCCTTTCAAAACCCAATCTCATTTACACAAAAGGAGGCTCAAAAACACTTCAAAACCAGAGGAATTGATTACTTCCAACTTCAAACAAGTAAGCAAGGCTCAAGCCTCAAGGAAGACCACAAAATGATGAACCTTAGATGTATACAATTCTCAATGTATGCAAACTTGAGTGTCAAAGTGAAAACTCTTGTAATTTACTCTTCAAATCCCAAATTTCATGCAAGATGCAAGTGATGATGCCATGTATTACAAGGATAAGAGTTGACTTTTCACTTTAGGGTTCCTATCATCACTTTACATTACCCATTTCCATGAACACATAACACAAATAACAAATGGTACATATAACGCATGACATACAATTAGGCATAATAAACCCATAAGCAAGGCAATTTACATAATTTAACCATTAATTAAGGGAGCGGCTGTTACAAGTGGAATTTCCAAAAATTAATTACAACTTCATGAAAAATATATTGTTTTACTTTTTAATATTTATAATATTTTCTACTAATTTGAAAATAATTTTTCCAACCTCCACTAATATGGGTGGTGCTACATGCACAAATTAGTGTATTAACTAATGTACCAGCTAGTGTTATGATATTATAACTGACCACATTTATTATACACATTACAAATACCCAAAACCTCTAAAATGATGCCACATCATCTATTAGTACACCAGTTAGTATACTAATTGGTACATATAACATTATTCTATGAAATTATCTCATAAATGAAGGGAAAATTACTTCTCAAGTAGACAGACATACAAAAAAAATATATATCCAAACATGGAGGGGTATAGTTTTTTACTTGAACTCCATCACATAATCACTTGCACTTTTAATATTTTTATAATTTTTTTTGTCCACTGTTAAGTAATTCCCCCATAAATAAATGGCAAATGTATTAAAATATTCTAAATGAAATGACATTTTTTTAATGATTGTTTGGAATGATTTAAATAAGTATACTTTTTGGATTTTTATAAAAAAAATATTATGGCCTTGTTTGTGAATTAGGCTATTTTAGAGCATCTCCAACGGTGAATCTTTTTTTTCATCAAATCTGAGGGAAACAAAGGCGATTTCCTCAATTTGATACGAGATGCTCCAACGGTTGCACTGTAGCTTGCATCAAAACTTGGGATGTCCGATGGGACGATTGGCCAATCGACCGGTTAATGGACTGAATTTTTTTATTTTCCCCTCTATTTCAGTTTCCATTTCGTTTCCCAAGTGCTCTAAACCAGAGCATCAGACAGAGGAAGAGGAGAATGGAGGTTGAACTAGAGAGAAAGCAAGCAAGCAAGAAATGAGTCAAGCTTTTCACACTGGCCATGAAGGCCTACCTCATCCACCAAGCAAATATTCGATCGATCGATTCATCCCTCAATTCATTCCCCCAAACCTTATTAGATATAATTAGAAGATTGATCACACTTTGCGCAATCGATCGATTCATCACTAAGTGAAGATCCTTTCTAGTACACCATTTGTAATGCATTTTGTAGTGTCAATCAAAAAAAAAAAAAAAAAAAAAAAAAAGAGAAAAAAAAATGACAAGTAAAAGCTGAGAAGTGAGTATCTACTCTTCTGAGTTAATGGCCAAATAGCTTTATTGTATTGTGTTTACAACTCATGGTTCTAATAGTGGAAATCATAAAACTGGTAAATATCACCTTCTCTATATATTGTTTTTACTTTTTGGCAATTTGAATGCTCTGTGTTGTCGCTGAGAAATGTGGATTAATTGTGAAGCAGTGGGACGTCCGACAAGTTGTCCGGTGGGACCCACCTCCAACGTAAACGCACAGTGTTTTGGTGAAATTTGCCCAGCTCCTCAGTTTGGTGAAATTTTTGGGCGGTTCTCATTTTGATATCAGTTTGATGAAACTATTGGAGCCAAAAAAGTTATTTTTTTCACCAAGTTCAAATTTGGTGGTGGTTTTACTTAACTGTTGGAGATGGTCTACTGATATCAAAATGAAAACCGCTCAAAAATTTCACCAAACTGAGGAGCTGGGCAGATTTCATCAAAACACTGTGTGTTTACGTTGGAAGTGGGTCCCATCGAACAACCGGCTGGACATCCCACCGGTTGTCCCATTGGTCGTCCCACAAAACATTCCACTGGTCGTTTAGAGCAAGCAGTGCCCCTCTCATGTACTTGTGAGTGGAGCCATAGAGAGTTGCAATGTTGCATTTGTCTAAGATGTCAAGCATGGACTGTGGATACCCTGGAACAAGACCTTTTGCCTCATTCATAAAAAAATCACAAATTAACAGAGTATGAAAAGAAATAGAGAACTATATTGAAATTGAGGCAGCACCAATAAAATCCATGTAAGCAAGAGAGAAAAGATCCATGAAAGAGTAATTTACCTTGCTCTTTGGTTTTTCATGAAATTAGGACCTTGTTTAAGGAACTCAGTGGTCTTCCCAAAGAGAGGCCAACCCATAGTACCAGGAGGCAAGCCTTTCTTCTTCCTGTACTTGGCTTCATTCCATCTCAACAGAGCTGTACAAACACAGATCAGTCCCAAAACCACACGAAGGACCACCATGAGTGTAGACACCCCATTTTTGACCGTCCTCAAGGCTTGGACGTCACCGCTTGAACACTCGGTGATTATCCATGTTTGTGTTTGTTTGGAGTTCCCGGAGTTCTCGGCTACGCGCCTTCCCTCAGGATCTCCGAACTTGACTGTTTTGTGTCTGGTTTTGCACCAAACACTTGTGTTTTGCCTTGAAGGGGCAGGGAATGCCTTGTGAGGCATCCCCACACACCACCGGCACTAGCTAGAGGCCACCGGCTGGTTTTTCTTGCCACCGGCAATATATATTGCCGGTCGGCACTCTTTGTTGCCAGTCCGCAGTCATTTTTGTCAAAATGACATTTTTGGCTAGCCGACTACTGTTCATCTGCTTTTTCAGATATTTTGAAACAGCTGTTTGGCATTTGCTTCCCCTCCATACACGTGTATGGAGGGATGTCCCTCTTGTTTGCTTACTAGTTAAGCATTACAAGATTGCCTCCTCTATAAGAGGAGGCCTTCTCTCCCTTGTTCTAGGGTTAGAAAAATTGGAGAGGAGAGGGAGAAGAGCTCTGGTTTTAGCTTTAGGACATATATCTATCCTATATCTATACCTTCCCCTCTTTGTTGCCTTGTGTGTGTTTTAGTCCATACTATTGCACACAAGCACCTAGCGCTTCACCTTCCTTGGGCTACTGAGGTTCTAAGGGCTGGTTCTTGATATTTTTGACTGGATTGGAGCTTAAGGAGGCAACAAGAGCACCCTTTGTGAAGAAGGTCAACAAGGGTAAGAAACTAGTACTTTTTACCCCTTTTTTTGCATCCTATTTCTACCCATCTTAGAGCTGTTTTTGTGTTTAGTATATAACATAAAAAAGTTCTGTTCTTAGGCCCTCTTGATTGTTTGTTAAGAGTGTTTTGTGGTTTGGGCGTGTTTGACCACCCTTAGGCCTTGAAAGGCCTCATTTTGTGCTATTTTGTGCAAGTTTCGAGACTTTGGTGTTTGGGCCTCTTCACCACTGAAATCTTGAGGGATTTCAGTGGTGGAGATGGTGCCTTAAAGTCTCCAAAAGGGGAGGGCCACCCCCTCTCCTTGTTGTCCTTGAAAGGGACCATTTTTGGTCTCTTAAGGAAGTCTTTGTTCAAGTGCGTGTTGAGCATGCCATGGCTGTATTTTAGGCTTATATGGCCATGTTATAACTTTGTATTAAGTTGGTTTTGGTACTCCATGCATGTTTAGTATAGTTGCCATGTAATGCCCCCTTGATCCCCTAACATGCCTTAGGTTGTTAGCCTTTGTTTGAGCATGATTTAGGCTTAGACTTATGAATGTTTTGTGCTTATTTTGCCGTGCTTTAGGTCTGCCACAATTGTTTTGATTGATTTCGGCATGCTTAGTATAGCTCCTTTGCATTCATGGCTTGTCGGGCTTGTGGGCCTCAAGTATGTGAATGTGTAGCATGTGTTGCTTGCATCATTTTGGTGGTTTGGAACCACCCAACATGAAATTTCAGTCCCTTTGGCATGCTCATATGCTTGCCTTAATTGCCTCTTTATTGCTTTGAGAGCATGTGTTGTATGCCTTATGTTTTGACCATTGTGCATGCCTTTGAATTCAAACCATTTAGATGCCATCTAAGTAGTCCTTTGGGCCTGATTTTGTGTGTTAAAGCTCTGATTTTAGTTGCTTAATTCTTGCCATGTTAGGTCTTGACAAGTGTAGTTCAATGCCTTTTGGCTTGCCTTAAATACTTAGGCCATTTGCATGCTTTTGTTTGTTTTGTTTGAGTTGGTTTGGCACCTCTTCTAACATGATTTCGGAGCTTAACTTGCATGCTAATTGTTCATGTTTGTGCCCTTTTAAATGTGTTTAAAAGTTGCCCCATTATGCTTTAAGTACTGGACCATGAGTGCTTGCATGTGTGTGTGCACTTTGGCCTTCACTTCCTTGGTTTTGGCTACTGATTTTGGGCCTATTTGGAGTTGCCTAATTCATGTTTAAGTCCCCCTTTTATTTGGTTTGCATGCTTGCTTGTATGTTTGTATAAGTGGCCTGCATTGTCCATATTGCATGTTAGCCAACATGTCTAGGATTGCATTGCATTGTGCATGCTTGGCCTCTTGAAGTGAGCGTGATAGAGGTTAGGCTTCCTTGTGTGATTATATGGTTTGCATGCATTTCAAATTGAAAGTGCACACTCGATTCTTTAGGCCATCATGCATGGAAATGCGTGATTGGTGGCCCGAGAATCGAGGCATATCCTCTCTTGAGTCATTAACATGATAGGGATTGTGTTTGGTGCATATATAGCTTGAATAGCATTGCCATGCAAGATTCTATCCTCTGCTGCTGTGAGTTGCAGGTTCTGCAGGAATTCATTGCCGGCCGGCAGTATTTAGTGCCGACCGGCAGTCAATCAATGGCCGGTGGATTCATTTTGTGCCGACGACCACAAATTCACTGCCGGTAGTCTTTCTACTTAGCCGGTGGTGATTCCCAGTATCCAGGGAGGCATCCTTAAGACTTTGGTAGTCTTCAGAGAAGAAAAGCAGGGAAAACAGAGGCAGACTAGACATGGCAGTGCAATTCCGAGCGGAATCTGAGCGCGCATGCATTGAGCCCTCTCCCCGAGGCGGTTTACTGTTTTTCTTAGCGTGGTTAATTTTTTAATTAATTAGGCAATTTGTAATATTTAATTAGCTTGCGTAGTTAATTAATTTGTATATTCTTTTGGTCCCTCCGAGCGAGGGCAAATTTGTAATAAGTGTGGGTGAGTGTGTGCATGTCTTCCAACCCCCACTTCTTTCTCCCTTTTACTTACCTGCTTATGATGGTAGATGAGGGCATATTTAAATTAGCATATCTTATGCTATGCATACGTGCATTCATACATTTGTCTTGCATGCACCGGGCTCGGCGCATCATGCTAACTGCATTGTATTTCAATTCCAAATTGAATACATGTTATCTGTTGCATTTCACATGCCATGTTTAGGATAGTCGAGCCTGCCTAGATTGCATCTTTGCATGTGTTGCATTAGCCATCTTAACATGAACTAGGATCATGCATTTGATTACTAACTAGTTTCTGTTTTGGCTTAGAGTACGATGTAAGTATTTATGCTTTAGCATATCGCATGCGTGTGAATGTTGCCATGACAGTATGCTTACCATGTGGCTAAGTGCTTATATGAGATAAACTGTTTGAATGCCTGTGGGTGGAGGTTGGATTGCTTGAGTTGGAAAAACTCGTCGAAATCCGTGTTTTAGCCTACTTGCGAGTAGCAAATTCCAAAGCATTTTCAAAACAAACGGATATGCAATGCTTGTTTCCAAATTAGGCAATCTAGTCTATACTTGTTTGCTGTGCGCATAACGTAGTAACTCTAGGCTAATAACCGGAATAAGAACACATAACGTTTTCAAAATCGGATATCATGGTTAGTAGAGGCCGGTCTTCGGACCGGGCGAAAGGGGGTGCTCATAGCTGACCTTCCCCGATCGTACCCAAGCTCCCGAGCCAAGATAACTTTGGTGATGACGGACACGTGGCCTTCGGCACCGAGTCAGGGTTTCCTAAATTTCCCATTTTAAAAATATTTAGGTGGCGACTCTGTATCTGGCAAAGCAGTCCATGTTTGGCACTTCTTTTCAAAATCTGTTTTTCTCAAAACGATTTGCCAGAGTTGGACTCTTTGGTTCAAGATTAGAACCGTGGCACAAAATTGAGTCCGAACTGTAACCAGTGGGGTCCCTCGCGGACGTGTTACAGTTTCTGGCGACTCTGCTGGGGATTTTTAGAGAGCTTGACTTGAACTCGTGATATCCTGTTTTGACTACACTTATGTGTTTCTTTGCATTGCATGTGCATTGGTGCGCCTAGGACACCGTGTTGGCCATCTGCTATTCCTGAGCGGTTTGCTGGAGGCTTGTCTTGTCAAGGCATGACCATAAGGCTGACCGGTTGCGGGCTCTGCCAGTATGGGAACACAAACCCCGGTTTTACCGGGGCACCCTTTTCGACCATTCAACCTAGTGCATATTCGGAATCCATAGTGACCATTCCAAACTAGGACAGGTTGCTTACCCGATTTTAGGTTGTTTGAAACCGCTGCGTGCGTAGTGAAACCCTAGCTCCTGAGAAAATAGGACAGGGAAACCCTACCCCAACATAGGGGTGTATTGGCTCTCTTTTACATGCTATGTGCTTTTAGAGTGTATCTCTACAGGAATGCGCATATACCAGTTTGCGAGTCTGGGCATCAGGCCTGCGGGCACCAGTATTAGTATTTTTGAGAATCAGTTATATCTGCGGGTATCAGATTCAGATTTGGGGCAGTGATTCTGAGGAACAGCGATCAGTAGTAGAGTGCAGTTGTTCGGCTACACCCGTGTTTGATCTGTTTGGGGCTGAAATACTGCTTGTTTTCCGTTTCAGTTCAGAGATTTAGAGGGTCGATCCAGAACAGCTAGTGTCTTCTCCTTGCTGAGATAGGACTGAGCATGACGCAGAATTCAGAAGAGGTCGTGGTCATGACGGCCGCATTGAGTCAAGGAATTACCCGCAGGGTGAGACTACTGGTGATATGCCACATCCACCCAGGTCGCCTGCCGCACACCCAATTTGGACCCCTCAATTATATCAGGCTCGCGAGCCTACTACATTCGAGCTAATGGGAATGATAGGTGATCTTCAAAGATCCGTGGCGGATCTCGCCTATGGGATGTCTGCCTTGCCACCAGCCGCACCATATGCCGGCAGCTTTATACCCCAAGAGCCTCCTCTACTGGGACGGATAGTAATTGAACTCAACCAACCGGAGACGACCTCCAGCTATGGTAACGACGCATCAAACCAAATTCAAGATCAGGCTGAGGCCCGAGACAAAGGCAAGATGAAGGCAGATGCCGACCCTATCGAACAACTGTTGTGGACAGTAGAGGCTTTGAAAGCCGGGGGAATGAGCAAGCAACAGATATCCGCAGTTATGTCAAAAGCTGTGGAGGATGCTTTCCCCACCCCGCCTGAGGGCAATTCCAGTCAATCAGAGAACCGGGATAGGCCCCGTCATGCCAAAATAGTTCTTCCCGCTCCCAACCTCGCATCCGGAAAGGATCAGAAATCCAAGGTTGCACCCGCCGATCCGTTCGCTAGTGCATCTAGCAAGAGTGCTCAGGCTCCAAAGTACCTACCCCGAGGGCGCAGGGTCTTCCATGCTCTCTACATGCCATTGTCCAAGGCACTTCAAATCCTTGCCGAGAGGGGACACCTTAAACCCATGGAGCCTCGGCCTCTCCCGAAGAATCTCCCCGATACTCATGACCCTGCTCAGTACTGTGCGTACCACCAGCAGACAGGCCATGCTACCGACAATTGTTTCCGCCTCCGTCATGATGTGCAAGATTTGATTGGCAACGAGGTTATCCTCCCTCCCACCTCAGCAAAGTCCGTCACCACTCAGTTGTTGGATTTTGAGGACACAGATACTGCGAGTATGTAATCGAAAGGTTAACCGCCTGTGGGCAGTGCCTGGCGCATTTTTGGATGTAGCGTTTGGCACGCATTTTTGGGCATCTGTTAATGTTAATTTTTGTAAATTCTGATTTGGGTGTCGAGTCAGTCTTTTGTTTTGTTTCGAGTCTGTCTCTCTGTATTGAGTCAGTCTTCTTGCTTACAGGGTCTGTCTTGTTATAGCGAGTCAGTCCCCCCTGTATAGAATGGCAGGTGATTTCGGGGTTGTTGCCTCGAACACCGTTTTGTAATTATCTTTTTGTTTTCCCTTTTAAGTCTGTCTCGGTTGAGGAGCCAGTCACAATCAGGGAATATGAATGAAACAGCTGCAGGCTACCACGCTTCATTACTTGTTGCTGTTTAAGCTAGTTGTGCCAGAGGGCATGAATGGAACGACAGTACATCCTACCTACTCTCTTGTACCTTAAACATCGTTTTAATGACCTAAGCTTTTCATAAAACCCCTTTTCGAACACTGCGGTGATGAAAACGAAGAGGAAGTAATTCCTCGGGTTTTGTAAAATTTTGATCATTTTGAGAAAAAGAGAGGCATGCTAAACTTTTAATGAATGAAATCATGCTTGTCGGCCTGAGTACTGAGAAGGATCCTGGTTCGATCCAGACTGGTTCCACATTATCTTCAGCGAGAGCGATTTGTCGCTTTCTTAAAAACTTTCAAAAACGAAATGTCTTGCGCGGTCTTGTGAAGACTTGTGTGGAATCGCTCTTGAGATTGTGCAGCCTAGGATCGCTCTCAGCCTCAAGATTCAACTTATCTGTTCAAACCTGGAGTCCGTTCAAAACATCCAATGCCATGAAACGCCTGTGTGGCCAGATTTGAAGCAGCCCTCGAACAAGAGGCACCAAAGTCAGATCAAGAAGATCAGATCCCACCAGGCAAGGCTCGTGAAGTAGCCGTGATGGACTTTTCTGCAAATCAACACAACAGTCGTTCTCCTGGACACGGAGAGGCTTCAATCTCAAAACCATTCGGCATGGGCTTGCTACACTTTTTACCCTTTGAGAGGCTCGCTGGGCCGAAAACCCGGAAGGGCGACCCAGGCAAAAGTTAGAGCAAAAGAAAAGAAAAGAAAAAAAAAGAAAAGAAAAGAGCAAAAGAAAAGTAAAGAAAAAGAAATGAAAAGAACAAAGAATAGCAAAAGAAAAGAAAGAAAAGAAATGAAAATGCAAAAGAAAAGAAAAGAAAAAGAAAAAGAAAAACATAGCTCGCAAGGTCGAAAACCCGCATTGGGCACCTTGGCAAAAGTTAGAGCCTAAAAAGTGAAGGTTAAAATACCCGAGTGTACCTTAACCGGAACTACGTAAGGCTTGATTCCCATGTTTGGGATACGTAGGCAACTTCATCTTGAAGTCCAGCCCCCAACGCTTCCATAGCGTCTCAGTCCATGTCATGGTTTTGATCACTTTTGCCTCCTCCGAATCCCATGTCTTGATTGTAGCAACCTGGAATTACGTGACCAACTTCACCTTGAAGTCCAACCACCAACAACTTCCAGGTGACTGTGTCCATATATTGATTCAAACCGTCTTCGTCTCCTCCGCGTCCGAGGGTCCGATCGTCATCAACGAGGACTGGCTCACAAAATGCTGCGGTATCATCCAAACAAGGGGCAACTTTCCGTTGCCATACATTGCCACAAGTTGCCCTAAGTTACCGTCCAAACCAGGGGCAACTTTCCGTTGCCTTATCCCCCTTTAAGTCAGGGGCAATTTTCCATTGCCTCCGATCTGAGGTTGCATATCTCGAGGGTAAGTTCCGCGCTCGTTGAGCGTTGATTGTTTGCAAAAATAGTTTTTGAAAATTTTCACTGAGGTTGACTTATTTTCTCGAAAACTGTTTCATTTTCAAAATTGGACCATGTTTGGACCCAAAAAGGAGAATTTTCAGTGCTCACAGCCTGATTCACATGATTTTCAAATCAAAAATCGAATAAGTGTGTTAATCCAACTCTCATTTTTGATCAAAACTGTTTTAGAAAACAAAAAATGGTCAGAATGACGAACTAGGGGCACAATTGAGTCAGGTTTTCTGTCTTTCCCCTGTCAACTTACTTGCCAGAAAGGCGCTCTATCCACTGGGAGAAATGGCCGTGGGCTAACAGTGCTAGGTGTGAACCTGCGACTTCCTATTCATCCATTAACCACCCTGGGGAGGGATAAAAAATGAGAGAATAAAGAATAGAGAGGTGTAAGCAGAGAGAGAAGTGAGAAAAGGGTTTTGAGAGAAAAACCGAGCCTGAGGGCCGAGCGATGTGAGTATCACAAATCAGAAAGGATGGGAATAATACCCGAAGGAATTGGCTCCTCGAGATCTGAGGTCATTTTGTAAAATGTCCGTGTGTCGCGTCTTTTGATTTGTCGGTCTCGATTTTGGCTTTGAGCCTTTTCCGAGTGTATCTCGTTTTGTTCAGGTTGTGTGCCTTTTGTTTCTTTGTTTAAGTCTGCCTCACTGTGTTCTGCAGTGGGCTCGACACCCCGGTTGAAAACCCTTCCTTATTTCAAAAAAAATCGCCTGTGTTCAGAATGCTGTATCATTCTCTACATCCGTGCAAAGCAAGAGAATGAGAGGGAAAATTTGGGACATCCAAGTGTGTTTCAACTGCAACCGTGTTAGCTTTTGTGATCCGTCTTGTCAGATTGGGCTATTTGTTCAGGGTTTGCTGTGTGCAGAATGAACCGAGTGCTGTGTTATGGGCTGTATGCAGATCAATCCCCAGTAGAGTATGGGCTGTATTGTCCAGGTTGAGCAGTGGTTTGTGTGAGTTGTTTGCTGTTAGTTGGTTGGTTATCCGATTATCATAGTGCAAGTGCTCAATTTTCAGACAACAGATCAATATCATTTACATTTGAGGTGTAATATGATGCAATACAGTGCAGGGTATGAAATATACACAAATGTAAACACTTTTTCAGACAAAAAGTTTGTTTCATTTCATATCATCTTTTCAAGTACATAAGTTTTGGGAAACAAAATCTGCCTGCGGCAATACAAAAGTACCCTAACTACTAGCAAAAAGGGGAAAATGCGAAAAGGAAGAAAAACAGTAAAAATCTGTATCAAATGTCAAAAATGGCTCTGGGGCCGTCAATCTGTCCTGGTCCTCTTCCTAGACGAAGGTCCAGGAGTGTCATCAACAGGGGCACCACCAGGGGCATCGCCGTCTGAGCTCGAGTCCGAGCCATCACCGGTCTCCTCCGCCTCTGTCTCTGCCTCAGACTCGTCATCCGGAACCGGAGCCTGTGAGCTGCTCCCGACATGAGTGCGCCCTCCTCTGGTGCGGGGATACACTCTGCCATCCCGGGTAGAAATGGGAGGTCCAGCTGGAGCGCCACCCACCGGGGGAATCGGGAAGGGAGGCTGAAAAAAACAAGAAAGGCAAATACATCAGAATACTGTAAGCAGTGAATCAGTGCAGAATGCAGTGTATGAGTACAGTGTGTGAATGCCGTGAGGAGTTTATCAGTGCAGAATGCAGTGCATGAGTACAGTCTGTGGGTGTCGTGAGCAGTGAATCAGTACAAAATACAGTGTATGAGTACAGTGTATGAATGCCGTGAGTAGTGAATCAGTGCAGGGTGCAGTGTGTAAGTATCGTGTATCAGATGCCGTGAGCAGTTTATCAGATGTCGCAATTATGCATCAGATTATGTAAAGCAGTTTGTGTATGGTTTGAGGCTGTAGTCAGAAAGAACATACCGAAATGCTGTAAAGGGCTAGGAGGTCGAATGTCTGCTGTAGCATCCCCATCATGGAGGCATTCATCTCCAATGACTGCCGGGTATACTCAGAAGACGCCTGCAGGAGTATCAGATGCATCAGTATTCTGTGGAATATCAAATAAACTGAAATGAAATGACTGTACGAAAATGCAGTAATACATACCGGAGGCAAGTCGGGGATACCGACAAACTCGTGATCAGCCGGCAGAGGGGCGAAGGGGATCTGATAGGTCACCCCACCCTGCCCTCGGAAAGTCAATGAAGTGGGCAGAGCAGGCCAACCGGTCCCTCGGCCCCGCTGAACTCCACCCCTGCCACGGACTCGAGCCCTCCTCGGTGCTCCTCCTCCAGCCCCCGCTCCCACTCCAGCCGCTGGCGCCGCCGGTCTCTCCCTCTCCGCTCGGCGGCCGCCGCTCAGAGGTCGCATGATAAAGGTCCGGACGTACTCCAAGTAATCGCCCTCGCCTCTCAAGTGGTCTGCCTCCCAGCCAAGGGTGTAGTCTGCCATCTGATCGGCGGTGAATCTCTCCGTATCCCGCATGTGCTCAGGAGGGTGCACCGGGACTATCTGCTCAGGTAAACCCAGGGTCTGGCGTAGGAAACGCTCGCCCAGGTACCAAGCCCGACAGACCGGACCCTCGAGCAGAATCCGGTAACGCGAGGTCTCATCGGCACCGGCAAACCGATCCCGCATCATGGCTGGCAAAGGGGCCCAAGGCTGCCAGGTGATCTGAAAATGCAATACAGTTTGTTATCTACCATTATTGAAACATGCAGTGGAGAGATGGAACTGAAATGAACTGCAAGTAAAACATACCTCTGCGGGGGTGATGGTATCGAAGTAGCGCCGGAAGAAGCTGAATGTCTCTCGCGGCCTCCGGGTGCATCTCCCGTCAAAGCGACGCGAAAAAGGGACGACCAGAGGGGTCTCTGCATCGGGTACAGGAGCGAGCCTAGGAAAGTAGGCATAAACCCACAACTGCAAGATAAATACCAGTACATTTATCAGATAAAACAGAATACGGAATAGAAGGCAGAAATAGCAGAGCAGTGTTGTGCAGTGTATGGTGCAGAGTGTACAGTGTGAGCAGTGTACAGTCGGTGTAAAGCAGGGTATGCGTGTGCCGTGTGTACAATATACAGCAAGTGTAAAGCAGACTACAGTGTATGTAGTGTACGGAGTACAGGAAATAAAGAACGGAAATGAAAGGCAGAAAAAGAGATGTACCTCCCAAGCACGCCAGTAACCCCCGAGCAACTGTCCACTGCTGCGGGAGGCTGAGCTCATATATCCATAAAGGGTGGCCAGAGCGGCGCCACCCCAGTCATAATGCAGAATGTCTCTGACATCCACCAGTGCGCTGAGAAGACAGAGAGGCACTGTGTTCGCCCGGTCGGCGAAGATGGTCGTCCTAAACAGGAACATAAGGAAGCCGCGTGCGTATCTCTCCACGGCTTCCGGGGTCATCGGGGCTGCACCGACAAGGAGGGGCTGGACCCTGAACTGCACCTCGAACCAGGAATATCTGACAAAGCCTGGACGCGCAAGAGGCGGTGCCGCGCCGAGCAAGTAGACCTGGGCCGCGGTCCACTCGTCCATATCAATGTCAAAGGGGATCGGATCACCCCCTACCCCGATGCCTGTGAGCATCGAGCAATCGTAAGGGGTCATCGTCATGTCCCCAGTCGCCGAGAAGTGAAATGAATCGGTGGTGTCCCACCATCTCTCCACCAGGGCGGCAAGGAGAGGTCTGCATGTCGTAAGCCTGGAGAGCCCCCTGCAGAATGCGCCAAAGCCGGCCTGGTCCACAATATGGCGAACTGCGTCGGGAAGCTCGGTGTACCACTCACGAGCGACGGTGTTCCCATACCCGCGGATGGTATGGGAATCTCCCTGTTTTCGAACAAATAGTTGCGAAGCAATATAAAACATACAGTCTTGAAGAAATCGTGAATCAGTGCAAATTTGGCATGCGTGCAAGTATATTCAGATTCAAACAGATACCGGGTGCCGGTGTGCTTTTAGTGAACTACAACATATGATGCGTCAGCGTGTTTGAGTGGTTCAATGCAAATTTGGTATACGTGCAAATTATCAGATTCAAACAGATACCGGGTGCCGGTGTGCTTTTAGTGAACTACAACGTGTGATGCGTCAACGTGTTTGAGTGGCTCAGTGCAAATGTGGCATGCGTGCAAGTTTTTTATCAGATTCAAGCAGATACCGGGTGCCGGTGTGCTTTTAGTGAACTACAACGTGTGATGCGTCAACGTGTTTGAGTGGCTCAGTGCAAATGTGGCATGCGTGCAAGTTTTTTTTCAGATTCAAACAGATATTGGGTGTCGGTGTTTGCAGTGAAATACGGTGCGTGCCGTGGTTTGAGTGGTTCAAGGCTAGTGCAGTATGTGCGCGTGTGAGTCTTAAATAGATAATCAGTTGCAAACGCGTTTGTAATCGACTACAATGTACAGTATATCATAGTATCTGAGCTAAGCATTTAAAGACTGTAATCAGTTATGGCAATTGACAGTTTGAAGCATCCTACATTGCGGAAAGTAAAGCAGAGAAAGAAAGTTACCTCGGAAGCGCCGGAGGATAGGTGGGAGACAGGCTCGCGTAGCAAGAGCTTAGGATCCAACGCCATGTCGAAGCTCCTGAATTGGCGTAGTCCGTCGGGTGGTAGAACGTGAATCGCCGGCTGGTAGGTCGCCGAGTCAAAAGGGCGCTCGCTCAACGGGAGGAGCTCGACCTCGGGATCCATCTCGTGATCCAAGGGAGTCCCACCGCGTGGAATGTCATCGGCCATATCGAGAATGATGGAAAATGGTCGAGGAATGAAAACAAGGTCGGAATACGAAGAGTCAACTGAAAAGTCAACCCCCGGGAGGGTGGAAAATGGCCGGAAAGGTCGGGATAGGAAAAAGGTATGGAAATGAAGAGGAAATCGAGGGGGACAAGTCCCAAAAAGGCGGAAATGGCAAAGGGAGCGCCGAAATGAAATTTCAATCGGTCGAAAATGTCCGAAACGCGATGAACTTCGCGAATCGAACGACGGAAAAGGCGCGAAAACACAAAGAAATGAGGAAATGAGGAGGGAAAAAAGTTCTAGAGAGAGAGAGATGGTTTTCGGCGGATGAGAAATAAGAAAATAGGGTTTAGAAACCCTATTTTAAAACACCCTAGGTGAAAAGTCAAATCTGCCCCGACTCAGCAACTTTTTGCCGGTCGGCAACATTTTGTGCCGGCCGGCATAAGATTGTGCCGATGGAATTTATTTTTAGCCTGTGGGCAGCCGGTGGCCTCCTATCCCGGCCGGTGGTGTTCCCACAGCCTTGTTTAGGCAATATGAGTGGTTGCTGGTCTTCATAGCCCAAGAAAGTGCAAGAAAGTGTATCTCTGATGCTCAACCGGTCTCCGTTTTGACCTCGGACCGTGTCTTCTATGTGTGGCACTCAAATTCCTGCAATGTTGTATCCTTTTGTATCCTTTTGCCTTTTACAAGATTCAAAAGTTGCCCCGCGTGCGTTGCATGCATTCATCATGTTGTCTGGTGCGTTGCGTCGCGCCGTCATGCACATCCCTCATGCATTGTCATGCATTTTATTACAAGCGTTGTCATGCATCGTCATGCACCTCAATACATACGTCACCTCGCACATCATTCGTGTTGTCGTTGCCCCGCACATCATTTGTGTTGCCGTGCACCTCCTTGTTTCGCATTATCATGCGTTTCAAAAAGAAAGAACGTGCGTTGTCGCGCACACGAGTTCATTTGCGTTGTTTTACATTTTGTGTGGCATGCGTGTCACACTTGCATTGTTTTACATTTTCGTGTGGCATGTGTGTCACACTTGTGTTGTTTTACATTCCGTATGGGCACGTGTGCCCCATTTTCATCGGCACGTGTGCCCCATTTTCATCGGCACGTGTGCCTCCTCACTTGTATCGGCACGTGTGCTCTCATCTTCATGGGCACGTGTGCCTCATCTTCATCGGCACGTGTGCCTCATTCTCATCAGCACGTGTGCCTCGTCTTCGTCGGCACGTGTGCCTCGTCTTCATTGGCACGTATGCCCCCATCTTCATTGGCACGTGTGCCTTGTTTTCGTTGGCACGTGTGCCCCGTCGTCATCGGCACATGTGCCTCCTCACTTGCATGGGCACGTGTGCCTCATTCTCATCGGCACGTGTGCCTCATCTTCATGGGCACGTGTGCCTCATCTTCATCGGCACGTATGCCTCGTTCTCGTTGGCACGTGTGCCCCGTCGTCATCGGCACGTGTGCCTCCTCACTTGCATTGGCACGTGTGCCTCATCTTCATCGGCACGTGTGCCTCATTCTCATCGGCACGTGTGCCTCCCCATTTCCATTGGCACGTGTGCCTCGTTTTCATTGGCACGTGTGCCTCGTTTTCATCGGCACGGCACGTGTGCCTCCTTACTATCGGCACGTGTGCCTCATTACCATCGGCACGTGTGCCTCCTCATTTGCATCAGCATGCGTGCCTCATTTACATTGTCTTACATCGTTCCTTTATATACACATTGCGTGCACGTGTGCATTGCTTTACTGATATGTGTTCAAGTTCCTTTTTATATACACATTGCGTGCACGTGTGCATTGCTTTACTGATATGTGTTCAAGTTCCTTTTTATATACACATTGCGTGCACGTGTGCATTGCTTTACTGATATGTGTTCAAGTTCCTTTTTATATACACATTGCGTGCACGTGTGCATTGCTTTACTGATATGTGTTCAAGTTCCTTTTTATACACATTGCGTGCACGTGTGCATTGCTTTACTGATATGTGTTCAAGTTCCTTTTTATATACACATTGCGTGCACGTGTGCATTGCTTTACTGATATGTGTTCAAGTTCCTTTTTATATACACATTGCGTGCACTTGTGCATTGCTTTACTGATATGTGTTCAAGTTCCTTTTTATACACATTGCGTGCACGTGTGCATTGCTTTACTGATATGTGTTCAAGTTCCTTTTTATACACATTGCGTGCACGTGTGCATTGCTTTACTTATATGTGTTCAAGTTCCCCTTTATACACATTGCGTGCACGTGTGCATTGCTTTACTGATATGTGTTCAAGTTCCTTTTTATACACATTGCGTGCACGTGTGCATTGCTTTACTGATATGTGTTCAAGTTCCTGTTTTTATACACATTGCGTGCATGCGTGCATTGCTTTACTCACATGTGTTCAAGTTTCTTTATATACACATTGCGTGCATGCGTGCATTGCTTTACTCACATGTGTTCAATCCTACTATCTTGCCATATACATGACTTGCGTTGTCACGCACTTTCGATTGCTTTGTCATAAATGTTGCTAACAACATTGTACCTGTTAAGTTTGTTTTCTTTTCAGGCACGATATTGTATGTACGGTTCATTTGAGGCCGGTGCAACCGGACGAGCCGCACAGGTATTGTATCCTGCGAGTGAGACGTATTGAGAATTGCATAATTCTCTTACATCCTTTCTGCATTGTAGTGTAGTCTGGTGTATGCTAGCTTATAACTGTTGCATGTGTGCTTTGTTACAGCTTTCTTTGCATGATCATAAGTTATGCTCGGCTTCTTGCATTGTCTTGCATTTTGCCCCTGCCTTCGGGCGCATACCTTGTTTGTCTTGCATGTTTGTCCAAGTCTTCGGCCTTGTCAAAAATGGGTCGTCTCTGGGCTTTGACATTCACTCCCGTCATTGTTATGACTTTCGAGTTCTGTCAAAGAGGGGCAACTGTAGACACCCCATTTTTGACCGTCCTCAAGGCTTGGACGTCACCGCTTGAACACTCGGTGATTATCTATGTTTGTGTTTGTTTGGAGTTCCCGGAGTTCTCGGCTACGCGCCTTCCCTCAGGATCTCCAAACTTGACTGTTTTGTGTCTGGTTTTGCACCAAACACTTGTGTTTTGCCTTGGAGGGGCAGGGAATGCCTTGTGAGGCATCCCTACACACCACCGGCACTAGCTAGAGGCCACCGGCTGGTTTTTCTTGCCACCGGCAATATATATTGCCGGTCGGCACTCTTTGTTGCCGGTCGGCAGTCATTTTTGTCAAAATGACGTTTTTGGCTAGCTGACTACTGTTCATCTGCTTTTTCAGATATTTTGAAACAGCTGTTTGGCATTTGCTTCCCCTCCATACACGTGTATGGAGGGATGTCCCTCTTGTTTGCTTACTAGTTAAGCATTACAAGATTGCCTCCTCTATAAGAGGAGGCCTTCTCTCCCTTGTTCTAGGGTTAGAAAAATTGGAGAGGAGAGGGAGAAGAGCTCTGGTTTTAGCTTTAGGACATATATCTATCCTATATCTATACCTTCCCCTCTTTGTTGCCTTGTGTGTGTTTTAGTCCATACTATTGCACACAAGCACCTAGCGCTTCACCTTCCTTGGGCTACTGAGGTTCTAAGGGCTGGTTCTTGATATTTTTGACTGGATTGGAGCTTAAGGAGGCAACAAGAGCACCCTTTGTGAAGAAGGTCAACAAGGGTAAGAAACTAGTACTTTTTACCCCTTTTTTTGCATCCTATTTCTACCCATCTTAGAGCTGTTTTTGTGTTTAGTATATAACATAAAAAAGTTCTGTTCTTAGGCCCTCTTGATTGTTTGTTAAGAGTGTTTTGTGGTTTGGGCGTGTTTGACCACCCTTAGGCCTTGAAAGGCCCCATTTTGTGCTATTTTGTGCAAGTTTCAAGACTTTGGTGTTTGGGCCTCTTCACCACTGAAATCTTGAGGGATTTCAGTGGTGGAGATGGTGCCTTGAAGTCTCCAAAAGGGGAGGGCCACCCCCTCTCCTTATTGTCCTTGAAAGGGACCATTTTTGGTCTCTTAAGGAAGTCTTTGTTCAAGTGCGTGTTGAGCATGCCATGGCTGTATTTTAGGCTTATATGGCCATGTTATAACTTTGTATTAAGTTGGTTTTGGTACTCCATGCATGTTTAGTATAGTTGCCATGTAATGCCCCCTTGATCCCCTAACATGCCTTAGGTTGTTAGCCTTTGTTTGAGCATGATTTAGGCTTAGACTTATGAATGTTTTGTGCTTATTTTGCCGTGCTTTAGGTCTGTCCACAATTGTTTGGATTGATTTCGTCATGCTTAGTATAGCTCCTTTGCATTCATGGCTTGTCGGGCTTGTGGGCCTCAAGTATGTGAATGTGTAGCATGTGTTGCTTGCATCATTTTGGTGGTTTGGAACCACCCAACATGAAATTTCAGTCCCTTTGGCATGCTCATATGCTTGCCTTAATTGCCTCTTTATTGCTTTGAGAGCATGTGTTGTATGCCTTATGTTTTGACCATTGTGCATGCCTTTGAATTCAAACCATTTAGATGCCATCTAAGTAGTCCTTTGGGCCTGATTTTGTGTGTTAAAGCTCTGATTTTAGTTGCTTAATTCTTGCCATGTTAGGTCTTGACAAGTGTAGTTCAATGCCTTTTGGCTTGCCTTAAATACTTAGGCCATTTGCATGCTTTTGTTTGTTTTGTTTGAGTTGGTTTGGCACATCTTCTAACATGATTTCGGAGCTTAACTTGCATGCTAATTGTTCATGTTTGTGCCCTTTTAAATGTGTTTAAAAGTTGCCCCATTATGCTTTAAGTACTGGACCATGAGTGCTTGCATGTGTGTGTGCACTTTGGCCTTCACTTCCTTGGTTTTGGCTACTGATTTTGGGCCTATTTGGAGTTGCCTAATTCATGTTTAAGTCCCCCTTTTATTTGGTTTGCATGCTTGCTTGTATGTTTGTATAAGTGCCCTGCATTGTCTATATTGCATGTTAGCCAACATGTCTAAGATTGCATTGCATTGTGCATGCTTGGCCTCTTGAAGTGAGCGTGATAGAGGTTAGGCTTCCTTGTGTGATTATATGGTTTGCATGCATTTCAAATTGAAAGTGCACACTCGATTCTTTAGGCCATCATGCATGGAAATGCGTGATTGGTGGCCCGAGAATCGAGGCACATCCTCCCTTGAGTCATTAACATGATAGGGATTGTGTTTGGTGCATATATAGCTTGAATAGCATTGCCATGCAAGATTCTATCCTCTGCTGCTGTGAGTTGCAGGTTCTGCAGGAATTCATTGCCGGCCGGCAGTATTTAGTGCCGACCGGCAGTCAATCAATGGTCGGTGGATTCATTTTGTGCCGACGACCACAAATTCACTGCCGGTAGTCATTCTACTTAGCCGGTGGTGATTCCCAGTATCCAGGGAGGCATCCTTAAGACTTTGGTAGTCTTCAGAGAAGAAAAGCAGGGAAAACAGAGGCAGACTAGGCATGGCAGTGCAATTCCGAGCGGAATCTGAGCGCGCATGCATTGAGCCCTCTCCCCGAGGCAGTTTACTGTTTTTCTTAGCGTGGTTAATTTGTTAATTAATTAGGCAATTTGTAATATTTAATTAGCTTGCGTAGTTAATTAATTTGTATATTCTTTTGGTCCCTCCGAGCGATGGCAAATTTGTAATAAGTGTGGGTGAGTGTGTGCATGTCTTCCAACCCCCACTTCTTTCTCCCTTTTACTTACCTGCTTATGATAGTAGATGAGGGCATATTTAAATTAGCATATCTTATGCTATGCATGCGTGCATTCATACATTTGTCTTGCATGCACCGGGCTCGGCGCATCATGCTAACTGCATTGTATTTCAATTCCAAATTGAATACATGTTATCTGTTGCATTTCACATGCCATGTTTAGGATAGTCGAGCCTGCCTAGATTGCATCTTTGCATGTGTTGCATTAGCCATCTTAACATGAACTAGGATCATACATTTGATTACTAACTAGTTTCTGTTTTGGCTTAGAGTACGATGTAAGTATTTATGCTTTAGCATATCGCATGCGTGTGAATGTTGCCATGACAGTATGCTTACCATGTGGCTAAGTGCTTATATGAGATAAACTGTTTGAATGCCTGTGGGTGGAGGTTGGATTGCTTGAGTTGGAAAAACTCGTCGAAATCCGTGTTTTAGCCTACTTGCGAGTAGCAAATTCCAAAGCATTTTCAAAACAAACGGATATGCAATGCTTGTTTCCAAATTAGGCAATCTAGTCTATACTTGTTTGCTGTGCGCATAACGTAGTAACTCTAGGCTAATAACCGGAATAAGAACACATAATGTTTTCAAAATCGGATATCATGGTTAGTAGAGGCCGGTCTTCGGACCGGGCGAAAGGGGGTGCTCATAGCTGACCTTCCCCGATCGTACCTAAGCTCCCGAGCCAAGATAACTTTGGTGATGACGGACACGTGGCCTTCGGCACCGAGTCAGGGTTTCCTAAATTTCCCATTTTAAAAATATTTAGGTGGTGACTCTGTATCTGGCAAAGCAGTCCATGTTTGGCACTTCTTTTCAAAATCTGTTTTTCTCAAAACGATTTGCCAGAGTTGGACTCTTTGGTTCAAGATTAAGAACCGTGGCACAAAATTGAGTCCGAACTGTAACCAGTGGGGTCCCTCGCGGACGTGTTACAACGAGTACAACCATTGTTGCTCTCAAGAAGAAGCTCTCTGAACCCACTTTCTCAGAGAGAGTGAGAGAGAAGAGAAATTGAGGGAAAAAGAAATGGGAAACAAAATCGAAAACAGAAATTGAGGGAATTTTTTTTTTTCAGTGGCTTAACCGATCGTCTGGCCGGTCATGCCACTGGACATCCCTAGGCATTTGATGCAAGCAACAGTGTTCACCGTTGGAACAACTCGTATCAGATTGAAGAAATAGCCTTTTTTTCCCTCAAATTTGATGAAAAAAATAGTTCACCATTGGAGATGCTCTATTTTAGTTTTTAACTATTTTAGTAGGCTAAAATTTTTGTGTTTGGGAAGATGGTTGGATTTTTTTGTAGTTGAATGTGATATTTGTGAAAGAAAAAATGAAATGATTATGGTTTTGATGTGACTTTGTCTTATTAGCTATTATAACCTTTGTCTTTTTGTGAATTTTAGTCTAAAAAACTCAGTTTTAGCCTTTGCCAAATAAGGCAAATGTTGCTCAAATAAGTACATTTATTTAATTTATGCCAAATAAGATTTTATTTGGCTTCCAGAATAATTTGTTGTGCTAGAAACCGACATCTTTCAACACAGTCAACATTCATTTTCTCTAAGATTAATTATAAAAATTCAATTATTAATTTCATCTTACAAAGTTATAAAAAAAGGAAAAAAAAAGTTTAAATAAAAAGATATTGTTTAAAAAATTAACTAATAAGATTTTGCTTAAGACCTTAAAAATAGTTGGGCCACCCTTGTTAGGGCCACATTCGCCTTTGAAGAATAGGTCCATTATTTTGAAAGTAAATTACACACTACAAGAAAAAGGGATATGGTGGCGTTTTTTTTAATGACGTTTTTTTAAACGTCACTTTTATTAATATTTAACGGCGTTTTATAAACGTCGCATATTCCTTTAAACAAAAAGACACCGTTTTACAATAGAAGGCATTTTTTTAGCCTCACGTGCCTCCTCTCTCCCTCTATTTTGAAACCCTTATTTTGAATCTGAGATGTTATATGCACAGATCTCGAGCGAGCGATCTCTCTCTCTCTCTCTCTCAACCCTCTCATTCTCAAAGCCCATTTTGAAGCTGAGAATGATTGTTAAAGCCTTTTGTAAACCCTTATTTTGAATCCTCACGCCTTCAAATCGCGTCTCTCTCTTGCTCACTTCCAATTGCTTCTAAACCCTTGAGAGCAATTTCGATTAAGAGAGATTTTCTTTGAGATTCAAATTCATACAGGTTCATCTTTGAGATGCAGAGTGATTTCGATTTCATCTCAGAGCGATTTTGATTTTGAAGATCTCTCTCTCAATTTCGAAGCTCCACCGTCTCTCTCTAAATCTGATTTTATCCTTGGCTGTGCTTGATTTCTCAGAGATTCATTTTTGAGATTCAGATTGGTCTCAGAGATCTCAAAGCGATTTCGATTTTGAAGTTCTCTCTCTCAATTTCGAAGCTCCACTGCGACCACTATCTGCACCGCTACTACCATTTGCACCGGCAAGGTATTGATTTCTCTCTCTCTCTCTCTCTCTCTCTCTCTCGCTCAAGCTCTTCTTTCCCATCTTTCTCGATTTGGTTATTGAAATTTTAAGCAAGAAACTACAAGTTTAATCAGGATTTGTGAAATGAAATGAATGTGCTCTAGGTATATTCTTGATGGTGAGTTGGTGACTAGAGAATGGTACAAGAATTTGTATTTTTCTATGAAGCTATCTATGAGGAGAACCCGAATTCACTATTAAGGTTAGCTTACTATGAGATGAAGCTTTGGATTAGAGTTAATAATGAAGACAAAATAACAGAGCTCTGTGATTATATTGCAACTAATGATGATGGTGACAAACCCAACTTTAAAGGTTTGTAATTTAGCAGATCTGTTTTTATTGTTGTTTAGCTTGTTTAATGAGATTTTTTGTTATATTTTTTCACAATATTGTATTGAAGGTCACCAGCCAAAGCTGGGTTCAGCTGGAATAGGTTTGTCGTTGATTTATTTCTTTCTCTATTTTCTGAAATAGTTTCTATGTGTGAAATGGTTTTTGAAATGATTTGATTTCGGTTCTGAAATGTTTTGATTTTTGTAACATCTATTCTTTGATTGAAATGAGTTTCTGAAATAGTTTCTATTTTCTAGAATGGGTTTCTAAAATAATTTTATATTTTCTGAATCTAAAAAGGATTTTTGAAATGGTTTCCATGATCATTTCATTTTTGACAAGAGCCGTGCTAGAGATGGAGATGTTAGAAAGGAAAGCGAAGTGGGTATTCCCATCAACCTGGGCTCCTCTGCATGCCTCTCTCATATATATATTTTTTTCTTGGATCAAAGCAGATCAACATGGTTGAAACCAGATGAAGTTCAACATACTGTTAGTTCTCTATTTCAGGTCCAGAGAAGTTAAGAGCTTTGGTGGTAATGTGATGGTTAGAGTAATTAAATAACAACAATGAGCTCTTCTTCCTTTGAGGGTAACTCTCTACTTATTATTGAAAGTTTTTGGTTTATGTTGTTTTATTTTAAAAAAATTGGCTATTTTTTATATTTTTCATATTTGTGAGTTAAAAGGCTTAAAATTTTGTTGGATTTTGGGTGATGTGTTTACAAAGTTTAAGATTTGTAATTTGTACGGATCTTTACTTATTTGGGCATTATGGGAATTTTTGATTTTTTGGGGGGCAGTGATTGAGGTGCTCAGTTTCTTCTTCATCGTAATGGTTCCTACCATGTATATGTTAAGTTCTAAGATTACCTTATATAATACGTGCTGAAAAGTAGAGCAAATGATGTGATCAAAAAGCAAGGTTCCTAAACAAGTCCTTAATATAATGTTTCATGGATAAATAGGTTTGTTCATAAAATTATGAGTTTGTTTTTTGTTTGTCTATTTCAATTTGACAACAATTAGAGTGTCAGTGATTGGTTATTAAATATTAATCATGAATCCGTGTCCTTTTTGAGTGTTGTTCTGTTCCTATTATTATTGTGTAGTTTTTATTTTTTAGGGGTAGATTTAAGAGAATGAACATTGATGATTGTATTAGCTTGACCATCGTGTGTTTCTTTTGTATTTTCAAATTTTTAGTTGGTTTGTTTGTCTATTTTAAGTTGAGAAAAATTCAAAGGTTTGGTGGTAATGTGGCTGTCAGAATGGTTAAATAATAACAATATGATTTCTTCCTTTGAAGGCAACCTTCTACTTCCTATATATATATATATATATGTCCCATGTATGTACCAAATTGGTTATGGTTTTGAGCCTAAAGCTTCACCTACTATTTAGTACACCTTCCATCCTCTTTCTCATTCTTGAATTTTATTCTTTATTTCTATATTTTCTTAATTTTTTAGATTGAATTGAACTTTCTATATATGTGTGGATAGATAAATGTCAAGTGCTCATATGCTCATATTACAGAGGAAAATGCAAGATTAGAGCTTGCGACGAAATATTTCATTGCAACCATTGCCATAACAAATCCAAGGTCTTTTGATTATTTTGTTTGGTTTTCTTTGTTTTCTTGTAGTTGATTAAAATAATTGCCACTGTTGTAAGCATGTAATTGACACCAGAGAGTTCAAGCTAATTTTTATTTGTTTGTTTGTTTGTTTTTATAATTATTATTGATGACTGTACATGTTTTTCCAACCAAGTGATTTGATAAGGTCTTTTGTGCTCACTTTTCTTGAAGAGTTGTAGTGGTCTGTATGGAGATTTTGATCAAGATTCTATTTTATCGCTATAATGTTAATATACATATTTTATTGTTTTCTATTGAAGTTTGTGGGTTTCACTACAGGAAATGTAGGCTTTAACGGCATTTTTCTGGATACCACTATTTTTATAATATTTAACGGCGTTTTGTAAACATTGCTTTTTTTAAAAAAAATTTGATTTTGATTTCGAAGTTCTCTCTGTCTCTTGATTTCGAAGCTCTCTGCCTCTCTGTCTCTCTGTCTCTCGATTTCAAAGGTTTCTCTGTTGATTTGGTTGTTGATTATCATTTGTGCAGATCAAGGCATTGCATATGCGGAGATCAAGGTATTGAGAGAAGGTAGAAAGGTTTGGATCTACCCCTATTCTCTCTCTCTCTCTCTCTCTCTCTCTCTTTATATATATATATATATTTGACTATCGATTCTGTAATGCGATAGTATTGCTCTGTTTTAGTGATTGATGTTTTATTTGTGTGAAATGTTTTGTTTGGTTATAAATTGATGTTGTAAATTGTTGTAATGTTACGAATCTATCTATATTGCAGCCATGCTTTCGATGGACAACAATTTCTTGGTCCTCACTTAGAAATGAGGTTTTGAAAATTTAGCGTCTCACATTTTTATCACTAAAATCAATTTGTAGATGGATAACGAATTTGAGGTAGTTTGCTATTTGAATAGCAAAATAACAAGTTATTTTATGGTAAACAGTTAATATTTTCATGTTCTTGATGCTGCTAGTTGACTTGGTTTGTCATGAATTTGATAATGTTCAATGATCCACGAATCTAGTTATAGTTGGTAGTCAATAGTGTTGAATCAGTTTTGTAATTTAAGTTATTCAAACTTGAAATCCTGATTTCCAGCTTAATCCTGAGTTACCTATGAAGATGTTGGTGATTTTGAAATACGTTTGAATTAATAGCCTATATTCCAATCAACTAATCAGGTTGTTTGCTAAAACAGAAAACTGAGTAAAAAAATGTTTTAATGCTAACAAGTGAACTGAAAATGCAAAAGTCTTAGAAAAGATGACAATTGGGTATGGAATGTTAAGCATAAAGGAAGAGGCTGAGTTTCTTAGGCACCTTGTTAGGTTACCAAGGTGTTCAAAATCTTGTCAAATTGAACTTGTCTGAGAGATCATTCATCAAGGTTTCAGTTGGCACTTCTTCTGGAGGTATGTGTACTAATTATGAAAATAAGAAAAATATTATTTATACTACCATTTGCACACTTACATATTGTGAAAGTGCAAATTCAATATTGCAGTGAGTTTATGAGCTTTCAATCAGAGCAAAAAATTGATAGAAAATTTAT
This sequence comes from Camellia granthamiana, assembly GCA_036172215.1. Classification (NCBI taxonomy): domain Eukaryota; kingdom Viridiplantae; phylum Streptophyta; class Magnoliopsida; order Ericales; family Theaceae; genus Camellia; species Camellia granthamiana. Next base: position 10,660,115 of record CM069913.1, on the reverse strand, counting down.
TCAAATAGAATCATCATTCAACATTGTAAGGGAATGGTCATTCCAATGGGATGCTAACTAATGATTATTCCATTCCATTCTACCTTCATTTTAGTGAACCAAATACTGTCTTAGAGTGTATGGACTCATCAAATGAGTGGTCTGAAACATGTTTTCTTATTTCCTACTAAACCAAATGGTTCTTTTTTTTTTTTTTAGATACTTATTAAATGTTTCTTTTAAGATCCAACCATTGTTACTAAATGGAGTTGTTATGATGGATAAATATTATATTCTTGAGCTGCTATTGAAACTAATAGTTTCAATTGATCAAATGCTTTTGTAGTTTGTGATACTAGTTGAAAAGTCCCTATTAACAACTGAGATTTGGATTAAAGGAATGGACTGTGTAGCTTAAAGCCTGGCATCCTTCTTTGTTATGTTATTTTCTCAATTTTCTTTGTGCAAGAGGTGGTTACTCAACCACAACACCACAATACCTTAAATTCTCAGATTCATAGAGACACCATTTGAAATATTGATGTATTCTCTACAAGGCAACAAATGAAATGGCTTCTGTTGGGTCTGCATTCTAGGCTTTATAACCATACAAGAGAAAAAAATCAAGAATTTTGAATAGAGATTGTCCATGAAATAGCTGAATTAGGTGTTTCAAGTCTTCAAGTTTGTAATTAGTCAGTTATCTCATCAGTTATGTCCGAACTCCCATATTTCCGATTCTAACTGAAAAAAAATTAGAAAATATTTCTTTAAAGAAATGTTTACTTCGTGATTCCTATTGACATTTTTTTTTTTAGGCAGCTTGTCTTGGATTTGCGAATTTGGTTTGCAGGCTTGATGGATTTGTTTCTTTTTACTGATTAGGTCTTGCAAGTTCATGATTTTCTGTTGCAAGGATAATATGATCTTTGTTGTTTATTGGGTCCATTTTAATCTTTTTGATATGTGCTTTAGTGATCTTTGTTCTGCTTAGTGGTCTTTTTTTTTTTTCCAAACTGATATTGGGGGATGGTACCAAACTATACTGCTCTACTTTTCTTTTCTTTTTTTATGATTAATTATATATTCAAAGAAAGTTTTAGTTTCAGATGATGGTAAGTATGTGATTTTGTATTTATTTTTTATTAACAAAAATTCGGGGATGTATGGCTGATTTGTATGTTTAACACACTAGAAGTGGTGGCACATGCAATATGTGCGAATGGGATTTTGTATTTATTTATTTTTTTCTTCTTCTCTTGTTTAGTTGGATCCATCATTATGGCTCAACACTTCTTACTCTGCTAATGTCTTTGTTAAAACATGATTTTTGGATATGTTATTTTGTGGTTAATGGTAATTGGATATTAAATTGAATGAGAAAGTGAACTAATGTTGCATTTTGAATGGGAGTTATTATTTCATATTAGTGTTATTTTTCAGTTTTATTACAGGTATTTTTTTAATTCAATCACATAAAATTAGCACAATTAAAAAAAAAAGAATATCACGACATTTTTAAAACATCGCTTAATATCATATCAACATTAGCATATCAACGGTTGGATTTTTTTAAAAAAGAGATACGATGGCGTTTTCCAAAGGTCGCTAAATAGCATAGTGATGTCACGTTACTGTTAGTAGAACTTTATAGTAATATAGCAATGTTTCTAAAGCGCCATAAGGTTATAGTGACGGCCGCATCTTCGGCGTTTGGTGCTAAACGTACAAAAGGATTTAATGGCGTTTTTGGGACCTACAGTGGCATTTTTTAAACGCCTCTAAAACTCCTATTTCCAGCAGTGACACTGGCTTCGTTTGGATTGTGAGTTGATATTTTAATTTTTTGATTATTTTAGTTTAGAATTAAAAAATCTCATTTTGGATGAATTTTTTGACTTTTTAAATTTTTGTAAGAAAAAAAATAAAATGATTATGATTTGAATGTGACATTTTGTCTTATTAACTTTTAATCTATTTTATCTTCTTTCTTTTTTTTTTTTTTTTGTGTGTGACTATTTTAATGTTTTAGCCCCAAAAATTTTCATGCCAAACGCGGGCTTTGCCTCCATTATATTTGGCCATTTTTTTCATTTTGACTTTCAAAATTTATTTTTTCTAACTTTGACCATTTATATTTTAAGTTTTTCTTAATTTCTTTTGAAAGTTAAATTATATTCAAAATTATATAGAAAATGACATATTGATAGTCACGTAATATAAAAATCTTTTATTATATATAACTTAATTTATTTTATTGAAAACTCAAATTTTAATATAATAATATATATTTTTTATGTTATGTAACAGTTAACGTGACATCTTTTGTCTAATTTTAAATAGAAATTAAATTTAGATAATTAAAATTTTTGAAACGTAAAAAGTTAATGTTAAAGTTATAAAAAAAAAAAAAAAAACCCCTTCAAAACTTAAAAGTTAAAAATGACTAAACATAAAAAGAGTAAAATGTAATTTACTCTTATTTTGAATCGATCAAAATATGTATTTTGTTGACAGAGTTTTCTGGACAAAAAAAAAAATGTAGCATTCCATGCGAGGAATGCAATTCATGAAGGACGGACACATGGCAACAATGATGAAGTACTATGAGTAAGTGGAAAATGCATGAGACCCCTAGTGGGGGTGCTGGGGGTCCCTTTTGATTGGTCCAAAACAGTTTTTTTTTTTTTTTTTTTCATCCATTAGCAGCCCCCCACGTGGAGGTGGGGGGGTGCTGGGGGTCTTCTCTTGCTGGGGGTCCCCAGCAGGACTCATGAGTAAGTCGTGGTCAAATCTTTCCATGGAGTAATAAGGCATGGTCAAGTCTCTAGTAAAGGTTTAAGTCAAAATCTTATCAAAAATGATAGAGGTTTTAAAATTTTTATTAAATATATGAGTGTGGGATTCATATGAGATCCATATGGTATGGCTCTAAGAAATTCGGTAAGAATTTTGATAAAACTTTTAAAGTCTGTAACATTACTCAAATCTTATAATGAAATGGTCAAATTTTAGTAAAAGATTAAGTTAAACAAAAATGTTTGGAAGTTATAAAACTAGAGCTTTAAAGGAGCTCTAATGGGTGGGCTCATCCATTAATACGATGTTTTGACTTTTTTTTTTTTTTAATGCCACACGTATAGAGCTCCAAGTTCTCAATCATTGCCATAAGTCAAAATCTTATAACAAAATGGTCAACAAATAAGTGTATTTTTACAAATAATTTTTTTAATAAATGTGATAAAATAAAAATATTATAATTATTAGATTAAATTTTTTCATTAAATGAACTATTTAAATTATTAGAATAAAATTTGTGATAGGTCCCAAGGAAACATATGAAAAATAAACCAAGCCACTTGTTAAGATACAGTTGGGTAATATTTATATTTTAGTGTTTTTGTTTATAAAAAAATATTAAATATGTTAATATATATTTGTTTTGGGTGATAAAAATAAACATAAAAATTAGACTTTGGTATACATGTCACTACAAGAATTTGCACTTTTAGTGACCACTTTCCGCAACCAATATAAAAGTTAGTAGCTAAAAGTTACCTTTGGCGACCAAATATTAATTAGTCGTGAATGATCATTATTTTTGGCGACCATATATGAGTTGGTCGCAGAAGGTCATATTTTGGCGACCAAAAAATGAATTGGTTGCAGAAAGTGGTATGGTTTTGGCGACCAACTACAAATTTGGTCATGAAAAGTCACATTTTGGCGACCAAAAAATAAGTTGGTCGCGGAAGATCAAAAATAAGTTGGTTGTGGAATTGGCGACCAAACACAGAAAGTGGTATGGTTTTGGCGACCAACTACAAATTTGGTCGTGAAAGGTCACATTTTGGCGATCAAAAAATAAGTTGGTCGCGGAATATCAAAAATAAGTTGGTTGTGGAATTGGCGACCAAAAGTTTGGTCGCCAAAAACTTAGTTTTAACGACAAAAAATATTTTAGTCGTCATATATTGAGTTTTGGCTACTAAAACAATGTAGTCGCCGAATTGAAAATAAAAATTTATTTTTTATCTTTTGGTGACCAAAATTTGGTCACCAAAAAACTTATTTTCAGCGACTAAAAATATTTTAGTTGTCGTATATTGAGTTTTGGCTACTAAAACTATTTAGTCGCCGAATGGAAAATAAAAAATTATTTTTATCTTTAGCGACCAAGATTTTGGTTGCCAAAAACTTATTTTTAGCGACTAAAAATATTTTAGTTGCCGTATATTGAGTTTTGGCTACTAAAACTCTTTAGTCGCCGAATGGAAAATAAAAAATTATTTTTTATCTTTAGCGACCAAAATTTTGGTCGCCAAAAACTTATTTTTAGCGACTAAAAATATTTTAGTCACCGTATATTGAGTTTCGGCTACTAAAACAATGTAGTCGTCGAATGGAAAATAAAAAATTATGTTTTATCTTTTGGTCGCCAAAAACTTATTTTTAGGGACTAAAAATATTTTAGTCGCCGTATATTGAGTTTCGGCTACTAAAACAATGTAGTCGCCGAATGGAAAATAAAAAATTATTTTTTGGTCACCAAAAAACTTATTTTTAGCGACAAAAAATATTTTAGTCGCCGTATATTGAGTTTTGGCTACTAAAACTATTTAGTTGCCGAATGGAAAATAAAAAATTATTTTTTATCTTTGGCGACCAAAATTTTGGTCGCCAAAAACTTATTTTTAGCGACAAAAAATATTTTAGTCACCGTATATTGAGTTTCGACTACTAAAACTATTTAGTTGCCGAATGGAAAATAAAAAATTATTTTTTATCTTTGGCGACCAAAATTTTGGTCGTCAAAAACTTATTTTCAGTGTCCAAAAAAAAAATTGGTCGTTGTATATTTATTTTTTCAGACCAAAAAAAAGTTAGTCGCCAAATTAATATTTTTTGCCGGCTAATATTTTAGTCGCCGTTAATTAAGCTTTGGCTACAACAAAATTTTAGTCACCAATTATTAACATTTGCCGACCAAAAACTACTTTTGTCGCCAAAGGTGTGAAAATTTTAGAGGGAAACCATTTAATATTGTCCTCGGCTATTCTCTGTTTAAACAAATCAGATTGTTCTCTTTCTCACCGAGATTCTTCTTCACCCCCACCTCACTGTTGGTGCCTCTCTCTCTCTCTCTCTCTCTCTCTCTCTCTCTCCCCCCTAAACACCCACTGCACCAGCTGGGCTCATCCTCCTTCTCCTCCACTGGTGCCTCCGCCGGATCCGAAAGATCGTCGAGATCTGAATCAGATTTGAGTCATCGTCTCGATTCCTGATCTCTCTCAACCTTCTCTTTACCACACCCCTCAAAACAAGCCAAACCCTAACCTAACTACTCAATCTCGACCCTCGATCGAAGTCCTCTCACCCCCTCTCGAGCCCCAAATCGCCGTGAAATCGACCAAATGTGCTTGCATTGTCGGAGTCGCGCTCGATTGCTACTTCAAACAGATCTCTCAGATGCCTAGTTGGTCCAAAAAATAGCTTAGAAAACATGAACCAACTTAGATTACCCAAAGTTGTAGGAATGTGCCAAGTGCTTTGGGTGTTTTTCAAAAGTGTTTTCGAAAATCTTCATCTTCCTCTTCATCATCAGCTAGGGTTTCCTGGTTTTTGAGCTCTTCAAAGATGTCAATGGCGTCGCAAGAGCATCTGGACAAGATGCAGCTTCGCCAGAACTACCGTAACCTTTGGCACACCGATTTGTCTTTCACTCATCTCTCTCTCTCACCACCCATCTCCTCTACCACCTTCACTACTACTGCAAATGTCATTCCACTACCACCACTGCTACAACTGTTGCCACTCTACCTCTACAACTACCATTATTACCACCATCACCACCACTCCACTACTACCACCACTACTACTACCATTACCTCTCATCCACCACCGCCACTCCATCTTCTCTACCACTACCACAACTTCACCACTAATTTCCTTCACCATTACCACCACCACCACCACCATCACCTCTTATCTACCACCTTCATTATTGCTGCCGCTCCCTCTCTTCCACCATAGAAAATTAGTTCCTGATTCTTGGTAACCAAAAAAAATGGGCCGCAGAAAAATGTTTTTAATTGACCACAAAAAATTAACTTTATTTTAATGGAAAATATTTTTTATTAAAATATCATCCCAACTTCTACCAAATAAAAATAATAATAATTTTTTTCATTAAAATAAAAATGAAACAAATAAATTTTCAACCTTAGTAACTAAAAAAAAAAAGAAATCAAAAATTAAAAAAATTAAAAATTAAAAAAAAAATCATTAACTACAAAAAAAAAACAAAAAAAACAAAAAAAATTAATAAAACCACGTCACACTGCCTCTCCTCTTCTTTTCTTCTTTTCTTTTCGTTTCCCCCTCTTTCTATCCAAATTCCCCCATTTCTTCCCCCCATTTTGTTTCTCACCAACTCAAATCTTCAATCCCTAATCCCTTAAACAAAAAAATCCCCAATTTCATCTCTCTCTCTCTCTCTCTCTCTCTCTCTCTCTCTCTCAGGTCTGCAAGCAGCGGCAGTGGCAGCAGCAGCAAGAGGGGACGATGGCGAGCAGCGAGCAACGACGGTGAGCAGCGAGTGACGACAGCTAGCAGCGGTAGCGGTGGTGCGGCGTCTCAGATACCTTTGTCGATTCAACCCGTCCCTCCGATTAAGCTATTAGGGTTTTGCCCCAAAATGAAAACCCGGCAACACCGACTGAGGTAAACCTCTCTCTCTCTCTCTCTCTCTCTCTCTCTCTCTCTCATACACACACACACACACACACACATTTCAATCCAACATATATGTATATGCACATAAGTAATTGAGGCTTAGTTATGAACATTTGTGTTAATGCAGAGCCTAGAAAGCTTAAGAAAATTGCATAATAGTAGATGAAGATTCAATTTTTTTTTTTATTTTTCTATTTGTTGATTGACTTTGTACTCTCTTTTTTCCCCAGAATTATTATTGCTTTTGGTGATGGAGCACGGGTCGTTCCAAGACCAAACATCATCGACATTTTCTTTGGCTGATGATGATCATACACTAGCAAATTCAGTCAGATTCACTCTCAATCAAGAGTCAGTCAATTCTCTTCTAATTCTTTCATGTTATAAATTACGTATGTTGTTTCCAAAATCATTTGTGCACACTATGCTAGCTCTGATTTTTGGGATTGCCCTAGTTTATATGCTCTGTTTCAAAAACATCTGCTTTGTATTTGAACTGTTGTATTTGATCTTCATGTTCTAATCAGATGTTTTTCAAGCTCAGTTTCATTGTATGCCTCCTATATGGATAGTTTAAAGGGCCTTTCATAGCTCTTATTTCTTCAGTAACAATTTCATTTTTTTTTTTTTTGTTCCTACTTAGTTTTTGGGTATTTCTGTAACCATGTAGATTTATTTGTGTTTAATTTCTTCATTTAATTGGGTTGTTGATGAGGTTCTGTTTGTTAATTTCTTAGCTCATGTAAATATTATTATGCAGTCCAAGAGTGACTTTCTGTGGCTACAGCATTCCTCATCCTGCAGATGCTCAAGTAAACATAAGAGTCCAGACAACTGGTAAAGCTTGTCTTTTGTTTTTCTTTTTTCCTCTACCAACATTAAGAGTTGTAGTATGTTGAATAGCATTTTTCCCTTGGCATGACTCCTCTTAAAAATCCAATCCCAAATTTCTCTATTGCTAAAACCAACACACACAAAAAAAAATTGGATCTATTTATGCATCTTGATCCTAATTTCTTTTTTTTCAAAAAAAAAAGAAAAGAAAAAGAACAGAAATAATGGATTTAGAAAAGCCGTTCATCCTGCTAATGTCACTAGAACTTCTCTATCCAACTCGGCTTGTTTTACTTTTTATGTAGATTGAGTTATTTGATCATCCTGCAAACTTATTTACACTAAAAAAAATAAAATAAAAATGGAGCCCCTGTTGAATTTCTTGCATCTGATGTTATTGCCTTTAAATTAAGGGCAAACTTATCTCTTTCAAATCTTGTTTTGGGTCCACTCCACCTCTTCTATATGAGCATTTCTACATACACAAAATTCATACACAGAAATACCTAGAATATTTAATGTATGGTCTAAATTCATTTTAAGATGTAAATTTTATCATACAAGAGTTGAATTTGAACTACACTATCTTTATGAACATATTTATGTGAAGGAATTCTGTATAATAATAATAATAATATTAAATAATGAGAGCACATTTATCTATCTCACTTGAAGATCGGGAGTTCAATTTATGTTTGAGTTTTTTTTTTTTTTTTTTTTTTTTTTTTTTTTTTGTGATTTGTGTGATTGTTGAATTTTGAAGAATCGATTTTGAAGACTCTTATCTCTAGATGAGTTTAATTTGGCTTTGATCGATTGGGATCTGGATCTAGGGTTCTTCTACCAGGTATGGGGTTCTAATTTGGATTTGAAGTTCGTTCAAATCACTAGCACTGTTGTTTATGGTTTCAATTTAATTGATTTAGGCTCTTAGATCCTGACTGATTTTCATTTGGATCTAAAATATATGTATGAGAGAGAAAAGAGGAGAGATGTTAGAAAGTTGATGTTGATGAACCAACACAATTATAGTTGGAAAGTAGCAGTAAAGTGCTCAAGATTTGAATTTATAATATAAATTTAAATTTGATATGATATAAGTCATATTTAGAAAGTATTTAATTCACAAATTTTCAAATTTTGAACACTCTTTTAGGTATTTTCTTCTAAGTATATAACATTGTTGTGCTAGAAAGTAAGCCAATTCTACGCAAGTAGAATGCTAAAACTCCAAGATAAGAGATAGTCAAGCGATGTTTGAGTTTTGAGGATGGCTTTGCTCACATCCTGTTGGCTCATCATTGAATCTATCATCATCCCAGATGAATTTCTGAAGTGGTATTATTTGAGCTTCTACATCCACCCTCTTTTGCTCTTTCTCTGTCAGATCTTCCTATGGATCAAACTGCTACAAACATGGCTTCTACCCATTGTCTCTCTTCCTATTCAAACCACTTGTCAGATCTTCCTATGGATCAAACTGCTACAAACATGGCTTCAAGTTTATAACTGGTATCATCTCTCTATTCTTATCCATTAGATTGAACAATATTAAAACTGACATGATAATTCACTTCTAGTGGAAGAGACTGTAAGAGAACCAAATGTGTATGTTGATGAAGATATAAGATTGGAGGAGTATGTGTGTTCTGATTGCAGTTTCAATTCAGACACTCAAGATGTGGATATCACTAAGGATTCATCATCCAATTGTGGTTCTGATTCACACACTGAAGATGTGGAAATGGATGTGTCACGACCCAAACCCGCCCCTAAAAGTTTGGTCCATGACCGGCCTGTACATAGGCCTCAAAACAGAATTTTAAAATAATATTTAACCATATACGGGGCCTTAGGCGGAAGCAATATCAATAAAAGACAACATCCATTGAGCTTGTGCATACATGATGGTTTAATTGGATTTAAGCATTTAAATACATTCCCAGAGTTATATATATAATCACAGAATTCATATAGATCTCACACACTCTTACATAAGACTTAATAATTTATATAACTCCCAACACAAATTAAGGCCTCCACATGGAGACATACCCCGGTGACTTGGCAGACAGGCGAACCTTATACAACTCTAGTGTCAATCTCTAACGGCTCACCTACAGAAATATTCATAAAAACGAAGTGAGTAAGGCTCAGTGAATAATAGCAATGTAAGGAGGTTAATTAATTGAGCATAGACTTAGAGAATGTAAATATGAATATCAAACTGTACACAGATCTTATACATAATCATATTTTAAAACGGCCTTAGACCCATATGTAACACAGAACGGCCTCAGGCTCATATATAATACAGAGCGGCTGTAATCCCAGATATGATACAGGACGGTTGTAAGCCCAGAGATAATACAGAATGGTTGTAAGCCCGGATATAATACAAATCGGCTATAAGCCCAAATATAATACAGATCGGCTGTAAGCCCAGGTATAATACAGATTGGCTATAAGCCCAGATATAATACAAAACGACTTTAAGCCCAGACATGATACCGATTGGCTTTAAGCCCACAGATAATACATAACGGCCTTAGGCCCAACATATTATGCAGAGCGGCCTCAGGCCCAGATATCAACAGATTGGCCTCGGGCCCATTATTAACAAAACAAAATGATTCCAGATACACAAAGACATCATTGTTCCATAATACACATATGCTCCATTTGTTCATCATGAATTCAGATAGTTAACTTGCAGATAATAGAACGTCAGTATTAACTCTTAACAGTAAGCAAAACGTACTACTACAGTACTATTACTCAATAGTACACAAAGATTTTCCCATGGTTTATTACAAGTCGGCATAGTTGTCTCGCGGATAATAGAACATTAATAATAACTATTAATAGAAGGCAAATGTATCACTGCATTAATAGGGACAGAACAATTCACATCATAACGGCCTCGGGCCCTGTAGACGTCCCCGAACGCCCCGGGAGGGTTAAGTCCCGTTCTGTTCATTTGGGCTCACTACAGTTCAAGGACCCGATTGTCACGGTTCTAAATCTTGAACCAAAGAGTCCAAATCCGGCAAATCGTTTTTGAGAAAACAGATTTTTGAAAGAAGTGCCAAACATGGACTGCTTTGCCAGATACAGAGTCGCCACCTAAATATTTTATTTTTGGGAAACTTAGGAAACCCTGACTCGGTGCCAAAGGCCACGTGTCCGTCATCACCAAAGTTGCCTCAGCTTGGGAACTTGGGTACGATTGGGGAAGGTCACTTCGTGAGCACCCCCGCTCGCCCGGTCAAAGACCGGCCTCTACTAACCATGATATCTAGTTTTGAAAACATTGTGTGCTCTTATTCCGGTTATTAGCCTAGGATTACTACGTGATGCGCACAGCATACAAGTATAGACTGGATCGCCTGAATTGGAACAAAACATTTCATGTTTGTTTTTGAAAGATGGTTTGCTACTCGCAAGTAGGCTTAAAATGCAGATTTTGCCACCCTCAGGTGGGCTTAGAAAACATGGTTTTGCCACTATCTAGTGGGCTTAAAACTCACAGTCAATGCATTTGTTCCAATCCAAATAACCCAACCTCCACCCACAGGCATCCAAGCAGGTATATCACATAAGCAGTTAGCCTCATGGTAAGCATGCTATCATGGCAGTCACTCACACGCATGCAAGGATGCTAAAGCATAAAACTCACTGAGTACTCCAAGCCAAAACAGAAACCGATTAGAAATCCATGTATGATCCTAAGCATACAGAAATGCCTAATGCAACACATGCAAAATACAACTATAGCAGGCTCGGCTATTCTAAACATGGCATATGAAATGCTACAACTAACAAGTATTCAATTTGGAATTGAAATACAAATGCAGTTAGTATGATGCGCCGAGCCCGGTGCATGCAAAACAGATGAATGAATGCAAACATGCTATCATACTGTATGCTAATTGAAACATGCCCTAATCTAACCATCATAAGCAGGTAAATAAAAAGGAAGAAAGACGTGGGGTTGGAAGACATACATCACACTCACGCACACTTATTACAATTATGCCCTCACACAGAGGGTCCGAAAGAATATACAGTCCCGAATGAAAGAATAGTACAGTCCAAATAATGTACAAATTCCTAATTAATTGACAAATTAACTAAGAAAGCTGTAAAACGGCATGCAAGCCAGGGACTGCCTTGATTCCGCTCCGGATGATGGAATGATGCATGTTTGGGCTGCTTTGCGCGGAAATCCACTGGGATGCCCCAATTAGCCTCTATTTTGCACCTGTTCTTGAAATGCGTGCCAAACTTCGAAAAGTTGCTGATTCTTGATTTGCTGCAACAGAGAGCAGGAAAGGGGCATAGCAATGTATTTTCACAAATGTATACATGCCTCGATCCTCGTGCCACCAATCACGCATATCGATGCATGATGGCCGAGGAGCCGAATTGCACAACTCAATATGAGATGAATGCACATGAAAACACAACAAGACCTAACTCAATCATGGATGATCCGGAGTGTCGGTGACTGGGGAATTGAGACACGTTCCGTCACTCGGAGTACGGAACATACCTCGTTTCCCGTGCCCGGGCTAACTCTTATCCCGAACACGATGCAATATGCGTGATATGCATGAAATGCAACTAAGATACAACCTAACATGCAAAATGTTATGGAATGGCATACACGATGCAATATGGACTTACACCAACACAAGTGGACCTCAGTCACACTCACATAAGAGGCCATAAGATGAAAATGAGACAACTCGAAGTGCGTGCACGCGTGCACGCAAACCGAGGACCGACCCTCAGGCACTGAAATGCCACTTTAATGAGACATGGCAAAGACATGGAATATGATATGCAAACATGCAAAAATCAGTAGCAAAATGAGGGGGAAAACAGCCCCGAAACAAGGCGAAATGACACCCGATGCATGGAATCTCTCCCGAAATGCAAAACTAGGTACATGAAATGGCTTACAACTATACAAAGCATGCATAATTGGTACATGGAATGAAAAGACAGAAGCAAGGCAGCCCCAAAATAGGAATTTTTACAGTTCAAAGCATGGCCAAACAGTAAGCACAAGTGGGACTAAATTAGCATACAAAAATGGCTCCGCAAGGGAGGCAATGAAGTAAGTGGTAGATGCAAAGCCCAAAAAGAAAAAGACCCTTCTAAAATACTGAATAGAGACCAAAAATATGACTACTTACAGTTTATGGCAGCCCCCAAAACAGTATACCAACACACTCAAAATGTCATGCAAGATGAGGCTCGAAAGAGGCTATAACACAAAGTATACAACATATTCATCAAAAAGCCAAAGACCCTTAATGAAACATGACAAGGGGGTCAAAATATGGCCACTTTCAGTTCTGATCAAGGTCGAAAAACAGAAGCTTAATAAGCTAATAAATCATGCAAAAATGGGGACCATAGAGGGGTACAATGGCAAGTGATACATGGAGGTCCCCAACAGCATTGATCCCTTCTTCAATGTTGAAGAAGGGCTCAAAATAAGCCTATCTACAGTTTATGACATGCTCCAAAACAGATCACACATAGGCTAAAAATATCATGCAATATAATGGCATTCAAGAGGATAATGAAGCAAGCGCCAAAAAGAAGCTTCAAACTGCAATGAGCCCTTAATGAAACATGGAATATAGCTCAAAAAAATGGCATTTTCAGTTTTGGTCGGAGCTCAAAACAGCAAGCAAATAGGGCTAAGCAATGGTACAAAATAAGGCCAAAAAAGAGGGGAAATGAACTTACCCTTGAAGACTACTCCTTGGCTGCCTTTTGAACTGAGAAATGGTGTCTCCAAGCCTTTGAGAAGAACTCCAAGCTGCTGGAAATGGAGTGGTGGTGGTGGTGCTAGGTGGTAATATGAAAAAGGGGTAGAACTTGGGAATTTTTGAAGGAAATGAGAGAGATGGAGGGAGATATGCATGCAAGAGCTCAAAGCAATTTTTGTAACCCTAAAATCTGAAGGGGAGGGGCTGTATATATAAGCAAAAGGGGTGGAAAAGAGGGGGGGAAAAAAGGAGGGAAAACAAATCAAGTTTCCCCCCAAAATGGTCAAACCCTCGGACATGGGTGTAGTGGAAAACAAAATTCACTTCTAGGACACACTTGGGGAGGGGGGCATGGCCGGCTAGTTTAAAAGGGCAAAAAAGTCATTTCACCAAATAGGTGGCCAGCCAGCTAGATTTTCTGGCCGGCCAGTTACTTTCAGGATTAAAAAAAAAGCTGCCGGGAAGAAAAGTGGCCGGTGGGTGATTGGGAAGTCCAATGGTGGCCATTCAAGTGTCCAAATTTAAGCCCCGGAAGTTAGCTTTCCAATGGCGCAAACCTTGCATTAAAATTCCTCCTGTGGAAAAAGTTATGCCCTTTTTGGTGAAGCCGCGCAGATTTCGGTCCAACCGGATTCATGCCGAATCACTTTTGACCAAAGAAAGGTGGCCGGCCAGAACAATTGCTGGCCTCCCATGTGGCCACTTTGAAGCCCTTGAAGTTAGCTTTCCAATGGCGTGAACCTCGCATTAAAATTTCTCCTGTGGAAAAAGTTATGCCAGTTTCCGTGAAGCCGCGCAGATTTGGCCCTACCCGGATTCATGCTGAACTTCTCCCGAACCAGTTTTCTTCCCTCTTCTCCTCTTTTCTTCAACTCCAAACCCCTAAGTAAGGTGTTTTGAAAGATTTTTCAAATATTTCATCTCTCTTTCATTCATTTCCACTTTGTCCTCGCTCGGTTTACCGAAAAGCGCAACATTTAACAAAATGCGAGCCTCGGAACATCGTAAAAACTTTATTTCAAAAATGTTTTGAAAGAGAGGGTTTTTAAGGTCTAAAATCTTTTGATCAAGATCGTTTTGGTCCAAAAGGGGGTATGAAGTTGAGATTCGACTCTCTCTCCTTGCCGAAGAAATTGAACTTTTTCCCTGCACACCTTCCGAAACCATCAGTCGCGTCCAAGTCTTAAAGGTGGTCAAAAATGGGGTGTCTACAGGCCCACGTCTATTACTAGGGATAGAACGACCTTAGGTCCATATCAATGCCATTATTCAAGCATATCGATTAATTGAATCAAAACACAACATCAATGGAATAGACCATTCACAAATAACAATACATAAATCATAATCACAGGAAGTAAGTGAAACATATTATTACACTACTATTACTCACAGTGATCGGCTCTCGGTAGTAATGGGAGGATGTCCTCGTCTCGACCTACAAGTACAGTGCACAACACATAATATGAGATTATACTCGATCCTTTACTTATTCTCTTTGATCATTCAATCAATTAGCCATGGTGGTACCAAGCTCATTATTCCTTAATAATTTATAATCCATGTCTCAGAAAACAGGAGAAATCGATGGGAAATGGTTTAGGTGAAGAAATGGTACAAAACTGGTTGATAGAAAGTGAACAGTTGTCACTAATTTGGGCATAACTATTTCTGTATTTATAATTTGGGAGTGAGACCACCACCATTAGAAACTAGACTTCCGGGGCTTGATTTTAGGTTCCAGAATCACTCAAAACAGAGTCCGGAGGCAAAAGATATGCTTATTCAAAGTTAGTTGAACAGAGCTGTCTCCCACACGTGCGGGAAACAGAGCCACACGTGCGGCCCTGGGCAGTTTGCAGTCCGAAAATGGCTGTAAAATTAGAACTTCTCATTTTCAAAATCAAACCTCAATTTCATGTAAATCAAAGCCCAAAACCCTTTAATACATAATGAATTTCACATTATTAATCTCCATCAAACATCATAACCTCAAAATATTACTCAATTCCCAAGCACAAGAACACAAGAGCATAATATAGCCATAGTTGGGGTTCAAAGTTCACATCTTCCATATCAATCCTTGATTTCATGTAATTGATGCTTTAAACGTAAGGATTCAAGATAGATGATCATACCTTAGTTCAATCTTTGTCTTTCTCTTAGCTTTCTTCAATTCCCCCAAGTTTCCTATGGGTGATCTTCTTTTTCTTTCTTCAATTCCCTTCAAGCATCTTCAAAACCACCATGGATATTGAGGAGCTTGTCTCTCTTCTCTCTCTCCTTTTCACGGTTTCCCCTCTCCCTCCTTTAGATATTTTTAGGTTCTAAGAGATGAGTTCAACTCATGCCTCTCATATACATATACATTAAATATACACACATATAAGTTTAACACAATAGGGAGAGCCAAACGCGGCCTTACGAATCGCATTAAATCAAATTCCAATTAAACTTCCCAGATGACTCTAAAAATTGTGCTGATCATAAATATGTCCCCTGTTCTGGTTTCTGAAGCCTCTAAGGCCTTCAATTTGCAGTACCAAGTTAACCATCCAAACGTGCATTAACAAATCAGACAAATTAGAGTTCCAATTAATTTTCCCAAATAGTTCTAAAAATTTCCATTAATGTACCCAAGCACTCAATTGTGATTTCTGAACCTGTAAAGGTCGGTAATTTCAATTTTAAAGTCGTGGCTCAATAGATAATTCCTCAATTTGAACAGATATCATTAAATTAAAATGCATTAACCCATAAGACCATAAAGGTAATCTCTAATACGGATTTTGGGGTTGTTACAGGATGTGTCTTTGCCATCGGTGTGCATCTCTGATTTAGCCATCATGGGACGAGAATCGATTGATGATCAGAGCAGGGAGGCAAATTTAGATTCATTATACCAGAAGTACACTGACAGGATGAGATGGTTTGATTTACTCAATCATGACAGAACATGTAGTATAAGTAAGTATTCATAATCATGGGCATTATTGCCTAAACATGGCTAATAAAATTATACACATATTGCACAAGCACATTACGCTTTTGTGGTAGAATTCATTACTTGTCACCATTGTTTGATTTTCTTTAGTAGCATTTTGATTAGTTATTGTGTAGGTGTAATTCTGAACAAGCAATTATCTCCTACATGTTCATTTGAGAGCATAAAGCAGCCAGTGGAATTGACCTCCATCCCACACATCTCATGGAGCAAGATGTCTAGAAGCAAGCTCTTAAGAAGTTTGGAAAATGACTTCGAATTAGTTTATGTGGCTCACTCATGCGTGACCTAGGAAGCACTCCATTACCAATACCAAAAGGTTAGGGCTGTAATTGCATGCTCTGCTTCTCAAAATGCTACATTTTGCGACAACATTACAGCGAGATTCCAGGAGTTTCACTCATGAAATCTTTAACAGGATGAAACCATAACCATCTTTTGTTCATTATGTCTTTCTTTCTCTATTTGTCTTTCTTCTTCTCCTTTTTATTTTGTTTTGAAAAATGGGGAATGAAGAACCATGACAGCTCGAGTATTCTTCTGTTATGATGAATGAATAACCATTTATTATAAAAGGAACCTTTATATATGTAGCTCACATTTAAGCCGAATCCTAGATTTGACTCTTACCCAGGACATCTATATATTGTACTTTGCCTTATCCATGTTATGAAACTGTTGTTATTATTATGCTATAGTATTCACGTTTTAATGGATACCTTTCTGTTTTAGTGTAATGGAAAAGGGTTCTCCATTGACATCTTCTCTCTCTGTTGTAGGTTAGGGTGTTATGCGAGAAGGTTAAGGGGATTCTAATGGAAGAAAGCAATGTGACCATCTTTTGTCTTGACTCTTTCCGATAGGAATAAACAAACTTGTCCAATATGCCATATAATGTGGAAGTAGTAAAGAGTTCAAATTGATTCTTATTCTTCACTAATTCTTCACTTTGATTCTTATGTTTATAAATATATTTTTTTGTACTGCTAGTTATCTGTACTTGATACACTGATGCCTCTTGCATTTTTCTGCACTTATTACGCACATTATCCCATAGTGATTAACTTTATGATATCTTGAATTGAATTGGCATCAGGGTTCTTTACAATCTTCCATCCTCGGTGAAACTACCATCAACCTGCTGATTATGCTGATGCACTGAAGCCTTCTGCCATTGCACTGCCTCTACATGGATATAAGTCTGGAACTATTTTACATGTGAGACGCTTCTATCAATTCTTTAAGCTTTTAAACATATACCTTTTTCAATTGTAACCAGTGGCCAAGTTGAATGTATTAGTTGAGCAGAAACATCAAAATTCAAATGAAGAATTTTGAATTTATTGCGCTTCTCATTACTTGGATTGGGATTTTTAAAGTTTCTACTCAACTTAGCAGCCACCTAGAAGTAAACAAGATTTTTTAATTGGATTCTTAACTCTATCTGCATTTTGGGTTGTTGATTATACTCCATTTGGTTTCCTAGAAAATCTAGTAAAGAGAAGGAAAAATTTGAATTTATTAGGTTTCGCATTACTTGAATTGGGAATGTAAAACGTTTTACTCACCTTAGCGTAGTACAAGTAGATAGCATTAGTTAATTGAATTCTTAATTTTGTTGTCTGTTTGGATTATGGGAAAATCAAAGCATTAGTTACTATCCTCTCTCTATGTACTTCTTGGGTTTTTTATTATACTCCATTTGGTTGTTGATTATACTCCATTAATTACTCCTTTTATCAGTAGCCCATCTACACCAATACCAACCCAAACCAAGCATAGCAAGACAGACACCACAATAGTTTAGCACTCCATACTACAGCAGTTATAGGAAAAACTAAAAAACTACACTTTTCTGGTTAATTAGCACTCCACACTACAGTTTAGCACTCCACACTTTTCTGCTAGTTGAGAAGTCCATTGCATATTATTGTGAACTGTTGTTTTATTTAATTATTTTTGACTTGTTCTTCTTTGAATTACATTTAAGTCCGTTCAAAAAACTAAACAATGACATATCAAATTGGTAATGCTATAGACATAAGAATGCTGTTATTTTATTTACAATTTGATAATGATAGTCATTTAATTTGCTAATGTGACCTTAACTTTTCATGAACATTTTTCATTATTTGTCTAATTTTACCTGACATTATTTCTCTTTTTCTTTGGTACAGATGGATGAACTCGTGCACAAAGCTAAATTGTACAGAACAAATTGGCACTTTTTGTATTTTTTGAAGGATTATATATTTTTGTATAGATGTATATGGAAAATATTAGGGTAGACTAGTAGTTATATTTTTGGATGGGTGTGTATGGAAAATATTTGGTAGACTACTAGTTATATTTTTGGGTTGATGCACATGGATAAAAATTTAAAACATAACAATTTATGTTTTAAATTTTTATGCTAAGTGAAATATGTAGTTTGGAAATACTTGTGGATGAAAACTTATAATAGTTGCTGACTTTAATTAAACAAGTTCAAAAATGGTTGATATATGTATTTTGTTGAATGTTCATGATTCAATTTATTTGTTGGTTTGAATGATTTTTGAAAATTACAGATTATATTGAATAAATTGGATGAATTATTATAAATTATAGGTTTATTTTATTGGATGTTGGCGATCAAATTTTGGTTTTGGTTTTGTTTTTCTAGTTTTGGCGACCAATTGATTAGTCGGGAAATATAAGTTATACTTTTACCGACTAAATAAAGTAGTCAGTGTATCACTAAGCACATTTGGCGACTAAATAATTAGTCGTTAAAATTATTAATTTTGGCAATCAAAGGATTTAGTCGCGAATAGGTCTATTGCCGACTACAGTTTTAGTTGCGCAAACATTTCTTTTGGCGACAAACATGTTTGGTCGTGGAATGTGAGAATTGGCGACCAAACAATTTGGTTGTGGAATGTGACAATTGTGACTAATTATTTTGGTCGTGAAATGTGACAATTTGCGACCAAACTAAGAGGTCGTAGAGTGTCACAATTGGCGACCAAAATTTTTGGTCGTAGAATGTTGCAATTGGCGACCAAATTTTTTTGGTCGTGAAATGTCATAATTGGCGACCAAACTTTTTGGTCGTTGAATGTGACAATTGGCAACCAAACTTTTTGGTCGTGGAATGTGACAATTGGCGATTAGGATATTTGGTCGGGAAAATATCACTTTTAGTGACCAAAGTGTTTTAGCGACAAAATGGATTAGTCGCAGTAATGACATATTTAGCAACCAAAAATTTAGTCGGCAAATCCAACTTTTTCCGACCAACCAAAATTTTGGTCGCGAATTACTTTTTCCGACCCTCAATTGGCGACCAAAGTAGCGACCAAAAAATTGGTCGCAGATAACTTTCGCCAACTAAAAATGGTCTTTTAGCGACCAATTTTTTGGTCGGCAAAAATGTTATTTCTTGTAGTGTGTTTTACAATTGGTTTGAAATCAAGTTAAATAGATGACCAATGGGAGGTGATGATAAAAGGTGATGGTCGACTGTTAAAAATGGTGAATGGCGGTTGGAAATGGTAGCCAAAAGTTGTTGACCACTAGAGATGATAGCCATTAGAGGCTGTAACTAGTTGGTGGCTTAAAGTGATTTTTGACTAGAGGTGATAGTCGGATGTAATTGTTGTTAGAGGAGATCATCGGCAACACTAATGGAGGTGGGAATGGCCAAATGTGGTGGTTGGTGGTGATGACAAACTATAAGTATAGTAACTGAAGGGGTGGTAGAACGAAAAGCAAATGAAAATTTCTTTTCTAAATAAGTAGAATCATTTTTTTGTTTACAATAATTCAATAAATTTTCTAAATTGTTTGTAAGCTTTGAAAATAAAAATGGACACCAAATATGTTTATGTTTACAATTTTATTAATTTTTGTAAATATTAAAAAATATATATATATATATTATATGAATGTTATCAATCATGCCCTAAATAATGTAAAAGTTAATCTACATGTTCGATTTGTTCACATACACTTAACCTTCTAGGGGTAGCCCATCTCTTAGGCGAGTTAGACAACCGTCTAAGACCATTTCCAACAGTTCACCAGATCCTACATCAAATTCAAATTTGGTGAAACAGTACATCTTTTTGTGCTTCAACGGTTTCACCAAACCTGTATCAAATTGAGAAAATAGCAAATGTTTCACCAAATTGAAAATCTAGGCACTTTTTACCAATTTACTATGCATGACTGTTGGTGATCTGACACACCGGACGACCAGCCAGACGTCCGGCCGGTTGTCTCCCCAGTCATCCAATTACTTCAACAATTCTCACAAAAATTTCTAACACAGAGTGAATGGGTGGTTGGGTCGAACAGAAAGGGTTGATGTGGATCCACCACCGAAGTCAGATATGAAGGAAGGAGATGAAGATGAGGAAGAACAAGGGAAGACGACTATAGAGAAAGAGGAGGAGGAGACGACTATGGGAAAAATAGCAAATGTTTCACCGAATTGATTGCAATTGGTGAATGAATCTAAACCATTTATTAATTAAGCTCGTCAAATCCATTCATGAATGGCTCCACAACAACCCAATCTCTCTCCTCAAACAGAACCACAACCAAAAATGCATGCCAAAATGTAACTTTCTCTAGCAATCTCAGCAATGTAAAGAGAATCTATGAACATGTAATAAAGTTCTTGATCTGAAGTGGTAAGGACTATTGAATCTCAAATGAAATCAATCAAAACCCCAATACTCAACAAAGTGGAAATCCGAAACTCATCGAGGTGTCGATCAAAAAGAGTAGTAGTGTCTCTCTGTTTGAACACCCAATCACTGTTGGCAAAGTGTGTCTGGAGATTGTTGTTTTCATGGAATTGACTTGGGGGTTTTCATATTAGGCAGGCAGTGAAACCCTACGCTTTGCACTAAATTGTATGAACACAGTTGCCGGTCGACCGGCCGGAGCCTCCGGTCGACCTATGTTTTGATGACAGCACCATTGAAGTGACTAATATCAGATAGAGGAATTCTTGTTTTTTTTTTTTACTCAAATTTGATGAATTATTTAGTGAACCATTGGAGATGCTTTAAAGTCCATATTTGAGATTGCATAAAATATTTAGAACTTTTAATGATGTATATTGTTCTATTAAGTAAAAACTTAACTAAAAACTTTCCGAATTTAAAACTAAAATTGATGATGTTACATTAATTAAAAGTCTTTAGTGATGGGCAAAGCAAAAAAAGTTCATTATTTATCCGACATAAAAATACAGTTGATGAAACCTAAACAAATCATAATTATGAACAAAAGAGTAAAGGTTGTGTATTGTATTTTTCATTTGTATTTGTATTAGATCAAATAAATAAAGGACTTTTCTTAAGTGTGCAACCCACTTACGGTTGCACACCATATGCAACCTCACAAAAGGTATAAGTGTAAGGTGTAAGGTGTAAGTGTAAGTATAAGGTGTAAGTGTAAGGTGTAAGGTGTAAGTGGGTTGCACACCATATGCA
Source organism: Camellia granthamiana (assembly GCA_036172215.1). Classification (NCBI taxonomy): domain Eukaryota; kingdom Viridiplantae; phylum Streptophyta; class Magnoliopsida; order Ericales; family Theaceae; genus Camellia; species Camellia granthamiana. The sequence goes on along the minus strand of CM069913.1, from coordinate 10,638,285 downwards.
ACCTCAAAAAAGGTGTAAGTATAAGGTGTAATTTTAAGTATAAGGTGTAAGTGTAAGGTGTAAGATGTAAGTTGCACACCATAACAAGACCCATAAATAAAAGGCAAATATATTAGAATATTCTAAATAAAATGACATTTTTTTTTTTATTCGGCCCCCAAATTATCTGATGTGCTAGAAACTTTCCAACACAATCAACATTTATTGTCTCTAAAATAGATTATAAAAACTTATTTAGTAATTTTTCATCTTGAAAAATAAGAAAATTTAAATTTAAATAAAAAGTTACTATTTAAAAAAGTAAACAACAATTTTTAAATTAATATCTAATGTTAAAGATTTTGAGGACTCATTATTTTAAATCAATCCCAATATGTCTTTTGTTCACACATGTTTTTAAGAATAAATAAATTTATATAAAGCGACAAAAATGTAGCATTCAAGTGAGGAACGCAATCCAATTACTATAAATTGAATATTTGGTTGGTGACAAATATACAGGGTGTTTAATGCTGGTTGCAGTCACAGTGTAGCATTGAAGTGAGGAATGCAATCATAGTACTTTTAGGAATCATGAAAAAATATCATAAAAATAATTATGAAAAATTCTTCATGTTTAGATTATACTTATAACAAAATATCACGCATTAATTAAAGAATGAAAAATTTTTATGATACATTTTATGATATTTTCTCATGATCCTAATATTATTCCAATTGAATATTTGGTTGGTGACAAGTAGAGGGTGTTTAATGCTGGTTGCAGTCCTTTGCCATCATTGAAATGTGGACGGAAAAAAGAGTAATTATGATTTCATATTATTTATTATTTATATTAATTAATATATTAATAAATAATGCGATATAAGTTTAAATGTTTTGAATCTTTATAATTTATATAATGGATGGAGTCATAGTTTTTAAGATAAATTACATTGGCACCCCTTAAGGTCTTTAATACAAATAGCCCCCTCACGTTATAAATTACATTCTCCTTCTAAGATTTTAATTTTCATTACAATTTAATCTTTTAGCTTGTCAACCTTTAAGTCAACTAACAAAAAAAAATTAATATAATAATTTAATTTTTGATATCTTTTTTTTTTTAAAAAAATTACTAGATGAGTAAAGAAAATATGGAAGGAATTATAAAAATTTATTTAATACTAATACATATAATATTATACTATTAAATATTTAGGTAATACTATGGTACACAAGTTTTTGTGGTATTAATTATTATAAATATTATGATTCGATCATTTTCAATCATAATTAAAAAAATAGTTATAATTAAACATCATATAAGGTATAACTAAATACCTTTTGAATCATAACACTATAATAACTCATAACCAAAGACCACGACTGAGACATATAAAATTTTCTTAAACGGTAAATATTTGTCAATTTTATATATGCAAATAAGGATAAAATATGCATTTTAAAATTAATTTCTTATATTAATTTTTCTATTAGTTGACTTAATAGTTGACTAACAGAAGGATTGAATTGTAACGAAAGTTTAAATCTCGTGGAAGGGGATGTAATTTCCAAGACGTGAGGGTGTATTTGTATTAAAGACAAATCTCAGGGGTTGTCAATGTAATTTACCCTTGTTTTAAAATAAAAATGCCATAATTATATTAGTACACTAATTAGTATACAAATTGATACGTTTAGCACCACCGTTATCAAATTATTTTTTAAAAATCCAACAAAAAATTACTGAGTCTACTGTTTTAAGAAAACTTATTTAATACTCCAAAAGTATTGAATAATTCTTCCTGATTTAACCCATCAATATCACTGCATAAATATTAAGGGATGTTTTGGAAACTTGACTAAAAGTCAAAAGTCAGCTTTTAATTTATTTTAGGTCACATCACTTCTCTACCGTTTTACCTTTTTTTTTAAAAAAAAATCAAAAAAAAAAAATTAAAAAAACCAACTTTTAACCAATTTCCCAAACCTAAGAGAGAAAAGGTGATCATTGCAATGTGAACAGTACACTTCTCATCAAATTTTGCAAGAAGAAAATTGATTTGTGAAAAATAAAATTATATAAAAAATATATTTAAAATAATGCGTCAATAATATTTATGAAATAATTAAATAATAATGTTATTTCAATTGAAAATTATGTGATCCGAATATAAAAATTACACATTCGGCAAACAAAGCGCATCTAAATCCATCAAGCATGGCCCAAATCCAACCAGGCCCACCGAATTGCAGAAGTTTAATGCCGAGCAGCCTTGTTGCTGATCAGGTAATAAGCCGAGGAGGTGATATAGACAAAATTAGCGGACATTCATGCCTCGTATTGAAATGGGCCTAGGCTGTCCTTTTTCGGATGTCAAATTACGTAGGAAATATATTTAAAATAAACTATTAATAAGTCCTAATAGTTAAACTTAATTCCCATCAAGTTCTATTGAAAATAAGTCCTAATAAATCGTCATTAAAATAATTTTTTATGATAATTTTTTACATATGTTGTTAAAAATTAACAATTATGACTTTTTTTTTGTCACAATTTTTATAAATTGTCGTTAAAACTTATAATTAGTGATATTTTTCAGTAATAAAATTTTCAAACTGTCGTTGAAAGTTAAAAATTAATAACGTTTTTTCGTATTGATTTTTTCAAACTGTTACTAAAACTTATAATTAGTGACATTTTTATGATAATTTTTAAACTGTCACTGAAAATTAACAATTAGTGACATTTTTTAATAATATTTGATAAAAAATATCATTAATTATTATAGAACCTATTAGATAATAAACGCATCTATTAGGACCTACACGTATCTCCAAATATTTGCAACAAATCTCTATAAAAAGAAAGTAAATGGAAGGAGAATGTACGCATATTCACCCAGGCTTACTTCATTCCCTCAATATCTAACATATATTTTGAAAGTTAAAAATTAATAACGTTTTTTCGTATTGATTTTTTCAAACTGTTACTAAAACTTATAATTAGTGACATTTTTTTATGATAATTTTTAAACTGTCACTGAAAATTAATAATTAGTGACATTTTTTAATAATATTTGATAAAAAATATCATTAATTATTATAGAACCTATTAGATAATAAACGCATCTATTAGGACCTACACGTATCTCCAAATATTTGCAACAAATCTCTATGAAAAGAAAGTAAATGGAAGGAGAATGTACGCATATTCACCCAGGCTTACTTCATTCCCTCAATATCTAACATATATTTTGATCCAGAATTTGACTTAACCGTTAGAAAGTTAATTTCGACACTCTCAACCGGAATATTTGTTATTTTAGGCACCAAAACGATGATGAAGCAAAGGTCTATTTAAGACAAAATAATGTCATAAAATCACTCCTCAAAAAAATTAAAGAATTATAAAAAAATCATCTTATTCAATATAAAAAGTCTATACCAAAACTTTATTTATATATTACTAGGTGGCCCCCCACGCGCTTTGCGCGTGGGGGTTGTGCTACAATTTTGATATAAATATTTCTACAAATTGTGTTTGGTTTATGAATTTGAAAAGTAGACTGTAATTATATTTTGTGTCTAAGTTTTTCTCTTTGCGAATTTTTTCTCCAATTAATAAAAATATGAACATAGGTATGTGTCATATCAGATATAAGTATATCTTTACATTTGTAGTTAAAAAACAATTCTTTTCGATAATTCATCTATGTAAGTTCTTTGAATAACATGGCAAGTGATAATAAGTATTCAATGCGATCTTATCTAAACGTTACATATAAACATATTAATATTGATGGTTTGATAATAATATGCATTCAGTATACATCTTATAACATAAATTTAACCCAAAAAAATTTGACAACATTATAGCATTATACATTATACATTATAGTAGATACACAGCGAAGATTTGTTTACAAAAGATAAAAAAAGGAAGAAGTATTACCTAGCGAATTACCTTTTTAGAACACACATTCTGAAATATAGTACACTTTCGTTCCAAAACGTTACATTTGGCGGTCCAAAACAATCCCATAAGTTTTTCCTAATATATTTCAAGGTTTCCTTCGGTGTAAAAGAAACAAGCCTAAATTACACTCATCTCCCTTGAGGTTTGGAAAAATACAGTTGGCCTTGGAAAAATACAGTTGGCCCCACACTTTATCGCACTATGTTGGCTGATAGTATATTGTATTCCATTATGATTTATTAGATAATCGAAAATAGAAGAGGCAATTATTATTTTCCTCAGCATTAAGCATGAGTGTATATCATGGCTATGTTCCCCTCATGTCATAACTAATCCAACAAATGCAAGAATACATTATTTCTTGGCAAAAATACAATATTATATGAATTGATACACATACATTGAAGAACAAATCAAGCATCAAGAGAATGCCTAATGCAGTCTATTGACAAATTTCATTTCTTCCATACATTAAAAAAACCAAAATATTAGGAAAGAATCCATTTCTAAACCCCAATTTTATCCCTTTAAAGATTATCCATAAGTAGCAATGCATACCATTTCAATTGTTTACCATCTGTAATTGATTTTCAACCTCAAACAACATCACACCTAATTCACAGTAGAAGAAACACAACTTAAACCAAATTTGTTGAGGAACTTTACTGATGCTGCATTATCTTCTGTAATTACTTCCAACGCATATCACTTTCGGCAAAAGAATGAAAACCAAGCATTACCAATAAGCATTCAAGTCCAGTTACAAGTCAAAATGGTCTCTTACCTCCACAGGACCTTTGCGTGTGGGGGTCACGACATTATTGATGTAGATAATTGAAATATATATCTAAGATTATGTATAGAGCAACAGATAAACATAGTATATTTTTATTACGAGATATGAAATAAATAACAATAATTATATGCAGTATCTGTATGTGTATCCTTGTCCATCGCTTTAAATATCCAAACAACTATTGACTTATTTGAAAGAAATACTCCATTAATTTTAATTTCTAATTGCCTAGGTAATGTTTTAATTCCCTGTTGTAGACAAAAACTACATACACAAATACACCTCTTTCTTTATGGCAAGTAAAAAACATTTCAGAATACACTTGAGGATACGGATCAAAACTTCACATGCATGAAATATTTGATTATTTCAAATAAATCCAACTTGATGTGAAGAAGTAATTATTGTACATCACAAATGCTATATAATTGAAAAAGCTCAAGCCACCATCTTTAATGTGATACCAAGTCACTGCATCAAACTTCTGCAGAAAGGATAGGCAGCTTACTAAACCATGCTCCAGGAACAAGTCCCCCCAGTCATCAACAATACAAAGTCAATGAAACAAAGAGTATCTATGGGTGTCTTGGTGGCGTGAAATCAATTATCTTCTGAACTTTTCAGTGCTCAAATCAATATCTAAAATTTTTCCATATACAAAATCGTAGAAAGCCTACTGTTTTGAGTGTTCTCTTTTAAGTGAATAAATCTTCCTTCTACAAAGATGAACCTTGAGAGCTGTTAGAAATGGGCGCCCATGTGGTATGACCATTTAAATTTGAATTTGAACCTTATCCAAATAGGTTTTGAATTTGAATTCAAACCTATTTAGGATAACCACTCAAGATACAGATATTATCTCCATTAACTGATATGGATAGATAATAATAACACATTATATATCTGATATATGGGTTATGGGTGATTAAGAGAAAAACAACGTATGATCTGAGTTTTACCCATACACTGACTCTCTCCAAAAAAAAACAACAATCAAAAGCCATTTGCACTGTGGTTTGTGTGGGTGATATTCACTATTGTAATATCACCACATTGCTGAGTTGATTGACCAGATTCAGGAAGCACGTAATTTACCCACGAGATCCTTCAATTCAGACTATGTTTGAAAGGTATGACCATTATTAATTTTTTATTCCGCTGCGTTATACTTTCTTTACATTGGTATCAGAGCATGAATGGGTTTTTTCGTGTTTTTTTCTTTAATCATGTGTATATTTTTTTGTATACAATATATACATGAATGTTCATAAAAGAGGAAAAGATCCAAAATATTTCTTTTTTATGATCATTAATGTCATTTTTAAGACCATAAATGATTTTATTTTAGAAAATGGAGTCTGGTAGTACAAAAATCGGACCAGAAAACACCCTGGAAGGCGGCGCGTGGTATGCACGCGCCACCCGACCCAGTGAGCCGCTCCCACGCGCTTCCACGAGCTCGCACGCGCCAGACGCCCTGCCGACGCACCGTCACCCGCCCTCACGCGCGCGTCAGCGGCGCTGTCCACGTACGCGCCGTCCGCGTCACACACGCACCGCGTGCTGAGCTGCGCACCGAGCCGCGTCCGAGCCGTGCGCCGAGCCGCGTGCTGAGCCGCGCCGTTTTCCTCCGGCGGCTTGGCTGGCTTGGCTGCTGATGCCTAAGGCACTGTTTATTCTGTTTTTTAATTCTGTATCGCGTTAAATGGTCATTATTAATTCATTACATATTTGTTTTATGCGTGGTTTGTACTGTTAGACTCAGAATTAATTTTTCTATATTCTGTAAAATTTTGAAAATTTTACGAAAATAAAAAATATTTTTTTCTGTGTTAATAATTCATTTTTTATGCTTTAAAATGATTCTGGTATTGCATAAATAATTTTTTGGGGTTGAAATTTTTATTGTGGACTTCTGAAATGTTTTACTATTTACTGGTAATATTGTCTCAGTTTATCAGTTTCTGGATTTTTTATTTCTAATTTTATGTGTGTTTATTAGTTATTTAAAATTCCAGAATATTTCAGAAAAATTTCAGAATATTTCAGAATGATGTACATTTTAATTATGGCATAATCTGAATATTGTTTCTGTTTATCACTTTCTGGATTTTTTATTTCTAATTTTATGTGTATTTATTAGTTATTTAAAATTCCAGAAAATTTCAAAATGATGTACACTTTAATTATGGCATAATCTGAATATTGAATACAGCATATTTTTTGGGTTTGTAATATGTTGTAATTAGAGAAGCATGATTAGTTATTTATTTATTTATTTGAATTCCATTATTAAATAAATATAGCATGAGTTGTTTGTAAATTTACAATGAGATGCTATTGTATGGATTTTATCATGCTTTGTATATGCCATAAATAGTGGGAGATTGTTTGATTGTTTTTTGCGCATGGAATTAAATTAAATTTTGATAATTATCACTAGAGGCGCAAGAGATGATTACGAGCATAGCAAATTTTCGATCTTGAGACATGTGTAAAATTATCATTATTTAATTTAGATTCTTTTTGCTGCAAAATATTTTGTTTTGTGTTGCTGTCATTAATATCCCCTGCGCATTTGTTTACTCTGTATGTAGAAATGGCTGCTAAGACAGTGGTGGCAGACTTAACTAAGGGAGAGAAATTGGATGGCGACAATTATGATATATGGCGCCGTAAGATCCAATACCTCCTCAATGAGCAAGAAGTGTTGACCACACTTGAACAAGTGATGGTTGAGCCAGAGCAGGGCAATACAGCTCAACATCATCGTGATCTTGAAGCCTTTCAGACTTGGCGTAACAAAGATCGGTGTGCGCGCTTTACTATGTTGAGCAGCATGCACAACGACTTGATTAGTGAGTTTGAGCATTGCCCGACTGCATTTGAGATGTGGGAAGCTCTCAAGCAAAAGTTTGGTATTACCTCTTTGGCAAAGCTACGTGGGCTGACTATGAAGTTTGACTCATATCAGAAAAGGGCGCATCACTCGATGAAGCAGCATTTGAGAGTCATGTCAGCCATGATACGTGAGCTTGCGGCTGCTGGGCACAATTTGACTCAAGAGCAGCAAGTACAGGCTGTGATACGCTCTCTGCCAAATTCTTGGGAGCAGATGAAACAGAACATGATGCATAATGAGAGTGTGATAACATTCGAAGACATATCGCGTCATTTGGAGCTAGAGGCTGAGCGCCTTGAGGCGGCTAAGTCTGATGGTTCTGCTATGGTGGTTGAGTCAAGCTCACGTAGGACTTCTTAGTTCAAACGTGGAAAAGCAAAAGGTGCCCCTAAGAAGCAAGCAGCAGCTGCGCTTAAGCCCAATGGCGCTAGAAATTTCAAGCGTAGGGGCAAGAGAGGTGGTAAGAAGGCAAAAGCTAAATTGACATGCTTTAACTGTAACAAAGAAGGACACTTCGCTCGGGATTGCCCTGAGCAGAAGAAGGTACTCCCTTACTTAATTTCTCGCATTCAATGCTTTGTGTCTAGTCAAGCATTAATTGCTCATTCTCCTCATTTTTGGGTTGTAGACTCCGGAGCAACAGACCACATTGCGAGGGACAGAGTAGGGTTCGTTGAGTATCGCCGAGTACCTGCTGGGAGCAGAAAAGTTTACATGGGGAACGAGTCCAGTGTGGAGGTGCTTGGCATTGGCACATTCAAGATGGAAATACGACGAGGGCCTTGTATCTTCATGATGTTCTTTATGCTCCGGATATTCGGCGAAACTTAGTTTCAGTTATTAGCATGATGAGCCTTGGTTTTAGCTTTTGTTTTGAGAATAATGGTGTTAGCATTTATTTGGGAACAATTTTTTATGGTTTTGGTTATCTTTCATATGGTTTTTTAGTTTTGGATGTGGATGATTCTAGTCTTAATAAAAATGCCAATGGCTCTGTTTCTAATATTGCATCTTTTTGTGATAATGATTCTATGAGATGGCATGCTAGATTAGGCCACATAGGGCAAGACAGGATTACTAGATTGGCTAGAGAAGGTCTTTTAGGCCCACTCGCTAGAGTCACTTTGCCTACTTGTGAGCACTGTCTTGCTGGAAAGGCAACAAGGAAACCATTTGGGAAAGCCATAAGGGCATCTATCCCATTGCAACTTATTCATTCTGATATATGTGGACCAATGAATGTGAGGGCAAGGCATGGAGCCCCTTATTTCATCACATTTATAGATGATTGCATGCGTTTTGGTCATGTCTATTTGATTTCTCACAAGTCAGAAGCATTGGATTGCTTTAGACGGTATGTTAATGAGGTTGAGAATCAATTAGACAAGAGCATTAAGGCTCTAAGGACTGACCGAGGACGTGAGTATCTATATGAGCAATTTAAAGTGCTCTGTGAGGAAAAAGGAGTTATCAGGCAATTGACAATTCCTAGGACTCCGCAACAAAATGGTGTAGCGGAGAGAAGGAATCGCACATTGCTTGACATGGTTAGATCAATGATGGCGCAAGCTAATTTTCCAATTTCTTATTGGGGAGATGCTTTGTTGACAGCTGCCTACGTCCTTAACCGTGTGTCCTCCAAATCAGTTCCTTTCACCCCATATGAGATGTGGACTGGCAAAAAGCTTGATTTGGGCAATTTGCGGCCTTGGGGTTCGGCAGCTTACATACACAACGCTTCTCATAAGTTTGGGAAGTTGGGCCCTAGAGGAAAGAAGTGTATCTTCAATCGCTATAGTGAGCATTCTAAGGGCTATGTGTTTGTTGGGGAGCATCTGGATGGAAGTGTGACTGAAATTGAGTCACGAGATGTGGATTTCCTAGAGGAGGATTTCCCTAGCAGAGGTGAGGTAACTAGAGAAGTAGAACTCTATGAGATGGAGGATCTACTTGAAGGCGCACCTAGTAGCCTAGTAGAGAATGAGGAAATAATTCCTCAAGCTCCTAGAGACAGTGGGAGCGATCTACCTGCCCATGGATTAGATCCAGTGGATGAGGATTCTCAGGATTCTCAACTACGTAGAAGCAAACGTGGAGCTATACCCCGTCGTTGTTTTGAGATTGAAGGGGAAGCATTCATGATTGCTCCGAGTGATGAGATGGAGCCTAAGAATCTCAAAGAGGCTCTCTCATCCCATGCTAGTAAAGAATGGAGTACTGCAATGGATGAAGAAATAGAGTCTATGAAGAAAAATCATGTTTGGGACTTGGTTGATTTGCCGCCAGGGCGCAAGACTATTGGGAACAAATGGGTTCTCAAAGTCAAGCGCAAGGCGGATGGTTCCATAGAAAGGTATAAGGCTCACCTAGTGGCGAAAGGTTACACCCAACGAGAGGGTGTGGACTATGAGGAAACTTTTTCACCAGTTGTAAGGTTTGCCTCTATTCCCCTAATCCTGGCCATAGTAGCTCAGTTGGACTTAGAGCTATATCAGATGGACGTTAAAACTGCATTTCTTAATGGAGAATTGGATGAAGAGATCTATATGGATCAACCAGAAGGCTTTGTGGCAGTAGGTCAGGAGCGCAAAGTTTGCAAGCTTCAACGATCTATTTATGGCTTAAAGCAATCATCCAGACAGTGGAATCTGAGATTTCATCGAGCCATTGTTTCTAATGGGTTTACGATGATTGATGAAGATCACTGTGTGTACGTTAAGCAATCCAAGGACATTTTTCTGATATTGTCATTATATGTAGATGACATATTATTGGCTGGAAATGACAAGGAGATGATTGTCGCCACTAAAATGTGGTTGTCCTCTACATTTGAGATGAAGGACATGGGTGAGGCGAGCTATGTGCTTGGTGTTAAGATCCTTAGGGATCGCTCTAGGAGACTTCTTGGTTTGTCTCAAGAGACTTATATTAAGACTATTCTAGAGCGGTTCCAGATGCAGAGCTGCAAACCCATTGACACTCCTGTTGCAAAAGGTGAGAGCCTAAGCCTTGATATAGGTCCTAAGACTCAAGAAGAAAATGAAAAGATGGCCCGTGTTCCCTATGCAAATGCTGTTGGAAGCTTGATGTATGCTATGATGTGTACACGTCCTGACATTTGTTATGCAGTCGGATTGGTGAGTCGTTACCAATCCAACCCAGGACCAGCTCATTGGAAAGCAGTTAAGAGGATATTACGATATCTTAGAGGGACTACAGATTACACACTTTGCTACCAGAGTTCAGATCTACATCTAGTTAGCTATTGTTATGCTGACTGGGGAGGAGACCTAGATGAGCGTAAGTCTACTTCAGGATATGCTTTCATGCTTAGCGATGGTGCTATTTCTTGGAGCAGTAAGAAGCAATCCTGTATCGCCTTATCGACTATGGAGGCTGAGTTTGTGGCTTGTTCATCTGCCGTTCAGGAAGCCGTGTGGTTGAGGAGATTCCTTCAGCATTTGGATGTTGTCACACACACTTCAGACCCTGTGACTATCCATTGTGACAGCATGGCTGCACTCGCTTACGCTAAGGATCCTAAATACCACGGCAGAACCAAACACATTGATGTGAGGTTCAACTTTATCAGAGACATTTTGGCGCAGAAAGAAGTGATCCTGGAGCACATCCCTACGAGTCGCATGGTTGCGGACCCTTTGACTAAGCCCATTGCTAGAGATGTTTATCTTACTCATGTTAGGGCTTTAGGACTACATAGGTGGTGATTTTTTTTATGTGTATTCAGTTGAACTCTTATTTTTTGAGGATATTTATGCCATTAGTATTCATATTTGTTTCTATTACACATTTATGTTTACTACCTTTTGCAATGGTTTGTGAATTAGCATACACAAAATAATTAAATTGATGTTAGCAGGCAAGATTGGCTCACTCACACGAGCAATCGCCCTTAGCGCTAGATAGCGAGTAAGGATGAGACTAGTAGCTTATTGTATTTGGAGCAAATAGAGAAGCTAAAATTATCCACTAGCTATGTCGCCTTGGTTGGAGCCAAGATGAGGTCTTGATTAGAGACCGACCATGGATATGAAAGTACCCACTTTTCCATGATGTGCCTGTTATGAATAGCCAGATGCGAGATCTCATTTGATGCTTGAGAGGCGAGCAAATAGAGAATTCGAGTTAGACGCTAGGAAGCGACTTGTGCGCTTAAGAGCGACTAGACTAAGATCTGTATGGTGTGTGAGTTTAACATCACTCTTTGGAAGAGTAACTCCACTATAACATGCATTCGTACTGCATGTGCTTATCGACCCGTTAGCGAGGTGAAAGAATGGATCCCTGCTTCTTCATCGTGTGAGTCCTAAAAGTCATTTTTCCCCTAAATGACTTCACTTTGTGCCTTTTGTGACCTTTGACTATGTCATAAGATGAGGAGTTGATGTTCGGCTACTTTGGTAGGTTGCCTGCGGTCATGTATGATTCGGCTTTAAGGGACATTACTGGGAAAGCGGTCAATTTCAAATTGAATGATATGAGGGTGAAGGGAAGATCATCTAGTTCTACATCTCTGCTCTATATTCACAGTCGACAACTCACATCGCTCTTTAAAGGATGCTGATTGGGTGTGAATATAATGCAGGACCTAGGAGAGTCAAACATGCTCTTTGAGGGATTAGAGATGTTTTTGGACTGATGTAGCTAGATTGGTCTGGGTACATGAGACACTATTTCTGTTCTTTTTGGGTTGATGTCTCTATGCTGACTCATATTGAGTTTCTAGTATAGAGCTCCCCCATGCAGGTGTTCTCAGCGGTCGCACGGTGCATTGGCTAGTATGAGATTGTTCTTTTTTTTGGGGAGATTGAGATAGAGATGTGGCAGTGTCATGCCAACTCATGTGCGAGTGGGAGATGTTAGAAATGGGCGCCCATGTGGCATGACCATTTAAATTTGAATTTGAACCTTATCCAAATAGGTTTTGAATTTGAATTCAAACCTATTTAGGATAACCACTCAAGATACAGATATTATCTCCATTAACTGATATGGATAGATAATAATAACACATTATATATCTGATATATGGGTTATGGGTGATTAAGAGAAAAACAACGTATGATCTGAGTTTTACCCATATACTGACTCTCTCCAAAAAAAAAACAACAATCAAAAGCCATTTGCACTGTGGTTTGTGTGGGTGATATTCACTATTGTAATATCACCCCATTGCTGAGTTGATTGACCAGATTCAGGAAGCACGTAATTTACCCACGAGATCCTTCAATTCAGACTCTGTTTGAAAGGTATGACCATTATTAATTTTTTATTCCGCTGCGTTATACTTTCTTTACAAGAGCAGCCTCAAAATGCAAAGCTCAAAAAGTTTTGTTTTTCCACTTCTTGTTGGTGTTGAAATGACCATATTTACATGGGATAGGAAACATGCCGAAAAGCATTCACTTTGCAGCAAGTTAAAGTACTTGTATAACAAATACAAATGCAAAAACAATACCAATTACACCGTGTATAGCAAAAGAACAATATTTTAGTTATTGTGCGTCATTCCCTAAATCGCATTTAGGATCGTACATTGTTGATGTTATGAACGTTTAGATAGACAAATCAAAGAAAGCAAAAATTATTGCATAAAATTAGTTGTTGCATGTTTATAAAACTTAACAAGACCAGTTAATAATTGAAAATCAATGTAGGGAAAAATATGAAGCAAAAGGATGCCCACATCATGATGTTAGAGAAAAAAGTGATCACATGCAATCAGTTAGAGAAAAAAGTTGTAATTTCTTCAAATGTTTTATGAACTCATTTTGCTTCGTTGAATATTTTGGTCCAAACCAATAACACATCTGAAATCTCAATCTCTCATATAAATAAGGAAAATGGTTTTTTTCAAGTATAACTTTTCCATAGAAAATGGTCAACCATCAAATTCCAATATGAACTTAAAATTGCCTGAAACCAAAAATTAAATGGAAAGAAGCAGGTAAATCTGAAGCAGGTAAATTTGAAACAGACTTCAGTGCATATGGATCCATAAACGAACTCATTTATCAGTCCACTGAGGAAACAAAATGATAAAAATCTCTATCTTTTATTTAATATGTAATAGTAAATTCCGTAGGATAATCATTTCAGAAACATATAATATAGAAAAAGGATCAAAGCGATCCATGAAAATTTATCAAAGACTATCAAAATCCAATTACCCAAATCAGGCTGGTAAACTTTTTGTTCATTGAGACATATTGACAAACACTTGGTGTGCATTTATTTAACATATACCTATGAATGAAAACAGTGTGGGTAAATATTGCGTAACAGACATATAAATAATAGGCATCAAAATACAGATGTAATTACCAGGATTTGCAACGGCGGGAGCAGAGCTTTGGATGACCAACTTCGACAGCGTTACGGCAGCAACAATGCTGACAATGATGTGAAGCTGTGAAATTTGCTCTTCGAAGCGGTGAAATTTGTTTTCTTCTTCATTGTCGGCGTCGGTGATTTGAATCCCACGTGGTAACCCAAAATATGCAAGAAAATTTTGCAGGGAGAAGCTTTGGAAAATAGAAATTTCTAGGAGGAATGGTGGTATTTGTTTTCTTCCTATATTGTGTATGTGGATGAGTTGAAGCCCACGCGTCCAACCCAAAATCTGTAAGGAAAGATGGAGTTACAAATTTATAGCAAGAATGATGACATTTGTTTTCTTCTACTATTGTGTGTGTGGTTAATTTGAAACCCAAGTGTCCAGCCCAAATCTGAAAGCAAAGAGGTGTCACAAACCAAACAAAGTAATAGGGTTACACCAAAGCGTTATACCATTCTTACCTTCTTTTTATATAGATAATAGATTACTCTTCATAAATGAAACAAAAATTTCTTCAGAAGAGGCAAATGTAATTGGAAACATTTCAATCGATCCACGTGCTCGAGTGACATTTGAAAAGGGAAAAAAGACGCATTTGCCAATTCGTCTTCAGAAAATTACAATTCAGTGCATTTGAAAAAAGGAATTTAATTAGTGATAAATTTATCAACTTTAATAATTAAAATTATAAGTTTTTTATAAATTTGGAAATATTTTTTCAAGAGACCACTGATTTATACTTTTTCCATACTCCTTCATGGTAAAATGAATTAATGATAAAGTGTTAGAAATGGTTAGAAAATTCTGGGTAAAATCAGAATTTTTTTCTAAGTTTGGTCTATTTTTTAGGTGGGCCCCGTGCGTCGATTTTTGCGGGTCTAAGTGGTAACGCGTTCTATGCCGCGTTGTGATTCACGTGGTATATTTGGTTGCTCAAAATCATGATCGAGTGAATGAGAAATTGAAGCCAAAGTATGCTCTATGGAAATAAAGTTTTGGTGAAAAATCCTTAAAGGTTTGAATAAGGCTTGTCCCACATTGATTTGGTGGGAAGGTTTGAATGAGTTTATAAGGCATGACATTGGAACTTGGGGTGTGCCCCAAGGGATTCCCAAGTTTTGTAGAGAGGGAGGTTATGGGCAAAATGGGCTAGATCCATTGGACCCAAAAATCACCACACGCTGCCGTCCGGGCAGGCTAGGCTTGGGCGCGGGTGTGAGGTTTGTTCGGCCCAATACTAATCTTTTTGGGCCAAAAAAAATTGAATTTAAATTTTATTTTTTGAAATAAAATTTGTCCAAAAATTAAGACAGACCCGAATCTGTCCAAATTCAAACCCAAAACCGAATTTGTTTTGTTCAAATTCAAATCCACCCGAATTTCAAACCAAACTGTGCCTTAAACAGATTTGTATATGTTTAATTCAAATTGAACAGGTACAGTACCTGTTTAATTCAAAATGAAAAGCCACCAATTCATCTATAAATAGACTAGTTTCCCATTTGGATTTCGTCACTAATTTTCGTCCATAAAAATTCTACATTCATACTTTTCATTTTGCTATATTATTTTCTTGTTAGAGAGAGTATAAAACACTTAGTGTGTTCGTTGTACAAATATATTATATTGCTGCATATATTTGTTGTTGATCATTTCATCCTGGGAGATAGACGTCTATATTCTGAAAGCACCGAGGAGAGGACGAATCTATCTTAAGGATACAGTGTCAAACATTGGACTTGATCAGATTATTATTCGAAGAAATTAATCAAATAAGCTATTTATTTATTTTCTATTTTGTTATTATTTATTTAAATCATATTTTAATTTTGTTTTTGTAACAAAATAAAATTTGTTTATATTTATTTAATTTTATTTCTAGTTTGATTTTTGTAATCAAACAATTTTCTCTCATTTCCTTTATTTCTTTTATATTCTGTTTGTTGTTAAGTACACAAACAGAATTAATTGATTACAGTGAAGATTGTCTAACAATCTTAAGACAGACCATATATTTTTGGTATCTTCATTGTATTTAATTTTCTGTAATTTCATAAAGACATATTCTGATTAGAAAAACAAATAGTGGTTTATGCTATTTGACAGATAGTAGTAATATACTGTCTCTTTTCTTTGACAACTAGCAGTAATATACTGGTGTCATTAACAATTGCAGAATATTAATTTGTGTTACAGAAAATTATTGTGGTATTTTATTTTTCTAATTTTAGTAATAAGGAAAATAAAATTATTTTGTGTTATAATTTATTTTCTGGTTTTAGTAACTAGAAAATTAATTTGTGTTTTAATTGTTTCTGATTTTTGTAATCAGAGATTATGGCTACTGCAATTGAAAGTGGTACTCCGATTGTTACACTAATACTGGTCCCTATCCAGAACCATGTTCATGTACCAATAAATCATGGAGAAAAACGAGAAAAATTTAACGATACTGAGTTTAAGAGATGACAGCAGAAGATGATGTTCTATCTTACAACTCTTAATTTAGCCCGATTTTTCTATGAAAAGGCTCCAGCACTTAAAGAGGGTGAAAGTGATCGGCAAGTTGTTGCCGCTGTAGATGCTTGGAAACATTCAAATTTCCTGTGTAGAAATTACATCCTCAATGGCCTTGACAACATGCTGTATAATGTTTACAATCCTCTGAAATCAGCAAAAGAATTATGGGATTCTTTGAAGAAGAAATACAAAACAGAGGATGCCGGCACGAAGAAATTTGTTGTCAGTAAATTTCTAGACTTTGTTATAGTAGACTCCCAAACGGTAATTTCTCAAGTTCAAAGTTTTCAATTAATTTTACATAATATTCATTCTGAGGATATGTCTCTGAGCGAGTCTTTCCAAGTCGCTACTTTAGTGGAAAAGTTACCACCGGCTTGGAAAGATTTCAAAAATTATTTAAAACATAAACGCAAAGAGATGACCATGGATGAACTTATTGTAAGACTGAGAATTGAGGAAGATAATCGTAAGGCTGAAAAGAGGAATGGGAAAAATCCCATTGAGTCCAAGGCTAATGTGGTTGAACAAGTTCATAAACCACATAACAAAAAGAGGAAGTTTATTGGAGATGGTCCTAAACAAGGCGATAGCAACAAGAAGTTCAAAGGAAAATGCTATAACTGTGGCAAAACTGGACATCGAGCTTCTGACTGCCGCCTCCCTAAGAAGGATCATGGAAGTACAAGCAAGAAGACTACCAATCAGGCCAATGTAACTAAACTAAATTACATCTCTGACAGGTGAATGACATCAACCTCTCTGCTGTGGTGTCTGAGGCTAATTTGGTTGGAAATCCCAAGGAATGGTGGGTTGACACTGGAGCAACTCGTCATATTTGTGCAGACAAGAAGATGTTCACTACCTACAATGAGGCTACAAATGGTGAACAACTTTTCATGGGAAATTCTTCAACTTCTACTGTGGCTAGACAAGTGAAAGTGATCTTGAAGATGGCATCAGGGAAAAAACTAACCCTCAACAACATACTGCATGTACCTGACATCCGAAAGAATTTAGTTTCTGGTTCTTTGTTAAGTAAAAACGGTTTTAGGCTTGTTTTTTAGTCTGATAAATTTGTATTAACAAAGAGTGGTATGTATGTTGATAAGGGATACATGAGTGATGGTCTCTTTAAGTTGAATGTAATGACAGTTGTACCGAAAGTTGCTATGAATAAGAATAACACATATTTTGCTTATATTCTTGAGTCGAATTTATGGCATGATAGATTAGGACATGTAAATTTTGATGCTTTGCGTAGATTAATTGGTTTGGATTATATACCAAAGTTTGAAATTAATCCTAATCATAAATGTGAAGTTTGTGTAGAAGCGAAACTAACTAAAGCTCCATTTAAATCGGTTGAAAGGAAAACCGAACCTGTAGAATTAATTCATACTGATGTATGTGATCTAAAATTTGTTCAAACTAGAGGAGGCAAAAAGTATTTCATAACATTTATCGATGATTGCACAAGATATTGTTATGTTTATTTACTTAGTAGTAAAGATGAAGCCTTAGAAATATTTAAACTCTACAAACACAGAAGTTGAAAATCAACTTGGTAAAACCATTAAAATGGTTAGAAGTGATAGGGGTGGTGAATATGATGCACCATTAAATGAATTTTGTGCACAACATGACATTGTTCATCAAACTACAGCACCCTATTCTCCTCAGCAAAATGGAATTGCTGAAAGAAATAATAGAACCCTAAAAAAAATGATGAATGCCATGTTACTAAGTTCAGGCTTACCACAGAACTTGTGGGGGGAAGCAATATTGTCTGCTAATTATGTTTTTAACAGAATACCCCACAAGAAAACCAACAGCACTCATTATGAATTGTGGAAAGGTCGACCGCATTCCTACAAATACTTAGAAGATATGGGGGTCGCAGATGTTATATTAGGAATGAAAATTACTAAAACATCTGACGGATATGTGTTATGTCAATCTCATTATATTGAGAAAATTCTTGATAAATTTATCAAGGATGATTTGAATGTAGCTAGAATACCTGTAGACATCAGTCTTTATTTATTGAAAAATAAAGGTGATGTAGTGTCTCAGTTAAAATACTCCCAAATCATTGGAAGCCTAATGTACCTAATGAATTGTACTCATTCTGATATAACTTATGCTATCAGTAAATTGAGTAGGTACACTAGTAACCCCGGAGAAGACCATTGAGAAGCGATCATTTGGGTTCTTAGATATCTAAGATTCACCCGTGATCATGGTTTGAACTTTACTCGATATCTAGCAGTACTTGAAGGTTATTGTGATGCACATTGGATATCGGATACTACAGATTCAAAATCCACAAGTGGATATGTCTTTACTCTGGGAGGCGCTGCTGTTTCTTGGAAATCCACGAAACAAACATGTATTGCGCGATACACAATGGAATCGGAGTTCATTGCTTTAGACAAAGTAGGAGAAGAAGCAGAATGGCTTCGTCATTTCTTAGAAGACATTCCAATGTGGCCAAAACCTGTGCCAGCTATTTGCATTCATTGTGATAGTCAATCTGCAATAGGCAGGGCACAGAATCATATGTATAACGGTAAGTCACGACATATTCGTTGTCGACATAATACCATAAGGCAATTGTTGTCAAATGGAATAATCTCAATAGATTATATAAAATCTAAAGAGAATATTATGGATCCGTTAACAAAAGGTTTGACCAAAGAGCTAGTGTATAGTTCATCGAAGGAGATGGGATTAAAGCCTATTACATAAGAGTCGTCATAATGGTAACCCTACTTATATGATTGGAGATCCCAAGAACTAAGTTCAAAGGGACAACTAAGTTATATGTGGCTCGCCAGAAATCACCAAGGGATTAAAATTCCCTACCAATTCCTATGGTGAGAGTGATATCTGCAACATATGTTGTATGCAGGGGTATAAGGATAAGCTTTGCTTTTAATGATTACTTATATCTTGATTTAGGTATAAAAATCAAGATGAGTATAAGGAGATACTTACAATAAGAATCACATATATGAGTGTCGAACTGGGGCCGGTTCTATGAGAATGAAGAGGCTAAATTCTCTAGAAACACTCATGAAAACCAGGAGCGTTCAAGGCCAAAATGAACACAACAGTGAGAACCACGATGTGTTAGAAGATATTTTGTGTGAAATCTATTGTCTTGGCTTACACAAACGGCTGAACAATTCAAGGCATTGTGTCCATTGGTTAGCCAGTAAGTTCGATAGGTTATCACTAGAGAAGGTTTAAGGCCGAAAGCTACCTATCATGATGCAAGATATTTTCGACTTATACTCTTTCGATAAAGTCTGCATATTGTTGCATTTCCGTTGTCATCAAATTCTATTCATGTGGGGGATTGTTGGAAATGGTTGGAAAATTCTGGGTAAAACCAGAATTTTTTCCTAAGTTTGGTCTATTTTTTAGGTGGGCCTCGTGCGTCGATTTTCGCGGGTCTAAGTGGTAACGTGTTCTATGCCGCGTTGTGATTCACGTGGTATATTTGGTTGCTCAAAACTATTATCGGGTGAATGAGAAATCGAAGCCAAAGTATGCTCTATGGAAATGGAGTTTTGGTAGAAAATCCTTAAAGGTTTGAATAAGGTTTGAATAAGGCTTGTCTCACATTGATTTGGTGGGAAAGTTTGAATGGGTTTATAAGGCATGACATTGGAACTTGGGGTGTGCCCCAAGGGGTATCCAAGTTTTGTGGAGAGGGAGGTTATGGCCAAAATGGGCTAGACTCATTGGACCCAAAAATCACCACACATGCTCGCGCGCGCCGCTGCCGCCGTCCGTCCGGTCGAGCTGGGTTAGGCTGGGCTTGGGCGCGGGTGCGTGGTGTGAGGTTGGGTTGGGCTTGTTCGGCCCAATACTAATTTTAAATTCAAATTGTTGCACCTCTTCACAGACAGACCCAAATCTGTCCAGATTCAAACCCAAAACCGAATTTGTTTTGTTCAAATTCAAATCCACCCGAATTTCAAACCAAACAGTGCCTTAAACATATTTGTATCTGTTTAATTCAAATTGAACAGGTACAATACCTGTTTAATTCAAAATGGAAAGCCACCAATCCATCTATAAATAGACTAGTTCCCCATTTGGATTTCGTCACTAATTTTCGTCTATAAAAATTCTGCATTCATACTTTTCATTTTGCTGCATTATTTTCTTGTCAGAAAGAGGATAAAACACTTAGTATGTTCGTTGTACAAATATATTGTAGTGCTGCATATATTTGTTGTTGATCATTTCATCATGGGAGATAGACGTCCATATTCTGAAAGCACTGAGGAGAGGATGAATCTGTCTTGGATACAGTGTCAAACACTGGACTTGATCAGA
Source organism: Camellia granthamiana (assembly GCA_036172215.1). Taxonomy (NCBI): domain Eukaryota; kingdom Viridiplantae; phylum Streptophyta; class Magnoliopsida; order Ericales; family Theaceae; genus Camellia; species Camellia granthamiana. Next base: position 10,617,395 of record CM069913.1, on the reverse strand, counting down.
TTATTATTCGAAGAAATTAATCAAGTAAGTTATTTATTTATTTTCTGTTTTGTTATTATTTATTTAAATCAGATTTTAATTTTATTTTTGTAACAAAATAAAATCTGTTTATATTTATTTAATTTTATTTCTAGTTTGATTTTTGTAATCAAACAATTTTCTCTCATTTTCTTTATTTCTTTTATATTCTGTTTGTTGTTAAGTATACAAACAGAATTAATTAATTACAGTAAAAATTGTCCAACATAAAGTACTAGTGTAAAATTGTAAATAAATTTTATATGTTAAGTGATTTACAAATAATGAATTTGTATAAAAATTTTTTTTTAATAATCATCAAAATATGAGTAACGTTAATGTTGTTGTTTTTGACCCACAATGACATCATATAATAAATATTAATTTTTGATTTGTGAGACATTCAATCAATCCTCTTATCACATCATTATAAATAAATTTATCAATTTAAATTGTAAATTTATAACATTTTTGTATATTATACACAAAAAATTATACAAAATAAATTATTAAAATGAAATCGGTGATGGACCACAAATCCCTCAAATTCAAAGCCCAACCATATACGTAATAGATTTTACAAAGAAAAAATTTGTGTCTTTCCAATTAAAAAAATTCTAATATATCCCTATTTAAAAAGAATGTATCATATGCACTCTTAGGTATATTATTTTTTTTTTAAATTATAATTAATTTTTTTATTTAATTATAATACTATTTTAATTATCCACGTATACATGATGAACAAAACGTGTTGCCATCCAAGCAGGATTCAAATAACAACGGGGGTTAGACAAAATGCCACATTCCACAACATGGGGGGGTTAGGAAAGACATTTTGCAATGGACGAACGAAACCACATATAGGAGTAATTTCACATCAGTGCATATTTAGAAAAAATATTTTTAAATTAATAATAACTTTTATAAATATTAAACAATATAATTATAATTTTTTTATTAATTTGTAACTAATTTTTGAAAGGATCTCTGACAAGTATTTCTCCTTTTATATATGGATATCGATAGAATTCATAACGTGTAATTAAGATCAATGAGATAAAAAAAAAATTTTAAATACATGTGCATACAAAATTTTAAAATTTAAAACAAAATTTAGATTATATTTAGGGTTGGTTTGGGATGTCCTAAAAAAGTGTACTTTTTGACTTATTGGTGGGTTTGGATTGGGTTTGGGTTGGGTTTAATGTGATGTGTTAGAGAGGTGATGTGATTTAAATAAGATGATGTGACTTAAATAAGATAGTGACTTTTTGACTTTTTGACTTATTTAGTACATGCGTTGCTTTGATTTCAGTATGATAAGAAAATGTTATAAAAAAGATATATAAATATATAGGGGCTATTTGATACAGTTTATTTGAATTACTTATAATTTTTATTTTAAAAGTTTGTGTCAAACTATTTAGTACAAATTCTAGTTAACTTGTTATCCAAAAATAGTTTAAACAAGTTGAAAAAAGCTGAATGAGAGATATAGTTAGCTTCTATTTTTAAATTATTAGCTTCTAATTTATGATAAATAAAATAACACCAAATAGAACTATAGAGAGAGAGGTATTTGGAGAAGCTTTTGAAATATGATTTCACCCCTTCCCCTGAACTCTTTGTTTAGATAGAGTGTTCAAAAATTAATTCCACACCACTTTTGAAAACTCGTTTCAGGCGGGATTTGAATTTTGAAATTTTTTCTACCTGATCGTCCTCCCGAACGTCCGGTTGTTGTTTTTTCTTTTTTGGCAATTGACATCTGTAATTTTTTATATATTTCTGAATTTTTTAAAAGATTTTATGAGTTTTGAATAGAATTTTGGGTTGTGTGTTTGGTTATGAGTTGTAAGTTTTTAAATCAAATATTATATGTCATATCAATTATTTTAAACTCAATTCAAAACTTTTTTCAAAACTCATAACCAAACAAATTTTCCACACTCAAATCATAATTTCAAACAAACTCAAAATATAACTATATTCTCAAATCATAATTTTAAAGCTCTACCAAACGCATCCATAAGTTCTCACACATAAAATATGAACTCATGTGACAATAGTTATATTGTTTGCTCAGTTGAAGTCCAGGGCCCATTTGGCCGAGATGATTCTCTGTCAGCCCAGACTATTGTTTGCTCGTTTAGCTCGGCGAGTAAGGTCCTTCGCAGATTGGCCTAACCTAGCAGGAGCTCGGTCATAACAAAGTGCTACTGAGCTCGGTCGTAATGGAGCTTGGCGAGGAGCACTATTTGTCTCGTTAAATAACACGGTCGTAGGAGGCCGGGGTAGTGTCGCCAGATTGCCCGTTCGCGCCAATGCCGTTTGGCGGTTTGATTAGGTGGTGTTTAGCTGAATTTGCGCTGACACGTGAGAGAGTGTGATAAGAGAGCAACTCCATGCGTCAATAGGCGAATGGATGCAGAGGTGAGCGCAAAAAGTATATAAACGTGATGCGCCTCTCTATGCTGGGCATGGAACATCTTCTGGTGAGAAAAACATTAACCCATTGTCTTATCTCTCTTCTCTCTCTCTGAATGTGTATTGACTTGACCGTTAGAGGGGTTTTCCGGCAACACACCGCCGGGTAGCTCACCTTCGTTGTGTTCGCAGGTCGATCGGAGGAAGGCGCAGCTTAGACGCAAGGAGTATGAGTGATACCGGATGTTTGGCTCCCGTACAATTGGCGTCGTCTGTGGGAAGTTGAGCAGACACAACCTTGCCCTCCAAGCTCATCGGATCACCCCCCATGGCAAACAACGACGAAGTACCATTGTCTGCCATCGACGGCATTACCCCAGAATCAGTCCGATGGAGAGATGGACTTCCCGCCGTTCTAAACATGGCAGACCTCGAGACTTCCCCAAGAGGACTTCTTAGAGATGCACGAGATAAGCGCACCAGGAGCTTTGGTCACTCGCGGAGTCCAGACGGACACCGGCGGTGAAGAGAGTCGCACGCTTAACGCTTGGAGCACAAGTTGAGAGACCAAGACGCCGTCATCTAGAGATTGGCGGCAGAGATAGAAGCTCTCAAACAGCAAGTCAAAAGGAAGGGTGTTGTTGGAGTAGGAGACCACAGTGAGCGCACCCAACCCCGCCGCTCCGGCAGCCAAAACCAACGGCACACGCCCTCCCTTTCCATCACCAGAAGCTATGGGGTTGGAGACTCAGACCTGCCTGTAGAGAAGTCCAACGTACAAGATAATAGCCACCATCCCTCACGTCTGCCGACGACATCAAGATATTCCTACGCTGCTCGTTCGGAGGACTTGAGGGACGTCTTGAAGGAACGAGCTCGCTGACAAGAGGTCCAAAGGGTGCTGGCACTCTAGCGGTTATCGTACGGAGGTCACGTTAGTGAGGAAGTCATAATGCTGCCACCTCGTTCAGCTATGCCTGTCCCTTTGGACAAAGATTTGGCGAGGTTGAGCGCCACCCCCTTCTCCCTTGAGATAGAGACCACACCGTTTCCAGCGGGATTTCACCAGCCCAAGTTTACGCTTTATGACAGAAAAAGCGATCCGTATATGCATGTAAGCCACTTCCAGCAGGTCATGGCTGGACACAGGCGAAATGATGCTCTCATGTGCCTTATTTTCCCATCAAGTTTGGGCGAGTTGGGCTTGAAATGGTTTGAGAGGCTCCCGGAGGAAAGCATTGAAAGGTGGCAGCAGTTGGCTGAAGCATTTGTGACTCGATTCAAAACCAACACCAAAACGCCAATAGAAGTGGACCACCTTTTTAGCGTTAAGATGGAGTCGAGCGACACCCTTAAAGCATACAACACCAGGTATTGGGAAACCTCTAACGAGATCCTAGATTGCCTGACCAACCTGGCAATCATCCAATATAAACACGGTCTCCCAGTCGGACATAGACTGAGAGACTCACTCGCGATAAACCAACCGACTTCCATGGGGCAGCTGATGCAACACATCAATGAACACATCCGAGTAGAGGATGATGTGGCGGCGTCCACCGCGAAGGCGAATCCGATGGTAACAGACAAAAGGGTGGCTGGAAAAGTACACGCGGTTGGACAAGAGACAAACTGTCCAAATGACTGCGCAAGGGAATCTGACCGTGGTCCAGATCGAAGAAACCGGGGTAAAGGTCGATGCAATGACTGAGCAGATTATCCCCGCGATGACGCAGCAGATGCAAATAGAAAGTTAAATGCTCGGATGAACATCACCACGGTTTTTAAAATTTCGATCTACCGCATACTTAGTGAAATCCGCAACGAGGATTACGTCCGGTTTCCCGCTAAGTTAGGTGATGCACAAAAGGGCTTCAATCCGCGGTACCGCTGCACATTTCATAGAGAAAGGGGGCATCGTACGAAGGACTGTTTGCCCTTAAAGCAACACTTGGAGGAGTTAGTGGCAGCCGGTCACTTGGACCGTTACATCGATGGGGGCGTCAGGGCCGTGCACCGCACATTGGTTGAGCCAAGTGATTCGAATGACCTAGAGGCACCCCCCAAAGGAGTGGTCAATGTGATCCATAGTCTAGTAGTGCCAGCGCGGGTATGCGAGCTCCGCGGGATGATCAAAAAGGCAGAACATATGAAGAAAGTTTTGTCGGTCTAGCCCGCGATCAAAAGAGGTAAGACCGAGGAGAAAAATGTGATTAGCTTCTCAAGTAGGGATCTTCAGCACATTCAAATACCGCACAATGATGCCCTGGTGGTCACCCTTCGCGTCAGGGACTTCGATGTTAAGCGCATCTTAATCGACCAAGGTAGCTCGGTTGAGATCATGTACTACGACGCCTTTAAGCAGCTCAAACTCCGAGATACAGACTTGGCTCCGGCAACTTCGCCATTGGTTGGTTTTAACTCACAACCAGAGTAGCCAATGGAAAAGATAATCCTGCCGGTCAAAGCTGGATACGTAGTCAAGCAAGTGGAGTTCTGGGTATTGAAGGTGCCATCCACATACAATCTGATCCTTGGTAGGGGATGGCTTCACGCCATGCAGGCAGTAGCGTCAACCTACTACCAGGTCATGAGGTTCCCCTCGGTTACGGGGGAAGTCGAGGAGATTTGGGGCGATCAGGTCATGGCGAAGCAGTGTTTTGTGGTAGTGAACGGGAGCCGAGCAGCCAAAGGCTTCGTGCAAATGATCGAAGGTCTGGAAGACCAGAGTGTCCTGGATGACGTGGGCACTAGGGCCGAGGAAAAAGCTGTTGAAGAGTTGGTAGAGGTGCGGATCGACACAGAAAAGCCTGACAAGTTCTTTTTGCTGGAATCTAGTCTCACTGCCCAAGAAAAGACCGAGATAGTGAAGTTTTTGGTAGCGAATATTGAAGTCTTTGCATGGACGCCATACGACATGCCTGGCATTGATCCAAGCTTTATTTGCCACCAACTCAATGTTTTCTCGGATGCACGTCTTGTCATTCAAAAAACGAGGAGATCAGCCCTTCATCACGCCGAGGTAGTCGCGGAGGAAGTGAAGAACCTGCTAGAAGCAAGGGTCATCCAGGAAGTGTACTACCCTCGGTGGGTTTCAAACACGGTCATAGTACCCAAAAAGAATGGGAAGTGGTGAGTTTGCGTTGATTCCAAGACGGTCAACCGAGCTTGCCCTAAAGACAGCTTTCCTCTGCCCAGAATAGACCAGCTAGTGGATCTTACAACCGGACATAACAAACTCAGTTTCTTGGATGCTTATCGCAGTTATCACCAAATCGCCATGCATGCACCTGATCGCGAGATAACTTCTTTCACGACCCCGAGGGGATTGTTCTACTGTAGAGTCATGCCTTTTGGTTTGAAGAATGCCGGGGCAACTTTCCAGAGGATGGTGACCAAGATGTTCGCCCCTCTGCTAGGCCGCACGATGGAGGCTTACATTGACGACATGGTAGTCAAAAGCAAGCAGCAGAACGACCACTTATCCAACCTAGCCGAGATGTTCGTCGTTCTCAAACAGCACAAGCTTCGCCTGAATGCGCCAAAGTGTGCCTTCGGCGTGGGATCAGGGAAATTCCTGGGCTTCCTAGTCACAAACTGAGGCATCGAAGTAGACCCCTTACAAATCAAAGCCGTACAAGAATTAAAGCAGCCCAACTCGGCAAAGGACGTGCAACATCTTGCTGGTATGGTAGCCATGCTTAACCGATTCATAAGCCGGTCGTCGATCGTTGCCGTCCTTTCTTTCGAGCCTTGAAATCCAAGTTTTCGTGGGACGAGGAATGTAACTGGGCCTTGGCTGAGCTCAAGACATATTTGTCTTCCGTCCCGCTCTTAGTAACACCCAAGCTCGGTGAAGAACTCTACCTTTATTTGGCAGTTTCTCAGCATGCAGTTAGTGCAGTGCTTGTCCGGTCTGAAGACATCCAACATCTCCCTATCTTTTACGTGAGCAAAACCTTGCTACCGGTAGAGTCGAGGTACTTGCCACTAGAAAAACTTGCTTTGGCGCTAATGATGGCCTCCAGGAAATTGGCGCACTACTTTCATGCTCACACAATCGTGGTCTTGACCGAATTCCCTCTGAAAGCCTTATTTGAGCTGGCGGATTTCTCTGGTCGAATTCTGAAGTGGGCAGTCGAACTAGGGCAATTCGATGTTAAGTTTCAACCCCGAACCGCCATCAAAGCCCAAGCCTTGGCCGACTTTGTTGCTGAATTCTCTCCTGGAATTCACTTGGTATGCCCGGTGGATCTTACTGCAGCAGCCGGGGTGGCAAATGTAAGCCCAACGGAAATTGCACAACAGGGAGATGTTGGCGACGCGAAAGTTGCGCGCCCGTCCACAGAACCTTCAATCAGAAGTGTGCTTAAGCTCGGCAATGCTATGATGGACTTAGGAATAACAGATCAACCTGTTGGGTTCACCACGGCATCGCTAATGGGGAATGAAAACGTGTCTATTGAAATAGTCTGCAGCGAGCTTGTAGCTAAGTAGCTGAGCGACCGTGACCCCGTCAACCTTCAAGCCTCCCAGGACCCCTCAGAATGTTGGAAACTCTTCATTGGTGAAGTGTGGAAACTTTTTGTAGATGGCGCCTCAAATCGGCACGGCGCTGGGCTGGGCATAGTTTTGATCTCGCCGGACGGTCTAACCATCGAACACTCTGTCATACTAAGATTTTTGGCATCAAACAACGAGGCTGAGTACGAAGCACTGCTTGCCGAACTTAAAAGCGTGCTCCAATTGCACGCATCCAAGCTGATGGTCTACTGCAACTCCCAACTCGTTGTAAACCAAGTATCTGGAGTGTACGAAGCCAAAGATGACAGAATGGCCAAATACCAAGCTCTAGTGAGAAAACATATCAAGGAATTCCAAGCAATAAGGGTCCAACAAATTGGTCGTGAAGAAAACGGCCGAGCGGATGAGTTGGCCGGTCTGGCTTCTATGTTCGACAGTTCAACTCCCAGTCCTCTTCTGATGGAGTTTCTTCCAAGGCCTAGTATTGAGAACTCCGAGTAGATGGAAGTACTCTGCACCGAGCTTGGCCCCTCTTGGATGGACCCTATCGTCATTTTCCTAAAAGAACGAACCTTCCCGACTGATAAAAAGGAAGCACATAAAGTCTAGGTGAAGTCAGAGCGGTTTTGGCTCTCTCCATCTGGTGCTTTATACAAGAAGTCATTCACTGGTCCGTACCTCAAATGTGTTCATCCAAATCGCGTGGAAACTTTCCTTTACGAGATCCACGAAGGCATGCGCGGAAGTCACATTGGGGGGAGATTTTTGGCCTACCGCGCTATTTCGCAAGGATATTGGTGGCCGTGCATGCAAGCAAACGCACAAAAATATGTTAGAAAATGCGAAAAATGCCAAAAATTCGCCCACCAAATTCACTAGCCGGCCAAAGAACTTCTCCCCTTCACAAGTCCTTGGCCTTTCGCAATGTGGGGGCTGGACGTAGTGGGACCACTCCGAACAGCGCCAGGCAACTGGAAGTTCTTCATTACGGCAACCGATTACTTCACCAAATGGGTTGAAGTCGAGCCCTTAACGACCATCAAAGAAAATGATGTCAAGCGGTTTGTTTGGTAGAATATGATAACGCAGTTTGGCGTCCCCAAGGCTTTGATATCTGATAATGGCACCCAGTTCGACGGGCGGCTATTTAGAGGATTTTGTGAGGACTTGAAGATAGAATTCTACAATTCCAGCTCGGCCTACCCTCAATCCAACGGCCAAGCTGAAGCATCAAACAAGACTATTCTAGATGGGTTGAAGAAAAGGCTTAAGAAGGCCAAAGGCAAATGGGCCGATGAACTCCCTAGTGTCCTTTGGGCATATCGGACGACCTCGAGACGCTCAACCGAGGAGACCCCTTCTGCCTTGGCAAATGGCATGGAGGCGGTCATTCCATTGGAGATTGGCATGCCCACCATCCGCAGCGAAAATTTTGAGCCCGAGCTGAACTCTGAAGCCATTGCCCTGGAATTGGACCTAGTTAACGAGCGCCAAGAAAAGGCGCTAATCCACGTGGCCGCATATCAACAAGAATTGTCCAGAAAATACAACAAGACGGTGCACCCTAGACCGTTTAAAGTCGAGGACTGGGTTTTAAGGAAAGTGATGGGCAACACACTAGTGTCGGGCGAAGGCAAACTGGGAAGGGCCTTACAGAATAATCGGTCTGGCGAGCAAGGGAGCGTACCACTTAGTGAACTTGGATGGCAAAAGTGTACCTCGGCCATGGAATACAGCTAACCTCAAACTGTATTATTTTTAGTATTTGTCTTTTATATGTAATTTTTTGAGAAAGGACTTGTTCCCCTTTACTTCTAAATGTAATACTCCATTTGCCAATGTAATAGAAATGAATTATTTATGCTTAGGAAGTTTGTTGTGTTCGAAGTAATGTAGTGAATGAGGGGCATACTCTTCCAAAGGCCGAGATGATTTACCCCGGCTAAAGGAGTTGATGATTTGCTCAACTCTGAGCTTTCAGCCGCGATGATTTACCCCGGCTAAAAAGAGTTAATGATTTGCTCAATTCTGAGGTTTCAGCCGAGATGATTTACTCTGGCTAAAAGAGTTGATGATTTGCTCAACTGTTGAATTTCAGCCGAGATGTGTATCTCGGCTAAGGGGTTGACGATTTGCTCAACTCTGGCTTTAACCGAGGTGCTGTACCCCGGCTAGAATAGCACAGATTTGGTAAACCGTTATGTTTTATCTCAACAATTAGAGTTCACAATTTGTACAACTCTCGTATTTATGCTAAGATGACAATTTGACAATTTGTTCACTCTATCCGACTGTCATATACCGGACAAAAATAGTGCGGTTGCAAGATGGACAACAGCAGACATCGAATAAACAAAAATAGTGAAATATAAATTTTTCATTGATGAAGAAATGAAGTACATATGGTGGGGCAAGCAGCCCCGTTACCAAAAAAAAAAAAAACTAAACTAAACCAAGGGGGAAAGATCAACAAAATCGTCACCAGTGCCCTTCGCAGTAGCCTCTAGATCAATCGTGGAGGAGATTTCGCGGGCGCCCCGCTCCACCTGGCCGACCTCCTTTGGGTGGCCTTCTTCCTCGGCATCCTCCTCGGCGTCATGCTTGACCTCTTCCTCGGCCTCCGTTTGTAGTGCATTGAAGACTTCGTTCGTGTATAGCACTATGTAGACCGAAAGGAAGGCAGCGGGAGGAGAGGTAAACACCTCGGTTCCAGATCCTTGGCCGAGCTGTTCACAATCAGCCTTCCAACCGGACTTAAAGAATATGTCCTTGGTGGTCTCGACTTGCTTGGTGTAGCTGTCTTTGGCCTTCTTGAAACTGAGATTGTTTGTCGTGTCCACTTCATCTTTCCTTGATTGCCTTAACGCTTCCAGCTCGGCCCGGATAGCGTCTCTTTCCTTCTCGGCGGATCCAAGTTGGCCGAGCAATTTGGAGTTATCCGCGTTTGCAATCTCCAAAGAAGCCTTTGACCGTCCCAGCTCAGTTTCCAGATGCTTGACCAGACTGGCGGCCTTGGTCACCTTTTGGCGGAGTTTATAAATCCAGTCCATCACGAGATATTGCTTCTGGATGGCCTGCAAAAGAACGTGTTAGAGTTCAGATAAGAAGAGTAACCGTGAAAACACTTAAACCAATTTGAATAAATGTGCAGAGTTCTTACTCGGGTCATAAACTTAACTGAGGACTTCACGAGCTAGGTGTCGGGTACGTGGTCGCTGCCGGTCACGTCGCTCGGCAGGAGTAATGCTTTTGTCAGGTCAAAAGCCAGGAGATGCTCTTTATCGCCTTTGACTGAGACGTTGGCCAGGATCTCCCTACCCCGGTGCTTCAACTGTGGCTGCCATGGGGGAGTTGGCTCCGAGGCCTCCACTGGTGCTCTGTGCTCAACTCGACAATACGCTCGGCTGTTGGATCAGCGGACCGAGGCCTTTTTCTGGCTCGGCGACTTTCCTTGCTGGTTTGCGCCGTAGTAGTCGACGCCAATGCAATTACCGTCCCAGATGTTTGACCGGCAATCGGAGCACCAGGGGGGATGCTCGGCAGCTTGGTGGATGTGGCGGTGATGAGATTTTTGATGCGGCTCCGTTTGGTCATTCCTGTTCCTCGGTTAGCCGAATTAGAGGCACGTCCAGTAGTGTTGGATCGGGCGGTGGAGACGGTGCTCGTAGAAAGTCTGTGACTCTAATTCGGCGGGAAGCTGAGTATCGGTAGCTCGATACGTAATCCAGAAGGTCATGGCAATCTCGGTGACAATACGGCAGCACGGTTCTAATGGCAGCCTCGTTTGGGTTGAAGTAATTCGCTTGCAAGACTTCGATAGCTGCAAGGAAAAAAGCCATTAGTACAAAATAGTAAAGGAAAGTAATTTGACCGAGCAGTGAGCACGGCTTACATGTCGAACTGAAGTTCTTGCTGATGTACCAGCCGGGCACATCGGTTGTTTCATAATTCCCAGATACCCAAAAAAAGTCATCATCGTGCATATCTTTATCTAGGGTGCTGATTACCAGCTTTTTCTTGCCCAGTCTAATCTTCAAGTAGTAATTAAGCTCATCGCCTGTATGCCCGAGGGTGTATTGGCGTAAAATCTCGGCCAATCCTAGGTTCAGGCCAAGCCGATTGTTCAGCTCAGCTACCCCGTTTATTATTCTGAAGGTGTTGGTTGAAACTTGTGTTGGCGTTAGCTCGGTGCGCCTAAGGAACTCACACATTAGAGGCTGAACCGGGAAACGCAGGCTGCCTTCGATTATGGAAAGCACGGTGAAGGGGCATTGGTCCAGTCTACCCCATGGGGTGGTGTCCTCTACGCCGAGTTCTAGGTGGACGTCTGCAGGGATGCCATACTCCTCCCATAACATGGCTAGTGCGCCTAGCGTGTTAATGAGGAAGCAATAATGCCCCATGTGAAGCCGGCTGGTTTCAGCATGGCTATGTTGGTTTGGCAAAGTTTCATTCGATGGCTGCTCGGCCTTTGAGAGCCTCGGTGTTGGTGTCTGGTCTCCTAGGACTCTGCAGTAAAAGACAAGTGATAGCGTGGTCATGTAGACGAGCTCGACTGTAGCTCGGTCACAGGAAATGCAGCAGCATCTCGGTCATTGAGAAGCTCGGTCGCTCGAGCGGACCAGATATTAGCCCGATCTAGCAGTCTAGCATTCTGTTAGCTCGGTTCCTATGCAAGTCTCACAAACTTGCAAGTTGCTCGGTTTTGGTATTTTTTGGGATCAAATGAAGACCTGGAGCCCGGTTTGCCCTAGATCCTTGCGTGTTCATCACAGAAGAGGATGAACAGTTGAGGAAGAAGGGGCAAATGTGGTTTTTGGGGGGCTACATCCTAAGTTAAACTACATTCGTAGTCCTAAAGCCTACTGTTACCATGCCCTAGACTCAGCTATAAAATTTCAGACCCAGTTGTACAGTTAGAGCACGAGTAGCAGAGGAGGAACAGAAAAGATTCGAAGAACTTACAGGTTTGGAGGCGTGAATTGGATCTTCAAGCGCGGAGGCACTCCTAAGCCACAACAGCGAAGCCAAATCCACCAGATGGGGGGCGAGAATAGTGTTGGTTAGAGGGGGTTGTACTGTAACTTTGGGTCGCTGGGTTGTCTGGGAGGGAAGATGAATAGCAAAGAAGAAATGAGAAAGGGCAATCGACGATAGTTATAAGAGGGGAAAAAGAAGAGATGGCGTTGGCTGTTTAAGGCCAATGAGTGAATGACGCGTGTCTGTAATGACAGCGGCGTCAGTATTGAAGAGACAGGTTGGCAAGTCGAGGCGCTAACCGAGCAAGTGAAGAGACCAAGCATGCGAATTAGCGCGGTTAATGTCTTGCAGAGTAAGGCCGGGCAAAGGATCAACCCCGGCTGGAGCATGTAATCCCAGTCACGCTAGCGCGGACGGAATTAAGGGGCAATTAAGAGAGAGATTCATAATCTGGCTTTGGGCCATGGTAATGGCCAGGCTGAAAGAGGTCCAAGCGTATTTTGGGCCGAACTAACTTGGGCCGATCCAGGGTTGGTTTGCTCGGTTGAAGTCCAGGGCCCATTTGGCGGAGATGATTCTCTGTCAGCCTGGACTCTATTGTTCGCTCGTTTAGCTCGGCGAGTAAGGTCCTCCGCAGACCGGCCTAACCTAGCAGGAGCTCGGTCATAACGGAGTGTTACTGAGCTCGGTCGTAATGGAGCTCGGCGAGGAGCACTGTTTGTCTCGTTAAGTAACACGGTCGTAGGAGGCCGGGGTAGTGCCGCCGGGTTGCCTGTTCGCGCCAATGCCATTTGGCAGTTTGATTAGGTGGTGTTTAGCTGAATTTGCTCTGACACGTGGGAGAGCATGATAGGAGAGCAGCTCCACGCGTCAATAGGCGAATGGATGCAGAAGTGAGCGTATAAAGTATATAAACGTGACTGCGCCCCCCCCCATGCTGGGCATGGAACATCTTCTGGTGAGAAAAACATTAACCCATTGTCTTCTCTTTCTTCTCTCTCTCTGAGTGTTTACTGACTTGACCGTCAGAGGAGTTTTCTAGCAACACACCGCTGGGTAGCTCACCTTCATTGTGTTCGCAGGTCGATCGGAGAAAGGCGCAGCTTGGACGCAAGGAGTACAAATGATACCGGATATTTGGCTCCTGTACATAAATGATTAAAATACGCAAAACTCACGGCAATACTCAAACCCCATGTCAAGCCGTTGCTCATACTAGTATTATTATATTTTTCTTTCACCCATATACCACCATTATCCATTTCCGAACCATTCTCTCACCCCAATAGGAGAGACACCTTCCATCTCTCTCTCAATCTCAACTCAACCCTACAAACTCATATTTATACAAAATAAAAAGTAGTTGAGTAGATGCACAAAATTAATACATGTTTCATTGCCAAAAATATTTAAGAGTCATAAAATTTTTTCACAATTAGACCTATAATTATGTGATGTTATGTGTAAATTTTGATTTGGTGGTGCTACATGTACCAATTAAAGTACACATTAGTGTACCAACTAGTGTTATATTATTATTACTGACTCTACATATTATACAAATTACAAATATCCAAAACTTCTAAAATTATGTCATATCATTTGTTAATATACTAGTTAGTACATTAATTAGTGCATATAATATTATTCTTTTTGATTTATTACACATTTAATGACAAAGGCACAATTCTCTTATCACATTATTATGAGTTTTATAAATCTAAAAGTGAGAATGTTTAACATTACTCTTTTCGTTAGGATGCCAACCAAGTGTGTGTGTCAATTTCCGATCACACTGCCAATCAAGCACTTGGCTGGAAAACACTAGCATAATAGATTAAGCTCGAACGACCTGTCACAAAAAGAAGAGATTCCGGCGGTGGTTCGTCCACCCGAGGGCACTCCGACGATCAAGTCAGTTATCTCTCAAAGATAGCAAAAGTGCTTAATTCACTATTCAGAGCCTAGAAAGCATACCTTAGACCTATGCAGGTGCCTCTCTTTTATAGCCAACACAAACCTAGTCCCAATAGAAGCCTAGCTTCAATGGACTTAGGATTACTGCTAATCTTGGACTCCCAGTAGGATTAGGATAAACTCTCTAAGGTTCTGTTTGGTTGTGTTTTAGAAATGTGATTCTACACCTACACTTGAGCATGACGTTTGGAACGAGTTTTGGAAATACATTTTCAAAACTCTGCAGAGAACTCTGAGACAGGCGTGTGTTTCGGAATTTTTTTTTTGCAAATTTTGGCGGACGGGACGTCCGGCCGGTTGACCGGAATAGTAATTTTTTTTTTTACAATTTTTTTTTTTTTGCAATTGATATATAATCGAAAAAAACATTTTCTGAAATTTTAAAAATTTTTTATGTGCCTCAAAATAATTTTGAGATGTATGAGTTGTAAATTTTTGTATCAAATATCAAATATCACATCAACAATTCCTCACTCAAATCAAAACTCTTTTCAAAACTATTTTCAAAACTCTTTACCAAACAAATTTTCTACACTCAAATCATAATTCCAAACCCTACAAACTCAAAATACAACTCATACTCTCAAATCATAATTACAAAACACAACCAAACGCAACCTAAGAGTTTTATCTTTACTCAAACTGAAGTCCTTTCTCATTCTAGGACTCTTGTCCCCTATCCGCTTATCTCGGATTCCGATATCTTCGCAGATAACCTCAGCCTAGCAGAGATGATCTCGGCGTCATGACCAGGACATGTGGCACCTCAGCTGGCACTTCGATGATACCTCGGCCACGTGTTGTCATTCAAAAATTATGTCCCTACACCAAATATCCAATATATAAGCAAATACATTTTTATACTCAAAATTTGGGGCAACCGTTTTTGGAGAAGAAGAGTGGTTGAGCCATAATTAATGAATCATTGTTGGGCAAAACATTCCGATACCAACCTTTGCTGCGAGGTCCCAATTCAGGATGGATTCCAACCGACTAATAAATCAGTACATTAGTTTAAAATTTTTATTTTATTTTATTTTATTAAAAAAAATTAAAATCATTTGGTATATACATTTCTTGCAAAAAATAAAAAATAAAAAAATCAAGTTTAATAATTTTTAAAGTCAATATAAAACTAATATTAATGTCAAAGAACTACCTTTTTTTAATATTAACTTCTTTTAATAAGCTTGAAAATTGATTTTTTTTAAAAAAAGGTCTTGAATTTTTGTATTTACTATATTAACCCATAAAAATAAAAATAAAATAAAAAAGTTCACCTGATCAGGAATTTGAATTTGAAAAGTCCAGACAAAGTTTGGTGAAAATTCAAAACTAATAAATGGTAGATGTGATGAATTATTGAAAATTAATGGATTATTATTTTTATCAAAAAATAAAATAAAATTCAAAAGTCGATCAATATGATAAATTATTTGAAATTAATCAATGGTTATTTCTCAAGTGCATGAATTGCCTATAGAATACGATTAATTATATCAATTATCATCATTTCTAAGGGAAGAAAAAATTTCAAATATAAAGTTGATTAAATCTTACCTTTGGTCAACTATATCATAAGAAAGATTAAATGAATTAGTAATTTAATCTATTAAAAATAATTTAGTTAATAAGTTGAATTATACAAATTTAATTAGTAATTTTACATTTAAAAATTAGAGAAGCGTGATGTTTAACTGTATATTTCTTCACTTTGTACTTAGTACTTGAGTTTGAATTATTATTTTTATTTATTTATTTTTTAAATATTGTAAACTTTGTTATATATTTAAGTAAAATTTATTAGTTATATATAGAACTAACATTTTCATAAGCATAGTCGAATATTAAAAATAAATAAATTATAAAGTCATATTTTGTTTGATTTTCTGAAACTATTTTTAGAAATTATAAAAAAAAATAACAAAACTAGTTTGACAAAAATAAAAATTAAAAAAACATTTTAAAATTTATTTTTACTCTCACTAAAATTATATAAAAATGATAAATATTTTTAATTTTTTCATCACATTAATTTTTAAATTAAAAAAATTAAAAACAAATTCTAAAAATTAAACCAAACATAATTATAATCTTTATGATCATAATTTTTATTTTTTATTAAAAAAATATAAGAGGCCCAAAGCTATGACAGAGGACTTTGGTGTCCTTTATATATCATGTTGATGCTGTCTCTCACTCACCTCCCCCACACCTCAATCTTCTTTTTTCTCTCTCTCTCTCTCTCTCTCTCTCTCTCTCTCTGGTATGGAGTTCGTGACCAATGGCTCATCAGGATCAGAGAAGCCTCTGAAGCTCCTGATCTATGGCCGGACTGGCTGCATAGGTGGGCTTTTGGGAAAACTCTGTGAGTCCCGAGGCATCGACTTTGCCTACGGCTCTGGACGCCTCGAGAACCAGAGCTCTCTAGAAGCCGACTTAGCAGCTGTCAACCCCACCCACGTCTTCAATGCAGCCGGTGTCACCGGCCGGCCCAATGCGGACTGGTGCGAGTCCCACAAGACCGAGGCCATCCGCTCCAATGTCATCGGCGCCCTCACTCTGGCCGATGTCTGCAGGAACAAAGGCCTGATCTTGATCAACTTCGGCTCCGGCTGTATCTTCGAGTACGACCAGGAGCATCAGCTCGGATCAGGTATCGGGTTCAAGGAGGAGGATGAACCCAATTTCGTCGGATCCTTCTATTCCAAGACCAAGGCTACGGTAAGGAATGAATGAGAATAAATGGGAAAAACAATGAAAAATTAAATATTGTGGGTATGTTTTTAAGCATTTTAGTGATAAACTGAGTTTGAGTAAATTTAGCTCTAGTTTAAGTTTACTCGAATTAGCTAGTTTTAACTCAGCTCGACTTGTATATAGGTCTAAAGTTGAGGGCATGTGCATGTGTATGTGCATGCGATGGGACTTATGCAATGAGAAGGAAAAAATATATATATATATATATTACGTTAGAAATTTTAAATAAATTATTAAATTTTTTATCAAATTTTTCATATGGATATGGAATTCACATACATGTGATTTGTATGAGTTTCATACCCATATAAAAAATTTAGTAAAAAATTTGATAATTTAACATTTTCCAAAAAAAAAAAGGACTTATAACACTACAACATTTTCTTAGTTTAGTGACATTTGAAAGTGCTACAAAATTATTTTTCTAATGGCATTTTTTGGTCTTGTGGCATTTTGAACAAGTGCCACTTCTATCGGTGCCACGGTAGATACGAGTGCCACGGTATATACTTGCAAGTGCCACTGCACCATCATGGCTAAAAACTTTCAATGACATTTTAATGTCATGGTAGTTTTGGTCGTCAAAAAATTTAATTCCCGCCTTAGGATTTTAGTTCTCCCGCGCTAAAAATAACCACTTTTGGCAACTAAACTTATTTTTTAGTCGCCAATTGTAGACTTTTAGCTACTAAAATTTTTTTAGTCACCAAAAAACTTTACTTTTGACTACTAAAATTTTTTTAGTCAGTAAAACCCATATAATCAGTGACCAAACTTATTTTTAGTCGCCAATTGTAGACTTTTGGCTACTAAATTTTTTTAGTCGCCAAAAAACTTTACTTTGGGCTACTAAAATTTTTTTTGTTACTAAAACCCATATAATCAGCGACCAAACTTAGTTTTGGTCGCCAATTGTAGACCTTTGGCTACTAAAATTGTTTAGTCGCCAAAAATCTTTACTTTTGGCTATTAATGCTGTTTTGGTTGCTGAAAGCTATACTTTCAGCGACCAAATTTTTTTGATCAGGAAATTTAGTCGCCAAATATGTTTTTTCCTGTAGTGTATATTGAGTTTAATTTATTTATTTTTAATCATTTACTGCATTCTAAAAATTTTAAAAATATATTGGCATTTTTTGTTTTTTCAAAAATGCCATTATAAGCTTGGAAAGTTTTTGACTTAGTGACATTTCTCAAAATGTTATAAAATATTTGTTTATGAAACTTTTCACCTAAGCGCCATAAAAAGTAATTTGCACCTACCTAGTGTCCTCGCATTTTTTAAAAAATGCCATTGCTACTAAAGTTTAGTGGCATCTATTGGTAAATGTCACGAACATAATTTTTTGTGTCATTATTTTATAAAATACCATAAAATTGATGTGACATTTCTTTATTGAAATGCCACTAGAACCTTATATGTTTGTGGCTTTGTGGCATTTATCTAAATGTGTTACCAAATATTATTTTTGTGACATTTTCTAAAAACATGCCACTAATATAATATCACTAAAGTGTGTTTTTGTTGTAGTTTTGTTACACTTGTTCATTGAAATGTCACTAGAGCCTTTTATGTTTGTCGTTTTGTGGCATTTTTCAAAAACGTGCCACTAAATATCATTTTTGTGGCATTTTCTAAAAATATGCTACTAGTGTAGTACCACTAAAGTATGTTTTTGTTGTAGTTTTGTGACACTTGTTCATTGAAATGTCACTAGAGCCTTTTATGTTTGTCGTTTTGTGGTATTTTTAAAAAACGTGCTACTAAATATTATTTTTTGTGACATTTTCTAAAAATATGTCACTAGTGTAGTGCCACTAAAGTATGTTTTTGTTATTTTATAAAGCTAAAAAAAGTTAACACGTGGTTCAAAATTAAGCACTACGCTCCCTGCTAGTTCATAATTTGAATTGAAAGATGTTATTTGGATTCGTTGGGTTATTATGGGTCGGTAATTTTAAAATATTTTTTTATAAGATTTTTAGCATATATTATTCATACAAAAATATTAGATTGATACTCTATTCAAGTTATTACATTTGTTTTTAAAAAATAAACCATAAATGTGTTTTTAAAAATATATATTTTTAGAGATAAATACGATAAATTGAATACGTTACGATTATCGAATTAATTAAATTTTTGCATATAAATGATATACAAAAAAATTTGACAAAATAAATTATTTAAATTATTAAAATAAAACCCATAATAAACTTTACAGACTTGAACAATACCCTCGCGTTCAAATTATAAACTAAAGAAGAGGCATGTCTAGATTTAATCATTATGCAATAATTAAATCTACACCACACAATCTTTCATCGTTATTCCAAGATAAAAATTCTGAGTATTTAGATTTATCCAATTTTAGTCTACACGCAATGACGACAGCTGGCACTTATGATAAAATAAAAGGAACTTTCTATTTGAGACTGTGGGGTCATCATGAGCTCAATGAACGGCTCATTTTGTAAAATTTTATCAGTCGATTGTTTATAATAAAAATTAAATTGATTTGATAATTATAATTAAATTAATTTGTCATATTATTTTTAAAAAATTGATATATATGAGTTTGAAATATGTCGTTCATTTTTTCAAAAATAAATATCAGTATAATAAATTAAGATTTTAGAGACAAATATTTAGGAACAAAACAACTTTTTGGAGACAACATATTTTAATTATTGACAAACGTGTCATCATTGTATTTTTAGCTAAAAAATTTGACATTTAAACAATGAATTACTATCTTTTCAGGATCATAATTTGTCTAAAAAAATTAATTTTTTTGGACTAAATTATTTTATTCCTAAAAATGTATTTATTAACAATATTTTCAAATTTTGTTGTTAAAAATTCTTTTTTTTTTTATTTTTTGAAATAACTTTTTAACGATTATACTCGTCATGATAAGAATTAGTCCCAAATGTTTTGTACAACAAAATTCTCCACGATAAAAGTTGGTTTCAAATGTTTTTATAACAAAATTCTTATTTTTTGAAGACAAAAACTTCAAACTCTTATTTATTATAACGTATAATGTGATAATGTGATCATAAACAAATCACATTGTCATAATGATACTTATGGTGGACCTCATGGACTCTACTGTCATAGGCTCAGCTGAACCATCTCATTTATGTTGGTGGACTGAAGACAAAATACTCCTAAAAGAAGACAACAATTTAATCTATTACTTCATGATCTTCCAATCTAATTCATTTCCTCCAAACTTAAAGTTGTGTTTACTGTGTTTGGATGCTTGTTGATGGATTGTGGCTGTCTTTGACATTTGTGTTAGTTTTGTGGGTGATGGTGTCCTTTTGGTTACATTTGCCGATAATAAAAAAAAAAAATGGTGTCTTTTTAGTTAAATGTTAGAATTATTTTTTACTTAAAAATGTGTGTTGCCCTTGTTTTTAGTGTTTTTTACTTGTCTTCATGTGGGTGGGTTGTTTCTGTTGTCTTGCTGATTTGGATTGGGTTGACTTGGATTTTGACTTTGTTTTGCTTATTGAATGTGTCAATCTTTTTAGATTAACCTTGTTTTTATCTTAAATTTTTATTGATGTAATTTTATTAACTGCTAGTAGTTTTTTTTCATTAATAAATTATCCAAAAAAAAAATAAAATCTGTTCCTAAGTTATGTATAGAATTTATTACTTAAATAATGTTGTGAATGTATAATTCTTATAATTAACATAGTATACATAAACTCTTAATTTTAAAATTATAATCGCCACTTGGAAACTTCTAAATGGCCCAACAAAACATTATTTGGACCGTGCATATTCATATATTTTTTTTATATAAAATAATACTCCAAATACTTGTTTTACCCTCACCCCTAATAACCTTCGACACCCACCTTTAACAAATGAGAAGTCCAAAGAATTTTTGTGACATCCCGATACAATCACATTATTCTATAAACAAATTTTATATAATTTTTCAATCTGTATATCGGTGTTCTTTTCCAAATGTTATCCTTACCTCTTTCATTTGATTTCTAAAGGCTGAACATTTGCTCAAGAGCTACGAGAACGTCTGCATACTCCGAGTCCGAATGCCGATCTTCTCCGACTTATCCCATCCCCGGAATTTCATCAAGAAGATCACTCAGTACGAGAATGTTGTCAACATTCCAAATTCCATGACCAACCTCGACGAACTCCTCCCGATTTCCATCGAGATGGCAAAGAGAAACCTCACTGGTGTATGGAACTTCACGAACCCTGGGGTGATGAGCCACAACGAGGTTCTAGAGATGTATCGAAACTATGTCGACCCGAACTTCACATGGAAGAACTTCACTCTGGAGGATCAAGCAAAGGTGCTTGTTGCACCTAGGAGCAACTGTGAGCTTGATGCCACCAAACTCAAGCTTGAGTTCCCCCAGCTCTTACCCATCAAAGAATCCATCTTCAACTATGTGTTCAAGCCAAAATAAGATCGACCCAGATTTTCTGTCTCAGAAAACCTTTAGCATGTGAGAATCTTCACGCATAAGAATCTTGACATGTTAGACGGTTTTTGAAAGAAAATCCACCTATTATTATTTAAAATATGTCAGTAATTTTAAAAACTAAAGAGTCCTCGTGACGTGCATGTGATTAGTATTATGTTTTTTATGTGATGTTTTAGTATTGGAAAATGAGTGGGGACACTAATTAGTGCTCACACTAATTAGGTGGCAGTGGGTCTCACTAGTAATGATGTGATGTTTTGGTCTTGGAGTTGTATTTTTTTTTTTTTTTTTTTTACTTTTTTAATGCATTAGTGCTATTAGTGGTGGTGTTTTTAGTGGGATGAATCATTGTTGTTTAGTATTATGTATTTGAATGACGTATTAGTATAATTTTCATTTATTGGGTTTGTAATGTCCCTTGGGGTTTCTATATTACTTGGAATTTTAATGATTTGTGACTATCATTATAATTTTAAACAATTTGTTTTTGTTTTTTCTCTTTTTTTTTTTTGGGAGAAATAAGCGATAATTAAGTACTCGAGTTTCACATGAAGAAAAGTAACCCCATACCTCTTAAAAGTTATGCTTAATTCGTACTTTTGTGTAAAGATTTATGTATGAAAAACCAATAAGAAAAGAAATGTAAATAGAAATGTAAGTTAATTTTTTAATTATGGTGGCGGCCACTGTGATGGTATGATGGTGCACCCAATGGTATTGGTATATCGGCAATAGTGTGGTGATATTTTTTTAAGATTTTAATTTAAAAAAAATATTCACCTTTTAAAAGTAAAAATATATTTTTCACTAAAATAAATTTATTATTTTATTAACCATGTAAAATATTTTTTATTGTTCCATATACGAAAAAATATTTTCTATCCAAACAATTTGAGCATCATTCTTCTATCTTTTTCGTAAATGGCTGACGTGGACTAGCCACACCGAAGGCCACGTCAACCGGTGAGGAAAACAAATGAAGACTAACAAATTTCCGGTCTAAAGCAAAAATGTTAAATTTTGGATAACATGACAGAATTGGCATTTACTCCACTATTTGCCAAATATAACTATTAGAACACATTTCAAGAATTATGTACGTTGAAATTGTCACATACAACTTCGTTTTGTTTGATTTTGTTTTCAAAAAATCAGAAAATAATTTAATGAAAATTCAAAAAATAAAATAATCATTATTATTTTTATATAATTTTATTTTTGTGAAATATATAAATACTTTTTAAATTTTCAAAAATATTATCGTAATATTTATTTTTAATAAACTATTTTCTATATTTAAAAAATCTAGAAATTTTTTTATAAAAATCAAATCAAAGAAAACGTTTCGGCAAACATGAGTAACAATATTGAAAAGATACTCACCAAATTAGTGGTTCAGTTGGCCTATATTATATGGGTTAACATAATGGGCCCATGTAGTGACGTAACGGATCTATACCCCCAGTTTTAGATTGGGCTGGGCTGTCCTCAGTTCTTGATTTGGACTGGAGAATACTATTCTAGCCTGTGGCTCTATCATTAATTCAAATTATTTATTTATTTATAAGTCCTATTTCGGACAATTATGCTATGTTAAGTCCTGTGTAATTTCTTATAGAGTTTTAAGTCTTATTCAGATAGAAATATATTCCACAAAATCCTATGAGTTGTAAATGAATGGTATTAATATACTATTATACACTATAATGGCAAAATCATATATAGGAAATTGAATGCTACCATAGATCATATCTATATGAATGTGAATTTCGAAATACACGAACAAGTAACATTTTCACATTCAATTTAAAAAATAAAAAACCTAATAAGTTTGCGAAACGTAACGTGACATGTTACGTTACGTTTATGTAAGTGTCACGTTACGTTACGTTTCGTTTATGTAATTCAATTTAAAAAATCAAAAACCTAATAAGTTTGCGAAACGTAACGTGACACTTTACGTTACGTTTATGTAGGTGTCACGTTACGTTTCGCAAACTTAATATATGGTAACATTCAATTTCCTATATATGGTTTTACCATTATTTATGATATTAACAACTAATATTGAGAGTAAATGTGTCAACAAACTTCACACAGGACTTATGAGAACATAAGTTTCTTTGTAGGACCATATGTAGCATAAGTCTCCCTAATAGGACTTATAAATAATTTTTCCTATTTATTTTATAAAATTCTTTAAGTATATTATTTGTAAAATAAATTAAATTAATTTGATAATTGTAATTTTTTTTTATTTTATAAAGTTTGTCATAAAAAAATAATGATCTCTTTTCACAAACACACTTGTTGTCATTATAATTGTAATTTATTAAGTTTTATTGTAATATTATATATGAATTAAATAAAATAAAATAAAAATTCGCTGACATCTTACCTTAAACAAATATATATATATATAACTAAGTTGCACTCAAACTAGGTTCTTGGTGGGTTCAGTTCAAACTTTTTTTTGACAAGATTAAAAAAATTAATAAGATAAATCAAATTTGAACATATTTTTTTAATATTTTATAGAGAAAAAATTTAACTTAAACTCAGCAAAAACAAAGGCTACTTAATACAAGACAACGAAATGACCAATCGTTGCTTGAAAATTGAGGGTGCTGCCAACCACCGATGGAGCGGGTTAAGACTGTCCACACTTCTCAAGTCGTTGCCCGGTTGTAGGACCCACTGTGAAACCTGCAAAATAGTCCAATGGGGAACGGGCAGTCCCCCAAGGAACCCTCCGACGATCAAGTTAGAGAAGGGAGAGGATGGTTGAATGTAGGGATAGATTGGTGATAGAGAAGATTAACATTTTCTTTGTCTTAGGAGCCTGCTTATATCCATTACTCATCATTTCCTTGTCCACTCCGAACCATCATGTTGGCCGAAAGTTTATACTCTAGCTTGCCTTATTCATGGTGAGGCCGTTCTGTTCCGACGTGAGGGGTTATCGTAATAAATGCTGCAGGAAAATTCATTAATGACTGATGTATGGTGCAATAACTTTGCAGGATCTTTGTTTGCTTATGTGGCTGGTTCTTCTCTTAACAGGTGTTCTGATGTCATTGGTCCTGGGTGTAACGTTAGGCCCTGTAATGTTGGGCTTTAGTGTTTGAATTATGTATTGGGCCCTAAGTGGTGGGTCAATAGTCCTTGTAGGCCTACCTGCATCAGTAGTCCCCCATTCCCGAGTGCAGCTTCAGTCCAACGAAGGGAATAAGAAAGAAAACGGGGTTATGAGAGGTCGACGGGGGGGTCCGACTAAAATGAGGGGTGACCGCGAATGGTGACCGAGTGGGAAGGTAAACTGGGAGGAAGGCCGACTGCAAGGGGTGACCGAGGAGGAAAGTCGACGGAGAGGAGGGTCAACCGCGAGGGGCGACCGAGTGGGAAGGTTGACTAAGAGGGCCGACCGCGAAGGGTGACCGAGTGGGAAGGGGAAATGGCGGCGTGCGGGGCTCGAGGTACGATGTAGCACGTGATGAGGTGAAGTGGAAAAGACAGGGGAGATGAAAGGAGTAGAGATCGTGGTCGTACACGTGGCACAATCCCTTAGCGGGGAAGGTGACGCGTCGGTGCGAAGTGAAGGGACGGGGTAATATAGGATAGTGGAAAGGGAGGGGTGGGAGTTTTTCGAAATATTTCAAACTGGCGGAGTTGAATCTTGAACCTTGGAAAACGGGTAAGCCGTGGGCCTTTGGGGTTATCCGTTTTACTTATCTTTTTGCAAAAAACCAACACGTCCCAGAAGTAAACTCCTTTGTTTCCAGCAATACACATTTGCAACATTTTACGAACTTCCTTGTGCCAGTGTCCGAAGCAATACGTAAACATGTAGGAGAAATGGCCGAAAAGGAAGTGTCTGCTGCAAGGCTTGATTCGTTGGGTAAAGACGACGCAGTGGACTTAGCGGAACGATACCGGGTGGAGCGAAGGGAGGAGAGGGAGGCTGGTCAGGTCGTGCGAGCTCCACCTCCGACGATGACAATGATCACGGCCGCTAGGCCTATAAGCCAAGTGGAGCCGGACCACTGGTACACCAAACCAGACAGATCCACATTCACAGTGGAGGAGTTGGAAGAGGTACGAAGGAAGTACCAAATTCCGGTTGAGAAAGATTTGAGGGTGCCCACTTCTAAGGAGAGGGCGTCAGATGCGCGGCCGGCAGAGTTCGCCCTGTATGAAGAAGCGTTCCGGGCGGGGCTGAGGTTGCTTATCCCCAAGGTAGTGGCAGAGATACTTAATCGATTGGAGGCGGCGCCGGGGCAATTGATGCCCAATGCATGGAAAATTGTAATGGCCTGCGTTATTGCGTGGCCAAGGGCGACCAACGGATCGGCGATGACAGTCGAAGAGTTCTTTTCATGCTACAAAGCATCTGGTCAGTAAGAGACTTGGGTGACTTTGCAGGCGGTGGCGGGGAAGGAGTTAGTAGCTGGGCTGCCATCGTCTGTAAATGGGTGGAGGCCGAGGTGGTTCTTCGTATCGGCGAATGGGGCGGAAGGGGTGCGGACGATGTGCAAGGTCCCCACAAAGTCGGTGGAGCCGAAGTTGGGGGTGGAAGCAGAAGAGAGGGTCAAATAGGTGAAGAAGTGGAGGGAGAAGGAGGGTGTCAGATAGGACGACCTGGTCCGCCCTTCATCTTTATATGCCTTGGGGTTAGGACCGTAACCGACTGAAGAAGACCCTGCAGCGGAGGAGGTGGAAGCGAGGCGAATGGTGGAGGAGTTGGAGGAGCAAGAGACTTTTGCCAGAGCCGAAAAGTATAAGGAGGCACAGTTGGGGCCTGCCCCTAAACTGGTGATGAGGGAGCGGGTCCGACCGCGTTCCAAACCATTGGGTGACAAGGACTCAGCTGGTTTCACTCTATGGCCACCACCAGTAGATCCATTAAAGGAGAGGGACAGACAGGAAGTGGAGGCAGTGCTGAAGAAGCCAAAGAAGAAGAGGGCGATTGGCGAGGGGGGATAGGGCGTCCTTGCCGTGAAGAAGATAAAGGTTGGGGGTGAGGACGTCCCCATGGTGGAGAAGGCGAATGAGGGAAGGGTGGGGGCAACTCCAGAAGGGGAGATCGTTCTCGTAGCGATGGAGGATAAGGGTCCCAGCGCCCAAGGGTTGACAGAAAACTTGGAGACCGCACAGGTGGCAAAAGAAAACCAAGGGCCAAGCACCCAAGTGTTGAAAGAATATGTGAGCTCGAGTGCCCAAACGGTGGTGACAGTGCCTGTATTAGAAGTGACCGCCAGCCCCAAGGGAAGGAAGACCGGGGCCAGCACGCCAGGGACAAGTGCCGCCCTGACGACTGCGTTGTACCGCACGCGCGCGTTGGCGGGGCGCTCCGTGGAGGAAGGGGGGAAAGCCAGGGCGGTGGCCGACCGCCTTGTTGGAGCGTTGGAGGAAGCCGCCGTGCAGTCAAAGGCACGGTTGGGGGAGGCCGACCTCCTGAGACGGTTGTGCTCAGCCCAAATGGAGGCAGTGACTTTAGCGGCTGCTTTGTTGAATAAATCAGCACGTGTGAAAATGGAGATAGAGCCGCTAAGGGTTGAGTTGGGAGGAGTGAAGGGGCAGCTACAAAAGCTGATAGAGGAGACAACGGGTTGGAAGGAAAGCGCTTGGAAGGCATGTGCAAAGGGGGTGGAGTATGCGCGGAGAGCGAAGGTCATGGAGGTATTGACGGTGGTGCAGAGGAACCCGGCAGAGCGAGCTAGTGCCGAGCTCGTAGCGACCAGGTCAAAGCTTGAAGCAGAGCGTCGTAATGTTATATCGCTGGAGTTCCAGTTGGCTGGCAAGCAAAAGAGGCTGGAGGAGGTCCAGAAAGCTTGCACCACCGCCAACGAAAGGTGGGATGAGGCTATGATCTGTAATGAAGATCTGCGCGCCTAGTCTATCACGGACAAGGAAGAAGCAGATCGGCAGATCGCTGAGTTGGAGAAGGCCCTAGGGAAGGAAAGGGCCCAATTGGCGTCTGAGAGAGCGGCGTACCCCGACCTGTGTAAGGTGGCTGTAGAGCAATTCAAGGAGTCCGCCGATTTCCAGATTGCCATTGATGCCGCGGTCGCCAGGGCCTTGGCGAAAGAGGGGGATGGAGGGGTTGGGCCGTCGGGAGCGGTCGCTGGAAGTAGGAGTGAAGAAGAAGTGATCCAAAGCTTCTAGCGATCGGATTTTTATAAGCACGAGATGGCTGAGTTCTGGGATAGCGGTTGGAAGACCTTCAAACGTAAAGCGGAAGGGCTGTTCCCAAACTTAGACTTCAGCAGTGTGAAAATAGATGAAGATGACGTTGTCCAGACCCCCCTGGATGAGGGGGTTGAGGAGGAAGACTTGGTTTCTAGTGAAGAAGACTGATTCATGTAAAAATTTTGTGTTTATTTTTGTGTATGTGTTGTTTTGTTTTGTTTTGTTTTTTTTTTGGTTATGTGTAATTTCTATAGAAAGTTGTATGTAACCATAAGTTTTGGGAAATAAGATGACTTGTCTTTTGTATCATTGTTGCCCTTATTTCTTCTGAGTTGTAAATTTGGAAATAGTTCAACGAAGAATGGATATGAAATTAAGACTTGTGCGCAGATTAGCCTAACTTGTGAGAAAGCCATGATACAAAAATCATTAAAAAGGGGCGTACATGAAAATGTTAAAGAATAAAGGATGAACGACTGACTTGGACAACTATGGACCTGAATGTTAACTATGTGGAAAATGTGAGATTAAAAATATAGATACTGCTAAAATAGGCTGGATTTTGACTAAGTATGGCCACCATGCTGTAACATTAAATCATTAAAATCGACTGCTGTAACATTAAGTCTCTTGCTGGGAAAGCCCTTCATCTGGTTGAGCTCTTTATGCTCAGTCCGGTCGACCACCACTTGGTATGGCTGAGCTCTTCGCGTTTAGGCGGGCTGAGGCTTTAAGTAACTCAGTCTGGCCGAGCTCTTTGTGCTCAGTCTGGTTGAGGCTTTAAGTAACTTAGTCTGGCCGAGCTCTTCGTGCTCAGTCTGGCTAAGGCTTTATATAGCTTAGTCTTAACAAGTCGTTATTGAAACACAAAGCAGATAATGGAGATGCAAAGTCATTGTTATTCAAAGCGTAGCCGACTGATCAAATAATTACATCATTTATGAAAAAGGCCAAAGTAACCAGGTGTGTAGATTGTCAAAAAGAACATACAGCAATTGATTAATACAGAAATGGGACATGGCACTTTACTGAAAATAACGCTTCAAGTGCTCGGCGTTCCACGGGTGTGGGAGGTCTCGACCTTCCATGTCCTGAAGTCGGTAAGTGCTCGGTCGAGGTTTGGCCTTAACAACGTAAGGTCCTTCCTATTTGGCTGCAAGCTTGCCTTCGACTGGATTTTTGGTAACAAGAGTGGCTTCGCGCAAAACTAGGTCCCCCACGGCGAACTTCCTCGGTCGGACTTTGCGGTTGTAGTGCATTCGCATTTTCTGTTAATATAAGACTCGTCTAACAGCAGAGGACTCTCAGAGCTCTTTGATCAAGTCTAAGTTAACCCGACGCAATTCTTCGGTTAGTTTTGGATTCGGGTGCAAAACCCTTGGGGTGGGCAGGCCGATTTCCACTGGGATGACTGCCTCAGCGCCATATGTTAAGCGAAAGGGGGTATCCCCTGTCAGGGTTCGGGCTGTAGTGCGGTAGGCCTAGAGAACGTTTGGTAATTCCTCGGCCCAGAGTCCCTTAGCGGCTTCTAATTTAGTTTTGATGATCTTCAGAAAAGAACGGTTGGTGACCTCAACTTGGCCATTGGCTTGGGGATGGCCTAGAGAAGAGAAACATGGCTGGATTTGAAGTTTTGTACAGAATTTCCTCAACTTGGCATTGTCGAATTGCTTGCCGTTGTCGGAGACGATGGCTTGAGGGATGCCAAATCGGCATACGATCGACTGCCAGATGAATCTGGTTGTGTTCCGTTCAGTAATTGTGGCAAGGGGTTCCGCTTCCACCCATTTAGTGAAGTAGTCAATGGCGACGATTGCAAACTTGGTTTGGCCTCGACTGGTGGGCAATGGGCCAACTAAGTCGATCCTCTATTTGGCAAATGGGTAGGGACTGTAGAGTGTGATCAGTTCTGTAGGAGGAGCATGAGGGATGTTGGCAAAGCGTTGGCACTTATCACACTTGCGCACGAATTCAGTGGCATCTTGGTTGAGAGTAGGCCAGAAGTAACCGGTGCGAAGTATTTTATGGGCCAGTGATTTGGCACCCGAATGATTGCCACATACGCCCTCGTGGACTTCTCTCATCACGTAGGTCGCTTGAGTAGGATTGAGGCATCTGAGGTATGGGCGCGAAAAGCCACGTTTGTACAAGAGGCCGCTGATAAGAATGTGGTTGGACGACTGAGCCCTGACTTTGGCGGTATGCTGTTTGTCGTCTGGCAATTCCTCATTTGTCAAAAATAGAAGGATGTCTGTCATCTATGGAATAGGTTCATTTTAGAGGAAGTGGACTTGCTGCTGGTTTGGGGAAATGGCAGGGTGGGCCAAGTATTCAAGGCGGATGCCGTGGCTGTGGTCTGACTGGTCGGCAGAAGCTAATTGACCCATTTCATCTGCCTTGGAGTTTTCCGTCCGAAGGATGTACTTGATGTGGAAAATGTTGAAAAGGCGAACAAAGGGAGTGCAATATCCCTATAGGCTCGCATAGTGTCGTCTTTGGCGTCGAATTCTCTCATGATTTGTTCGACGATCAATTGAGAATCACTAAACACTCGGATATGGCTCACACCAATGTCTCTGGAAAGGCGAAGTCCTACTATCAGGGCCTCATACTCAGCCTCATTATCGCTTACATCAAACAGGAAACGGAGAGCGCACTTGAAATAATCACCCTCGGGGGCGGTGAAGATAAGACCAGCCCTACTGCCTTCTTTGCGGGATGATCCGTCGACATTGAGGATCCAAGAGTGAGGGGTCTTCTGCCTCAGTGTTGGATTGCTTGGGCAGGTGGGTCGTGGCTGGAGTGGGATTAGTGAATTCCCGGATAAAATCAGCGACAGCCTGCCCTTTGATCGTTGTTCAAGGCCAGTAGGAGATGTCAAATTGGCTGAGCTCGACTGACCATTGCATGAGTCGTCCGGACAACTCTGGTTGTTGCATTATCTTTTTCAAAGGTTGGTCAGTGAGGACGACAATGGGGTGGGCTTGGAAGTAAGGTCGGAGTCTTCTTGAGGCTATGACCAAGGCCAGGGCCATCTTTTCAAGCAGTGGGTAGTTCTGTTCTGCTCCCCTGAGAGCTCGACTAATGTAGTAGACTGGACGCTAGACAGAGTCGTTCTTCCTGATGAGGGTTGCACTGACTGTAGTGTTCGATACGGCTAAGTAGAGAAAAAGGGGCTCACCCGTAATCGCTTGAGAAAGTAGGGGGGGTTGGCCATGCACTACTTCAATTGCTGAAAGGCTTCTTCAGATTCTGCCGTCCACTCAAAAGCCTGCCGAAGGACTTTGAAAAAGGGGAGACACTTGTCTGTTGCGCGGGAAATAAAGCGGTTAAGGGCGGCGACTCTGCCCGTAAGCCTTTGAACTTCTCTAACTGTTCTGGGTGACTGTGTCTCTATCAGAGCCTTGATCTTTTCAGGGTTAGCCTTGATACCCTGTTGACTGACCATGAAACCCAAGAATTTCCCAGATCCGACGTCAAAGGCGCATTTCTCCGGATTTAGCTTTATTTGATACTTATGCAGAGTGTCGAAGGTCTCCCGCAGGTCTGCCAGATGATCAGAGGAGAGTTTGCTCTTGACAAGCATGTCGTCAACGTATACTTCCATGTTCCGACCTATCTGGTGATGAAAAATGGCATTGACTTACCGTTGGTAAGTCGCTCCAGCATTTTTCAACCTGAATGGCATGACACGATAATGGTAGGTCCCCCAGTCAGTTATGAAGGAGGTGTGCTCCTGGTCCGATGGGTGCATCAGAATTTGATTGTAGTCAGAGAAAGCATCCATGAAGCTGAGCATTTGATGTCCGGTCGTGGCATCGATAAGTAGATCTATGCGGGGAAGGAGATAGCTATCTTTGGGGCAAGCTCGGTTGAGGTCGGAGTAATCGACACAGAGTCGCCATTTACCGTTGTTTTTTCGGACCAGGACCACATTTGACAGCCATCTGGGATAGTCCACGTTTTTGATAAACTGTGCCTCAAGGAGCTTATCTACTTCAGATGCAATGAGAGTGTTACGTCCCGGGTGAAAGATGCGCTGTTTCTGGCAGAAGGGTCGGAAATGGGGCTCAATACTGAGACGATGAGTGATGAAGGAGGGGTCAATACCCGGCATGTCGAAGTGGGTCCAGGAAAATACGTCGTTGTACTCAATCAGGAGGGCCGTAAGGTCGGCCTTGGCCTGAGAGGATAGTTGGCTGCTGATCTTTGCAATTTTTGTCGGGTTTGTAGGGTTGATGAGGACCTCGACAAGCTCTTCCACTGGTTCCCCTCTGACTAGCTCGTCTTCGTCTCTGACATCGAGTCCTTCAATGATCATTGCCTCCTTCAGCTTAACCTCTTTAAGTGAAACAACGTAACATTCTCTGGCTATAGCATGTTCTCCCCTCACAGTGCCGACCCCAAGGCCGGTAGGGAATTTTATGGTTAGGTGGAAAGTGGATGTGACAGCTTGAAAAGCATTTAGGGCGGTGCGGCCGAGAATAATGTTGTAAGCAGAGGGACAGTCGACAACGAGAAAAGTGAGCAACTTTGTGGTCTACCGCGGGTATTCTCCAATGGTGATGGGAAGATCGATGGAGCCTATGGAGGTCACCCGGTCCCCAGTGAAGCCAACCAGTGGGGTTTGGAGAGGGGACAAACTTTCTTCCCCGACCTTGAGCTGACGGTAGGCGTTTAGGAAGATAATGTCTGAAGAGCTGCCGTTGTCGACGAGAACCCGTCTAAATTTGTAATTGGAGAGGAGGGCAGAGATGACGAGGGGGTCGTCATGGGAGTAACAGATGCCTGTGCAGTCGGCCTCCGTAAAGGTGATGGGCTCTATCCATTGCTTGGGGTGTTTGAAAGGGCGGTCCAATGTGGCAACTTCTTTATCTGAGCCCTACCTTATCTTTCTGAGTTCTGCCCGTTGAGCTGAGCGGGATGGTCCTCCATAAGCAAGCCCGCCAGTAATAACTCTGATCTCTCCAACTGGAGGTGCAGGGTTGCCTTATGCCCGGAGTTGCTGCGGGGGCCTATCATGACCTTGGTTAGGTTGTGCGAGCTGTCGAGGAGGGGTGCGCCGATGGTTATTTCTGGTAGGTTCAGTCCTTTGTCTTTGCTGAGGGCGAGCTGCCGTGAACCGACTGAGACGCCCCTGGCATATCAAGCCCTCGACCTAGTCTTTAAGGTTAACACACTCGTCGGTATTATGGTCGTGGTCTTGATGAAAGCGGTAGTACTTGGACTGGTCTCGCCGGTTGGAAGGAGACCGTGACGGTTGGGGCCATTTTAGGGGATAATCTCGTTGGATCTGGTTCAGGACTTGTTCCATGGGAGAATTGAGGGGTGTGTATCGTTCGAATCGGCCGGGTGGTCGGGTAGGTGCCGGCCGATCGGCTCGGGTAGGTCGGTCGGTATATTCAGGTGTTTGGTGAGTGTACGGGGTGTTTCTGGTTTCAGAGTCCTTTCTCTTCTCTCTGGGGGTCGGGTTTTTGGCTGTAGGGTCTTGTCGGGCGGTTAGGGAGTGTATTTTTGGGCTTTGGAAAGTAGGGTTGCCATGGAGGTCGGGAGATTTTTAGAGAGGGAGAAAAGAAAATCAAAAGATCATAGACCAACCATAAAAGCCGTGAGAATGACCTTGTCGTCGTTTTCCGCTACCTGCAGGGCTTCGGTGTTGAAGCGGGTGACGAAGCTGAGCAGTGACTCCCCCTCGGTCTGACTGATGTTGAGGAGTTGGGTTGTCGGACGCCGCTGGCACTGGGCACCAATGAAATGGCTGAGAAAGAAGTCGCTTAGGTGCTGGAAAATAGAGACAGAGTCTGTTGGCAGTTGACTAAACCAGAGTCGAGCTGACCCCTTAAGTGTTACGGGGAATACCCGACACATGATCTCGTCAGAGAATGCATGGAGGACCATGATGGTCCTGTAAGTTTCCAAATGGTCGACCGGGTCTGTTATGCAGTCGAAACAGTCGAGTGAGGGCATTTTGAACTTAGGAGGTAAGGGTTTGTTCCTGATGGAGGCAACGAACGGTGAGTTGGCTGTGGTAGATGGCTTATTCTGTATGTTCTGCATAACTCCTTGAAGCTGGAGTTTCATGGCGCGGAGTTCCGCGTCCCAGAGAGGAACATTGTCACCACCAGAATGCAGTGGAGGCTGGACACTGCTAGCCTCTCCCTCGGCGGTGGGTGCCTGGACCGATGGATGTAGGACCCGAGGTGGAGGGTTCATATTTGGGGAAGGGGGTCACAAGCCTTCCAAGTTGGATGGGTGGGACTGTTGGATAGGATGGCTCGGGGCTCGTTCTTGGTTGGGTGGGATATCTTGAGGTGGTGGAGGAGGTATAGGAAGGTTTCTTTGAAGTAGAGCATTGATCAGGGCTTGGTTTTGTTCGGTTAGGCGGTTAATGCTGTTGGTGAGCTCAGGGAAGTACTACGGTGGGTTGTTTGGGTTAGGGGGGTCGGCTTGGTGGTTGGTAACATTGTGGTGAGAAGCCATGGATCTAGTTGTGACCATCCACCTTGGTGGGTGGCAGATAGGGGTTAACGGGGTCTCCGGCAACAATGAGCACAACTGGCGCACGGAGCGAAAGGCTTCCCACAGACGGCGCCAACTGAGGGTGCTGCCAACCACCGATGGAGCGGGTCAGGACTGTCCACTCTTCTTAAGTCGTTGCCCGGTTGTAGGACCCACCGTGAAACCTGCAAAATAGTCCACTGGGAAACGGGTAGTCCCCCAGCGAACCCTCCGACGATCAAGTTAGAGAAAGGAGAGGATGGTTGAATGTAGAGATAGATTGGTGATAGAGAAGATTAACCTTTTCTTTGTCTTAGAAGCCTGCTTATATCCATTGCTCACCATTTCCTTGTCCACTCCGAGCCACTATGTTGGCCGAAAGTCTATGCTCTAGTTTGCCTTGTTCATGGTGAGGCCGTTCTGTTCCGACGTGAGGGGTTATCGTAATAAATGCTGCAAGAAAACTCATTAATGGCTAATATGTGGTGCAATAACTTTGTAGGATCCTTGTCTGCTTATGTGGCTGGTTCTTCTCTTGACAGGTGTTCTGATGCCATTGGTCCTGAGTGTAACGTTGGGCCCCCGCAA
Source organism: Camellia granthamiana (assembly GCA_036172215.1). Taxonomy (NCBI): domain Eukaryota; kingdom Viridiplantae; phylum Streptophyta; class Magnoliopsida; order Ericales; family Theaceae; genus Camellia; species Camellia granthamiana. Next base: position 10,582,955 of record CM069913.1, on the reverse strand, counting down.
TGTTGGGCTTTAGTGTTTGAATTATGTATTAGGCCCTAAGTAGTGGGTCAACAGTCCTTGTAGGCCTACCTGCATCAAAAATTATACTAGATTTAAATTTGATGAGACGTTGATAACACAAAATAATTGTGATTTATAAATATAATATTTTAAGTTTTTTTTTTTTTTAAATAAAAAATTAAGTATGTAATATTGCCGCAATGGAAAATCTTTGCTCAACAGTCACGGATTTGCCTTTGGTGGGACAAATTTCAGTTCTTATTTTGATTATCTGAATAGTTAAAAATTCGTCGAGTAATATATACCTCCATAAAAAAATCAAGTTAATCAAATATCAATAGCCTTTTGATCAAATCATAGTTACATTCAGATTAACATTACAAATCACACCTATTGTTCAATTTTTAAAATGCAAATGTGTTGTGTGTGAGTGATTTTCCGATCACACTGCCCGTTTAGTAATCAGCTAGAGAGCACCGGCAGAATAGATGACACCTGGCTAACCTGCAACAGAAAGAGAAGATTACAGCGGTGGTTCGTCCACCCGGGGGCACTCCGACGATCAAGTCAGTATATCTCTCAAAGATAATCAAGTGCTAAATTCATTGCTCAAAGCATAAATTGCGTACCTTAGACCCACGGGGGTGCCTCTCTTTTTATAGTTTACTCAATCCTAGTCCCAGTAGAAGCCTGACTTCTATGGACTCCCATTCAGTGCTTACTTTGGACTCTATAAGAGATAAGGATAGACTTCCTAAGAATACTATCTTCATCCATCTTGAAGTCTTTCTTCATACTAGGACTCTTGTCCCTTTCCGCTTATCTCGGATTTCGACATCTTCGGAGGTAACCTCGGCCTTGCCGAGATAACCTCGGTGTCATGACCAGGACACGTGGCACCTCGGCTGACACGTCAGCGTCACCTTGCCACGTGTTCATACTCAGAAAATATATTCCCACAACTGCCCCCTAGGTTCTATTACCTCGGTATTCTGAGGTGATGGAATCTACATCGGTACTTCCTTCCAGTACGTCGGCTTAAGGTATCTCAGCTAAGATCATCATCATAGGCCGACATGTCTTCTAAAAGATCAAGAACTCCAAGAGCTCCCTCATGCGCATGAGCTGTTTACTTATAACAATTCAATCGTTTCCAGCCACGCGTCTTTTTCTTACTGGATCGTACTAGACACGCGTCTGTAAGCCGTCTTATTTCTCACGTGCGCCGTCTGACGTATACATTATTCTAGGTTTTCATTAATGATTTCTTTTGCCGCCGTTTCAACTTAATCAAAACTTTTCCCTCTTTTTCGTCTCTTTACTTTGCACTGTCGAGTTCTCTCTCTCTTGCCTTTCTTCCTAATCCGCCATTGTTCCAGCTTCGAGCTCTGCAACTGCCTGCCTCCCTTTATTCTGGTGAAGCTCTTGCCGTTCTGTTACTTCTGTAACCGTCGCCTGACTTCGGCGATCCTCTCACCGGCTTCACGTTTTCTGGTAAGCCGTCGTTCCTTTTGTTTTTCAATTCCTTGAGGCTCTTCATCATTTGTTGCCATTACTACTCTGTTCAACATTTGATTTTGCGAATCATATATCTGAATGCATTTATTCAATGGCTTTGCTCTTGCCCATGTTCTGAATGTGTACTGTTCACCTCTTTCTTGCATTTTTCCCACTGTTCTTGACCTTGTACCCCTTGCTCTTTCTATGCTCTTGATAGCCCACCTTTGTTCTTGATTCTGAAACTCGTTCTTGTTTTCTGTTTTTTGTGTCTTTTCCAGATTTGTACTTTCAATCTTTTGTTTCCATAGACTTAGGTTTGGGATTTGTTTGTAGAACCCACAACTTAGGAAAAAATTGAAACCTGCACTTTCCTAAGTGTTTGCTGAGGTCCCAACAACCCTTTCAAGACTTCTTCTGAAACCTAACCTTCTTGATTAAGCCAATATCATGGATATGTGGAAACATAGGGTAAACACCCCATCCAACTAGAATACTTTAGACAGGAGTTTGAAATCCCAGCCGACGTCCATCTGAGGTTGGCTGAGGATGATGAGTCCATCATGCCTACTGACGACGCCATGCCCTTTCCTGTACTTGCCTTTATTGAGTGTGGACTTCGGCTTCCACTAAACATCCTTTTTCGCGAGATTCTCCATTATTATAAGTTGAACCCTATGCAACTTGCCATCAATTCTTATCGAGTGATCAATGGTATCATAGCTTTAGCTAAACAGGAAAACGCTAGAATCACCTTAGCCGATATTCAATACTGCTATACCATGTGCGGCCTTAATTTGAAAGAAAAATGCTACATTTATTACCTTAAGCCGAGGTCCACAGAGTTCAAAATCGTAGCCGACCTCCCAGACTCCAACAAGGGAGCTGGAGATGATTACTTCATTACCTCAGGAAATTGGGAGTTTGCTCCAGACGGGGACCACCATCTCTACCCTCTTCTTCGATCAATTTTAGAGGGCAAGGGTAAGAGCCCAGCGTTAATACTTGGTTGTTTCTTTTCAAGTCCTTAATACTTTACCTGTTTCTAATGTCTATTTTCCCCTGCAGCTCTCCGTCAGCCACCAAAGAACTTTCGCCAATCCTTCATTCCCAGCAAGGATTTGAAGAAACTCTTAGACCTGCCAGTCCATAAACGGAAGGCGCCTCTGCTCCTTAATTTCATTCCAACATACAAATCAGCTCTTCCCGACGTTCCCAGGAGAAAAAAGAAGAAGAGCTTATCTCCTCCCTCTGCCACAACTCCACAAACTGCGTCCACATCTCGGACAGATCAAGGATCAACATTTGATCTAGCTAATCAGCCATCAACCTCGGCTCAATACCTGATTCCGATATCCCAGAGAAAATGTCGGCGACGACTTGTCCTTACTGCCGAGATGGGCCGCCCAAAACCAGCTGCAAAAGACCTTTTAGCCAGTCTTCCTTCTGATGTTGAAGCTCAACCAACACAGACCCAGCTTCCACCAAAGCCAAAGCGAGTAAAAAAGGCTCAGCCAAAGGCGAAGGTAACTCAGGTTGAGTCTGAGGATACTTTACCAATTTCCAAATTGGCTCCCAGTGAAAAGGCTGCCTCTGTCCCTGCGAAGAGGTCCGCTGAAACCCTTCCCTCCGAATCCACCAAGTCCAAAAGGCCGAGGTCATCCTCTGGAACGACCTCGGGGTCGAAAAAACCTGATGCCCCCTGGGTCCCCGAAATCACCTTGGAAGATAAGCCTATTATGGCTAGTGATAGTGCTGACGACCTGGAGCGAAACGCCGGGTTCAGTGAGTATGAGAACTACGCTCTCATGCTTCAACACTCTGTTCAGGTAAGTGTTGTTGCTTGGTACTTTTTCTTTCTTTCTCTTCATTGCACACTTAGAATATTTTCTGATACTTCTGTTTCCTTTCAGGCCATCCAGCATGCCCATTCTTTTTCGATGCAATCTTTTGAGAATTGTGAGAAGCTTACCGAGAAGAAGAGGGAGGTCTCCACACTCCAGAAAACCAATAAGAGCCTGCAGTCAAAGATGAAGATGCTGGAGGATCAGGCCGAGGTTGCCATCAAAGAGAAGGACAATGCCGAGGAAAAAGTCGGTGCCGCTGAGGCAATAAACAAAGTTTTTCAAGCCCAGCTAAAAGAGGCCGAGGACAAAGTGGCCCAGGCCCAGAAGGAGCTTTACGATGCCTTGGCCACTAAAGAAGCCGAAATTAAAGAGGCCGACGAAAAGGCGTATGCTCAGGGCATGGCCGATGTCACGGAGGCCTATGAGCAACAAGTAAAACAGGCATGCAACAGGGGTTTCTCCCTTGGTTGGATGTCCCTTCTGAAAAAGCTCAATGTCCCCGAGGACTCGCCTCTTCGGAGTGCCGACGCTATTCCTCTTCCATTCCCTCCGCCGCCACCTCCAGCTCAATCTGATGATGATTCTGAATCTGAGGATCAAGATGAGGATGAGGCCTTGGTGAGGAAATCCAAGGAGGCTGCTGGGGCCAAGTCCCCTCCTCAAAACGAGCAAGTCCTTGACTTGACTCAAGATGAGGAGGTTGAGGAGGTTCCCAAGGAAGCTGCCCTTGAGCAGGTATCATCCGACGTCCCTCTAGCTGACAAAAGTATTGATGAAACCCTTGCCCAAATCGACGCCGAGCTCACTGCGAAAAAGGCGGCCGAGGTGGCTTCTTAACAGTCTTCCGAGGTCCAGCCTGATCCTGTTGCCGATGCTGAGGAATCTTAGTTTTTATGTTTTTTCTTCTTTTGTCTTTTGCACTTTTGTACTTTTGAAACAATGTAAGCTTTTCATATGGCCGATGTGCCCTTTTTTGTGTATGAATGCATCTGCTTTCCCTGAATGTTTGAATCTTTATCTTCTCTTTATTGCTTTTGCATGATTCTATACTTAGAATATTCTGCATGTCTTTAATATACTCTCCCTTCTTTGTGCTACCTTCTCGGGGTGACTTACCTCGGTTAACAGTGATCTCGGGGTAACTTGTAAATTGCTACAAATTTCAACAAGTGGTTAAACAATGATCTTGGTTTAACTTTAACTTGTAAATTGCTACAAATTTCAACAAGTGGTTAAACAATGATCTCGGTTTAACTTTAACTTGTAAATTGCTACAAATTTCAACAAGCATTAAACAATGATCTCGGTTTAACTTCAACTTGTAAATTGCTATAAATTTCAACAAGCATTAAACAATGATCTCGGTTTAACTTCAACTTGTAAATTGCTACAAATTTCAACAAGTGTTAAACAATGAACTCGGTTTAACTTCAACTTGTAAATTGCTACAAATTTCAACAAGTGTTAAACAATGATCTCGGTTTAACTTCAACTTGTAAATTGCTACAAATTTCAACAAGTGTTAAACATTTCTGTCTTCTCTCTGCCCCCTAATGTGAACCTGAGTTCCACTTGGGTTCTCATTATTTATGTCTTCCAGAAACCACATTATGCATTTTTATCAGTCATAAGTGTTGAAGAATTCTGTTAAGATTTTATTAATGTCGTTGATAAAAAATAAAGAAAAAACAAGTAACATCTAATGATAGAAAATTTTCAAATTACAAGTGTTCCAGGGTCTTGGCAATGCTTTACCCTCATTATCTTCAAGCCGATATGCCCCATTTCCCAATACCGAAGTGATTCTGTAGGGTCCTTCCCAGTTTGGGCCAAGCTTGCCCTCCCCGGGATCCTTCTTGTTGCCAACGACTTTTCTCAGGACTAGGTCGCCGAGTTGAAATTCCCTTGGATTAACCTTCTTGTTATAAGCTCTGGCAAGCTGTTGCTGGTATGCTGCAAGCTGTATTGCAGCTTTCTCTCTTCTTTCTTCTAGAAGATCCAGATCTCGGGCTAAGAGTACATCATTAGTCCTGTTCTCAACTCCCTGGGTTCTGATCCCTGGGATGCCGACCTCCAATGGGATGACTGCTTCTGTGCCATAAGCCATGGCAAAGGGGGATTCCCCTGTTGATCTTCTCGGCGTAGTCCGATATGCCCAGAGTACATTGGGCAATTCATCTACCCACTTCCATTTTGCTGCCTGCAGCCTCTTCTTTATCCCATCCAGAATTACTTTGTTGGATGCTTTTACTTGTCCATTGCTTTGTGGAAAGCTTGGGGTTGAAAAGTAGTTCTTGATCTTGAACTTTGCACAGAAGTTCTTGATCAGCTTACTGTCAAATTGAGTTCCATTGTCTGCAACAATTGCTCTTGGAATTCCAAATCTGGTAATGATGTTTCTCCATAAGAAGTTCTTGACATCCACATCTCGGATCTTGGCAAGAGGTTTTGCTTCTATCCACTTTGTGAAGTAATCTGTTGCTACCAGCAGGAACTTCCTTTGCCCAGTTGCTTGGGGCAATTGCCCAACGAGATCTCTCCCCCATTGGGCAAATGGCCAAGGACTGGATACAGGGTTCAAGTCAGCAGCTGGCTGGTGTATCATAGGTGCAAACCTCAGGCATTGTTCACACTTCTTCACGTAGGCTTCTGCATCTTTTTGCATGTAGGGCCACCAATACCCTTGGTAATGGCCCTGTGAGCTAGTGATCTGCCCCCAGCGTGGCTTCCACAAATTCCTTCATGGATTTCATATAAAAAATCTTCAACTTGCAGAGGGTGTACGCACCTTAAAAGGGGTCCAGCGAAGGACCTTCTGTAGAGATGTCCTTCTGCTGTCAAACTGAATCTTGCCGACTTTAATCTGATCTTATGTGCCTCATTTCGGTCATCTGGCAGCTTTCCTTCTTTTAGGAATGCAACAATTGTGTCCATCCAGCTTGGTCCCATGTCTACGTACATTGCTTCACGCTCTGTGGTTACTGGTTCAATGCTCGAGCCCGACAAGTATTCAATCATTATTATCCTTGCTTTTCCTGGTTGTATTGCACTAGCTAGGTTGGCCAATGCATCGGCATGGTTGTTATCATCTCGGCTGACTTGAAGCAGCCTGTAGTTCTGGAATAAGGCTGCCAGCCTGATGACCTCCTTTGCGTCGGCCGACATTCTTTCATCTCGGGCTGCAAACTCGCCCGTTGTTTGGTTAACTATCAATTGTGAGTCACAGAAAACTATTACCTCATCTGCTTGTACTATTGCTGCCAGCTTCAGTCCTGCAATCAATGCTTCATATTCTGCCTCATTGTTTGAGGCCTTGAACCCCAATCGAATGGACTGTTCCAATATTTCTCCATCTGGAGATATCAGTACTACTCCTGCCCCCGCTCCTTGTCGGTTTGAACTCCCATCAACGAACAGTTGAAAGGAGTCGCCGATGTAAATGCTGCAGGGTCTGAGTTTCTCTTTTTTCCTTTGTTCTTTTGTCTTTGGCTGGGCTTCTTCTTGCTTGTTTGGACATTGTTTATCTTGGCTCAACGGAGCCCGATGTTCGATGGACTCTGACGTGAACTGGGCCACGAAGTCAGCCAAAACCTTTTTGATTGCAGTTCTAGGCCTGTATTCCAGATCATACTGGCCTAGGGCGACTGCCCATCTGGCTATTCTTCCTGTTAAGTCTCCCTGCTGCAATAGGGACTTCAATGGATGTTCTGTCAGTACCATAATTTTATGGGCCTGGAAGTAATGATTCAACTTCTTTGAAGCCGTTACTAAGGCCAGTGCCAATTTTTCTAAGGGTAGATACCTCGTTTCCGCGTCGGCTAGGGTTTTGCTTACATAGTAAACAGCCCTTTGCTCCTCTTTTTCTTCTCGGATTAACACTGCACTTATCGCATGTTCTGAAACTGCCAAGTACAGGAACAGCTCCTCCCCGAGTTCAGGATTCGAAAGAACTGGAGCTATGGTCAGGTATTTCTTCAGATCGGCTAATGCTTCTTCGCACTCTTCTATCCAAAGAAAATCTGTGGCTTTCTTCACTAACTTGAAGAAAGGTTTGCACTTGTCTGACCTTCTGCTTATGAACCTGTTCAGGGCTGCGGCCCTTCCAGTTAGCATCTGCACCTGTTTTGCCGACGTCGAGCTCTTCAACTCTAAAATGGCCTTGATCTGATCTGGGCTGGCCTCAATGCCCCTCCTTGTCACCGGGTATCCTAAAAACTTACCAGATCCAACTCCAAATGCACACTTCGATGCATTGAGTCAGAGCCGATATGTCTTAAGGATTTCAAAGACTGTTTTTAGATCGGCGAGATGTCCCTCAGGATCCTTGGTCTTAACGACCATGTCATCGATGTAGACTTCTACTGTTCGGCCAATCAGGTGCTTGAACATCTTGGTTACCAATCTTTGGTAAGTGGCTCCTACGTTTTTTAACCCAAAGGGCATCACTCTGTAGCAGTGTAGCCCTTTGGGGGTGATAAATGTAGTATTCTCTTCATCCGCAGGGTCCATAGCTATCTGGTGATACCCCCTGTAGGCATCCAGGAAGCTCATCCTTCCATGTCTTGAAGTGGCATCCACTAGCTGGTCAATCTTGGGTAGAGGGAAGCTGTCTTTGGGACGGGCTTTGTTTAAACTGGTAAAGTCTACGCAGACCCTCCATTTACCGTTCTTCTTCTTTACCACCACTGTATTGGATAGCCATGTCGGGTAGTGAACTTCTCTAATGGCCCTAGCCTCCAGAAGTCTGTCTACTTCTTCCTCTACTGCTTCGACCTGCATCAACGTCGGTCTTCTGGCTCGTTGAATTATAGGTTTGGCCGACCTGTCAACATTCAGTTTGTGGCAAGTGACCTCGGGGCCAATGCCAGGCATTTCGTAAGGTGTCCAAGCAAACATCTCAATATTGGCTCTTAAAAAAGCTTCTAACTCTTTTTCTTCTTCTTCGGCTAAGCCCGAGCCGAGAAGAAAGAACCGTTCTTCATCCCCATCCTGGACGAGGATTTTCTTCAGTGCCTTTTCGCTCTTCTCGGCTGGCTCCTTACCGACGTCTTCTAGGACTTCCATGTCCTCATCTTCAATTTCTGCCTTTTCTGGCTCTCGTATACTGCAGGTAGACTTCATTGCTGCCATGGAGCAATTCTTCGCCTGCAGTTGATCGTTCCTGACTTCCTCTACCCCATGTTTTGTTGGGAATCGCAATAGTTGATGCAATGTTGAGGGAACTGCCCCCATTGTATGCAGCCTGGCCTTCCCAAGATGATGTTGTAAGGGGAAGGTGTGTCAATGATGGTGAACTCTGTCTTGATCTTCCTGGTGCCAGCCTGCACCTCCAAGTTTACTGCTTCCAGTGGCTATGTCGGCGTTCCATTGAACCCAACCATTGGGCCATTGGATTGTTCCATATCATCCGGGTGAAGGCCGAGCTCCTTGTAACATCGGACGTACATGATGTCACAAGAGCTACCTTGGTCAATCAGGATGCGTTTCACTTGGCACTCCCCAACCTGGAGGGATACTACCAAGGCATCATTATACGGATGCTAGACCATCTCTAGGTCGGCTTCAGTAAAGGTTATCGTTGGTCCCTGGCATTCTTCTGCCCGATGTCTTTTCTCCCCGATTTGATAGACATGTTGTAGGTGTTTTACCTTCTGGGTCTCCCCTCTGATTTCATTCTCATCGACCTTTGAGTGAATCACATTGATTACCCGAGGTCCTCCTGCCTGAGGTTGCTGTACTGGGGGAGGTGGAGCTGCTGGTGCTTGAGGCAATCTTGCTTGTTCTTCTCTTGTTCTAGCCTCGTTGACCAGGTCTCTCAGATGGCCTTGCCTTACCAAGTCTTCCAAGTGTGCTTTTAGGGCTCTGCAACCCTGAGTTGTGTGCCCCTCTTCATTGTGGTAGGCACAACGCCTGCCAACGTTCCTCCCCATGAATTCCCCTGGTGCCCTTGCTGGTGCTCTAAAATAGGGCTGGTTCCGAATTTGATCCAGGACTTTGTGAATTGGAGTTCGGAACACAGTTGTCATTGCCTGGGCAGCCCTCAGTTCTGCTTCGTGCTTGTTCGACTTGTTGTTACCTCGGCCTCGTTTCGGCGAGCCGTTTCCTTTCTCTTGCTTTATCTCCTTGGCCCTCGACGTATCTTCCTCAGCTCTGGCATACTTCTTGATTCTCGCCATGAGTTCTTCCATGCTTTTTGGCAAAGTTTTTGCCAAAGATTTCTGTAGTGGGCAGTTGTCTTTTAAGCCGTTCTTGAATGACACGACCGCCACTTCTTGATTACACTCTGGTATTCAGTTGAATACCTCATAGTATCTTTTTGCATAGGCCCTAAGGCCTTCATCCTTACCGATCTTCAGAGCCATCAATGCGTCAATCCTTAATGGCTGTAGTTTGTTTGTTACAAACCTGGCCACAAACATCTCGGCCAGACCTTCCCAAGTCTTTATGCTTCCTTTTGGTAGTTTGTGGAACCAATCTGATGCTATTTCCCCGAAGGATGAGGGGAACACTTTGTAGAGCAACGGCTCGTTCCCACTATATAATGCCATTGAGTTCAAATATAATCCGACGTGGAAGTTAGGGTCTGACTTACCGTTGTATATTTGAAACCTCGGCATACTGAATCTCTTCGGCGCCTCAAACTTGTCCAACTCCACCGAGAATGGTGTCCTCGGCTTATCTAGGGAAGTTACCTCGGCGTAGTCATTCTGTTGCTTCCTCTTGAGGTAATCTCTTAAATCCTCTTTTGTCCTCTCAGGAGCTCGGCTATCTCCTGCTTTCAGTCTTTTCGGTGCACTACTTTCGGCCTCGTGGTGAGTCATCTTCGACCCTTCTCCATGAGTTGTGTCAAAGCACAGCACCTGTCCCTGAACATGCCGATGTCCTTTGGGGTCTGCCTCCTTTGTGTGATGCGTCCTCCGTGATTCTTCTCTTCTTGGCTCCCTTCGTCCGACCCCCCTGGAAGGTCGGTGAGAGTGTCTTTCGCTCCCGTTGTGCTGAGGGGCTACGGGGATTGTTCTCTGCCCTTCCTTCTGGGCATTGGTCGCTGGAATTGGTGTGTCCTGCAGCGGGAACGGTGGCTGCATGACGTTATTTTGCATCATGAAATTGACGACCGACTGCAGGTCTGCCAATTTGTTTGCTATCTCCTTCATCTCTTCGTCCCTTCGTAGGCACCTGTCCTTCCATACCTGGAGGTCCTCTTCGTTATAATAGCCACTTCGATCTGGTTTCTTTGGTGCGCCGCTAGTCTGGCCGACGTCTTTCACCCCGTGATTCTGGTCACGAGTCTCCGCGTTGTATTCGTCTCCTGTGACATCAAGGTTAATAGGTCTCCCACTCCCAGCAGGAGTGTCGTCTCCAATCTTTTCCTTCTGTTCGTTACTGGCCATCTATTCTCCTGCCTTTCCCACAGACAGCGCCAAATTGTGTGAGTGATTTTCTGATCACACTGCCCGTTTAGTAATCAGCTAGAGAGCACCGGCAGAATAGATGACACCTGGCTAATCTGCAACAGAAAGAGAAGATTCTGGCGGTGGTTCGTCCACCCGGGGGCACTCCGACGATCAAGTCAGTATATCTCTCAAAAATAATCAAGTGCTAAATTCACTGCTCAAAGCATAAATTACGTACCTTAGACCCATGGGGGGTGCCTCTCTTTTTATAGTTTACTCAATCCTAGTCCCAGTAGAAGCCTGACTTCTATGGACTCCCATTCAGTGCTTACTTTGGACTCTACAAGAGATAAGAATAGACTTCCTAAGAATACTATCCTCATCCATCTTGAAGTCTTTCTTCATACTAGGACTCTTGTCCCTTATCCGCTTATCTCGGATTCCGACATCTTCGGAGGTAACCTCGGCCTTACCCAGATAACCTCGGCGTCATGACCAGGACACGTGGCACCTCGGCTAACACATCGGCGTCACCTTGCCACGTGTTCATACTCAGAAAATATATCCCCACATGTTGTAATAAAAAAAAAATTATCTATATCTGATTAACTTAACTTTTATAGAAATATACTGCTGAATTAACTTTAAAATGGGTATGGCTTCTGTCCAGTCCGGGATCGAACTAGACCGTGCTGTTGGGCCCGTGGGGCCCTACCATGGGTTCCGTTTTGATAATTTGAACCGTTCAATGTGTAGAAGTCGTCGAGTACTATATGCCTGCAAAAAATCACGTTGATCGAATATCGATAGCTATGTGATCAAAACAGGTTTTTGTCAACAGTTAATTTGTTCACCGTCCAATTTTTTCAATACAAAACTTATTTGATCATATAGTTATCGATATCCGATCAATGTGATTTTCTATAAATATATAGTGCTCGACGATTTCTACACATAGAACGGTTCAGATTATCAAAACGGGACCCGAGATGAAACCTTACAGGGCCAACAGTATGATCCAGTCCGATCCCGGACTGGACAGAAGCCATACCCCTTTAAAATATGGACTAGCCACACCGAAGGCCATGTCAACCGGTGAGGAAAACCCGGTTATTTCATCTGATGCATTTAGCGTTTCTCTAGTTTTATATTTCAAAACATAACAAGACTGACAACAAAGAAAAAATGATGATATTGGGCAGTTATAACATGATTATTATTCTATACTCAAATTTTTATTTAAAATTTAATTAAAAATATGATTTAAGTTTATTTTATATATGAAATGAACCGTGCAATAAATGTATTGAATCACAATCAAAATTTTTCATTATGTATAAAAATCTTGACAATTTTAGTTAAATAACTTCAGTGGCATAACATATGAGAAAAAAACATTATACTAGTGGGAGTTTTACAAATAGTGGTGTTACATGCACTAATTAGTGTATCAACACTAATTATGATATTATTATTGACCATACTCATTATACATATTACAAATACCAAAACCTTCTTAAATTATACCATATTATTAATTGATACACTAGTTAGTGCATTAATTGGTACCTATAACATTATTCTTTTACAAAAACACATAGCCCATCGCATAATTGGAGACAATAAATTGATAATATATAATATAATAAATAAAGCGTGGTAAACTGTTGTAGTTACTTTAATATTATGAATATTAAATTCATAAAAAATTATTTAATATTTCCTAAATACTACGCGTCTGTACTCCCTAATCACTCATCATTCAATATGGCCCCATGTTCCCCAGTCACCCAACACAATACCCCACCTACCCACTTTATTCACCAATCATAATATTATAAAATATCACGTCTTCATATTTCGGAATTACTGAATGATTACCTTCATTCATTACATTTGATCAGCGCAGTACAAACTAGTTTTTCTGTCTCAAGCACTCTCAAAGTCTTATTTAGCTAATCTTCTCAAAACATCACATAGTTGTGCGCCCAACTAATGGTGTTTTGCGATTCTTCAAATTATTCCCTTCTTTTGGACCATGTACATACACAGCCCATTGTTATTGAGCAGACACGCTTCTAGCGAACATGTTATTCTAAAATGACCAGATAGCTAATCCTCACTTTGAGAATCATGCAAGGGATAGGGACCTTGTTGTGCCCACAGATGCCATTTTTGTGATGGATGGAAGAACCTCCCAGGGTTGGTTTGTCACCAGGCATGGAACCAAGTAGGGAAAAAGTATCAACATTATAATAAGGAGCACCTTGGCGCTCCTTATTATAATGTTGGTACTTTTGTAAATTACAAGTGGCATCCTCACCTTATGATGTTCATCTATCCACACAATAGCACCAGACGTGATTGGTCCAACCACCTTCAGTGTGAATGGTTTTGCCTCTCCAACACTACTAAATGACAACACATTGGGCTCAACTGTGACAGTGATTGGTATGGTTAGGTTCATTTGTATGGTAGCCATTTAACTTGAGTTTGGTGCACCCACATTGGTCACTGTCCTATCGAAGACACCCATAATCTGTTGACCATCTTCTACATATAGAGAGAGAGAGAGAGAGAAGGGTAGTTTAGATCCCAAGCTCTTCCAGGCTTTGTGTTGTTACATTACAGGTACTGTCGTCACCAGTGACAAGTCTGAGTGTAGATGTGTCATATCCTTGCCTGCAGAGTAAGTCAATATAGTCTGCCTCATCAGTTAAATCAAAGAGCAAATTCAGGGTTTATTGCACCAACTGGGTTAATGTGACCAGATCCATGAGCAAATTCAAGATCTTCTACAATCTTGCTTCGGTCCATAACATTAGCTGATCATGCAAAACAAAAATGTTAGGTGCATGAACATGAAAAACAAAAAAACAGTAATTATTTAACTATCTCAGAGTACCATGTGACATTGTCTATGTGATGTTACAAATCAATCAATCAAGGTGGATATTAACTCATCAATCATTTTGAAGATAGTGAATGGACTATTGTGGCCCTTAATTTTTAGTTCCAAAATTTTTAAAACGTGTAGATTGGATTAAATTGACAAAATATAAGGATAAAATTGATGCACTTAGAACTACAATGACCAAAATGCTTAAAAGGCACACTACAAAACTACAATTGTAATTTGCCCTATATTTTAAGTATAACCCACATTACATAAGCAAGATGGATTTTAGCAACGCATCACACTTTTTGCTCAGTTTTATGTGTTCAAATTGTGTGCATGTACCTTGTATACTTGGATGAATAAAGAGTATCCATGAGAAGTTGAATAGAGGTTAGAACTAATTTGAAGAGTTGGCATCATTTATTTCACCAGTGGTCATGAGGGCAGATTTAAGGAAAATATTTTAGACCATTAATTCAACACTAATGACATGACATCATGTGGATCCCACCACTGATGTGATAATTTGGCCTTCGCCTTTGTTTTGTTTGTTTGTTTTTTGTTTTTGCATTAGTGCTACCATTTTAAAGTACTGAATCAGTGCCGCAGATTTAATTGTTGCAGGAGACCGGTTGGGGTAGGTGGCCTTGATGTAGGCAGTAGCACCACTGCCGTGAGGGCATGACATGGAAGTGCCAGAAATTACGTTGTATTTAACGCTCCGAGTGTCTCCATCGTAGATAGAAGGTGGTGCCCCTGGAGACCAGGCAAAAAGGATATCCACTCACTCCAGAGGCAGTGATATCAGGCTGCTCATCATCAATGCAAAACAATAAGCAAATTAAAGACTATAAGTAATAGTCTCAAAGTAAATAAAGCACTTGATTAGAGCGCAAAGAAAAAAAGGGGAAAAATAAAAACAAAAATAAACAGTTGATTACCTTGAGAACATCTGGATTAAAAGGGTTGGTTCCTCTAGAAGAAAATGAAACGACAGTCACCTACTAGAATAGTTGCAATGGGATTACTGAAAGGTTAATTTGATGCGTATCAATAAAAATGACTCAGACAATGTAATTGTGACAATGTTAATTTGAGAGGTTTTCTAAAATTGTCAGATTAGCCCGAAGGATCCATATTGGATCGAAAACTGAAGGTTGTCGTTATGCTGAATTTTGGCCAAATGCATTTAAGCCTTTAAATTTAGAACTTTACTATTTTTGAAAACATTTGACTATTTTAGTAAAATCCATTTTGAGTTTAGACTTTTTTTTTTTTTTCCTCAAAAGTTTCTTTTTCATTCTATATTTTAAATTTGAGTTAACTTATATCCATGATTTTTTTTTTTTATATTATTCATGATATACTAGTTACAAATAATATATATATATATATATATCTTTCTTGAAGCAAATCGTAAAAATTTATGTGAAATATTTTTGTAAAAAATTTTAATGTTGTGATTAATAAGTGTCCCCTTTGATTTAATTTCTTGGCTCCGTCACTGTTCGGAACCATCTGTGAGGTAGTCACAAAGAACAATCTTTCCATGCACTTTGTTTGAATTCATGGTTACCAAGAAAACAATTACGTGAAATTTTTGAATTAGAACCAACTGTGTAGGTTGCTGCATCTCCTTCCCGTATTAATGGATATGAGAGTCCCTTCTTGAGATCAAAGTTATTAATAGATATGAGAGTCCCATTGAGATCAAAGTTATTAATAGAGAGTCCCTTCTTGTTGTCAAAGATATCTAAATATAATTACTCCCTCCGTCTCAAAATAATAATTACTATAGTATAATTATTGTACTTTAAAAAAAATTAATTTTTTTATAGTATAATTATTGTCAAAGAGAATCTAACTTTTTTTTATAGTATAATTATTGTACTTAAAAAAAATTAATTTTTCAAAATTACCCATTGATAGTACATTTTTTGGGGAATATCAATGTCATAATTGTATTTTTTATGTTGTTAATGAATTTAAAAGAATGACAAAATAGGAAATTTATATTATTTTTATATTTGATTTTTGAAAATGGACCAATATTTTGGAACAATGAAAAATGAAATAAGGGACTAATATTTTGGGATGAAGGAATAAAAAAAGAAGACGGCATTAGCATTGAGTAATTATGATGAAGTGTTGTATGAAAAATCAAGAGGAAATTACAGCTATTGTCATATAAATGACATTTAATTACAAAATTACTACCGCTATATCATTAAATTTTGTATAAAAAAATTTATATGAATAACATTGCAATATGAAAATAAATTAATGTGCAATCTATTTTACCCAAAATTTTTGTTTCACAATACCTAATACACTCAAAAACTATACGACATGAGATCCTAAAACACGAGAATATCTAATTTCTGTACATTAGAAGCGTATTGGATATGTTAGAACACAAATTTTGACAACAGAAAATCCCATACCGTTAACTTACCGTAATGAACTGACCATTGCCAAGAACAAGGTTTGCCAAAAAAAAAAAAAAGTCAATAAAAGGAGTCTGCTGGGCGAGAAGCATCAATTTTTAAAAACCCAAACCTAAACAAACAAACAAAGAAAAAAGAACACAAAGACTATAAATCCACCTCTGGCTGATCCGGCGGCTAGGCCGAGGTAGCTCACTCCGTCGACCTCCTGGCCGGCGGCTGTGACTATTTTTATGCAATTGTGACTATTTTTATGGGGTTATGTATCTTATGCCCTAAAAATGCTTCATGTCTCTATGTGCTAAAGTATATCTACATTTATTGAATTATTTTTTAGATTCACATGATTCAATGAATGTTTTAGAATAAAAAAATTTAAGAATAGAGAATTTCTAAGCAGTGATATTATTGGAGAACCTAGAACTAATGTAAGAGCTTGCCATTGGAAAGCAAATATGGACATAAATTGCACTTCAAGCAGTCAAACCTGCCTATTAATAACATTTTTGCACATTGTAGTCTTATAAGGAGTCAAATTTTATTAAGAGAGTATGAAAGTTAAGAAACGGAGAAATTCAAAAACAGAGAATCCCTAACCAATGATATTATTGAAGAACCTAGAATTAATGTAAGAGCTTGCGATTGGAAAGCAAATATGGACATTTGTTGCACTTCAAGCACTCAAACTTGCCTATTGATAACATTTTTTATACACTGTAATCTTATAAGTCAGATTTTATTCACAGGGTATCAAAGTTAAGAACCAAAAATTTAAGTTCTAATTTGTCCAAAATAGTAGATTTCACAAATTTTAAATAGGGCCAATACACCTTTTAAATATATAACCTGTTGCTTTGGACCAATCAAAAATTGCATCCGTGAACAAAGCCATTTTCTCTTATTCTTCCAAAAATTATTTTTTAAAAGTAAGTTCTTTTAAACTTATTTGTCAAATTTCAATTATTTTTTGGAGTAAAACTTCACAGATAACGTGAATTTAAAAATATTTGACAACTAAAAATATGTTTTAAGTTTCCAAACATAACCTATACTAGCTTGTTAGAGGTACATACTTGTTGCAGGTGAAATTGGCACCTCGGCATTCCCTCTTCCATTTTGCAGGTGGAGGGTCCATACATTCATCATTGAAGCTATCAGCTTCTGGCCAAATTCCTATAAATAATACCCGAACATTTAAATAAAAAACAGATAATTTGTTTGTAAAATTAGACTTCAAATACAAAGAACCAGCTTCTCTCCAACTAAGAGATAAGATAATAATTTGAATCATCATACTATGATCCATGGTGAACCCACATGTCAGTCGGACCAAACTACATGGCTTTTCTTAGAGAGAAACTGATCCTCAAACTCCGATTGTTTCAACCCAAAAAAAAAAAAAAAAAATTCTAAACACATTTTCTAGCGTTTGGTACAATAAAAAAAATGTTAAAACAAACTTATTGGGGTGAAAAATATTCACTTTAAAAAGGTAAGAAAATGTTTTTCTAACTAAAATTTTACCAATATAACACACAATCACCTCCACTGCCCCACCACCACCACCACGTGGAACATAATTTCTGTACAAGATTTTTGTACAAAAAAAAAATGTAACTTTTTTTTATTTTTTTGTTTTCAATTAAAACATCCACCATTATCTTTATAATTTCACAACTATTATTGCCACTTCATTCTTACCAAAATTCTATATAAACTTTTTATAAACAACATATCACATATTTACCAGTGTCTATAAGTCCAATGATGACATCTCCTCCTATATGACCTCCAACTTTGTCTTTATTGAAGTTCATGAAGTCCCATGACCTTGTAGCATGCAAATTCAGTTTCTGGTTTGGAATCACTGAAATTACTCCTTCCATTTCTGCACCCCATAATAATTATTTTTAGTTCATTGCATAAACAAAGAGATGAACATTCTGTTTGGGATTTATGCATGAAAACACTTAAAAACAATTTTAATTTTACAAAATATAAATACAAAAATTCATGAAATTATAAATCAAATAAAAATGGGAAATTCCTCGTAGCTCGAAAAAGTGTGGCACGAATGGCTCGAAAATAATCTCTTACCGGTAAGAGATTATTTTTTTGCCTATGAAAATAATCTCTTACCGGTAAGAGATTATTTTTGAGCCATTCGAGCCGTGATATTCGAGCTACGTAGCAGTGCCGAATAAAAATATAGAAAGAACATAGCCTGTGAGATTGATGAGAGGCACAACAAGTCTCTGTTTGTCTGTCTCTCTTCTTACACATTTTGATGAACAAAGTAGGAGTTCAATATATAATCCAGAATCTCACAGTGTTTGACAAATGTATAATCAGTGGTGTACGAGCAAGAAATAATTCTCTCGTATAATCCTGTTGATCAAGTCTGCGCTCCTCCACACGTCGTCTCTTTACTCCCTGAAAACACAAATATGAGCTAGCCGGCGGGTGTGTGCCGGATACCTCTCTGATATCTAAATCAGCAAAACAGACAAATAGACAAAAGGTCTGTGTATTGCAGAATCAAAGTTGTGTTACCTCTCTATAGGTGATGCTATGAGCTTTTATAGGTTCCGCATGGCACAATCCTTGTAGGACTCTTATTCCTCCATGTAGAGTCCTCCTAGGAGTCACACTCTTGAAAGATAATGCTTATCTTTCAACACCCCCCTCACTGCTTAAACCAAGTGAGATGGTTTTACCACGATTGGATGTCAATACGACCGAGCTAACATGACCATGCTAAAGCCGCAGACTAGACCGAGCTCCAATTAGCTCGGTTCTTCCTTTCACTGTGTGTACCTCGGTTTGACATACTCCAACTGGGATGTTTACTTAATACCGAGCTAACCAAGTACGAGGTAGAAGTTAGCTCGGCGCTCCAACGCATAGTGCCAAGCTAGCTCGGCTCTCACAAGCTCAGTGCCTAGCTAGCTCGGACCATAACTGCTTAGTCTCTTGGACCAAAGTAAATCTGATTTTACCTTGGTCCTTCTTGCGGCCCAATTACCAAAGAAGTCTCCTACTTAGCTCGGCCCAATTTAGACATAAATTATCCTCTCAATTGCCCCTTAATTCCATCTGCATAGCATTATTGGGATTACTCTTCTTCCTGCCGAGCTAAAAAGTGGTCTTCAACTGGGCTAAACTCACACCGAGCTACTAACCTGTCCGGTCAAAACGTCTTTTTAGCCACTATAACTGAATCGCTTCCCATTCCATGGACACGTGGCAAACGCTTGTTGGCCCAGCGTAGCTGTCACGCCGTCTTCGTACTTTGAGAAATTTGAACAATCCCGCCCTTTTTCCTTTTTTTCACAAAACCAAACCCCTAGGCCTTGAACCATTCATTTGCATTATTCATCTTCTCTCTCTTTCCTGCTCAAGCCTTAATTTTTGCAATCTCAGTACCTGCGAAGCTTGCACCCTCTTCACCATTTCGTGGTTTCAGATCTCCATTCTTGCGTCTTCAATCCGTAAGTAACTCAATATTTTCTTGCTCTCCATTTATTTTGCAAATACACATAATATAGATATATACGTACACATATATATCACAAAGCATACTCTATATAAACACGTTATGGATAAGAACAGAAAAAGCAAGACCCCCAAACCATAGGTTCATGTTTTTAAGAGCACACCCTCTGGATTCAAAAATCACAATGCTTGAATCTGGAATCGTGGTGTGACCGAGCTAGAAACCTGTCTGGGCAATCTCAAGGTTTAGGTTTAACCGAACTAGGGAACCTTCTAGGTGTGCTCCCAGCCAAACTAGATAACTCTTTAATTGACCAAACTAAAACTTCATGCCGAATTTGTAATTTCAATAGGTCCAAGTACCTTTTGCTTTACTTAGCCGAGCTAGCGAACTACCTTAAATTTGCACAATACCGCGCTAGAAAGCCCTAACCACCGATCGAGCCACAACTTGGGGCTAAACCAGCTTCCTTAGTCAAAATTGAACTAAGAATGCTGCCCCAAATGCTCAACCAGGCTAAAGACCCTTGCTCAAACCGGGCTAAGAATGGACAGTATCCCACGTAGCCGAGCTAGGACTTCTTTTATCTTGCTTTTGTTTCTTTTAGCACGGTCCAACGATCTGTGCTTAACACCTTTCTTTTTCACTTTGCAGACTCTGACTAGGTTGCCCAGGCATTCCTTTGAAAGTCCAACCGAGATAACCAATGTCATCTCAGCACCGAGCTAGTACTCTGCTAATTTATACATAATTTAAGACCTCATGGGTAAATATAGATTTTTAGTAAACTCACCAGGAGCTATGGCCGAGTTCCGAAAGGACTACAACATCCCTGATGATGTTCACCTTAGTTTGGCTAAACTAGATACTACTCCTTGGGGAAAACAGGGCTTTGTTCCCTTTACTCTTCTTTCCATTGTAGAAACCGGACTTAGATTCCCTGTACAACCTCTTCTCTGCGAGTTCCTTAGACAAACCAACCTCTGCCCTACCCAGCTTTTTGCAAATTCATACCGCATAATAAATGGCATCGCCGAGCTAAATCGCCGAGCTGGCCTTAATCTCGGTTTAGCCGAGCTCTTCTACCAATATTCCATAGGTTCAAATGAAAATGGCTGGGTTTACTATTTAAGAATAAGGCGCCGACATGAAAAGATAATAAAGAATACCCCAGATAAGGACGTAAACGACGATGATTTCTTCTGGATTTCTAGGAATTTTGAAGACCAGGATGCCCAGATCCCGGGCGACCGAATAAACTGGAATAAAGGAGTTGCCTGTATAATTAGCTCGGCTTAGTTTTATGCTTTCTTTTACCTTGGTTTTCTTACGTTGAACCGCACTGACTGTTGTCTTTTTTACTTCATGTAGATTTGAACTTTCTCAAGTCCCAGTACAGCTACCCTAACTTAAACACACTTCGCGCCGCACTGCGATATCCCAATAGAAGTTGGGCCGAGCTACTGAATTTTGAACCAACGTATAGATACAGCAGTAGACGAAAGACCAGGGTAACTGACTTTTTGTTGGAAACCTCTCCTGAACCGGATCCAACCTTGCCTCAAATCAACCTGATCCCACTAACTGCTGAACAAGAAATGGCCAAGAAGAGAGCCGTAAGAGCCCTTCTCACCGAGACAAATCAGCCCGAGGTACCACAAGCCGGTCAAACACAGGAGACCGTGGTAGCCCTACCATTCCATCAGCCTTCATCGTCTCGGACTCACAAGCGCACTCGGTCTTCTACAACCGAGCCACGCCTTGTCGATGAGGACGAAACTGTGCTTCCCCTAACCGTAGTACCGAGCCCACAACCTGAGAGCTCAGACCGAGCTAACTCTTCTGATTGGGCACCGAGACTAACATACCAGAACCGAGCCATCAGGGAAACAGATTCAATAGTGGCGGATAAAGATCACATGCTGGCCTTTAACCTGGCTAAGAGTGTGTGTCTGCCGCCTGACATGGATCACCATGCCCACCTCACCGAGCTAAAAGCTATCCACTCGGCCACCAAATCAATGGTGCTGGTGAGTACTCTTTCCTTTCTTTTCCCATTTTGTGCATCTGATATCTCGGTTCTTACTCAAGATTGCTTACCACCCCTATGCAGGCTATGCAAAAGAACCAGATTGCATATAAGCGTGTGCTAGAGCTGCACAGAACAACAAGGCAAGCCGTGGCTAAGGCTAACAAGAAGACGGCCGACCTAAACGAGGCCAAACAAAAAATGGCCGAGCTACAATCTGAGGTCGCCCGCCTCTCCGGTTTAATTGACTCGGCCGGAGTAGAGATGCAAAAAGCTTTGACCAAGCTGACGGATCGTTACCTATGTGAGCTTGCCACAGTTGAGGAGGAGAAGAAGGCCGAGATAACTGAGTTGGAAAAGAAGATTGACGAAGCGGAAGACCGCAGCTATAAAGAAGGCGAAGCAACCTACATTCTGCAGTGCGAAGCTGGCAAGGATTTATTCTTCAAGTGTGGGTTGAAAGCGGCGGTGGCACAGCTCGGTCACGGTCCTGACACTGAGGTCTTCCTGAACCCTCCTCCACACCTCATACCGAGCTATATCGCGGAGTACACTCAAGCCATTCAACAAAAATTCCTTCAAAACGAGGATGATGAAGAAGAAACCAAGCCTAACAATGCCCCGGTCGTCAATGATCCCGCTGTTCAGTCAGCTCGGGTGGAGCCACCGGTAGAAGACTTGACGGCTGAGCTACCAGCTGAAA
This sequence comes from Camellia granthamiana, assembly GCA_036172215.1. Classification (NCBI taxonomy): domain Eukaryota; kingdom Viridiplantae; phylum Streptophyta; class Magnoliopsida; order Ericales; family Theaceae; genus Camellia; species Camellia granthamiana. The sequence continues at coordinate 10,560,643 of CM069913.1, read as the reverse complement.
CCGGGCTCCGAGTTGAACTGGATGCGGATCTTGATGACCTCTTTGCTTAGTCTTGTACTTTCTTCTTTTTGCTTTAGGAATGAAACTGAAACTGTAACCGGGTTGTGCCCCACCTTTTGCACTTGTTTTGAATTTTCAATGAAACCTTCTTTTGTTCCAACCATTGTTTCGGTTTACTTCCATGCTTGTACTTAATGCAATATAACATTCTCCGGCCGAGGTACCTATCTCGGTCTTGACCTTGAAATATATCTAGACATACCTGCCAAACTCTTCAGCCTAGGTTTTTACCTCGGCTGAAGATCACTAAAAGTTTGTTATTCCAGCTAACCACTCTTCAGCCTGGATCCTTATCTCGGCTGAAGAGTACTAAGTGTTGTTTTTTCCAGCCAACCACTCTTCAGCCTAGATCCTTATCTCGACTGAAGAGTACTAAGTGTTAGTTTTTCCAGCCAACCACTCTTCAGCCTTGATCCTCACCTCGGCTGAAGAGTACTAAAAGTTGGTTTTTTCAGCTAACCACTCTTCAGCCTTGATCCTTACCTCGACTGAAGAGTACTAAAAGTTGGTTTTTCTAGCCAACCTCTTCAGCCCAGATCCTAATCCTAGCTGAAGAGAGCTCAAAGTTGGTTATTCCGGCCAACTCTGAGTGAAGTGTTTGGTTTTTTCAGCCAAACGTCCTGCAGCCTGGATCCTTACCCTCAGCTTAGGAGAAGTGTTGGTTTTTCCTGCCAACCTCTTTAGCCCAAATCCTAATCCTAGCTGAAGAGAGCTCAAAGTTGGTTATTCCGGCCAACTCTGAGTGAAGTGTTTGGTTTTTCCAGCCAAACGTCCAGCAGCCTGGATCCTTACCCTCGGCTTAGGAGAAGTGTTGGTTTTTCCAGCCAACCTCTTCAGCGCAGATCCTGATCCTAGCTGAAGAGAGCTCAAAGTTGGTTATTCCGGCCAACTCTGATTTTATTGCCCCTAGTTCACTAAAACAACTTTTACAGAATAAAACAATTATGCTGAAAAGAAAACTACTTGTTTTATTGAGGAAAAGAAAAATTACAAGTACTTTAAAGAAAAGCTAAAAATAAAATAGTTTGAGATTGGCAGTGTTCCATGGCCTGGGAATGGCTTTGATGTCTCCGTCTTCCAAGTGGTATGTCCCTTTTCCTGTTAATCCAACCACTTTGTAAGCTCCTTCCTAGTTGGGCCCTAACTTGCCATCTCCTGGTACCAGGCTGTTTCCCATTACTTTGCGCAGCACCCAATCTCCAATCTTGAATTGCCGTGGATGTATTGTCTTGTTATACTTTCTGGATAATTCTTGCTGGTATGAGGCGATGTGAACCAGTGCTCTTTCTCTTCTTTCTTCTGTAAGGTCGAGCTCCAATGTTATGGCTTCTCCATTTAAGTCTGGATCAAAATTTTCACTTCTAATTGTCGGGAGGCCAACTTCTAGTGGGATTACTACTTCCATGCCATAGGCTAAGGAAAAAGGGCTAAGGAAAAAGGTGTTTCTCTAGTAGATTGCCGAGGTGTGGTACGGTAAGCCCATAAAACATGAGGGAGCTCCTCAGCCCACTTTCCTTTAGATTTTTCTAGCCTTTTCTTCAATCCATCCAAGAAGACTTTGTTTGATGCTTCTGCTTGGCCGTTCGCTTGGGGGTATGCCGGTGTAGAATTGTAGAATTCTATCTTGTATTCTTCACAAAAGCCTTTAAAAATTTTGCCATCGAACTGAGTGCCGTTGTCAGATATTAGAGCTTTTGGTATGCCGAATCGAGTGATGATATTCTGCCAGACGAACTTCTTCACATCTTTCTCCTTTATTGATGCTAGTGCTTCTGCCTCTACCCACTTTGTGAAGTAGTCTGTCGCTGCAAGAAAGAATTTTCTATTGTCGGGTGCCGTTGGAAGTGGTCCTACTATGTCCAATCCCCACATTGCGAAGAACCATGGGCTAGTTAATGGTAGAAGCTCTCTAGCTGGTTAATGTATTTGGTGTGTGAACTTCTGACATTTCTTGCACTTTTTGACATACTTATCTGAATCCGCTTGCATGTAAGGCCACAAATATCCCTGCGAAATCGCTCTGTTGGCTAATGATCTTTCCCCTTGGTGGCTCCCGCATACGCCTTCGTGTATCTCGAACAAGAATGCCTCAACCTTGCTGGGATGGACGCATTTCAAGTAAGGTCTTGTGAAGGATTTTTTGTACAACGCCATTGATGGGGAGAGCCAAAATCACTGCGACTTGACTCTAATCTTGTTGGCTTCTTTCTTCTCTTCGGGTAAGACGCCGTCTTTTAAGAACATTATAATGGGATCCATCCATGAAGGGCCTAATTCGGCACAACATACCTCTTCTACTTCGGGGTGTTTAATGCTTGGTCTTGGTAAGTAATCAATTAGTAACGGATGTGGGATGGATGTATCTGCCATTGAAGCAAAGCCTGCTAGCTCTTCTGCTCTGCTGTTTTCTTCCCTGCCGATATGCTCTATTCGTACTACTTCAAATTTCATGATCTCTTTTCTGACAAACTTTTGGTACTTAGCCATCCTTTCATCCTTTGCCTTGTAGTCGCCTAAAATCTAGTTTACCACCAGCTGTGAGTCACTGTAGACCATGAGCTCAGTGGCCTTCATGTAGTGTGCTGATTTTAGTCCTGCCAAAAGCGCTTCATACTCAACTTCGTTGTTTGATGCTGGGAAGCCAAGGTTGACTGCTTGTTCCACTGTTAGGCCATCTGGTGAGATAAGGGCTATGGCAAGTCCTGCACCGTGCCTGTTAGACGCTCCATCCACGAAGCGCTTCCACATCTCTCCAATGAACAGCTTCCAGCAAGTGGAGGGATCGGATGATGCCTTGGGGTTCCCAGTGTTGCTGGTGGTTTCTTCAAAGTCCATGCCGACTGTTTGTCCCTCACTATCTGATTGTACCAAGTTTTTACTTGTTGATGTATCTTTGCTTGGTGCAGCATGGTTTGCTTCTTCCTCCCTTCGTTCACTTTGGTCTATCCTGGGATGTGGCTGGGTATCTTGTATTAGGGGTTGCGCTATTCCGGCGACACTTTCCATCCCCATTTCGGTTGTACCAATTAAGTCAACTGGGCAGATGTGATGACTTCCTGGTGTGAATTCTGCGACAAAGTCTGCCAAAGCTTGGGCTTTTATCGCGGTTTTGGGTTGAAACTTGATGTCAAACTGTCCCAACTCTACTGCCCACTTCAAGATTCACCCAGAAAAGTTCGTTCTCTCAAACAAAGCTTTTAATGGAAAAGCTGTGAGGACGATTATGGTGTGTGCGTGAAAGTAATGCGACAACTTCCTTGAGGCCATCATCAAGGCTAAGGCCAGTTTTTCTAATGGTAAGTACCTGGTTTCGGTGCTGAGCAATGTCTTGCTGACATAAAAGATAGGCAGTTGTTGGATTCCTTCCGCTCGGACCAACACTGCGCTAATTGCGTGTTGTGAAACTGCTAGGTATAAAAATAGTTCTTCTCCAGGTATTGGGGTCACTAGCAACGGTGGAGAAGACATATATTCTTTCAAACTTTCTAGGGCGCGGTTGCATTCTTCATCCTACTCAAACTTGGCTTTTAATGCTTGAAAAAATTGTTGACATCTGTCTGACAACCGACTTATGAACTGGTTGAGCGCGGTTGTCATACCGGTGAGATGTTGTACCTCTTTTACTGAGTTGGGCCTCTCTAGATCCTGAATTGCTTTGATCTGAGAGGGGTCTGCCTCTATTCCTCGGTTGGTCACCAGGAAGCCTAGGAATTTGCTTAATCCTACACCGAACGCACATTTAGATGCATTAAGGCGTAACTTGTGCTTCTTCAAGATCTGGAACATCTCACCTAGGTCCTTGAGATGGTCATTTTTATCCTTGCTTTTGACTACCATATCATCGATATAAGCCTCCATTGTTCTGCCTAACAATGGTTCAAATATCTTGGTGACCATCCGCTGGAATGTCGCCCCTGCGTTTTTTAGGCCAAAGGGCATGACCTTGTAGCAATACAGTCCTCTTGGCGTTGTAAAGGATGTGACCTCCTGATCTGGTTCGTACATAGCGATCTGATGGTAACCTCTGTACGCATCAAGAAAGCTAACTCGATTGTGTCTTGTCGTTAGGTCTACCAGTTGGTCTATCCGTGGTAGGGGAAAGCTGTCTTTGGGCACGCCTTGTTGACTGTTTTGTAGTCCACGCAGACACGCCATTTTCCATTCTTCTTTGGCACCACTACTGTATTGGATATCCACTTGGGATAGTGCACTTCTCTAATAGCTCCTGCCTCTAGAAGATTTCCCACTTCTTCCGCCACTATCTCAGCGTGGTGAAGTGCTGATCTGCGAGTGCGCTGTATATTTGGTCTGGCAGTTGGGTGGACGTTCAATTGGTGACAGACGAATTTTGGGTCAATGCCAGGCATGTCATACAGCGTCCAGGAAAACACTTCGATGTTAGAGGTCAAGAATTCCATGACCTCTATTCTCTCAGTACTGGACATAGATGAGCCAAGCAAAAAGAACTTTTTCGGGTTCTTTTCATCTATTCTTACCTGTACCAAGTCTTCCACTGCCTTCTGTTCAGCAGCTTTGCCGACATCCACAAATAATTCATTGCTCTCAGGTTCTTCCACCATCTGAACAAACCCTTTGGCAGTGCGGCTGCCATTTACGGTGACGAAGCATTGTTTGGACATGATCTGGTCTCCAAAGACCTCTTCAATTACTCCGGCTTCGTTGGGGAACCGCATTACTTGATGGTAGGTTAACGTTACCGATCGCATGACATGCAGCCATGTCCTTCCTAAGATTATGTTGTAAGTGAAAGGGACTTTCAATACCCAAAATTCCACTTGTTTCGTCATGCTTCCTGCTCTGATTGGGAGGATTATCTTGCCAACTGGCCACTCTGGCATTGAGTTGAATCCGATCAGGGGAGATACGGCAGGTGCCAAGTCTTTGTCCTCCAGTTTCATTTATTTAAAGGTTTCATAATACATATCTCACATGAGCTCCCTTGGTCAATCAAAATTCGCTTGATGTCGTAATCCTTGATACGGAGAGTAACGACCAGTGCATCATTGTGAGGGCAATATATCCTTGCCAAGTCTTTGTCTGAAAAGGGCATGACGTTCATGGCCTCTGTTCTCTCCTTTTTAATGGTAGGTTGGGCACTTAATACCTCCCTTAAGTGCTCAGCCTTCTTGATCATTCCCCTAAGCTCACATACTTGCTCAGGTTCGAATACTCCATGTATTACGTTAATCACGCCTTGAGGTGGGGCATCGATCGGCATTCCGTCTGGGTGAACGTGGTTCTGGGGGGCTGGCTGTGTCCCTCATTCTATGTACTGGTCCAGGTATCCAGCTGCCACTAACTCCTCCAGGTGCTGTCTCAACAGCGTGCAATTTTCAGTGCGGTGCCCTTTTTCCTTATAGAAGGTGCACCGAGATCTTTCGTCATAGTCCTTTTATGCTTCTCCCAACTCAGCTGGCCATCGGATGAAAGGTTCATCATGTATCTCACTGAGAATCCGATAGATTGGTTTTTTGAACACTGTGGTAATGGCAGTGCGGACTCTCAACCACCTTTTATCTTGGTCCTCTCCGTTGTCCCGCCTGCCTCACCCATTCCTGCTTGGACGTTCCACCGCATTGACTTTTGCCATAGTCTTTTTATCTGGTACTGCTGATGCCCCAGATTTGGCTTTAGCGCGGGCACCATCTTCCTTTACCCGAATATATTGGTGCACTCTCTCCATTAAGGCCTCCATCGTGAGAGATGGCGTCATGGTGATTGAGTCCCTCAACCTGTTTCCCACTGGAAGACCTCTTTTGTACTGCGCGATGGCAAGATTTGTGGGGCAATCTCCTATCTGGTTGAAGGTCTCCCAATAACGACTGTTGTAGGATCTCAACGTCTCCTTGTCGTCCATGTCAATGGAGAGTAGCTGATCGATCTCCACTGGCATCTTGGTGTTCGTTCTGAACCTTGTCACGAACGCCTCTGCCAATTGCGCCCAGGAGGCTATGCTACCTTCTGGTAGCTTTTCGAACCAGGTTAAACCTAGGTCCCCAAGGCTGGATGGGAATATGATGCACATCAAAGCCTCGTTTCGCTGGTATACTGCCATGACCTGGCGAAAGTGGCTAAGGTGCATGTAGGGGTCTGTCTTCTCCTCATACATGGTGAATTTGGACTGAAGGAAGCCTGAAGGTAGGGGCGCGTTCTCAATCGCCGGAACGAACGGCGAGGTCTGCAACCTTGCTAATGCTTTGTCTGTCGGTTCGTAAGCAAGGTGAGGTATCGGCATTCCTACCTTAATGCTCCCATGTGTTCGAGGAGCCAACCGCTGAAGGGCTGAAACTCTGCGCAGGTCGTGCGCCCTGTTATCTTCCTTCCATCGTGCCATTTCTTCTAGCACAGTTCGCAAATCGGATGATCTAGGCAACTCTGTCTGCCTGGATGACGTCTGGTGTGTGCGCGAGGGCCGATAGGTGCTTCCCTTAGTATGTGACCTCTTAGTTCTCAATCTCTCAGACCTGGAGTAACGAGTCCTAGGAGTTCTTGACTGAGTGTCGCTTGTTCTCAGGCTCCTACTCTCTGCTTGTGATGGCGTGGTATGCCTACCACGATCTTCTGAGTGGCGAGGGGGCGTATTACTTTTGCACCCCTCTCCTGTCGCCACCACTTTTCCTTTGATCTGGCGTTTTATAGACTCCATGTCCGCCGCCATCTTCCTTATTAACTCGTCTTGTTCCTTTACGCGATCCTCCAGAACTTCAAGATCGATCATCCGCCTCTGTCTTTCTGGACTTTGAGAGCGACGAGGGCTGTTAGTCCGCCTCCCCCTTGCATCCCTCCGGGGGTTCTGTCGCTGGGGCTCTAAATCCTCCATGGGAGGGATAGAAGGCAAACCTTCGTGCCTCCCACCCCCCTCTAGGGTTTGTCCGTCGATGGCGGACTGCGGCAAATCTTCATTGTGCGCATTACTTCCAACTAGAGAGAAGAAACTTGATCAAGAGGTTTTGTTCTTTCTGAGTTTCCCACAGACAGCGCCAATTGTACGAGAAAGAAATAATTCTCTTGTATAATCCTATTGATCAAGTCTGCGCTCCTCCACACGTCGTCGCTTTACTCCCTGAAAACACAAATGTGAGCTAGCCGGCGGGTGTATGCCGAATACCTCTCCGATGCCTAAGTCAGTAAAACAGACAAATAGACAAAAGCTCTGTGTATTTCAGAATCAAAGTTGTGTTATCTCTCTATAGGTGATAGTATGAGCTTTTATAGGTTCCGCATGGCACAATTCTTGTAGGACTCTTATTCCTCCATGTAGAGTCCTCCTAGGAGTCACACTCCTGAAAAATAATGCTTATCTTTTAACACCCCTCTCACTGCTTAAACCAAGTGAGATGGTTTTACCACGGTTGGATGTCAATACGACCGAGCTAAAATGACCATGCTAAAGCCGCAGATTAGACCGAGCTCCAATTAGCTCGGTTCTTCCTTTCACTGTGTGTACTTCGGTTTGACATACTCCAACTGTGCTGTTTACTTAATACCGAGCTAACCAAGTACGAGGTAGAAGTTAGCTTGGCGCTCCAACACATAGTGCCAAGCTAGCTCGGCTCTCACAAGCTCAGTGCCTAGCTAGCTCGGCCCATAACCGCTTAGTCTCTTGGACCGAAGTGAATCTAATTTTACCTCGGTCCTTCTTGCGGCCCAATTTAGACATAAATTACCCTCTCAAGTGGCAAATTGGAGTGTTAAGACGGTGGTAAGCAGTTTGCCAAGTCTTTCTTAAGTTGCTCACAAAATCACATAGATATATAAGTAAAATAATATAGTATTATGGAGAGAAACTAATGAGAGAAAGAGACGGAAGAAATATAAGGCTGTTATTGTATATTTGAATGACAAAGGCATGGTATTTTATATAGAAGAAACTCTATTAGTTTTTTAATGAGTAGACACATTTGTTCAATTCAAACTAAGTGAGATGAGTTTTAACTAAATAAATTTTTATTTTGCCAATATAAAAAATAAAAATGAAAAACTAATTCTTTATTTTAAAATTTGAAACTTAATTTTCAAGACAATCATCTTCTGATAATCACACCTGAAATCATTGCAACTTGATCTTCTGTGAGATTGGCCGCAAATCCATTGAAACTCCTTCCCTAACTGTAAATTAGCGACTCTTTAGATGAAGAACAGCAAATTGTAAAATTTGTTTTAGAATTTTTTAGTCTTATATAAACTATTTCTATAATAAACAGAAATTATATCAAACGTTCTAATGCAATTTTTTTTTAAATAAAAAGAAAAAATTATAAACAGCCTCATAAATAGCACCAAACAAAATTAGTGATTAGTTGTGGCGGTAATAACCTCCCAATTGCATTTTTCAGCATGGAGTGGTGGGTTGATGCAACTAGTAGACACTACAACAAAATGTACTTTCGACAATTATTTTTTGCGACCAAAGAAAATTTAGTAGCTAAAAGTTGTGGAATTGGCGACCAAAAATAATATTAGTCGGCAAAAGTCAAATATTTAGTTACTAATTTTTTTTAGTCGGGGAATATTAATTATTGGCGACTAAAAAAAAATTAGTTGCTAAAAATATCACAATTGGCGACAAAAAAATTTTTTAGTAGCCGTATAACTAGTTTTGGTGTAACAACTCAGATTTTTAATTATTCTGTAGAATTTATACTAATATTATTTAATCACAGTTAAGAAAATATATAATTTATTATATATTATTATGTGTAATTTTGTAAAATAATATAATTATTAGAAGTTTAGGGGTCAAAATAATAATAATAATAATGGGTGTGGTAGTAAAATAAATAAATAATTTTCTGTTGGTATACGATAAAATATAATTTAATTATGGATTAATTAGCTTATATAATTATTTATAAAGAATTAGAGTCAAAATGTAATTATAGGAAATTAATTAGATAAGTATAAATCTAAGAGATTTGAATCCAAATCTGAGAAGGATTTGCCGTGGACACGTGGAGAGAAATGGTTCGACCTGCCTCCCTATAAATGGAGAGGAGAGCAAGATCAAAGATGAAAGAAAGAAGAAAGAAAAGAGAGGAAGGAAGGAAGGAAGAAAAAAATAATAGAAGCTGAAAGGGTCTTTGATAATAGAAAAAAAAAAGTGAGGTATTAATGTTAAGGTGAGTTATATTATATCTTGAGTCACCAAAATGTATTTTACGTATGTTTTGACTTACCAAAATATATTTTATACAAGTTATGTTTTATTAGTATATTAATAAAAGTTATGTTTTATAAAGATTTCAGTTACGTGGTTTATTTTCTGACTCCTATTTGTGAAAAGGAAACCCATGGATATGTTTGCTTATATTTTAAAGAATATTTGACTATAACCTTATTGAAAAATCTAGAAACCCTAGATGTTGATTTGTGATTATGTATCAATTTTAAGCAGAATATAACAATCCCAATCAAACAATAAAAGACAAATCGACACAACAATTTTTACGTGGAAAAACCACAATTGGACACTTCCAACTGTGATAAAAAAACCACGGGCAACAGCCACAAAACAATCCACTAAGAAAATATAAAAGATTTACACAAGTATACTCTCAATTACCTAGCGAATCCACAACGCCTAATTGAACCAACCTCTATGTGTCTCTTCCAACCCCATCTTCACCTCGGAATTGTCTTTCCAATGAGCCACTCCAGAATCCCCCGAAGTTTCAGGGTCGAATTCTTCAGAATCCACTGAAGAACAACTCTCTCTTTTGTGTATAGCAAACCAAACCTTTGATGTGCTCTCTTTAAACCATGAGTTGAATACTCAATTAAACATCAAAGAAACTACCAAATTGTCTCCAGATATAAACCTTAAGATCCAAAAAGAAGATCTGGAGAACTTTTTTTAGTGTTGGGAGAAAACCAACTATTTATAGAAAACCAAAGCAATCCTAATTTCAGAAGAAAACCAACTCCTTAACGAATCTGGAAATCTGGGATCGCGTGGTCCGCTCGAGCGTGGGTCTTCCCGCTCGAGCAGAGACTTCATATTTTGTGATTTCATATAGGCTCCCCGCTCGAGCGTCCGTTTCCCCGCTCGAGGGGGGAATCACACCATCCAGTACTTTTTCAAGCATAGCAGAGATGCTGTGAACTCGCAAACCCCGCTCGAGCGCCCCTTTCCCCGCTCGAGCGGGAAGGCCAAAACTGGAAAAACTGGAAAAGTATAACATGATTGGACAGGCAACTTTGAATGTATTTTTGCATTTTGCTTCGGGCCGCGAGCTGACCTGGCAGCTCGACCCCCGTCATAATCAGCGAAGTGACAATCTTGAAAGCATTAACATCACAAACTTCTCTGTAAGGCTTGATTCGGGTTGGATTCGCATCTAATAAACTCATAGCCTTACTGAAATAAAAGTGTGAAAACAAATACAACTGAAAGGAGTTTTGTCAAACGGGGTTGCCAAAAATAAAACCTAACACTTATATACAATTATGTTTTGTAAGTACCACCACGGGAGTCCCACGCCTTGGGAGACTTAAATAACTATTGGCTTCTGTTTAGTTACTTGGTGACCCTCTGTCTGTCATGGATCCATTGACCTCTGTTCTGTGCGGAGCAAAGTGCTGTACGGAGTTAAGTGCTACATTATTGTGAGAGCTACCTCTAGAATCTGTATGAGCCACCTCTTGAATCCGTACCTCGTTTTGTGCGGACCAAAGTGCTGTGCGGAGCTAAGTGCTACACTATTGTGGGAGGCACCTCTAGAATCCGTACGAGCCACCTCTTGAATCCGTACCTCTGTTCTGATTGTCACTTATGTGACATCTGTTCTGTTCTGCTCGGTACCGTGGTTATGGTTATATATTTACATACTTTCTGTATTTCAGTTTCTTTTACTCAAATGATTTATTCACCAAATTGAGTTATATAAATGTTTTGGCCTAATTAATTATCCATGGTTATTTCGTGTCCCTTATACTCTTGATATAATATTTCTCACTCTGCCTTATGTTTATAGTTGTCTACCAATTTTCAGGAAATAATGCAATTCAGAAATAGCTTTTGGAAAGTCTTAGATGCGGGGCTATGAAATGGACACACACAGCACTTTCATGATATTTTTCTATGTAAATATCGGCCTTTTTGGTCAATATAATTTTGTAATAAAAATAGAAGTTCCAATGATTATTTTGGTACCCTTACTTAAATATTACTTCGGCTCGCGTTTATTTATTTATTTAAGAATTGGCCGTAGGTAACTCCAGTTACTGGCCATCACGATACTTAACCCTTGGGTACGGGGAGCGGGTCGTGACATTTGGCTACTAAAATTGTTTAAGTAGCCGAATGAAAAAAAAAATTATTTTTTTAGTCGCCAAAAGTATATTTTCAGCGACAAAAGAATATTTTAGTAGCCGTATAGTTAGTTTTTGCTACTAAAATTGTTTAGTAGCTAAATAAAAAGAAAAAAAAATTATTCTTTTATCTTTGGCGACAAAATTTGGTCGCTAAAAGTATATTTTCAGTGACAAAAGAATATTTTAGTAGCCGTATAGTTAGTTTTAGCTATTAAAATTGTTTAGTAGCCGAATGAAAAGAAAAAAAAATTATTTTCATCTTTGGTGACCAAAAATTTGGTCGCCAAAAATATATTTTCAGCGACAAAAGACTATTTTAGTTGCCAAAAAACCAAAATATTTAAAGGGAGATTTCAAATTTTGGAGGGATTAAAAAAGTAATTAGCGACTAAAATATTTAGTCACGAATTGTTATTAATTATATATGTATTTTGTTTCCAACCGAAACTGTAACAAACCAACAACTATCTCTCTATTTTCAGCGTCTCTCTCCCTCTCCGCTGCTCCTCTCCCCTCCTTCTCTCACCGCCACTCCTCCTCGCGCTCGTCGATAACTGGAGCACCTCCTTCTCTTCCACTATCACCATCGTGAAGAGTTCTCTTCCACTATCACCATCGTGAAGAGGGAAGACTATAAACGCACCAAACATGACTCTGTTTTCTCCGAATGGAAGGTGTCTCTCTCTCTCTCTCTCTCTCTCTCTCTCTCTCTCTCTCTCTCCCCCCCCTCTCCCCCTCCCTTCCTCTCAGTTTCGCAAAAAAAATTATCATTATGAGGGACTTTCAATGTGTTGCAAGAGAGATCTGTTATTCATTCATGCCTCATGTGCTAGTGTTTGTAAAAATGGGTAAGTCTGTTTTCCTGTGTTGGTGAGCAAACTAATCTTTTTGATTTATGCTCACAAAGTGTATGTAAAAATGTCATGAGAGGTTTTGAGGACTGGTTTGTTGGTTCAGTAATTAAGTTGACTGCATGCTTTATTGTTGGTTGTAGAATAAATTTATTTTTGTTTTTGCTAGGATTATCTATTGAAATTTTATTATTTTGTAGAATGTTGTTATTAATCCTCATAACATAATTGTAGAATCTAAGCAAAATGAATTGTGGCGAGAGATTCTTGTTTCCATGAGTAATGCTATTGTTAAAATTGTCAATTGTCCAAGTGTCTAAATGTAACAAAGCCTAGATGAAAACACTATCAAATTATAGCTGGAGAGAGTATTACACAAATCCTCTTCACTATATCAGGCAGACATTCATGGCAAAAATTCACTCTAATATTGTATTTGGAACTAGGTAAAGGAATTTTTTTAAAAAAAAAACTCTTGTCCCTTTAAAATAACATTTGGATGATGTGGCAAGTTTGGTTATTGCCAAACTTGTTGCCAAATTTGAGAGATGAAATGGCAATTGCCAAATTTGGTAGGGGTTATAGCAACCCATTAGAGCAAGATTTTTGAAATTTTTTTTCAAATTTTGACAATGTCAGCTCAAATAACTTGCTATTGGAGATACTCTTAGTAAGGCTAAATTAGCAAAACAAGCCAAAAGTCAAAAGTTAGGCTCTAAAAGTTATTCCCAAACAAACCCTTAATAAATAAAATATTTGTGAAAAATCTTGAAAAAATCCTCTAAATACAAAATAAATAAATAAAAATTCACTACATTTTTTGTATTTATTGAATTATTTTTAGATTTCTCCACAATTTTTTTACTTTTTAAATACATTCAAGTTAGGTGCATTTAAAAAAAAAAAATAGTAAATACAACAAAACACAAAAAGATAAAAAATTCAAAAATGTATTTAAAAACACAAAATCAAACAGAGTTAATGTTAAGTACCTAAAAAAAATTAATTACGAAAATTTTCATAATTTGAAATATAAGAAATAAAATCATTTTTAGTGTAATCCATCACTATATTTAAATTTATATTATAAATTCAAATAGTAAACACTTGTGATAGTGAAAAAAAAACAACATTGGTGAATTAGAGAACATTGCAGAACCTTCTTTTCAAGGCAGTGGCATTGTAGAAAAAGTGTGGCAAGAAATAGAGGGTAGACAAAGTAACGCAATCCCGGTTTTGCCATTGGAGACTTCTCTATTGCGGTGATTTTTGTTGATGTGTTAATTAGCCATAGTGACTTCAAGGCTATATATAAGTGACTTCACGGCTTAATATTGGATGCTTTTGGTTTGTGATCGCCGCCTCTTTTTCATTGACAAACACAAAGGACATTTAATTTTGAGGGTCGTCCTCAGTGATTGGTGAGTGTGAGTGTGCTCTCCATACAATTGTTTAAGGTTTGATTTTTAAGAAATAGAAAAGCGTTACAGTGATTGTTGTGCCTCAATTTGAGATGTATTATAGACTTATTTTTATGATCCGAACCGTTATTTTGTAGGGTTTGTTGAGTACTTCATGCTTACCAAAAATCATATTAATCGGATATCAATATCTATATGATCAATAACCAAAAAAATAAACAATAAGTTTTTTTTTTTTTGAGAAATAGCATAAAAAATATGCATTTCGATCATATAGTTATTGATAGCCGATTAATATGATTTTTGGTAGGCATGAAGTATTCAACAAACTCTACAAAATGAACAGTTCGGATTATAAAAATAAGTCCATAATACATCTCAAATTGAGGCACAACAGTGACCCCATTTCTTGATTTTTATGACTAAATCGTAAAAAATTAATTTTTCGTGAACTATCTAGTCTTGATATGGATGGCCTACCTTCAATCGGACCAGAAAGGAGATTAATCGAGGTATGTATGAGCTGACCAGACAACCTAACTGCTAAAAAAAAAAAAATCTAAGGACGTTTCTCTAAGGGGCAATTTCAATTCAGTGTAAATTTTTAGAAAAAATTATAAATAAGTGATAAACTTTATACACATTTATAATTAAATTCATAAACTTTTATATGATTTTGTAATAATTTTCTGATAGATCAACTGATAAGTAATTTCCCCTTTATCTAATGGCACCATGACAACGTTTATCATCCATGGTTGAGCTTCTCCAATGGAACAAGGAAATTTTTGGTATTTTATAGTTATACTATGTTGCTTTAATGTGTATTTATAGTTGAAGTATCGTATATTTTTTGTATTGTATTGTGATTCTTTTTAGACCATAGTGAAATCACAGTGACCATGAATCATAATTCTTTTTAAAAATTTTGAAAATAAACGTCATAAAATTTGTGTCTATTTGGTTTGGTTTTTCAAAAATTGTTCTCAAATGAGTTTTTATTGAATTTTTGTGATATTTTAATCATTTTATATATATATATATATATATATATTTTTAGATACACTTAATCAAGATACATATAAAAAGTAAAATAAATTGACTAAAAAAAAAATACTAAAAACAAATAAAAAATCGAACAAAAATCTGTGTTTTTTTGTTCAGATTTTCATTTGTTTTTAGTGAATTTTTAATCATATTTTAGTTAAATTTTTTTATTTCTTAGATGCATCTAATCTTAATGTATCTAAAAAGTAAAAACAAATAACTAAAATCTGGAAGGAAAAAAAAATCAATATAGACCAATGAAAATCCACCTAAACAAAAACCTCGTCACCATTAATCTTTTGCTTTCATGAAAATACATATTTTTCTGTGGATTTTTTTAATTATTTTTTTGTCTGATCTCATTTTTTGCTACTAAATTAATCTTAATGATTAGTAAAACTCGTTTAAATAATACTGCTGATCATGATCCATCTTCTACTCCATTAAAATCATAGATATACATATATGTTTCTTCGTTCAAAAAATATGTATATGTATGTTCTTTATTAAGGAAATTATTCAATTCTCTCGAAATATCAGGTATTTGTATTTTTTAACCAATTATTATTCAATATGTCCCTCATTTTTCCCACTCACCTAACACAGTACTCCACTTACTTACCTTCTCCACCAATTATAATAGTATAAAATAATACGTGTTTATATTCCGAGGTTAGTGTCCTTTTTGCCAATATATATCTATATAATAAGGAAATTATTCAATTTTCTCGAAATATCACGTATTTGTATTCTTTAACCAATTATTATTCAATATGTCCCTCATTTTTCCCACTCACCTAACACAGTACTCCACTTACTCACCTTCTTCACCAATTATAATAGTATAAAATAATACGTGTCTATATTCCGAGGTTAGTGTCCTTTTTGCCAATATCACTGCTGGAAAATTGACTTTCAACGGTGTTTCAAAAACGTCGCTATAGGTCTAAAAAGCGCTGCCAAAGATTTTTATGGCGTTTAAAATTTTCGTCGCAGATACGGCCGTCGCAATAGCTTAACAGCGTTTTAAAAACGTCGCTAAAAACATTAGACGACGTTTTTAAAACGTCGCAAAATCCTTAAAGCTGACATCATTTAGTGGCATTTTTCCAAAAAACGCCACCTTTCTTCATTTTTATACTTTATATGACATCATTTAGCGACTTCTGCTAAAAACACCATTTTTTTTTAAAATAACACAGGGCCCAATTAATTGAGAATTTAACTAGAGAGAGAGAGAGAATTAACTGAAAATTTATATAAAATAACATAGATTATCTCAAATTTGAATTACAATGCCAAATTGAAAACCATAAAAATTTCACTTTATCTCCTTAGAAATTTATCCCTACAACTTTCCAAATCTCAACCATCCACTGTCCAACAGTCTGAATTTTCTTCAAATCACCCCCCATTTTGTTTTTCAATTGTGCAAACCAATCTGCAACCCAAATCTTTACTTTGCAACCAGCAAAAATTTGTTTGTTGACACTAATTATATTCCTAACACCCTGTTCAAAAATAAAATGAAAATGAGAGCACACCTAATCAACAAAACTTGTTACCACAGTTGTGGAAAAGCAATAATTGAGAGAAAATTTTCAACTTCCACAACAATCAATTTTTTCTAAATACAAATCAACAAATAAATACACAATTTAGTGGACTGCCCAGAAAAATCTAAGATCAAAAAATATTGATGCACAAGTTGTCAATAAAGGACCACCCATATTATAAACACCCAAATTCAAAAGATTTAGGTTGGTAGGTAGGCCAAATATAAAGCAAGAACAATATTTTTCATGCTGTAAGAGAGAACATTCTGATGTATCTATTAAAGCAAAAGATTAAATTTATATGTCCTAACACTGCAATCTTTTTACTGAAAGATTCAAAATAGCACAAAGCAAAAAAATACAGGAAAAAAAAATTACAAAACAACAACAATGAGGAGCTTTGAAGCCAAGCAGAACAAATTAATGGTACTCACTAGTTACCATCCCAGCCCACCACCAAGGTTCCAACAAATATGAGTACCCTCCTGACCCTGAACAAAATGAGGACACGATGGTTACAATAACATAAAAGATTTATATACACATCTCCGCGCACATATATTCATGTAAGTACTTCTATGTCTTTTGATGGGCATATGTATATATATACACTATCTATACTATATTATTATATAAAGTGTATAAGTCAGTTGAAGTGAACACTTTCTCTGTCACGCCTATTTGATTTTTCAAAAATGCCTACAACAATTGATAAGTTTAAAAATTGTCATGTGAAACTGATTCAGAAATTTAAAACTCCATTCATCATCTTCATTCATAAACTATGTATCTTTGCACAAGCATTGTGTGTACACTCAAAGGTTCTACAAAGACCAAAATAATAAATAGAGCACTAAGTCTGGACTTCTAACCCTGTATGTCATCCATAGTCACCAAGAAGAAGAAAGCATGGTGCAAATTCATATCGCTTACCTTTCACATGTCTTAGTCCATTATGCTTCTTGTGGGGTAGCAGCTTCTTAACATTATAATGCTAGTGATGATAGTCAAGAGCATGAAGGACACCCTGCACAAAAATCAAAAACCATGTGAGCAAGGCTTTGACACAACCTTTTTCAGGTACCTTGTACAAAATCCAAGCAGCAGCATCACTTATTGCAAAATACCCATGTCTAAAAATGGCAAATTTTTATTTTATTTTTCATTTTTCAATTATTTTTTCGTTGTTGGAAATTGCCTGTAACTTTATACAATTACAAAAAACTCTGACAGTGTGCTTAGCCAACCCAAACGACAAATTCTTCATCAGTTCTTCAATATCATTCATGATACGAGCAAAACAGGAAATCACAAAGATCACAAGAATTGAGTGAAAAGGAAAAATGTTGGGAACTTCTTTCTTAAGTACAGTGTTGGAATAGGACCTTTGAAAGAATAGAAAAGTTATTATTCAATTTTTCAAACCAACACTTTATTTAAACTCTGTTTTATTCCATGAAAAAGCCAACTTCAGTTCAGCAAATGAGTGACAACTGAACCATGTTAATGGCAGGGCAAGTTTCTATATCATAGATTCATATTGAAATAATTGACCTACCAAGATAAGATAAACGACACCACAATCAAGAAGCATGTAGCTTGCTATGTTTTGGAGAAGAATGAGCTCCTTCCGTTCCCCAAAGTCCTCAGGGTAAGCTCTTGTCATCACTGCAACACTGAAAGTAACAATAGTGACCTATGATTCACAAATAGAACTAAAATTTCACTAAAATGTCCGATTGTTTCACTGAAAGTTTCCATCAATGATTAAATAATTTCGTGATAATTCAGTTCTTTTTTCTTTTTCCTTTTCTTGGTAGTGATAATTCAGCTCACATATAGCTTCTTACACACTAAAGAGCAGTCAAAACTATGCAACCAAATATCTATTTTTTGGTAAACAGGTCAACCAATACCCACTTCACATTACCTACCTTGTAAAAAACTAAAATATTTAATATATTCTGAAAACTTGTAACTATACAAAATAAGATCATGTTGGATTTGGATTTGATCATGCCAAGAATCCAACTAAACCACAGGCAGTGTTGTCAAAATCGCATGATACGTATTGTATCATATGGAAAAAGATACGTAACATTCTTTGTAAAAATCAAACACTGACAGAACCTCTACTGTACAAAACTACAACCATTCAGAAAGATGAACTCAATGTTGATTAATGTGATGGACCAACAAACATTTTTGTGTAATATTCACACTTATTTATCACTTATATTAACTTATATTTCATTTATTTTTATCTCACCTTTTATTTTTACCTTTGCAAATCTCTATATAAATTATAATCAATCCATGTTTGCAAAAGAATAATTAAACACAAGAAACAGTGGAAACCAATTTATGGAAAGTAGCAAGGTAACAAATGAGGGAATCAAAAAAGACCCACCAGATGCACAAACTACAGGGCCATCATAAGCAAGGTAAGGAAGGAGGGAATCAAAGAAGACTCACTAGAGTGGAAATCAGGTGTCTGAACAAAACTTACAGATCTGAATGAAAGCAATCAATCGATCAAATCGAGAGAGAGTGTTCGATCGCGATCAATAGACTAAAAATCAATCGATCGATCGATCTATGTTCACTTTAACATAAATTAATGTATATATATATATAATAGATCTAAGATCGTAGATACAAATCTGAGTTCGTATATAAACAATCAAAAAATCAGAGAATGAGACTCACAAAATTAATCTTCAAATCGGATTGATCGAGAGCTTTGAGCCAAGATAGAGAGAGCCAGATAGAGATTACGATCGTGAATCGGAGCTTTGAGCCAAGATGGAGATCGTGATCGTGATCGTGAATCGGAGCCGGATAGAGAGCTCGATCCAGTGAACTTTCACCATAAGAAAGAGGAGTGATGAGGAGACAAAAAAAACCCTAGATCTATCTCAGGACTGAGAGAAACGGAAGAATGAAAAACGCGTGGGCTTAAAGGGGAAATATGTTAATACACCCAGGATGCGTATTTTTTTAAATTAGTTGGTTATAAAACATTTTGAAAACCTTTTAAACAACGTTTTTTAAAAAAACGCCATAACAAAAATGTTGTTATAGGCCAATTTTCTTGTAGTGTATCTATATAACAAGGAAGCTAAGATTTTGAATCTGTATGGGACTTTTGTCCCTTTGTCCAAATTTTAACCAGTAGATTGTTTTTAATCTAAGGGCTAAAAACATCTCACTCTCACCCTCTCTCAACGCACATCCTCTTTCTCTCACACACATACTCCTCTTCTCTCTTCCTGTTTTCAAATTTGGAACACCCACACACACCCTCTCTCTCTCTCTCTCTCTCTCTCTCTCTCTCTCTCTCTCTACCTCCATCAGAGCCCATTCCTGTGTTTCCTTGTCGGAGCCCAACTGTCACGACCCAAACCCGCCCCTATGGGTTTAGCACCGTAACCGGCCAGTAATCCGAGATTACCGAAGGCCTGCTTAACAGTAATACAGAGTACAGGGGCTGGCAGAAGCCAAAACAGTAATTAAAAGATGTCCAACGAGCTGTGACAGTCTGTATGCAAAAAGACTTTTTATAACATATTCACATTCGAAACAAAACAGCACGTATATACATCATATGCAGATATTCGGTTAGGGGCCGAATCCCTACCATAACAGTACAGTATAGGTACAGTCTATACAGTATTACAAAAACAGATACAAAAGGAGGAAATCTAAGACACCCCTAGGTAGCCTTAGCTTGAACAGATCTGGAACCTCACAGTGAGGCACGAAGGTTGGCTTGACAAAATAGGAGCTTAGCCTGACGCTCCTAGCAACGGTCCGGTGCCTGTACACCTACATATATATATGAGCAGTGAGCTAAAACCCAGTGAATAACACATACGTAAAGAGGTTAAGAATGAATGTCCTTTCAGTATTGAAAACAGCCATTTATCAGTATATCAGTCATTCAGTTTGTGGCTCATATTTCATGCCATAACAGTCATTCAAAAATTATAATAGTCATATGTGGTATATCCAATAGCAAAACAGTGCAGTAGGTCTTGATAGACCGAACAGTCAGTTGATGGCCATCACATCAGTAAACAGTAGTGGTTCCAAACATGGGAACCGACAGAGATCTCTGTGACAGTAGCAGTACAGTACAGTAACAGTAAATTGCTATGGATGCCACGAATACAGTTCACAAATAGGACAAACATTCATTCAGTAAGAAATATCATTTCAGAAAGCAGTACAGTTGTTCATTCAGAAATATTCATGATTGAACATATCTTTACAACATTGTTACTCACTGAGCACTGGGCTATAAGTAGCTAGAGCGTCCTCGGATGCCAACCCTACACAGTTACAGAACGAACACACACTAAGCTACACAGTTGGGAAAATAATAACTTAATCCCTAATTTGCCTCGGTGTGGTTCTACATCAATATCCTCCTTAAGATGCATTAAACATGCCCTAGGAATGCCTAGGATGGAAAGAGGATGCAAAGATACACTTTTAAACACTTTACAAAATTTTCAAAAAACAGGGGTCACCCTCGAGCGTGGCTTTCTAGCTCGAACGGACATGCAGACAAAGGATCCCCGCTCGAGCGTCACTTTCTTCGCTCGAGCAGACTGTAAAACATGGCAAAAGTACTGGATGCATAAAATTCATGCTCGACGGGCGCTCGACCCCCGCTCGAGCGTGAGACACAAGTCCTCGCTCGAGCGTGCATTCCCTCGCTCGAGCGGACTGTAAAACACATGAAAGTACTGGATACACGCATTTCCCGCTCGAGCGTTACTTTCCCCGCTCGAGCGGACTGCATGAACTCAGAGTGTACGCTCGAGCGTGAAGTCCTACGCTCGAGCGTGGGTCCAAATTCTGGAAATTCCATATTGAACCTACAAGCTCAAAACTCAACTTCAAAGCATCAAATTCGATCCCTTTGGGCTAATTTTCTGGAAAACTCTTGTAAACTCATAGTATAACATGTTTTGAAAATCAATTTTGTAAAATCAAGCCCAAAGGTAAGTTAATTAACCACATTTTCAACAATAATTTCGAGAACATGATGTACATGCAACATGTACGAATTTGATCAACTTCAAAGCTTCTAATACAAGAACAAATGAATCAATCCTTTCAAAAACATGATGAATTCATGGACTATAGCTAGAATATAAACATGCATGTGAAGATTTCCATGAAATCAACTCAAAACTCAACAATGTAAACATGCATGCATGAATCAGGCTTCAATTCAACATGCTAGAACCAATTCAAGACCTTAAAACTCTAAACTTCCATGAACCGTGCAACATATGACTTAATTTAACAATCAAGAAGATGATTCTCCTACCTTATGCCTTGAATTCAAAGTATGGGAGTCTAATGTTGCAAATCTTCTACAATTCCTTCCAAATTCCAAGCCAAAACAAGATGAAATCAAGCTAACTCCTATCTCTCTCTCTCTAGTCGGTTTGGCTCAAGAAATGGGCTGATGAAATGATATAAAATCAAGTCTCAAAGGGTTGTAGAGATAGGCCACTAAATGGCAAAAGGGTAAATAAGTCTAACTTATGTAATTTAGCTTTATTTAATTTAATTCAATCATACCAAATCACATTTCAATTAAATATACCATAAAATCACATAAATTCTAATTAGCATGAAACATTAATCAATTTCGGATTCGGCCGCCAATAAGGCCTTCAATTTGCAGTTTAAACATAATACATGAATAGATAATTTGATGGCAAACAGATAGAAATGCATTAAACTAATATACTCAATCAATCAGTTCAGGATTTCAGTCAATCAGTCAATTAACATGCTTAATCATAGATTAGCACTAATCAGTGGTGAGGGTTGTCACAGTCTCCCCTCTTTATAAAGAGTTTGGTCCTCCAAACTCGAGTTACCTTCATTCTGGAAGAAAACAGGATTCAGCGGAAACAATTCAGGATACTGTTTCATCATATCATCCTCCCTCTCCCAGGTGGCATAAACGCCACCATGGCTCTGCCAATCAACTTTCACTAGCGGGATCTCTTTGTTCCTCAACTTCTTGATCCGTCTGTTTACAATCTAAATAGGTCGTTCTTCATAAGTGTAGTCATCACTTAGTACTACACGGGTAGGCTCAATCACATGGAAGGGATCCCGAAGGTAATCTCTCAACATTGAAATGTGGAACACGTTATGCATATGCTCCATTTCAGGAAGAAGCGCTACTTGATACGCCACCGTATTAATCTTTTCAATAATCTCCTACGGTCCGACATATCTCGGCGCTAGCTTACCCTTGACTCCAAAACGAGTCTGGTCTTTCATCGGTGTCACTTTAACAAAAGCATGATCACTTATTTCATACTCTCTGTCTCGCCTTCGGACATCCGCATAACTTTTCTGTCGGCTTTGTGCGGTTTTCAGTCTCTGTTGAATCAGTTTCACTTTTTCAGTAGTTTCCTACACAATTTCGGACCCAAGCAAAGGCCCATCTCCAACTTCTGCCCAGCAAATTGGAGATCGACATTTCCTGCCATACAAAGCCTCAAAAGGTGCCATACCAATACTCGAGTGAAAACTGTTGTTGTAGGCGAATTCAGCCAACGGTAAATGGCTTTCCCAATTTCCTTGGAAATCAAGAACACACATTCTCAGCAAATCTTCCAGAGTCTGGATGGTTCTTTCTGACTGGCCATCTGTCTGAGGATGGTATGCACTACTCAGTCTCAGTTCAGTACCCAATGCTGTCTGTAGGCTTTGCCAAAATCTCGATGTAAACTTCGAGTCCCTATCAGAAACAATAAACACAGGCACTCCGTGCAATCTAACAATTTCATCAATATAAATTACAGCCAATTTGTCCGCATTATAGATTGCTTTGACAGGTAAGAAATGAGCAGATTTAGTCAGTCTATCAACAATAACCCAAATTGAATCCATACCTTTACTGGAGCGAGGTAAACCAACAATGAAATCCATAGTGATATGTTCCCATTTCCACTCCGGTATCGGTAAGGGTTGCAGTAAACCTGCGGGTCGTTGATGTTCGGCTTTAACTTGCTGGCAATGAAGACATTTCGACACAAAATTAGCAATCTCTTTCTTCATTCTCGACCACCAGAAATTCAGTTTCAAGTCTTGGTACATTTTTGTATTTCCTAGATGGATAGACAGTTTTGAATTGTGGCCTTCTTGCAGAATTCTTCTCTTCAGTTCAGAATCACTCGGAACACACAATCTTCCCTGAAATTTCAACACATTATTCTCAAATTTGAAGTCCGGCCTCGGTTTGGATTCCCGTTCTTCGATGATCTTCCTCAAGAAGTCATCATGTTGTTGTTTCTCTTTAATCTCTTCAATCAGTGCCAGTTGAGCAGAAATAGCGGATATTGTTCCACCTTGTTCACGCAATACAATCTCAATTCCAAGTCTTTCAAGGTCACATAGCAATTCTTTCTGCCCGGTGAGTAAACAGGCTAAATTTTCGATCGATTTCCGACTCAGTGCATCAGCAACAGTGTTAGCTTTTCCTAGATGGTACAGAATTTGCAGATCGTAATCTTTTATCAGTTCTAACCATCTTCGCTGTCTCATGTTCAGTTCTTTCTGTGTGAAGAAGTATTTCAAACTCTTGTGGTCTGTATACACCTCACATGTTGCCCCATAAAGGTAGTGACGCCAAATCTTCAGTGCAAACACTACTGTAGCAAGTTCCAGGTCATGGGTCGGGTAGTTCTTTTCATGCGGTCTCAGTTGTCGGGAAGCATATGCAATAAATTTACCATTCTGCATTAAAACACATCCTAAACCCTTATAAGAAGCATCACTATATACAGTATAACCATCCGTACCTGAGGGTAAGGTGAGAATCGGTGCAGTCACTAGTCGAGTTTTCAACTCCTGAAAGGCTGATTCCCTTTGGTCGGTCCAGTCAAATGATGTCCCCTTCTGAGTCAGTTGTGTCAGTGGTAGGGCAATTTTGGAGAAATCTTTGACGAACCTTCTGTAATACCCGGCTAAGCCTAGGAAACTTCGGACTTCAGTAACATTTGCCGGTCTGGGCTAGTTCACTACTGCTTCAATTTTCTGTGGGTCAACTGTAACACCATCCTTACTGATCACATGTCCTAAAAACATCACACTGTCTAGCCAAAATTCACATTTAGTTAGTTTTGCATAAAGTTTCTGTTCTCTTAGGATCTGTAGGGTAATGTTCAAATGACGCTCATGTTCTTCCGTGCTTTTGGAATAAATCAAAATGTCATCTATGAAAACAACTATAAATTCATCAAGGTATGGTTTGAAAATCCTATTCATAAGGTCCATAAATGCAGCAGGTGCATTGGTAACTCCGAAAGGCATAACAAGAAATTCGTAATGTCCGTACCTCGTTCGAAAGGCAGTCTTTTCAATGTCCCCTGTCTTGACTTTCAACTGGTGATATCCAGATCTAAGGTCAATCTTGGAGAACACTTGGGCACCCTGTAACTGGTCAAATAAATCATCAATACGAGGCAATGGATATTTATTTTTCACTGTTACCTTGTTCAGTTCACGATAGTCAATGCAGAGTCTCAGTGAGCCGTCTTTCTTTTTCACAAACAAAACTGGTTTGCCCCACGGTGAAGTACTGGGCCTGATGAACTTCTTATCTAACAGTTCTTGCAGCTGAACTTTCAACTCTTTCAATTCAGTCGGTGCCATTTTGTAAGGAGCTTTAGATATTGGCTGTGTGCCCGGAATCACATCAATGGTGAACTCAATGTCCCTGTCAATCAAATCCCCTGGCAAATCATCTGGGAAAACATCTGGGAATTCTCTGACTATAGGAATATTGTTCACATCAGTGTTAGCATCAGTAGGTACGGTCAATACGGAACATAGATACCCCTTACACCCTTTTCTAATCAGTTTAAAGCTTCCATGGATGAAATCAGATATGGGGGAGGTACTACTCCAACTCCGTTAAACACGAATTTAGGCAATCCAGGTGGATGAAAAATAACTTGTTTTGTTACACAGTCTATGGTAGCATGGTATTTTGTTAACCAGTCCATTCCCAATATTACATCGAAATGGTCAATGTTCAATGGCAGTAAATCAATATACAAATGCGCATCTCCAACAATAATCTCACATGCAGGGTACATATAAGCACAAGTCATGGATCCCCCAACAAGTGAAGATACAACTAACAGATAGTTCATAGGTTCCAGTGGTCTATTTAATTTTTGCGAAAAAACATGCGATACATATGAATGCGTAGACCCCGAATCAATCAGAACATAAGCATTTTGAGCACAAATTGAGAGTATACCTGACACGACGGTATTCCATACATCTCCCAGTACGAGTGCGAACACTCGGCCTTGCCTCATAGGCTCTTTTCCAGTGGCTTTGGGGTTGGGTTTCGGTGGAGCAGTTGATGCTGCTGCGCTGGCTGCAGCTTTACTATAGCCCTGAGGAGAAGAAGGGCAATCTTTGACCATGTGGCCCACCTTGCCACACCTGTAACAAGCACCTGAAATTTTATAACAAACCCCTTTATATTTCTTACCACATTCAGAACAGGGCGGTATGAAACCACTTCCCTGACTGGAACTGGTTGTCGACCCCGTATTTTGCTTTTTCTTCAATGAACTGTTCTGACCTTTCTTAAATTTAAAACCCCGTCTCTTACCACGCCATTCAGACGCTGGTGTTTCAGTCTGTTTCAATGCTTCGATATTCGACTCAGCCATTATTGCTCGATCAAGAACATCCACGTATTTCAGCAATTTCAAAACGTTGATTCTGTCAAGAATTTCTACATTAAGGCCGCCTTCAAACTTCTTGGCCTTTTTGTAATCAGTGTCAACCATGTGCGGTGCGTATCTGGCGAGTTCAGTAAACTTTGACTCATACTCAGCCACGGACATAAAACCTTGTCTCAGCTGTTCAAACTCGGTTACCTTGCGGTCTCTGACACACTGTGGGAAGTATTTCTCAAAGAAGGCTCCCTTAAACTGAGCCCAATTCATAGCAATGTTGGTATCGCGGACCAGCATCCACCACCTTCTGGCTTCTTCTTGTAAGGTGAAGGTAGCCAGTAGCACTTTGTGTGCTTCAGAACATGGAAACACTTCAAATAATTTTTCAGTTTCTAGCACCCACGCTTCGGCCTTCAATGGTTCAAGGCCTCCCTGAAATGATGGCAGTTTCATCTTACTGAACTTCTGTGTTAGAGCAATGATGTCATCATTCACATTCTGTTCCGGCTGTACCGGAGGGGGTGGGGGCTGTTGATTCTGTTGTTGCTGTTGCCTTAAGGCTTCGGTTAGCAGTTCAACTGTTCTTTCTAATCTCGCTATTCTGGCGTCAGATGATTCAGTTTCATCGGTAGTCCTAGCATTGTCCATTTCACTATATGCAACACAGTAATAACAAACATAGGCAGTTGCATACTTTAAACATACTAACACATTAGCAGATATAATCATGTCGTGGCCACACACTTTTTTCAATGCTCATGTAATGCCCTAATTACTTTTCTAAGACATCATATAGCTCATTTGGACACGTGTGTGCGGTATAACTCGTGGTTTAGCATCGCTCTGATACCACTCTGTCACGACCCAAACCCGCCCCTATGGGTTTAGCACCGTAACCGGCCAGTAATCCGAGATTACCGAAGGCCTGCTTAACAGTAATACAGAGTACAGGGGCTGGCGGATGCCAAAACAGTAATTAAAAGATGTCCAACGAGCTGTGACAGTCTGTATGCAAAAAGACTTTTTATAACATATTCACATTCGAAACAAAACAGCACGTATATACATCATATACAGATATTCGGTTAGGGGCCGAATCCCTACCATAACAGTACAGTATAGGTACAGTCTATACAGTATTACAAAAACAGATACAAAAGGAGGAAATCTAAGACACCCCTAGGCAGCCTTAGCTTGAACAGATCTGGAACCTCACAGTGAGGCACGAAGGTTGGCTTGACAAAATAGGAGCTTAGCCTGACGCTCCTAGCAACGGTCCGGTGCCTGTACACCTACATATATATATGAGCAGTGAGCTAAAACCCAGTGAATAACACATGCGTAAAGAGGTTAAGAATGAATGTCCTTTCAGTATTGAAAACAGTCATTTATCAGTATATCAGTCATTCAGTTTGTGGCTCATATTTCATGCCATAACAGTCATTCAAAAATTATAATAGTCATATGTGGTATATCCAATAGCAAAACAGTGCAGTAGGTCTTGATAGACCGAACAGTCACTTGATGGCCATCACATCAGTAAACAGTAGTGGTTCCAAACATGGGAACCGACAGAGATCTCTGTGACAGTAGCAGTACAGTATAGTAACAGTAAATTGCTATGGATGCCACGAATACAGTTCACAAATAGGACAAACATTCATTCAGTAAGAAATATCATTTCAGAAAGCAATACAGTTGTTCATTCAAAAATATTCATGATTGAACATATCTTTACAACATTGTTACTCACAGAGCACTGGGCTATAAGTAGCTAGAGCGTCCTCGGATGCCAACCCTACACAGTTACAGAACGAACACACACTAAGCTACACAGTTGGGAAAATAATAACTTAATCCCTAATTTGCCTCGGTGTGGTTCTACATCAATATCCTCCTTAAGATGCCTTAAACATGCCCTAGGAATGCCTAGGATGGAAAGAGGATACAAAGATACACTTTTAAACACTTTACAAAATTTTCAAAAAACAGGGGTCACGCTCGAGCGTGGCTTTCTACGCTCGAGCGGACATGCAGACAAAGGATCCCCGCTCGAGCGTCACTTTCTTCGCTCGAGTGGACTGTAAAACATGGCAAAAGTACTGGATGCATAAATTCACGCTCGACGGGCGCTCGACCCCCGCTCGAGCGTGAGACACAAGTCCTCGCTCGAGCGTGCATTCTCTCGCTCGAGCGGACTATAAAACACATGAAAGTACTGGATACACACATTTCCCGCTCGAGCGGACTGCATAAACTCAGAGTGTACGCTCGAGCGTGAAGTCCTACGCTCGAGCGTGGGTCCAAATTCTGGAAATTCCATATTGAACCTACAAGCTCAAAACTCAACTTCAAAGCATCAAATTCGATCCCTTTGGGCTAATTTTCTGGAAAACTCTTGTAAACTCATAGTATAACATGTTTTGAAAATCAATTTTGTAAAATCAAGCCCAAAGGTAAGTTAATTAACCACATTTTCAACAATAATTTCGAGAACATGATGTACATGCAACATGTACGAATTTGATCAACTTCAAAGCTTCTAATACAAGAACAAATGAATCAATCCTTTCAAAAACATGATGAATTCATGGACTATAGCTAGAATATAAACATGCATGTGAAGATTTCCATGAAATCAACTCAAAACTCAACAATGTAAACATGCATGCATGAATCAGGCTTCAATTCAACATGCTAGAACCAATTCAAGACCTTAAAAATCTAAACTTCCATGAACCGTGCAACATATGACTTAATTTAACAATCAAGAAGATGATTCTCCTACCTTATGCCTTGAATTCAAAGTATGGGAGTCTAATGTTGCAAATCTTCTACAATTCCTTCCAAATTCCAAGCCAAAACAAGATGAAATCAAGCTAACTCCTATCTCTCTCTCTCTAGTCGGTTTGGCTCAAGAAATGGGCTGATGAAATGATATAAAATCAAGTCTCAAAGGGTTGTAGAGATAGGCCACTAAATGGCAAAAGGGTAAATAAGTCTAACTTATGTAATTTAGCTTTATTTAATTTAATTCAATCATACCAAATCACATTTCAATTAAATATACCATAAAATCACATAAATTCTAATTAGCATGAAACATTAATCAATTTCGGATTCGGCCGCCAATAAGGCCTTCAATTTGCAGTTTAAACATAATACATGAATAGATAATTTGATGGCAAACAGATAGAAATGCATTAAACTAATATACTCAATCAATCAGTTCAGGATTTCAGTCAATCAGTCAATTAACATGCTTAATCATAGATTAGCACTAATCAGTGGTGAGGGTTGTCACAGTCTCCCCTCTTTATAAAGAGTTTGGTCCTCCAAACTCGAGTTACCTTCATTCTGGAAGAAAACAGGATTCAGCGGAAACAATTCAGGATACTGTTTCATCATATCATCCTCCCTCTCCCAGGTGGCATAAACGCCACCATGGCTCTGCCAATCAACTTTCACTAGCGGGATCTCTTTGTTCCTCAACTTCTTGATCCGTCTGTTTACAATCTAAATAGGTCGTTCTTCATAAGTGTAGTCATCACTTAGTACTACACG
The DNA here is from genome assembly GCA_036172215.1 of Camellia granthamiana. Classification (NCBI taxonomy): domain Eukaryota; kingdom Viridiplantae; phylum Streptophyta; class Magnoliopsida; order Ericales; family Theaceae; genus Camellia; species Camellia granthamiana. Next base: position 10,531,067 of record CM069913.1, on the reverse strand, counting down.
GGTAGGCTCAATCACATGGAAGGGATCCCGAAGGTAATCTCTCAACATTGAAATGTGGAACACGTTATGCATATGCTCCATTTCAGGAAGAAGCGCTACTTGATACGCCACCGTATTAATCTTTTCAATAATCTCCTACGGTCCGACATATCTCGGCGCTAGCTTACCCTTGACTCCAAAACGAGTCTGGTCTTTCATCGGTGTCACTTTAACAAAAACATGATCACTTATTTCATACTCTCTGTCTCGCCTTCGGACATCCGCATAACTTTTCTGTCGGCTTTGTGCGGTTTTCAGTCTCTGTTGAATCAGTTTCACTTTTTCAGTAGTTTCCTACACAATTTCGGACCCAAGCAAAGGCCCATCTCCAACTTCTGCCCAGTAAATTGGAGATCGACATTTCCTGCCATACAAAGCCTCAAAAGGTGCCATACAAATGCTCGAGTGAAAACTGTTGTTGTAGGCGAATTCAGCCAACGGTAAATGGCTTTCCCAATTTCCTTGGAAATCAAGAACACACATTCTCAGCAAATCTTCCAGAGTCTGGATGGTTCTTTCTGACTGGCCATCTGTCTGAGGATGGTATGCACTACTCAGTCTCAGTTCAGTACCCAATGCTGTCTGTAGGCTTTGCCAAAATCTCGATGTAAACTTCGAGTCCCTATCAGAAACAATAGACACAGGCACTCCGTGCAATCTAACAATTTCATCAATATAAATTACAGCCAATTTGTCCGCATTATAGATTGCTTTGACAGGTAAGAAATGAGCAGATTTAGTCAGTCTATCAACAATAACCCAAATTGAATCCATACCTTTACTGGAGCGAGGTAAACCAACAATGAAATCCATAGTGATATGTTCCCATTTCCACTCCCGTATCGGTAAGGGTTGCAGTAAACCTGCGGGTCGTTGATGTTCGGCTTTAACTTGCTGGCAATGAAGACATTTCGACACAAAATTAGCAATCTCTTTCTTCATTCTCGACCACCAGAAATTCAGTTTCAAGTCTTGGTACATTTTTGTATTTCCTAGATGGATAGACAGTTTTGAATTGTGGCCTTCTTGCAGAATTCTTCTCTTCAGTTCAGAATCACTCGGAACACACAATCTTCCCTGAAATTTCAACACATTATTCTCAAATTTGAAGTCCGGCCTCGGTTTGGATTCCCGTTCTTCGATGATCTTCCTCAAGAAGTCATCATGTTGTTGTTTCTCTTTAATCTCTTCAATCAGTGCCAGTTGAGCAGAAATAGCGGATATTGTTCCACCTTGTTCACGCAATACAATCTCAATTCCAAGTCTTTCAAGGTCACATAGCAATTCTTTCTGCCCGGTGAGTAAACAGGCTAAATTTTCGATCGATTTCCGACTCAGTGCATCAACAACGGTGTTAGCTTTTCCTAGATGGTACAGAATTTGCAGATCGTAATCTTTTATCAGTTCTAACCATCTTCGCTGTCTCATGTTCAGTTCTTTCTGTGTGAAGAAGTATTTCAAACTCTTGTGGTCTGTATACACCTCACATGTTGCCCCATAAAGGTAGTGACGCCAAATCTTCAGTGCAAACACTACTATAGCAAGTTCCAGGTCATGGGTCGGGTAGTTCTTTTCATGCGGTCTCAGTTGTCGGGAAGCATATGCAATAAATTTACCATTCTGCATTAAAACACATCCTAAACCCTTATAAGAAGCATCACTATATACAGTATAACCATCCGTACCTGAGGGTAAGGTGAGAATCGGTGCAGTCACTAGTCGAGTTTTCAACTCCTGAAAGGCTGATTCCCTTTGGTCGGTCCAGTCAAATGATGTCCCCTTCTGAGTCAGTTGTGTCAGTGGTAGGGCAATTTTGGAGAAATCTTTGACGAACCTTCTGTAATACCCGGCTAAGCCTAGGAAACTTCGGACTTCAGTAACATTTGCCGGTCTGGGCTAGTTCACTACTGCTTCAATTTTCTGTGGGTCAACTGTAACACCATCCTTACTGATCACATGTCCTAAAAACATCACACTGTCTAGCCAAAATTCACATTTAGTTAGTTTTGCATAAAGTTTCTGTTCTCTTAGGATCTGTAGGGTAATGTTCAAATGACGCTCATGTTCTTCCGTGCTTTTGGAATAAATCAAAATGTCATCTATGAAAACAACTATAAATTCATCAAGGTATGGTTTGAAAATCCTATTCATAAGGTCCATAAATGCAGCAGGTGCATTGGTAACTCCGAAAGGCATAACAAGAAATTCGTAATGTCCGTACCTCGTTCGAAAGGCAGTCTTTTCAATGTCCCCTGTCTTGACTTTCAACTGGTGATATCCAGATCTAAGGTCAATCTTGGAGAACACTTGGGCACCCTGTAACTGGTCAAATAAATCATCAATACGAGGCAATGGATATTTATTTTTCACTGTTACCTTGTTCAGTTCACGATAGTCAATGCAGAGTCTCAGTGAGCCGTCTTTCTTTTTCACAAACAAAACTGGTTTGCCCCACGGTGAAGTACTGGGCCTGATGAACTTCTTATCTAACAGTTCTTGCAGCTGAACTTTCAACTCTTTCAATTCAGTCGGTGCCATTTTGTAAGGAGCTTTAGATATTGGCTGTGTGCCCGGAATCACATCAATGGTGAACTCAATGTCCCTGTCAATCAAATCCCCTGGCAAATCATCTGGGAAAACATCTGAGAATTCTCTGACTATAGGAATATTGTTCACATCAGTGTTAGCATCAGTAGGTACGGTCAATACGGAACATAGATACCCCTTACACCCTTTTCTAATCAGTTTAAAGCTTCCATGGATGAAATCAGATATGGGGGAGGTACTACTCCAACTCCGTTAAACACGAATTTAGGCAATCCAGGTGGACGAAAAATAACTTGTTTTGTTACACAGTCTATGGTAGCATGGTATTTTGTTAACCAGTCCATTCCCAATATTACATCGAAATGGTCAATGTTCAATGGCAGTAAATCAATATACAAATGCGCATCTCCAACAATAATCTCACATGCAGGGTACATATAAGTACAAGTCATGGATCCCCCAACAAGTGAAGATACAACTAACAGATAGTTCATAGGTTCCAGTGGTCTATTTAATTTTCGCGAAAAAACATGCGATACATATGAATGCGTAGACCCCGAATCAATCAGAACATAAGCATTTTGAGCACAAATTGAGAGTATACCTGACACGACGGTATTCCATACATCTCCCAGTACGAGTGCGAACACTCGGCCTTGCCTCAGAGGCTCTTTTCCAGTGGCTTTGGGGTTGGGTTTCGGTGGAGCAGTTGATGCTGCTGCGCTGGCTGCAGCTTTACTATAGCCCTGAGGAGAAGAAGGGCAATCTTTGACCATGTGGCCCACCTTGCCACACCTGTAACAAGCACCTGAAATTTTATAACAAACCCCTTTATATTTCTTACCACATTCAGAACAGGGCGGTATGAAACCACTTCCCTGACTGGAACTGGTTGTCGACCCCGTATTTTGCTTTTTATTCAATGAACTGTTCTGACCTTTCTTAAATTTAAAACCCCGTCTCTTACCACGCCATTCAGACGCTGGTGTTTCAGTCTGTTTCAATGCTTCGATGTTCGACTCAGCCATTATTGCTCGATCAAGAACATCCACGTATTTCAGCAATTTCAAAACGTTGATTCTGTCAAGAATTTCTACATTAAGGCCGCCTTCAAACTTCTTGGCCTTTTTGTTATCAGTGTCAACTATGTGCGGTGCGTATCTGGCGAGTTCAGTAAACTTTGACTCATACTCAGCCACGGACATAAAACCTTGTCTCAGCTGTTCAAACTCAGTTACCTTGCGGTCTCTGACACACTGTGGGAAGTATTTCTCAAAGAAGGCTCCCTTAAACTGAGCCCAATTCATAGCAATGTTGGTATCGCAGACCAGCATCCACCACCTTCTGGCTTCTTCTTGTAAGGTGAAGGTAGCCAGTAGCACTTTGTGTGCTTCAGAACATGGAAACACTTCAAATAATTTTTCAGTTTCTAGCACCCACGCTTCGGCCTTCAATGGTTCAAGGCCTCCCTGAAATGATGGCAGTTTCATCTTACTGAACTTCTGTGTTAGAGCAATGATGTCATCATTCACATTCTGTTCCGGCTGTACCGGAGGGGGTGGGGGCTGTTGATTCTGTTGTTGCTGTTGCCTTAAGGCTTCGGTTAGCAGTTCAACTGTTCTTTCTAATCTCGCTATTCTGGCGTCAGATGATTCAGTTTCATCGGTAGTCCTAGCATTGTCCATTTCACTATATGCAACACAGTAATAATAAACATAGGCAGTTGAATACTTTAAACATACTAACACATTAGCAGATATAATCATGTCGTGGCCACACACTTTTTTCAATGCTCATGTAATGCCCTAATTACTTTTCTAAGACATCATATAGCTCATTTGGACACGTGTGTGCGGTATAACTCGTGGTTTAGCATCGCTCTGATACCACTCTGTCACGACCCAAACCCGCCCCTATGGGTTTAGCACCGTAACCGGCCAGTAATTCGAGATTACCGAAGGCCTGCTTAACAGTAATACAGAGTACAGGGGCTAGCGGAAGCCAAAACAGTAATTAAAAGATGTCCAACGAGCTGTGACAGTCTGTATGCAAAAAGACTTTTTATAACATATTCACATTCGAAACAAAACAGCACGTATATACATCATATACAGATATTCGGTTAGGGGCCGAATCCCTACCATAACAGTACAGTATAGGTACAGTCTATACAGTATTACAAAAACAGATACAAAAGGAGGAAATCTAAGACACCCCTAGGCAGCCTTAGCTTGAACAGATCTGGAACCTCACAGTGAGGCACGAAGGTTGGCTTGACAAAATAGGAGCTTAGCCTGACGCTCCTAGCAACGGTCCGGTGCCTGTACACCTACATATATATATGAGCAGTGAACTAAAGCCCAGTGAATAACACATGCGTAAAGAGGTTAAGAATGAATGTCCTTTCAGTATTGAAAACAGTCATTTATCAGTATATCAGTCATTCAGTTTGTGGCTCATATTTCATGCCATAACAGTCATTCAAAAATTATAATAGTCATATGTGGTACATCCAATAGCAAAACAGTGCAGTAGGTCTTGATAGACCGTACAGTCAGTTGATGGCCATCACATCAGTAAACAGTAGTGGTTCCAAACATGGGAACCGACAAAGATCTCTGTGATAGTAGCAGTACAGTACAGTAACAGTAAATTGCTATGGATGCCACGAATACAGTTCACAAATAGGACAAACATTCATTCAGTAAGAAATATCATTTCAGAAAGCAGTACAGTTGTTCATTCAGAAATATTCATGATTGAACATATCTTTACAACATTGTTACTCACAGAGCACTGGGCTATAAGCAGGTAGAGCGTCCTCGGATGCCAACTCTACACAGTTACAGAACGAATACACACTAAGCTACACAGTTGGGAAAATAATAACTTAATCCCTAATTTGCCTCGGTGTGGTTCTACATCAATATCCTCCTTAAGATGCCTTAAACATGCCCTAGGAATGCCTAGGATGGAAAGAGGATGCAAAGATACACTTTTAAACACTTTACAAAATTTTCAGAAAAACAGGGGTCACGCTAGAGCGTGGCTTTCTACGCTCGAACGGACATGCAGACAAAGGATCCCCACTCGAGCGTCACTTTCTTCGCTCGAGCGGACTGTAAAACATGGCAAAAGTACTGGATGCATGAAATTCACGCTCGACGGGCGCTCGACCCCCGCTCGAGCGTGAGACACAAGTCCTCGCTCGAGCGTGCATTCCCTCGCTCGAGGGGACTGTAAAACACATGAAAGTACTGGATACACGCATTTCCCGCTCAAGCGTCACTTTTCGCACTCGAGCGGACTGCATGAACTCAGAGTGTACGCTCAAGCGTGAAGTCTTACGCTCGAGCGTGGGTCCAAATTCTGGAAATTCCAGATTGAACCTACAAGCTCAAAACTCAACTTCAAAGCATCAAATTCGATCCCTTTGGGCTAATTTTCTTGAAAACTCTTGTAAACTCATAGTATAACATGTTTTGAAGATCAATTTTGTAAAATCAGGCCCAAAGGTAAGTCAATTAACCACATTTTCAACAATAATTTCGAGAACATGATGTACATGCAACATGCATGAATTTGATCAACTTCAAAGCTTCTAATACAAGAACAAATGAGTCAATCCTTTCAAAAACATGATGAATTCATGGACTATAACTAGAATATAAACATGCATGTGAAGATTTCCATGAAATCAACTCAAAACTCAACAATGTAAACATGCGTGCATGAATCAGGCTTCTATTCAACAGGCTAGAACCAATTCAAGACCTTAAAACTCTAAACTTCCATGAACTATGCAACATATGACTTAATTTAACAATCAAGAAGATGATTCTCCTACCTTATGCCTTGAATTCAAAGTATGGGAGTCTAATGTTGCAAATCTTCTACAATTCCTTCCAAATTCCAAGCCAAAACAAGATGAAATCAAGCTAACTCCTATCTCTCTCTGTCTAGTCAGTTTGGCTCAAGAAATGGGCTGATGAAATGATATAAAATCAAGTCTCAAAGGGTTGTAGAGATAGGCCACTAAATGGCAAAAGGGTAAATAAGTCTAACTTATGTAATTTAGCTTTATTTAATTTAATTCAATCATACCAAATCACATTTTAATTAAATATACCATAAAATCACATAAATTCTAATTAGCATGAAACATTAATCAATTTCGGATTCGGCCGCCGATAAGGCCTTCAATTTGCAGTTTAAACATAATACATGAACATATAATTTGATGGCAAACAGATAAAAATGCATTAAACTAATATACTCAATCAATCAGTTCAGGATTTCAGTCAATCAGTCAATTAACATGCTTAATCATAGATTAACACTAATCAGTGGTGAGGGTTGTCACACCAACCCTCACCGTACTTCCCTGTCTTCATCTTATCTCCTCCTCTCTCCCTCTCTGCCGGAATAAAATAGATCAACAGGGGAACAAGGGTTGAAAGGGAGTCGTCACTGCCAGAACCGGACCGAAGTCTGTCCCCGGACCGAAGTCTGTATGTATTTGTGTGTATAATATATTTAATTTGCATTTTGGAAAATAACTCTTCTTGCTATGATTAATTTGAAACATTTCAAATTAATTTCCTGAGAAACATTTCCTGTTTGAATGAGTTATGTTATAAACATGTTAACATTTCAAAACTGTTCTTAAGAAACATTTGTGTATATATATACATATGTGTATATACGTATGTGTATGTATATATATGTATACATATGTCCCATCTGGTATGTTTATATCCAACAATATGCATGTATATATGTGTGCATACTAGAACAGTTTAAAATATGTATTGTTGCATGTTCTTCCATTCAGGAATAAGGTATTGTTACCTGGTGCAATTATTCGGATTCGCTGCACCTCACCCAGCAGGTATATTTACTTTCCCTTGATTAAACCCCCAATTTATTTTCTCTTTGATTTTCCCGGGAAAAAAAATGTATTCTGGATTTAATTCTTCTGGAATTTGCTTGGTTTGGGTAAAATTATTGGAAAAGTGAAAAACTTTAGTTGTATTTTTTCGTTTTTTATTTTATAGGAATTTTCGTTTGTTTGTTGGGTCTGATTGGTATAGGGAATTAGAAAGTGAAATTTGATTCCCAATTTGTTGGAATTGGAATTGTGATAGTTTTACAAAAAAATAATAATTGTGTTTTCTCACTATGATGGGATATGAGTGCAATTTCTTTTATTTGCTTTGTATTTTAAGTGGAATCTTGGTATTATAAACATTTTACAACCAATCAACTTGAAATGTTTCTCAAGAACAGTTTTGAAATGTTAACATATGTATATATACACATATACACATACACATATTTCAGAACAGTTTATGGTATATATATGTATGTGTATATACATATGTGTATATATATATGTAAAAATTTAAAATAACTCTTCTTGATATCGTTAATTTGAAACATTTCAAATTAATTTCGTGAGAAACATTTCCTATTTGAATGAGTTATGTTATAAACATGTCAACATTTCAAAACTGTTCTTGAGAAACATTTCAAAACTCTTCTTAATAAAAGCACACCCCCTCAAGAAGAGTTAACATTTCAAAACTCTTCTTGAAATGTTTCTCAAGAACAGTTTCCACTAAAAAAATGTTTCCTGTTTTAAAACATTTGAATGAGTTATGTTATAAACATTTCATGTATATATATATGCTTTTATCAAGAAGAGTTATATAATTTTCTGTTTCTCTTAATCTGATATGATTAGTTTGAAATGTTTTATTTTTTACAAGGTTTTGATTTATGAAATGGGTTTGATTATTTAAAAGCCAATATATATTTATTTGTGTGTATTATATATATAATTTTGAACACACACCCTCTGTTTTTGTTTCTTTGTCAAAATGTCTAAAAATTGTTGGAAAAAATGGTTTAATATAGGCATATTTTTTAGCCCAATTTGAGTGGGCCCCAAACGTCTTTTGGGGTGGGTCCGAAGAGGTGAAGTGTTCCTTGCTGCGTGGCAAGTCACACGATGAAGACGGAACGTCAAAACCATTTATGAGTGAATGAGAAGTTAATGTCGTTTTTGGGTCTAACATTAATTTTTTAGATAAAATTCATTTGAATTTTTTCAATAAAAATTAGTGTGAGAATTTAATTTAATTCTAAATTCAAATTTTGGGTTCCTAAGTGATTTCCTAAAAGTTTGTAATTGTGGGAATTTAATTTAATTCTAAATTCAAATTTTGGTTTCCTAAAGTTTGTACCTCTTCCTTTATTTATTATATATTCAAATAGTTTAATATATATATATATATATATTTTTTCAATTGGTTTAATAATAAAGGTCCAACACTGTTCTCCAACGGTTCACTTTTATTTCCAATTGGTTGAAAATTTGTCCACCAACGGACAACTTTTTCAAAATTGTTTGAATTTTGGTATTCAAATGTGCTAACGGATAGAACCTTTTTTTTAGTTCAAATTCTTTTGTACCTGTTCGGTCTAATAGCACCTGTTTGGGCTGTGTAAATTTTGCCTATAAATAGAGCCATATTCCAGCAGTCCAGGATGATCCGAAAAAAAAAACAGTCTGGAATTTTTGTCCCTTGCTGTCCAGATAGCTGTAGTGCATTTATTCTTCATATATTAGTTTTAGATTAAATTATCAGAGAGTTAGAACACAGGTTTGGTTCGCCGAATAATTTGTTTTGGAGTGCTACTACAAATTGGTTAAGATCATTGTATCCTGGGAGATAGACGCCACTCAACCGTAAGCACCGTAGTGGGGCGAATTGTCTTAAGGACAGAGTGTCACACACTCGACTTGGTCTTTGAATTTTTAATTTGGTTCAATAAATAAATCCGGTACGTTATTTATTTATTTGTTTGACTTTGTTTCAATTTATTTTATTTACACAGAAGATTGTTCCAACAATCTTAAGACAGATTCGAATTATTCTGTTTACAGAATTTTTTGTTTGTTTTTTTTTCTCTTTCTTCTTTATAGAAAATTATTTTCTGTGGATTTACAAAATAATATTCTGGTTGGAAAAACAAATAGTGATTACATGCTATTTGACAAATAGTAGTAATATACTGTCTATTTTCTTTGACAACTAGTAGTACAATACTGGGGTCATTAACAATTCAGAATATATTTTTGTGAAATTTTTTCAGAAATTAATTTTGGGTTTTAGAAATTATTTTCTGAGTTTTCATTACTTAAAATTCTGTTTTAGTATTTTAATTATTGAAGTGTTACAGAAATTAATTTTTTGTGTGGAATTAATTTTGTTGAATAACATTTTATTTTATTTCCAAATTAATTGAAAAATAAAAGTTATATTCTTATTTCTTTTATTTTACAGAATTTAATTTCCTGTGTGGAATTAATTTGGTTGAATAAAATTTTATTTTATTTCTAAATTAATTGAAAAATAAAAGTTATATTCTTATTTCTTTTATTTTACAGAATTTAATTTCTTGTGTGGAATTAATTTGGTTGAATAAAATTTTATTTTATTTCCAAATTAATTGAAAAATAAAAGTTACATTCTTGTTTCTTTTATTTTTTACAGAATTTAATTCTGTGAATTTGGTTTAATTTTCTGTATAGTGTAAATTCTAATTATAATTTTGTTTTATAAATTAGAATTAATGGCTATTGAAACAAATGCCCAAACAAGTACTACTGTGGTGGCTACAATTGCACCAACCCCCTCTCCTGTGGTGACAGTACCAATAAATCATGGAGAGAAGCCAGAGAAGTTCTCAGGAACTGACTTTAAAAAATGGCAACAGAAAATGTTGTTCTATCTTACAACTCTGAACCTGGCTCGTTTCCTCCGTGAAGATGCACCTATCCTGAAAGAGGATGAAACCAACCGGCAAGTGGTTGCTGCGGTTGATGCTTGGAAACATGCCGATTTCCTTTGCCGGAATTACATCTTGAACGGACTTGACAACACATTATACAACGTCTACAGTCCAATCAAGACAGCAGAGGAATTTTGGGAATCGTTGGAGAAAAAGTACAAAACGGAAGATGCCGGCTCAAAGAAATTTGTGGTTGGCAGATTCTTGGATTTTGTAATGGTTGATTCAAAAACTGTGATCAGCCAAGCTCAAGATTTCCAACTCATTCTGCATGACATTCACGCAGAAGGCATGTCTCTCAGTGAATCCTTCCAAGTTGCGGCCTTAATTGAAAAATTACCAAAAGGCTGGAAGGAATTCAAGAACTAACTCAAACACAAGTGCAAAGAAATTTCTATGGACGAGTTAATTGTGCGTTTAAGGATTGAGGAGGACAACCGCAATTCTGAAAAGCGGGCTGGTAAGAATCCTATGGAGTCTAAGGCAAATGTGGTGGAACATGCTTCAAAAACCAAGAAACGAAAGTCTTCTGGAGAAAGTTCATCACAAGGCTCTAAAGGGGGGGAAAATAAAAAGTACAAGTTTAATGGCAAATGTTACATCTGTGACAAAGAGGGACATCGGGCCAAAGATTGCCGTAGCAAAGGCAAAAACAAAAGAAGAACAAGCAAGAAGCCTGCTCAAGCCCATATGACCGAAGTGGACAATATTTCCAATGATGTCAATGACATCAATCTTTCTGCAGTTGTTTCTGAGGTAAATCTTGTCGGAAATCCTAAAGAATGGTGGGTGGACACTGGTGCTACTCGCCATATTTGTGCCGACAAAAAGATGTTCACATCTTATTCTATAGTGGACAATGGTGAACAACTCTTTATGGGCAACTTCTCAACTTCCAAAGTTGAAGGACAAGAGAAGATTGTACTCAAGATGACATCTGAAAAGGAACTCACTCTCAACAATGTATTGTATGTATCGGATATTCGCAAGAATCTTGTTTTCGGATCTCTGTTGAGTAAGAATGGGTTTAGGCTAGTATTTGAGAGTGATAAATTTGTACTTACTAAGAATGGGATGTATGTAGGAAAAGGTTACATGTCTGATGTCTTTCCAAGTTAAATGTAATGACTGTTGTACCCTCAGTTATTAATAATAATACATCTTTTTCTTACTTGCTTGAGTCTTCAAATTTATGGCATGGTAGATTAGGACATGTTAATTATGGATCTTTGCGTAGATTAATTAATATGGAATGTTTACCTAAATTTGACATTGATTCAAATCATAAATGTGAAATTTGTGTTGAGGCAAAATTATCTAAAACTCCTTTTCATTCAATTGAAAGAAGTACGGAACCACTTGAACTAATTCATAGTGACATTTGTGATTTTAAATCAATTCAAACTAGAGGTCGGAAAAAGTATTTTATCACTTTTATAGATGACTATACTAGATATAGTTATGTTTATTTAATTCGAACCAAGGATGAAGTTTTGGAAACTTTCATTCAATATAAGAATGAAGTTGAAAATCAACTTGGTAAGAAAATTAAGAAACTTGGAAGTGATAGAGGTGGTGAATATGAATCACCTTTTGGTGAGTTTTGTAAAGAACATAGAATAATTCATCAAACCACCACTCCTTACTCACCTCAACAAAATGGAATTGCTGAAAGGAAAAATAGGACTTTAAAAGAAATGATGAATGCCATGTTAATAAGTTCTGGATTACCTTAGAACTTGTGGGGGGAAGCAATACTTTCTGCTAATTATATTTTAAATAAAGTACCCCGAAAGAAAGTAAATCAAACACCTTATGAATTGTGGCATGGAAGAGTACCATCTTACAAATACTTAAAAGTGTGGGGGTGTTTGGCTAAAGTGGCTATTCCTAGTCCTAAAAAGACTAAGATAGGTCCTAAGACCATTGATTGCATTTTCATTGGTTATGTCAAGAATAGTAGTGCATATAGGTTTTTGATTCATAAATCAGAACATTCCGAAATGCATGTAAATACTATTATTGAATCTTGGAATGCATCTTTCTTTGAACATGTATTTCCAAATAAGACTGGACAAGAGACTAGTAACATTAAAAGATCTCATGATGCTATTACTAGTCAGGATCAAGAACATGATCAAGAACAAGAGTTGGATCAAAATGAGGAAGATGAACTTAGGCGTAGTGAACGTGCTAGAACCTCAAAATCTTTTGGTCCAGATTTTCTAACATATTTGTTAGAAAATGAGCCTTTAACTTTTAAAGAGGCTATGTCTAATCCTGAAGCTCCTTTATGGAAAGAAGCTGTCAACAGTGAAGTTGAATCTATCTTGCAAAATCACACTTGGGAATTAGTGGACTTGCCACCAGGTTGTAAACCTTTTGGGTACAAGTGGATTTTCAAAAGGAAAATGAAAGTAGATAGATCAATTGACAAATACAAGGCAAGACTTGTGGTCAAAGGTTTTAGACAAAAAGAATGTCTTGATTACTTTGACACATACTCACCGGTTACTAGAATAACATCCATTAGAATGCTAATTGTCATTGCATCTCTATACAATCTAGAAATTCATCAAATGGATGTGAAAACCGCTTTCTTAAATGGTGAGTTAAATGAAGAAATTTACATGGAACAAAAAGAAGGTTTTTCTGTTCCAAGGAAAGAAAAGAAAGTGTGTAAATTGGTTAAATCTTTATATGGTTTAAAACAAGCGCCAAAGCAATGACATGAGAAATTTGACAAAGCAATGATGTCAAATGGATTTAAAATTAATGAGTGTAACAAATGTGTTTATATTAAAAATACAGACAAAGGTTATGTCATTGTATATCTTTATGTAGATGATATGCTCATCATAGGTAGTAATAATGATATGATTAAAACTACCAAGAAAATGTTGAATAAACATTTTGACATGAAGGACATGGGCATTGTTGATATAATTCTTGGTATGAAAATTATCAAAACATCAGAAGGATATGCTTTGTCACAATCTCATTACATTGAGAAAATACTTGACAAATTCAGTAAAGATGATGATCATCTCGCTAGAACACCTGTAAATGTTAATTTGTATCTTTCTAAGAATGTACAGGAAAGTATTTCTCAATTAGAGTATGCCCAAATTATTGGAAGCTTAATGTACTTGATGAACTGCACTCGCCCAGATATAGCTTATGCAGTAAGTAAATTAAGTAGATATATGAGTAATCCGGGAGTAGAACACTGGAAAGCAATTATAAGGGTTCTTAGATATCTCCGATTTACTCGTAACATTGGGCTTAATTATACTAGATATCCAGCAGTACTTGAAGGATACTGTGCTGCAAATTGGATATCGGATACTAGAGACTCAAAATCCACCAGTGGGTATATTTTTACTTTTGGTGGGGCGGCTGTATCTTGGAAATCTTCCAAACAAACTTGCATTGCTAGGTCTACTATGGAATCAGAATTCATAGCTTTAGACAAAGCAGGAGAAGAGGCAGAATGGCTTCGCCACTTCCTTGAAGATATTCCAATATGGCCAAAACCGGTGCCTGCTATATGCACACATTGTGATAGTCAATCAGCAATAGGTAGAGCACAGAGTCATATGTATAATGGTAAGTCTCGACACATTCATCGTCGACATAACACCGTGAGACAACTACTCTCTAATGGAATTATTTCCATAGAATATGTTAAGTCTAAAGACAACATAGCGGATCCACTAACCAAAGGGTTAGCAAGAGAGTTAGTTGAGAATTCATCGAGGGGAATAGGACTTAAGCCTATTAAATAAGAGTTACCACAACGGCAACCCAACCTAGTTGACTGGAGATCCCAAGATCTAGGTTAAAAGGGACAACCGAGTTGTGAATAACTCAGAAGGATCACTAAGGAGTCTAACTCCTACCTATTTCTTTGATGAAATAGTGAAGTCTACAGCGTTTGAGGTTAAGTAAAATTTTAATGATTCTTATATCTAGGTAAACCTAGCGGAGTATGGCAGGATACTCTCCATAAGAATCACCTATGTGAGTGTGAACTGGGCCGGTTCTATGAGATTTGTGAAGGGCTACAATTCTCTAGAGCACTCATGAAAGACCAGGTTGTTCAGGGCCAAAATGAACACAATAGTGAGAACTAAACTGTGTCTGGGAATATACTATGTGAGTTCTATTGTCTTGGTTTACACAAACGGCTAAACAGTTCAAGACATCATATTCACTAGTTAGCTAGTAAATCCGATAGTGTCTCACAAGGGAAGGTTCAAAGCCAAAAACTACCTATCCTTTGCAGAATATTACCAATTTCTGTACTCTCTGTAATTAGATCATGTTATTGCATTTTCTCTCTATCAAATTCCATTCATGTGGGGGATTGTTGGAAAAAATGGTTTAATATAGGCATATTTTTTAGCCCAATTTGAGTGGGCCCCAAACATCTTTTGGGGTGGGTCCGAAGAGGTGAAGTGTTGCTTGCCGCGTGGCAAGTCACATGGTGAAGACGGAACGTCAAAACCATTTATGAGTGAATGGGAAGTTAATGTCGTTTTTGGGTCTAACATTAATTTTTTAGATAAAATTCATTTGAATTTTTTCAATAAAAATTAGTGTGGGAATTTAATTTAATTCTAAATTCAAATTTTGGGTTCCTAAGTGATTTCCTAAAAGTTTGTAATTGTGGGAATTTAATTTAATTCTAAATTCAAATTTTGGTTTCCTAAAGTTTGTACCTCTTCCTTTATTTATTATATATTCAAATAGTTTAATATATATATTTTCAGTTGGTTTAATAATAAAGGTCCAACACTGTTCTCCAACGGTTCACTTTTATTTCCAATTGATGAAAATTTGTCCACCAACGGACAACTTTTTCAAAATTGTTTGAATTTTGGTATTCAAATGTGCTAACGGATAGAACCTCTTTTGAGTTCAAATTCTTTTGTACCTGTTCTGTCTAATAGCACTTGTTCGCGCTGTGTAAATTTTGCCTATAAATAGAGCCATATTCCAGTAGTCCAGGATGATCCCGAAAAAAAAACAGTCTAAAATTTTTGTCCCTTGCTGTCCAGATAGCTCTAGTGCATTTATTCTTCATATATTAGTTTTAGATTAAATTATCAGAGAGTTATAACACAGGTTTGGTTCGCCAAACAATTTGTTTTGGAGTGCTACTACAAATTGGTTAAGATCATCGTATCCTGGGAGATAGACGCCACTCAACCGTAAGCACCGTAGCGGGGCAAATCTGTCTTAAGGACAGAGTGTCACACACTCGACTTGGTCTTTGAATTTTTAATTTGGTTCAATAAATAAATCCGGTACGTTATTTATTTATTTGTTTGACATTGTTTCAATTTATTTTATTTACACAGAAGATTGTTCCAACAAAAATGTAATATGATGGCTCGGTTTTTGAACACACACCCTCTCTCTCTCACACACGTACTCCTCTCATATCTTTCAAATTTTCTTTGGGAAGACACTATGCTGTGTTTGGCAAATTAACAATTTTCTTTGCATTTGTTGCTTTCAGAACTTTAGGATTTAGTACAACTTTTTCCTCACAGCTCTTCATACCTTTCGCTTGAATCCTCTCATTCTCTTATCTGTAAGCTCTCTCTCTCTCTCTCTCTCTCTCTCTCTCTCTCTCTCACACACACACACACACATCTTGCACGGATTTTCTTTGGAGAAAGTTTTTTTGGTCCCCTGTGACTCTTTATTGAAACACCCATTATTCATCTTCTTGATGTAAATTTTTTTGTTATTGCTCACTTTTTCAAATTTTGTTTGTTGTAGTTGGTAATTATCTTTTGAACCAATAGGATATTCTTGATGCTATGGCTTTAATTTGTGATAATCTGTGAAAGTTTCTTAGACCTATCTTTAATTATCTTCTGAACCAATAGTTGGTAAAATAAACACCTATAGTGGCAGATAAACATCTATTGTGGAAACATCATCCAATGGGTTTGATTCTTTAATGGGAAATGGGTGTTGATTTTCTATGGTTTTGAAAAGCTTTTGATTGATAAAATCATTGGAACGAAGACTTAAGTGGGTCTTTCTAAGTAGAGAATTCTAATTTTACATAACGAAACATAAGGTGTTTTTTGTTTTTAAAAAAAAAATGGAAATTGGAAGAAGAAAAGAAATATATATTTTTTGTGTTGGATGGGTTTATTTTTTGTGGGTTGAGAAAAGAATGGGTTGGTTTTTTGTATTAATTTTTGACTTTTTAGCTAATGTTTCAAATTTAACCAATATAGATAGGAGTTAAATTAATCTTTTATTTTTATTTTTATTTTTATATATGATTATGGATGTATATATATCTATATATATGATTCCAAACCCCAAACCCCATATTTATGTATGATTCCAGTATGTATATATAATATTGAGAAGCCATGTCTAAGAAAATCATGTCTAACAAAACCTGTGCCAATTAATTAACAAACTGAAATGGGTTTCTGCTTTCTAGGCAACCAAACAGAGGGCTTTTTTTTTAATAAAAAAAATGAAAAATTGGAAGAAGAAAATAAACATACCTTCCTCTGCCTCTTAGGGCATGTTTTTTGTGTTGAATGGGTTTATTTTTTGTATTAGTTTTTGACTTTTTATCTAATGTTTCAAATTTAACCAATATAAATAGGAGTTAAATTATTCTTTTTTTTTTTTTTTTTTCTTTTCTCCTTGAATGACACTTAGGGCATGTTTGATTAGCAGTATTAGTGGTACTATTTTATTAACCTGTTAATCAAATAAGGCCTTAGTTTGAGTTTTATTTATTGCATAAAACAGCTGTTTATTAGTTTGTATAACATTTTGATAACATTCGAATTTATTAGTTTGTATAGTATTTTGATAACATTTGAATTTTATTAGTTTGTAAAATTAATCTATTAGGAGTTAAATTAATCTATTATTAGTTTGAAGTTTATTAATTTTATTAGGAGTTAAATTAAATTTTTTTTTTCCTTTTCTCCTTCAAGGACACTGAGGGCATGTTTGATTAATAGTATTATTTTATTAGCCTATTAATCAAAGTGGTACTATTTTTATGAAATTATTTGTTGGCTTTTTGACTTTATGAAACAAAATCTTGCAATATTTGTTGTCTAAATATCTCAAAATAGAATGACTATGGAGGATCAATAGATGTATTCCATTCCACTGCATTATTTTCTGTGAGTTGGAGAGGTATTTGAGTGCGACAAGATGAAAAAAGAAGAAGAGAGAATGTGATAGTGCTATTCTTATATACAAGATATATTACCTTTCTTGGTAAAAAGTGTCATTGTCCACATGAAATCACTCTAATATTTTGGACACCAAAAAATGCCATCACACATGAGAAATGTGTTTGGGGCTTCAAGAATATATTTTTTGCATTTGTGTGTAAGTGGCTTCTTATTTTGTCATGGTGGCTGATCACAATCACTCTTCAAAATAGGCAATGGCTTTTTTAATTTTAATTTTAATTTTAATTTTTATTAAACTAATTTGAAATTGATTATTTTATTGTGTACATTTTTATTTATGCAATCGATCCCATTTGATGGGACTTAAGGCTTGGTTTTGTTTAGTTTGGTTTACTCATCTAAATTTGATTGTTTTATTTTTAGTTTAATAGTGATTACTAAAAGGTTATGTTTGTTTCATCTGAGATGGTCCTAGAACAATTTGTGATCAATATAACTTTTGATATAGTGGTCTTCCTATGGTTTTTTTGATATACTATTTAGGGCTATATTTGTTTGGATATGCTACATAATACATAATTTCTCTTAAAAGTTTTACGAAAATTCATCTAGCCTTTGTTGGTTGATTGATTGATCCTAAACATTTTTGGTTGTTTGATCACAATTTTGAGACACTTTTCATAAAACATTTTTATGGTCGTTAACATTTTTGCAACACATAGATTGTAATATAAGAATTTTATTAGATAGTGCATTCAGGCACGGGCATAAAACACCTATTTATTAGTTTGTATAGCATTTTGATAACATTCGAATTTATTAGTTTGTATAGTATTTTGATAACATTTGAATTTGATTTACAAATAATGGGGAAAATGGAAAACTGAGTTTTGATTTTTCTTTAGTATTTATATTTCTATCTTTGGATACAAGTCTATAATTGTATTTTGGGTAAACTACCAATAGGTCCTATTTTGGAGACTTATTACCCACTAGGTCCTACTTTGGAGACTTAATACCCATTAAGTCCTATTTGATAAATTTATTAAGTGATAAAGATAAATTTATCAGTCTTTTTTTTTATGAATAAATTTATAGTGATAAATTTATCAGTCTCTTTGTTTTTATGAATAAATTTTTAGTGATAAATTTATCACTCTCTTATTTTTATAGTGTTAAATTTATTAGTTAGGACCTGTAGGTAAATAAGTCGAGTGAATAGGACTAATTGGTAAGTACCCCTTGTATTTTATGTATGTATGCATGTATGTGATACAAGTCTATAATTTAATTTTATTTTTTGTGGCTTTTTAAATAGAGAGAATGAATTGATTTTATGTGTTAGTTTTTGGCTTTTTAGCTAATTTTCCTATTCGCAAACAAATTTAACCAAAATAGATAGGAGTTAAATTAATCTTTTTTTTTTGTTTTTTCTTTTCTCCTTGAATGACACTTAGGGCATGTTTGATTAGTAGTAATAGTGGTACTATTTTATTAACCTGTTATTCATTTTATTAACCTAATATTAATCAAAGGTACTACTCATTTATTAGTTTGTATAGCATTTTGATAATATTCAAATTTGATTTACAAATAACCTCTACGATTTATTAAATGTCATTCATACACAACCAACCAAGCATTAATTAGTAGCTAACAATTGGCAAAATGGAAACCTGGACTTTGATTTTTATATTTCTATCTTTGGATATCTTTTGTTTCAATAATCTTTCAAAATATTAATGAATTGGATATGTTTAATTTTTGGATATCTTTAATAATCTTCAATAATCTTTTGTTTCAATAATATTGACAACAGGTTTGAAGCATTGTGGACTTCCTTAAGACCTTTCATATCGAAACAAGGTAAATTAATCTTTTATTTTTATTTTTATATATGATTATGGATGTATATATATCTATACATATGATTCCAATATGTATGTATATATATCTATATATATGATTCCAAACCCCAAACCAACCCCCTCTTTATGTATGATTGAGAAGCCATGTCTAACAAAACCTGTGCCAATTAATTAACAAATTGAAGTGGGTTTCTGCTTTCTAGGAAACCAAACAGAGGGCGTTTTTTGTTTTTTTTTAATAAACAAAATGAAAAATTGGAAGAAGAAAATAAACATACATTCCTCTGCCTCTTAGGGCATGTTTTTTGTGTTGAATGGGTTTATTTTTTGTATTAGTTTTTAACTTTTTATCTAATGTTTCAAATTTAACCAATATAGATAGGAGTTAAATTAATCTTTGTTTTTTTTTTTTTTTCTTTTCTCCTTGAATGACACTTAGGGCATGTTTGATTGGTAGTATTAGTGGTACTATTTTATTAACATGTTAATCAAACAAGGACTTAGTTTGAGTTTTATTTATTGCATAAAACACATGTTTATTAGTTTGTATAGTATTTTGATAACATTCGAATGACACTTAGGGCATGTTTTTTGTGTTGAATGGGTTTATTTTTTGTATTAGTTTTTGACTTTTTATCTAATGTTTCAAATTTAACCAATATAGATAGGAGTTAAATTAATCTTTGTTTTTTTTTTTTTTCTTTTTTCTTTTCTTTTCTCCTTGAATGACACTTAGGGCATGTTTGATTGGTAGTATTAGTCGTATTATTTTATTAACCTGTCAATCAAACAAGGCCTTAGTTTGAGTTTTATTTATTGCATAAAACACATGTTTATTAGTTTGTATAGCATTTTGATAGCATTCGAATTAATTAGTTTGTAACATTCGATAACATTTGAATTTTATTAGTTTGTAAAATTAATCTATTATGACTTAAATTAATTTATTATTAGTTTGAACTTTTTTTTTTTTAATAAACAAAATGAAAAATTGGAAGAAGAAAATAAACATACCTTCCTCTGCCTCTTAAGGCATGTTTTTTGTGTTGAATGGGTTTATTTTTTGTATTAGTTTTTGACTTTTTATCTAATGTTTCAAATTTAACCAATATAGATAGGAGTTAAATTAATCTTTGTTTTTTTTTTTTTTTTCTTTTCTTTTCTCCTTGAATGACACTTAGGGCATGTTTGGTTGGTAGTATTAGTGGTACTATTTTATTAACCTGTTAATCAAACAAGGCCTTAGTTTGAGTTTTATTTATTGCATAAAACACATGTTTATTAGTTTGTATAGCATTTTGATAACATTCGAATTTATTAGTTTGTAACATTCGATAACATTTGAATTTTAGTAGTTTGTAAAATTAATCTATTAGGACTTAAATTAATCTATTATTAGTTTGAATTTTATTAATTTTATTAGGAGTTAAATTAATTTTACAGATGTGGTAAGTATAGAAATCTAAACCACATTTCGTATTTTTCTATTTCAACAAAAAGGCCCTTATAGAATTCATGAGTTAATTTTTTAAATTCATACTGTGGTATCGTACTGTTTGATTTCTTAAATTCATACTTTGGTTTGAATTTGTGGTATTATATACTGTTCAAGCTTTAATAAATCCGAAATTTTTGTGTCAAACAGTTTTTGGGGATTAATCAATAAATCGGACAGTTTTTGGCCAATAAAGGGTTGTTTTTGGCCAATAATGGCCTCCATATGTGTTTGTGTTTGTGTTTCTAAGGATTTGGAAAATATTCTATCCTATTTGGTAATAAACCTAGGGAATCTTTTATTTTATTTTATTTATCAGCTCAGGAAATCATACAGTATCACTACATTTTTTTTTATTATTTTTAAAACAGTTTGGTTTGTATACACTGTATTGGTTTCATGTCTTAAATGTGTTCCAGTTCTTACCTTTTCTATAAGCTGTGTTCCAGGTCTTAGATAGCATCAATTGGATCTCAAGTTCTAAAATTAATTAGCTTCGTTACAAGAATTCACCCAATTTTGATTTGAGTCTGATTGTGTTTGGAAGTGCCATTAAGATTTATGGTAAATATAACATATCTTTTGAGATTGGCTTTATTTATTGTTGTTCATAGTTAAGACGTTTTCCTATGCTAAACATAAGATATGTTTGGGGATTTATATGGTTTCAATGCCTAAAGCAGTGTATCATAACTTTTCTTAAATTAAGGAAGCAAAAAATAAATTAAGGTTATGAAAGAAAAAAAAAAATTTAAGTAAACCAATTTATTTTTTATCTTTTCTGCTTCTTTTTTGGTTTTTCTCACAAAAATGAAACAATCTTGGAAAGTCAATTCTTATATCTTTTAAGGTTATTTTCTTATGTACATTGAAATATTTATTTATCATATCTATCTTTTGTGGAAAAAAAATTAGCTTAGTTATGAAAAAAAAGTTAGCTTAGTGGTTGACCACCTAGTGGATGAATTATTTTTTATGAAATTATTTGTTGGCTTTTTGACTTTAGCGGTTGACTTTAGTGGTTCATTTTGTCCACTTTAGGTGCAGAAGTATATATTTTCACCCTTCGCTAATACATATATGTCTACTCATTTGCACCCTTTGCTAAGAAAAATGGTAACATTCATTAATATTTTCTTTTGCTGTTGTTTGGAGTCAAATTGTGTTACCAATCCCTGAAAATGTCCTCATACAGACAGATTTATTTTTTATTTATTTAATGTTTGGAGTGAAATTATTATTTTAAAACTATGTAGATGTGCAAAGCTTTTGTTATTTGTTAATTTTAATAAATAGATTCTTGGAAGCAAAGTACTAAGTGATTGATGTGTTTTATTGATAGTTTCCATTGGAAACACAACTCATTTTGATAAATTGTTTAATTTTAGTAAAATTTGGTAGCGGAAAATGATTGGTAGGTTATTAGTTTGGCATCTGCATATCTATGTGATTTTTTATTAATTTCTTGAATGAGCTCAATACAATTCAGTAGAGTTTAAGCCATCGATATGTTTTATTCCTAACAATAATGTAGGAGCCATTGATATGTTAAGTATCTATTGATTGCTTCGTTCGGTTTGACTTGGTGAATTAAAATATGCTATGTATTTAATATTTATTTAGTTAAGTTCACTTTTGTATTACAGGTTTTGACAATATTAAGCCACATCAACCTCTAAAATTTTCAGCCATTTGTTATATTTATATAGATTTACAGTCCAAATGTGTTGAGATATAGTGGGATTTAATTTTATGATAATGTGTTTCAAATATAATGTGTCCAATATGTTCTGAATAATGGGTCTCAAATATAATGATAATGTGTTTCAAATATAATTTTAAGTTCCGAGTTATCCTCTACTGTCTATAACTTACTGATGAGTGGATGGAGCTCTCAACTTTGCTAAATAAACTTTCAATAGGCTTTGATAGTCAAATATGCTGGTTTTTTGACTTTTTTTTGGTCCTTACTTTGCTGGTTTTTGGATTTTCTGGGTGTTTGATTATTGAAAAAAAATAGAGGATAATTTCATGGCTTCTGAAATTGTGAGATTGGGGTGGTTGAGTTTGACTTTATTAAATTATAGAGGATAATTTCATAGCTTCTGAAATTGTGAGATTGAGTTTGTCCACTTCAGGTGCAACAATATATATCTGTTGACTTTACTACTACACATGTTTCTACTCATTTGCACCCTTTGCCAAGTTGGGATGATGTGACATCCTGGACAATTTTAATATTTATTAATTTGTAAGAAAAATAGTAAGATTCATTACTACTTTCTTTTGATGTTGTTTGGATTCAAATTGTGTTATCAATACCTGAAAATGTTTGGAGTTAAATTATTATTTTCAAACTGTGGATTTATTGCAAATCTTTTGTTATTTGTTAATTTCAATAAATACATTCTTGGAAACACAACTCATTTTGGTGGTGGAAAATGATTGTTGGGTTATTAGTTTGTCATATGTGTGATTTTTTTTTTCCAGTGTCATTTTTTATTAATTCCTTGAATGAGATATTTTATCATATGAATTAACTGTGAATTTCAAAATGATTGATGATTTTTTATTAGTTTGTCATATGAATTAACTTTATAAATTTTACAGTTCCATTTAAACCTCTTTTAGTTCAATTAAATTCAACAAAGCTTAAGCTATCGATAGGTTTGATTCCATTAAGTATCCATTGATTGCTTTGTTTGGTTTCACTTGGTGAATTAAAATAACTTTTGTATTTACATAAGTTATGTATTCCAAAACCTGTAAACCTTTACAGGTTAACTTTTGTATTATGTATTACTGGATTAATATGTATTTACTGAAGTCAACTTTTGTATTATAGGTTTGGCAATACTAAGCTGGAACGACATTTAACATTATGGATAATGTAAGTTGTCTTTTTTAAAAAAACTGGCACATAGATTTTAAAAAAACTTTTGTATTATAGGTTCTGATTATGAAAAAAAAAAAAAAAAAAAAAAAAATCCTCATTTTTT
The DNA here is from genome assembly GCA_036172215.1 of Camellia granthamiana. Lineage (NCBI taxonomy): Eukaryota > Viridiplantae > Streptophyta > Magnoliopsida > Ericales > Theaceae > Camellia > Camellia granthamiana. Next base: position 10,507,060 of record CM069913.1, on the reverse strand, counting down.
ACAGCTAGATGGAGACTTACAACGAACTATAATATTCGTTCCCTTTACTCATCGTCTTATAAAATTTCATTTTGTGTACATATCAACTACTTATTTGTTTTTGTATGTATAGGTTCAGTTTCTTCAACAAAGAAATGTCAGTGTAGTGATTCGTGATGAGCATGATTTCAATGTCGTTCGTATTTCTATTGTCAGCCCAAAAATCACTTTCTTATCATTTTTTTAATTTATTTTTATTTCTTATACTTTGGTTATTTCTTAGACTTTGGTTATTTTTTAAAGGCAATGGAAAAGGAAAATGCAAAGGCAATGTCGAAAGGAAAAGAAAAGGTGCCTTATGCTTCCAAGGGCAAGGGAAAGGAAAATGCATGTCCAGTGGTATAGTTCTTAATGGTTTTTGTAAAGTGTTTTTTTTTTTATTTTTAAATTGTTAGTTTTCGTATGTTTGTATTTTAAGCCATAATTGTATATCGAATTGTTTATTTTGAGCAATAAATAATTGTTTATTTTAAGTCATAATTGTAGAGTGTTTTTGAAAATGCATGTCCAATTATTTATTTTAAACCATAATTGTATTTTTATCTTTTAAACTGTGTACTTTTTTAAGTGTCTCCTATATATATATGTGTAAATCTGCACCACTTTTCAATGTAAATGGGCGAAAATTTTGAGATAAAGAGATAAAGAGAGGAGGAAGAAAATGGGCAACAAATTTTTTTTTTCCAGCTATGTGAATAGGGATACTTTATGAAGTTCATAAGTTGGCTGAACATTTGTTTGTTTGTATAACAAAACCACACAATTTATTATATAGATTATAAATGACAAAGGTGACTAATTGCAAGGGCAAGCGAAAGGAAAATGCATGTTTAGCGGTATGGTTGTTATTGATTTTTGTAGAGTTTTTTTAGTTTTTATTTTTATATCTTCATATATTGTATTTTATTTAGCCATAATTGTATTTTATTTTTGAAACTATGCACATTTTTTAGTGTCTCCTGTATATTCTTAGGAAGAAAGAAATATATAGGGGATACTTTATGAAGGAATATATAGTGAGAAAGGAATATATAGTGTCTCCTGTAAGTGCATGGGCCCTACAAGAAAATGGGGATACTTTATGATGCTCATCTGCTGATCGAACATTTGTTCATCACTGTTATAAAACCACACAATCTGTTGGTCGAACGTTTATTATTCTCATAAGTTGGTCGAACATTTGTTCATTAGTGTAACAAAACCACACAATTTATTATTATTAGTATAAAACTGTGGGTAGTCATGGGCAAGAGTATAATATATTTTCTCTAAATTCTTGGTATTTTCTTTGGACAGTGGAAAATGGTACTTGATAATATTTGCATTTTAAGTATCCAATGATTTAATATTCATATTTTAGGGACCCAATGGTTATGTTATATCAAGAGCTATATTAGCTCAACGTGCACGACGAGAACGTGAAAGAAATGAAAATGCATGCTCTGCATATCAATCGGGACAACGCTTGTGACAAGAATGAGAGAGATTAGGAGCATATGTTAAAGACTTTCCTTCATTAACACCGAGTCGTCGCAATCATGCTTGCCTAGAATAGGGTACAAAGACACTTGCGGATACTTTGTTGGCACAAAAACGAACAATGGTTACACATGCATCCACATGTTCGTTCTCTATGGAAAGTACATCTTTAGCTCGAAATTAGTAAAACATGTTTAATTCTTTAAATAATACTATTACTTTTACATGTGTATAAATTTTAATTTATACACAATAAATATTTGTAGGCCTAATTCTACAGTCACATTTCTTCAAGAGGATCTATGTACAGATGATGAATTAGAAGATATGACTATAAGTACTGCGATTAATACTCAATCACACATGAATTCATGTCGTCATTCTCTCGGCAAGATGGATGTGTTATGTCCTTACTGTTCAGCCTTACATTGGATGGATGAAAAATTAGCACAATCATCTCGAAAGCGTCCCCTATTTGGAACTTGCTGTTCAAAAGGAAAGACTAGGCTACCTCTGCTTATGACATCCCCTCCACCGCTTCAAGCATTATATGATGGGGATGATGATCAAGCAAGATCGTTTCGACGTTATACTCGAGTATACAATGCAGCCAATGCTTTTACAAGTCTTGGTGCTACATTGGATCCAAGAGTACTAAGGGGAAGCGGCCCTAAACCATTTATTATCCATGGGGAATTGCGACATCGAACAGGATCACTTCTATCACAGCCAGGTCAGGATACGACTTATGCTCAGTTGTACATTTATGATCCTGATTCAGCTTTAGAAGTTCGAAATCGTAGAAATCCTCACTTACGAAGGGATGTTCTCAAAACTATTCAAGATAGTTTGTTGCAAGTTAATGCATTTGTAGACAAATTTCGCCAGGCTCATGCAATTTTGAATCAATTAGTCTTCACTGGACAAAATCTACCTGCTCATATTCACTACAGTTCAGCAACAGACCGACGACGGTATAACCTACCAACTGCTGATGAGATTGCAATTGTAATACCAGGTGATGGAACCGAGGTTACTGGAATGAGAGATGTTGTTTTACATCTATAGGGAAATAATGAACTGATGCAAATTAATGAATGTCGCCCATCATATTTGCCATTGCATTATGTTTTATTATTCCCGTATGGTGAGCTCGAATGGGAACCTGAATTGAAATTGTGGGACGTTAAACATGATCGGCCTTCAACTGATCGACTTACGCAAATGGATTTTTATAGTTATCGTTTGTTTGAGCGACCTACAGAGTATTCAACAATTTTGAGAGGTGGAAAACTATTCTAAGAGTTTTTGGTAGATGCTTGGGCTGCAACTAAGCAAAATCAGTTGACGTACTACAAGCTTAATCAAAAAAAAATCCGGGCTGAACTTTACCAAGATTTAAGCGATATTGATCCAGATGACTTGCGACCTAATCAAATTGGCCAAAGGTTTATTTTGCCATCTTCATTTACTAGTAGTCCTAGACATATGTTTGAAATCTTTCAAGATTCAATGGCTATCACGCAATACAACCAGCACCCAGATATTTTTCTCACCATGACTGCAAATCCTAATTGGTCAGAAATTACTTCAGCATTATTACCACACCAAAAAACTATTGATCGTCCGGATTTGATTGCCCGTGTTTTTGAGCTAAAAAGAAAGTGTTTGATGAAGGAGATAGAGACAAACAAAGTGTTCGATAATAAAGCTGCACATGTTTTTATAATTGAATTCCAAAAACGAGGCCTACCACATATGCATGCGCTTCTCTTTCTTAAAGGTCCAGACAAAATTCGAACATGTGCTCAAGTAGACAAATTAGTTTGTGTAGAATTTCCAGATCCAAAAGATGATCCTGCACTTTTTGAAACTGTCAAGTGTTGCATGGTACATGGACCATGTGGTGCTCGAAATCCCCAAGCACCATGTATGGAAAATGGTAGATGTACTAAGAAATACCCTCGAGCCTTTGAAGAATCAACAACTATGGACCAAGATGGATATCCAATCTATTGCCGTCGCAATAGTGGTCAAGTATATACTGTGAGAGGACAGAAAGTTGATAACAGGGATGTGGTACCATACAATACATATCTTTCTAAACGGTTCAACTGTCATATAAATGTAAAAGTTTGTGCTGGAGTAAGATGTGTTAAGTATATACATAAGTATATTTACAAGGGTTATGATCGCACAACAATGGTTTTGGGATTGATTAATGAGATCCAACAATATCTTGATGCGAGGTATATTGGACCAGCAGAAGCTGCTTAGCGAATATTCGGTCATCATTTGCATGCAAAGATGCCAACAGTTGTTCGCTTGGCACTTAATCTACCTGGAATGCATCGTGTTCTTTTCAATCCTAATGACTTATTGGAAATGATTCTTTCTAGAGCTGCGCAACAAAAATCGACTCTTACTAGTTTTTTTTATTATTGTGCTTCCAATGAAAATGAATGCCAATTCACTTACTAAGAATTTCCGCAACATTTTGTTTGGCTCGAGTCAGAACATAGATGAAAACCAAGAGAACATGGATATGCAATTGGTAGAATGTACTTTGCTAACCCTAACTGTGGTGAAAGATTTTATCTGCATTTGTTGTTGACTGTTGTCAAAGGGCCAAGATCGTTTCAATGTTTACGTACGGTTAACAATGTTTTGTATGAGACGTTTAAATCAGCATGTGTTGCAAGAGGACTCTTAGAAGATGATGAAGAATGGATACAGTGCCTGAAAGAGGCTGCAGTTATGAAAACCGGATATCAATTGAGGAGATTATTTTGTATTATTCTAACCCAATGTTTTCCATTACAACCACATGCGTTATGGAATCAATTTTCAATGCATATCTGTGATGATCTTGCACATAAGCTTTGTACATTGTTTGCCATTTCTAACCCAACTGAGGCTCAAATTGAAGATTATGGTTTGTATCTTTTGAATCAAATGCTTCAAGAATCAAGAAAGAGTTTAATTGACTTCCTGCCCATGCCACAACCTACAGCAAATTGGAGTGCAACAATTGGTAACCGATTGATATTCGAACATCAACAACTACATAATGAGGCACAACAGACAGATGTGCAAATTACTATTGATCGCCTCAATAATGGACAACGAACTGCTTATAACGTAATCACTTCTTCAGTCTTTGAAAGTAAAGGGACTATTTTCTTTTTGAATGGCGGTGCCGGAACAGGGAAAACATTTTTGTACAATACGATTGCATTAAAATGTCGCAGCCTTGGCCATATTATTGTTACCGTGGCTTCATCTAGAATTGCATCATTGCTATTAGGAGGAGGTCGCACTGCACATTCAACATTTTTCATTCCATTGGATGTCTTGGAAAATTCAGTTTGTGGGTTTAGCAAGCAATCATTACAGGCTGAATTGTTTAGAGAAACAAAACTCATAATTTGGGATGAAGTTCCTATGCAACATAGACATTGTGTTGAGGCGGTTGATCGCACACTTTGAGATATTTGTGATTGTGAAAAGCCATTTGGGGGTATCACTGTTGTTCTTGGTGGAGACTTTCGACAAATCTTACCAGTTATAACCAAAGAAGTTCGTGAGCAAATTATGAATGCATCATTGAGACACTCTGTTTTGTGGAAGGATCTACATGTTTTATCTTTAGATTTGAATATGCGCTTGAATCATGCAAACCTTGGAAATGCTATTTTGCAAAATTCTTGACGGAGGTAATACTCATTTGAACTTTGATTATACCATTTGAAGATATTTTGATTACACCATTTTTTTTTAATTTATTTTATTTTATTTATTAGGTTGGAACCAATCCGCAAGAAATCATTAAAATTCCATCAACAATACACAAATGTTAGGATCTAAAGGAATTACTCTCAGCAGTTTATCCACAATTGGATGTGGCAGATACATCAACCCCATCATTCTTAACGGAACGTACAATTCTTTCTGCATGAAATGATGATGTCAATGCTATCAATATTGTTGCATTGAATATTTTTCCAAGGAATACATATACGTATCTTGCTGCAGATAAGATGGCTGAAGATGATGAAATTGATCCTTCCATTACAAACAGATATCCTAATGAGTTTTTAAATTCATTGGATCCTCCTAGGCTACCAGCTTTTAAGGTAGAGTTGAAAGTGGGTTGTCCTATAATGTTATTAAGAAACATTGCACCGAAAGATGGACTGTGTAATGGCACAAGATTGATAGTATCAAGGTGCGATACTCGCATAATTGAAGCTCGAATCTTAACTGGAGAAAAGTTTGGCAATTTGGCATTTATACCAAGGATATCATTGACTCCGTCTTCTGCAAAAATGCCTTTCCGAATGACAAGACTTTAATTTCCAGTTCGATTGGCATACGCTTTGACCATTAACAAATCTCAAGGACAATCTGTGAAATTTGTTGGGGTTGATTTGCGTACACCTGTTTTTAGTCATGGGCAACTATACGTGGCATTATCCAGATGCACATCTTTCGATCGTATAAGTATCCTCCTCCCTAATGATGAGCCAGATTCCACTACAAATATTGTTTACCCTGAAGTTTTGTTATGAAGACCTTTCGGAAATTGATGAGGCGTTCATAAGAATTGTGGAAAGAACAAATTTGAAGACATTATCAAACACATATTTTTGTAAAGTATATACATTTTGTAAAGCAGACGATAGCTATGACCCACTTTTTGTAAAGCTTTCCACCTATGTGGACTTTGTTGCATTTCAAATATTTTTGTGAAGTCTTTTATTTCTCTATATTTTTGCATTTCCAGTATAGCTAAGTTTGATTTAAGAGTGCTGACTTGATCTTTTACAATTGAGTTATTACTTTGGACATGTAAGTTGATTTATTACTTTGAACATGTAAGTTGTCACTACTTTGTATACACTTTTTTTTTCCCCCTTTTTGTATAAAATTATGTTCTCTTTTATTTTCATAGGATGATGGAGATTTGCACCAAATTGTTATATGGGCTCTCTTTATTCATCTTCTTATTTCATTGAGAAAATTACAAATCAATGAGTTTTTAAATATTTTGTGAAGTTATCACCTATTTATAATTTTTCTTATTTAATTTACTCTTCTTACTATACATTTTCTTTCAAGTATTGATACTAACAATACTTGATGCCTATTAGATGACTTTAAAATCTTTTTAATTTGACTATTTTGTAGAGCAACAATTTATATTCTATAGTTGATGTAATTGATGATTTTCACGTTAATTTGACAAACCAGATGAGTTGCAAGAATTATTTTTTTTACCATTTATTGTTAGGATGCTATGGCATAGAGTTGATTTCTTCTTCATGATATGATGCATTTAGTTTTTCAATGCTTTCCGTATCTTGATCGGAAAATTATTTCAAAATATTTGATTTCCGTATCTTAATTTGTAAACAATTTCTAAAGACTACTATTTGCGAGGTTATGGTATTTATGTTCTGTGTATTATATTATTTCAATCAGATATTTGTGATTCGGGGTACTATGACACTCACCAATGTATTAGGTATTAGTCACAAACTAATGGTAGGAGTACTGATTTAAACTTTTATCAGATGCTACAGACTCTACAAATTTTAATATGATACGTACAAATTACAATTACATTTTAATCTCAATATTATTTACACCGTACCTTTAAACACAGCCATACACTACTATATCTATATAACAAGAAAGGAAATATTCAGAATTTGAAACTTGATAGGACATATGTCCTAAGTGGCATAGTTTGATTGGCTGAGATGCTTTGAGATTTGTCCTCAGTTAATGTGATAATTGTCTCTCTTTTATAATGCTTTGGACGATTAAGACCTTATGATGTTAAAATTGGACGGTTAAAGTTGGGCTAAATAGATATACGTGGTTTGATATTCAATTAAAAAATATACATATATTTTTTTATTTTTAGTGATTTTTTAAAAATTTTGTATCAACTTTTTTTTTTTTTTTTTTTTTTTTTTTTGGGTCCATCTAGCGTAGGATTATCTAGAAAGTACATAAAAAAATTCTAAAACAAGTTCACTAAGTCAAAAACAAAAATAAAAATAAAAAATCAACTCTCTAGCTTTTCTTATCTTGGTAGATATTTTCTGTTAAAATTTTTTTTTTTTGGTCCCTCTAACCGAGTTAAACTTTTAAAAATTTTAATAAAAAATTGAATCTCAGACCACATTTTTACCTAGATGTGGAGTTCTTTTTTGAATAAACTATTAATAGGTTCTGATAATTACACTTAATTCTCATCAAATTCTATTGAAAATAAGTCCTAGTAAAATCGTTACAAAAAATAATTTTTTATGACATTTTTTACATATGTCACTAAAAATTGATTATTAGCAACTTTTTTTTTGTCACGATTTTTATAAATTGTAACTAAAACTTATAATTAGTGATGTTTTTCTATGATAATTTTTCAAACTATCGTTGAAAATTAAAAATTAGTGACTTTTTTTGTGACAATTTTTTTAAACTGTCACTAAAATGTATAATTAGTGACTTTTTTATAACAGAATTTTCAAACTATCATTGAAAATTAACAATTAGTAATATTTTTTAATAGTATTTGATGAAAAACGCCATTAATTCTCACAAGACTTATTAAACAATAAGTTTATTTATTAGGACCTACACGTCAGTTTTTATTTTTTCTTTCACCTCTTTTTTAATTCTCACAAGACTTATTAAACAATAAGTTTATTTGTTAGGACCTACATGTCAGTTTTTATTTTTTCTTTCACCTCTTTTTTTATTCAATGCCCTAACATTATTATGCCCTACATATTTCACCTCTTTATCACATCACTTCAAACCCAACCCATCTTGATTTTCTTATTTTCAATAAACTTATAAAAAATCTCAAATGTTTTTAATTTTATGATTTGTGTGTGAGAGAGAGAGAGAGAGAGAGAGAGAGAGAGAGATTAGTGGGTCTACATTTTCATTTATGGTCTAATGCAAAAATGTCAAAATTTGGACAACATGACAAGGTTTGGCATTTGCTCAACTGTTTGCCATTAGAACACATCTTAAAAAAATAATAATATACAGGTCTATTTTTTAAATTCATTATCAAAAATTATATATGTCAAAATTCTCGCACACAAATAGATTTTGACAACATAAAATCTTGGGCCTAACCATGAGTATAACAATAGTTAAAGATGGTCAACAAATTAAGTGGTTCACACCGCCTAACCATTATGGGCCCCTCACTAATGTAATGGAGCTATGTCCACTTTTAGATTAGGCAAACTGGAGGAGTTGTTCGGTCCAGTTTTAATTATTCAAATTATTTATGTGTATCATTTATAAAAATAAAATAAAAATAAAATTAATTTAATAATCATAATGTTTTTTATTTTATAACGCTTGTCATCAAAAAAATCGATGACTTATTGTCATAAACACATTTGTCGTTATTGTGATTATAATTTATTTATTGGGACTTTAGAGTTTCTTTGTATTAATTATACCCTTATTTGATTTTTGTCATTATGATTGTAATTTATTGAGTTTTATTATAATATCATATATGAATCAAATAAAAATAATTAAAAAGTTCTTCACATCTTACATTATACAAAATAAATAAATATATAACTTTATTAAATAAATAAACTAAGTCATACTCAAACTTGGTTTGTGGTTGCTTCAATTGAATTTTATTTTTTGAAAGAGCTCAAAAAATAAATAAAATTTAAACATATATTTTTAATATTTTTAAAAAGAAAAATTAAACATAAACAATCCACAAATGAGGCCAAAAAAAAATCAAAAACTCAAATATGGCAAAACTCAAACTAAAATCTACCACGAATAGTTGCTTGAAAATTATGCTCAATACGATATATGGGTGTTATTTTTTACCACACAACCAAACGGAAAATTCAGTTAAAGAGTAGTGGCAGAATAGATTAAGCCCAACAACCTATACAAGAAGATGAGAATCCAGCGGTGATTCGTCCACCCGGAAGCACTCCGACAATCAAGTCAGTAATCAATATCTCTCAAAAATAACAAATTGTACTTGAACTCACAAGAAAGAACTTACCTCAGACCCACGAGGGTGCCTTGCTTTTATAACCAACAGTAACCTGATCCCATTAGAAGTCTCACTTCGATGGATTCAGGCTCAATGCTCATCGTGGACCCTCATATAGATAGAGATAAACTCTTCTTGAGTCTTATCTTTATCCAGGCTAAAATCCTCCTCTATTTTAGGACTCTTGTCCCTTATGTGCTTATCTCGGATTCTGGTATCTTCGTAGACAACCCTGGCCTAGCCGAGATCATCTCGGCGCATGACCAAGCCACGTGGCACCTTGGCTGACACTTCGATGTCACCTTAGCCACGTGCTGTCATTCACAAAATACGTCCCCACAACTGCCCCTAGGTTCTATTACTTCAGCAACCTGAGGTAATGGAACCTACATCGTTTGTCCATATAGCATGTTAGCTAATAACCCATTCATCTCTCCGACCGAGATTATGACTCGTCGGCTTCAAGTAACCAAGACTCTGCTACTCATTCTATCAAGGACCAAGAACCAAGTTTTTTAAGCTTCTGAACCAAAATCGTTCCTCTAGCCAAGGTTATAGCCTCATTACTTCAAGAATTTCAAGAGTTCCTAACTACGTATGAGCTGTCACGTACAGTCTTTTTAATCATTTCTTCCATGCATCCCTTCCTCATTAGTTCATACCTAACACGTGCTACCAGGTCGCATTGCTTCTGCCCACGCCGCCTGTCAAGTACATCGCCCAAGGTGTATTCATTTCATTTTGTCACCTTTTCAGTTTTTAACAAAACTCTCTCTCTCTCTCTCTCTCTCTCTCTCTCTCTCTCTCTCTCTCTCTTCATCTTCTCACTTTGCAAATCTAACTTTCTTCTTTGTGCTCAGATTTTTCTCTCTCTACACTTTCCCTCTTGAACCGCCATTTTCAAGCTCTCAAGCTTTGTAACCATTTCGTCTGTCACTGCCGGCGTACGTCTCATCATTTGACTCTGATTGTCCAAGCTTTTTGACTCTGGTGAACTCGTTTCTCAACCCCATTCAGTAAGTTCTCAACTTCTTTTCCTTCAATTTCAGTCTTCTACTGCTCTGAATATGTTTATTTGAATATATCACATGTTCCTTATACTGTATTCTTGGTCATATCTGTACTCTTGTTTTTATGCATTCTTCACGTTCTGGATACCCTGAATCAATTTATTGTTCTTTGAATCTATTTCGTTACTATGTTTTTGCAATGTTCAATAGTATTGTCACATTGTACTGATCATACTTGTGTTCTTGAATATTCGGCATTACTCTTGCCATATCTGTGTTTCTATAGTTCTACTTTGTTTGATTCTTAAATTTGGTTTGCCTTTGATTCCTTTTGATTCTGAATCATGTTCTCTCTCTGTTTTTCTTGCTTGTTTTCAAATCTTTGGCCTTTGGTTCTTGCTTCTGTAGTTCTAGGTTTGGGATTTGTTTTATAACTCATACACTTAGGAAAATTGAAACAAATTTCCCCTTAGATCTGCACAGCCTTCATCCTAGTGCTCTCTAGGGCTTAGCCGAGGTTTTTCAGACCCGTTTCAACCTCTTTTCTTTGAAATCTTTAGCACCAAAAAAAAAAAAAAAAACTTTAAGCTGACATCATGGGTATGTTTAAATGGAGGTTAGACACCCCGACCAAACTAGAGTACTTCCGACAAGACTTCTCCATCCCAACCGACGTTCAAATTAGGTTGGCTGGGGAGGACGACTCCATCATGTCTGCTGGAGACTCCATGCCCTTTCCCGTAGTTGCATTCATAGAATGTGGACTTCGGCTTCCGCTAAACATTCTCTTTCCCAAAATTATGCACTACTACAAACTTAACCCCATGCAACTAACCATCAATTCGTATAGGGTTATATATGGCATAATTGAACTGGCAAGCCGAGGAAAAGCTAGGATAACACTAGCCGACATTCAATTCTACTACACAATGTGTGGCCTTAAGTCTGAAAAAGGCTACACATATTACCTCAAACCCAGATCCACTGCCTACAAACTTATAGTCGACCTCCCAGACTTCAACAAGGGTACTGGGGATGACTACTTGATCGTCTCGAGCAATTGGGAGTTTGCACCAGATGACGATCTTCATCTTTTTCCTCTACGCCGAACAGTGTTTAGAGAGGATGGGTGTAAGAGCTAAGGCATCCCATAATTTTATCTCGGTTAAGACTTGTTAACTTTATCTATTTGTACTAGGGGTGTTCGCGGTTCGGATTTGGACGGCTTGCGGATCGGTTTGGACCCGCCCGCATTTATGCGGTTTGGGGAAAAGACAACCCGCAACCGCCCGCAGTACGGTTTGCGGTTTGTACGGTTTGGATGTGCAGGCGGTTGCGAGCGGTTTGCGGATTAGACTTTTTTCTTCAAAAATATATTTTTGAGCCTTATTTTTTTTCCCATTTTATAACTATTTATTTTGTGTCATTTTCTCCCAATTTTCTAAAATGCTCCAACATTAATAATTAATGAATTAAAACTTATAAAATTAAAAACACAACAAAATCAATTCGTAACATAAACAAATCATTCAAAATCTTAAATCAAATCATAAACTAACACAAGCACATATTTTAAAATCTTAAACTAGAACTCCATATTCATTAAGGAATTTAAAATTCCAAATCACACTTCATCTGGGACAAGTTCAGTTATATAACAATAATAATATGATCAGTATTTATTCAATTTCAGTTGATATAATACTATTAGCAAGTGTAATGCTAGAGTAAGTTCAAAGAATAAAGGGTGTTTTGTTTTGGGGGAAAATATCTAGGTAGGATATAGGAATGAAATCAATGGTTAAGATAAAATATATATATATATATATAATAATAATAAAAAGTGCGGGCAGGTTCTTGCGGGTGTGGGTTAAACCCGCAACCCACAAACATGCCATATTTCAAACCCCATCCGCCCGCATTGTGTTTGCGAAACCGCCCATTTGTATGCAGGTTGGGTGGTTTTTGCGGATCGGATAAACCGTTGCCCATCCCTAATGTTTACTTCTGGCTTTTGCAGACCTTCCCCAACTAGCTAAGGACTTCTGTCAGACTTTCTTCCCCAGCAAAGATCTAAAGAGGCTGCTGGGCTTGCCAATTGAGAAGTGCAAAGCCCCAGTGCTGCTCAACTATATCCCGACCTACAAGTCTGCCTTGCTAGACGTTCCCCACCGAAACAAGACTCCTCCATCTGCTATAACTCCACCAGTTGCTTCATAACCAAGGCCAAACCAGGCCTCTTCTTCAGGCCCAATAGAGCAGCCATCTACATCTGCCCCTTAGTTTATCCCGACATCCTAGTGCCGACGCCGACATCGTGCCCTACCAAACGCGCCTGTCGATAGAACTCGGAGCTGCAAACGCTGAGAATCTGAGGCATCAGCTTACGACCCTGCCAATCCTCTTATTGCTCTGCCTGCCATTCACTTTGGCACCCGAGTTACTGTTGCAGCCACTTCCGACGACATGGGCTGCAGCAAAGCCGTTGTTAAAGACCTTCTGGCTGACTTTCCAGGAGTTGTTACAGTTCAATCCTCTTCTCCATCTCAATCCCAACCCAAACCAAAACCAAAAAAGGTGAAAAAGGCTAAGGCAAAAGCCTCTGTCACCTAAACTGACACTGAAGACACCGTGCCGATTTCAAGATTGGCTGAGATCAAGAAGAGCACCTCTATTGCCGAGAAGAGGCTTACCAAGGCCGAGCCATCCGATACCGCTCGGTCGAAGAAGCCGAGGTCTAAGGCTACCACAAGCCCAAATGCTTTCAAAGCCAATGAGCCCTAGGCCCTTGCAATCATGATTGGGGACTGACCAATGAAGGCCGGCGACAGTGCCATCGACAGTATCGAGGTCGGCACTACTCTCTCCACCGCCGTTCTTCTGCCTACTGATCTAAATCGCATGGCTGAGATCAACGAATACGAGAACTTCACTTTGATGATGCAATACTTTGTTCTAGTAAGTCCTCAACACTTGTACTCTTTGGTTCTTTACTTTAAGTTCTCATACTTAGAAATTTTACTAACTTGCTCATTTTTTCCTTTTCAAGCCATCCAACATGCTCACTTCTTTGCAACGAAAGCCGAGGAGATGAAGAAGGAATTGATAAAGAAAACCCATGATGCTGCTGGCTTTCTTGCATCCCTGAACAATACCAAAGCAAAGATGAAGGTTCTGCTGGACCAGGCCAAAGTAGCCAAACTTGCACAAAACCAAGCCGAGGAGAGGGCTGATGTGGCCGAAGTACTCAAGTCCGAGATTAAGGACCCCAAGGCTAAAACCGCAGAAGCCAAAACTGAGCTCTAGGAGGCCCTGGCTACCAAAGAGGCCGAGATCAAAGCGGCAACGAGAAGGCATTTTCAGAGGGTCAGGCTGCTGTCTAAGATGTGTATAAAGCCCAGGTCAACCAAGCTTGCAATCAAGGCTTTTATCTCGGCTAGACAGCCGCTCTGAACAAACTCTCCATCCCAATGGATTCCCCCCTCAGAGACATAAACCAACTCCAAGTGCTTTTCCTTCCCTCTCCCAAGGACTCCAAGGACGAAGCTGAGGACGAGGACGCTGAGGCTAATGATGTTGATGAAGAGGAGGCTGCTACTGGGGCCAAGTCTCCCACTCTGAATGAGCAAGTCCTAGATTTGACTCAGGACGAGGTCCCCAAGAGTGCCTCTTAGTGCCTTACCTAAGAAGACAGCATCTGAGGCCGAGGTCAGTAGAGCCGAGAAAAGCCTGGATAAGACCTTGTTTGAATTGATGCTGAGATAGCGGCAGAGAATGAAGCATTAATGCCAACTGAGGCCGACACAACGCTAACTGCCGAGGTTGAGCAATCAGAGATTAATGCCAATGTTTCCAACAACTAGGATTTTTTCTTACTTGTACTTTTCACTTTGAACAGTTGTAATCTTTTTGTGTTTGAACAATGTTAGTTTCATTTTGGCCGACTATAGCTCGATTTTTCGTGCTCCTTTTGGATACAACTAGCCCTACAATTCGGACTCCGGTGATTCTGAATCTGATCTCTAAGTGCAATGTGAAATAGATAAACACCAAAGAGTCCAAATCCGGCAAATCTTTTGGAAAATCGATATTGAATCAAAATGCTAAAAATAGACTACTTTTCCAGATACAAAGTCGCCACCTAAATATTTTGAAAAATTTAGAAAACCCATGACTCATGCCAAAGGCCACGTGTCCGTCATCACCAAGATTGTCTCGACTTGGGAACTTAGGTACAAAAGAGGAAGGTCATGAATTAAGCACCCCACTCGCCCGATCAAAGATCGGCCTCTACTGAATCTTATTTACATTATATGCTCTTGTTCAAGTTGTTAGGATAACATTACTATGTGATGCGCACACAAGTGTAGAGTAATTTGCAAAAATTGAAACACTTTGATTCATGTTTGTTTGAAAAGTGTTTGAATATGTACCATTTGAAAAAGTGATCGCATATGTACATTACTCAAATTATTCTAATTCAAGTAATTAGCCTTCATCCACAGGCATTCAAGAGATTTACCAATTAAGCAATTAGCCTCATGGCAAGCATGCTAGACATGGCAACAATCACACTCATGCAATATGCTAAAACATAAAAATACTCACCTAGTACTCCGAGGTGAGCCAAAAGAGAGAGAGAATAGTTAGAAAAATGCATGCTCCTAACTAATGCAATATGCCTAATGCAACACATGCAAAATGCAATTAATAGGCTTGGCTACTAATTATCACATGTGAATTAATTTGATAGCATCCGTTTAAACATGTATTCAACGAAGTAATAAACGACAATGCTTTGTTAAAATGATGAGCCGAACCTCATGCATGCAAGAAAAGTGGAGGCAAACATGGGGAATACTAAAAGAAACGTGATGTTCTAAACTACCCATCATAAGCAGGTAAATAAAAGGGAGAAAGTCGTGGGATTGAAAGACATACACATTATTACAAGTTTGGCCCTCGCACAAAAGGGTCCGAATGAATGTTCTAGCTAATTAATTAACTATGACAAACCAAATGAATAAATTAGCTAAGCTACTTAACTAATTATTACAACAACAAATTAACTAACTACTTTAGCTAATTAATTAAATACATCACAAAACTAACTAGTTAGTCTAACTAATTAATTACAAATCCGCCACTTTAATTAGAACATAAAACTATTACAACATTATTTCACGAATCCCGAGGATCAAGGGATGGCTCATGCATGGATATAAATTTCCACCCGATAATGCTCTCCGTTTTGCTACTAGAATGCCTCTGTTGCATAGTTAAAACATTGCACTATTTTTCTACCTCAACCTCTGCTCTACTCTGTCGGAAAAAGGACACTGTCTGCTTGGAAAAAGTGTCCGGCAACCCAGAAGTAGTAGCCGGCCACCCACAAACAGTGGGTTGTCGTCTAATAAAAGTGGCCTGCCGGCCACTAATGTTGGTTCTTCCCTGCAACAGCAGAGGACAAACAGAGCACAAACCAAAGTATTCTACTGTCCCGTGTTATGTTAATTAATCTTAATTATTGTTACCCAAAAAGCAACCTAAGAGGGGGGTGAATTAGGTTTCTACAATTAAAATTAATAATACCCCAATAAAATTAACTACTAGTACAACAAATTATTAACAAGCACAATGATGAACTTAGCAGTAAATAATCAAGCAAAATAACAATGAAGTATAACTAACATACAGGGTAAATCAAATAATTAACACATGAATATTAGATAGCTATAGCAGTAGTAGGAAAGTAAAGAGATTAGGGAAGAGGAGACAAACAAATTTATAGTGGTTCAGCTTCAACCAAGCCTACATCCACCCCTCAAGCTTCACTTGAGATTTTCTACTATCTTCTAGCTTCACAGGGGCGCTAGCAACCTCTTTACAAATGGTGCAATCCTCCACGGATTTTACATAGACTTCACAAGCCCAAACCCTTGCAAATCTTGGGTGATTCACAATCACTCTCAAGATTTCAAGAACACAGTGTTTGCAACACTTTTACAAAATGAAATGGTATTTTTGCTTTCAAAGAAAGCTTACAATAAATATCTCTCAAAGATAGGTATACAAAATGAAGCTTTGATTTTTCTGTAAATCTCACATAGGAAAGATGAGCTTAATGCTATAAGGCTCAGTGTATAATTTCTGAGAATAGATGTGAGTGATTATAGATCAAAGAATATTTTCAAGTTTTTTTGTTGTAACTTGTTTACATTAGAGGCTTTGGTATATATAATGAAACTTATAGCCGTTTATAGTCGTTGTATTCATTTAAATTTATAGCCATTTATAGTCGTTTATAGCCGTTGTAGTCATTTGAATTTATAGCCGTTGTACTTTCATCATTACCAATTTGAATATCTTCCACTCCATCATTACAAATTTGAATATCTTCCACTTGAACCTTTTGAACCTTTTAGCCTTTTGAACCTTTATAGCCGTTTATAGCCGTTGTACTTCCATCATTACTAATTTGAATTTCTTCCACTCCATCATTACAAATTTGAATATCTTCCACTTGAACCTTTTGGCCTGTTGTTGTGCTATGCTGTTTGAACCTTTGTTTTGGGCTGTTTGAACTCCTGATTTAATCAAATATTAATTACATTCTAACAACATTTAGGATAAAGGTTTAGGTGAGAAATAATGAGACAAAATAAATTTTGATTTTATTAAAACATAAAATTGTCAAAATAAATGTTGATTCTATTTTTCTCTTTCAAATAAATCATCAAAATAAATTTTGATTCTATTTTTCTCTTCCAAATAAATTAAAACATGATTAAATAAATCATCAAAATAAATAAGTCTAACAATTATGATTGTAGTTATGTGCTTAATATGATTTTGAGTGCTACTTATATGATTATGTGTGTTTTTGAATTCCTATCTGTTTACCGTAGGAAAATCTGTTTGATTTTCTACTATAAAATTTAAATTGAAGGCCGTAGAGGTGTCAGAAAGTGAAATTGACTGTATTTTTGTGCTTAGCATAATTTTTAGAACTTACGGTGAAATTTAATTAAACATTGATTCAGATCAAAATAATTAGATTCAATATAATTGAATTAGAGCACCATTACATAGCCTTAATCAATTAGGTTAGGCAAGCCTATAAATAGGCTTATATACACTCAAGTTCCTTCCTTTGAACTCATTTTGACTGAGAATACACTAGAGAGAGAGAGAGTGCACGGTAAAGAGAGAGAAAGAGGCTAAAATTGAAGACTTTGCTAAGAAATTGGAAGACTAAGGGAATTGGTACAAGATTTAACTACATTTGTGAGGATTGGAGCCTCTAGGTGAGTAATTAAACTCAACTTCATGAATTTAAATTCATAATTGAGTGAATTCAAGCAAAATATGTAAGTAACAGCAAGAATTGAATTGATTATGATGAATTTGGAGTCAAAATGACCATGCATGTAGAGTATTTCCATGAAATTGCATAATCAAGCATGTAACAAGTTAAATATGAGAAATTAAGTGCTAAATCATACGTGCAAGCATGGTTTTGTTAAGCTCCATGAGTATAAACATCATTGTACCATTTGAAATGGAATTTGAGTCAATAAATTACATGCATACATAATTCATGAAGACATGTACCTTGATTTCATGAGTTCTGAGGAATTCGAAATGGTTTTGGAAATTTGGGAAATGAAACATGATTTTTGGTCAATTGAATTCGAATTACCCATGTTTTCATGATAGGCAATGTTTTCCCATGCTTTGGTATCAAATTGTAAGTTTTGGAGCCTTTGGGGTTGAGTTTGAGCTTCAAACAGAGTTCTGGAAAACCCAAAATTTGATTTGTCCGCTCGAGCGAGAAAAGCCTCGCTCGAGTGTGAATATGTAGCTCCCAGAAGTTTTGCAGAGATTGCACGGTGGCTTAAGCAGCCGAATCTGAGCTTGAGCGTACCCTGCTTTGCATGACTCCTCGCTCGAGCGTCAATAGTCTTGTTCGAGCGTAAATTGCAAGCAACCAGAACTTTTGCAGACCAAAAGGGTCTGCTCGAGTGGAGTGCCCAGTTTCAGAAAATTTGAAAAGTTACTTTATGTTTTGTTTTCCATTCTCTTTCACTTCTAAGCATTCTTAGGCATGCAATGAACATTGTAAATGAGTTAAAGGGATAAGAAAGAGGCCTAAGAGAAATAAACAATTTGAGAACGAATTGAATCGCTTGTGACCCGATATGTTGTAAATTGTGTACGGCCAAGCGCAAGGGCAAATCCACCTACAGAACACTGTGAGTAATATCTTAATAAGAATGTATTGAAGTATGCTACTTCTAATGCTCACTTATGTATGAGTTCAACAGAGTTATTAAATTGAATTAGATATTCGTCATACGAATGATTGGGCCAAAGGCCGTTTGCTAGAAATGATTGGGCCAAAGGTCGTTTGACATGAATAATTAGGCAAAAGGTTGTTTGACATAAATGACTGGGCCAAAAACTGTTTGATAGAAATGATTAGGTCAAAGGCTGTTTGACATGAATAATTGGGCCTAAGGCCGTTTAACATGAATAATTGGGCCAAAGGCCATTTTACATAAATGATTGGGCCAAAGGCCATTTGATAGAAATGATTGGGTCGAAGACCGTTTGACATGAATGATTGGGCCAAAGGTCGTTTGACATGAATGATTGGGCCCAAGATCGTTTGACACAAGCGAATTGGGCCTAAGGCCGTTTGATAAGAATGAATTGGGCCCAAGGCCGTTTGATACGTTTGGGCCTAAGGCCGTTTGATGTATTAGATAGAAACATGAATGGGCCTAAGGCCGTTTGATATGTTTCTTAACAAATTTTCATTCATGTAACTTTCTTATTTGATACTATTCACTGGGCTTTCACTCATTCTCATTCCTGTGTATGTAAGTGAGCAAAGAGACGTCTAAACCCAGCTTCGGTGAAGACTATGAGAGGAAGTCAAGTTTTTAAGGAGTTAGCCCGAATGTCTCACGCACGAGACTTTGTTTTTGTCCTTTTTGTTCTTTTGTTACTCTTTTGCTATTTTGGTGAACACGTTAGATCACCTATGTATATAAGTTTTTGTTTGGCTGACTGCATATCTTAAAGTTCCTGGATGTATATAAGATGTTAACTCTATTTATATGTGTGAATTATTATGAAATACCTTTGAAATGATTTTTCTATACCACGTAAGCACAGTTCATTGGACAAAGTTTTTAAATCTGCTTTCGTTTTGACCCCTTTAATATTCTTGAAATTGTTTGAGGCCGTAGATAATCTCATGATTATTGGCCGGTTATGACCTTAATCCTTAGGGGCGGGATCGGGTCATGACAATTCTCAGGGAATGTTTGTCCACCCTACCTCTCCTTATCAGTAAATGGGTCAAAGGAGAGGTAGGCTTGATTCGCAAACCATCAATCGACGCAATTTCATTGTATAATGACTTCTGAATCAAGGGACACAATTTTAATAAATACATAAGGAAAGACCAACAAAAACCTCCTCCCTATCATGGATTGATCAAGGGAAGTGGTTGACCTTGGAAACTTGAACCATTTCATCACTAACAAGTATGAAATGACTCAAGTCTCCATGTGTTCAATAAACGTCCGATTGAACACCAAATTAGCTTATTATCTGGTTTCATTTTAGTCCAAGGTTTATTACTTCATTTTAATTACCTTCCATTCCTTAATTCATTTAGTCTAATAATGAGCTTTAAGTCCACTAATGGAGAGAAGTACCAAACCAAATGTTGTCTTAGGCATGAAAGAGATGTCATACCATTGGTAATGAACCCCCAAAGGGATTAAACCATTAAGCATAACAACCTTAATCTCAAGCTTAAACAAACAACCAGTTTGAAACCACTCTCAAAGCAAAGGAAAAATCAAGAAATGGGGGAGGTTGCAGAGATGATTAGAGGTGAAAATAAGGCCTCGTTTGGGAATAGGTTTTTTTAGTAACTTCTTGATTTTTTGGCTAAAATATGATATAAAAAAAACTAGTATGTTTGGGATGACTTTTTGACTTTTTACGAAAAGATGTGCAAAAAGTAGAAAGAAAAGGGAATCTTTGACTTTTTTGTATAGGTTGTTGGCTTTTTAGCTTTTTTAGTAGCTTTTTGGCTTTTTTAGTAACTTTTTGGCTAAAAAAGCTGCTTGCCAAACGAGGCCGAAGTATGAAAAGTAAGAAATAAATGCTATCAACTCAAATAGGTTGGTGGCTAAGGTCTAAACCACCAAGCCTATGAGGAATTAAAACTAGCCTACAAGCACAAGGATGGGAGACTAACCCTTCCACTTTTAAGACTTCAAAACATGATTTTTGCCTCTGAAAAATCTCTGAAAATCAGTGCTAAAAAGCTCAAAAAAAGGTGATGAGAATGTGGGAACACAAGGGCAAAGGCCTTAGAAGTAAGGTTCAAAAAAGGATTATCAATCCCTCTACCTTTAATGGCCTTAAATCACAAGTTCCAGCCCAAAAATACAGGTAATAAACAGCTCAGAAATAGTAAGAAAAGATAGAAAACAAGTAGTGTAAAGATGGTACAAAAGCACTAGAATGTATACCTCTTGAAGATGAATGATTCCTTGAGTTACAAACCACCAATTTCACACTCTCAAGTGCCTCAAGAGCTAAAATTTAAGCCCAAATCACCTCAGCAAGGAACTCTCTAGGTTTGGTTTATAGTGTTTGAGCAAAGGCTATGTAAGTTGCAAGAGAGAAAGAGAATTTTTCCAAAATTTTGCTCTTCCAAAAATATTTTCTCAGTCCTAAATTTTTCCAACCTTGGCAAGAAAAGAGAGGGTCATCTATATATAGAAAACCATGTGTCTATCTCAAAAATATTTGTATACATACAGCTGGAATGGTGCATGCACATAGGGGGATAGTTGGCAGAAAATATCTGGTTTTTTGCACTAGTGGGAGGCATGCCACACTAGTGGGTTTGCAGGTCCCTGGATGCTCAGGCCTGAAAAAATACTATTTTGGTCCAAAACAAGGCACAAGGTTTGTAAGTTCAACACTAAGGTTTCCTGCTGAGGAAGTCAATGTAACAACCCCGATCTCTACGTAACGTTAATCCATACTTAATTATGCCTAATCCGTAATTAAGAAGGAATTCTAAATTTATTTGCATGTGTGCTTTGCGTTATAGTGTTTATATTTGTTTAGCGTAGAAAGACTTGTTCATGTTTTAGTTTTGGTTTGTGAATTGAAGGCCTTATCGGCATCCAATTCAGAAATTGACTTGATATATTTGCTATGTAGAATTTATAGAATTTTATGGAAGGTTTAATTGAAATTCGATTTGGAACAATTAAATTAGATTAAATTTATGCCATTTGATTAGTCTTGTTACCTATCACTTAGTAAGCCTTTTTAACCCTACTAGCTCATCTCCTTGCATTCATTATACACATTTGAGCCTCTTGAAGGAAGAAAAACGTGAGAGAGAGAGAGGAAGAAAGAATTGAGTTCAACCCAAGTGATTTGCTAGAGAATTGAAGGCAGCTAAGGAGAATTAGCTTGATCACTCAAGAATTAGACTACTTGAAACTCAATTGGGAAGTTTCGGTGAGAATTCAAACTTTTGATGATATAATTAAGTTAGCTAACTCATGAGATCAAAAGAAAATCCATATTATGAGAAGGATTGAGCTTGAATAGGTGAATTCCATACATGCATGCATTTATCATAGCATATCGAGTTGAACTTCACATAATTCTCACATGCATGTTCATATTATGGTTGTAAATTAGGAATTCACCATGTTTTCCATCAATTTATCAAGTTTGATCATGCTTTAAAGTGAGTAAGCATAAGGGAGTTCATGCATGTCTAGTTCATGGATCATTCTTGAGTTTCAAGTTGAATTTTTGTACAATTGGCAAGCCATTGAGCCATGATTTCTTGAATTGATCTTTAATTTATGTTGTTATAAGGGTCTTTATGTATTCTCTCAAGTTTTGGCCTAGAAAAATGAGGTTTGATGCCTTGGAGGTTGAGTTTGGACTTGAAGATCAAAGTTGGAAATTCCAGAAATTTGATCTACGCTCGAGCGAGGGACTTCACGCTCGAGCGAGCACTCTGAGTACGTGTACTTCCGCTCGAGCGACGTAAGTCGTGCTCAAGCGTGAAATGCATATACCCAGTAATTCATATGTTTTGCAGTCCGCTCGAGCAAGGGAAGTCACGCTCGAGTGAGGATCTGAGTCTCATGCTCGAGCAGGGATCGAGCGTCCGTCGAGCGTGAAAATCATGCAACCAGTACTTTTGTCTACGTTTGCAGTCCGCTCGAGTGAGGAAAGCCACGCTCAAGCGAACCTTCACATTCTGCATGTTTGCTACAGCGAGGAAAGCCACGCTCGAGCGAACCTTCACATTCTGCATGTTCGCTCGAGCGATAAAAGCCACGCTCGAGCGTGGACCCTGTTTTCAGCAAATTTTGGAAAATGTTTTCAAGTGCATTTTTACATCCTCATTCCATCTTAGGCATTCCTAGGCCATGATTAAGACTCCACAATGAGGTTGAAGACTAGAAACACACCAAGAACAAATAAAGCAAGTTATGAATAATTCGAACGTATATTTCAAGTGTGTATTTGTATGTATGTTCGTGTAGGTCCCGTGCCTCGAACCATTTGATTAATCTGCTCTGTTTGTCTGCACCTGAAGCCAACTGTGAGTAATAACTTTGTAAAGCTATGTTCAATTATAAGTATTTTCTTAATGATATAAGATGATCTGTTTTCTGAAATAACATTTTCTGTATGAATGATTGGTTGTCCAATGTTTCTGAAATGTATTCGTGGCATTCTTAGCTTCAAATGAGCCAACTGTACCATCCCAATTATGGGTCAACTGTATGTCTCATGAGCCAACTGTTATGGATCTTTACGTCCCATTTATGGGCCAACTATACGTCTCATGAGCCAACTGTACCGTCTCCGTGCACGTGAGTCAACTGTATGCCTTTATGGCCGTCCCTTTATGGGCCAACTGTCTTTACTAGGGCTAATGAATGTACCACGTGCGATTAACTACAAATTTTGATTATGAATATGATTCTGAATCTGTATCTGTTATGAACTATGATTTCTGAACGGGTTTATGAAGCCATTTCTGACAACTACTGAATACCGTTTCCTGTAACTATTATGGACAACATTCATTAAACCCTTTACTCTGTTATTGTTCACTGGGCTTCCGTTCACTATTTATTTATATATATGTAGGTGAGCAAGGGCGTGACCAGGCCTGAAATGCCGCATGGCGAGTTTTGGTGTCAGCCAGCTATCACGCCTCCCATAGAGGTTCCCTTTTGTGATCTGTTGAGTTTTGCGTTCTTAGGACTTTTGTACTTCCAAAATGTTTATGTCTGGTCTGAACGCGCTTGAAATCTTGTGTATGTGGCTTGGGTGATGTAAGGTTACTGTACTTTTTGACGCCATATCTGTATATATGCATATATGTATATGAAAAGTTTTTAATTTCTTGTCCCATATATGTCTGCACAGCTCTATGGACTATGTAAGTTTGTTTATTTGCTTCCGCTGCCCCTAACTATATGTTAATCTGTTCAGAGGCCTTCGGCAATCCAAGGATTACTGCCCAGTTACGATGCTAAACCTATAAGGGCGGGTTTGGGTCGTAACAGTCAAGCATTCAACAAGCGTACACATTCATCATTGAGTGATCAATTAGTGGCCCAAGTCTTAAGGGCCGTCAAAAATGAGGTGTCTACACCGACATGCCCATTGCCTTGTTACTTGAACGAGTTTCTTCTTTGCCAGGCCGAAGTGCCTTTTTCTGCATTTGAACAAGTTTTTTTTAAATGAATGCTTTCTTTTCTTCTAATTGTTGAATGCGTGCTTATTTCTTTAAGCTTTCACTGTCTTTGTATGCTTCCATACTTAGAATATTTTTGCACTTCTTTTAAGTACAACTTCACTTGTATGCTCACTTCGGGTTGGAATACCTTGGACAGTTATCATCTCGAATATAAACCTTTACTGTTATTCTCGGCCAACACTTAAAAATATTTTACCAAAACATTTTTACGAGTGTTGTTTCTTTACTTAAAATTTCTTTGAAGCACTGTCTCATTACTTGTACTTGCTGGCTTTATTCAATGCTTTACTCTTTTAGCCTTTCCAAGTTTTGACAAACTGTTTGGTTATCTCGGGTAACGAATGCCTTAGGCATCTCCTTATCTGGGTACCACGGCTGACTCCTACTTGCAAATTTTCCTAAAATTTCAACAAGTGTCAAGCCTATTCCTCATTCATGCTCCCTAATGTGAACCTGAGTACCACTTATGTTCACATTAAGCCTGCATCTCTGTTTTTTGCCAAAGTCTTATTCAAAAAAAATTTAGTCGAGGCTCTCGACCTCGGTGTCTCTGTTAATCTGATCAGTTTGGACTTAGTTCAACTCTGCCATCATTGCAAGTCTAAGTTACTTTCAATGTTTCATTCAAAAATATCGCCAACTTAGTTCAACTCTATCATTTGGTAAGTATAATTCAAC
Source organism: Camellia granthamiana (assembly GCA_036172215.1). NCBI lineage: Eukaryota > Viridiplantae > Streptophyta > Magnoliopsida > Ericales > Theaceae > Camellia > Camellia granthamiana. Next base: position 10,481,943 of record CM069913.1, on the reverse strand, counting down.
TCTACCATATGATAAGTCTAAGTTATTCGTCATGTTTCAATCGGAAACATCGCCAACTTAGTTCAACTCTATCATATGATAAGTCTAAGTTATTCATCATGTTTTATTCGGAACATCAGCATAAGACTATTCAGTCCTATGGCACAAATTCATAAAAGCAAAATCAAACTAGCATTTTATTAAAACTTTGGCTAATAAAACCATGACATAAATCTCAAAAAACAAAAACTAATGATAAAAAAATTTCAGATTGAAAGTGTTCCACGGTCTTGGCAACTCCTTGCCATCACTGTCTTCCAACCAATATGCTCTATTGCCGGCAACCGAGATGATTCTGTAAGGCCCTTCCCAGTTTGGGCCAAGCTTGCCCTTCTTAGGATCTTTCTTATTGCCAACGACTTTCCTTAGGACAAGGTCCCTAACCTTGAACTCCCTTGGGTTAACCTTTTTGTTGTAAGCCCAAGCAAGCTACTGCTGGTATGTCCCTAGCCGAATTGCTGCTCTCTCCCCTCTTTCTTCCAAGAGGTCTAGATCTCTGGCCAGGAATGCTTCGTTAGTCCCATTCTCCACTCCCTGGGTTATAATTCCAGGGATACCGACCTCCAGTGGGATAACTGCTTCAGTGCCATAAGCCATGGCAAAATGAGACTCCCCAGTTGATCTTCTCGGCGTAGTCCGATATGCCCACAACACATTGGGCAATTCTTCCATCCACTTTTCCTTGGCTGCTTCCAGTTTCTTCTTAATCCCATCCAAGATGGTCTTGTTGGATGTTTCTGCCTGACCATTGCTCTAGGAAACCTAGGAGTAGAGTAATAATTTTGTATTTTGTATTTTGCACAAAAGCTCTTAATCAGTTTGCTGTCAAACTAAGTGTCATTGTCTGCTATAATGGCCCTTGGGATCCTGAATCTGGTTATTATGTTCTTCCAGATGAAGTTCTTCACATCGATATCTTGAATCTTTGCAAGGGGTTTAGCCTCTACCCATTTTGTAAAGTAGTTTGTGGCTACTAGCAAGAACTTTCTTTGTCTAATTGCCAGTGGCAGTGGTCCCACTAGGTCCATACCACATTGGGCAAACGGCCAAAGACTGTACACTGGGTTCAGATCTGCTGTTGGCTGATGTATTGAAGGTGCAAACTTCTGATACTTCTCATAATTTCTGACATAGGCTTCAGCATCCTTTTGCATGTATGGCCACCAGTATCCCTAGGAGATGGCTCTATGGGCAAGTGACCTACCCTTTGCATGGCTTCCACAAACTCCTTCATGAATCTCATATAAAAGTCCTCTACCCGAGAGGGATACACACACTAGAGTAGAGGTCCAGTGAAGGATCTTCGGTATAGATGACCTTCTGCTGATAGGCAGAACCTAGCCGACTTCAACCTGTTCTTGTGCATCTCTTTTCGTCCTCTGGCAACTTGTCATCCCTGAGAACTATTACTATTGCATCCATCCATCTTGGACCCATTTCCACGTACATTGCTTCGTACTCCATTATTAGAGGTTCTACACTTGGGCCTAACAAGTAATTAACCATGATTGTCCTTGGCTACCCTGACTTCATTGCACTAGCCAGGTTTGCCAAGGCGTCGATATGCATATTATCATCTCAGCTAACCTGTTGTAGTCGGTAATTCTTAAATAATGTTAGCAACCTGACAACCTCTTTGACATAGGCTATCATCCTTTCATCTAGGACTGCGTACTCGCCCGTCGCTTGATTCATAATAAGCTGGGAGTCACAGAAGACTACCACCTCATCAACTTCTATGGCTGCTGCTAGTTTCAGTCCTGCAATTAGCGCCTCACACTCCACCTCGTTGTTTAAGGCCTTGAACCCCAAACGAAGAGATTGCTCAATCATTTGCCCATCTGGCGATACCAACACTACTCTTGCCCCCGCTCCGTAACGGTTTGAACTTCCTTTAACAAACAAGCAGAATGAGTCGCCAATGTAGATGTTGTAGGGTTTTGGTTTTTCTTTTTTCTTCTGTGTTGCTGGTGTGGAGTTTTTTAGCCCAAGTTGGGTTTTCTCTGGTTCTCCTGGACAACCTAAGCCACGACTAACCGGAGCCCAATGTGGGATGGCACCAGGGGTAAACTCGGCCACAAAATCGGCCAAATCCTAACCCTTGATTGCTGTTCTAGGCCTGAATTCCAAGTCATATTGTCCCAGCACCACTGCCCATCTGGCTATTCTACTTGTCAGATCTCCATGCTGCAATAGGGACTTCAGGGGATGCTCAGTCAGTACCACAATCTTGTGGGCTTGGAAATAGTGATTCAATTTTTTGGAAGCCATCACCAAGGTTAATGTCAATTTCTCCAGGGGCAAGTACCTGGTTTCAACACTTGTTAGGGTTTTACTCACATAGTATACCACCTTTTGTTCTCCCTCCTCTTCTCGGATTACTATTGCACTTACTGCGTGTTTTGAAACTGCCAAGTGTAGGAACAATTCTTCTCCACGTATTGGATTTGACAAAACTAGAGCCGTTGTCAGGTACTTTTTCAAGTTGACCAAGGCGACTTTGTACTCCTCTGTCCACAAAAAATCTGTGGCCTTCTTTAACAAACTAAAAAATGATTTACACTAATTTGAACTTCGGCTAATGAACCTGTTCAAGGCTGCTACCTTGCCAGTCAAAATCTACACCTGCTTGGTTGACGTCGGGCTTTTTAAGTCAAGGATGGCATTGATTTGATCTGAGCTTGCCTTAATACCCCTTCTGGTGACCAAGTATCCCAGAAACTTACCAGAGCCAACTCCAAATGCACATTTCGAAGCATTGAGTTGGAGCCGATATGCTCTTAGGATGTCAAAAACTGCCTTTAAATTGGCTAGATGGCTCCCAGGCTCCTTGGTTTTCATGACCATGTTATCAATGTAGACTTCTACTGTCTTCCCAATCAAAAGCTTAAACATCTTGGTCACTAACTGCTGGTAGGTTGCACCTGCATTTTTCAACCCGAAAGGCATCACTCTATAACAATAAAGACTTTTTGGGGTGATGAATGTCGTATTCTCTTCATCTGGGGCATACATTGCTATCTAGTGGTAGCTTTTGTATGCATCTAGGAAGCTCATTCGTTCATGCCCTAAAATGACATCTACTAACTGATCAATCTTAGGCAGTGGGAAACTATTTTTGGGGCAAGCCTGATTCAAGCTGGTGAAGTCCACACAGACCCTCTACTTGTCGTTCTTCTTTTTCACTACCACTGTGTTGGACAACCAGGTCGGATAGTGTACTTCTCGGATGGCCTAGGAATCCAACAGCTTGTCCACTCCCTCTTCAACTGCTTCCACATGTAGTAATGTCGGTCTCCTTACCCACTGGATGACAAATTTTGCCGACCTGTCTACATTGAGCCTATGGAAAGTGACCTCAGGGTCAATGTCAAGCATCTTATATGGCGTCCAAGCAAACACTTCTATGTTTGCTCGCAAGAAAACCTCCAACTCCCTTTCTTCCTCCTCGGCTAAACCTGAGCAAAGAAGAAAGAAGTGCTCTCCATCACCGTCCTAGACCAGAATCTTCTTTAAAGCTTCCTCACTCTTGTTGGCTGGCTCTTTGCCGACGTCATCCAGGACTTCTATGTCCTCGTCATTAATTTTTACTGTTTCTGCCTCTCGCACGTTGTAGGTGGATCTTATTGCTGCCATGGAGCAATTTTTTGCCTGCACCTAATCCCCTCTAACCTCTTCAATTCCACGCTCCATTAAGAACCGCAACAACTGGTGCAGTGTTAAGGGAACAGCCCTCATTGCATGCAACCACGGTCTTTTTAAGATAACATTGTAAGTGGAGGGGATGTTAATTATGTAAACTCTGTGCTTACCTTCTTCGTGCCTGCCTGCACCTCCAAATTCATGGCTCCTAGAGGCCACGTCAATATTCCTTTGAATCCAACCATCAGGCTATTGGATTGTTCCAGATCATTTGGGTGAAGGCCAAGCTCCTTGTAACATCTAACATACATGATGTCACAAGAACTGCCTTGATCAACCAGTATGTGCCTTGCCCGGCACTTTCCAATCTTCAGTGTTATTACCAAGGCATCGTTGTGTGGATGTTGTATTATATCCAAGTCTGTCTCAGTAAAAGAAACCATCGGTCCCTGGTACTCATTTGTCCTAAGCTTCTTTTGTTAGACCTAATATACATGCTGTAAGTGTCTTACCCTCTGAGTTTTCCTACGTACATCATTCTTATTGACCCTTGAGTGAATCACATTAATAACCCGAGGTCCCTCTGCTTGCTACGGTGACGGTGGTAGAGGCAGTGCTGTAGGTGCCTAAGGTAGCCTTGCTTGCTCTTCTCTCGTTCTGGCCTCATCTACTAAGTCTCTTAGGTGACCTTGTCTGACTAGATCCTCCAAGTGTGTCTTCAGAGCCCTACATCCCTGGGTCAAGTGCCCATCTTCATTATGGTAAGCACAATGTTTCCCAAGGCTCCTTCCCATAAACTCACCAAGGATCTTCTCTGGTGCTCTGTAATATGGTTGGTTCCTGATCCTTTCCAGGACCTTGTAGACCGGGATCTTGAATATAGTGGTGACTATCTGTGCAGCCTTTAACCCTGTTTCTTGCCTGTTGAAACCAGTGTTACCTCGGCCTCGCTTCGACGAGTCGTTTCTCTTCTCCTGCTTTGGTGCCTTTGCTCCGTGTGTATCCTCCTCTGTTCTGGCATATTTCTCAATTTGTGCCATGAGCTCCTCCATACTCTTTGGTAGAGTTTTTGTAAGTGACTTTCGAAGCGGGCATTCATCCTCCAAGCCGTTTTTGAAAGATACGACCGCCAGCTTCTGGCTGTATGCCGATATTCAGTTGAACACCTCATAATACCGTTTGGCATAAGCCTTGAGGTTTTCACATTCGCCAATATTCAAAGCCAGCAAGGAGTCTACCCTTAGTGACTGCAACTTATTTGTTACAAGCCTAGCCACAAACATCTCAGCTAGGCCTTTCTAACTCTTCATAGTTCTTTTCGGCAACTTGTGGAACCAATCCGATGTGATTTCTCCAAAGGATGAAGGGAACATCTTGCACAACGGCTACTTATTCCCGCTATACAAAGCCATTGAATTTAAATATAAGTCGACATTAAAGTTCGGATCAGACTTACCGTCATAAACCTGGCACCTCGGCATATCTAATTTCTTTGGGGCCTCAAATCTATCCAACTCCACTGAGAATGACGTTCTCGGCTTGACGGAGGATGTTACCTTGGCGTGGAGTTGCTTCCTCTAGAGGTAGTCCCTTAGATCCTCCTTCGTTCGGCCAGGAGCTCGGCTATCAACAGATTTTAGCCTTTTTGGCGCACTGCTCCCAGTGTCATTGTGCGTTCTCTTGGACTTCTCTTCATTCATCATATCAAAGTAAAGTCCTTTCCCCTGGACATGCCGAGGTTCTTTGGCATAGGTTTCCTTGGTTCGTCGTGTCCTCTGCAACTCACCTCTCACCGACTCTACTTGCCTGACATCCTGTGAAGGCCAATATGAGCACTCATTTTCCTTGCCTTGCTACGAGACTGCGAGGATTGTTTTCTGCCCCCCTTTTTGGGCGTCAATCTTAGCCGCTGGTACCGGCGTATCCTGCAATAGGAATGGTGGTTGCATAACGTTGTTCTACATCATGAAGTTAACAATCGATTGTAGGCCTGCCAACTTGTTTGCCATTCCTTTTATCTTGCCGTCCCTCCTCAAGCATCTATCCTTCCAAACTTGGAGGTCGTTTTCGTTGTGATACTCATCTCAGCTTGCTTTCTTCGAGGCGTTCCCTTCTTTGCTGACGTCCTTCTACCCAGGATTCAGATCATGTGTTCCTTTGCTACGGTTTTCCTTCTCGACGTTAGGATCTGCATGTTCACAACTCTCGCGATTAATGTTATCTCCAATCTTGTCTTCCTGTCTGTCATTGGCCATCTATTTTCTTTAAGTTTCCACAAACGGCGCCAAATTGTGGTTGTTGATTTTTGACCACACAACCAAACGGGGAACTCAACTGGAGAGTTCCGACAAAATAGATGAAGCCCAATAACCTACATAAGAAGATGAGAATCAGATAGTAGTTCGTCTACTAGGGGTACTCTGATGATCAATATCTCTCAAAGATAACAAATTGTACTTAAACTCACAAGAAAGAACTTACCTCAAACTCACGAGGGTGCCTTGCTTTTATAACTAGCAGTGACCTGATCCCATTAGAAGCCTCACTTCAATGGACTTAGGCTCAATGCTCATCCTGGACCCTCATCTAGATAGAGATAAACTCTTCTTGAGCCTTATCTTTATCCAAACTAAGATCCTCCTCTGTTCTAGGACTCTTGTCCTTTATCTGCTTATCTCGGATTCCGGTATCTCCACAGACAAACCCGGCCTAGCTGAGATCATCTTGGCGCATGACCAAGCCACGTGGCACCTCAACTAACACTTCGGCATCACTTTAGCCACGTGCTGTCATTCACAAAATACGTCCCCACATGACATATATATATATATATATATAAATATTGTGGAGATTTAAAATTAATAAAATGTGAATAATATAAAATAATTGTGATTTGTAACTATATATCTTTTAAGTTTTTTTTTTTTTGTTAATACAAAAAAAAAAAAAAATTAGATACATATGTTGGTCTTCTCATAATTGGAAATGGGGCACCTTTGCATTTTACCCTTGGTGGGATTCGTTTTGAATCTTATTTTAATGATGCAAGTCGTTTATTTTTTAGAGTTCACTCAAAAATATATCTCTATAAAAAAATTAATTTGACTAGATATTGGTAGTTTTTTTTATCAAATCATATTGTGTTTGGATTAACACTTAAAATCACATTTTATTTTTTTAAATACAAATATATTTTAATAAAAAAATTAATACTATATCAACTTAATTTTTTTAAAAATATTTGATAAATTTTAAAAAATAAATAATTTAAATTATCAAAATAATACTGGAGTAGGATTCCACAAAAGACACATCCCAACTGGCATGCCCAATTTCCTGTTGCAACAACACACCGATACCCCTCATCTTCAAAGATGGTCCCATGGGCCCACGGCCCAGTGTTGAGCCACCAATAAATTGTAACCGTCGGTGGTGCGTGGAGGTTGGGCCCCACTACAAGTGGTAGTCCCCCAACTTGGGCCCCATTATGCTTTGTATTCCCCCACCCATCCCACATGCTGGGGCCCAACAATATCAGACTCAGATATATTATAATAAAAAAAACTTATAAGTCGATCTTATTAATCAAATTTATTTATTTATTTATATTTTTAAAAATTATTAAAATAAAATAAATATTTTAAAATTTATAAGTATCTACAGGTTATTTTGAAAAGTGTTAAAAAAAATTACTTATTATGAAATAATATGTAAAAAATAAAAAAATAATATAATTAATAAACTGACTTTTTTTCCACTGATCAAAAAACAAAATTTATAGATGGAAAATGCCTTAAACCAATAATTAGTAGTGGCTCTAATGATGTGGCAGTGGGTCCCACCCACTGCCACAGTGTATTTGTGCCTTGATTTTTTTTTTTTTTTTTCAATTTCCACCTCACTAGTGGTGGAGTTAGTGATGACAAATTAGTGGTCTATAGCATTACTCTTTATAGATATTCAAGCCTACTTGGTAGGATTGACTCATAACTTGGAATCAGATCCTCTCCTTTACTTCTTTTTTTTTGACTTTCTACTTGCTAGGTTATTGGATTCATTTTTATATTCAGGCCAAATTTGGAAAGTCCCAAATAATTCATCTTTTTATCTTTTTATCTTTTTTTCATCACATCACTTCTCTATTTTTCTGCACATCTTTTCGTAAAAAGACAAAAAGTGCACTTATTTAAGTCATTCCAAACAACCCTTCAATTTTAATGATTCGAACTGTTCATATTTTAAAATTTATTAATTATATCACATCTGTAAAAAATCAAGTTTATCGGATATCAAAAAGTATGTGTTTGAAAATTATTTATTAAATTTTTTTTTAAAAATAATTTTTAGTTAATTTTTTAAAAAATAATCTAATCATATAATTTTTGATATCCGATTAAATTAATTTTTTAAAAATATAATATACTTAATAAATTTTAAAATATAAATAATTTAGATCGTCAAGTTCAATGGCCAATAAATAAGATGTCAAAAGAGAAAAGTTACGGAGAATCCTAATTCATAACTTGTCCTAATAAAAAAGACGGTAGATTGAGTTTGGGCCCGCCCATATCGAGGAGCACGCGCAATTCTTCACATGACAGCTGGACCCTTACGGTCTAGTGCTCTAACTAACTTCACGCTCTTTCAAGAGCGTGTAGGTTACACTATAATGAAATTAGTTTGAATAAAATTTTACCTTAGCTTTTATAGTTTTAATTTAAATAGTTAAGTCTTTACATTTTTTTTAATTTTATGATAATGTAATCAATTTATCATATGTTATTAATATTTTAAATAGAAAAAAATTATATGTAAAATTAGAATGATGAAAGTATAATTTAAAATAAATTATAGAGATTACTAGTATAACAAATATATTATACTGGTGATCTATGTAATTTGTTTTGAATTTTACTTTGATTTTTTTAGTTTTACGTATAGCTTTTCTGTTTCAAGTTCTAACTATAATTGATAAAGAGACCACATTATAATAAAGTTAAAAATAAATGGATTAAATTATTAAATTAAAATTACAAGACACTTTAGTTAAACTACAAATATTAATAATGTAATTTATCAGATAGCAAGGTACTGAAATAATGAAAAATTATTGGTTAGTTTTAGGGTGTCACGTGATCATATTCTTAGTTAATTATAAATTTTTATATTTTTTTATATTTTTCAATCACTCAATACAAAATTATGAACTTTAATTTCTCTACTAATTATAATATATGTGGAGTGTCATGTGACTCTGTCTTATACCAATCAATAAATTCTAGTGTCTCGTGTGTCGGACGTGATAGAGATGAGAGTGGTGTTTGGAATTTGAATTTAGAATTAGCATTGGTAAACCCACCATAGAAGTGGGCCACATCGGACCCCTCCCCAACTAGGACCGTCCGTTTCATCCCAACAAACTCGGCCTACCCCACACGGCCCATCTACAGTACACTTGCATATGACTTTTCAACTCACGTGCGCATTCTTGATTTTCCCAATGCATTTCTGTACTCTCTCTCTCCCCTCTTCAAAGTTGAGAAGAATCATTTCAATTATAGAAAAATGTTTGAGATAAATAAATAAATAAATAATTAAGGCTTCGTTTGGGAAGCTAAATTTTGGACTTCTTTTTGGTTAAATTAATCATAAAAAATAAAATAAGTTTTTTAGTTCAATAAGACAAAATATCACATTCAATCCATCCATAATCATTACATTCTTTCTCTTATAAAAAAAGTCAAAAAAGCCAAACGCCCTTTCCAAATCAGACTTTTTAACCCCGAGTTAAAATAGCTAAAAAATCAAAAAATCAACTCACTTTCCAAACGAACCCTAAATCGGCTAAAATGGGCTAAAAAAAAGAGACAATGGCCTCCTTTAGCTTGAGGGTTAAAAATTATTTTTTAACTTTTAATTTATTTTAAATTATATTATTTTTTATATATATTTTTTAAAAAAATTTAAAAATTAACTTTCAATCAATTTTTCAAAACAACCCAATATATTGATTTTTTATGTTTGGTTTGTTTTCAATGGTTGACCAAATGTAAGAGGTAAAATTGACAAAAGGAAAATATGCAAGCCATTTAGAAACTTTGTTAAAGTTACTCCAAAAAGAAAACCCAAAAAAATATATATATATTGACTATTCTATCTAAACACTGTTGAAAATAAACTTATTTTGTGAGTGCAAAACTCCTTTCAATTTATAAGAGAAGATCTTTGCTTTTTGTCTTTTTCTTTTTGTCATTAATTAGATTAATCAAAATCAAAGTAACTAATATAATTATAAAATGAGCCAAATTATTTGAGATTGACTCTGTTCAATTTATTAAAGTCTATTTGAGATCAATTAATTACATAAATAAATTAAATTTAAACACCTATTGAAAATAATTGATTCTTTTAGCTTGACTCAATAAGTATATACATATATATTATGGGGATATAATTTTTGAATGACAACACGTGACCGAGGTGTCATCGAAGTGCCAGCCGAGGTGCCACGTGTCCTGGTCATGACGCCAAGATGATCTCGACTAGGCTGAGGTTATCTGTGAAGAAATCGAAATCCGGAATAAGCAGATAAGGGACAAGAATCCTAGAATGGGAGAGTATTTCAGTTTGGATAAAGATAAGACTCTTAGAGAGTTTATCCTAATCCTACTGGAAGTCTAAGATTAACAGTAATCCTAAGTGATTAACATAATCCTAAGTTCATTGAAGTTAGACTTCTATTGGGATTAGGTAAGTGTTGGCTATAAAAGAAAGGCACCATGGGTTTAAGGTATGTTTTTTATGCTCTGAATAGTAAATTAAGCACTTTTGCTATCTGTAAGAAATAACTGACTTGATCGTCGGAGTGCCCCCAGGTGGATGAACCACCGCCGGAATCTCTTCTTTCTGTGACAGATTGTTCGGGTTTAATCTATTCTTGACAGCTTGTTCAGGTTTAATCTATTCTGCCAGTGTTCTTCAGTTGAGTGCTTGATTGACAGTGTGGTCAGAAATTGACACACACATATATATATTATAAAACAATTAGTAACTTTCTTGAACTCAGCTTAATTAAAGCTTTTTTTAGATGAAATTTAACTTCCTTATCAATTCGATTAACACTGGTTTGAGATTGAATTTATTCACGGATCAAATCGACTAAATCTTATTTAAGATTGATATGAAAGGTAAACAACTCAATTTAGCCTCCGTTTGGGAAGTGGGTTGGCGTTTTGACTTTTTAACTTTTTTGGCTATATGAGCCTAGGCTCAAAAGCTTGGTTGGGGAAGGACTTTTGGCTTTTTGGCTTTTTTGACTTTTTTGTGAGAGAAGAGTGTAATGATTATGGGGTTGAATGAGATGTTTTGTCTGTTGTGGCTCATGAGCCTATTCTGTCTTTTGTAGCTCATTGAGCCAAAAAAGCCCAATGAGCCCTTGAACAAATTTAAATTTAAATAAATTTACATGAATGGTCTAAACATTGAATACGTCAACTGCATTCTATAATTTATTTATTTATTTATTTGGAAAAATCACAAGCCAGTGATAGATTTTTTAAAAAAATTACAGATTCATAGAAATGTATATGCTTTTAATCATTGAATTTTATAAAATTTATCATAAGTCTATAATTATTTTTTAAAAATACTATTGATTTGCTATTTTTTTCTTTTTTCTTTTTTCTTTTTTCCCCAATTGTGTGAAGAAAGTATGATGAGAGAAATCGATGATGAAAGTCAAACCGTTGCAAAAGTATTTCTCTCAAATTTCTCACAATTCGAAGACATTATATATATATATAGTATAAAAATATAACCACACTATTATAATTTAGGGAGAGATTTTTCTCCAATACAAATTGGATTGGAAAAAGTTGTTGCGTCAATGTGAGTTCACCACAAAATCTGTATCACTAATTTAAATTATTCAATGCGTAAAATTTATTGAATATTTTATCTTTATAAAAAAAATTACGTTGATCATATATTGATAGTCATTTGATCAAATTATATTTATATTAACGGTAAATATAATTTTAAAAATAAATTATTAATAAAAATTTAATCTGATTAAGTAATTATTAATATCCAATTAATATAATTTTTTAAAAAAATAAAATAATCAATATTAAATAATTCAAATTATACCTGTGATGGGCCACAAAGCACCCTCAAGTTGGGAACCCAAGCCTAGGTGTTTAGGAAGTGGATTTGTATGTAGATTTTTTTAGTTGTATGATATTATTAGATAAAAAAATTTTAGTGTTTGGAAAGATAGTTGGGTTTTTTTGTGGTTGGATGTAATATTTGTGAGAGAAAAAGTGAAATGATTATGGGATTGAATATGATATTTTGTTTGATTGTGTTTTTTTTGATTTTGCAAAATTTTTATCTTTTAATAAAAAAAATTAAAAAAAATTTTGAGAACCAAGTTCCCAAACACCACTGAGCATGGCTTGAAACATATAGATCAATAAATAAAAATTTCAACATAAATCTATAATACCCACCGACCAAAAAAAAAAGTCAATAATAAGAAGGCTATTTCCACAACTTCTCCCAAATCAGTCAAAAATACATTATTTTAATTTGACTCCACTTTACAATAAACTCCTAATTAAAAAGTCATGTTGAAACCTTTGTTCAACTTCCATTTGGAAGACCCCTAAACACATGAGGTTTATTCACCCAAAAAACCAAAAAAAAAAAACTAATTCCTAACACGACCAAAAACAAATTATAAAAAAAAAAAAAGTTCAGTGTTCGGAGAGAGGTCGCCGGAAATGGAAGCAGTGCTCTCTCTCTCTCCTGAAGATTTTCAAGAAGTAGACTGTGTTTGTTGATTCCCAGATCGACCCATAAACTGCAATTCCTTTTTATCATAAATCTCCAAAGAAAAGTCCCTCAGCATCTGAGCTTTGTTGTTGCTCCCAGAGCTCACGCTCGCCGGAGCCATACTCGACTTCTTCGTCCCAAACGTCGCTCCCGACACCGCCGGCGACGGCGCCCTAATTTCCACCCCACCACCCACCGGCGGCGGCGCCGACACAAACGACGAGATCGGCCTCGCAGACACATCAAAAACCGGCGTCACTGACGGCGAAATCGCCCATAACTGCGGCTGATTCAATCCCGCCACCGGTCTCGCCGCCGTGTGCGGCGGCGGCGGAATCATCCAGAACGCGTTCGACGGAATCATCATCCCGGCGTTACTCACCGCCCAAACCGGCACCAATCCTTGCGGCGGCGCAACCGCCGCAGGGCCCACCGGAGCCAGCCCCGCCGTCTGAGAAACGCCGTCGTTCGTGGCGGCGACGTCGTAAAACTCGCTGTTCGACGCCCTTCGCCGCCGCTTTCGACCTTCGATCTCCTCCTGCTTCGCCGTCGATGATGTTGTGGGGATTTTCAGTGTACCGCCAACCGAGACAGCGATGGCCGGTACTGTACCGGTACCGGTGGCCTCGATGATGGCTTGCTCAGCGTGTTCTAAAAGCCACCGCACAGTCTCGCCGTCGGACTTGTGGCCGAGTTCCCGGGTCAGTTGGAAGATCCGAGCGGCGCAAGTCGCGGGTATTCGGATCCTCCTCCCTCGTCCCTCCACCTTCGTATGGCGGTCCTTTGTCGACGACCGCCGCGCCGCGGCGGCCACCGGCGACGCCACTTGAATGGGTAGTTGCATCTGCATCAGAGGCACCATCCCAATCGGAGTTTGTGATTCCGGGTTGTTGATGTTGATAGGTTTTTGATCCGGCGATTCGGGTTCCGAATCAATCGGTTCTTCCTTCAAAACCGGCGGTGGGTTTTGATCTTCCATAGACGAAACGTTTGTGAATCCATTGTTGTTGTTGTTGTCCTCGGAGGAGCTGAGATCGGAGGTGCCAACGTCGTCGTCTGGTTCGAACTCGTGTTCTTGAAACGACGACATGAGAGAGAGAGAGAGAAGCTTATTTGGTTATGGAGATGGAATTAGCAAAGAAAGGAAGAGGAAGAGAGGGTTATAATTGGAAAGAAAACAACCCTAGTAGAACTATAACCAAATTCTTAGGAGAGAATGTACCTAAAAAAAAATTTTCTTAGGAGAGAGACAGAGAGAGAGAGAGAGATTTTTGTAGTCTTTGTATGCTGGGAAACTTGAAAGAAGATAGATCAACGGTAGACTTTGCATGATATTGGTTATAAAGCAATAGGATGGTGACACGTGTTGAGTGTGAGTATGGTGGTGGTGCCTTACTTCTTGGGTTATCATCGTAGGACCGCAGTGGGGACAGACAGGTGGGGTCAGCCAATTGGCTACAATTATAGTGGTAGTACCAGAACCAGAAAAGTTTGCGAAAAGTTTTTGATATATGATGCACTGAATGGATTTGATTGGTTGAGACCACCTATGCTTTGTGGTCCGTCAACTAGCAGAAAGTTAGAATCTTCTCCAGTTGCAATTCTTTAATGGGTTATTTTTTATTTTTGATTAATTTCACTTCAATATCTTAAATTAGGGAATGGCTATGACGTACCGTATTTTTATAATTACATAAAAAAATAGTATAATTTTATATTTTTTGAATTATAATTAAATATCACATAAGATATAATAAAAGATCTCATAAATTATAATTAAAAAAGAAAATTAGTTATAACTAAATAAGATAATGACATAATTAAGAGTGCATATAATAGACTCATTAAGAGATGTGTATATTAAAATTTTTCTTTGCATTATTATCATTTTTTTTTAATTCCTAGACTACCAGTTGCATCTATTTAGTATTTAAATTTTCTTATTTTAGTTTCGGAAATGTTTGAGAGCTCGACAGATTTGGCTCGAAAATTGGCTCGAGGAGAAGAGGAGGAGAGAGGGAGAAGAGGAGAAGAGGAGCTCCCCGGCGTCGCAGCTCCCCACCCCGGCGTCGTCGCAGCTCCCTGCCCCGGCCTCCGCCTCTACTTCCTCCTCTGTCGCAGTCCCGCCGTAGCTGCTCGTCGCCTCGTCGCCTCGTTCGTCGCTGCTCCTCGCCGATCGTCGCACCACCGCCACCGCCACCGCCTCGCCCCGCCTCCTCCTCCAGCAGATTTATGGCCTCCTCCCCTTCTTCCTCCTCCCCTTCCCTCCTCCTCCTCCTCCTCATCCCTTCTCTGTTTCTCCCTCCTTCTTCTTCTTCGTTCGTTCTGAAACTGAAACAAAAACCAGAAAAAAACAAAAAAACAAAAAAAAAAAACAAAATCGACACCAAAACGACGTCGTTTTGGTGTCGAGCCACAATCTCGAGCCACAGTCTCGAGCTACGTAGCGGGGTCGTTTTAGTTTATATAATTCAACCGTAGACTATCCATCTAAATTAATAACACTTAAAGCTTTAACCTAATGACAAAAACAATAATTTTACAATTTGGACAAGGTAAATGATAACTTACATCCTACAACCACATATTCTTTTCCATATTTTATTTCCAAATAATGAATTAATTGTATAGTTTAAGTTGTTCAAATTTTAAAATAATTTTTTTAATTATTAAATTTGCTTTTAACGATTATTGATTGGTCATACAGTCTCTAATTTGACTATATGGGACTAAATAGACAAAAATTATAGTTTATAGAATAATAGGAAAAATGATGATATATTAAGGGATAAAAGTGTAATTAATCCTTTTTTGGGTCTGAAGTACAGTTAAGCCTCTGTTTGGAAGTGGATTGACTTTTTGACTTTTTTGACTATTTTAGCCTAGGTTAAAAAACTTGGTTTGGGAAGAATTTTTTGACTTTTTTAATTTTTTTTGTGAGAGAATAGTGTAATGATTATGAATTTAATGTGATATTTTATTTATTGTGACTAAAATAATTTATTTTGTCTTTTATAACTAAAATAGTCCCAAACTTCCATGTCAAACGAAGCCTAAAGTTTGGCTGGTGGGTTTTTGATTCGGTGTACAACACAAAGCCGAATAAAGATGTGGATGGATAGACTCTCCAAACCCCAAGTCGTAATCATTTTCAAATAATATACAGATTTTGATCACACGTAATGTACGTGCAATGATTTTTTTGTAATGAATTTTATTTATTTATTTATTTTTTATAATCATTTAATAAGAAGGATGGAACCTCATGAAGTTATCTGGATGTCATGGTATTTGCTAAAAATTACCAAAGAAGTTTGATGCCAGATGTTCACAAGTTTTTCCAAAAAAAAAAAAAAGGAAGTAGAAGAAGAAGAAGAAGAAGACATTACATATCAATGTAGACACCTTATTTTTGACCGCCCTTAAAACTTGGGCGTTTCAAGTTGATCACTCAATGATGAAAGTTACACTGTACAATCGTTCAATTTCTTCAGCAAAAAGAATTTCTAAATCCCAATCATACATCCCATTGTTACCAAAACTATTTTAGATCTTAAAACTCTCTTTTTCCAAAATATTTTTTCAAATGTTTTTACGATGTTTCGAAGCTCACATTTCGTTTAAAATATTGCACTTTTCGGTAAACCGAGTAAAAGACAAAGTGGAAATAAATGAAAGGAAAGTGAACTCTTTGAAAAATCTTAGGAAATAGGAGAGGGGATGGAAGAAAATTAGCTGGGGAAAAGGTTGGCCATCAAACCGTTAAGATAGAAATGAGCGGCCTTCACTAAAATAGACATATCTACTTGCACACTTAGAATTTAGATGTAAGGCCACCACCATTGGAAACTATACTTCTGAGGCTTCAATTTAGACTCAAGAATCACCTGAAACTGAGTCCGAATAAAGAAGGTATGGCAGTTTGAAGTTAGACCTGGAAGTAGATTTTTGTGGACGGCCGGCCACTAATAGTGTACGGCTGGTCAGTTGTGAAAAATTAGGCCATTTTAAGTGGATTGGCCAGCCAAATGTCCCCACAAGTGTACAGCCGGGCAGAAGAAGTGTACGGCTGACCAGAAGAAGTGGCATGTCGGCCATTTGTGTAAAAAACCAGATTTTTGCATATATTTGTTGTCAACTGTTCCTACAGGTGCATGCACTGCACCAGCTATCTATATACAGATATTTTCAACAAAGGTACATGTTTTTCTATATATAGATGACCACTCCTCTTGAAATTAGGTTAGAAAAAAATTCCTGAAGCTTCAATACTTGCATAGCACTCTCTCTTTATCTTGCAACCTATACACTCTCTCTCTGCACTTCCTAAACAAAAAATTTAGCTCTTCTTACTGACGTTCTTGAGCTCAAATCTCAGCTCTTAAGAGTGAGAACTTGTTGGTTCGTCAACAAAGGAGTTACCTCTCTTCAAGAGGTACAATTTTGAGCATCTCTATAATACTTCTCCCCTATATTTTATTGCTGTTTTTGTACTATTTTTCACATGTGTTTATGGGCTGAAACTTATGGTTTAAGGCCATTAAAGGTAGAGGGGTTGACCACCCTTCTTTGAACCTTGCTTCCTAGGCTTTTATCCTTATGTTTCCCATCTTTTCATCAACTTTTTTTTGAGATTTTTACCACTAATTTTCAGAGGTTTTCAAAAGTTAAAAAAGTGGTTTTGAAGTCCCAAAAATGGAGGGGTTAGCCACCCCTCCTTTGGCTTGTTTACTAGCTTAATTTCTCCATTATTTTAGCTTACTCTTTTAGCTTTTTGTATATTAATTTCAGTATTGTTTTTAGGTGTTTTAGGACTGTTTTAGGTTATTTATTTCATTTTTGCTTTATATAGCCTGCTTGTAGTGTAATGGTCCTCATAGATTTGGTATTTTAGGCATTAGACACCAACCTATTTGAGTTGATAACATTTATTTCATATTTTTCATACTTGTACTCACCTCTAATCACATCTGCACTCTCCCTCTTTTCTTGACATTTTATTTGTTTTGAGAGTTTCTTCAAAATGAGTGTTGTTTAAGCTTGAGAGGTGACCTTGTACTTAATGGTTTAATTTCTTCAAAGGTTCATTACTAACGGTATGATCTCTCTCTCTCTCTCTCTCTCTCTCTCTCTCTCTCTCTCTCTCTCTCTCATGCCTAAAAACAACCCTCGGTTTGACACTCCTCTCTATTAGTGGACTTAATCTTCATTTTTGGACTCAATCGATTAATTAATGGAAAGGTAATTAAAAGAGGTAACGAAATTGGACTAAGAGGTAACAAGATAATAAAATGGTTTGGAGTTCAATCGGACGTTAATTGACCCCATTGAGTCTTAAGTTGTTTCATACTTGTTAGTGATGAAAACAGTTCAAGAGTCAGTGTCAATCATTTCCCTTGATCAATATCATGATAGGGAAGAGATTCGTAGGTCTTTCATTGTGCATTTATTGAGATTGTACCCCTTGGTTTATAAGTCATCACGCAATGAATTTGCGTCGATTGATGGCTTGCGAATCAAGCCTACCCTTCCTTTGAGCTATTTGATGATAAGAAGAGGCAGGGTGGACAGGCATCTCCTAAAAATGCTCTGTTTGTGCTCTGTTTGTTATCTGTTGCAACAAGGCAGTAGCACAAACTAGTGGCCTGCTGGCCACTTTTTCTGTATGGCCGTCCACCACTTTTGGCCGCCCGACCACCTTTGTCAGCCAAGTAATGTCCCTTTTTCCTGCAGAACAGAGCAGAGGCTGAGGTGAAAACAATGCAATTTTCTGACTACAAAACAGAATCCTTTTAGCAGCAAAACAGAGGCATTTTCGGGTAGAAACTGCCTTCATGCATGAGCATTCACTACTTCTTGTGGTTGATTAGTTAGAGTACTTAATTACTTAGCTTAATTAATCTTATAACGTAACTACTTAGTTAGTCCTTTGTATTATTCTGTTTGTATTGTAATTAATTAATTAACGTAGCTAGTTAATTTTGTGTTGTAATTAATTAGTTAGAGTAATTAATTTTGTGCTGTAATCATTTAATTAGCTAGGATAGTTAGTTAAATTCGGCGTTGTAATAGTTAGTTAAGTAGCTTAGCTAATTCACTTATTCGGACTCTCTTGTGTGAGGGTCAAGTTGTATTAATTAGCTAGTGTAGTTAATTTATTTCATTTGGCTTGTAATAGTTAATTAATTCGTAGTAATTAGCTAGGGCATTTATTTGGACCCTTTTGTGCTAGGGCAAATTGTAATAATACATGTATGTCTTCCAACCTCACGTCTTTCTACCCGCTTATGATGGATAGCATGGAGCATCATATTTCGTTTAGCATTTCCCATGTATAAAGCATTCATTTGTCTTGCATACATTAGGCTCGGTGCATCATTCTAACCCACATTGTTATTTATTACTTCTTTGAAAACGTGCTCAAATCACATGCTATTAAATTGATTCACATGTCATGTTAGTAATCGAGTCGATATAAATTGCATATCGCATGTGTTGCATTAGTCATGTTACATTATTTAGGAGCATACATGTTCTAATTCTTTTGCTTTGTTTGGCTTCCCTTGGAGTACTAGGTGAACATTTATTGTTTTAGCATATCGCATGCATGTGATTGTTGCTACGTCAAGCATGAATACCATGAGGCTAAGTGCTTAATTGATATAACTGTTTGAATGCCTGTGGATAAAGATTAATTGCTTGAATTGGAATAATTTGATGAATGTGCATATGAGATCACTTTTTCAAGTGGTACATATTCAAAACATTTTCAAACAAACATAAAATCAAAGTATTCCAATATTTACAAATTAGTCTATACTTACATGCATCACATAGTAAAATTAGCCTAATAATCAGAACAATATCATATAATGTAAATAGGAATCATATCATAATTAGGTCAAGTTTGGCATATTATAAAAAAGTCAAAAAGTTAAAAAGTTACTTAAAAAGTTAAAAAGTTTACACTATTCACCAAAAGTCAACAATTACGGCTACACAACTCCCAATCTTAGGTAGTGTTTGGTAGAGTTTTGTAAATGTGATTTGAGAGTATGAGTTATATTTTGAGTTTGTGTGTTGTGGAATTATGATTTGAGTGTAGAAAATTTGTTTGGTAAAGAGTTTTGAAAATAGTTTTGGAAAAGAGGTTTGATTTGAGTGGGGAATTGTTGATGTGACATTTGATATGTGATACAAAAATTTACAACTCATAACTAAACATACAACTCAAAATTATTTTAAAACACATAAAAAATTTAAAAAATTTCAGAAAATATTTTTCCTGATTATATAAATCAATTGCAAAAAAAAAAAAAAAAAATCGTTGTTTCGGACAGCCGGCCGGTCAACCAGCCGGACATCCCGCGCGCCCTCTGCTGTCACAGAATGGTATGACATATAGACAGAGCTCTTGACAGAACTCTCGGCAGAGTTTTGGAATTAGTTTTCAACACTCTTACCAAACACCATGCTCAAACTAAAGTGTTGAAAATTAATTTCAGAGCACAAACAAACAGAGCCTTAATTTTTCCCTATAAATCAATTTTTACAATTTTTTATTACACATTTTTCCATAAAAAGTCAAAAAGTTAACCCAAACATCCATATTTTCTTCCTCAATTTTTTAGTCTAAAAAGATAAAAAGTGCACTTATTTAGGACACCCCAAACAACCCCTAGTAGAGGCCGATCTTTGATCGAGCGAGTGGGGTGCTCAATTCATGACCTTCCCCTCTCATACCTAAGTTCCCAAGCCGAGACACTTTGGTGATGACGGATAAGTGGCATTTGGCATAAGTCTCGGGTTTTCTAAATTTCTTAAAAATATTTAGGTGGCGACTCTGAAATATGAAAAAACAGTCCATTTTTGACATTTTCATTCACAATCGATTTTTCAAAAGATTTGCCGGATTTGGACTCATTTGTGTTTATGTATTTCATATTGCACTTGTAGAATCAGATTCAGAACCACGTGAGTCCAAACTGTAGGGATAGTCGTATCCGAAAAGGGCACGAAAAGCAAGCTACAGTTTCTGGCGACTTTGCTGGGGAATTCAGAGAACTTGACTCGGACTTCATGATATGAAATTTTATCTATACTTATATGTTCTTTGCATTGCATTTACATTGGTGCACTTAAGTTACTGTATTTGCCATCTGTTATTCTCAGACGGTTTGCCGGAGGCTCGCCCAAAAGGCTTGCCAAAAGGCTGACCGGTCGTGGGCTCTGCCATGTTGGGAATAGGGATGGCAAAATGGACCCGGCCCGACGGGGACCCGGACCGCCCCGTCCCGATAAATAGGGTTTTCCCAGAAAATTATTCCCCATAGGGTCGGGGCCAGTATTGAAAAATACATCCCCGATAATTTTCGAGCCGGGGACGGGGATAGGCTCCTGGGCCCCGGCCCCGCCCCGAAATTTCCCCGCTAAAACCTGTGTTGGTGTTTAGTTGTGTTATATCTAGTGTATCATTATATTTGACTGTCTGACTCACTCACTCTGTCTCTCAACTCTCTCACTCTCTCGTTCTTCTCACTCTCTCTCTCGTTCTTCTCTCTCAACTCACAGTCGCCGTGTCCCACAACCACCGCTGGCCCCGACCCCCCCCTCTCTCTCTCTTCTCCTCACCTCGGTTTCTTTCTCTCTCTCCACTTCGTCTCTCTCTATTTCTCATGGCCACCGCCATCACCACCGCCGCAGAAGGTCCGTCTCTCTCTCACCACCACCAAACCCACCGCCACAGCCACCGTCAATCTCGCCACAGCCACCGTCTCTTAGATCTGTTATCTCTCTCTCTCTCTCTCTCTCTCTCTCGCTTTGATTTGATTGTTGGTACTTAGATCTGTTTTTTTTTCAAATTTTTTTTTTTTAATTTAAATATGTTGATGATGATCAAAACATATATATATTTTTTTCAGATTGTTTTTTATTTTTTAATTTAAATTTGCAGTTGATGATGATGAAAACATATATATATTTTTTTTAGATTAATTTTTTTTTAATTTAAATATGTTGATGATGATTGTTGGTACTCAAATCTGTTAGTTAATTTGTTGTTCTTGAACAAAATTAAAAAAATTAAACAAAACCTCAGGGATTTTTCGGGGTCAGGGAAACCCGATCCCCGTTGGGGACAGGGACGAGGGGTGATGAGTTTTCCCGCCGGGGATCGGGGACGGGGATAGGGACGGGGATATTTTAACCTTCGAGGATCGGGGACGGGGAGTGTGGTCCCCGGTCCCGCCCCGGCCCGTTGCCATTCCTAGTTGGGAACGCAACCCTTGGACCTGGACTATCACTATGTTGCTTGATCCTCCTTTCACTTCTCGGTGTTATATGTGAAAGGTGTATTAGGTAGTCTTGCTGAGGTACCCCATTTGACCATTTGGCCTAGCTGCATATAGTAAGCCATAGTGACTGTTCCAAACTAAGACAGGATGCTTACCCATATGCAGGATTTTATGAAACTACTTGCTTAAAGTAGTAGAACCCTAGTTCATGCCAAAACTAGGACAGGGTAGCCCTACCCTTTTATAGGGGTGCTTCGGCTCTCTTTAACTGGTATGTGCTTTACAGTGAGACTGTACAGGAATGTTCATATCAGTGCCAGAGTTGGTATCTGTTTTTTGGCAAAATTAAGCAGGGAGTACAGTCACTCAGCTGTGATCATATCTATTAAAATGAAATTGGGTTGAGGTGCTGTATGTTTTCTCTTTTGTAAGGTAGTCTTTGAACCATAGCTTCAAAAGGCTCTGATATCCCCCAAGTACTCTGGACTTGTGTCGATAGACTTTGTGCGGTCAAAGATTTAGTTCAGGAGTAGCTAGTGTTTGCTTCACTGTCACCAATTACAAGGCGAAGAAAAGTCAGGCAAAGTTCACCAGTTCAGCAATTTCAACAATCACCCCTCAGCTCACCTATATTTAGTCCACCTTAAGCACCACCATCTACTCCTAGAATGGCTCGGTATCCCTCATCAGATTTGAAAGAATTACTACTCCGTCTGCAGTAGTCAGTCGACTCACTCCAGCATGACATGGCCCGCCAAGCCGAGGTCACGAATAAGTTGTAACATCAACAACAGTAGTCGGCTACAACTGCTGCTTCTCATACACCTAACGTGGCTACTCCTATGCCAGGCACCACTGCCAATACAGCTCAGGATCCACCGGGTGTTCCTATTACTTCAGTCCAGACAGATCCAATCTCGGTTCAAATGTCTAGAGCTCCAGCCGAGGCACCTTGCGAGTTAGAGTTTGACCCGACCCTGTTCAAAGTCAACAAACTTAAAAAATTATTTAAGAAAGTGCAGGGGGTTAGCTCCATTAAGGGTATTGAGGATGGATATACTGAATCCGCCGTTACTTTGCCGGAGCGGTTCAAGATGCAGCATATTGACCATTTCAATGGCTTTGGAGATCTAATAGTGCATCTGTATCTGTTTTTTGATATCCTGCAACCAATGGGTTTGACCAGAGTTCAGAAGTCGTCATTATTCAACAGGGCTTTTTTTTATGTTTTGGTTTCTTCTTTTTCTTTTCTTTTTTGCATAGCCATAGCTTGAAAAAGCACTTCTCGATGGCGGTGATTTTTGCGCGAATCCCTTTATTTAGAAAGCAAAGCAATCCTTTAGGTAGTCAATCTATCCACAAATTCCTTTATTTTAATAGATATCCCCGCCCGCTTTTTGCCGTCCAACCTGGAATCAAATCTGTGCCGCCGGGTGTCTTCTCTTTCTCTTAGTTAGCAGACGAAGACGCATCTTATCATCTAGTTGCCATCTGGTATGTTGAATTGGAAAACTCTGTGAAATAGAGCTTGCAAGAGTTGGCCGAATCTGTCATTGCCCAATATTCCTACAACACGCAGATCAAGATCACAACTCGTGATTTTGAGGCAACGCGCCAAGAACTAAAGGAGGACTTTTTAGGATTGTTACTCGATGGAGGGCAAAGGCAGCTATAATAAAAAAAAAGCAAGTCCGCATCATTGTTAGAAATCTACATGAAATGCCATTACAAAAAATGATAGTCCTCCCACTATTCAACTTTAAAGACCTCCATGAAATTGGGGTTCAAATCGAGGATGGCATCTGACAAGGGATAATTGTGGAAGGTAATAAGCCTTTGAGAAAAAATGTTGTTCGCAATTCCAATGCTACTACCAGTGGTAGCACAGCTACGAAATGCTTAGAAGTAAACACTGTCACCACTCCCATCAAAAATCATTTTCCTGATAATAGCCAAAAACCAACCATTTCAACTCGGCCCCAAGCCCAAAATTTTCATCCTCTTTACATGAGTCTCTCTCAAGCCTTGAAAACGCTACTAGAAAATGAGGCATCTAGAGCTCCTAGAACCCTGACCCTTTCCAAATCCTCTTCCACCAAGACATGACCTCGCTAAATACTGTGCTTATCATCAATAACACAGTCATGCTACAAACCATTGCATCCGCCTCCATAATAAGATTCAGGATCTTATTGACGAAGAGATCATAGCTCCACCAAAAAGACCTCAGGCCACCACTAACCCATTACCTTCACACTTCAACCTAATCCATACACTACTATCCACCTACAACCTCAGCATATACATCACCCTTGATCGTTTACCCAAGCCTGAGGTGTTTATTCTAGAAAGCACAGACTTGTGTATGATGGACGCACTTGAACTCCAATCATCTCAAACCCATGAACCCACTACTTCTGAGCTAATGAGCATGATTGAAGATCTTCAAAGAACTATGGCAAATCTAGCCTTTGAGATATTGGCTCCATCATTGACCATATCATATACCAAAAATTTCACATCAAAAGGCTCCCCAATCTTAGGACAGGCTGCATTTGAAGAAGGCCAACCCGAAGTCATTTCAAGTCTAGGTGACGACATGTCAACAACAATTGGACCTCGCCTCAACATAGCCACCCAATCTCTTGGCAAAGCTGAAACAAGTGGCAAGAACAAGGTTGGGGCAAGCATTAATCTCTATGAACATCTTCAGTGGGCTATTGAGGCTTTGAAGGTCAAAGGGCTAGACAAACAGCAAGTGCTTTCAGTTGTTGCAAAGACTGTGGATGACACTTTTATTGTTCAAGTTTGGGGCATTTTGAATCCAAGGATAAACCATGAAAAGGGCTGCCGTACCAAAAACACCCCTTTCAACTCCAATTCTACACCTATCGAAGATCTCCAAACCCAGGCAACACCTGCCAACCCCTCTACCAATCTTGTCAGGACTGGTAATCGCACCTTCAATCCCCTATACATGACCTTATCCAAAGCTCTCCAAATCCTCATAGGACAAAGCCATCTCAAACCCCTTTACCCTCGGACTCTCCCTGATCCCCTTCTAGCCAAGCATAATGTTGTTAAGTACTGTGCCTTCCATCAACAAAATAGCCATGACACTAACTGTTGTTTTCACCTTCGCCATGAAGTACAAAATCTAATTGACAACAAGGTCATCACTCCACCGAGTCCTACAAAGTCTATTGGCGCTAGATTAATGAACTTAGGGGATAATGTGACTATGTGATCGGGGATGAACCACCTGCTGATGGCGCTTATTTTACTCCAAATGTGATGGATGGAACACACTGTTTTAGCACTTTGAAAATGCTGTTTATTTTACTTTCGGACTTGGGGTATTGAGTCAGTCTTGTTGTATTGAGTCGGTCTTGTTGTATTGAGTCAGTCTTATTGTATTAAGTCAGTCTTGTTGTGTTAGGGTGAGGTGGTTTCGGGCATATTAACTCAGACATCACTTCTCTGTTTGTTTTTGTTTGTCTGTTTCACTCTTTGAGTCTGTTTCTATCATTGAGCTAGTTACACCAAAAGATCTTAAAGAAACGGTTGTAATTTTCACCTACTTCTCTGTGCCTTTAAATCATTGCATTGACCAAAATTTTTCAAAACTTTTCTAACACTGTGATGAAAACAAAGAGGGAGAAATTCCTCAAGATTTACAAAAATGTGATCAACTGAGAGGAAGATAGGCATGGTAAGCCCTTAATGAGTAAAATCATGTCTTTTAAATGTGAGTACTAAGGAGGATCCTGGCTTGGTTCAGATTGGTTCTACATTGTCTTCAGAGGAGCACGAGCGACACATCGCTTTATTAAAATATTTCAAAAATATTTTTTTTTTACGTGGTCCCATGAAGACATGTCTGGAATTGATCTTGAGATTGTACAACATAGGATCACTCTCGGCCTCAAGACTCGACCCCTTTGCTTTCAAACTTTGATTCAGAATATTCAACGTTCAACCAAAATATGAGGCTTGCATGGCCGAATTTGAAACAACCCTTGAACTAGGGGCAAAAAGATTAGATATACTCGAAGATTCAAAACGGGATCATTTCTCAAGCCAATAGAGATTGACAAGAAAGCCAAATCCCAAAATCTATGAGAAGAAATTTTTGTTTCACTGAAGGACAATCGGGTTCCTATCTACGTCACTAGGGGCAAATTCATACCTAATTGGATGGGCTCTTACATCATCAAGACTATTTAGTCAGGGACAAAAGTCATTCTCGTGGATTCAGATGGCCTAGAGATCTCACAATTGATCAACGTAGACAAGTTAAACCTTTCTATTCTTGATGGGCTCGCTGGGCTAAAAATCCGGAATGGCGACCCAGGCAAAAGTTAGAGCATGAAAAAGGAAAAGAACAAAAATGAAAAAAATAAAAACAAAGACAAAGAAAAAAGAAAGAGAAAAGAAGAAACGAAAAATAAAACGAAAGGAAAAATAAAGCTCGCAAGGTTGAAAACCCGGAAAGGCGGCTTTAGTAAAAGTTAGAGCGCATAAGAAGAGTGTTAATACCCGAGTGCACTTTAACCCGGGAACTACGTACGGCCTGATTCCCATATTTGGGATACGTAGGCAACTTTATCCTAAAGTTCAACCCCAACCATTTTCAACCTGCTTGTCTCATCCATGTTGGTTGGCTTAACTCGGCTATCCCTATCCATGTCCAAATTGGCTCATCTTTGTTCAAGCTCAGTTGTCCTACTCCGTTAAAAGATTCAGCTACAAGACAAATCAAGTTCAGATCTAAGGTTGTGCATCTCAAGAGTTAATTCCTCGTTTGTCGGGTAGTGGCCATTTGCAAAAACAATTTTTGAGGATTTTTAGTAAAGCTGACTAATTTTTTTGAAAATTATTCTATTTTTCCAAAACCAGACCATTTCTTGGACCAAAAAAAGGAAAAATTTTCAATGCTCACAGCCTAACTTACATGATTTCAAAACAAAAATTTGTATAAGCATGTTAATCTAACTTTCATGTTGGTCAAAATTATTTTAGCAAAAGCCAAAAACACAAAAAAAAATATAGTCAAAGTGATAAACTAGGGGCACAGTAGAGTCAAGCTTTTTGTCTTTTCCCCATTGTCAATGTACTCACCAAAAAGGACACAACTGACGCTAGCAGCAAGGGCCAAAGGCTTTCTCATCCTCCAAGCAGTGAGGTATCGAGCCAAGTGTGAAGCACGAGCTAGAAATAAAGATGGATATTCGACCCCCCTGTAGACACCCCATTTTTGACCGACCTTCAGACTCAGACGTCATCGTTTGAGCGCTCGATGATTGTGCATATTTGTGCTCGTTTCGAGTTTCTGGAGTTTTCGGCTGAGTGCCTTGCCTCTGGGCCTCTGAACTTTTTGTGTTTTGGCTCGGTTTGTGGACCAAGCCCTGTTGACCTTCCTTGGAGGGGGAGGAGGTCTTGTAGACCACCTTTTTGTGGTCGTAGACCACTTTTCCCTCTTGGAGACGAGTCAGGATTTTCAAAGCCTTCAGCCGCGCGCCTTGTCTCAGGACCGCTTAACATTCTCCTCTTGGCCTGGTTTTCGAACCATGTCTTGTTGCCTTTGCCTAGAGGGACACAGAGGTCTCGTAGACCACTTTTCCCTTGTAGACCGCTTTTGGAGCCCGTAGACTAGTTTTCGAGGTTTTCAGCTGCGCGCCTTGACCCACGGACTTTCGTCTTTCATCCTTTTTGGTTTGTTTTCAGCACAAACCTTGTTTTCCTTGCTTAGAGGGTGGAGTAAGGGTGGGAGACCAGTTTCTCTCCCTAAAAACCACTTTTCTTCCCGCTAACCAATTTTCTGGTCGGCTAACTGGTTTTCTTGGTTTTTGGACCACCAAAAGTGGTCGGCCACCACACCATTGGCTTGCTTTCAGTGTGCAAACCACTCCTCTCCCCCTGCTGACCACTATATTTCCTGACAGACCACTTGTGGTGGTTGGCCGACCACTACAAGTAGCTGGTCGACCACTTCAAGTGGTCGACAGTTTTCCAGCACCTTTTGGAGATCTTTTCTTGCCAGCTGTGACAGCTGGAAGGCACAGAAGTCATCCTCCATATACGGAGGGACGGCTTAGAGCCTCAAGTGTGTTCAACAAGCTTATTGCTTGATTTTCTATAAGAGGGAGGCCCTTCCTCCCTTCTCCAGGTTCAGAAAAGTTGGCTTGAGCTATAGATACACATCTATCTCTATATTTTTCTTTGTCTCATTTTTGTGCTTGAAAGTGCTTATTCTTCATACTATTGCACACAAACACACACTCAAACACCACCCTTTTGTTGCTGAGGCCCTTTGAGGTTGGTTTTGGAGTTTTTGGACTAGTTTTGATCCAAAAAAGCTACTGGAGTTGTTGCTCTAAAGTGGTTCTACAAGGGTGAGCTCCTAACCTCCTAATCCCTTGTTTTTTATTAAGCTTTTGGACCTATTTGCATGCTTATTTTGGCTTGACTTTCTACTGTAAAAAGTTCTGATTTTGCATGCTTGTAATGTTTGTTTAAGGCCTCTTTTGTGTTAGGGGTGGTCTATCCCCTCCTGTGCCTTGTTTGGCTTTGTTTTACACTATCACTTTAGGCCCTTGAGATCACTTTCTCTTGGCCTTTTGAACACTGAAATCTAGTGGATTTTCAGTGGTAAAACTTGTGTTTTGAGGTCTTAAATAGGAGAGGGTCATCCCCTCTTCTTGTTTCTTGTATCCTTGCCTTATTTGCCTCGTGTTTGAGCATGTTCGTTAAGCTTGTGTTGGCTTATTCTCGACTTGTTTTTGGGGTTATTTTGACATGGCATACCTTTGTTTTGGCTTGATTTGGTCACCCCATGCATGCTATATACACTTGTAGTGTAAATTTTGCAAACTAGTCTTGTATGCCTCGTGAAGTAGCCCTCTCCTTGCATGCTATATGCACTTGTAGTGTAAATTTTGTAAACTTGTCTTGTATGCCCCATGCATGTTTTGGCTCTATCTCAGCATGTTCTGGCTCTATCTCAGCATGTTCTTGCTGTTGTTTTTCCATGATATACCTCTGTCAAGGTTTGGTTTGATAGCCCCATGCATGCTCCATGCACTTGTAGTGCATTTCCATTCACTAGCCTAATGTGTATCATGCTTTTAATCATCATTCTAGCATGCTTTTGGCTCAACTTCAAGAAGCTTTTGGCCATGTTTTACCATGCTTAAGGTCTGATTCATGTTGTTTTGGTCATGCATGCATTGCTTTGTATAGCCATGGTTCAGTCTTGCTCATTAGCTTTGTGTATTGAGTCTATTAGCATGCATTGCTTGGACTATTTCCATGATTTGGCATCATTTCATATGTGATTTTAGAGCATGTTTCATTTCCATACACTCACATCCTTCACTCTTTTAATGCTTTGGAGACTTAGTTAGTGTTTTATGCCTTAAACTTGGGCCATTGCATATGCCTTCATGCCTAAGCTTGCGAGCTATCATTTCAGTGTGTTTTAGGGGTTATTTTGCCATGATATAACTCTGATTTTTGTTGGCTAAGCCATCTCATGCTGGCTTTTGGTAGGTGTAGTGTAATCCTCTTTATTACCCTTGCATGATCCATGTTTTGGCCTTTCATGTTAGCTTGTTTTGGCTTCCCTCCATACATATTTTAGCATCATTTTGACATGCTCTAGGACAGTTTTGGGTTGTATTTTCCATATGCTTCATGTATTGTATAGCTATAGTGCAAGTGCTTATGTTAGTTTCAAGCTTTGGGCACCATAGCATGCTTTATTTGTATCATGTGCATGATTTGGCATCATTTAACATGACATTTTAGAGCATGTAGTATTGCTATGTTCCCACTTCTTTCACCCTTTGAGTGCCTCGAAGGGTTGTGCATTGTTGCCTTGCTTATGGCCTAGTGTGTATGCATGCATGCTTAGACATTTGAGCCCCCATCTCAGCATGCTTTGGTCTTTGTCTTGACCTATTTGAGCTCTATCCATGGTTGGTTCATGCATTTGTGCCATGTATTGCATGCCTCTTCCATAGTCCTCTTTGCTAGCTTTAATGCTTTAAAGACCCTAGCATGCTATGCTTGTATTGTTTGAGTGATTTGGCATCATTTCATACCTAATTTGAGAGCATGTAGTGTTGTCACACTTCTATGTTTATCACTTCTTCACTATGTTTGAGGGTTGTGCTCTTAGGCCTAGTTGATGAACCAATGCATGTGCATGCATGTCTTGCCCTTAGGGGCCTTCATTTCATAGGCCACTATTTTGGGCATGATTGAGGTCTGTCCATATTCGATTTAAGTCTATTGAGCATGTGGTTTGAATATTGTTGCATGCTTGTTAAATTGCATATTGTTACATGCTTGTTGCATTGCCTTATGTTTGCATGCTTATGTTGCATTTACATTGTGTATGCATGCCACTAGCATTGATAGGTTGATCATGTTGCCTTGCATTGTGTATGCATGTCATTAGCGCTGATAGGTTGCTCATGTTGCATTGCATCGTGTATGCATGCATTACATTATGATTACCATGCTTGAGTTGCATTACATGTTTGCATGCTTGAGTTGCATTGCATTTGTTTGGGTTAGGTGTTAATCCGAACACGGGAAACGAGGGATGTTTCATACTCGAAGTGATGAAACGTGCCTCATTTCTCGATCGCCTACGCTCTTGATCATGCATGATAGAGTTTAAGGCACTTATGTGTTATGTGTGCATTCATTTCACATTGATTCATGCAATCTTGGCTTTTCGGCCATCATGCATCGAGATGCGTGATTGGTGGCCCGAGGGTCAAAAACTACACTCCCTTGAGCTCATGAAATGATAGGGAGGGTGGTTGTACACACATATGTTGCAAATACATTGCCATGCCCCTTCTTGTCCTCTGTTGCAGCAAACTGGAGAAGTGCAGCAAAAACTGGTCGGCAGATCAGTAAAAGTGGTTGGCCGACCACTTTTTCTGGTCTACAGCAAACATAGGTAGTCGGCAGGTGGTTGGCAAAACCAATAACTGGTCGGCAGCCCTCCTAAGGGTCCCCAAGGTGAGTTAGAAGCTATCTGGAGCTTGGTGCAAGGTTCTGAGAACAATTGCAAATAGAGGCAAGTTGGAGCATCGCGACGGATTTTCAAACAAGGCGACCGAGCATGCATGCACTCCTCATCCCGAGGACCTCTTTTTACTGTTTTCCTTAGTTAGTTTATGCTTTGGTTCTGTACTTAAATAGTTAATGCATTTAGCTATTCGCTTGTGTTTAATTAGCTAGTGTAGTTAGCTAATGAATTTGTTTTGTAATAATTAGTTAACTGGGATTAATTAATTAGTTTACTTGTAATAATTAGTTTAATTAGCTTAGATTAGCTAGTTAGCTTATTATTCGGACCCTTCGTCGAGAGGGCACAACTGTTGTAATAAGCGTGCGTGTGTGTGATGCATGTCTTCCAACCCCCATTTCTCTCCTTTTTACTTAATCGCTTTCGATGGTTAGTTTAGGGTCATTTTCAATTAGCATCCTTATGCTTCGTATGCATGCATTATTTATCTATTTTGCATGCACCGGGCTCAGCGCATCATACAAACTGCATTGTATTTCAATACCAATTTGAATACATGTTATCAAGTTGCATTCACATGACATCTTAGAATAGCCGAGCCTATTTTAGCTGCATTTTTGCATATGTTACATTAGGCATTGTTAACATAGCTAAGATCATGCATTGATTACTAACTAGCTTCTTTTTTGGCTCGGAGTACACTATGAATGTTTACGCTTTAGCATCCTTGCATGTGTGTAAGTGTTGCCATGTTTAGCATGCTTGCCATGAGGCTAAATGCTTAAATGATATAATTGCATGAATGCCTGTGGGTGAAGGTTGGATTGCTTGAATTGGAACAATTCATCAAAATGCGAGTTTTAAGCCTACTTGAGAGTGGCAAATCATGTTTTCTAAGCCCACTTGAGAGTGGCAAATCCACGACTTAGCCTACTTACGAGTAGCAACTTTCAAACCATTTTCAAACAAACGAACATGAGATGCTTTGTTCCAACTTGAGCGATTTAGTCTATACTTGTATGCTGTGTGCATCACATAGTAATTCTAGATTAAATAACCGGAATAAGAACACGTGTGTTTTCAAAAACAATATATCATGTTAGTAAAGGCCGATCCTTTGATCAGGCGAGCAGGGGTGCTCATTTCATGACCTTCCCCCCTGGTAGCCAAGTTCCCAAGCCGAGGCAACTTTGGTGATGACGAACACGTGGCCTTAGGCACGAGTCAGGATTTCCTAAATTTCCCAAAAACAAAATATTTAGGTGGCGACTCTGAAATCTGGCAAAGCAGTCCATGTTTGGCGTTTTTTGATTAAAATCGATTTTTCAAAACGATTTGCCGGATTTAGACTCTTTGGTGATTTATCAGTCTTACATTACACTTTGTAAGATTAGATTCAGAACCGTGACATGAGTCTGAACTGTAGTAGCTAAGAACAACGATTCACGCCCTCGCGCGCGGAGCGGAGTTCCGAGCGGTCTACACCTCCCTATAAGGTCCACAAATTCCAACTTATCCATCAACCACACCTGGGAAGGGATAAAAAATAAGAGAGATTAACGAATAGAGAGATGTGCGCTGAGAGAAAAAGTAAGGAAAAGGCTTTTCAGTGAAAACAGAGATTGAGTGCCAAAGTGATATGAGAATCACAAATGAGAAAGGGTGAGAAACAATACCTGGAAAAGCAGGCTCCCCATGAATTTTGAGGTCTCTCACCGATGGTAAACATCCAAGGGTTGTGTTTGTGGTTTTTGTTTTGAGTCTTGTTTTGAGTCGTTTTGATTTCGATAGGTGTAAATATATATGTTTGGATTGTTTTTCCTTTGTTTAGTCATGGTGTACTATGGTCAGTCGTAGGCTCAATGCCCGGTTAAGAGTTCATTCTTGGTTTTGTGCTTAGAATGCCGTGTCATTCCCAACATGTCATGCAAAATAGGATTCTTTCGTTTCTAAACTACAAGGTCCAACCCCGATCAAAAGAGGGAGCAACAGAACAAGGACCTATCTGAAGCTACATAGGTTCTGGACTGTAAAGCAAAAGAAAAAGAGGGAAAATTAGAGCATCTGAGTTTGTTTCAACTTCAGTAATTTCCAGAATTGCATTCCGGAGGCACCTTTTCAGGCCTTGCCATTTCTCCAAAGTGTAAACGTACCTCGACTTCACACTCAAGCCTGCTTCAAGTCAAAATGGCGATCAAAGCGCTCTCCCTCAATACCATTTCCTACTAGAGATGTCTTGGCTATGTTTGCAATGAGTTCCCAGGAGACCAACTACGACGGTGGAAACTAGAGTTCGAATGGCGATGCCTAGAACACAAAAGTTTGGAATTTTTGAGACTAAAGTTTGGTTTAAATACCCAGGGGTGTATCATTGGCTTGAAATCTGTATGACAGCCCCATAGGTTGAGGTAGCATGTATGCGTCTCAATTCTAAATACTGAACCAACCTAGCCTGTCACCCCCTTGGAGAATAGGGAAAGCTGTGAATATAATTAGGAAGAAAAGTAGCATCCATGGCTTCTACATGCAGATGTTACCCGTTGTCAGCATTTGAGGACCTTTGAACTGTGAATTAAAGGTAAGAGTTCGAAAAACACAAGAAAAAGATCCTCGCCAGAGTAGGGCGGTTCATTGCCACTCGCCCCATAAGGTGCTTTCTAAAGCGCCGCTTTGTTTGTTTATCGCATTCTCTAAACATCATCCACTACATTGCTTGTCACACATATGATATTATTTATCGCACTTATTGCATTTATTTGCATTTGGCAGTATCTTGTGTCATTTATCCTTTTGCGCTGAGCAGCATTTAAGATCATTATCCCCCGAGGCTTTTCTCAAGATGCGTGAAACGTGTTCCTGAGCTGTTTTTTATCTCAGGGTGTGCGAAGCATGATCCTGAGCAGTTTTTCTCTTCTCACGATTTCAGCATAGTTAGAGTATCTCAGGGTGTGCGGAGCATGACCCTAAGCGGTTTTACTCTTCTCACAATTTTGGCGTGGTTAAAGTGTTCCATTCCTCTCACGAATTCAACATGTTTGGAGTTCATCTCAGGGTGTGCAGGAATGCAACCCTAAGCGGCTTTCTTCATCTTCTCACGATTTCAATATGGTTAGAGTATCTCAAGACACGTGAGACGCGACCCTAAGCGGTAGGACCTCTTCTCACGATTTCAGCGTGATTAGAGTGCTCCCTTTTCCTCACACGATTTCAATGTATTTGGAATTTATCTCAGGACGCGTGAGGTGCGACCTTGAACAATAGGACCTCTTCTCACGATTTCAGCATTGTTTGAGTGTTCCCTTCTTCACACGATTTCAACGTGTTTGGGATTTGTCCTTCTGCCTCTCGCGATTCCAGCGTGGTTGGAGTATGTCACCTTATGCATCTACTACGTTATCCATTTTATAGCCTGCATCCTTTCCATGTTAAGCTTAGTCTGGCATGGGCTTATACCTTTCCTTCGTTGAAACATGGTTTTGTCATGTATAGGTACCCATGTTGTGCTGAGGCCAGTATTGAGGGTGTCAACACCTTTTATGTGTTATACGTGGTTTGTTTTGTGTCCATGCCTTTTCTAGGTAAAATGTGGTTCGGCTTGCGCCCCTTATTCACTACATCCATTACATTGTACATTGTCTTGTTACATTCAACATTTAGGATCATCATCCTTCCCCAGCAGATCATTCCTTACTTATATCATACCACCCAATTACTTGTACTCGTTCTACGAAAAACATAGTTCTGCATGTGCCCACACCTCTTTCACGTTGAAACATGGTTCTATTATGTGTAAGCATCCATGCTGCACTGAGGCCAGTATTGAGGATGTAGACACTTAGCCTGTGTTAGGTGTCATTTGGCTCGTGCCCACTACTTTTCTATATAAAACGTAGTTTGATTTGCATCTCTATTCCTTTATGGTATTCTTGTGTTTTGTACTACTTGTGGTTTGATTATTTCATTACATTGTATATCATTTGCATTATATTGTGTATCATTTTGAATTCTGCCCTTAAACTACGCTGGTTTGATTTATTGCAATGGGATACATAGGCAACCCTTGGGTTCAACCAACTGCATCTGCATTTTGTTTGTTTGCCCAAGTCTTACGGCCTTGTCAAAATGGGTCGTCTTCGAGCTTTGACAATCATTCACGTCATTTCATGAGTTTGAGCTCTGTCAAAGAGAGGCAACTGTAGACACCTCATTTTTGACAGCCCTTAAGACTTGGGCGCCTCAGTTTGATCACTCGATGATGAAAGTTATGCTGTACATCGTTCGATTTCTTCAGCAAGAAGAGCTTTTAAATCCCAACCTTACACCTCATTTTGACCAAAACTATTTTAAACCTTAAAACCCTCTTTTTCAAAATATTTTTCCAAATGTTTCTACGACGTTCCAAGGCTCGCATTTCGTTTAAAATATTGCACTTTTTAGTAAATCGAGTAAAGACAAAGTGGAAATAAATGAAAGGGAGGTGAACTCTTTGAAAAAATCTTAGGAAATAGGAGATAAGGGAAAAAAACTAGTTGGAGGAAAGGTTGGCCATCAAACCGTTAAGATAGAAATGAGCGGCCTTCACTAAAATAGGCATATCTACTTGCACACTTAGAATTTAGATGTGAGGCCACCACCATTGGAAATTATACTTCCAGGGCTTCAATTTAGACTCAAGAATCACCTGAAACTGAGTCCGGATAAAGAAGGTATGGCCGTTTTGAAGTCAGACCTGGAAGTAGATTTTTGTGGACACTAATCGTGTACGGCTGGTCAGTTGTGAAAAATTAGGCCATTTTGAGTGAAATGGCCAGCCAAATGTCCCCACAAGTGTACAGCCGGCCAGAAGAAGTGTACGGCCGACCAGAAGAAGTGGCCTGCCGGCCATTTGTGTCAAAAACCAGATTTTTGCATATATTTGTTGCCAGTTGTTCCCACAGGTGCATGCACTGCTCTAGCTATCTATATACAGATATTTCCAACAAAGGCACATGTTTTTCTATATATAGATGACCACTCCTCTTGAAATTAGGTTAGAAAAAAATTCCTGAAGCTTCAATACTTGCATAGCACTCTCTCTCTATCTTGCAACCTACACACTCTCTCTCTACACTTCCTAAACAAAAAATTTAGCTCTTCTTACTGAGGTTCTTGAGCTCAAATCTCAACTCTTAAGAGTGAGAACTTGTTGGTTTGTCAACAAAGGAGTTACCTCTCTTTAAGAGGTACAATTTTGAACATCTCTACACTACTTCTCCCCTATATTTTATTGTTGTTTTTGTACTATTTTTCACCTATGTTTATGGGCTGAAACTTATGGTTTAAGGCCATGAAAGGTAGAGAGGTTGACCAGCCTTCTTTGAACCTTGCTTCATAGGCATTTACCCTTGTGTTTCCCATCTTTTCATCAACTTTTTTTTGAGTTTTTTACCACTGATTTTTAGAGGCTTTCAGAGGCTAAAAAATGGTTTTGAAGTCCCAAAAATAGAGGGGTTAGCCACCCCTCCTTTGGCTTGTTTACTAGCTTGATTTCTCCATTATTTTAGCTTACTCTTTTAGCTTTTTGTACGTTAATTTCAGTATTGTTTTTAGGTGTTTTAGGACTGTTTTAGGTTGTTTATTTCATTTATGCTTTGTATAGCATGCTTATAGTGTAATAGTCCTCATAAGTTTGGTGTTTTAGGCATTAGACACCAACCTATTTGAGTTGATAGCATTTATTTCATATTTTTCATACTTGTGTTCACTCTAATCACCTCTGCACTCCCCTTCTTTTCTTGGCATTTTATTTGTTTTGAGAGTTGCTTCAAAATGAGTGTTGTTTAAGCTTGAGAGGTGACCTTGTGCTTAATGGTTTAATCTCTTCAAAGGTTCATTATCAACGGCATGATCTCTCTCTCTCATGCCTAAAAACAACCCTCAGTTTGACACTCCTCTCCATTAGTGGACTTAATCTTCATTTTTGGACTCAATCGATTAATGAATGGAAAGGTAATTAAAAAAGGTAATGAAATTGGACTAAGAGGTAACAAGATAATAAAATGGTTTGGGGTTCAATCGGACGTTAATTTACCCCATTGAGTCTTGAGTTGTTTCATACTTGTTAGTGATGAAAATAGTTCACTAGTCAGTGTTAACCATTTCCTTGATCAATATCATAATAGGGAGGAGGTTCGTGGGTCTTTCATTGTGCATTTATTCAGATTATATCCCTTGATTCATAAGTCATCACACAATGAATTTGCGTTGATTGATGGCTTGCGAATCAAGCCTACCCCTCCTTTGAGCTATTTGATGATAAGGAGAGGCAGGGTGGATAAACATCCCCTGAAAATGCTCTGTTTGTTATCTGTTGCAGCAAGGCGATACCACAAACTAGTGGCCTGCTGGCCACTTTTTCTATACAGCTGTCCACCACTTCTGGCCGGCTAGCCACCTTTTTCAGCCTGGCAGTGTCCCTTTCCTGTAGAATAGAACAGAGGCTGAGGTGAAAACAATGCAATTTTTTGACTGCAAAACAGAACCCTTTTGGCAGTAAAACAGAGGCGTTTTCGGATGGAAACTGCCTTTATGCATGAGCATTCCTTACTTCTTGGGGCTGATTAGTTAGAGTACTTAATTACTTAGCTTAATTAATCCTATAGTGTAACTACTTAGTTAGTCCTTTATATTATTATGTTTGTGTTGTAATTAATTAATTAACGTAGCTAGTTAACTTTGTGTTGTAATTAATTAGTTAGAGTAATTAATTTTTTTGTTGCAATCATTTAATTAGCTAGGATAGTTAGTTAAATTCAACGTTGTAATAGTTAGTTAAGTAGCCTAACTAATTCATTTATTCGGACCCCCTTGTGTGAGGGCAATTTGTACTAATTAGCTAATGTAGTTAATTTATTTCATTTGGCTTGTAATAGTTAATTAATTCGTAGTTATTAGCTAGGGCATTTATTCGGACCCTCTTGTGTGAGGGCAAATTGTAATAATGCGTGTATGCCTTTCAACCTCGCGTCTTTCTACCCGCTTATAATGGATAGCATAGAGCATCATATTTCGTTTAGTATTTCCCATGTATAAAGCATTCATTTGTCTTGCATGCATTAGACTCGGTGCATCAGTCTAACCCACATTGTTATTTATTACTTTTTAAAAACGTGCTCAAATCACATGCTATTAAATTGATTCACATGTTACATTAGTAGCCGAGCTGATATAAATTGCATATCGCATGTGTTACATCAGTCATGTTACATTATTTAGGAGCATATATGTTCTAATTCTTTTGCTTTGTTTGGCTTCCCTTGGAGTACTAGGTGAGCATTTATTGTTTTAGCATATCACATGCGTGTGATTATTGTCATGTCAAGCATGAATACTGATGAAGCTGCAGGCTCCAGATGGAATGGGTCTGATCGATCCACGCTTCCCAAACCGTCACCCAGGGGTTGAGCTCACAACAAAACCTGCACAAGAGTTCAGTGGGGAGCGGGGAGTCCCCCAGCGAACCCTTCGACGAGTAAGTTAGAGGAGAGTGATCAAATGTCAGGATAGAAATGGTGATAGAGAACTTAACCTTTTCTTTATCTTAGGAGCCTGCTTATATCATTTGCTCATCATTTTTTTGTCCACTCCGGGCTGACACGTTGGCCGAAAGTCTATATTCTAGCTTTCCTTGTTCATGGTGAGGCTATTCTGTTCCGACGTGAAGGGTTATCGTAATAAATGCTGCAGGGAAGCTCATTAATAGCTGATGTGTGGTGCAATAACTCTGTAGGATCTTTGTCTGCTGATGTGGCTGGCTCTTTACTTGCCAAGTGTTTAAATGTCATTGGTACTTGGTGTAACATTAGGTTTTAGGAATGTTGGGCTTTAGTATTTGAATCATGGATTAGGCCTTAAGGGGTGGGTCATATCCTTTATGGGCTTACCCATGTCAGTAGTCCCCTATTCCCAAGTGCCGCTTTAGTCCAACAAAGGGAATAAGGAAGTAAACAAGGGTGGTGATATATCAACGGAGAGAGGATCGACCGAGAGGAGGGCCGACCGCGAGGGGTGGCCGAGCGGAGGGGCCGACCGTGAAGAGGGCCGACCGCGAAGGGTGGCCGAGAGGACGGGCTGACCGTGAGGAGGGCCGACCGCAAAGGGTGGCCTAGCGGAGGGATCAACCGTGAGGAGGGCCGACCGCAAAGGGTGGCCGAGGGGATCGGCCGACCGTGAGGAGGGCCGATCGCGAAGGGTGGCCGAGCGGAGGGACCGACCGTGAGGAGGGCCGACCACGAAGGGTGGCCAAGCGGAGGGACCGACCGTGAGGAGGGCCGACCGCGAAGGGTGGCCGAGCTAAGGGACCGCCCGTGAGGTGGGCCGACCGCGAAGGGTGGCCGAGGGGATAGGCCGACCGTGAGGAGGGCCGACCACAAAGGGTGGCCGAGCGGAGGGACCGACCGTGAGGAGTGCCAACCGCGAAAGGTGGCTGGGTGAGAAGAGGAAGTGGCGGTGCGCGGGGCTCGAGGAGCGGCGGGACACGTAGTGAAGTGAAGTGGAATAGACAAGGGAGGGGAATGGAGTAGTGGATCGTGGTCATACACGTGGCAGAATCCTTGAATGGGGGAGGTGACGCGTTAGTAAGAAGTGAAGGGATAAGGTGATATAGGGCAATGAAAAGGCAGGGCCGGGAGTTTTTCGAAAATTTTCAAACTGGCAAAATTTAACCTTGACCCTTGAAATATAGGCAAACCGTGGGCATTTGGAGTTGTCCGCTTTACCTATCTTTTTGCAAAAAACCAACACGTCCCAGAAGTAAACTCATTTGTTTCCAGTGATACACCTCTGTAACACTTTGTGAACTTCTTTGTGCCCGCGTCCGAATCAATACGCAGACACGTAGGAGAAATAGCCCAAAAGGAAGTGCCAGCCGCAAGGCTTGATTCGTTAGGTGGTGACGATGCGATGGAGTTGGCGGAACAGTATCGAGTGGAGCGAAGGGAGGGGAGGGTAATTAGTCAAACGGTACGGGCTCCCTCTATGACAATGATCGTGGCCTCGAGGCCCATTAGTTAAGCGAAGCCAGACCATTGGCACACCAAGCCAGACAGATCCACACTTACGGCGGAGGAGTTAGAGGGAATAAGGAGAAAGTACCAAATTCCCTCGGGAATAGGATTGAGGCTGCCCACATCCAAGGAGAGCGCGTCAGATGTGCGACCGAACAAGTTCAGCCTCTACGAGGAAGTGCTGCGAAGGGGTTTGAGGCTACCTCTCCCCCAAATGGTGGTGGACGTGCTAAACAAGTTAGAAGTGGTGCTAGGGCAGCTGATGCCGAACGCCTGGAAGATAGTAGTAGCCTCATGAGTACCTAGCAGCAGGCGACCGGAGGGACGGCAATGACAGTGGAGGAGTTCTTCTCCTGCTACAAGGCCTTCGGTCAGCAGGAGACGTGGGTGACTCTGCAAGCAGTGGCGAGCCTGCCATCTTCGGTGAAGGGGTGGAGGCTAAGATGGTTCTTCGTGTCGGCGAACGGTGGGGCAGGAGTTCGCACAACATGGAAAGTCCCCATGAAATCGGTGGAGCCAAAGTTAGGCGTGGAGGCCAAAGACAGAGTAAAAAAGGTGAGGGAGTGGAGGAAGGAGAAGGGAGTAAGGTGGGACGAGCTGGTCCTTTCTTCAACATTGTTTGCCCTGAACATGGGACCGCAACCGTTGGAAGAGGATCCGGCAAGGGAGGAAATGGAGGTGCGGAGGAAAGCGGAGGAGGAGGAGGAGAGGAGGTTGTTCGCCAGGGCGGAAAAATACAAGGAGACACAATTGGGGCCTACCCCGAAGTTAGTGATGAAGGAGCGAATCCGACCGCGTCCCAAGCTGGTGGGCGACCAAGACTTAACTGGCTTTGCTCCTCTGCCGCCCCTAATAGACCCACTGAAGGTAAGGGGCAAGCAGGAGGTAGAGGTGGTTGTGAAAAAACCAAGGAAAAAGATGGGGGGTGTAGAGGGGGGAAAGATGCCCCTGTTTTGAAAAAGATGAAGGCTGGGGGGGAGGCTGCCCCTGTTGGGAAGGACTTGAAGGAGAGGAGGGCGGAGGAGGCCCTGGAGAAGGAGAAGCTGAATGAGGGGGGATCAAGGAGGGCGCAGAAGATGAGACCACCCAAATGGCTAAGAAAAAGATAGGCCTAAGTGCCGCTATGGTGCTGATGGTGGCACATGCACCAGAAGTAAGCTCAAGCCCCCGCGAGGGGAAAGCGGAGATCAGCAAGCCAGCGACAAGTGTCGCACTGGCGACCGCCTTGTACCACGCGCGCACGCTGGCAGGTCACTCTGCGGAAGCGGAGGGGGCCAAGGTCGCAGCCGACTACTTTGTTGGTGTGGTGGAAGACACGGTAGTGTGCTCGACGGTGCGTTTGTCGGAGGCCGATCTGCTAAGAGGGTTTTACTCAGCCCAAATGGAGGCAGCGACTCTGGCGACCGCCCTGATGAACAAGGCAGCACGCGTTAAGGTGGAAGTGGAGCCGCTAGGGGCCCAATTGGAAGGGGCAAAATCGGAGCTCCAGAATCTAAAGGCGGAGACGACAGGATGGAGGAAGACCGCCAGGAGTGCGTGCGCCAAGGGTTTGGAGTATGTGCAGAAGGCGAAGGTCATGGAAGTGTTAGGGGTGGTGTATAAGAATGCGGCGGAGTGAGCTAATGCCGAGCTCGTCATAACCAAGTCAGAGCTTGAAACGGAGCACCACAAGGTGATATCATTTGAGTTCCAATAGGTGGGCGAGCAAAAAAAAACTTGATGAGGTCCAAAAAGCCTGCACCACCGCCAACGAAAGGTGGGAAGAGGCCATGACCAGCAACGAAGATCTGTGGGACCAGGCGATCAAGGACAAGGAAGCGACCGACGGTCAGATCACTGAGTTGGAGAAGGCTCTAGCAGAGGAGAGGGCCAAGTTGGCGTCTAAGAGGACGGCGTATCCCGACCTGTGTATGGCTGCCGTAGAGCAGTTCAAAGGGTCCGCCGACTTTCAGATGACCATTGATGCAACTGTCGCCAGCAGCTTGTCAAAGGAGGGTGAGGGGAGGCGGGGCCATCGGGGACGGCCGCTGAAGGAAGGAATGAAAAGGAGGTGATCCAGAGCTTCTAGCGGTCGGACTTCTATAAGCACGAAATGAGCGAGTTCTGGGACAGCGGTTGGAAAACCTTCATGCACAAGGCGCAAGAGCTGTTTCCGGATATCGACTTTAGCCTCATGAAGATAGGAGAAGACGACGTCGCCCAGACCCCCCTGGACGAAGGGGTTGAGGAGGAGGATCTGGCCTCTAGTGAGGAGGAATGATCTATGTTAAAATTTTGCTTTTGTTTGGTTTTTTTTTTTTTTTTATGTAATTTCTGCAACAAGTTGTATGTAACAGTAAGTTTTGTAAATAAAATGAGTTTTCTTTTGTTTCATTACTGTCCTTATTTCTTTTGAGTTGTAAGTTTGGAATAATGAGAATGGCTGAGCAGAATTCAATGAAAAGTGGGTGTGAGAGTAAGACGTTTGGAAATAATGAGAATAGCTGGTAAATTGTGACGTAAAAAGTTTAAAAATGGCTAACCGAGTTAACTTGCGGTAAAAGTATGAAGTAAAAATATTAAGGTTGGGCATACATGAATAATGTTAAAAATAAGAGTTTGGTCTGTATGTAAAAAATAAGTTAAGAAATGTTGTAACATGGACTTGGATGTTGACTAAGTATGCCAACCGTGAGCATGCTGTACTGGAGTTTTGGCTAAGACTTGGAAAGTTCTACCATGGTAAAGCTTTAGTTGACTCAGTCTGGCTGAGCTCGTCGTGCTCAGTCTGGCTGAGTCTTTAATAAACTCAGTCTGGCTGAGCTCTTCGTGCTCAGTCTGGCTGAGACTTTAGTTAACTCAGTCTGGCTGAGCTCTTCGTGCTCAGTCTGGTTGAGGCTTTAGTTAACTCAGTCTGGCTGAGGCTTTAGTTAACTCAGTCTGGCTGAGCTCTTCGTGTTCAGTCTGGCTGAGCTCTTCGTGCTCAGTCTGGCTGAGGCTTTAATTCACTCAGGTTGGTTGAGCTCTTCGTGCTCAGTCTGGCTGAGGCTTTAGAGAACTCAGTGGTTGAGCTCTTCGTGCTTAGTCTGGCTAAGGCTTTAGTTGACTCAGTCTGGCTGAGCTCTTCATGCTCAGTCCGGCTGAGGCTTTAGTTCACTCAGGCTGGCTGAGCTCTTCGTGCAAAGATTAACCAATCATTACGCAAGTAATGGAGATATAAAGTCATTTGCATTTACGGGGTAACTTACTGATCACAAGTTTTTCACCACGTATAGAAAGGACAAAAATAAACAAGCATGTAGATCGTCAAAAAGAAAATACAACAATTGAGCAACACAAAAGTAGAAGACGCTATTTTACTGGAAGTAACGCTTCA
This sequence comes from Camellia granthamiana, assembly GCA_036172215.1. NCBI lineage: Eukaryota > Viridiplantae > Streptophyta > Magnoliopsida > Ericales > Theaceae > Camellia > Camellia granthamiana. The sequence continues at coordinate 10,438,686 of CM069913.1, read as the reverse complement.
AGTGCTCGGCGTTCCACGGATGGGGGAGGTCTCTGCCTTCCATGTCTTGGAGTCGGTAGGTGCCTGGGCAAGGTCTGGCTTTAACGATGTAAGGCCCTTCCCATTTGGCGGCAAGCTTGCCTTTGGCGGGATTTTTGGTGGCGAGAGTCGCCTCGCGCAAAACTAGGTCCCCAACTGCGAACTCCCTCGGTCAAACTTTGCAGTTGTAGTGTGTTCTCATTTTTTGTTGATATGAGGCCCGTTTGACAGCAGCTGTCTCTCGGAGCTCTTCAATCAGGTCTAAATCAGCCCGACGCAAGTCTTCGGTGAGTTCTGGATCTGGGTGCAGAACCCTTGGAGTTAGCAGACCGATTTCAACTGGGATGACCGCCTCAGCGCCATATGTTAAGCGAAAGAGGGTCTCCCCAGTAGGGGTTCGGGCAGCAGTGCGATAGGCCCAAAATATGTTTGGTAGTTCCTCAGCCCAGAGTCCTTTGGCGGCTTCCAACTTAGTTTTGATGATCTTCAAGAGAAAGCGGTTGGTGACCTCAACTTGCTCGTTGGCTTGGGGATGGCCTGGGGAAGAGAAGCACGACTGAATGTGGAGTTCTGCACAAAATTTCCTGAACTTGGCATTATCGAATTACTTGCCGTTGTCAGAGATGATGGCTTGAAGGATTCCAAATCAACAAACAATCGACTGCCAGATGAATCTGGTTGTGTTCCGTTCGGTGATTGTGGCGAGGGGTTCCGCTTCCATCTATTTGGTGAAGTAATCAATGGCTACCACAGCGAACTTGGTTTGGCCCCTACCCGTGGGCAATGGACCAACTAAGTCTATGCCCACTTGGCGAAGGGGTAGGGGCTGCTGAGCGTAATCAGTTCTGTCGGCGGAGCATGGGGGATATTAGCAAAGCGCTGACACTTGTCGCACTTAAGCACGAACTCAGTGGCATCTTGGTTGAGAGTAGGCCAAAAGTAACCGGTGAGAAGTATTTTATGGGCCAGCGACCTGGCACCGGAATGGTTACCACATACACCCTCGTGAACTTCCCTCATCACATAGGTCGCTTGGGAAGGGCTAAAGCACCTGAGGTATGGGCGTGAAAATCCTCGTTTATACAAGAGGCCGCTGATGATGATGTAATTTGACGACCGGGCTCTTACTTTGGCGGCCTGCTGTTTGTCTTCTGGTAACTCCCCATTGGTCAAGAATAGAAAGATGTCCACTGCCCATGGGATAGGTTCATTTTGGAGGAAGTGGACCTCCAGCTGAGTTGGCGAAGTGGCCGGGTGGGCCAGGTATTCAAGACGAACTCCGTGGCTGAGGTCGGACTAGTCAGCCGAGGCTAGTTGGGCCATTTCATCTACCTTGGAGTTTTCTGACCGAGGGATGTGTTTGATGTGGAAAGTGTTGAAAAGGCGAACAAGAGGGAGTGCAATATCCCTATAGGCTCGCATTGTGTCATCCTTGGCGTCGAATGCCCCCATGATTTGTCCGACGATCAATTGAGAATCACTGAACACTCGGATATGGCTCACACCAATGTCTCTGGCTAGGCAAAGACCTGCTATCAGGGCCTCATACTTGGCCTCAGTGTTGCTTGCGTCAAATAAAAAGCGGAAAGCGCACTTGAAATAACCACCCTCGGGGGTGGTGAGGATGAGACCAGCTCCACTTCCTTCTTTGCGGGATGATCTATCGACATTGAGGGTCTGAGAGTGGGGATCTTCAGCCTCAGTGTTGAATTGCTTAGGCGGGGGGGCCGTGGTTGGAGTGGGATTAGTGAATTCCAGGATAAAATTAGTGACGGCCTGTCCTTTGATCGCTGTTCGAGGTCGGTAGGAGATTTCGAATTGGCTGAGCTCGACTGACCATTGCATAAGTCTGCCAGACAACTCTGGTTGTTGCATTATCTTCTTCAAAGGTTGGTCAGTGAGGACCACTATGGAGTGAGCTTGGAAGTAAGGTCGGAGTCGTCTTGAGGCTATGACCAAGGCCAAGGCCATTTTTTCCAGTAACGGGTAGTTCTGTTCCGTTCCCCTGAGAGCCCGACTAATGTAATAAACCGGACGCTGTACTGAGTCGTCCTCCCTGATGAGGGCCGCACTGACTGCGGTGCTCAATACGGCTAAGTAGAGAAAAAGGGGCTCGCCTGTGAGTGCCTGAGAGAGTAAGGGTGGATTGGCCATGCACTGCTTCAATTGTTGGAAAGCTTCTTCGGATTCGGTCATCCACTCAAAAGCCTACCGAAGGACTTTAAAAAAGGGGAGGCACTTGTCCGTTGCACGGGAAATGAAGTGGTTGAGGGCAGCGACTCTGCCGGTAAGCCTTTGAACCTCCTTAACCGTTCTGGATGACTGCATTTCTATCAGGGCTTTGATCTTTTCGGGGTTGGCCTCGATACCCTGCTGACTGACCATAAAACCCAAGAACTTCTCAGATCCTACGCCAAAGGCGCATTTCTCCGGATTGAGCTTTATTTGATACTTTCGTAGGGTGCTGAAGGTCTCCCGCAGATCTGCCAGATGATCAGAGGAGAGTTTGCTCTTGACTAGCATGTCATCGACGTACACTTCCATGTTCCGACCTATCTGGTGATGAAAAACGGCATTGACTAACCGTTGGTACGTTGCTCTGGCATTTTTCAACCCAAACAGCATGACGGGATAATGGTAGGTTCCTCAGTCAGTGATGAAGGAGGTATGTTCCTGGTCGGACGGGTGCATCAGAATTTGATTGTAGCCAAAGAAGGCGTCCATAAAATTGAGCATTTGGTATCCGGCGGTGGCATCGACAAGCAGATCTATGTGAGGAAAGGGATAACTATCTTTGGGGCATGCTCAATTGAGATCGGAGTAGTCGACACAGAGTCGCCATTTACTGTTGTTCTTACGGACCAAGACTACATTTGACAGCCATCAGGAGTAGTCCACGTTCTTGACAAACTGTGCCTCCAGTAGCTTATCTACCTTAGAAACAATAAGAGCGTTACGTTCCGGGTGAAAGATGCGTTGCTTCTGGCAGAAGGGCCGGAAATGGGGCTCCATGCTCAAACGATGAGTAATGAAGGAGGGATCGATACCCGGTATGTCGGAATGGGTCTAGGCAAACACATCATTGTGCTCAGTCAGGAGGGTTGTAAGATCGGCCTTGGCTTGGGGAGATAGTTGGCTGCCGATCTTGGCTGTTTTTGTTGGATTGGTGGGGTCGATGCGAACTTCAACAAGTTCTTCCATTGGTTCCCCTTTGACTAATTCATCTTCGTCTCTGACGTCAAGTCCTTCGATGATCATAGCCTTCTTCAGCTTGACCTCTTTGAGTGAAGCGACGTAGCATTCTCTGGCCACAGTCTGCTCCCCCCTCACGGTGCTGACTCCGAGGTCGGTAGGGAATTTCATGGCCAGATGGTATGTGGAAGTGACAGCTTGAAAAGCGTTAAGGGCGGTGCGGCCGAGGATGATGTTATAAGCAGAGGGGCAGTCGACGACGAGAAAAGTGAGCAACTTAATGGTCTGCCGTGGGTATTCTCCAATAGTGATAGGAAGATCGATGGAGTCTATGGAGGTCACCCGATCTCCAATGAAGCCAACTAGTGGGGTTTGGAGAGGGGATAAACTTTCTTCCCCGACCTTGAGCTAGCGATAGGCATTTAGGAAGATGATGTCCGAAGAGCTACCGTTGTCGACAAGCACCCGTCAGACTTTGTAATTGGACAAGAGGGCAGAGATGACGAGGGGGTCGTCATGGGGATAATGGATACCTGTGCAATCAGCCTCTGTAAAGGTGATGGGCTCCATCCACTGCTTGGGGTGTTTGAGGGGGCAGTCCAATGTTGCGACTTCTTTATCTAAGCCCTGCCTGATTTTTCTAAGTTCTGCCCGTTGGGCCGAACGGGATGGTCCTCCACATGCAAGTCCGCCGGCAATAACTCTGATTTCTCTAACCGGGGGGACAGGGTTGCCTTGTGCCCGGGGTTGTTGTGGGGGTCGATCATGGCCTTGGTTAGGTTGTGCGGGTTGTCAATGAGGGGTGCGCCAGTGGTTGTTTCTGGCAAGTTCGATCCTTGGCCGTTACTGAGGGCGGGCTGCTGTGAACCGACTGAGACGTCCCTGGCGTATCAAGCCCTCGACTTGGTCTTTGAGGTTAACACACTCCTTGGTGTTATGGCCGTAATCCTGATGGAAGCGGCAATATTTGGACTAGTCCCGCTGGTTGGAAAAAGACCGCGACGGTTGGGGCCATTTCAAGGGATAATCTCATTGGATCTGGTTCAAGACTTGTTCCATAGGGGAATTGAGGGGTGTGTATCGTTCGAACCGGCCGGGCGGTCGAGTAGGTGCCGACCGGTCTACTCGAGCAAGTCGGTCGGTATATTGAGGCGTTTGCTGTGTGTACTGGGTGCTTCTAGTTTCAGAGTCCTTTCTCTTCTCTCTGGGGGTCAGGTTTTTGGTTGTGGTGTCTTGTCGGGCGGCTAGGGAATCTTCGGTGTTCATGTATTTTTGGGCTTTAGAGATGAGGGTTGCCATGGAGGTTAGAGGATTTTTGGAGAGGGAAAAAAGAAAATCAGATGATCGTAGACCGGCTATGAAAGCCGTAACAATGACCTTGTCATCATTTTCTGCCACCTGCAAGGCCTCGGAGTTGAAGCGGGTGGCGAAGCTGTGCAGCGACTCTCCCTCCGTCTAACGGATGTTGAGGAGTTGAGTTGCCGGACGCCGCTAGCACTGGGCACCAATGAAGTGGCTCAGAAAGAAGTCACTAAGGTGCTGAAAAGTAGAGACCGAGTCCGTCGACAGCTGACTAAACCACAATCGGGCCGACCCCTTAATCGTTACGGGGAAAGCCCGACATATGATCTCATCAGGGAACTCATGGAGGACCATGAAGGTCCTGTAAGTCTCCAAGTGGTCTACTGGGTCCGTTGTACCGTCGAAGGAGTCGATCGAGGGCATTTTGAAGTTAAGAGGTAGAGGTTTGTCCCTGATGGAGGCAACGAATAGTGAGTTGGCTATGGTAGAGGGTTTATTCTGTATGTTTTGCATGACTCCTTGAAGCTAGAGTTTTATGGCTCGGAGTTCTGCATTCCAAAGAGGAGCGTTGTCACCACCGGAGTGTAATGGAGCCTAGACACTACTGGCCTCCCCCTCGGGGACAATTGCTTTGATCGGTGGATGTAGGGCTCGAGGTGGCGGGTTCATATTTTGAGGAGGGGGTCGCAAGCCCTCCAAGTTGGATGGGTGGGATTGTTGGAGGGAATGGCTCAAGGCTCGCTCCCGGTTGGGTGGTATGTCTTGAGGTGGTGGTGGGGGGATAGGAAAGTTTTTTTGAAGTAAAGCATTGATCAGGACTTGGTTTTGTTCGGCTGAGTGGTTAATGCTGTTGGTGAGTTCTGTGAAATACTACAGTGGGTTGTTCGGGTTAGGAGGGTCAGCTTGGGGGTCGGCAACGTTGTGTTGAGAATGGGTTGTGACCATTCTAGTTGTGACCATCCACCTTGGTGGGTGGCAGGTAGGAGATGTCACGAAGATGGCAGGAATGGGTCTCCGGCGGTAATGAGCACAATTACCACACGGAGCGAAAAGGTTCCCACAGACGGCACCAACTGATGAAGCTACGGGCTCCAAATAGAATGGGTTGGATCGATCCACGCTTCCCAAACCGTCACCCAGGGGTTGAGCTCACAACAAAACCTGCACAAGAGTTCAGCGGGGAACGGGGAGTCCCCCAGCGAACCCTCCGACGAGCAAGTTAGAAGAGAGTGATCGAATGTCAGGATAGAAATGGTGATAGAGAACTTAACCTTTTCTTTATTTTAGAAGCCTGCTTATATCCTTTGCTCATCATTTCCTTGTCCACTCCGGGCTGACACGTTGGCCGAAAGTCTATGTTCTAGCTTACCTTGTTCATGGTGAGGCTGTTCTGTTCCGACGTGAAGGGTTATCGTAATAAATGCTGCAGGGAAGCTCATTAATAGCTGATGTGTGGTGCAATAACTCTGCAAGATCTTTGTCTGCTGATGTAACCGGCTCTTTACTTGCCAAGTGTTTAGATGTCATTGGTGCTTGGTGTAATGTTAGGTTTTAGGAATGTTGGGCTTTAGTATTTGAATCATAGATTGGGCCTTAAGTGGTGGGTCATATCCTTTATGGGCTTACCCATGTCAAATACCATGAGGCTAAATGCTTAATTGATATAACTGTTTGAATGCCTGTTTATGATGGCTAATTGCTTGAATTGAAATAATATAATGAATGTGCATATGAGATCACTTTTTCAAGTGGTACATATTCAAAATATTTTCAAACAAACATGAAATCAAAGTGTTCCAATTTTTACAAATTAATCTATATTTATGTGCATCATAGTAAAATTAGCCTAATAATCGGAACAATAGTATATAATGTAAATAAGAATCACATCATGATTAGTAATGGCTGATATTTAATCGGGCGAGTGGGGTGCTCAATTCATGATCTTCCCCTCTCGTACCTAAGTTCCTGAGCCAAGATACCTAAGTTCCTGAGCCAAGACACCTAAGTTCCTGAGTTGAGATACTTTGGTGATGACGGATAAGTGGCCGTTCGTACGAGTCTCGGGTTTCCTAAATTTTTCAAAAATATTTAGGTGGCGACTCTGAAATTTGGTAAAGCAGTCCATATTTGGCATTTTGATTCACAATCGATTTTTCAAAAAATTTGCTAGATTTAAACTCATTTGTGTTTATGTATTTCACATTGCAGTTGTGGAATCAGATTCAGAACCACGGGACTCCGACCTATAAGACTAGTCGTATTCGAAAGGAGCACGAAAGGCAAGCTATAACCAACTTTTTAATATGGTATAAATATATCTATATTTTTTGGATCAATCAAAATACATTCCAAAGTTGAGCAATTAGGCTGCCCAAACTTATCTATACTTGTTGGGTCTGCTTTGTTTGGGGTTTTTGAGATTGATTGCATAATTATGAGCCTATTATAAGGCATGATTTTATAAATCATTTTTTAATTTGTTTCCACCCCTTAGTTAAATTTTGATAAATTGTTCTAGAAGTTGTGTTTGATATTTCCTTTCTTGTTCTAGTTATCATTATATCAATAGAATTCTTTTTTCCTTCTCAATGAAATTTTCATTTAAACCTAAAAAACATTACAATATTCATCATCCAATTGGAGCACGGAAATGAATTCCATTACACATAAAACTGGCAACACTTGCTGCCAAAATACAAAACTACTTTCTAAATCAACATGCTCTTGGAGGCAGGGTTATTCTTCTATCTGCTGATATCATCATCGTCAAAAGAACAGTTGGAACCACCTTGTGGCATGACATTTCTTACTACCCTATATTCAGTGACCATTGGTCAGTGATCCATTCTCGCAAGCAGTGGCGGAAGCCTTCTTCGCATAGAATCTTCGGTACATAGAGTCGACTTCAGTGAGGTAGTAGGTGCCGGGAGCGAGAAGGCTGCAGTCCTTGCTGGTCACGAAGTCCTTTGCCCCATACCTATGCTCCATCACCTTCATGGTTTCGACAAATTTTTCTGGTGGGAACTGCATGGAAACATGCTCATGAGAATATGAAAGAGAGCTTAAACCGAAATAAACAAGTCTTGTTCAGCTAACCACAATGTAATTGGATGGTAAATTTTGAAGACAGATGCCAACGTGGCCCTTAGCCAGATGAAAGCCTATTATTAGCTTTGGAAGCCTAGGGTGAGGTACGTGTGTCCATTACATGGACGTGAAGACTTTTTGGCCTCACAGATGTAATTGATAAATTTTTATTATCACTATTTAGTAAGATTTAAATAAATAAAACTGCTGTTTGGTGTAACTTGAATAAGTTGATTATTGAGAAACAGGGGAAAGGTGCTTTAGTTTATGTGTTTTGCTTATCAGACTCCAACTTGCCCAAAGCTCCACCAAATATGCCCAAATAGTAGTACGATATTTTGATTTTGTTTCCAAATAATATTAAGTTGGTTTCCTAATTTAATTATATCATTAAATAATAGGTTTCTCATTATATCATTCAGATTTAGCTCAATAATATTGTTTTAGATTGTATTTGCCACTTTGTGTATTCCTTCTCTCATTCCGCTATTCTGTTCCACATCACAGGAAGTAAACCAAAACTGAAGAAGTATATACCTCATGCCTTGACTTCAACTTTTTGTCAACATTCATCATAGCTGCAATGTTTGACAAGCTAAAAGGATGCTGACACTCACGAACTCGGAAGGAAAACATAGTGGCAGTTAAACCACTGCCATATGAGAACATTACTATTCGCTGGCCCACCTGCAAGTAAGAAAAACCGATAGCATGTTAGAGGAAAGACACTAAAATTTTAAGTGCCAAACCAAAGCCCCAACCAGAGAACTAGTTTAAGCATTTACCAATGAACTGTGCTTCTTGTGAATAAGCGATGCAAATGCTGCATAGAGAGATGCAGTGTACATGTTGCCAACTTGCTTTGGTACCAATGTGGTCGGTTGCACCTTTGCATCATATAGTGCCTTCGCAACTTGCTGGGTTGCCTGCAGTTACATTGATATCAAGTGCTCATCAGCAAGAGTGTCCAATCTCAGGAATCATTATATTGAATTACTCAATTTGTTTGCCTTATTAACCAGGAAAATGTAAGTCTAGGCAAAACTAGAGAATGAATGCAAGAGAGAGATTTGAAATACATGTTAGGAGTGAAAACAGACCTTCTCAAGATCACGGCTTTGGTAGCTTTCATCACCAGTTAGAGTTGAAAATGGAGCTAGCTTTTCTTTAGCAGCCTCATTTATAGAGCTGTGAGTAAAAGCAAATAAAATCAGTCACTAGATAAAAGTGCATCAAGTGGATAAAAAGCGGTCAACATTTAAAGGTTTCATTTTAGAGGGATGAAGAAAATATCAGAACCTTGCATTCCTCAAGAAATCATTGAACAACAACCGTGCAAAGCTCTTCTGAACAAGCTGCAGTAATTCAAGTGAAAAGTTCAGAAATACTATTTTCCAAATTCAAATGGTAAACAAGAAAAAGAAATTAATTGTAGAGTTTAACTGTTATAGATAAACTACCTTGTTGTATGGAGAATGAAACACAAAATAGTCAGCATCATCAACTGAAAATTGCTTGCCCTCGAATTTCTCGTACCTATATAATAAGCAAGACTGTAAGGAAATCACGTAGCACAAATAATCACTTTGTCAATATCAAAACAAAGAAAACAGCATGCAGTAAATCAAAAGCAGCTTACTTATTACAGAGACGATTGTAGCAAGAATCAACTGCCATAAGATAACAAGTCTGTGAAAGCTTTCCATCAACAACCTACAAAAAGTAACCACAGATGAAAATCACAAAAAAACCTACAAAAAGTTATTGGCGGCGTGGAGTAACTTTTGTTGTCGATAAACAAGAAACCTCCAAAATAGTTTGTTGTCAATAAACAAGGTTTTACAATGAACTGCCACAACTTTTTTGTTTTGTTTGATATTTGCCAGGGTAATCAGTATAATCAACTGAAATCTTCGGATTATGGCCTCCACATTTTACGGGGCCAGTAGCAAGAAAGCTGTGAACACAACAAACACGAAATATACAGGTATATTGCAAATTTATTTTTGTTTATTTCCTGAAGTCATAAACTTCCAGAGAAATTGTGAATAGGTACATCAGTTATAACTGATACCCCCTCTGTCCAATATTATTTGTCCATCTTTCCATTTTTGGATGTCCCAAAATGGTTGTCCCTTTTGAAATAACTTCACATTTTTCCAAAACTATCCCTTATAAATGACAATAAATATATTTAATAATCGGAATAAAGGGGAAATTTGGGAAACTAATGCCATTAAATTTGAATTTTATTCATCAATTACACGTCCCCTTAACTCCCAAAAGGGACAAAGGGAGTATTATAATGAAGGAAGGTTTCTACATCCCTCTTTCATTAAGAAGATAGTTTTGTAGATAAAACAAGCACAATGATATGAATTACGAGAGCTACTACGATGCAAACTAGACAAAACCATACCGTACAAGGGCAATAATTCTGAAAGTTATTTTATAATGTTTTCCCAAATCAAAATGGAAAGATTGTAGTTTCCAAAAAAGTATTTCTCTACTTGACATGGCCATACCAATACAGCATGAAATACTTTGGCCCAACAGGAGCTTTCACATTTGGACCATAGTTGCCAATTTACTTGTAAAGCACACAATTTTGAGCAAAATAATGTAGAACTTCAACTAAATGTACATACGCTACTTATGCAAACATGCCCAGATGGTAGGTTCTTCCATCACATTCCGTCACATATTCCATTTTTGTGTATTGAAAAGTAGACAAACAATTAGATAAGAATCCAAATGCCTTCTATTATTGTTTTTTTGGATCCATGATAAAAGTACCCATTACAATGCACAAAGCACTGGTACCTTCGATGCCATGACAGAATTTAAAGGAAGTTCAGGGAGAATTACCGGATATTCACTTGCAAGGTTGGGCTTGTAAAAATCATAGACATGAGACATATGGCTTCCCCTGATTTTGCTTTCAAATGCTATAGGTGCATCAGGCCCTATAAGCATAGCAATAGCAGCTGCTCCCCCAGTAGGTCGAGCTGGCCCCTCAGCATAGACCTGTTAAAGAAAGTCCCCAATAAGAAGATAGAACATAATTGCCCATGAATGGGTTGGGGAAGATCTAAAGCTACATATAAAATCATACATGCACATACAAAACTAAATTATTCTGCAGTGTAAAAATATAAATGTTACTCATAAATCTAAAGTTTCCTGTTGTAGTAACATGGTAAATCATCATACAAGACTATGATTTATAATAAAGAAACAATCCCAACATATGAAAGGAAAGCAAAGAAAATCAATGGACAAGTTCTAGCAGTAATTAGCACAATATCCTACTCAATTGATCAACAATGGCTAATCTCAGACTCCCAGTCATGCAGCTTCTGTTTCATAATGAGCTATTTCTAAACTTCAAATCTCAAGCAAGTTTTTTGGCAAACAAGTTTAAATGCACTGGTGTTTCAAGAAAAAAGTTAAAAAATCTAAAGGAAATGATCATACCGCACTGTCTGTGCACACCACAAGTCCATAGCGTCCATCCCATGAACTACTCTCCACCCAATTGACGCAGTTTAATAAAGCTGCAGTCCCTCCATAGCAAGCATTGGTTGAGTCAACGCCTTCAATGTCGGTATTTCCAGTTTCCTGCTTGTATAACATGAGAACAGAGAGCAGAATAAATATGTGAACACAGAATCAATAGGACATATGTAACAGCAAAACACAAATTGCAATGTAGACCAAAATTTACAATAAAGGAGAAGGAAGCCAATCAAGAACTGGTCACTCAAACTAGAGAACTTATGAGTCTATGACTTAGTAAAGGAGCATGCAATAAAATAATTAGGAAACTGATCATGGAATTAATCTAATTGAACCAGGCTCAGGTCTAAGTGGCTTCGACCATTCAAAAACCACCTCCTAAATTAGATGTTCTTCTAAGTTCTAGAGCTAAAACCTAGTGGTAAAATCAGTTGATAGTTCAATTTATTTGATCATCCTGTACCCTCAACCAATTGAGGCTCCATCATACAGTCACAAGCAGTGAGTCCAATCACATCATTCCAATAAGAAGAAATGTGACAATTTCAAAAGGAAAAGCGCATCACTATCATCATGATAAGGATTCATACCTCAAAGATTTGCATAAGGAAAGTCTTAATGGACTTGCTCTTGTCTATAACAGTCTCACTGCCTACTTCAAGCCGACCAATTTGTTTTGGATCAATTCCATACTTCTCGAGGAGGGAAGTAACAGCTGTCAAACTGAAAATCACAGAGTTAATGACAAGATCACATCCATGTAGGCTACTAATAAAATATCAATTACTTTGATCTATAAGTTCAAATAACTTCCTAACTATGAATATTTTCAAAGTAGCTAAACTGTGACACTAGCTAAAGTGATACTGCTAAAATCATAGCAATAGATTAGACCAATATTAATTATTTTAACAATTTATTCCACAAGATTCTGGTTTCAATAAATCATATTGAGGTTGGAGCACTGACAAAGTTTTACTTTTATTACTTAAATTGAATAACAGGAACTTACTTCTAATAACAGGTTTTCAAGTCAAATAATTGATATTTTTAATTAACAAAACATGTTTTAGGATCCAATGAAGAGAAAGCAGCTGTATGATATTAGTGATGAATGACAATGATTTAACTTTGCCAAAGTACCTCATAGATTTTCTTAAGACCAGATCAAACATTTATAAAAGTTTGAGTAGATTGTCGAGAAGAAAAATTAGTTTAATGGAAAACAATTCATTTTAACGGCTGTTCGTAAGCATAGCAATGATAAGATGAAGAGGTCCAAACCTCATGGAGATGACATCTTCCACCTCGGTACAAAATGCCAAACAATCTTGTCCAAGTCCAATTGTGTATTTGCCTTTGCTTACCCCATCATGAGCCTCCAAAGCTTCCTATATAGCAGAAATTGGAAGCCAAATGAGAATTTCCATTGCCAATGCACGTTCACTTACATTGTTTAAAATTTAGAAGTATATAATTAGAAGGACCAACAAGATTGACAGAAGAAAACAACAGAATACCTTTTTTCTTTTTCTTTTTCTTTTTTTTAACATCAGAAGTAAGTGGAAATAGAAGTGAAGTTGAAAAAACTTCACAATCACAAATAAACAATCTTACAAAATAGATCATGCAAAATATTAACTCGAACCACATGGCTAATAAATTTTTAAATACTTTCTGAAATTCATGGTTGTAGATCCTTAAACAATTAACAATGAGATTTGAAAGTGGATCAAATCCTTAGAGCTAGAAATTACAAATCCACAGCAGACGCAAATCTAAGTGTCCGACTGTGAAAACTAATATGCTTATAAATATATGCAAATATACACACACACATATGATCTTAACGAAAACGTGGAATGGAGACTCGAGGTTTTACAGAGATTTTCAAAAAATAGTTTCCAGAAATTAACTTACAAATTTTATTTTCCACGCTATCTCAACTTCATCATTTCCAAACAAAAACAAAATTAATGTTCCCAGTATGCTTATTTCAACCGAACACGCACAAATAGAATTTGCATGAGCAAGTCATAGATTAGATGCAGTCAGTATACATGTACTAGTGTTGTGTGCGCTTTGAGATTTCAGGGAGAGAGAGAGAGAGCACCGATGCTGATCGAATCAAAGAACAAAGTTCGATAAATGAAAGATGAGATTTGTTTACCTGCTGGACACAAGTAGGAGGGAAATAGATTTCCATAGCGAGAATTCCAACATTTTTCTGCTGCGATGCCATTTCCTCTGTTTTCTTGCCTCAAATTCTCGAGAAACAAACAGATCGAACGTGTTTTCCCTCACCAGTTCCTCTGTAGAGAGAGAGAGTAGCTGAGAGAGAGAGAAAGAAGTGTTGGAATCCTGCAAAATCGCAGAGAAAGAACGAACGAACGGGAGAGAGAGAGAGAGAGAGAGAGGTGCGAGGCTCACATGATTCGGTTAGATATATATATATATATAGGGAGACAAGTGCGAGCGAGCGCAGTCCTCCCTCAAATGCATTCTTCGTGAGTTGAGAGCCAGGTGTCACCATTTTTTATTTTTATATTTCATGCCCTTTTTTTTGTGTGTGTGAAGATAAATGTTCTTACCAATAATCTTATTCATGTATTTAAAAAAATTATGTGAATTTATTTTGAAGTGGTAGGTGGACATCATTAATAATTTTAAATAGGTAAGATGGTTAATACTTATAAGAATCAAATTATTGTTATGTCAAAGTCCAATAAGTTAAAATAAGTATCAAAATTATTTTATGATGAAAAATCTTTCAAAATAAAAAGAGTTTAGATTCATTAATGCAAAATCAATTTTCAATATTTACAATCACTCACAAACTTTTTAGAATTACCAACAAATCATGAGTCTTGACTAAACTTAAAATATCTATAATTGGTTGCAAATAATTATGGTTATTAAAAATATAATAAGAATTTATATATATACATAACCACTTTTTGCATCGATAAAACATATGAAATTAATCAGGACATCAACACAAAATATTTTTATGTCCCATTATGCGTGGGCAAATGGAGGGTTGTGATTGTGAGAGTAGCAAAAAAATATTTATGAAAGCATACCTTGACGGAAAAAAATTTAAATGAATAAAATTTTTATATTTTTTGCAATGGTTATATGTCGATGCAAAAAAAGAGAAAAAAGGTTAAATTTATTAAAAAATAATTTGTTATTTGTGACACTTACATAACCGTTACAAATAACTAATTATTTTTTTAAAAATAATACATCTTTAATTTACTAACATGAGATGTATGAAAAACATTCATTCGTCTACTTTCATATCTAAATACATGTAATTAATAAAAATACACAAGTTTTCCTTACCCACAATACATTGGGAAATTTATTAAAAAATTATTTTCCAAGTACTTGTATCCTAATTAATCTATAAAATATTCTTATATTTTAATAAGTCCTATTATTTTGAACGTTTGATCCACCAAATCATAATTCTCATATTTAAGATATTTTATGAATAATTTTACTCTTATAAATATTTTTTGAACATTTAGCAATTTGGTGAAGAGAGATTTTATGAATAAATGCCCCCAATATAAGAAAATAATTTGAATTAAATGAAACAGAAGAGAGATTTCATAAGACTTATTGAAATATAAGAAAATAATTTAAATTAAATACAAGTAAGTAAAGAGAAATTTTATGAATAAATGCTCCCAACACATTCAATCAATATTCAAAAAACAACCCAAACAATTTTCTTCCATCAATAAACATTTTAATGTTTTGAGTTGCTCATTGTTCGGCTCAGTTGGTGGTAGGAGTGCCAATTTGGATGGAGGAAGTTTCTTTCAGTATTGAGTGCGATTTTGTTTGATATTTCTCATATCTCTTTGTAAGATATTCACTTTCTGTTTTACTCAGGTCTCATTTAGAACTGTGTTATTTTAGTAATTTTTTAATTTTTTATGAAAAGATAGGTAGAAAAGTAGAGAGAGTGATATAATAATTTATAGTAACTTTTTGATTTTTTAACTAAAACTGAAGGTTGCCTCAATGTAAAAAATATCAGCATTGATAGAGACTCATTCCAATTACCACCCCACCACCCCACACACACGTGGCGGATGGTGATTGGAGGAAAAAAAAAAAAAAAAAAAAAAACATTGACCAACGGGAGGAAAATGGGGTCAAAGGGGATGAGAGGGAAAGGAGGTTTGAAACATTTTTTAAAAAATATAGTATATATTTCAAATTGATTATCAGCACCATCTTGTTCAATCTCGAGTAACTAAACACAATATTTGATTTAGTTTTAATTATTTGTTAAAATAAAAATTATTATTATAAGAAATTGATAGTTGCACACTTTCGCATCCAACCTTCCTCGTTAACTTTTTAAATTTTCAAACTTATTTACTTTTAAATTTAATTTTACTTTTATCTCTTAAATTATTATTATTATTTTTATTTCATCCATAAATTACCAATTTCATCTATTTAGTGTTTAAAGTTTTTTATTCCAATTAATGTGATCCAATTGAAAACGGTTGTACAATTTTTTTAATTTTATTTGATCAACAAAAAAATCATTTCAAAATTTGAATAGATTAAATCATTTCATTTTTCTTATCATTTTAAACAAGCTACACTTCATAACCAATTTGATGAGTGTCTAGTTGTATGGCTAATTTATTCAAATTTTAAAATAGTACTTTTAATCATTAAATTTTGAATACCATATCCAATAATTTGATACTCAAAATTATTCATTATAGTATTATAAATTTAAGAATATCACTATTATATCAATATTAGCCAAATACCATCTCCAAAATTCTATATATTTAAAAAAATTCACAAATTATATTTTGTAGTCAATAATCGAATTGGTTATCCTTCAACAATCTGACCATGAAATGTTAACAAAATGTTTGAAATTTCATCTATCATCAAAAAAATATAAAAATAAAATACAGACTTATTTGACCTTTTGAGTAGTCCAGTAACAGTGACGAGCACAGATCTAGGCTGTTGGATTCACCATCACCGTCCAATAATACCCGCACAGTGTCCATGATCAAATCAGGTTCGTTCTCTTGGCCAGTAAAAGATTGCTTGATGTAATTCCTACCGTTGATCTCTCAACCAGTCAACATTGCAAGGCGATTATTATACTTGCATTGGTTGGATTTATTATAATACTAAATTAAGACACCCAAATTTGACTGTTTCATGCTAGCCAAAAGAAAATATTTAATTTTGACCCTTTCCTTGTTGCTCGTCACAATTAGTCAAAGCAAATAATATCATACCAGACTTCAATCTGTGTGGGCATCAAAAAAATTTAATTGCATAGATGATTTTTGTATAATATGTCATAAATATGAGATAAAAAGAGAGAACAATTACTAGTTGAATTAGTTCGGATCAAAATAAGCAAACCAATATTGGCAGTTTTATAATTTTTTATTCCAAAAACAAATTGGTTCCGGCTTGGTTTGAGTTGGAATTATAATTCCACTTCAATTTTTAAAAGAAATTAAATTTTCATTATGAAACCGAATTTTAGAAAGAAAAATGATCCGTAGCTCGAATTCGGTAGCGCGAATTCGGCTCGAAACCCAAAACGACATCGTTTTGGGTTTCGATTTTTTTTTTTTTCTTTCTTTTTCTTGCTTTTTGAATCAGAATACGGAGAGAGAGAAGGAGAAAAGAGGAAGAGAGAAAGAAGAGGAAGATCAGTGAATTTGCCATCACCAATCTGTTTTTTTTGTTTTTTTGATCTGAAGATGATGAAGATGTGTGTTGTTGTTAATGAAGATGTTGATATTGATGAAGATGGGGAATTAGGACAGAGAGGAAGAGAAGAGGAAGATCGGTGAATCTACCATCACCGATCTGTTTTTTTTTATATCTGGAGATGATGAAGATCTGTGTTGTTGTTGATGAAGATGTTGATATTGATGAAGATGGGGAATTAGGACAGATCCAGAACTCGGGAATTAAAAGCCAATTCATCAACAACCCACAAAATCTGAAGATGTTGAAGATGATGAAGATGATGATGATGTTGAAGATGATGAAGATGATGATGATGTTTTCTCTGCAGATCCACGCTAAATTTGTTGATGAAGAGAAAAAAGAAAAAATTTGTTGATCTAAATTTGTTTTTTTTCAAATTTTTGGTGAAAAATCTGTGGATCTGCAGAAGATTTGTTTTCATCATGAAAAATCTGTGGATCTGCAGAAGATGATGAAGAGAAAAAAGAAAAAATTTGTTGATGAAAAATCTGCAGAAAAACGCAGAAAAAAGAAGAAAAAAAATGTTGAACCAAATTTTCTTGTTGATCTGCAGAACCAATTTTTTTTTTTTTTGTTGATGTTGATGAACCCAGCAGCCAGAATTTTTTTTTTGTTTTTTTTGTTGATGTTGATCTGGATTGAAGATGAAGGAAAAAAAATTCTGTTGATGAACCCAGTCAGATTAATTGCTTAAAATATGAAGGAAATGTAATGCAATAAATATTGTTAATTTAAGAATAAATGAAGGAAGGTGGACCAGATCTTCTTCTGCAGCATTGCATTACATTATGTCTTCTCTCTCTGTGTATTCTGCATTTTTCTTCTTCTTCTTCTCTGCTTTTTCTTCTTCTTCAGCTTCAGAAAAGGCGAAGAAAAAAAAAAGACACCAAAATGACGTCGTTTTGGTGTCGAGCCAAATTCGAGCCTCCGAATTCGAGTTACGAATCGGAACTGTTTTAGAAATATAATTCCTACAAAAATTATGTCACATAATTGGGTGCAACAAATTTTATCATGGTAAATTTTCACAACCAATTATATTAAGATGTATATTTAGAGAGTGTTTGATAATCAAATTTAATACTTAAAATTAAATGTATTAAGTGATAATCAATTAAGTCTGTCTGATAATCATAATTAAAAATTTAAGTATCTCTTAAAATATAGGTTAAAATTTAAAACATAATTAAGTCATATGAAACTTACTTAATTATAACTAAATTTATAATTATTAAACATAACATTAATATACACTATTACAAAACGTTCAAAAATATATACAATTACAAACTCACCACCACCACCACCATCACCACCACTATCGCTACCATTACAACTACCACTATTATCATTACCACCACCATTATGCCATCGCCACCGCTATTGCCACCACCACCGCTACTGCCACCCCCATCACCATGTGACTACCACCACTACCATTATCGCTGCCATCGCCACCGCTACTACCACCACCTTTATTACCATTGCTAAGCACCACCATCATTTTACTACCACTATCACCACCAGCGCTATGCCTATGCCACTGCCACCGCTGCCACTACCACCACCATCATGCCACCACCACTACCACAATTGCCACAACCACTACCACAACTACCACCACCTTCATAACAATTATTATTGTTGCCAGAAGCATCACCATCATTTTACTATCGCTATTGCTACCACCACTACCACTATCACAATATAAAAATTAAAATATACAATTTGAAAATACTAAATTTCAAATTTAATCTTATATGTATCAAACAACTTATTTTTAGTTCAACACTTAAATCAAACAGCTTTTCAGTTTAAAAAATTCAGCATTCAATTTTTAATACTAATTTTCAGTTTTAATTTTTCAACTTTATCAAACACCACCTTAAATATAGTTTTTTTTTTTTTTTTTGGGTGGTCAAAATTGGTGAAAAGTATATTTTTTAATGCATATGGCGTTAATTATTATAAGCACATGATCAATGAAATATATTAATGGGAATTATAAATTATTATTTAAATTTTTTTTAACCCTTATAAATTTTGTATCTCTACTTTTTCTATCTATTCTCAAACACAACTACTACTATCAATCGTTGTTCACCCCGCCGCTACACATTGTTATCGACCACCACCTGTTATTGACGATGACTCACTCACCGACGGCCGATGGTGACCAATGGTAGTGGATAACAATAGCAAACAAGTGGACACAAGTACAGATAGGTAGGCACTAGCGGACATAGGGGTGGCGGGACTTTTGAAAAAATTATACTTTTACCATGCAATTTTAGATATTTATAAAAGAAGTTAGCATTTTTGCCCGTCAAAATATATATAATTTTACTCTAGCCCCTCCAAAATCTAAAGAATTTTACTTTTGCTATCCTAAATTTTGAAAAATTTCATTATTTTTATGCAATTTTTAGTAATTATAAAATAGATTAGTATTTTAATCACCTAAAACCCTTGAAAAATCTCATTACTTTCATGTCATTCTGAGTTATAAGATAAATTAATATTTTGATTTCCGAAATCTATATAATCTTACTTCAATTCCTCAAAAATCTAAATACTTTTGCTTTAGTCCCCCCTTTACACAATTTTTGCATCCGCCACTACAGGTAAGGATAATATGATATTTTAAATTGTTATTGTTATTTTCAATAAAAAAAAAAAGGATAGAGTTTGGGACAATTACCCTAAAAGTATTAAATTTAAATGTATAGTTTTTTTTTATTATTATTTTTGTGTGAGTAATAGTTGCAACTTCGATTAAAAAAAATAGAGTTTGGAACAATTACCCGACAAGTATTAAATTTAAATGTATAGGTTTTTTATTATTATTTTTGTGTGAGTAATACTTTAAATTTTATATAATATATATTCGGTTTTCAAATTGATTTTAGTTGGTTTATGACCAGCTCAAGACTAACCCATTTATTCACTCAAAAAAGACTCTAACCCATTTAATTGGATTTGTCATTATTAGACCCAAAACTACGCCCGTTAATTCGTTCAACTCACCCGTTTTTTAGATATCCGACCACTTCAAAAGAACTTTTATTTTGAACTAGTAAACGCTCGAATTGGTTAAGCTCACAAAATTTTTAGATATTTGCCCCACCTTAACTTCAGCAGTATGATGAGTGAAGTAAAATTTATCATCCTAGTGAAAGAAAAATCACAATGTCAATTATAAAAAATATATGATTTTTTTTTTTACATTAAAATAACTCTCTCTGATACCTTTTATGATGTTTCGTGGTTTTTTTTTTTTTTTGACATATGATGTTGCATGTTAGACATTAGACCCTTTTTTTCTTCTTTTTCTTCTTCTTCTTCTTCTTCTTCTTTTTAATTTTTTAAATTTTTTTTTAATTTTTATAATTAGGTGTCCGAGTCAATTTGTGTGCACTTGAAGTTAACAACCAAACAAACCTCCAAAATCATAATGGAACTCGAGACTTTGGTCTTGTTGGAAAAGTTGACTATTTTAATTGGCTATTTAATTTTTTGGTTATTTTAGCCTGCAAAAATAATTATATTTGGAAAGACAATTTTTTTTTTATAATTGATTTGATGATTATGAGAGAAAAGATAAAATGATTATGAATTAGATGTGATATTTTTTCTTATTAACTATTTTAATTTATTTTATTCTTTAATGAGCTATTTTAACTCAACCACCTTTTCATCTTTTCAGGTTTTTATAAATTTTTGCTGTACCTCAAATCCCTTGGGTTGACTTCTAAACGTTATCCAATTTTTTTTTTAAAATATTTCTCACATTTATAATTATTATTCTACTAATTGACAACAAAGATATATATTTATATAAAATATATATAATCAACTCTCAAGTTAATTTGAGTAAAATTAACATTAACAAGAGAATTGAATCGATTTAATCAAATTTACAACTTTTAAACTCATTTTTTAAATAAAAAAATCTCAAGAGAAATAAAAATATGTCAAGAAATTTTGTAATAAATGACTTTGATAACTTGTGCCGAAGTTTATACCCAATCCTTTATGCGGCTCACGCCCACAATCTCTCTCCTCTTAAGATAGAGATCGTCATCTTTTTGTGAGTGTCTAAGTATGATCTTTTATAAAAATTTGTTGTTATCATCCACGGCATTAGAAATTTAACTTATCAAGAGTTTATCTCTTTTTCTTACTGTCCCAAATGGGCCAACAAAGTAGCCCATCGGATTGATAAAGCCATGAAACAATGATTATTTCCTCTAGATTGGTGTCTAACCTAGAGTCCTACTGTTAAATTTGTTATAACTGCATCGATCTGTATTAATTTAAACCGTTCTAACTGTTAACTGTGATTTAAATTTTAAAATTTATAATTTGTCAATTGAACTGTTCCGCTCCATTCCGTTATAATTAATATATATATTTTTTAACTTCTAATAAAATATCAATGTAAAAATGAGTGTGAAAGAGATTTAATATATGAAATTTATTACAAATTAGTGGTTACGAAATATATTATGTAAAATTAATTTGTGTTATATATCTAAAAAATATTTTACAAACTAGTATTATATATTATGTAAATATATGATAATTAGTTAGAATATTTTTCTATCCGTCAATTCACCAAAAATCAACCAAATTACAATTTATTAATTTATTAATCCGTCTTTCAATTTATAATTTTACTCTCAAACTATCCAAATTGAATCGCTCATCCCTAGTCTAACCCTTCCCTGAATTGGCCGCCTGTTTGACCATTGGTTAGTTCTTTTGTTTCCTCTTCTAATTTTCTTGACAAAAAATAAAAATAAAAAAATCATATTTTATATACATCGAATTGATTCAATTTATTAAAAAAATTAAAAATGTTGGGAGTGCAGTTGTGTAGGCCCCGCCGAAACTGGTTGATTTTAAAATTTTATATTCACATTTAATAAATGTTGCAACAAATCAAATTGAACGTGCATTTGCCTCGTGACTCGCCCACCTCTTCGATTTGTTTGTGGGTAGGTACGAATATAACACGGTGGTGTTATAAATATATCAATTAATATTATATTATTATTATTAATTTCATTTATTATATAAATTATAAATATTTAAAATTTTTAAAATTATATTACATTATTTGACATATTAGTATGTACATTAATTGATATATATAGCATTATTCATATGCCAAATATTAGTGTTACTATATGAATCAATTAGTGTACTAACTAGTGTACCAGTACTAGTTATGACATTATTATTAACCCCACTCATTATATAAATTATAAATATCAAAACCTCATCATCAATTGATACATTAGTTAGTACATTAACGGTGGTGCTACGTGTACTAATTAATATACTAACTAGTGTACCAACATTAATTATGACATTATTATTGACCTCACTCATTAATCATATTACAAATTCTAAAAATTTTTTAAATTATGTCACATCATCAATTGATATATTAATTAGTACATCAATTAATACATATAACATTATTCGTACATTAATTAGTGTATATAGTATTATTTGCCAAATATTAGTTACTTACATCACCACCTCTTAATTATTAGAATAAATTGCATTATGTTCTTTTTATATTTAGTTATGTTTTTATTTTGATTATTTAAGTTTTTTTTATTCTCACTTTGGTTATGTTTTAATTTTTTTCAATTTACCCTTAAAATTAATTTATGTTCAAATTTAAAAAAGCCAAAAAAAGTCATTTTTTTTATTCTTACTTATTTTATCTTCATTGACTATTTTAGTCAACTTGCCAAACACTCTCATTATTATATTGGGATTTGAGTTTATATCAGAGGGGTTAGTTATGTATAATAAAATATTTTTATGTCATGTCACTATTAATGTGTTATTTTTATATAAGTTAACTTTTGAAATAAATCGAGAAAAACTTAAAAGATGAAGAGTCAGTTAAGAAAAAAACTTTAAGATTCAAAACAAAGTGTAATTTACGTTATTAATAAATATTATCTTACTTCTTTATTTATTAATTTGGAAAATTTAACTTCTCAAATTATAAAAATCTTAGAAATATATCTTTTGAATTGGGCATGAAGGGATAAAAATTATGCTTTTTTATAGTTAAATTAAGGGAATCAAGACATATATGTTCAAAAAGTGAAGAAATAATTTAATATTTATTGTAATTAATTAAAATATATAGTTTTTTTAAAAAGTGTTAAATTTATTGTATTTATTATTTTTCTTTTACTCGGGACAAAAAAAATGATAATTTTAGGCCAGTTGGTACACATAGAGAAAAAATAAGGAAATAATGTATTTAAGTAGAAATAACTCAAAGTAATTACAGTATATTTTTATAGAAGTGCAAGTAAAAGATATAAATATAAGTCAAAATAAGTAAAAGTTGTGTCTCATGCCACAATTTTTTCTTACAATTTTATAAAAATATAATTATATTGAATTATTTTTATTTAAATATATTTTATGTACGTAAAGCCACTAAAATTGTTTCAATCACTTTCTAAAAATTAAAATACTAGTAGTAAATAGTGACCTATAAATATGACTTTGAGGCATAAACTAAGGCGGCTGACTTGTTTGGTAAAACATGGCGGGAGGGGCTTTGAGTCCAAACTTGCACGCCAACACAATTGTATAATTTGGTAGCTATTGACTATCCATTTTTCTCTTTCCTTTTTTTTTTGTTTTTTCAATTATTGGCCTACAAGAAGATGTCCTTTTTGTGGGTGTTTGGGCTTGGAAGAAGAGTTAGGGAATGGTCAAACTCAATGGGTGAAAGTCCAATTTGGATTAATTGTAAGTTGGGTTAGTGGTTACTATTATTCTCGATAATATAGCGTCTTCCAGATGGAACGGGTCGGATTAATCCACGTTTTCCAAATCGGTGTCCGAAGTACCAAGCCCACAGAGAAACAGCGTGTTCCATATGGAACGGGTCGGATTGATCCACGCTTTCCAAACCGGTGTCCGAAGTACCAAGCCCACAGAGAGACATGTACAAGAGTTCAACGGGAAACGGAGAATCCCCTAGCGAACCCTCCGACGAGCAAGTTAGAAAGAGAGATGGAATTTAGAGATAGATTAGTGATAGAAAGCTTAACATTTTCCTTATCTTCAATGCTTGCTTATATCATCTCCTAATCATTTCGTTGTCCCTTCCGACCCGTCACCTTGGCCGAAAGTTTATGCTCTAGCTTACCTTGTTTATGGTGAAATCGTTCTGTCCCGACGGGGAGGGGTTATCACAATAAATGCTGTAAGGAACTCCATTCATGGTTGATGTGCAGTGCAATAACTTTGTAGGATCTTTATCTGCTTATGTGGCTTGTCCTTCTCTTGCCACGTGTTTAGATGTCATTGGATCTTAATGCAACGTTGAGCTCCAGCAACGTTGGGTTTTAGTATCTGAATTATGTATTGGACCCTAAGTGGTGGGTTATATTCTTTATGGGTTTACCCATGTCAATTCTTATATTTGTTTTTATCAAGTTAATAATAAATTTTTTGAATTCACAACTTTTACCTCCATATTGATTCACAAAGTAATTACATGTGTAAATTTAAATTTAATATGTTGTGGGTCATATCCAATATTTGTCATAACCTAAAAAAGTTAAAAAATCAAAAAGTTACTATCCTATTTGAGTCACATCACCTTATTTAAGTCACATTACCTCTCTACCGCATCACTTCAAACCTAACCTATATTTCATAAAAAGTTAAAAAGTATACTTATTTAGATCATTTCAAACCACCCCTAAATCTAATTTATATATTTTGAATTTTTACTAATATTTTCAATACCTCTTCTGTGAATGAAAATATTGCTATTTGAATTGGAAAATGATTTTCCCCCCGAATTTTTCCTCCCCGAATCCCCCAAACTACAAAAAATGACGTCGTTTTGGGCAATTTCCTTTTTTCTTTTTCTTTTTTTTCTTCCCTTCTTTATGTCTGAAACGCAGAGAGGAAGATGAAGAAGAGGAAGAGGGAGAGGGAGAGAGAGAGAAAGAGAAGAGAGGGGAAGAGAGAATGGAGAGAGAGAGAGAGGGTCGAGGCCGTCGCCGATCGCCGCCGTCTCCACCTCCGCCGATCGAGGGTCCAGCCCTATTTTGTTTTGTTTTTGTTTTTTTTTTTTTTTTTTTTTCTGGATTTGAAATGAAGGGTCGAGGCCATCGCCGACGCCACCGCCTCCGCTGTCTCGGTCTCTTTCTCTCTTCTTCTTCTTCTTCTTTCTTCTTCTTTCTTCTTCTTGGTCTCGGTCTCTCTCTCTCTTCTTCTTCTTTCTTCTTCTTTTTAACTTTCTTCTTCTGAAAAAAAAAATAAAAATAAAAATAAAAATTCAAAACAACGAAACGACGTCGTTTTGATTTCGGAGAGATTCGAGGAAAGGCAAATTCGAGCCACATAGCATAATTGATTTGAATTAGTTGGTGGGTACAACTCATGAAGTTAGATTATTTTATTGTTCTAAAAATTCAGGAAACTGTGCTTATCTCTCCTGTGTAAAACTTTAGTAAATATTGTCAGTGCGTACATAAAATAAGAAACACACACACACACATATATATATATATATATATATTTGTAAAAATAAAATAAATAATATGTTTTTTAAATATATATTGGAGTAAAATAATCTTATATATACTAATTTATATATTAATTAGTATACTAACAGATGATGTGGCATAATTTTAGAAATTTTGAATATTTATAATTTCTATAATGAGTGAGATCAATAATAATGTCATAATATATGTTGGTACACTAATTAATATACGAATTGGTGCATGTAGCACTACGGATTGGAGTATGCAACTTTTCACCTCCTAATGAAATATAAAAAAATTTAATTAATTATATTAACTCCAATTAATTGACAAATATCATGTTTAATATACGTATGATTTTTTTTTTTTTTTTTTTTTTTTTTTTTTTTTTTTTTTTTTATAACTGAGTATCCGAACTAGCATACTTGTATTTTGACTAATTTCAGAATCCACGCAAAGCGTCCCTTCCAAGTATCGGTAAGATATGTCTTTTCATCAAAATTTAATTGTTTTAAAAAGATTGTTAAAAGTTGACTTTTTAATTTTTTTTTTTTTTTTTACTTTTTAACTTTTTTTTTTGTGAGAGAGGAAGTAGGTTAAAAAGTAGGAAGTGACTTTTAACCCACTTTCCAAAATAGGTCTAAGGCAACTTTTTGTGTTTAATTTTTCCAAAAATATTTATTTTGTAAAACAATCAACCAAACAAATTTTTTGTATTTGAAAAAAATAAAAAATAAAAACACAATAAAAAAGGTCATTCTCTTCTGTCCTCAAGGCCCCGTTTATTTTGGGTTATAGGGAGGGGATTGAGATTCATAGTGAAGTAGAACCCACTAATATCATGTTTGTTTTGAGAGATGGAGAGGGGATTCGTAATCCCCTCCGGACTATGAATCCCCTTGGGGAGGAGATTAGGATAGGCCTGTAAGACTTGGTATTAGAAAAATAGTCCGGCAGACTAGAAATTTTTTATTTTTATTTATTTTTTATTTTATTTTTTACATGTCGGGTATTTTTTTTTTTTGGAACATTAATGTTTAATTTTTTGTATTTTTTGTTAAGTAAAAATTATTATTTTATTTATTTTATTTATTTTGAAATTTTTTTATCTTATTTTTATTTTTTTTAAATTTTTACATGTTGGACATTTTTTTTAAATATTAATATTTAATGTTTTTGTATTTTTTTTATTTGTTTTATTATTTTTTATTTATTTTATAAAAACAAACACAATTTTACTTAATCCCCTCACTATCAATCCCTTCACTAACAATCCCCTCACTATTAATCTCCTCACTATCAATTCCCTCCATTCTATCTCTGAAAATAAATGGTGCCAAAGTCATTACATTATTTTTCGTTGTGCCATTTTTTATTTATTTTAATTAACGTAGGCGTCATTTGGAACCAACTTTTTAATAATTTTTTAATTTATTGACTAAAATATAATATAAAAAAATTAATATATTTGGGATGAATTTTTGATTTTTTATGAAAGGATATGCGAAAAGTAGAGAGAAAAAAGAATCTTTGACTTTTTAGTATAAATTATTGACTTTTTAATTTTTTAATAACTTTTTAACTTTTTAACTAAAAAAGTCACTTGCTCAACGATGCTTTAGATGAGCCACAATCACATCATTTGATTTCATGACTTTTAATTCAGAAAAAAATAATAATAAATAAATAAATAAATAAATAAGGGGAAAGTGAGATCGAATTTTTTATTTTTTTTACAGGGACGCAAGTGCACCCCATAGCATCTCACTAATTACATTCAATCACAAAATTACTTTTATTCCATATATTTTTATAATTATTTTTCTTTATCTCACTATACTGTAATTTCCTTAAAAAAATACTCCATATGTCACATGTGATAGTATGACAAATAAACTTAAAATGACTATTTATTTAGAGCTCAAACAGATCTAAATCGTCTGTTTATGCAAGTCACACATAATCTAAATAAATAAGTGATTTAAATTTATTTGTGATATAGGTTTCGTTTGGCAACTTAATTATTTTAGTTGACTTTTTAATTATTTTATGAGATAAAAAAAAATTATACTGTATTTAGGATGATTTATGATTTTTTTAGATGATTATGAGGAAAAAAAATAATTGATTAATGTATCGAATGTCACTTTTATTTTATTAGCTATTTTAATATTTTTAGTCTTTATTGACTATGATCACATGACTATCCTATCCTAATAAATAATGGAAGAATAACAACAGAGTGTATCAATAAAAAAAAATTACAATTTTCAATAATTAAAATATGGAAAAAAATTGAGAACTCTAAATATAGAATTTTAGAAAAGCTATAATGAGCTGTCCTTACTTATGATGTGATATTTGTGCCTTTTTTTTTCCTTTTTTTTTTTTTACATCACCAATCTTTAAATTAAAACTTGAGTAATGATACATACCTCTAATTTGATAACTCTAAATAAAACTCTAGTGAGTTGGAAGAGAGAGAAATGGAGAGAGGAGTGTGGGCATCACTTTCACATAAATACTCTCCTTAAGGTGGTGTTTGGCAAGTGATTTTGGGGCTAAAATAGCCATAAAAAACAAAATAAACTATTTTAGCCACAACAAACAAAACATCACATCCAACCTATAATCATTACACTATTCTTTCACAAAAAAAGTTAAAAAAAGCCAAAAAAATAAAAAGTCCTTATCAAACCAAACTTTTTAGCCCGGACTAAAATAGTCAAAAAAATCAAAAAATCAACCCACTTCTCAAACGAAGGCTAAAATTGTATTAAAATTCTCGAATATTATTGTTAAAATTTCAGATTTATAACTTCATATCATCTCCCTTAAAATATTGTACACTTTCATGATTCTGTAATTTTTTCCCCTTTTGCCATCACTGTCATGTCATTTCCCCTTAAATAATCACTCTCAATTCAGTCGTACGTATGATCCTTTATTTGGATCCGAACAACTTTTAGGTGTGTGTGAGTAGAGCACGTGGAACACCACCCATTCAAATATTAATGCCATGCGATACACACGCATATGATTGATTCCTCAACCGTCTCATTTTGTTATTTAAAAAGAAAAAGAAAATTACGCAAAAAAATCTAAAAATTTTACTATCGTAACAAAATAAATTAAAATTAAAATTTGATTAATTTAAATTTTAATATTGTAATTTGTATTTAATCTAAATTATCAATCTATTTTCATTAAGTAAAACTTACAAAAAATAATATTTTAGTAATTAAACTTAATATATAAAAAATATAAAAAATATTTTTTTATTAAATTTAATAACTAAAATATATATTTTTCCGTTCGTTTTACTAACAAAAATAGATAAATGTTTAAATTAAAGATAAATAAAAATAGTTCAAATTGACAAAATAAAAATTTTAAAATTTATTTTCTTGCACGAACAAACCTAAAGTTTTTTTTTTCTTATTTTATAATTATCCCAAAATAAAATAAAAAGTAGTTAGCTCGTCAAAAAAACAGAAAACAACCCCATAGCCCATGGACAAGTCCGAGTTCAACTCGGCCTAACTGCTATCTAAGTTCAGGCCTAAAATATATGACCTGTTTGGGCCGAAGCATTGGGCCTATGGGGTGACTTGTAAACCCAGCTCGATGAACTTTTTGAAACCAGTCATCATCTTATTTTAAAAGTCCGTAAGGCTTAGTGGTTGTTTGAGATGTCCTAAATAAGTGTATTTTTTTAACTTTTTAGACTAAAAAGTTGAGAAAAAAAAGATGACTGTTTAGGATAACTTTAAAATTTTTTACAAAAAAATATATATTAAAAAATTATATAAATTTATGTATAAGAGAAGATTGTGATGGAATAGGCTGTACGGTCGGAAGGCGTAAGAGACAGCGTGGGCAGAGTGTAGGGTAGGACATGATTCCCTCCTTTTTGGACATTGAATTGAACGGTGCTGTTCGGCCCATAGAGACTCACCACGGGTTCCGTTTTGCTAATCAGAACCGTTCAATATGTAGAACTCGTTGAATACTATACGTTTATAAAACATCACACTGATCGGATATCGATAGTTATCTGATCGAATTAGTTTGTTTTTTCAACCGTTAACTATAACACCATTCTTTTTTTATACAAAACTCATTTGATCATATAGTTAGCGATATCCGACTAACGTGATTTTTTATAGGCATATAGTACTCGATGAGTTCTACACATTGAACGGTTCAGATTATCAAAAAGGGACCCCTGATGGCCCCCACGAGCCGAACAACACTGGCCTTAAACTTGCCTCCACCTGTGTAATTTGTCCTCACCAAAGTCAGGCAAAGACAACTCACGTCAGAATGAGTTCTCACAATTTGTATATAAAATAATTTTTTTATATATATATTTTTAAAGAATAGTGATAACTTTTTAATTTTTTTGGTAATTTTTTGACTTTTTATCTTATTTTGAAGATACCAAACAAGGCCTTAGATTATGACTTGAGTTGGAAAAGGAAAAATGAGAGGAAAATATAAATAAAAATATAAGTTGATTTTTTTGTTTTCTTTTCTCTTTTTAAATTTTTATCTAAATTCATATAATAAATTTATTTTTCTCTTGTTTTCTTTTTTTAAATATTTTTTTTTATATACATATGCATTTTTAGCAAGACATCAAGATTAAAAAAATAAGTAAATAGCACACCGGTACAATTTAATAAGGTAATGAATGTATCCATGTAATTTGTATTTAATAAATAACATATATTTTTATTTTTTCTAATTTTTTAGTTGTTGCGATGCATTTCAAAAGTTTGTATAATAAATTTTTCCTAACAAAATTGGAATTTAATAAAAGATCCGAATTAAACCCTAAATAAGTCCATACAAGCCAAATCCGATCTAAAGCCCATAAGCCCATATTTTGAAACCTATGGGTAGGGCCTGTTCTTTAGAAATTGATAACGGGCCAGTTAACAGGCCAATCTGTGGCTCGGGCCGTAATATTTATATCCAGAACATCCCATTTCCGGGACATAGTTACTAACTTACTCCAACAACTCAAATAAAAAAATAAAATAAAGAAATAAAAAAACTACCTAAATTTTGTTAACATTAACGAAACACATTAATTCTTTTAGTAACAAATATAGGTTCCATTTGGAAAGTGACTTTTTTTGGGGGTTTCTGACTAAAATATGAGGTGAAAAAAAATTAATTGTTTGGTTCTAATTTTTTTAATTCAATTTTTTAAAAATTGAGTTTTTTATTTTTCGTATTTTTTGTTTTTAGTAATTTTTTTTAAAATATTTTAAATATATATATTTTTTTAATTTTTAGATGCACTTAATATAAATACAATTAAAAAGTATTATATTTGTGAAAAAATATTTTAAAAATTCATTAAATACCACAAATACCAAATAAAATTAGTACATTTTCGTATTCTTTTGTATTTATCAATTTTTTAAAATATTTTTACAAATATTTTATTTTTTAGGTACATTTAGGTTACGTGCATCTAAAAAGCAAAAAAAAAAATTATTTAAAACATTATAAAAATTCACTAAAAGCAAAAAAAAAAAAAAATTTCATAAAATTGAAACTAAAAAAGGTAATATGGTAGGAAAAAAACTTGTTTTTTATGGAAAAATATGAAAAAAAGTAAAGAATGGAAATTTTTTTTTTTTTTGACTTTTTCGTATAAGTTGATTTTTTTTTTTTTTTTTTGAGCGTGTGTGTGACCTACTAAAAAGAAATTGCGAAACCCAGACTTTTATCACTTGAATTCTCATACAAAAAGTTGCAAATTCATAACCAATTACCACTTAAATTTCCATTTATTGATTTAAAGGCGGCTCCAAGGCTTGGTCAGGGGTGTCACCCGAACCCCCTGGCTGAATTTATTTATTTATTTATTATATAAATATTAGATTTTAGGAAAAAAATTAGTAATTGAACCTACTAAAATACAATTTTGAATCCATAGTTTTAAGTCCTACTCTTTTGAACCCACCAATTTTGAACTCATATTAGATATTAGCATGTCTTTTTGCTTAAACAATAGCATCAATATATTGAAATATTTTTGTTTATAATTTTAGAATTTAAATTAATTTGTTGATTTTTTTCTCCATAGGTGATATAATGATTAATATGAATTTTTTGTAAGATATATGATATTTAAGTTTTTGATTGACACCACTGACAAAAATTCCTAACCCCCCCCCCCAACACGGGCGCGCGCACACACAAAGGAAAAAAAAAAAAAACACAAATTCATCCTCAAATTTCTATGGGAATCTCAGCAACCATACTAGCAAGACAAAACAAATTCCGATTCCTTTCCGGGAGCTGAGATGGATCAACTGGCGGTGTCTTAAACTGTTCACAATCATCAACATTCGACATGACCCACGATGCTTGAGCCATCACACCCTCGTAATCACCGTCGGCCAATGACCCCTTAAAAGCGTCTATGAACCCCATGGCGTTGTCATAGGATGCGGTACACGCTGTGTACCGGGTTTTTAATTTTGGATCGGTTGCTTGCTTGGCAAGTAATTTGACAATCGGTAAAGTTTGTTGGGCAATGCCACGTGTCAAGTCTATGGAGTACTTCGCGAGGCCACGGAGGTTTGTGGTGGCGGTTCGTGGATAGGATTTCAATGTTTGGAAGCAAAAAGAAGAGTTTTGTGTGAGTGAGCAGATATCTTTGAGCATATCATCTGTTACTTTGTTATGCCATGGCTGAGCAGCATAGAGTTGAGTGGTTATGTATGAAAACACTAATAAAATGGAGAGGATGGTGATGATGGAAATAGGATTTGTCATCTTGATGGGTTTTTTTGTTTTTCTCTACTTGTGATTTTCAATACTTTTTTGAACTAATTTATAGAGTTAATTGAGAAATGAAATAAGGAGAAAGGGTATTAAATATTTATTATACTTCTCATTTTCTCTCCTGTTATAGAATTTGCTTGGATTAGCACAATCCTTTAGGGATTACCTTCCAAACATGTCAATTAGGGATTTAAATGTATGGATATGGATATTGAATGTTATTAATGTTCTATGTACCCAAAAAAAAAAAAAGAAAAAAAGAATGTTATTAATATTCTTGAAGCAATAGGAATAGGATTTACTGTTTGACATTTACATTACAAAAATGTTATGGACTATTTATGGATTGAAAATGTATTCCAAATCTTATTTTGAAAGTGAGTATGTGGTGTAGATTTAAAATTAGTGGATATCAGTTACAGCTACGATGATTATAGACTATTTATTCTTTTTCACAATAATTTTCTTGATAATTTTTTTAGATTTGTAGCATTGTTGTTTATATTATTTCTAAAGGTCTTGTTTGGGAATAACTAAAAGTGGACTGCTAGAGATTAAAAATGAATTATCAAATATTCTACACAATACTAACATGGGTGTAGAACTCACATTACATGGGAACTACATGAGTCCCACCCCTATGTGAGTATTCAATACCCAAAAAAAAAAAAAAAAATCACGAATTTGATCTTTGTAACAAAATAAATTCTGAATTTTTAATTTTATCAATTTAAATTCTAATATTTTGTTTTTTTTTCAATGTAAACTATTTGTTTAACTAAAATCAATGGAAAAAAAAAATATTTTAGTCATTAAACTCAATATAAATATACATAAAATATTTAAAATACTCATTTCCATTAGTTTAATGACTAAAATATCTATTTTTAAATTGATTTTAATTAACAAAATAAACAAATAATTCATATTGAAAACAAATCAAAAGTTTAGATTTTAAATCGACAAAATTAAAAAATCATGATATATTTTATTATAAGGGTGAAATTTTGAATTTTTTTTTTTTTATAATTTTCTTGTATTATATTATAGGGCGCTTTGGTGATAAATCCACTTTTCAAATTTTTTTACCCAGAGATTCAGGCACCACATTACATTGTCCAAAAGGACAAGCTTAGACAAAATGAATTGAATTACCTCTCACGCGTTTTATTGATCTCAACCTGTCTCTCTCTATCTCCCTCTAGGAAAATTATAGAATGTTCCCGGAGTATCATGTGTCTATACTCTTTAACTAATTATTATTCAATAGGCCCCTTTCATGTTCCCCAATCACCTAACACAATATCCCACCTATCCATATTTTTCACCAATCACAATTCTATAGAATATCACGTATCTTTATTCCGTGATTACTGAATAATTACCCCTCACTCTGATCTCACATTTTTTTTTTATCTCTCGATGATATGATATTTCTTTCTTTCTCTCTCTCTCTTTCTCTTCAGATCTAATCGTCGGTTTACCACCGTCTTCATCTCCACTCTGCTACCACCGTTTTCATCTCCACTTTACCATCCAACCACCACTAGTGTCTTCTCACTCTCCGTCTCTCTTTTTCTTCTCACATCTATAGCAGTGACATTTACGGCGACGAATGAGCCATCCACCATGACTCCTCTACTCCGGTAGTGCGATCGGCTATGCTGGAGGTGCTGCTAGGGCATGCGACGCGACATTCTATCTCTTCGCCGCTCTCTGTCTTTCTCTCTCTTCTCTCATCTTTTCGCCGCTGACTAAGCACCACCTTCATTCGCCACTTCCTCTCCCTTTTTCTTCAAAACATCCACCGCACTACCTCTCTTCCCAAAACCCCCCCACCGCTTCAGATTTGGACTCTCATTCGAAAGACGACAATCAAAGACTCTGTAGAGATTTTAAGAATTATCTCTTGTGATTGTTTCCTATTTGTAGATTAGGAAATAACTTCATTGTTTCTTATTATTATATTTGTATATTAGGAAATAGCTTGATTGTAGCTTTGATTATAGGAATAGCTAAATTATAGGACTTACTACTTACTGGTGATCCATCTTTATAAATAAGTAATTGTACAATGTATTGAATTAAAATGAATAAAATTATTCTTCTCAAAGTTTGATTTGCAAGTTGGTATCAGAGCCCTGAAAGAATCATCATCATCCTTTTATTGAATCCATATCACCATAAAACCATGGCTAAGTCAGATTCTGAAACATTTGGCACCAAGTC
Organism: Camellia granthamiana; assembly: GCA_036172215.1. Lineage (NCBI taxonomy): Eukaryota > Viridiplantae > Streptophyta > Magnoliopsida > Ericales > Theaceae > Camellia > Camellia granthamiana. Next base: position 10,404,187 of record CM069913.1, on the reverse strand, counting down.
TGCTCCCATTATCATTCAATCCGAAGGCTCATCGTTCAATGCAGGGATTGTACTCAATAAGACCAATTATGATATGTGGTCTCAAATTATGGAGATGCATATTGCTGAGAAGGAGAAACTCTTCTTTATTCATAGTAATTCACAGTTACCAACTGTAGACACCCCATTTTTGACCGACCTTAAGACTCAGACGTCATCAATTGAGCGCTTGGTGATGTTACATATTGTGCTCGTTCTGAGGTTGCGGAGTCTCGGCTACGAGCCTTGCCTCCGGACTCCCGGACTCTTTTGTGCTTTGCCTCGGTTTGCGAACCAGGCTCGGTTTCCTCTGTTTTCTCTTCCTAAGGGGAGGGAGAGGTCTAGTAGATCATCTCTCAGTGGCCGTAGGCTACGTTTTGTGGTCGCAGGCCATTTTTCCCATTTCGGAGCCCGGTTCCCGGTTTTCGGAACCGTCAGGCCGTGTGCCTCGGTTCGGGACCGCCTAACCATCTCCGATTGCCCCGGTTTTTGGCATGCATCCTATTTACTCCCTTTCGAGGGACACTGGGGTCCGAGAGACCAACTTCGTGGTCGAACACCACTCCCGGTGCCTAACAGCCCACTTTCGGGGCCCTGAACTGTGTGTTTCGGCTCCCGAACCTTCATTCTACATTTTTGGGCTAAGACCCAAACTTGAGATAGTCATATTTTGAGGTCCTTTTCATGTTTGATTAAGGACCTTTTGTTGTTTGACATCTCCATATACCACTTGCTTCTTTACCCCTCGTTTTTCCCCTTTTCTTGCACGGTATTTTAGGCGTACTTGTGGGCTGTGTTGGACTTGGTCATAAACTATAAAGTGTCTTATTTTGAGCCCCTCTTCAACTTTGTTGAAGGGCTCTCGGCCATTTGGGACCCGCAGCTATCACTTGCCCCTTTACCTCACCCTTTTGGCCTTTTTGGGGGGAATTTTGAATCCGAAATTTCCCCCTCTTTTTTCCCCCCTCTTTTTCACCTCATTTGCCTACATATACAGCCCCTCCCCAGCTGGTTTAAGGGTTACAAAAAATCTGATTTGGGAGCTCCTCCATACAATCTCTCTCTCTCTCTCTCTATATTCTAACCTTAAAACTCCAAGTTCCTACACCCATTTCTTCACCACCACCAAGCACCACCACCACTACTCCATTCCGGCAGATAGGAGTGGCTTTCCAGCAGCTAAGAGGCAACATTTTTCAGTCTTAGAGGCAGCAAAGGTTGGGTCTTCAAGGGTGAGCACTCTTCTCCCTCTTTCTAATTCATTTTTGCCTCATTTTTTTAGCCTCTTTACTTGCTGTTTTGAGCTCCGACCAAAACAGAAAATGTCATTTTTTTGAGCTATATTCCATGTTTCATTAAGGGCTTATTACAGTTTGAAGCTTATTTTTGACACTTGTTTCAATATCCTCTTGTATGACAATATTTTGCATGAAATTTCTAGCCTATGAGTGATCTGTTTTCGAGCATAATGTAAACTGTAAGTAGGCCTATTTTGAGCCCCTCTTCAACATTGAAGAAGGGCTCAACCCTGTTTAGGCCCCCTATCTTGCACTTGCTTCACAATTCCTCCAATTTACCGTAAATTTGCATGATTTGTTTGGCCTACATGTAGTCTGTTTCGGAGCATGTCATAAACTGTGAGTAGGCTTATCTTGTGTCCCTCTACAACATTGTAGAAGGGATCAACCTTGTTGGGGGTCTCCATGTTATACTTGTCATTATACCCCTCTTTGACCCCCATTTTTGCATGCTTTTTTAAGCTTATCTAGCTTCTGTTTTCGGCCATCATCAGAGCTGGAAAGAGTCATATTTTGATCTTATTGACATATTTCATTAAGGGTCTTTGCTGGTTTGATGAATGTTTGGGGTACCTCATGTTATAGCCTTATGTATCCTAGTTCTTGCATGACATTTTTAGCATGTTTTCATACTGAGTTGGGGGATGTCATCTACTGTAAATGTTCATATTTTTAGTCCCTCATCAGTGTTGTAGAAGGGTATTTTTCCATTTGGGCATCGCATGTATCACTTGCTTCAATACCCCTCTTGCGGAGCCATTTTTGTATGCCATTGTTGCCCTATCTATGCTTGCTGTTTGGCCATGTTTTAGACTAGAAAATGCTTGTTTTGGGGCTGCCTTGCTACTGTATCGTCATTCCATGTCCATATTGTGCATGCATTGCATAGCTGTAGGCCTTTTCGGGTGCCTAAATTCGCATTTCGGGACCATTCCTTGCATTTGGTGTCATTTCGCCATCTTTCGGGACTGTTTTCCCCCATATTTCAGTGCTGGAATTCCATTGGCATGTTTGCATATCATTTTCCATGTCATTTCATGCCTTAAATGCCATTGCCTCGGTTTGCGTGCCCGTGTGCACGCATTTCGAGGCACCTCATTTTTCATCTGCTGGCCTCCTATGTGAGTGTGACTGAGGTCCACTCATGTTGGTGTAAGCCCATACGGCATTGCGTATGCCATTTTCTCGTTTTACGTGTCCGTGTGCACGCATTTCGAGGCATCTCTTTTTTCATCTCACGGCTTCTTATGTGAGTGTGGTTGAAGCTCTCTCATGTTGGTATAAGTCCAATTTGCATTCCATGCCATTTCATGCCTTAGGATCATTTCCTCGGTTTGCGTGCACGTGTGCACGTATTTCGAGGCATTTCATTTTCATAGCATTGCGCATGTTAGGATTGTATATTAGCTGCATTTCATGCATATCATGCATATTGCATCGTGTTCGGGATAGGAGTTAGCCCGGGCATGGGAAACGAGGCGCGTTTCGTACTCCGAGTAACGGAATGTGTCTCAATTCCCAAGTCACCGACACTCCGGATTACCCGTGATGGAGTTAGGTTTTACTGTAGCATTCATATGCATTCATCCTATATTGAGTTGTGCAATTCGGCTCCTCGACCATCCTGCATCGATATGCGTGATTGGTGGCACGAGGATCGAGGCATGCATATATTTGTGAAATACATTGCTATGCCCTTTTCCTGCTCTCTGTTGCAGCAAAATGAAGAATCAGCAACTTTTCGGAGTCTGGCACGCATTTCGAGAAACATTGCAAAACAGAGGCTAATCGGGTCATCGCCGTGGATTTCCGCGCAAAGCAGCCCAAACATGCATCATTCCATCATCCGGAGCAGAATCAAGGCAATCCCTGGCTTGCATGCCAGTTTTATTTTTCTTAGTTAATTTGTTAATTAATTAGGGATTTGTATATTATTTGGACTGTATATTTTGGACTGTATTATTCTTTTATTCGGGACTGTACATTTATTTGGACCCTCTGCGCGAGGGCATAATTGTAATAAGTGTGGGTGAGTGTGATGTATGTCTTCCAACCCCACGTCTTTCTCCCTTTTATTTACCTGCTTACAATGGTTAGATATAGGGCATATTTCAATTAGCATACAGTATGACAGCATGTTTGCATCATTCATCTGTTTTGCATGCACCGGGCTAGGCGCATCATACAAACTGCATTTGTATTTCAATTCCAAATTGAATACGTGTTAGTTGTAGCATTCCATATGCCATGTTTAGAATAGCCGAGCCTGCTATAGTTGCATTTTGCATGTGTTGCATTAGGCATTTCAGCATATTTAGGATCATGCATGATTTCTAATGAGTTTCTGTTTTGGCTTGGAGTACTCGGTGAGTTTTATGCTTTAGCATCCTTACATGCGTGTGAGTGACTGCCATGAATAGCATGCTTGCCATGAGGCTATTTGCTTATGTGATATAACTGCCTTGAATGCCTGTGGGTGGAGGTTGAGTTATTTGGATTGGGACAATTCATCAAATGTTTGTTTTAAGCCCACTAGATAGTGGCAACACCATATTTTCTAAGCCCACCCGAGGGTGGCAAAACCTGCATTTTAAGCCTACCTGCGGGTAGCAAACCATTTTCAAGCAAACAAACATGAAATGTTTTGTTCCAATTCAGGTAACTCAGTCTATACTTGTATGCTGTGCGCATCACATAGTAACCTAGGCTAATAACCGGAATAAGAACACACAATGTTTTCAAAACTCGATATCATGGTTAGTAGAGGCCGGTCTTTGACCGGGCGAGCGGGGGTGCTCACGAAGTGACCTTCCCCAATCGTACCCAAGTTCCCGAGCCGAGGCAACTTTGGTGATGACGGACACGTGGCCTTTGGCACCGAGTCAGGGTTTCCTAAATTTCCCCATAATAAAATATTTAGGTGGCGACTCTATATCTGGCAAAGCAATCCATGTTTGGCACTTCTTTCAAAAAATCTGTTTTCAAAACGATTTGCCAGATTTGGACTCTTTGGTTCAAGATTAAGAACCGTGACATTTGAGTCCTTCGAACTGTAGTAGACCCAATATCGAACCAGAACGGGGGGAGTCGCTCCTTCCCCGGGATGCGTTCGGGGGACGTCTACAGTTTCTGGCGACTCTGCTGGGGATTTAGAGAACTTGACTCTAACTCATGATATCTGGTTTTGACTACACTTGTGTGTTTTTTTGCATTGCATTTGCATTGGTGCGCCTAGGACACCGTGTTTGCCATATGCCATTCCCGAACGATTTGCCGGAGGCTTGTCTTGTCAAGGCATGACCATAAGGCTGATCGGCTCTGGGCTCTGACAGCATGGGAACACAAACCCCGGTTTTACCGGGGCACCCTTTTTGACCATTCGACCTAGTGCATATTCGGATCCATAGTGACCATTCCAAACTAGGACAGGTTGCTTACCCGTTTATAGGTTGTTTGAAACCGCTGTGTGCGTAGTGAAACCCTAGCTCCTGACAAAATAGGACAGGGAAACCCTACCCCAACATAGGGGTGTTTTGGTTCTCACTTATCTGCTATGTGCTTGTTAGAGTGCGTCTCTACAGGGAATGTATGTATCAGTTGAGTTTGGGCACCCGACCTGCGGGCACCAGTATCAGTATTTTGGGGAATCAGTTTTACCCGAGGGTATCAGATTTGAGGCAGAATTCTGGGCAGAATTCAGTAGAGAGCACACTCATTCAACTATGCTCGTATCTGTTCAGATGGAATCAGGCTGAGATGCTGTCTGTTTTCTCTTTTGCCAGGTAGTCTTGGAACCATAGCTTCAGAAGGCTCCAATATCCCTCGAGGTTCATCGAACTTGTGCTAATAGACTTTGTCAGGTCAGAGGTTCAGTTCAAGGGCAATCAGTGGCAGGGTAAAAGGGCCAGTCAGGCACAAATCACCAGTTCAGCAGTTACCAGATCAGGAGCCCTTATCCACCCTACCAGTGAACAGTCAGGCTGAGGTCTGAGTTTTTATTGCAGGGATAGATATACCAGTCAGTCAGATGGACCAACAGAATACATCAGGGGTAGAGGCAATGATGCGTCAGATGTAGGAAACTATAAAACTTATGCAGCAAGATGCTGTCCGCCAAGCAGAATTCTCCAAGCAGCAAGCTGCAATCATGGCTCAGCAAGCCGAGCTCATCACCAGGCTGCAACAGCAAAGCGGCGCGTCCGCTTCACAACAAATTCCTTCCCCAGCAGGAGCTCCAGCACCTGGGGAGACGCCAAATGTCCAGGCAGATACGGACATTCCAACAGGGCCGGCTCCGCCCCCAATTTTACCCCAGCTGTCCAAAACACCTTCCAATCTACCGGACTCTCCCTTCGAGTTCGAGGTCGACCCTACAGCGTTGAAGTTGAGTAAGCTTGAAAAGTTGTTCAAAAAATCTCAAGGGGTAAAGTCCATCCCGGACATTGAGGACGGGTACACCGACGCAGCTGTAACTCTGCCGGACAGGTTCAAGATGCCTTACATCGACCGTTTTGACGGGTCAGGAGATCCCATGGTCCACCTGAGTTTGTTTTCAGATGTTCTGCGCCCGATGAGCTTGACAAGATTACAGAAGCTTTCCCTTTTTGGCAGGACCCTGTCGGGTATTGCGGCCATCTGGTACGCCAAATTGGAGGATTCAGTGAAACGAAGGTGGGAGGAGATGGCCGAGGCCTTTGTCGCACAATATTCATACAATACCCAAATCGAGATTACGACCCGTGATCTTGAGACGACGAGGCAGGAGCCTAAGGAGAGCTTCTCAGAATTCGTGGCCCGCTGGAGGGTCAAAGCCTCAATGATAACCATTAGGCCAACGGATAAGGATCAAATACGGATGGTTGTGCGCAACCTCCAGCCCAAACTAATGCAGAAAATGATCGTGCTCTCCTTCCCTACCTTTTCAGATTTGCATGAGATGGGAGTACAGATCGAGGATGCTATGAAATAGGGCCTCATTGACCAGGAGAAGGAGCAGCCCAGGAGGGCGTTTACCCGCAGCTCGAATGCGACCACCAGCGGTGACGCAGCTGCAAGATCTTCCGAAGTGGGCATGGTCGCCACCACCACACCAAGAGCAGCCACCCCCTTTGTTGGTGCATCCACTTCAAAACCCCGAACTTCAGACTATCTACCCCGAGGCAAGAGGGCTTTCACCCCACTCTATATGTCTTTATCTAAAGCCCTGGGGGTCCTACTCAGGAAAGGACATCTGAAACCGTTGGAGCAATGGCCTCTACCCGATCCTCTCCCTCCAAAGCATGACCCGACTAAGTACTGTGCTTTCCATCAACAAACCGGTCATGACACTGACAGTTGCGTCCGTCTCCGCCACGAGATACAAAATTTGATTGACAACGGGGTCATCCCCGCACCAGGTCCTGCAAAGTCTGTCGGCACTTAATCAGTGAACTTGTGGGGGATAATGTGATGTGATCAAGGGATGAACCACCTGTGGGCGGCGTTCAGTTTACTCCAGCTGTGGTGGATGGCATGCACTATTTTGAGCAATGTACAAGTGCTGTTAATTTTGCATTCTGACTTGGGTATTGGGTCAGTCTTGTTGTTTTGTTTTGAGTCAGTCTCTTTTGTTTTGGGTTTGTCTTGTTGTATCGAGTCAGTCCTGTTATATAGGAGTCGGGTGATTCCAGGGGTGTTACCTCGGGCGTCACCATTTTGTTTTGCGTTTGTCTTTTCGTTTTGAGTCTGTTTCTGCCAGGGAGCCAGTAATGCCAACAGATTTTGAATGAAACAACAGTGATTTTCACACTCTCGCATTTGCTTCTGCCGTGTGCTAGTTATGCCGGGATTTGAATGAAATGGCAGTGCATTCCACTTGCTCTCTTGTGCCTTCAAGTCATTGTAATGACCTGAGTTTCTCAAAACTTTTTGAACACTGCGGTGAAAATGAAGAGGAAGGAATTCCTCGGGATTTGTAAAAATTTGATCAATTGAGAGAAAGAGAGGCGTGCTAAGCCCTTAATGAGTGAAATCATGCTTGTTAGTGTGAGTACTGAGAAGGACCCTAGCTTTGATCCAGATTGGTCCTACACTGTCTTCAACGCGAGCGATTCGTCGCTTTCTTAAAAACTTTCAAAAAATGTTTTGCGCGGTCTTGCAAAGACATGTGTGGAATCGCTCTTGAGATTGTGCAGCTTAGGATCGCTCTCAGCCTCGAGACTCAACCCCTTTGCTTTCAAACCTTGAACTTGGATTCAGAACGTTCAAAGGACAATCATGATGTGAGGCTTGTGTGGCCAGATTTGAAGCAGCCCTCGAACAAGAGGCACCAATGTCAGATCAAGAGGATCAGATGTCGTCAAAAGAAGCTTGCAAAGCTAGATCAGAAGCACCCCTCGAACTAGGGGCAAAAAAATATCCGATGTGCTCGAAGAGCCAAAGGTGGATCTTTCTGCAAATGAATACAACAGCCACTCTCCTGGATACAGAGGGCTTCAATCTCAAAACCATTTGGCATGTACTTGTTACACTTTTACCCTTTGAGAGGCTCGCTGGGCCGAAAACCCGGAAGGGCGACCCAGGCAAAAGTTAGAGCGAAGAAAAGAATAAAAAAAAAGAAAAAAGAGGAAAAATGCAAAGATACAAAAAATGCAAAAAAGAAAAGAAAAGAAAAATGCAAAAAAAAGAAGAAGAAAAGAAATGAAAATGAAAAGAAAAGAAAAGAAAAACAAAGCTCGCGAGGTCGAAAACCTGCAATAGGCGCCTTGGCAAAAGTTAGAGCATAAAAAGGAGAGGTTAAATACCCGAGTGTACCTTAACCCCGAACTACGTAAGGCTTGATTCCCATCTTTGGGATACGTAGGCAACTTCATTCTGAAGTCCAGCCGTAAAACACTTCAAATTTGATTGTGTCCATGCAATGGTTCTAGTCATTTTTGTCTTCACTGTATCCGAGAGTTTGGTTGCGTTCAGCACTCTGAGGACTGACTACAATGCGCTGCGGTGCCATTCAAACAAGGGGTAGCTTTCCGTTGCCATTCAACGCGCTGCGGTGCCATCCAAACAAGGGGCAACTTTCCGTTGCCATTCAATGCGCCGCGGTGCCGTTCAAACAAGGGGCAACTTTCCGTTGCCGTGCAGCTCTCTTCAAGCACGGGGCAGTTTTCCTTTGGATCCGAGGTTGTGCATCTCAGGAGTAGGTTTCATGCTCGTTGAGCAAGTGGTTGTTTGCAAAAATAGTTTTTGAGGATTTTTACTGAGGTTGACTAATTCTCTCGAAAATTATTTCATTTTTTCCAAAACTGGACCATTTCTCGGACCCAAAAAAGGGAAAATTTTCAGTGCTCATAGCCTGACTTGCATGATTTCAAATCAAAAATTGAACAAGCATGTTAATCTAACTCTCATGTGGGTCAAAATTGTTTTAGTAGAAAGCCAAAAACAAAAAAAAATGGTCAAAATAATGAACTAGGGGCACAGTTGAGTCAGTTGTTCTGTCTTTTCCCCTTTGTCAAAATACTTGCCAAAATACTTGCCAGAAAAGGGCACCATCCTTGCCGAGAAGGGCACTCTACATGCCAAGAAAAAGGCACCACTGAAGCTGACTGACAAAAGGCTGAAAGCTCTCACGTCCTCCATGCAACGAGGTATCAAGCCCAGTGCGAAGCACGAACTGGAATGGATCAAGATATTCCACTCCCTCATCCGGACAAATCTAATCACGTCCAAACTCCCCAGCAGGGCATCATCGACCGATGTCAGCTGCAGATTTGCTACACACCTAAATGTAGCGCAACCCTTCTGTGGGAGGAATTCACTAGCTGCGAGCGGAAGAAAGAGAATCTAGCAGAATGCTAAGGGCACGAGCCCACAACTTGCTGTTTATCCATCAACCATCCAGGGGAGGGATTGAAAAATGAGAGATTGAAGAATAGAGAGATGTGCGATGAGAGAAAAAGTGAGAAAAGGGCTTTTTTTTCCAGAAAAACAGAGCTTGAGGGCCGAGTGATGTGAGAACCACAAATGAGAAAGGGTGGGAAACACTACCCGGTGAAACAGGCTCCCTGTGCACGTCTGAGTGTCGTGTCTTTTTTATCTCGATTTTTTTTTTTTTTTGGGTCGTTTCGAGTGTTACTCGATGTGTCTAGGTTGTGTGCCTTTTATTTCCTTGTTGAGTCGTTTTGCTGTGTCCAGTCGTAGGCTCAATACCTGGTCGAAAACTCATCTCTCAATTTCAAAAATAAAATCGTTTTGTGCTCTGAGTGCCGTGCCGTTCTCTACATTTGTGTAAAACAGTATTTGTTCTTTCATAAAGCCGCAGGGTTCAATCCAGGTCATATGAGAACAGTGGAACCAGGACCTATCTGAAGCTATATGGGTTCCAGACTGCAAAGCAAAGCAAAAGAGGAAAATGTCGGGCATCTGAGTTTGTTCCAACTTCAGTAAGCTCCGAGATTGTGTTTCGTATGTACCTCTTCAGGTCTTGCCAATTCTCCGAAGTATGAGTGTGCCTCTACCTCAAGCTCAAGATCAAGTCTACTTCAAGCCAGAATGGCGATTAGAAGTGCTCTCTCTGAGTACCAGTTCCTTGCTAGGGTCATCTTGGCCGTGTTTGCAATGAGTTCCTAGGAGACCAATTGCGACGGTGGAAACTAGAGTTCGAATGGCTGTTGCCTAGAACACAAAGGTTCAGGATTTCTGAGACTAAAGTCTGGTTTAAATACCCAGAGGCGTGCCCTCGGCTTGAAATCCGTATGGAAGCCCCATAGGTTGAGATAGCGTGTATGCACCTCAATTCTGGATACTGGACCAACCTAGTCTGTCACCCCGTTGGAGAATAGGGAAAGTTGTGAATATGATCAGGAAGGCAAGCAGCAGCCGTAGCTCCTACATACAGATATTGTTACTTGTCAGCATTCCAGAGCCTTTGTACTGTGAGTTCAAGGTAAAGTGTTCGAAGAGCACGAGGGGAGATCCCCATCAGAGTAGAGCGATTCACCGCCACTCACCTCAGGAGGTGCTTTCTAAAGCGCCGCTTTGTCCATTTATTGCTTTCCTTAAGCATCATGCATTGTAATGCATTGTACCTATCAAGTTTCTTTCTCAGTCATGCACAATATTGTATGTACGGTTCATTCAAAGAAGTTCCGTTTGAGATCATTTATTAGTGTATCAATCACACTTCATCCATTTTGTGTATCTATCACACACATATTCACTTTTCGTGTATCCATCACACACCTTTAGTGTATCAATCACACTTGTTCACATAGTGCATCTATCACACTTTGTGTTCACCTTTAGTATGTCTATCATACTCTGCTCACTTTGTGTATCAATCACACTATGCTCATTCGTTGCATTGTTATGCACATCTGTCTAGCATTGTTATGCTCATTACTTGCATTGTTATGCACACTTCACCTGCATTGTTATGCACCATTTCACTTACAATTATCATTCTTTCTCCTCGCGTGTGCGACGGGTTAGACCTGCTTTGGTTAAAAGCGTTCGGAATACGTTCCAATACTTACACCATTCTGAAACACCGGGATACGTCCCTATGTTTCTCCCTCTTCGGTTAAAAGCGTTCGGAATACGTTCCAATGCTTATACCATTCTGAAACACCGGGATACGTCCCTATGTTTCTCCCTCTTCTGTTAAAAGCGTTCGGAATACGTTCCAATACTTACACCATTCTGAAACACCGGGATACGTCCCTATGTTTCTCCCTCTTCGGTTAAAAGCGTCCGGAATACGTTCCAATGCTTATACCATTCTGAAACACCGGGATACGTCCCTATGTTTCTCCCTCTTCGGTTAAAAGCGTTCGGAATACGTTCCAATACTTACACCATTCTGAAACACCGGGATACGTCCCTATGTTTCTCCCTCTTCGGTTAAAAGCGTTCGGAATACGTTCCAATGCTTATACCATTCTGAAACACCGGGATACGTCCCTATGTTTCTCCCTCTTCGATTAAAAGCGTTCGGAATACGTTCCAATGCTTATACCATTCTGAAACACCGGGATACGTCCCTATGTTTCTCCCTCTTCGGTTAAAAGTGTTCGGAATACGTTCCAATGCTTACACCATTCCGAAACACCGGGATACGTCCCTACGTTTCTCCTCTCTTTGCGGAACACCGGGATACGTCCCTATGTTTCACATTCCTTGTAGAACACCGGGATACGTCCTTATGTTTCTCCTTCCTCTTGAAACATCGGGATACGTCCCTATGTTTCTCCTTCTTTTCTAAATCTTGGGATACGTCCTTAACCTCTGGGATACGTCCCTAACATTTGGGATACGTCCCTAATCTTTGGGATACGTCCCTAGCCTCTAGGGATACGTCCCTGACATTTGGGATACGTCCCTAATCCTTGGGATACGTCCCTAATTCTTGGGATATGTCCCTAACCTCTGGGATACGTCCCTAATCTCTGGGATACGTCCCTAATCTTTGGGATACATCCCTAACCTCTGGGATACGTCCCTAATCCTTGGGATACGTCCCTAAACCTTGGGATACGTCCCTAAACACCGGGATACGTCCCCCATGTTTCTCCATCTTTGGTTAAGAGCATCTGGAATACGTTCTAATGCTTATACATTTCCGAAACACCGGGATACGTCCCTATGTTTCTTTGCATGATCATAAGTTATGTTCGGCTTCTTGCATTGTCAGTTGCATTTTGCCCCTGCCTTTGGGCGCATGTCTTTATCTGTAGCTTGTATGCTTTGTCTAAGTCTTCGGCCTTGTCAAAAATGGGACGTCTCTAGGCTTTGACACTCACTCCCGTCATGGTTATGACTTTCGAGTTCTGTCAAAGAGGGGCAACTGTAGACACCCCATTTTTGACCGACCTTAAGACTCAGACGTCATCAATTGAGCGCTTGGTGATGTTACATATTGTGCTCATTCTGAGGTTACGGAGTCTCGGTTACGAGCCTTGCCTCCGGACTTCCGGACTCTTTTGTGCTTTGCCTCGGTTTGCGAACCAGGCTCGGTTTTCTCTGTTTTCTCTTCCTAAGGAGAGGGAGAGGTCTAGTAGATCATCTCTCAGTGGCTGTAGGCTACGTTTTGTGGTCGCAGGCCATTTTTCCCATTTCGGAGCCCGGTTCCCAGTTTTCGGAACCGTCAGGCCGTGTGCCTCGGTTTGGGACCGCGTAACCATCTCTGATTGCCCCAGTTTTTGGCATGCATCCTATTTACTCCCTTTCGAGGGACACTGGGGTCCGAGAGACCAACTTCGTGGTCGAACACCACTCCCGGTGCCTAACAGCCCACTTTCGGGGCCCCAAACTGCGTGTTTCGGCTCCCGAACCTTCATTCTACATTTTTGGGCTCCGATCCGAACTTGAGATAGTCATATTTTGAGGTCCTTTTCATGTTTTATTAAGGACCTTTTGTTGTTTGACGTCTCCATATACCACTTGCTTCTTTACCCCTCGTTTTTTCCCTTTTCTTGCACGGTATTTTAGGCGTACTTGTGGGCTGTTTCAAACTTGGTCATAAACTACAAAGTGTCTTATTTTGAGCCCCTCTTCAACTTTGTTGAAGGGCTCTCGGCCATTTGGGACCCGCAGCTATAACTTGCCCCTTTACCTCACCCTTTTGGCCTTTTTGGGGGGAATTTTGAATCCGAAATTCCCCCCCTTTTTTCCCCCCTCTTTTTCACCTCATTTGCCTATATATACAGCCCCTCCCCAGCTGGTTTAAGGGTTACAAAAAATCTGATTTGGGAGCTCCTCCATACAATCTCTCTCTCTCTATATTCTAACCTTAAAACTCCAAGTTCCTACACCCATTTCTTCACCACCACCAAGCACCACCACTACTACTCCATTCCGGCAGATAGGAGTGGCTTTCCAGCAGCTAAGAGGCAACATTTTTCAGTCTTAGAGGCAGCAAAGGTTGGGTCTTCAAGGGTGAGCACTCTTCTCCCTCTTTCTAGTTCATTTTTGCCTCATTTTTTTAGCCTCTTTACTTGCTGTTTTGAGCTCCGACCAAAACAGAAAATGTCATTTTTTTGAGCTATATTCCATGTTTCATTAAGGGCTTATTACAGTTTGAAGCTTATTTTTGACACTTGTTTCAATATCCTCTTGTATGACAATATTTTGCATGAAATTTCTAGCCTATGAGTGATCTGTTTTCGAGCATAATGTAAACTGTAAGTGGGCCTATTTTGAGCCCCTCTTCAACATTGAAGAAGGGCTCAACCCTGTTTAGGCCCCCTATCTTGCACTTGCTTCACAATTCCTCCAATTTACCGTAAATTTGCATGATTTGTTTGGCCTACATGTAGTCTGTTTCAGAGCATGTCATGAACTGTGAGTAGGATTACCTTGTGTCCCTCTACAACATTGTAGAAGGGATCAACCTTGTTGGGGGTCTCCATGTTATACTTGTCATTATACCCCTCTTTGACCCCCATTTTTGCATGCTTTTTTAAGCTTATCTAGCTTCTGTTTTCGGCCATCATCAGAGCTGGAAAGAGTCATATTTTGATCTTATTGACATATTTCATTAAGGGTCTTTGCTGGTTTGATGAATGTTTGGGGTACCTCATGTTATAGCCTTATGTATCCTAGTTCTTGCATGACATTTTTAGCATGTTTGCATACTGATTTGGGGGATGTCATCTACTGTAATTTTTCATATTTTTAGTCCCTCATCAGTGTTGTAGAAGGGTATTTTTCCATTTGGGCATCGCATGTATCACTTGCTTCAATACCCCTCTTGCGGAGCCATTTTTGTATGCCATTGTTGCCCTATCTATGCTTGCTGTTTGGCCATGTTTTAGACTAGAAAATGCTTGTTTTGGGGCTGCCTTGCTACTGTATCATCATTCCATGTCCATATTGTGCATGCATTGCATAGCTGTAGGCCTTTTCGGGTGCCTAAATTCGCATTTCGGGACCATTCCTTGCATTTGGTGTCATTTCGCCATCTTTCGGGACTGTTTTCCCCCATATTTCAGTGCTGGAATTCCATTGGCATGTTTGCATATCATTTTCCATGTCATTTCATGCCTTAAATGCCATTGCCTCGGTTTGCGTGCCCGTGTGCACGCATTTCGAGGCACCTCATTTTTCATCTGCTGGCCTCCTATGTGAGTGTGACTGAGGTTCACTCATGTTGGTGTAAGCCCATACGGCATTGCGTATGCCATTTTCTCGTTTTGCGTGTCCGTGTGCACGCATTTCGAGGCATCTCTTTTTTCATCTCACGGCTTCTTATGTGAGTGTGGCTGAAGCTCTCTCATGTTGGTATAAGTCCAATTTGCATTCCATGCCATTTCATGCCTTAGGATCATTTCCTCGGTTTGCGTGCACGTGTGCACGTATTTCGAGACATTTCATTTTCATAGCATTGCGCATGTTAGGATTGTATATTAGCTGCATTTCATGCATATCATGCATATTGCATCGTGTTCGGGATAAGAGTTAGCCCGGGCACGGGAAACGAGGCTCGTTTCGTACTCCGAGTAACGGAATGTGTCTCAATTCCCAAGTCACCGACACTCCGGATTACCCGTGATGGAGTTAGGTTTTACTGTAGCATTCATATGCATTCATCCTATATTGAGTTGTGCAATTCGGCTCCTCGACCATCCTGCATCGATATGCGTGATTGGTGGCACGAGGATCGAGGCATGCATATATTTGTGAAATACATTGCTATGCCCTTTTCCTGCTCTCTGTTGCAGCAAAATGAAGAATCAGTAACTTTTCGGAGTCTGGCACGCATTTCGAGAAACATTGCAAAACAGAGGCTAATCGGGGCATCGCCGTGGATTTCCGCGCAAAGCAGCCCAAACATGCATCATTCCATCATCCGGAGCAAAATCAAGGCAATCCCTGGCTTGCATGCCAGTTTTATTTTTCTTAGTTAATTTGTTAATTAATTAGGGATTCGTATATTATTTGGACTGTATTTTTTGGACTGTATTATTCTTTTATTCGGGACTGTACATTTATTTGGACCCTCTGCGCGAGGGCATAATTGTAATAAGTGTGGGTGAGTGTGATGTATGTCTTCCAACCCCACGTCTTTCTCCCTTTTATTTACCTGCTTACAATGGTTAGATATAGGACATATTTCAATTAGCATACAGTATGACAGCATGTTTGCATCATTCATCTGTTTTGCATGCACCGGGCTAGGCGCATCATACAAACTGCATTTGTATTTCAATTCCAAATTGAATACGTGTTAGTTGTAGCATTCCATATGCCATGTTTAGAATAGTCGAGCCTGCTATAGTTGCATTTTGCATGTGTTGCATTAGGCATTTCAGCATATTTAGGATCATGCATGATTTCTAATGAGTTTCTGTTTTGGCTTGGAGTACTCGGTGAGTTTTATGCTTTAGCATCCTTACATGCGTGTGAGTGACTGCCATGAATAGCATGCTTGCCATGAGGCTATTTGCTTATGTGATATAACTGCCTTGAATGCCTGTGGGTGGAGGTTGAGTTATTTGGATTGGGACAATTCATCAAATGTTTGTTTTAAGCCCACTAGATAGTGGCAACACCATATTTTCTAAGCCCACCCGAGGGTGGCAAAACCTGCATTTTAAGCCTACCTGCGGGTAGCAAACCATTTTCAAGCAAACAAACATGAAATGTTTTGTTCCAATTCAGGTAACTCAGTCTATACTTGTATGCTGTGCGCATCACATAGTAACCTAGGCTAATAACCGGAATAAGAACACACAATGTTTTCAAAACTCGATATCATGGTTAGTAGAGGCCGGTCTTTGACCGGGCGAGCGGGGGTGCTCACGAAGTGACCTTCCCCAATCGTACCCAAGTTCCCGAGCCGAGGCAACTTTGGTGATGACGGACACGTGGCCTTTGGCACCGAGTCAGGGTTTCCTAAATTTCCCCATAATAAAATATTTAGGTGGCGACTCTGTATCTGGCAAAGCAATCCATGTTTGGCACTTCTTTCAAAAAATCTGTTTTCAAAACGATTTGCCAGATTTGGACTCTTTGGTTCAAGATTAAGAACCGTGACATTTGAGTCCTTCGAACTGTAGTAGACCCAATATCGAACCAGAACGGGGGGAGTCGCTCCTTCCCCGGGATGCGTTCGGGGGACGTCTACACCAACTGAGACGGATGATGGATATGAGAAGTGGTATGTAGACAATCAAAGGGTCAAGAGATGGCTGCTGATTTCTATGTCTCCAGACATTATGAAGCGATACATTCGCCTACCCACCGCTCGTGATATTTGGAAAGCTCTTTCTCAAGCTTTTATGGTAGAGCAGACGAATTACAAGTATTTACCTTATACCAGAGGGCCTTCTCTACCAAACAGAGTGGCAGAACAGTCTCTGTGTATTATGGAGAGTTAAATGAAATTTTTAGTGAATTGGATCATCGTGATCAAGTGATCATGGAGAGTGAAAAAGATGTTGCATCCTATCAGAAATCAGTTCAACGACTAAGGATGCATATTTTTCTTGCTGGATTAGATGGTGAATTCGAACAAATCCGTGGTGAAATTTTGAAAAAGGATCCAATTCCCACATTAGAGGAATGTTATGCACTGGTCCGTCGTGAATGTGTTCGACGCGAAACAATGAATGTTAAACTTGGAAATTCTGAAGCTTTCGCCATGGTGACTCGAAACTGTTCTAATCAAAATTGGCCTCCTCAATACCAGCAGGACCGACCGAAGCCCGTCCCTCCTAAAACTGCTACTGGTGTCGATAAATCTTCCTACAAATGCACTCACTGCAATCAAAGTATTCATACCAAAATCGATGCTACAAACTTGTGGGGTATCCAAAATAGTGGGATCATAGCCGTGATTCACGGAAGAGGAATTCTAAGAAGACCTCTACTGCTGCGATTGTTGAAACAAGGATAGAGAATGATATTGCAGAAACATTCTCGGCATTAGCAGCAGCGGCAGGTAATGATGGTAAGGTTTTAAATATTTCTGCACCTGTTTCTAATAGTGCATGGATAATTGATTTCGGTGCCACGGATTATGACATTTGATTCTAAACAAGTCTTTCCTCTTAAACCTTCTGTACAAAATTTTGTTTCCACTGCCAATGGTACCTCAATTCCAACTATTGGAGAAGGATCCTTGTCCCTCACTGACACTTTGAATTTAGATTATGTTTTGATTGTTCTATCTTTAGATTATAATCTCTTGTCTGTTTCCCAAATAACCACTGTCTTATTTTGTGTTGTCATTTTCTGGCCTAATTTTTGTGTATTTGAGGACATCCAAACAAGGCAGACGATTGGTTGTGGTGTTAAGCGAGGGAAACTGTATTACTTAGACTTGGTGTCAAAGAGTTCGAACCGGTTGCGTCATGCTTTAATGATAGGCGGTTCTGCGGGTGAAAAAAAGAAATCTGAGATATGGTTATGGCATCAACATCTGGGGCATGCTTCATTTGGTTACCTGAAGAAATTGTTTCCTAATTTATTTACAAAAATTGATATTTCCAGTTTCAAATGTGATGTTTGTGAACTTGCAAAGAGCCATCGTGCTTTGTTTCCATTAATTTTGAATAAAAGCCCAGTTCCTTTTATGATCATGTATTCTAATGTTTGGGGTCCATCTAAAGTTACTAACTTGGATGGATCACGTTGGTTTGTTACTTTTATTGATGATTGTACCAGGATGACTTGGGTATGTTTGATGAAGTCCAAAAGTGAAGTAAGTTTGTTATTTCAAAATTTTCATAAAATTGTTCACAGTGATAATGAAGGTGAATATTCGAGTCTTGAATTGAAGTGGTATTTGGAAACCTATGAAACTATTCATCAAACTACTTGTTTTGATACACCCCAGCAGAATGGGGTCGTGGAGCGAAAAAATCAGCGCTTGTTGGAGGTTGTTCGTGCTTTGTTGATAGAAGCCCATATACCGATTTCTTATTAGCGATATGCACTTACCTCTGCAGCTTATTTGATCAACTAAGTACTTTCCAGCACCATTGATTTTCGGACACCATCTCAGGCTCTCACTGAAGCAATTGTTGTTCTTGTCACCCCCAACTTACCTCCCCGTGTGTTTGGTTATGTAGCATTTGTATACCTTCATAAGCATCAGCGCACCAAGTTGACTCCTCGAGCGTTTGCGCTGTGTCTTTCTAGGATATACTACTTTTCAAAAGGGGTACCGCTGCTATCACCCTCCCACAAAACGCATGTTTGTTACGTTGGATGTCGTTTTTCATGAAGACTCTATGTATTTTTCCTCTGAGCCTAAACCTCAAGGGGAGTACCAGGAAGAAGTTCAAGCTTTAGACTATGACTATAATTTTTTGATCTCTACCAAAAGGGAACTCTCTGAACTTGGTAATCAAGATGTGAATAATGAGGAACTCTCTGAATCGGCTGAAAACAATACGGGTGAATTAGATTTGGGTAGTATACCTTTGGACCAAAGTGGTGATGAACACCCAGACAATGATGAACACCCAGAAAATGAAGCTGCAACTTCATCTCCGTCCGAATCCCTCACATCACATGCCGCTAATATACCAAACCAATCGCTTTCTGAGGATATTCTTGAACCATCCAGAAAACAGCTACTACTGCATCAAACCAGAGGTCTCCCTAAAATCACATATGAACCCGAACTTTCTAGTAAAGTTAAATACCCCATGAGTCATTATGTGTCTAACCATCGTTTGTCAGAATCAAATAAGTCATTTGTAAATCAATTATCTATTGTATTTATTCTTAACAGTGTGCAGGAAGCCTTAGCTGACCTAAGGTGGAAAACTACTATGAATAAAGAGATGAAATCCTTGCAAAAAAATGAAAATTGGAAACTTGTTGATCGTCCACCGGGAAAGAAAATAGTTGGATGTCGGTGAGTGTATACTGTGAAGCATAAAACAGACGGTACGATTGAATGCTTTAAAGAAAAACTTGTGGCAACATGGTACACCCAAACTTATGGGATTGATTATACAGATACATTTGCACCTGTAGCTAAAATCAACACAGTGCGTATCTTATTGTCTCTAGCTACGAACCTGGATTGGCCATTACAACAATTTGATGTGAAGAATGCATTTCTACATGGCAAGTTGTTCAAAGAAGTCTATATAGATTTGCCACCAGGATGCATGATACCAGAAATGCATTGTTGGAAGGTATGCAGATTAAAAAAAGCTTTATATAGGTTGAAACAATCTCCTAGAGTATAGTTTGGAAGGTTCACAAAGTCTATGAGAGTCTTTGGCTACCATCAAAGTAATTCGGACCACACTTTATTCTTGAAAAAATAGCATGGTAAGATTATTGCCCTTATTGTGTATGTTGACAACATGGTCACAGGAAATGATCCTAAAGAAATAAAGGCTCTACAGAGTTATTTGTCCAAAGAATTCGAAATGAAAGATCTCGGTCACTTGAAATATTTTCTTGGGATCAAAATGTCTCGATCTGATAAAGGAATTAATATGCCTTAGATTTCTTGTACGAAACTGATATGTCAGTATGTCAACTAGCTGATACACCAGTAGAAGAAGGGTTGAAGTTATGTATTGAGACTAATCAGGTGCCTGTTATTAAAGGGAGATATTAAAGACTCATCGGAAGATTGATGTACTTAACCCACACCAAGCTAGACCTTGCCTATGCTTTGAGTATTGTCAGCCAGTTTATGCATAATCCTGGAGAGCAACAAATGAATGCAGTTATGCGCATTTTGAGCTATCTGAAGTTTGCTCTTAGAAAATGAATTTTATTTACAAAAAATATAGATTATCAAAGTGTGGATGCATATACTGATGCTGACTAGGTTGGAGTAATAGATGACAGACGATCTACTTCAAGATATTTTACCTTTGTAGTTGGTAATCTTGTTACATAGAGAAGCAAGAAACAAAATATTGTTGTACGTTCAAGTGCAAAGGCTAAATTTAGAGGTATAGCACTTGGAATATGTGAAGCATTATGGCTAAAACTTCTCTCGGATGATTTGGGCTATTCACCTACGCACCCAGTTCAACTCTACCGTGACAATAAAGCGACATGTGATATTGCTCATAATTCGGTTCAACATGATCGTACAAAGCATGTGGAAGTAGACAGATTCTTCATTGAGAAGAAATTGGATGAGAAAATTGTGGAGTTGCTTAAGATTCACTCAGAAGATCAGTTGGCCGATATCCTTACTAAAGCAGTGTCTAGGCGAGCGTTCTCAAAGTTTTTGAGCAAGTTAGGCATGCGTGACATCTATGCACCAACTTGAGGAGGAGTGTAGATATTTTAGGAATTATCTCTTGTGATTGTTTCCTATTTATAGATTAGGAAATAGCTGGATTGTAGCTTTGATTATAGGAATAGCTTAATTATAGGACTTACTACTTACTGGCGATCCATTTCTATAAATAAGTAATTGTACAATGTATTGAATTAAGATGAATAAAATTATTCTTCTCAAAGTCTGATTTGCAAGTGACCCTATCTTCGATCGCTCGTCAGATATTCTCTCTCCAGTGATCTCATCCACTCTCCAGTGAATGAAGTGTCAAAACTAGCTCTACGAATTAGCAACTGTTGTTGCTTCTTGAGCCTGAACTGCCCGTGTGATTAATGAATGAACTACTTCATTATTGTTACCTAATTTGAGAAACTTTAGTATTTTCCAAGATATGTTTTGTGATGAATAAACTGTTTCATTACTGTTCTTAATGGTGTTTGTATTTGTGCATGTGATGTTGTAATGTTACAGGGAAATAGAGGATGAAGATGTGAGGTTCAAAGTTAGATGTGAGACACAAATCTGTTAAAATGGATGAATATCTGTTTTAATTTTTTTTTTTATCTCATATTTGAATTTTTGTTGTTGTTGTTGTTGTTATATCTGTTTAGATCCATTTTTGTTGTTGTTTTTGTTTGTCTTGTGAAGAAGATGATATTGAACAGATAATAAGAAGATATGTTCAAATTTTGAATAGACAGATCTATGTATGTGAGTGTGTGTGTTTGAGAATGAATATTTTCAACAGATAATGGATAATACTTTGTCCATTATTGCATCGATCTAGTTCTTGGTTTGAAACCAATTTCAACAAATAAAAATTGTACATATAAAATAGGCTCTGTGAAATTAAAAAAATCTTGAGCAGATAGGGAAAAAATTGTAACAAATAAATATTGAATAGATAAATAAATAAAAAATTTGAACAGATAAAAAAGTGACCTAGATAGAAAATAATTTGAACATATAGATAAATTTGAACATATAGTTGAAAAATTAAAAAAATTAAACAGATAGGGTAAAAACATTGAACAGATAGAAAAAAAACTGAATAGATAGATTTTTTTTTGAACAAATAGAATTTTTTTTTAAATAGATAGATTTTTTTTTTTTGAATAGATAGTCAACGAAAATCGACAAATAAAGAAAACTCAACATGGGTAAAATTGAAAATAAAATATCCTTCAAAGCCAATGAAAAGGTTTCTCACCAAGCTGTTTCACAAAAAGTGGAATTCTTACAAACAAAATAAAAAATTCACTGAACCTAATGCCTTAGAAACTCTTTAAATTGGATTTATCATTAATTTTCTCTTTATTATAATAGTCAAATTCTGATATATTTTTTTTAATTTTAATAATTACCTCAAAAAAGGATTAAACAATAGTTACCTCGTATAAAAAAGTCCATCCGGCCTAATGGCTATCATGGTGCGGCACTAAAATATATGACATGTTTGGGCTGAAAACTTGGGCCTGTGGGAGTAAATATGGCCTGATGAGCTTTTTGCAAACCTAACTCGTCTTGTTTGAAAAGGGGAATTATTTCACAATGAACAAAAAAAATACACAAATATAGAGGGACCGTAAGTTCATAGGATTTCACTTGCACCTCATCATAAATTCACTTACATTCCTCATGGTTTTGTAATTTTTTTCTATAACCCACTGTCAAGTAATTTCCCTTATTTGAAAAGTTTGTATTATACTATTAGAATATAAACTTGAGTAGAAAAAAGAAAAAATGTGAGGAAAATATAAATAAAAATAATATAACTTAATTTTTTTCCCCCTCAAATCTCTCACTAATTCAAATAATAAATTTAATTCACTCTTGTTTTCTTTAATTAATTTTTTTAATATACTTATGCACTTTTAGCAAGAGAGCAAGATTAAAAGTAAAGAAATAAGTGAATAGCACACCGGTATAATTTAATAAGGTAATGAATGTATTGATGTAATTTTGTATTTAATAGGGATAATTACATTTTACCCTCATGTGGTTTAACGCTTTTTCACATTACCCCTTGACGTCTATAAATATACTCATAAACACCCTATGGTTTTGACTAAAGTGCAACAGTGACGGGGCGTGACAGAATGATGGAAAAGATTAGAATACCCCTAGATATTTATATTGCTTACATGCTACAGTCCCTTCAGTTGTTTGACTACGATTTTCAGAGATAGAGAGAGAGAGAGAGATAGAGAGAGAGAGAGATACACATGGGTTAGGGTTTCAAAGGATTTGCAAATCGAATAAGTAACAATCGAAGGATTTCAAAGGATTTACAAAAAATCTGGGTTAAGGTTTCAAAGGATTTACAAAGAATCTTTGTTTCGAAATTTTACTCCAGGTAACAATCAACAAACCCTACAAAAAATCTGTTTTGTGTGACTATTTGCTGGTTTGATTGCGATTTTGTAAATTTATTGTATAATATGTTTGGAAAATGACTTGTTTGATGGTTGAGGTTTTCGAAAATTTTTAAAAAAGGCTTTATTGGTAGGGTTTTTGCTTTACGATGCATATTTGTTGCCTTGTTGTTACCTTTTTGTTAAGGTTATTGTATGATTGTTGGCTTTTCTAGTAGAGTTTGTATTTTGATGCATGACTATGATATTTGCACATGGAGGTGGGGTTCATAGTGGTCCCCTAACTGTTTGTTGTGTATATCTGGAATAATAAATTGGGATTTTTTTTTTTTTTTTTGATGCAACAATGGCCATAGATTTGGGGTTTTGTTGATTTTGATGCATGACTATGATTTTTGTGGTCCTCTAACTGTTTTTTGTGTATTGGGAGACAATATGTCTTTTTAGTGTTAGTTTTTTTTATTTTATTTTTTTATTTTTATGTTTTTTTCTTTTCTTTTCTTTTTTTCCTTTTTTTCTTTTATGCATTGTAATGTTAAGGCATTGATTTGTTTATGTATTATTTTTGTCTTTTGTGTCTTGGATGATTAATTAGGGTGAGGTGATGGCAACAGAATTTAGTGTTGAGTTACATCATGGAGGTTACTTTACTAAGCCTCCAAATAGAGCGTATAAGGGAGGAAAAGTTAATTACTTTTAGTAATTTGATCCAGATAGGGTTAGGTTTTTTGATTTTCAGAAGTTATACTTGAGCCTAAGTTATCCCTCTACTAGCTAACTGTATTACAGAGTTCCTAGGGAAATACTGAACATTGGTCTTAGGGAGATGAATTCAGATAGGGATGTAATTGATATGTTATTCCATTATATGGGTCTGAATGTGGTTGCCTTGTATGTGGAGAAAGGTCATGAGGCACTTCAGGTCTTAGGTCCAAAGGGGAAGTCATAAAAAGGCCACAAATTCCACAAATAGAAGCACAAATAGAATTGGATGAAGAAGAGATAAATGGGCCAGAAATGGAAGAAGATGAATAGGGAAATAGAACTGAAATTACAGAAGAAGAGGGGGTGATAAGGAAATGAATGATTGTGATGGTGGTGATAGCACAGATCTAGAGTGGATGAATGATGGGTTAGAGGGTAGTGAAAATGAAGATATATTTGCTTATGTTGATAAAGATGTGGGGTAAGAATCAAATGTGGATGTTGAGACAAATGTAGGAAATGAATCAAATTGTAACAACCTGATCCTTTCATATGCTTAAATCTCTTATTAGAGGTATGATTATATGTGTGTTTATACGTTTGACATGAAATTCCATGTTTTAATGTGCGAATTATATGATTATGAAAGTATATCTATCGGTTGTGAGAAAATCTGTTGAAATTACGACCTTTAGACTGTAAATTGAAAACCTTAGAGGCGCGATAAACCGAAATTGACTTTACAGTTATGATTAGCATGATTTTTGGAACATAATATGAAGTTTTGTAAAAATTTGATTCGTAATGCTTTAATTGACTTCATTTGACTAATTTCCTAATTTAGTCCCATTTTGACTCAAAGCTTAAAAGAGATAGATGTATCTATAAGAGGCTTAGGAGACTTAGCCAAAATACCATATAATAGAGAAGAAAGAAGAGAACAAAGAGAGAGAAGAAGAGGGATTCAACATAGGAGTTGGGAGATTGAAGAAATTAAAAGAAGAATCAAAGAATTAGCTCAAGGTAAGTGGAAATCACCTAAATAGCTTTCAATCTTCCTTCAATTGAGTAAAAGAAAGTCTAAAAATGAAGCTTTGACACTCATGGAGATTAGGGTTTATGAGTTATGAATTTGATTGAACAAATCTCATGGAAGTGAACATGTAATCTTTACATTTTGTTTGAATGTGAGTTGGTTCTTTCATTTTGAGTTGATTTGAGTTGGATTCTAAGAAATTACTATCTCATCCTATTTCTTGCATGCTTTGGACTCATATATATGTATATATATATATATATATAGATATGAAAAAATGAAGAATTATGGAAGTTAGGGCCTTTAATTGGAATTTGAAGGAAGTTTTGATCTAATTGAGTTTGGATTTAATGTTTATCATGCTTATATACCATGATTTTAAAGTGGTGTTGCTTGATTTGTGCCTTAGAAATGCCCTTAGTAAGCTTGTTTTTGTAGCATTTTTGGACTGCACAGCAGAGCCTAGGACCGCACGTGCGGGGCCCATGGCTGTACGTGCGGGATGCCTAGCCGCACGTACGGAAAATAGGGGAGACAAATATTGGCTTCTGAAATAAATGCACGTGCGGCACACCTCTCCACATGTGCGGTGAGAGACCTCCACACATGTAGGCAGAGAGGAAAAATTGTGTTGCTTTCTAGCACCCCTTTCGACATTTTAAACCTGTTAATCTGTATATTTTATACCTCCCAAAATATGTAAAAATGAATAAAAAGTGAGTGAAACGAAATAAAGATAAAAGGCAAGAAGCTAAGAAAGGAATGCATTACTTATCAATTTATGTGTGGGATGTGTAGGTCATTCGCCGGAAGGGACTACTACACGACCGGATTACTGTGAGTAATAGTATTGTAAATGTATGTTCACTTGTATTTATTTTGATACGTTAATGTGTGTGAATGAATGAACTACAATGAGATGTGAATTATTTACGTTCTGTTATTATTGGGCCCGAGGCCATTCTGTTATCGTTGGGCTCGAAGCCGTTCTATTATTATTGGGCCCAAGGTCGTTCTGTTATCATTGGGCCAGAGGCTGTTCTATTATTATTGGGCCCGAGGCCATTCTGTTATCATTGGGCCCGAGGCCGTTCTGTTATTATGATTGGGCCCGAGGCCGTTTTAAAATGTATTGATAAAAAGAACATACATGAGTTACGTACACGCTTTACACTTTGCAGGACACACGCTTGTTTATATGCTTTAATACATTATTATTATTCACTGAGCTTGACTCATTTCGTATTCATGTATGTTTTGTAGGTGGTTAGCTTGGAGGTCAGCCTTAGATCAGTTTCAGACGCCTTTTTGTGGAAATTTTTGGTTAAATCCAAGTGGAGTCTTTTTGTTTCTTATAGAGTTCAGTGCCACATTTTTGTAATGTTTTTGGTGGTTTTGTTGAACATTTTATGGTCATATAACTTTTGGGTTATTACTCTTTGTATATGCACATGCTTTGGTTTTGCATTTATTTGAACTGTGTATGTGGACTTCTCTGTCTACACTTAGTTATGTAATGATCCTGGCATATCTGCACTACTCAATGGACATTTTACTATTTAATTGCTTCCATTTTGGGCCCCGTTAGTGAATAAATTATTATTTAGGAAAATTTGTTTTGAGGCCTAGGTATAGGCCGGTCATGTCCTAAACTTTTAGGGGCAGGTTTGGGTCGTGACACAAATGCTTCAGGTTCTAATGAATGGTATTCAGATCAAGATTTTGAGATGAATACTTTGTATGGATCATCAAATGAAGAGGAAATGGATAATAGGTTTGCAGAATTTAATGAGGATGTAGATATGGTGAAACCTAAACTCAAAGTGGGGATGAGATTTAAGAATACACAAGTTTTTAGGAATGTATTGAAGGAATGACAAGTGCAACAGAGATATGATTTGAAGTGGGTTAGAAATGAAAATAAGAGAATTACTGCAGTGTATAAACAAGAGTGGGTTTAGAATTCATGCATCCCCAATGCAAAATGAAAGCACATTTCAGATCAAAAGCTTAAAACCACTTTATTCATGTGGTAGGACTTATGACAACCATCTAGTTACCTCAAGGTATTTATCACAAAAATACCTTGAAAGATTGAGGAATTCTCCTAAGATAGAGATCTCAGCCATGCAAAAGGACATTCATAGAGAACTAATGGTTGATGTAAGTAAGAGTCAAGTGTATAGAGCAAAAAGAAAAGCAAAGAAAACAATTGAAGGGGATTTGAGGAAGCAGTATGCTAGACTATGGGATTATTGTGAGACAGTCAAACAACATAATCCAAACAGTTGTTTAGTGATTAAATTGGACAGACCTATACTTGATGAAGATGATGATGAAGTAGAAAGGCCTAACAGACAACTTACACTTGTTCTTAAGAGGTTGTATATCAAACTAGATGCACAAAAGTAAGGTTGTGTATAAGGTTGCAGGCTTGTTGTTAGGATAGATGGTTGTTTTTTGAAGGGCATATATGAGGACCAGCTTTTAGCAGCCATTGGTGTTGATGGGAATGACAACATGTTTCCCATTGCCATTACTGCAGTGGAGGCTGAATGCAAAGATTCATGGGTATGGTTTCTGACCCAATTAGTAGAGGACATAGGAATTGGTAGTGACATTGGGTGGACATTCATTTTAGACAGACAAAAAGGATTAGTACACACCTTTACACATCATAGGTATTGCTTGAGGCACTTCTACACCAACTTCAAACAGAAGTTCAGGGGAAAAGAGTTTAAGGAATTGATGTGGAAAGCAGCAAAGGCTAGGACAAAAAGGGAGTTTGATTATCACATGAAGAAGTTGGGGGAATTAGACAAAGAAAACAAGCCAAATGAGTGGTTGATGCAAGAGAATCTTAAAACATGGACCAAGTCTTACTTCAGCACAAGATCCAAGTGTGATATTTAAGTGAATAATCTTAGTGAGTCTTTCACCAAGTACATTTTGCCAGCAAGGGATAAACCAATCATCTCAATGGTGGAGTCGATTAGGAGGAAACTGATGAATAGAATACAAGTGAAGAAAAATGGAATGGAAAAACATGGTGGCTCTATTTGTCCAACTGTGCAACAGAAATTAGAGTCAAATAAAGAAGATGCTAGGAATTGCTTTGCTAGCTTTGCAGGTGAGTTAAAGTTTGAGGTGGATTGTTATGATACAACTCATGTAGTGGACTTGAGGGCAAGAACATGTGGGTGTAGAGATTGGGATCTAACAAGTATACCTTATAAATATGCCATAAGTTGTATATACCTTACTAGGGAGAAACTTGAAACTTATGTGCATAATTAGTTTAGCAAAGAGACATACTTGAGGACATATTCCTTCATGATAAATCCTATGCTAGGGGAACATGACTGGATTGAGACTGGATATGATGCCATAACCCTTCCTTATTATAGAAAACCAACAGGGAGGCCTAGAAAAGAGAGGAAGAAAGCGGCTGATGAGGCCAAGAATGTACAGAGGGTGTCAAGAAAGTACAAAACAGTGCAATGTGCAAAGTGTATGGGTTTTGGACACAATAGAAAATTATGCAAAGGTCCAGTACACAAGAAATCCACAATGTTCAAGAGAAGGGGTGGACCAATCACCAGTTCCAGAAAATCTGCAAGTCAACCAAGCAAGGTAAATTCATTTCAATTTCAGTAATTTCATTTGATGCATTTCAATTTGAATTGAATTGTTATTGCAGTTCTCAAATGCTTCATCTCAACAAGTTGCAAGACACACATCTTCATCCCAACCATCTGTCACTCATCCTGTTTTATCCCAACAAGCTGTTAATACTCATCCATCTGTATCCCAACCAGCTGTCACTACTCAATCACAACCAACAATGCCTTGTGGAGCAAGTACAAGTGCAAGTGGAAGTAGAAGTGGATTTGCAGCAACTGGAATGAATTGAAACAGAAGAAGTTTTTTGTAATTGAAATGTTGTTGACATGTTGGAATGTTATTGAATTGTACTCAGAACACCTGTTCTTTTTGTTTAGGGTTTAGATTGTTATCTATGTTGGAATGCATAAGTTTTTGTAATTGATATGTTGGAATGCTGTTAACATTAAAACAGGTTTTGTAATTCAATTGTTGACATGTTGGTCTTAGGGAGTAGGTTTTGTAAACATATGTTGATATATTGATGCTTAATGAACATGCTTCACATGTTGGAATGTTATACAGGTTTTGTAATTGAATTGTTGAACTGTTGGTCTTAGACAGTCAAACAACATAATGCTTCAAAAATATATTTCATTTATAGCAAAAATAGTCTTCAATATTACATATCTTCCTTCCTCATATCAGGTTACATAACACTTTTTTTTTTTCTTTCTTTTTTTTGCTTTCATTTAAGAGTACTTGCAGCATAGCATAAAAATAGTATCCAACTTCCTAGTAACATTCTTCGATACAACTTTTCTTTTTTTTTTTTGAGCCTTTTCCACTTCTAACTCCATATGATTTATTCCTTGCACGAGTCTTGATAGTAGATCACGTGAGCGGTGGCACAATGGTGGGGTCAATCCACTCAAAATATTCACAAGTGGCATGAATCTGAAATTTTTAATAAATAAGTTTAGATTTTTTTTCAATATTATATAACATAACAAATAAATAAATTAATTAATTAATTAATTATTAAATATTGAAAATGATTACCCCATAATTTGCACACCCTATAAATCTTCTTCCCATATTTGCATTTGTCCAAGCTATTCTAACCGGAGATCTTTGGCCATAGTAGCATGTACGAGCTAAACTTTGTCAACTATAGTGGGAATCTTGAGAGGATGACATCTTTAATAATGGAAGTGGTCCTAGATATTTTTTGGTTGGAAAAAGTGGGTTTGGAATTTTTTTTGGTTGGAAAAATTTGTTTGGTTGCTTCATATTTATATAGGCAAGTGGCTGGCCAAATTGGGGGCAAATTGATCATTTCACACTTCCACTTTGGCGCCAAAACATTAAAACCAGCTGAGAGGGAGATTTATGATCTGGAATTGGGCCAGACAGATTTGGGCCGAACAAGGGTTAGGCCGAGGTAGTGCGGCCCTGTCTTGAAAGAACCTGCTCAGTTAATGCAAGGCGTGGTTTGACCGAGCTACATAGTTTCATGGTATCGAGGCCGGTCAATTGAGTTGTTCGGCGCTAGGAAAGGCGTGGTTGGACCGAGCTACTTGTGTTTGCTCGGCAGTAAGGCCGACGGCAAACCAGCATGAGCTGTCCCGAGCTCGGCTATGCCGGGATGCAGCCAAGCTCGGTCCTCATTGAGCTTAGCTATTGGAATACTTAGGCATGAAGCACAGCATGGCCGTTGACAGCAGAGATGGTGCAGCTCGGCCGCCGAGCTCCCAGTAGAGTGGGCAGGCAGTTAGGTTAGGTGATGTTCAGCAAGGTTTGTATTGACAGATGGGATAGCAGAGCCACGTGTCGAGAGATCACTGGGAGTAGATTTGGGGCGTAAAGGGTATATAAGCATGTCTACGCCCCCCGTACGCAGGAGGACGAACGTTTTGTAAGAAATACTTACACTCAAACACTCTCTCCTCTTTCTCTCTCTATCCCAAGGTGTGTGCTAACTTGATCGTCGGAGGGGTTTTCCGGCCACACACCGCCGAGTAGCTCACCGCCGTTGTGCTCGCAGGTGATCGGACAGAAACGAAGCTTGGAAGAAAGGAGTACGGGCTTGCCGGAATATTTGCTCCCCGTACAATTGGCGCCGTCTGTGGGAATCTTTGCAAACAAAACCTTGTATTCCAGGCTCATCTGATCACTGTTCATGGCGAACAACGACGAGATTCCGTTGTCCACCATCGACGGAGTTACCCCGGAGTCAGGCAGACGGAGAGAAGGACATCTCACCATCCCTCCAATGGCGGACTTGGAGACATTCCCAGGACGGCAGTCGGGAGACGCGCAGGATAAGCGCGGGAGGAGTTATGGTCATTCACGAAGCCTAGACGATTATCGGCGACGGAGAGAATCACACGCCAGACGTCTGGAACACAAGCTAAGGGACCAAGACGCCGTCATCCGGCGAATGGCGGCGGAGATGAAGGAGCTGAAGCGGCATGTCAAAGGGAAGGGTGTAGCTGGCGTGGGAGACCACAGTGAGCGCACCCAACCCCGCCGCTCAGGCAGTCAGAGTCAGCGGCACACTCCGTCCATCTCTATTACCAGAAGTTACAAGGTTGGTGATTTCGATGTGCGTGCAGAGAAGTTTAGCGCGCAAGATAGCACTTACCAGCCCTCACGTCCGGAGACGACGTCGAGATACTCTTATTTCGCTCGTTCAGAGGATTTGCGGGTAGTCTTAAAGGAACAGGCTTGCCGGCGGGAGGCTCAGAGGGTGCCGGCGTTCCAGCGGCTATCC
This sequence comes from Camellia granthamiana, assembly GCA_036172215.1. Lineage (NCBI taxonomy): Eukaryota > Viridiplantae > Streptophyta > Magnoliopsida > Ericales > Theaceae > Camellia > Camellia granthamiana. The sequence continues at coordinate 10,373,130 of CM069913.1, read as the reverse complement.
TACGGAGTTCACGCCAGCGAGGAGGTCGGAATGCCTCCACCCCGCCAAGCAGCGCTGCTCCTTGTAGACTCAGACTTGGCGAGGCTGAGCGCCACCCCTTTCTCCCTAGAGATAGAAACAACACCACTTCCGGCAGGCTTCCACCAGCCTAAATTCACACTTTACGACGGAAAGACCGATCCCTACATGCATGTAAGCCACTTTCGACAGGTTATGGCCGGACATAGGCGGAATGACGTACTTATGTGCCTTATCTTCCCATCAAGTTTAGGCGAACTGGGCTTGAAATGGTTTGAAAGGTTGCCGGAGGGGAGTATCGAGAGGTGGCATCAGTTGGCCGAAGCCTTTGTGACGCGCTTCAAAACCAACACCAAAACACCAAAGGAAGTTGATCACCTACTGAGTGTCAAGATGGAACAGAGCAACACATTGAAGGCGTACAACTCCAGATATTGAGAGACCTTCAACGAGATCTTGGATTGCCCGGTCAACCTTGCAATCACTCAATACAAGCGTGGTCTCCCGGTCGGACATAGATTGCGGGACTCGCTTACCATGCACCAGCCGACATCCATGGGCCAGTTCATGCAACGTATTAATGAGCACATCTGAGTAGAGGATGATGTGTCGGCATCTACTGCGAAGGCGATTCCGGTAGCAACAAACAAGAGGTCAGCTGGCAAAGTGCACGCAGTTGGGCAAGAGTCTAGCAGATCAAGTGACCGCGTTGAGGAATCGGACCGTGGCTCGAATCGCAAGAATCGGGGAAGGGGACGTCGGAATGACCGAGATGACTACCCCCGAGATGACGTGACCGATACAAACAGAAGGTTGAAGGCCAGGACAGGCATCACCACGGTCTTCAAGATTCCAATTTATCGCACACTTAGTGAAATCCGAGACGAGGAGTATGTCCGGTTTCCAGCTAAGTTGGGCGACTGTCAGAAGGGCTTCAATCCGCGGTACCGTTGCACGTTTCACCGGGAGCGCGGCCACCGGACAGAGGATTGTTTGCCTTTGAGGCAACACTTGGAAGAGCTAGTCGCAGCCGGACACCTGGACCTTTACATCGATGGGGGAGTTAAGGCGAATCAAGCTCCGGTTGATCCGCGGGGACCGGATGACCGTGATGCGCCCCCACAAAGAGTTATTAATGTCATCCACGGCATAGTGGAGCCGACGTGGGTATGCGAGCTCTGGGGTATGATCAAGAAGGCAGAACACATAAGGGAAGTCTTGTCGGTTCAGTCTGCGATCAAGAGGGGGAAGACCGAAGAAAAAGATGTGCTCAGTTTCTCCTCAAGGGATCTAGAGCGCATTCAGACACCGCACAATGACGCCTTAGTAGTGACGCTCCGTGTCAAGGAATTTGATGTCAGACGGATCTTGATCGATCAGGGAAGCTCGGTCGAGATCATGTACTACGATGCATTCAAGTAGCTCAAGCTCCGTGATACAGACTTGGCTCCGGCGACTTCGCCACTGGTTGGTTTCAACTCACAACCGGAGTGGCCTTTGGGAAAGATTATCTTGCCGGTCAAAGCGGGATCCGTGGTCAAGCAAGTGGAGTTCTGGGTGTTGCAAGTACCATCTACTTATAACCTGATCCTTGGAAGGGGATGGCTTCATGCGATGCAAGCCGTGGCATCGACCTACCATTAGGTGATGAGATTCCCCTCGGCCATGGGGGCAATTGAAGAAATTTGGGGAGATCAAGTCATGTCAAAGCAGTGCTTTGTGGCAGTCAACGGGAGCCGGGCTACCAAAGGCTTCGTTCAAATGATAGAAGGACCGGAAGACCGGGGAGTTCTTGACGATGTGGGCACTAGGGTAAAGGACAAAGCCATTGAGGAATTGGTGGAGGTGCGAATTGATACAGAGCATCCGGACAAGTTCTTCTTGCTCGGCTCCAGCCTTACTGCCCAAGAAAGGACCGAAATGGTTGAGTTTTTAATGCCCAACATCGAGGTCTTCGCATGGTCGCCTTACGACATGCCCGGCCTCGATCCAAGTTTTATCTGCCATCACCTCAATGTCTTCTCCGGAGCAAAGCCAGTCATTCAGCGAACAAGGAGATCAGCGCTGCATCACACCGAGGTAGTTGCTGAGGAAGTTAAAAACTTGCTTGAGGCACGAGCAATTCAGGAAGTGCACTACCCTCGATGGATTTCCAACAAAGTAGTGGTGCCCAAGAAGAATGGGAAGTGGCGAGTTTGTGTCGATTACAAGATAGTCAACCGAGCTTGTCCGAAAGACAGCTTCCCTTTGCCCAGAATTGACCAGCTTGTGGACTTGACGGCTGGGCATAACAGGCTTAGTTTCTTAGATGCCTACCGCGGCTACCATCAGATTGCCATGCATGGGCCCGACCGAGAGATCACCTCCTTTACGACTCCAAGGGGACTCTTCTGCTACCGAGTCATGCCTTTTGGTTTAAAGAACGCCGGGGCAACTTTTCAGAGGATGGTGACCAAGATGTTTGCCCCTCTGCTGGGCTGGACAATGGAGGCTTACATTGATGATATGTGGTTAAAAGCCGGCATCAAGCAGACCATTTGTCCGACTTAGCCGAGATGTTCGCCATTCTCAAAAAACACAAGCTACGCCTGAATGCGTCTAAGTGTGCCTTTGGCGTGGGATCCAGAAAATTTTTGGGATTCCTAGTCACGAACTGAGGTATCGAAGCAGACCCCACACAGATCAGAGCCGTACAAGAGTTGAAACAGCCTAGTTCGGCTAAGGACGTGCAGCATCTGGCCGGAATGGCCGCCGCGCTTAATCGATTTATAAGCCGGTCATCAGATCGCTGCCGCCCTTTCTTTCAGGCATTGAAATCAAAGTTCTCGTGGGACGAAGAGTGTGACCGGGCTGTCGCCAAGCTCAAGGAGTATCTATCTTCGGCGCCACTATTGGTAACACCGAAGCCCGGCGAGGAACTCTACCTTTACCTGGCCGTTTCACAACATGCAGTCAGTGCAGTGCTTATCCGAGCTGAAGGGATCAAGCACCTCCCAATCTTCTACGTCAGTAAAACCTTGTAGCCGGCAGAGTCGAGATACTTGCTGTTGGAAAAGCTTACGTTGGCATTGATGATGGCTTCGAGGAAGTTGGCACATTATTTCCACGCCCATACCATCATCGTTCTGACCGAGTTCCCCCTTAAAGCTTTGTTCGAACGGGCGGACTTTTCTGGTCGAATTCTCAAGTGGGCGGTCGAACTGGGACAATTTGATGTGAAGCTCCAGCCGCGCATTGCTATAAAAGCCCAGACCTTGGCCGATTTCGTCGTTGAGTTTTCACCTGGAACTCATCCGGTATGCCCGATCGATATTGCCGCGGCAGATGAGGAGAATGCAAGCCCGACCGAAATACAACAGCTTGGCGGTATTGGCGACGCGGAACTTGCGCGCCCTGCCGAAGCACCTTCAGTTAGTATGATTCTACAACTCGGCGATGCGATGACGGAGTTGGGTAACACCGATCAACCTGCTCTGTCCGGTACCGCATCACCTAGGGGGAAGAAGTGGAACCACTCAGCATAGAGACTGCGGCCGGCATAATACCGCAACCTGGCGATTCGCCTACAGACTTGGGCATTACGGATCAACTTGCTGAGTCCGGTGCCGAATCGTTAAGGGGGGCTGTAGTGGAACCACTCAGCACAGAGACTGCGGCCGGCATAATACCGCAACCTGGCGATTCGCCTACGGACTTGGGCATTACGGATCAACTTGCTGAGTCCGGTGCCGAATCGCCAAGAGGGGCTGCAGTGGAACCACTTAGCACAGAGACTGCGGCCGACATAATACCGCAACCTGGCGATTCGCTTACGGACTTGGGCATTACGGATCAACTTGTTGAGTCCGGTGCCGAATCGCCAAGGGGGGCTGCAGTGGAGCCGCTCAGCACAGAGCTTGGAACCAAACAGCTGAGCAGCCATGATCCCATCAACCTCCAAGCCTCTCAGGACCCCTCAGAATGCTGGAAGCTCTTTGTGGGGGAGATGTGGAAACTTTTTGTTGATGGAGCCTCGAACCGTTACGGTACCGGGCTAGGCATAGTTCTGATCTCACCGGATGGTCTGACTATTGAACACTCTATCACACTTGGCTTCCCAGCATCCAACAACGAGGCCGAGTACGAGGCGTTGTTGGCCGGGCTTAGGAGCGCGCTTCAGATGCAAGCATCCGAGCTAATGGTTTACAGTGATTCCCAGCTTGTGGTTAACCAAGTTTCTGGGATATATGAAGCAAAGGATGACAGAATGGTGAAGTACCAAGCACTGGTCAGGGACCACATTAAGCGATTTCAAGTAATCAAGGTCCAACAGATTGGCCGAGAAGAAAACGGCTGAGCGGATGAGTTGGCCGGACTGGCTTCCATAGTCGATAGCTTATCTTCCAACCCTCATTTGATTGAATTCCTTCCAAGACCCAGCATTGAAGCAACCGGGCAGATAGAAGTACTCTGCACCGAGCTAGGGCCCTCTTGGATGGACCCTATCATCATTTTTCTCAAAGAACGGACCCTTCCAGCCGACAAGAAGGAAGCACATAAAGTGCGGGTGAAGTCAGAGCGGTTTTGGCTTTCTCCATCCGGCACTTTATACAAGAAGTGTTTCACCGATCCCTACCTGAAGTGTGTGCACTCGAGCAGCGTGGAAGCCTTCCTGCGTGAAATTCACGAAGGCATCTGTGGCAGTCATATAGGGGGCAGGTCCTTGGCCTACCGAGCTATTTCACAAGGCTACTGGTGGCCGTACATGCAGGCCGACGCACAGAAGTATGTTCGTAAGTGTGAGAAGTGCCAGAAGTTTGCTCATCAGATCCACCGGCCGGCCAGGGAACTTCTTCTCCTCACCAGCCCTTGGCCCTTTGCAATGTGGGGGCTAGATATCGTGAGGCCGCTCCCAACAGCACCAGGTAACCGGAAGTTTTTCATCGCGGCCACCGACTACTTCACCAAATGGGTTGAAGCTGAGCCTTTGGCAACAATCAAGGAGAAAGATGTGAAGCGGTTTGTCTGGCAGAATGTGGTCACGCGGTTTGGCGTCCCCAAAATTCTGATCTCTGATAACGGCACCCAGTTTGACGGTCGCCTATTCAGAGGGTTTTGTGAAGATTTAAAGATTGAATTCTACAACTCTACTCCGGCTTACCCGTAGTCTAATGGTCAGGCCGAGGCGTCAAACAAGACCATACTTGATGGGTTGAAGAAACGGTTGGAGAAGGCAAAGGGAAAGTGGGCTGAGGAACTCCCCAGCGTCCTTTGGGCATACCGAACAACCCCTCGGCGGTCTACCGGGAAAACTCCATTTGCTTTGGTTTATGGCATGGAGGCGGTGATACCTTTGGAAGTTGGCGTGCCCACCCTCAGAAGCAAAATTTTTGAGCCCAAGCTGAACGCCGAGGCCATTGCCCTGGAACTGGATCTAGTGGAAGAGCATCGGGAAAAGGCTGTCATCCATGTGGCCGCCTATCAACAAGAGCTTTCAAGGAAATACAACAAAACGATGCACCCCAGACTGTTCAAAGTAGGTGATTGGGTCTTGAGGAAAGTCATGGGCAATACTCTGGTGCCAGGTGAAGGCAAGTTAGGGGGCAAATTGGGAAGGACCCTACAAGATAACCGGTCTGGCGGGCAAGGGGGCATACCACTTGGAGCACTTGGAAGGTAGAGCAATACCCCGGCTATGGAATGCGGCTAACCTCAAACTATATTATTTCTAGCTTTTGCTTTCTTTTTGTGCAAAGGATTTTTTTGCCTTACACTTCAGAATGTAATTCTTTTTGTCAATATATAGAAGTGTTAGCATTCAGATTGTTGTTTTGATGTAAAAACCGAGATGATTTACTCCGGTCAATTGGGTCTGATTTGCTCAGCTTCGAAAATAAAACCGAGATGTTTACTCCGGTTGAAAGAGTTGATGTTTTGTTCAACTTAGGTATACTCAACCGAGGTGTTTATTCCGGTTGAAAGAGTTGGTGTTTTGTTTAACTTAGTTATTCTCAATCGAGATGTTTATTACGGTTGAAAGAGTTGATGTTTTGTTCAACTTAGTTAGTCTCAACCGAGATGTTTACTCCGGTTGAAAAGTTGATGTTTTGTTCAACTTAGGTATTCTCAACCGAGATGTTTACTCCGGTTGAAAGAGTTGATGGCTTGCTCAACTTAGGTATTCTCAATCGAGATGTTTATTCCGGTTGAAAGAGTTGATGTTTTGTTCAACTTAGTTAGTCTCAACCGAGATGTTTACTCCGGTTGAAAAGTTGATGTTTTGTTCAACTTAGGTATTCTCAACCGAGATGTTTACTCCGGTTGAAAGAGTTGATGGCTTGCTCAACTTAGGCGTTCCCAACCGAGGTGTTTATTCCGGTTGACAGTTGCAGATATGTTCAACCATGAGATTCAAGCCGAGATGTCCTTTCCAGTTATATGTGTTAATTAATGTGGTTTGTCTTGCCGAGGTATTTTGTTCGGCTGAAGCTATGAGGCATGAATACCGTGCAAACACTTGATGAAATTTAGCTTTTTCATTTATCGAAAATAAGTACAAGAGGTGGGGCAGACAACCCGGTTACATGTGCGAAACAAAAAGTAAAGAAAAAAAAGAAAACTACGCTAAGGGGGAAAGGTTGGTGAATTCGTCCTCGGTTGCCTCCAAGTTGGCCGTTGGAGATTGGTCTTGGACACCGGTCTCAGTTTGGCCGGCCCGCTCCTGCTCTTGGCGGTCCCCTCTCTTAGCATCTGCCTCGGCCTCTTCTTCAAGACCTTCCTCGGCCTTAGCCTGCAACGCGCTGAAGACGTCGTTGGCATATGGCACGAGATAGGTCGGTAGGAAGGCAGGCGGCGGAGTGGCAAACACGTCGGTATCAAGACTTTGACCGAGATGTTCGCAGGCAGACTTCCAGCCCGCTTTGAAATAAATGTCTTGAGTTGCAAAGACCTGCTTCTTGTAGCTGTCCTCGGCTTCAAGGAAGCCGGCGTTGTTGGCATCTTCGCACTCCTTCTTCCTTGACTTATTCAATGCATCCAGCTCGGCTTGGAGCTCATCTCTCTTCTTCTCGACTTCGTCAAGCTGGCCGAGCAACCTGTTGTTGTCAGCATTGGCGATTTGAAGTGAGGACTTAGCTCGGCCAAGCTCGGTTTGAAGGCTTTGGACTTGGCTGGCGGTGTCATTCGCCTTTTGCCGCAATCGATGGATGCGCTCCATGACTAAGTGTTGCTTTTGGATGGCCTGCAAGAAGAAAATTTGATCATAGAAGAAACCGTGCAAACACTTGTAAAAATTTCAGTAGAAGATTGAGATTCTTACCCTGGTCATGGACTTCACGGCTGATTTCACCAACCGGGTGTCAGGGACGTGGTCGCTGCCAACCACGTCGCTCGGCAGCAGAAGGGCTTTTGAAAGGTCGAAGGCGAGCTAGTGCTCCTTATCGCCCTTGACGGAAGCGTTAGCCGGGATGTCTTTACCCCGGTGCTTTAGCTACGGTCGCTATGATGGTGTGGGGTCGGCGGTGATGGCGGGTTGCTCGGTGGTTAGCTCGGCAACCAACTCGGCAGATGGGTCTGCGCGAGGTCTTTTGCCAGCCCGGCGAGTTTCTTGTCTGGCTTGCCCGGCGGCTGGAGATGCCAAGGCAACCACGGGGCCGCTGGATTGACCAGCAGCTGGCGAGTGGGTGATGATGCTCGGTATCTCGGCTGAAGTGGCTGTGAGGAGGTTCTTGATGCGACTTCGTTTGGCCATCTCTTGTTCTTCGGTCAACCAGATTAGCGGCACATCCAGTAGAGTTGGGTTTGGAGGAGGTGATGGAGCACGGAGAAAGTTTGTCACTTTGCTCCGGCGTGGAGCTGAATATCTGTAAGTTGGAGTGTAGCCGAGCAGCTCGTTACAATCCTGGTGGCGGTAGCGGAGCACGGTCCGGATGGCTTCTATGTTGGGATATTGGTAGTTGGCTTGCAAGGCTTGAATCGCTGCAAAAGAAATAGGAAAAATGGTTAAGTACAGAATATTGGAGAAAGGCAACTGACCGAGCAAATTAGCGCGGCTTACTTGTGGAACCGAAATTCTTGCTAATTGACCAGTCCAGTACGCCGGCTGTTTCATAGTTGCTAGACACCTAGAAAAAGTCATCGTCGTGTAAGTCTTTATCTGGGGTGCCGGTCACTAGTTTTTCTTTGCCCGGTTGGATTTTTAAATAATAAGCGAGGCCATCGCCGGTGTGCCCAAGTGTGTATTGCCTCAGTATCTCGGCTAAACCTAAGTTGGTGCCTAGCCGGTTGTTTAGCTCGTGGACACCGTTGATAATTCGGTAAGTGTTCGTTGATACTTGTGTGGGTGCAAGCCTAGTTTGGCGCAGAAATTCGGTCATCAATGGGTTGACTGGGAAACGGAGGCCTCCTTCGATGATAGACAGCACGGTGAAGGGGCACTGTTCTAATCTGCCCCAAGGCGTTGTTTCAATTTTTGCGAGCTCAAGGTGGACGTCGGCCGGGATATCGTACTCCTCCCTGAACGCGGCCAGCGCAGCCGGAGTATCGACGAGGAAGCGAAATTTCCCCATGTGAAACCAGCTAAGTTAGCTCGGCTGAGGAGGTTTGGCACCGTCTGGTGATTGATGGCTGCTCGGTCTTTGAGAGCCTCGGTAATGGTCAGTGGTCCCCTTGGACTCTGCAGGAAAAGGATGGCAAGTGTAAGAAGGAGCGCGGTCGCGCAAAGCGAGCTTGACTTTAGCTCGGTCATGAAGAATGCCAAACCACCTCGGTCGTAAAGGCTAACCAAGGAGCTCGGTCGCCCAAGCGGACCAGATATTAGCCCGGTCGAGTGGCCAAGTCCTTTTGCTATCCCGGTTTTTACTAAGGTTAAGGCAAACAGGTTATTTGCTCGGTCGGAGTGATTTTTTGGATCAAAAGAAGACCTGGAGCCCGGTCCGCCCCAGATTTTCAATGTTCATCAGAGAAAATAAAGAACACCATGAACAGTTAAGGGTTTGGGACGATTTTGAGTGCCTATGTCCTAAAACCTACGTGTTTAGTGCCCTAATGTGCGAAATACTAAGTGAAATAACAACAAAAGAGGAGTTAGGGGACATACCTTTGAAGGGCAGTGGCTGCTTCTTCGAACACAAGCTGAGGAATGGCAAGGGAGGAATGGCACAAGCTCTGGGTCATCGAAGAGAAATGAGAAGCAAGAAGAATGAAATGAAGGAAGCTAGGCATGCTTATAAGGAAGAAAAACTGCCAAAAATTTGAATGCCAACGGACGGCTGGGTTGGCCGCTCGAGGGCCAATGGGAGATTGACACGTGTCCCCATTAATGGCAATGTCAGAGTTGAAGAGACAGGAAGGTCAGATGAGGCGACGACCGAGCAAGTCAAGAGACAGGAAGGTCAGACGAGGCGTCAACCGAGCAAGTCAAGAGATAGCGTGCTGAAGACAGGCATGTTAGCCAGCCCGGCCAACGATTGGTAAACCGAGGACCGAGGAGATGTTACCCCGGTCAGAATGGGTAATCCCAGTCACGCTTGCGCGGACAGAATTAAGGGGCAATTGAGAGGGAGATTTATGATTTGGAATTGGGCCGGACAGATTTGGGCCGAACAAGGGTTGGGCCGAGGTAGTGCGGCCCTGTCTTGAAAGAACCTGCTCGGTTAATGCAAGGCGTGGTTTGACCGAGCTACATGGCTTCATGGTATCGAGGTCGGTCAATTGAGTTGTCCGGCGCCAGGAAAGGCGTGGTTGGACCGAGCTACTTGTGTTTGCTCGGCAGTAAGGCCGACGGCAAACCAGCATGAGCTGTCCCGAGCTCGGCTATGCCGGGATGTAGCCGAGCTCGGTCCTCGTTGAGCTTAGCTATTGGAATACTTAGGCATGAAGCACAGCATGGTCGTTAACAGCCGAGATGGTGCAGCTCGGCCGCCGAGCTCCCAGTAGAGTGGGCAGGCAGTTAGGTTAGGTGATGTTCAGCAAGGTTTGTGCTGACAGATGGGATAGTAGAGCCACGTGTCGAGAGATCACTGGGAGTAGATTTGGGGTGCAGAGGGTATATAAGCATGTCTGCGCCCCCGTACGCAGGAGGACGAACGTTTTGTAAGAAATATTTACACTCAAACACTCTCTCCTCTTTCTCTCTCTATCCCAAGGTGTGTGCTAACTTGATCGTCGAAGGGGTTTTCCGGCCACACACCGCCGGGTAACTCACCGCCGTTGTGCTCACAGGTGATCGGACAGAAACGGAGCTTGGAAGAAAGGAGTACGGGCTTGCCGGAATATTTGCTCCCCGTACACCAGCGAAGACACGCTTCTCTAGCGCGTGTTCCACACGCACTGTTAACTTTGCCGGTTCTCGTTACTTTTGCACTTTAGTCAAAACCATTGGGTGTTTATGAGTATATTTATAGACGTCAGGAGGGTAATGTGAAAAAGCATTAAACCACAGGAGGTAAAATGTAATTATCCTTATTTAATAAATAACGTATACTTTTATTTTTTAAAATTTTTTAATTGTTGCGAGGCATTTCAAAATTTTGTATAATAAATTTTTTAATAAAATTTAATTTAATAAAAAAATCCAAATTAAAGCCTAAATAGTCTAAACAAGCCAAATCTGATCCAAAGCTAATAAGCCCATATTTTGAAGCATAGGGTATATACAGGAGATTCTATTTGAACTAAAAATATGTTTCAGTACGTTCAATTTAAATTTATAAATTTTAATTCTTATTATATCCTAATATGAATTTATTAATAAGGACAATACATATTAGACCCTAAAATAATTTTTTTTCCTTATGGTATACCCTAATTAGTTATTTCTATTCAAATCTCTGTATTTTCTTTCCCAAGAGATTAAAATTTTTTCTCCTTCTTCATCCTTCCTCCAAAAACTACAATCCATCCTACCAAAACTCATCATCATCAGCAACATCATTGTTTTTTATTATTTTAAAACCATAAATCCTAGAAGAAAGTTTGAACAAAATCAAATAATAGATGAGAATAATAATCAAAATTAGCTTGTTTGGTTTTGGTTTTCAGAAAATAGTTTTCAGAAAATTCTATTTTTTTATTTTTCATATTTTAATATTTTTAATATTTTAAGCAATTTATTTTTAAATTTTAGACACACCAAACATAAATACATTTAAAAAGTATAATATTTGTGAAATTTTTTTTTAAAAAATACACTAAATACCAAAAAATACAAAACAGATATAAAAATTCAATACATTTTTTGTATTTTGTGTATTTATTAATTTTTTCACAAATATTTTACTATTTAGATACATTTAAATAAGGTGCATCTAAAACAAATATAAAAAAATTGTTTAAAATTTAAAAAATATTCATTAAAAGCAAAAAAATACGAAAAACAAAAAACTCAATTTTCAAAAAACTGAAACCAAACATATTAAATAGTTTTTTAAAGCAACTCATCAAAAAGGAGGTAAGTATTCATATAAAAGGGTTTCATAATTTTTGTAGAATACCATCAATTGTTTTCTATATCGTTTTTTTGACAAAATTAAAGGGTCCAGTAGTTAGATTAACAATAACATATTATTGGAGTTGTTCTTATTTTGTCATTCAAATAGTGCATTATTTAAGAACTACTCTTTTTTGTTAGTGCCTGATACTTTTGTACTTATAAATTTAGTTTTTACTTTTCCACGAGCATTCTTGTGGATAATTTATAATGTAAAAGCTTTTTTTTCTGCATTGAAAAGTTTTATAATGCTTATGTAAAAGTTTGATTTTTTTTTTTTTTTATATATTTATAATGCTTATGTGCTTATAAGTTTGCTTGATTTTTTTTTTTCTGTATTTAAGAATTATTTTCTGTATTGAATTTTTTTTTTAAATAATTTAATTTTTTTAATTTGTTTATTATTTATTATTTAGATTTACCTTGAGGATGATATGAAAAAAATAATAAGATATAATGAGAATAAAATAAAATTTTAAATAATTAAATAAGATACACTTAAAAATTAAAAGCACTTAATGATTTTTTTTTTTTTTTGGTGTAAATAAATCCCCCGGCATATACTTTAAAAATTTATAATGGGCCTGCTAGAGTCCAATCTGTGGCTCGTTCTTTAATATTTATATCCAGAACATCCCATTTTTAGGGATTTAGTTATTACAATTTAAAAAAATCAAAAAAGGGAAAACAAGACTTACCTAAATACTTTTTAACGCATTAATTTTTTAGACATTGCTATATAAGTTTAAAAAGTAGACCTAATTTTAGATTCTACACTTATGTGAATTCCATATTTATATGAAATATTTGATCATTTATTTAATAAAAAATTTGATATTTTTAGCATTATCCTATCTAAGGGGACAATGTTATAGGACACAAATTTTCTACCAAATAAATGACCAAATGTTTCACATGCCCATGTGAAACATTTGGTCATTCATGTGAAACATTTGGTCATTTATTTGGTAAAAAAATTAGTATCTTTAACATTACCCTATCTAAGGAAATATTATAGAACTCAAATTTTCTACCAAATAAATGATCAAATGTCTCATATGGATGTGGGGTACCACATCCATATGAGACATTTGATCATTTATTTGGTAGGAAATTTGGTATCTTTGTATTACCCTATCTAAGATAATACTCTCTCTGATATTTTCTCAGTCATTAACTAATTATATCACTTGTCCATTATTATGTCTAGAAAATGACTATAGAATGTGGGCTTGTACACAAATTTAAGCTCCATTTGAGAAGTGATTTTTTAAACATTTTTTGGATAAAATATGAGATGAAAAAAATTAATATGTACGGAAAAAATTATTATTATTTTTTTAATGAAAAGATGAGTGAACAAAAAAAAAAAAATTTTTTTGACTGTTTTTTTTTATTTTTTATTTTAATTTTAAAGTGACTTTTCGATGGAAATCGACACTTACCAAAATGATCCTTTGTTTTTTTTTTTTTGTCTTTTTTAAATTTCCAAAGACTTGTATCACTTGAATTCTCATACAAAAAGTTGAAAATTCATAACCAATTACCGCTTAAATTTCCATTTATTGATTTAATCAAGCAATAACCAAACTTGCACCATTATGATCAAGAAAAATCCCAAAAATAAAAAACCCAAATTCATCCTAAAAGTTCTAAGGCAATCTCAGCAACAATACTAGCAAGATTAAACAAATTTCGGTTCCTTTCCGGGAGCTGAGACGGATCGACCGGCGGCGTATTAAACTGTTGTTCACAATCACCAACATTCAACATGACCAACGTTGCATCAACCAGCACACTATGATAATCACCGTTGCCCAACGATCCCATCAAAGTAGCTATGTACCCCGCAGCAGTGTCATAGGATGCGACACACGATGTATATCGGGCATTTAATTGAGGATCGGTTGCTTGCTCTGCAAGTAATTTGACAATCGGTAAAGTTTGTTGGGCACTATCACTTGTCAAGTTTATGGTGTACTCTGCGAGGTCGCGGAGGTTTGTGGTGGCAATACGTGGATTGGATTTCAATGTTTGGAAGCAAAACGAAGAGTTTTGTGTGTTTGAACAGAGATCTTTGAGCTTGTCATACGTTATTTTGTTATCCCATGACTGAGCAACATAGAGTTGAGTGGTTATGCATGGAAACATAAGTAAAATGGAGAGGATGGTGATGATGGAAAAATGACTTGTCATCTTGATGGGGTTTTTTTTTTTTTTTTTTTTAAATAAATTTTCTCTACTTATGATTTCAATAATTTCTTGAACTAATTTATAGAGTAATTGAGAAATGAAATAAGGAAAAAACGTATTAAATTTTTATTAGACTTTTCATTTTCTCTTCCGTAATAGAATTTGCTTGCCCAGCATAATCCTTTGGGAATTACCTTCCAGATATGTCATTTAAACATTTAAATACATGGATATGGATATTGAATGTTATTTAATACTCTTGAAACAATAGGATTTACTGTTTGACATTTACATTTGCAAAAATGTTATGGATTATGGAAATGTATTTTGAATCAATGTTTTAAGAACTAGACCAGACCGGTCGGTTCAATCAAAGAACTGGTGACCGGTCTTAGTTTTGGTGCGGATGATCCACAAAAATCGGATTAGGCCAAAAACAGTCATTGTTTGCAAAAAAGGGTAAAACCAATGGTTCAATCGGTAAAACCGGTCTCGATTCTAGACCAATCCGGTGGTTTTTTTTTTCTTCTTCTTTTTGTTCTTTCTTATATATTTATATACATTACTTCATGACTCTCCTCTCATGAGAAGTAGTCTCATTGGAAGTTTGAACAAATTATGAACGTCTATTCCTATTTATAGAGAAAAAATTGTTCAAGAAAACCTAAAAATTCAATGTGGGATTCAATTAAATTGTTTGAATCATATTTGATTGGAGAGAGATTTGAAAATTTCATTCCCTTCCAAAATTAAATCTAGCATTCAATCAATTACTGGATTTAATTTCTAAAGGTCCTATTTGGAAATAACTAAAAGAGTAATATTAAGGACCACAAATGACTTACCAAGTAGGTGTTTGGCATGCACTAAAAAAATGTACTTTTTTTACATACATACACTTATTTAGGTCATATCAATCAACATCTATCAATATTTATCAACATTTGCCCTCTATTTTTCTACCCACTTTCTCTACTTTTCTACATATTTTTTTATATAAAAAGTCAAAAAATATACTTATTTAGAACATCCCAAATCACCTTTAAATATTCTACACAATGTTAACATGGGTATATGACCCATATTACATGACACCTACATGAGTGCCATCCGCTTGTGAGTATGTAACAAAATAAATCATGAATGTTTAATTTTATCAATTTAAATCTTAATAGTTTGATTTGTTTTCAATCTAAAATATTTGTCTATTTTCGTTAACTAAAACCGACCAAAAAAATATATATTTTAGTCATTAAACTTAATATAAATATACATAAAATATTTAAAAGACTCATTTTTATTAGTTAATGACTAAAATATTTATTTAGATTATGAATTTTGAGTAGAAAAAAGAAAACAAAAATGTAAGGAAAATATAAATAAAAATTTAAGTTAATTTTTTTTTAAAATTTTATTTTTTATTTTCAAATCTCTCTCTAATTCATAAAATAAATTTAATTCTCTCTTGTTTTCTTTCTTTAGTTAAATTTTTTATTTTTTATACATGTGCACTTTTAGCAAGAGAGTAAGATAAAAAGTAAAGAAACAAGTGAATAGCATACTGGTACAATTTAATAAGGCAATGAATGTATAGATGTAATTTTGTATTTAATAAATAACGTATATTTTTATTTTTTCTAATTTTTAAATTGTTGCGATGCATCTCGTAAGTTTGTAAAATAAACTTTTTCTAATAAAATTTGAATTTAATAAAAAAATCCGAATTAAGTCTAAACAAGCCGAATCCCATCCAAAGCCCACAAGCCCATATTTTGAAGCCTATGTGCATAGGGATGGCAATTTCAACCCGGCCCGACGGGGACCCGATCCCCCGGCCCCGATTATAACGGTTTTTCCCGAAAATTATCCCCATAGGGCCGGGGATGGTATTAAAAATAAAATCCCCGACTGTTTTCGGGCCGGGGACGGGGATAGATACCCCAACCCCGGCCCCGGCCCGGCCCCGTCCCCGAATCACCCCCGCATAACTCCCCGAATATTCTTCCGAATATTCCTCATATATATGTGTAATGTTTGACTCTGCTCTGCCTCACTCCAGTCACTCACATGCATTTCAAAACATGGATTTCGTTTATCTCTCATGGTCTCAGCCTCTCTCCCCCTCTCTCTCTCTCTGCGCAGCTGCTCTCACGGCGTCGCCGTCGTCCCTCCATCGCCGATCTCCCTCCTCCCATCACCGCCGATCGTCAGCCTCTTCCCCATCGCCGCTGTCCGTTGTCTCTCCTCCACACAGCTGCTGTCCTCCTCCTCCCCCCCTCCCCATCGCCGTCGTCCCTCCCCCGATCGCCGCTGTCCTCCTCCCCCCTCCCCATCACCGTCCGTCAGAGTCACCCATCTTCCTCAGATCTAGTTCAAAACCCCCAGATCTGGTACGATCTATACAAAAATGGACATTTGTTTGATTTTTTTTTTTTAAATTATTTTTTGTTGGTGATAATGATGATGTTGATGATGGAGTTTCATTTGTTGGTAACAATTTGTTGGTGACAATTTCTGAAATGGGTTTTGTTGATGATAATTTCTGCACTTTTTTTTTTTTTTTTTTTTTTAACGCCGGGGAATGGGTTGATGTTGATGATGGAGTTTCCTTTATTGTTGGTGACAATTTCTGAAATGGGTTTTGTTGATGACAATTTCTGCACATTTTTTTTTTTTTTTTTTAAGGCCGGGGAATGTTCGGGGTCGGGGAAACCCGATCCCCGTTAGGGGACGGGGGCGGGGACGGTGATAGGGTCCCCGTCGGGGATCGGGGCCGGGGCCGGGGGGATTTCCACTATCGGGGATCGGGGACGGGGAGTGCGATCCCCGGCCCCGCCCCGCCCCGTTGCCATTCCTATATGTGCAGGGCCTATGCTTTTGAAATTTATCATAGGCCAGCTACAATCCAATGAGGGATTCTATTCACACTTAAAAAATCATGAGAAAATTACTACATAGTCCTATGTAGGATCTATTTCCCTTTTAATTTTATTATATTTTTAATAGACTAATAAGTCTATAATTTTTTAAGTTTTGTATGCAGAGGCTCCATTTTTTATTTTTTTATTTTTCAAATGACTGTATTATCCTTTAATTTGATATATATATATATATATATATACGTGAAAAATCAAATATTCGCATCTGAGATCTCGATCTCTCTCCGTTATGCCGATCTCTTTGTGCTGTGAGGTCGATCTCGTTGTGTGATATGAATCTCTGTGTATAGGCAATCTCTGCGTACTCTATGTGTGTGTGTGTCTGTGTGTCTGTGTCTCACTCTGTCTCTATCTGTCGATACATATATGTATATATATATATAGATAAGCAAATTTGCGTGATATTTGGTTTGTATTTGACAATGTTGTTATAGTTCTTTATTTTGTGATAAACTTTATTTATTTGATACTTATTTTGTGATTTTTGTATGTGATATAGTGTAATAATTTTGATTTTGTTGATTTTGTCTGTTGTATAGTGTAATGTGTTTTGAAGTTGTAGTTTAGAATTGTGAATTCTGAAGTTTTGATACTGATATGTTGTAACTGTATAATTTTGTAGTTTGGAATTGTGAATTATGAAGTGTTGATACTAATATGTTGTAACTGTATAATTTTACAATTTGGAATCTGTGAACAATTGTTTGCTGATTTGTGATTTTGTAGTATGGAGGGGTGTTTCATGTTAATGTGCAAATACAGTAATTCTTGTATTGCTATTAAGATTAGTGAGAGATGTAGTTATCATGAAGTTGTTGAGAAAATATCAGCGAAATTCAAGGAATTGAATGTTGGTAACTTTTGTTTATTTTTCTCTATTCTTGGATATTCTAATTGTATTGTTGAATGTGATGATGATTTGGGGAATATGATGTCAATGGTAGATTGTAGTGGTTCTTATGTTGTTGATGTCGTTGTGGGTGATAAGAGAATTGTGGAGGTTGATGATAATTCTTCTAGGATTGATTCTGTAATTTGTGAGAGTTCTTTGGTTAACAATTGTGATGATTTTGGTGGTTTGTTGCCTAGTTTTTATCCAGAACCAGAGAGAGTTTTATTGTCTGCTAGTTGGAAGGGGATTATACACAGTGTTGGTCAAGAATTTGAAGGTGGAGTACCGGGTTTCGCATTGCATTAACTAAGTATGCAGTTGAATGTGATTTTGCAGTGAATTATTTGAAAAACAATTGTCAAACGCTAGGACTTTTATCACTTGAATTCTCATACAAAAAGTTGAAAATTCATAACGAATTACAAATTCATAACCAATTACCACTTAAATTTCCATTTACTGATTTAATCCCAAAATAAAAAAACCCAAATTCATCCTAAAATTTCTGTAGCAATCTCAGCAACCATACTAGCAAGATTAATCAAATTTTGGTTCCTTTCTGGGAGTAGAAACGGATCAAATGGCGGCGTATTAAACTGTTGTTCACAATCATCAATATTCAACATGATCAATGTTGCATCAACCATCACACTATACTATGATAATCGCCTTTGTCCTTTGATTACCCATAGCAATTTCATAGGATCCGAGACACGATGTGTATCGAGCCTTTGTCCTTTGACAATCGGTAAAGTTTGTAGGCAACTGTTACCTACCTGTCAATCCAATGGTGTACTCCGCGAGGCAACGGAGGTCTGTGGTGGCGATACTTGGATTTAATTTCAATGTTCGGATGCAATAAGTAGCGTTTGTTGCATGTGCGCAGATATATTTGATCATATAATTTGTTTTTTTGTTATGCCATGGCTCAATAACATAGAGTTGAGTGGTTATGTATGGAAACATTAATAAAATAGAAAGGATGGTGATGATGGAAATAGGACTTTGTCATCTTGATAGTTTTTTTTCTCTCTACTTGTGATTTCTATACTTTTTGAACTAATTTATGGAGTAATTGAGAAATGAAATAAAGAAAAAAGTATTAAATTTCATACATAATCCATTAAAAATGCATATAAACTAATGATATTATCACATCATTCTTATAGAGTTTTTTGTATGAATAGAATTTTCTCAAAATGGATGGATTTAGTGTTCTTGAAGTAATAGGCCTTACTGTTCAACATTTACATTTGCAAAAATGTTATGGACTATGGAAATGTATTTTGAATCTTACTCCGAAAGTGAGTATGTGATGTAAATTTAAAGTCAGTAGACATGAATTACACCCACGATGATTTTAGACCGTTGATTATTTTTCACCATAATTTTCTAGATAACCTTTCTAGATTTGTAGTATTGTTATTTACATAATTTCTAAAGATCTTGTTTGGAAATAACTAAAAGAGTAAGGTTAGGAACCACAAATGAATTACCAAAGACCTAGGGGTGAGCATGGTCCGGATTGAGATGAAATCAGGACCAATCCGTTATCTAGGGTTCTTGAAAAATTGGAATCAATCCAATCCGTTTAAATCATGTAATCAATCCGAACCAATTCATTTAAACACGGATTGGATCGATTTAGGATCACGGATTCACATAATTAAATAACAAACAAAAATATAGAACATTTTAATTTCATAAAAATATAAACATAGTATCATATTAGTTTCATTATAACAACATGTATTTCTATAATAGCGAAATACTGTTATAAAATTTAAACAACTACAAGAAAAACTGATTCCACCATAAGTATTTAGACCATTACAAATTAAAATTAAAAACTAACAAATAAAAACAATAAAAGAAGATACTATGTAGGTTTAGGTTTGGATTTATGGTTTATATAGAATAAGAGAAGATATTATGTAGGAGGGTGTATAATATAAATATAGGTTATTTGTATACGGTTCGGATCGGTTCCAATCTGGAGCCGTGGGGCTCAATCCAGAACTGATCCATGGATTACGGAATTTTAATTTTTTAATCCAGAAATGAACCACGAATTCAAAAAATCAATTCAAACTTACCGGATTGGATTGGACTAGATCAAATTACAAATTTCACGGATTCCCTTCTCAGCCCTACAAAGACCTACACTATATGGGACCTACATGAGTCTCGCCCGATGTGAGTATTCAATAGAATATTTACCAATTAATCATTTGAGAGCCAATTTTTTTATTGAAAAAGTCAAAAAAATTAAAAGACTAACAATTTTATGGATTTTGTTAACAAATACCATTAGAACACTATACAATTTTATGAATGCATTAAATGATATTAATTAATTCCACTATATAGAAGGTATACCAACACTAACAAATACCTTTTTCTAGTAAGACCAAAATACTTTTTATTCATTTTTTTCTATTTTATCTTTTTCTTTTTCTTTTATCATTTTATAACTAACATATTAGAGTAATATTTAGTTAATGATGAAATACACCAATATTTTTTTTTAACCATATTTAATCAAATTTTTTGGGTGAATATTTTTAATCAAATTTACCCCATACAAAAGCAGTAAAAAATGAGGCACATAATAAAAAGTTGAAGGGGCAAAAAAATTTTGAGCATATCTTTCATCATAAATAAATTTATTATGGGGCAAAAAATATTTTATCAAAAAAATTAAAATTTCTTTTCATCATAAATAAATTTATTGTGGGACAAATTTGATAAACATTATCATCATACTGCTACGTATCAACTAATGTGAAATTAATATCTCATCCATAATTTTTTTTTTTGTCCCTTCAATTTTTTATTATATGTCTCATTTTCTGCCACTTTATTATAGTAAAAATTTTATTAAAAATAAAATTATTGTTGTATTGGACCATTAGCTAATTAATATTATGTAATATATTCATGAAAAAAATACGAAAGTGATATGAAACAATAAAAATAAATAAAAGGACAAAATAAAGAGAAATACATAAAGGGGTATTTTGGTCTCTTTAAGAAAAAATTAATTATCATAATGTTGTATATTTACTTTTTATAATGGTAGAGTTAATATGTATCATTTAATGCATTCTTAATCAGTGTTCTAAAGACACTTATTAATAAAATTCAAATTTTATTAGGTGATGTTAGGGATCTCAAATAATCCACTAAATCTCTCACATGGGTATGAGACTCTCACATGTGAGTTTGTATATGTGTGGGTCCCACACCTATGTGAAAGGTTTGGTAGAAATTTTGGTAAATTATTTGGAGTCTATAACATTTTCTAATTTTTAGTGAGTCATGTTAGGGACTCCAAATAATCTACCAAACCTCTCATGTGGGTGTGGAACTCACACACATGTGGGTTTGTGTGGATCTCACACTCATGTGAAATGTTTGATAAAAAATTTGATAGATTTTTTGGGATCGATTTTGTTTTCCATTGAAGCTTTCAATGAGATTTTAAAGGGAGAGAGAGAGAGAGAGAGAGAGAGAGAGAGAGAGAGAGAGAGAGAGAGAGAGAGAGAGAGAGAGAGAGAGAGAGAGAGAGAGAGAGAGAGAGAGAGAGAGAGAGAGGACAAAAATTAAAAGCTGTGGAAAAAATTAATTGTATAATTATGGATTATTCATGCAAAATAAATTAATAAATAATATTTTCCAAAAAAAAAAATTTGTTTTACATTCAAGCTTTTAATGAGATTTTAGAGAGAGAGAGAGAGAGAGAGAGAGAGAGAGGACAATTTAAAGGGAGAACAAAAAAAAAGAAAATTATTCATGCAAAATAAATAAATAAAAATTATTTTGCAAAAAGCAAAAAAGAAATCGATTTCCTTTAAAGTTCTTAATGGGAGACAAAAATAAATCAAAGAGATTTTAAAAATAAAAAATTATTGTTGAGAGTGGGATTTGAACCCACGCCCTTTCGGACCAGAACCTTAATCTGGCGCCTTAGACCAACTCGGCCATCTCAACATTTGGTCAATGAGTCTATTTTTAGATATTTAGTAAATGAACCATCCAATGTCTAACTTATATCCTTTTTAATATAAGCAGTGCTACATCTCCACAATTTCTTTCCCCACCATCCTCCTGGCAAGCAAAATTTGTAAGGTTGACCCACATTCAGATAATCCCTCAAAACTCTACTTACAGAACACACAAAATTTTAAAATAACAAAAAATAAAAGTTATAAGTTGCACCAAATAGAGCCCATAAAGCTATTATAAAAATGGGATTTGAAAAAGGTAAGATACACTACGGAAGTGATACAGAACTCTAGAAATAGAGTTCTAATTTGAGCTTTACTTACATGGCAAGAAATCAAAAACAAAAACAAAAATATAAATACACACATCACATCACAGGTAGAGTCGATTATATTAGAGCTCTCTTAGAGTTCTCCTTTTAAAGCTAAATCATTTTTGTATACACTATTGTCTCATTTTTTAAATGACTTCGACTCAAACCTGCATCTCAAAAATGTCAACAAGAAGTTTTACTATTTGAGCAAGCCACCATATGCGTTAGAGATGCCTTCAAAAAGAAAAAAAAATAGAAAAAAGAAAAAAAGGTAAACATCCTTAAAAAAAATTCATAAAAATTAAACATTTTCAAATGTTGGCTAACAATAACAACGTAGACTTACCATTGGATGATTAATTAAAAATCATATACCTTCAAGCTAAGTCAAGTAGTTGATCGGTTGTTTAAGTTTGATAAATAAAGCCTCAAAATATGTTCTAATTTTACTTCTTTAACTTTTGAGTGGATTTTAAACGAGATTTTAATCAAGTTGATGAGTAATAATTGTTTTTTTTTGTTTTTTAATAATAGATATAAATTTATCGAGTTGAGCTTAAAAAATAAAATAAAATTTAACATGTATTCATTGCATTATTTTTTTATCTAACAAGTCGAATATAAATTGAATTTGAATAGTTTGATTTGCCATAATCCTATCCAAAGATCATATATGAATTAATTTAGTTCCCATACCCAAATGTTGCACTAGAAACATGCGAAGATCCATTCCTTCAACAGTTATTTAAAGCCAAAAAAATTATTAAACTTCAAAGAAACCCCTCTCCAATCGTGTCAAATTTTCAAAATTTGACAAACTAAATTTTCGCCATGTCAAATTTGTGCTAAAAACCCAACTGCTTTTTCCTATCAGAGTTCACTACTTCCACAAATCAAAATTCACAACTAGAAAATTCTACAACTATACAAAACTCAAGTACGAACTCATCTAGATTAGTGAGAGAAAGTACTCAGTTGATCTAAAGTAGATCATGCAGAAATTAGCTGAATAATAGTTGTGTAGGAAAAAAATTGACCACATTTTGCTGCGACAACTTGATTAAATAAAGCCTGAAACACACACAAAACAAGGGGGTGTTTGGTGTGAATTATAGGGGGTGATTATAGCTTATTTTAATTTGGAAATTTGTTCCAGACTATTTGGTGCAGCTTCTGCTAACATCTTTTTAGGCAGAAATAGCTTAAATAAGCTAAGAAAAACTAATTATTTAAAAGTTGGGGACTGAGGGCTTTTGGTTTTTGCTTTCTGATTATTAACTTTTAGCTTATAATAAGTTGCACCAAACAGCACCAAGGCACTCCGCTTGGTGGTCAACCAGAAAACTCTCTGATGCGTAAATCAATAAGCTTGAAAGCGATGGAGCAAGAGAGTTTATAGTGTAAATTGTTGCATACCTCTATCTGGGTTGAATTCCAGAGTTTGTACCTCTCAGGTATCTGTTGAAGGTGGTTGAGCTTCCATTGCCACTGCTTATATGAGCTCCACTTTATGTGGGATCGTGTTCCACACTCGCGGATTTCTAAGAATAGTTGGTCCGTGTTTGCAAGACCAAGCGTTGACCTAGTCTGGTTGTTCAAACTAACGTTCGTGCCCATAAACCACTTTGGTCTTCCAAACTAGCTAGTTCAGTCGCCATGACTAACTTTTTTCTAGCTTGGCCAAGAGGTCGCGCTCTAGTCCTATTCAGACTCAAGGATTTTGTAGTTCGAATTTAACTCCCAAAATGGTGATGTGAAAAACTTAATTGTGCAAAAATAACAAGTCACTATTAAAGAGGTATAATCAAAATATAATTTTTTTTGCACTGTAACAAGCCCCAAAAAATGACTTTTGGAATTGCTCTAATAAACCAAAGCTAAGTAACACATAACACATAATATAGAATCGTTTTAAAGAAATGCAAGGTACACACTTTGGGTTTATGATCATACCTTGTGCATGAAATGCAAGTATACACATGCTCTTCTTATTTGGGAGTTTATGTATATATTAGGCTGAAGCAATTGTAGGGCAACTCTCCCTTGGCAACTGACCATCCCAAAGATTAGGAACAGCTGCCGTTGGAGTGTTGCCCTATAACTGGTTCGCTTATTGAAAACCCTTTTCATATCATCTTGTCGCGCTACGATTTGAGGCCGATGGACCAAGTCGAGGGCTTTATAGGCTCCTTCATCCTTGCCTTTGGAGGGTTTAGAGAGCATATGCCACGGATATCCTTTGAATGATGCTTGCTTTTTCGCATCCATTGCAAAGCACTCCTTTCTTCATGAAAAAGGCTCGTTGCATATATGATTGTTTGATTCTTCTACTTAGCATGATTTCGATTCATCAATTAATGTTTTTAAAAAGAACATTCTCTCTCTCTCTCTCTCTCTCTCTCTCTCTCTCTCTCTCTCTGTGGTGGTGAAGGGAAGGTTATAAAGCAGTTCAGAGGGGATGCCTTCTTTTGATTGTGGTTTATGAGAGGTGGCAGCTGAACCTTGGGTCTTAGAGGTATATCCTTTTGTTATATTCTCCTGATTTTTTTTCATTTGCTTTTAGAGTAATTTTAGAACCAAGCTTGGCTCCCGTCCACTGTTTAGATTGGAGAGTCTAATTTGTCAGCTTGTTTTTTTTTTTTATTCAAACTGTTGAAATTGTAAAATTTGTCAAGTAAATTATCTATTGTAAAAATTAAGTTGTTAAGATTAAGGAATTTTTTTTTTTTGGAAAAAGAAAGATGATTTGCTCTGTCCTCCAAGTTGAACTATTAGTAGAATCATCAAAAATGAATCTAAAGTGGGCCCACAATCATATAAATTAGAAAAATATTTTAGAGTTCTAAAATAAGAGCTCTAATGGAGCTCTAGGGTTTGGTGGGTCCTATGTGAAGTGATATTTTGATTTTTTTATTTGTTTATTTTTTTTTTCATTACCCAAGTGTATAGAGCTGTGTTTAGAATTTCATTTTTAGGGATATATCACTTCTATATAAACTATATCCTCCAATCTAAAATGTGAATTAGAGTGTATATATGTGGCTCTACCCCAAGCCCATCTTAGTGAACCAAACTTTTCAATTTGTAAAATCTATCAAAAATTATTCATACAAAAAATAAATTATTAGACATAAGTAACTACCTGATTGAATCACATCTCTTAAAACAAAAAAATAACAACTATGTTTCCTCTTTTTTATTATTTTTTGTATAAATATCCTATCTACTTGATTATTTACATGAATAGACAATATTATCCTAATTCTATATATATATATACATGAAATGCATCCAAAAATAAATATTAAATAATAGGTCCCGCTTATCTATTTTTATTCAAGTTTAGCTGTAATCCAACCAGCCATGATTAAAATAAAAATGAAATAAAGTCCTTTTCAGATTTGTAATTCAAAAAATAAATAAATAAATAAAAAAATTAAATTAAATGACATTTTGTTTTGTTTTTAATTTATAAATTATATCATCTTTCAACATGTCTAGCTGTGGTTTTTAACGGAACAACATCAATGTGGAGAAAGAATGACTTTTTTTAGTTTTTTGGTCAACAACATTGATACATGAATTGAAAGTCAAAAAATTGAATATATATATATATATAGAACAATTACAAACAAATTACCCTAACAAAAAAATTTAAAAAGAGAACTTCAACACTGTTCAGAACCAAATCCATTTGGAAATTGAATTTGAATAAGGCAAACGAAAGGGAATTTTAAGTACAGAATTTTCCCTTCTATTGTTTGGTTTCAATGGGGAGAGAAAAAAAAAAATTTAAATTAAATTTTACAATATTCCTTTATTCCAAACAGTCAAAATCTTCTCCCTTTTTCTTTTTCTTTTTCTCTCTCTTCTTTGCGGGGGGGTACAAGTAAAACATTGAAAATCTCATTTTTAAGTACCAATCCCATGAAATCCCTTCATTCCAAACTAACTGCGAGGGAACCGGGCGATGATTTGGGACCTTAAAGGACATTTTCTCAATACAAGAGAAGAAACAACTAATAGAGAGAATTGTAGGTACAGCAGGTGGCAATAATAGAGGATATACAAATTAAGAGTGAAGGAAGTAGGGTTACGTTCAAGAGCCTACTCTCACCCAAGTACCCTGCCACAGTTATCGTCGCATCTGCAATCACTCGAGCAATAGTTCCAGCTTCAGTTGATAGCAATCCACCGTTGTAGGTCCCACGAGATAGCCTTGATGACATAACCCGAGAGAGGAGTGACAAGTTGACACCTGGATGGAAAGTAAAACCAAGTAAAAGGAGTAAGAAACCATCGATCACATTAATATGAGAATATAGGATTTCATAACATTTGTATTGACTATCTAGGGCAAGACCACCAAGAAACTGTCCATTTTATAGTTCATCAGATATATAAACTTACCCTCTAGTACTTCAGCAGACACGAACATAATGAGTCCTGAACAGACATATTGGGGCACAGAATACGGAATTACTATCTGGAAGCTTAGGAGTATGCCCAGACAAACCATAATTTCAGATGCTAATAAAATTTGCCTACAATCAGATCAACAAGAAATGAATCAGCAAGTCGTGATAGAAAAGATGTCATTACCATAAATTTGTGTGACATAATGAACAATAACAATAATTTATCTCATTGACAAATCTTGAAAAGTCGGGAAGCAAGCAGATGAAAAACATTTAACAAAGATTCTTGGTTTTAATTTACTTCTTAAAAAAAATAGATTTCTTGGTCATAATTCCTGCCACACCACGTCTGTAGCTGGGGGAGGGGAGGCTGGTTAAGCAGAAGTAGTTTTCAGGAGGAGAAGAAAAGATCAACTTGTTTTTTGAGTTATTCAGAAAAATGTCCGAATTTCATGGACAACCTGGGATTTATGCTTCGAGAAAAATAGTTCAATTTCAATGAGGAACAAACTAATGATCTAGTGATCTCTCTGTATGTAAAAGCACCAGTGCAAGCTTTTCAGATACATTAAAACAGAGAAAACCCAGTTTTTGGACTTCTGTAAAGAAATTTTTGATACTGAATTGTTTATTTAAACTGAGAGAGTTCAGATCAGCAAGTATAACAAAAGTCCAGCATTAAGTACAGATCAAAAGCACACCACCAAATTACCTGTCTTCAAACATGTTGCTGATGTAGCTTCCAACAACAATGTTTATTGGAAGAACTGTTAGGCCAAGACAAGCAAGAAAAATTGCCACTGTGCTCGTGGACCAACTGAAGTAGTATGTGGTGATGACACTAGATTCTGAGAGTAAAATCTCCATTGCATATTTAAGCATGAAGTAAATCAGCAATTGAACCTGAAAGCATAAGATAAATTCTCTGTGAGGTCTCACATCAAAATTAATTATGTTTTGGCTAAAGAAGCGCAAAGAGTGATGAAGACCTAAGAAAACTGACATCAGCATCCATATGGTTACCAAACTTAAGAGTCAGCTGTTTTGACTCACCCCAATGAAAATCGTAGACATAAAAACAATTCTTATCTAGAGATGGATTCTCTAAGCATTATTTTTTATTATTCAACAATGAATAGGTAGTGGCCCATGTCAACAACCCTTTAATCAGGAGGATTTACCAAATATGGTTGTGTTAAGATTACAATATAACCAATTAGCTACCTCACACGGGTATAAGTCTATCAGGTAATATAAAACGTCTCTACTGCTCTTACAAGCCAATAAATTAATTCATATTTCCGACACTTCTGCTCTTTCTTGTAGTGTTGAATATCTAGATTCATGTCCATAAAAACTACTGCCACCAGCAAAATTATTATTAGCCATTTTAAAAACAAGAATCCCCAACTTAAATTTTGTTGATGTCCAGTGAATTAGAGATTGTTGAAAATGAAAACTCAAGAGTCAAAACGTACCTTTACAGATGGAGTGAGTAATCTATATGCCGCTGCTAAAGAAGTGGCTGGTTGACGAGACTCCTCAGGAGCTTCTTCACTTCCATCACATTCTTGGTCATCATCTTCATCTTGTTGATTGGCTTCTGAACTATAGAGCAATGGTTGAGCAAGACCACTTTCAAGTGCATCATTCTCTACTTGATCTGCCATCCAAAACATCCATCATCTCTGACAGCCTTTTCAGATATTGACAAATGGAAGTATACATATATTATACATTTAGATATATAATTTAATTATTTTATAATCATAATCTGGAACACATGAGAAGACCGGCATTTTCTGAAGAACAGTTTGAGTGATTGACAAAGATTCAAAAAATAACATACTCATGCCCATATACAGGCCAGCACAACTTTTGCCTGACTTCTGTGGATTACATTAGCAAATATTGATTTTTTTTAATTGTATCAACTCTTTAACATACTAAACATTTTAGCTACTAAATTGTCTGGGAAAACTCAAATCAACACAACAAAGAAACAAGTGAGATACCTTTGTGTAGAGATAAGAAAGTGCAACACCCTAATAGTTTGAAGACTGTGGGCAACTAACGTGAGACTTACTAAATTACCAAAGTTACACTGATTTGGACATAGTATTCTATAGTAGATCCAAGTAAAACTTCAACTAATTCAACCACTTCTGCAGACCAGCTTAATAAAATTTCAAGAGTTTTAATCTTCTTCACATGCACACAAAGCGAATCATAGAAGTGAAAATACCAGCATTATGTCCTTCAGGAGTATGTTTCTGATCAGTCTCACGCGAAGGTTCTTTAAATGAGATCCATAACCATATTAGATAAAAAAGCCATGCTACAGACATAACCCATCCAGGCAAAGTATCTTGGTTAAATTTGATCTGGTAAATCTTGAAATTAGTTTGAAGTAAGCCAGCAAGTGCAGGGCCACAAGCCATTCCAAGAGCACTGGCACTAACAAAAGCTGCTGAAGCCTGCAAGCGGATTTTGAGTGGTACACAGTCGCTGATATAACGCCGGTTAACAGCTCTGGCAGAACCCAAGCTGCAAATTTGGAAAAACACATTTGTTTTGAAGTATGTTATGAGGTACAGTTACAATCTCAAATGCCACAAACTTGTTATGTCTAGGGCCCTAGGCAAAAATGAGGAAAAAAGTAACTGTGCACGAATTAGTGCATGTGCAATTGCTAAGGAAAGTAAAGCAAGCCACATTATCATAAGAAAATGATATCACTAATAACAGGTCCTCCTAATCATAATCTTATACTTCTTGCTTGAAGTTCTGTTCGGTTCATCAGCATATATTTTTACCTTTAATGTTTCTAGGAAAATGGATAAAAAGCACATGTTGCACCAGCACACCCAGAGGGGAGAGAGAGAGTGAGAGGCTTACCCACAAAATATACGGCCCATTAGAAGAACTGCAATTGAATTAAGGTCGTAAGCCAATGCATACATGATATTTCCCACAAGCAGAACTATACTACTAAATACTAAAGGTTTGAAGTATGATTTATTTGACCAAGCACTGAAATACACTGAAGAAAAGACCTGTGCAACGGCCATTGCACCAATCACAATCCCACAAACAGTTGCAGCAGCACCAAGGCTGATAGAATAGTCATCGGCTGTTGGAACAATGATATATGAGTTGACCATGTACAGAAATGTGTTTGCTAAGTTCAAGAGAAGCGACATAAAATGGTATGTCTGATCATCAGCATATTCCTCAGTTGGAGTAGGTAACTCTTCTTGCATTGTAAGTGCATGTTGTGCCAAAAAGTGAAGGAAGTTTGTTGAGTGTGTTAATCTGTCTACAGCTGCTTTTATGGATTCAATGACAGGATCCTGCAGATGAACCTTATCAGTAACAATACTAAGAAATAAGCAAATGCTGCTGTCCTATACAAGGTTTAAGATGCAATGTTGCATTAGCAGACAAAAACAACAATTGGAATGAACTGGATTAAGTAGAAGCAGATGTGAGAAAAACCTGTAGGGGCAGAGCCGGTTGGTCATAAATGGATAAGTAGCTTCCTTGACGGACCTGAAGATCTGCAAGATTGCGAGATACGGCTCCCACAACTGCCCCTAACCCCTGAAAGTTCCATTCATTGTGAGTGATAGGTTGATACACACAAACATGTAATTTCATTACACCACCTAGCTACTCTATTATTGCTCACCTACCCCAAGAATAAAACCAGCATCTAAGAAGAGTCCCATCTAGAAGCGTCAAGTATAAAAATGCCTAAAGTGCATAGAAGGAAAGGAAAAAACAAAACAAAAAAAACAAAAAAAAAAGGTACAAACAAACAAAAGAGAAAACAAAGCCATTGATGTGGGCACATTACCACATGCTTGAACACTTGTTGCAGCTGGGAATAAGGGTGATTAGCACGAGTTTTAACATAGTAATCAGTGAATCTATAGCCAAATCGTTTGTCAAACTTCTTAAGTATCTTACGCAGACCAATTGCATTCATCTCAACAAAAACCAGAAGCTTCAAAAGATCTCGTCCCACTGCTCTATAAGCTTCTCGTAGTTCGGATATCTTGGATATATCTGGCTGCTGTTGAAGAGAATCTTGCTGTTCTCCAAGCTTGACAATCCTGCTTGCAAGTAGTCCTTGTTGTTGCAACAGAAAAAGGACAATCTTTTCAATCTGTAATTATAACAAGGAGAAAGCATAAATTAAATATTCAACAAATGACAATAGGAAGAAAACAAATGTTATATATTCAAACTTAGGCATAAAATGGAAATTAGAATGCCGTGCAGAAACATGAAAAATCATATTTTGCAAAGCGCCTGCCTGTATGATATTGAACAAGCTTCTCAATCAGAAGTATCATACACTCACATGTGTACATATAAAAGGAACATTGTAATGAAGCTAACAAGACTCAGAAGTGTATGTCCATTAAATCTCATTATCATACAGGCAGAGCAAGAGGAAAATTTAAATAAATAAAAAAAAACACGGTTCTTCAAACGGGAAGCCACTCTGAGGTATTTGGCCTCTGATGAGACATTCAGAATCTTGATGGGACAACCATCTAACAAGAGCATTATGTTTCCTCGGTTATTTAGCAGGTTTGACTGGTCTACTATAGAATTTTCATTACAGGTACATGTTTCAAAGTTAAATCCAACTCTGCGGACCTTACTATCGCTTACAAACGAACACTTTTAGAAACAATTAGCCAACTTATATATTCTAGCATACCTGGTTATCCAGCATTCTTGAGAAATCTTTGAGAACATGTCGGCGTTCTATTGATCCAATTTGAATTTGGTGAGCATATTGCTTTACTTTCTTCTTCATTAATTTGTAGTTGATGTAATATCTGAAATGGCAACAAATTAGAGAATATTAAAAAGATATTCTATGATAAAATCAATAATAATCAACCAGCCTATTCCAAGTTTTGATTTATGACTCATTGATTTTTCACTCCACAACCAGGTATGCTGGATCATGCATCTTCACATATACAAACAGATTGATGGCCATATTCTGCTCAAAGGAATAAATTTAATTTTTATATTCCACTTGGGAACTCGTACATAGCTGATAGCACCATAGTTGGTTAGTGCCAATTGACAAGAACTTGGATCTTTTCCACCTCATATACTGTTAACATCTATTGATTTGGAGATCTATTAATTCACAAAATATAATAGCCAATTAACTAAGATCATCATAGGCTACAGAATTAGCCGAGGAAAGAATTAACTCTAACTTAGTTATAGCTGGATAGGACATAATGTATAACATCCCACTCCTAGCATGCCAACTTTCGTGATAAAACATGAGAATGAAAAGATACTTGTCTTGTCACTAACCAATGACTGGCTAGAAATTGAAATTTCTTTTTCTTATTTTTCAAAGAAAAATATCATGACACCTAGAAAATGCACATAGGTAGTAAGCAACAGAAACTAGTTCAAACCAAAATACATGTTTACATACCCTTGCCATTCTTGAATTTGTCTTTCCTTCAACTTTTTCCCAAAGTTAACCATCTCTCACTGCATAATTGATACGAGAAAAATAAAATGGCTAAGTATTAATATTTCAACGGCAAGAAATCAACCAGTTCAAGTGTGCACATAATCTGATATGATGCTTTCCAACAAAGATCACTATTAATTTGCTACCTTGTGTTGCAAAATTAGTTTCTTAAAGAATGCAACAAATAAGTTATAGCCTTTTAAGGTTGATGTCATTCCCTCATTACATAGCTTAAATGTGAAGTCAAATAAATAGGACAAAAACTATCATTATATACCATAAAATATAACCAAAACAAGCAAGACAGACTGGTCAATAAGCAATTTATTCGGATAAGCACATATCTACCCAACCATTGGTATTAATGCCTGTACGAACTTCGTATGCAGAATTCTATCCTCACTCCCATTAAGAAAATTATGTCCACCAATGTTTTAAAGAATGGAAACAACTAGCCTGCCCGACCCTCCATGAATAGTTTTCTGGTCAGTGAAGTGTTCAATCAACTAAAGCACACAATTGAGGTTGTAATACTTTAGAGTAACTAACTATACACAACTTTTTGCTTTTATGTGTCATTATACATCTTTTAGAAGTCACGAAGAGACATTTTAGAACAATTATATCAATAATTGAAATGTCCAATAAATAAGCATTGACTCAGCCATGTTCAATTTGGTTATATCAGCAGAACATGCCCTTTAAATTTCTCATGACTGGGTCTCCAAAAACCTAGTCTGGATATACATACGTGATATACTTATCAACAAATTAACTACATATGTAGCACAAATCATCAAAATCACACACTTGAGGTTGTAAAACTCCCAAGTAACTAACTTTACACAACTTTCTGCAATTTTTGTGTGCTCATACTAGTCTTATAAAGTCCAAAAAAAAAAAAAAAGAGAAGACATTTTAGAACAGTTGTATCAATAATTGAAACGTTCAATTTGGCTGATTCAGCAGAACATGCCCATCAAATTTCTCATCACTCTTCAATCTCTGAAAAACTAGTCAGAATATACATACATACGCGGTACTCATCAACAAATTAACTATGTATATAGCACAAACTAGTCTTTTCTTAATCAAAATACATCCTCCCCTTCGACCACTTATATAAAAATCATTGATAGTGTTTAGGGCCTGTTTGATTAGTAGGATTAATAATGAAGAGATTAAAATCTATGAAATTAATGTAAGATTGGTTATGTAACTCAATTAGCGAGATAAATAATTTCCTCTCGTCCACGTTTATTTTGCAATAGATATAAAAATATATAATCCTATGTTTTGCGTTATTAATCGTATCCATGGATTAATAATAATCTCAATCTTATACTATAATTAGACCAATCAAACAAGTCCTTACAGTACAAAGACAAATTACACAGCCATAACGAGAAGCACAATGATTGACAAGAAAGCTGAAGAACAAAACATGTATAATACATATAAAAAATATGTATATAGACTAGTTAGGAATTCGAGTACCTTTTTTTTTTCTTCCTTCTGAGAGCTTCGATGTGCATCAACAAACAGAGGAATTGAACTTGAGCGAAGAGAGTAGGGAATGAGTGCAAAACGATGAGAGATTCAGATTCGAATCAGTGAGGATGCGAATCGTGGTGTTTGGATCAAGAGAAAGTGGAATTGCTAGTTGAAGAGAATTCGGATCTTCTGAAAAGAAGATTTGAATTTTTGGTGAGTGAATCAATAATGGTGAGCTTGCTAGATTGGTTATTGTGGATACATGTACCATGTGCGTGCTCATATAAATTCTAGAGAGAGAGAGAGAGAGAGAGAGGGAGGGAGGGAAGGGGAAAACTATTCAATATTTCTAGCACGTCACCTGTTTATATTTCTCGCTAAT
The DNA here is from genome assembly GCA_036172215.1 of Camellia granthamiana. Lineage (NCBI taxonomy): Eukaryota > Viridiplantae > Streptophyta > Magnoliopsida > Ericales > Theaceae > Camellia > Camellia granthamiana. Next base: position 10,339,482 of record CM069913.1, on the reverse strand, counting down.
TTTTTTTATAATTACATATTTTAATTAAAAAAAATTAAAAAGTGATTATAAATTTTCATATCACTCACTTTATTAAAAAATAATATTAGAGATTACAAAAGCTTTATCAAAATCTTTACAAAGGTTTCACATAAATATGGGATTCACAGTATCATGTGGGTCTTATATAGATCCCATATTATGTAAAACATTTAATAAAAAATTTAACAGAACTTTTGAGATTTTTAATATTTTTGTTTTATAAAAAATTAAAAAATTATTAAAATAGTATGTTTCCAAATGAAGCGTTAGTCACCTAATACAAAATCATGATATTACATTTTGAACCAATCACAATAACTTAGACCACCATATGATCATGGTCTAGAAGCATCCAATAACTACTCGAGGGAAGGAAGGGAGGGAGGGAAAGGTATTGCAGTGCTGGCGGTGACAACTTGACAAGGATGTGGCAAAAATGTATTGAAACTGGAAATAAGAATTTTAAAATATCTTCTCTTCAATTGGAGAAGATTAAAAAAAATAAATGAATAAAAAGTTAAGACTTTTGAAATATATATATATATAAATAGAATATATCCATGTTTATTATTATTGTAAACTATTAAGTATTATTATTTTTTTAAATATTTGATAGTATAATGTATGTTATAAAAAAATAATTTTAATTTTAATTTTAAATTAAAATTAAAATTTTATTTTAATTATTTATTTTGATAATATTAACACTATCGTTTTATAAAATTGTTACTTGAATACTTATAATTTTAGTTAAATTCTTTGTGTATTTTGATAATTTTAGTTATATCGTATTATAAAAGTATAATTATCATATAATAATTTGTATGATATATATTAAATTATAAAATAATAAAATAAATACTTATTTTGATATTAAAAATAATATTTAAATTAGGAAAAGAATTAGTAACAAGTAATTCTCACTATTTAATTTTTTTTATATTCATTTGAAAAATAAAATATGTAGAAATAGAAATTATATAAAATTCATAAAAAAAAATTAAATATAAATATATTGTACTTAGATTATCATATAATGATTTTATATGATATACATATACATATTAAATTAAAAGATTGTAAAATAAACACTCTTAATTCAATTAAAATATCAATTACATAAAAGAAATTGAACAACGACTAACAAAAAAAGAATCACATAACAATATCTAAAGCTAAAAAGAAAAAAATAATGAAAACATCCAACCGATAGATACATTTCAGTGTGTGAACTGATTAATCATCTGTAATATAATGTCAAAATATAAAAGAACTTACTGTTCAACAATTGAAAAAGTAACTTAAGCAGTAAATTTAAATTTTAGAGATTTTTCGAGAGTATTATTGTTGTGCAAATTTTTCAAGAGTTGTGATTATATAAAATAAAGTATAATTTCATATTTATAATCCCTATAAAATTTAAATGACAAATCCATGATATAGAATAATGTAGAATTGGTATTGGATATAGAACAATGCACAGAAAAATAAGAAGAAAAAAAAGGCAATTTAGCATTAAAAAAAACTAGCATATCACTCGTGTTATGCACGGATTGTGTTTACAATTATCTATATATGTGAATTGCAATTTTTAAATGTCTTCTTTTTTTCCTTTTTTATATTATATTAAAGTTTAATATTTTGATAATAATCATATGTGTTAAACTTTTCAATGAATTAAATGTCTTTTTTTATTATTATATTGTATTGAAGTTTAATATTTTGATAATAATCATATGTGTTGGACTTTTTAAGAAATTTAGCATTTATTAACTTTTTTTAATCCACATGTCTTTCCACATGCCTGCATTTATTAATTTGGTCAAAATTTCTCGATCAGCATTTAAAATCTCTTCATACAAATAATTATAGATACAATCTGTGTATAATTACTGCAGTACCATTTTTAACTTCTCCCATACACTATGGTTAGTGATAAGATTGTTAAATTATTTTTATAAAAAATCTTAAAAAACATAATTTATATATTAAAAAAAATCTAAAACAAATATAAATATCTATAATTATCCCATGCATAGCATGGGTGATAGGCTAGTTATCTATATATGTGAATTATGATTTTAAATGTCTTTTTTTTTTTTTTTTTTTAATATCTTCTTTTTTTCCTTTTTTATATTATATTAAAGTTTAATATTTTGATAATAATCATACTAGCCTATCACCCGTGCTATGCACGGGATAATTTTAGATATTTATATTTATTTGAGATTTTTTTTTAATATGTAAATTATGTTTTTTTAAGATTTTTTATAAAAATAATTTAACAATCTTATCACTAACCATAGTGTATGAGAGAAGTTGAAAAGGGTACTGCAGTAACTATACACGGATTGTATCTATAATTATTTGTATGAAGGGATTTTAAATGCTGATAAAGGGATTTTGACCAAATTAATAAATGCAGGCATGTGGAAAGACATGTGGATTGAAAAAAGTTAATAAATGCTGATTAGGGAATTTGACCAAATCAATAAATGCTGAGTTTTTTTTTTTTCAAATAAAAAATTTAGAAAATTTAGATTGGGATATTGAAACTCCCATATGCCTTGGGGGTTAAAAACTCCTTTTGCTTAATATATAGTATAAATCTTAATACCCTTGAAAGAATTAAGAAAAAAAAAAGTGAAACGCAAAATTGGTATTGAACTTGTGAATTATCTCAATTTATCATGAAAATATATGGAAAAAAAATATTTATCAAATGGAGTACATATAAAATAGGTAAAGTTAATATAATTAAAATTAGGTTTGAGTTTGTATAGTAATTAAAAAAATACATGTTAACATGACTCTCTTAAAAAAAAAATAAACCCTTATATATGTCATCTAAGTACAAAAAAAAAAAAAATATTACTTTTAATAATATATGTACAGAAATGCCTCATACACCCACTGGGGGTCGACCCCCAGTGAGGTGGCGCCCTGTGATTGGGCGAAAAAATAGTTTTTTTTTTTTTTTTTTTTTTTATGTTTTCAGCGAATGAGAGCTGGACAGCTCACTGGGGGTCGGAAGCGCTGTTGATATATGTATATATGATTACGAACAAGTGAGGCTAAATATTTTTATTTTTTTATATTCAGATGTTCAAGTATTGTCAGTGGACCCAACTCGTGTTTAAGATCTTAAATTTTGTTCAATCAACCATTGGAGTTAAACAAATCTGTTTCATACTTACTCAAAATAAAAATATACAAAATATTATTGGTTACTCAAAGATAGAGTTCTTGTTTTTTGGCCAATCTCAAAGCTAGAGTTCAAAATTGAAACGGATGACTTTACAACTCAATAAGTGAATTTGTCATTACATTAACAACCATGTCCCACTAACGAATATATTATTATTATTATTAAAAAAAGAGATTTGGAGCAACCCTAGATATAACTCATTAAAATCAACAATTAAAACTTCAATAAAATCATTAACTTTTCTTTATATAAAAAAAAAATAAATAAATAACAACTTAGCTTCATTTAGTAAGATTAACCTTCCACAGAATATTTATATAAAAAGATCGTATAAAATTATACAAATTCCTTCACTTTTTTTTTCTTCTCGTCTTTTGAATGGAGAAAATCAATCCAGACTTTGGTAGCATAATTTTAAATAAATTTTGAAGTATGAGTTCAAGATCACTAACATACTATTTTCACTTAACTAAGATAACTACTATTATGAATACAGCTCCGATTTGTAGCTCGAATTTTCTGTGGCTCGAGCGGCCTGAAATCACAAAACGACGTCGTTTTAGGATTTTTTTTTTTTTGGGCCCCTTTTCTTCATTATTTTCCATAACTCAGAATTTTCCATAACTGAGAAGAAGAAGAAAGAAGAAAAGAGAAGAAGAAGAAGAAAGAAGAGGTCATCAACAAACACACACACACACACATCTGAAGATCATCATCATCAGCATCATCAACAACCAACACACACAAGCAGAACCAGCACAGAGCATCATCTGGAGATCATTAGACACACAAATCAAACCCCCCCTAACACACACATCTGGAAAATCAAACCCACACACACATACACACAGAGAGCAGCAGCAGAAGCACCCGCACACACAGAACCAGCACGAGCCTCGTCGGCGACAGCACCAACCTCGTCGGCACACACAGAAATCGGCGATATGGGTCGCAATATGGGTCTCCTCTCTTTCTCTCTTTCTCTCTCTCACTCTCTACTTTGCTTATCTTTTTTGTTTTTGTTTTTTAATTTGAAATGAAACGTAAAACTGATGAATAACAAACAAGGTGTAGAAAGATACGTGGGTGGGTATAAAAGTCGGGCCATATTCGAGCCACGATATTCGAGCTACCACTCTTTTCTCATTATGAATATTACTCTAACATCACTCTAAATGATTTATATATATATATATATATTCGATTTGTTAATATTTTCATTAGACACTTGTAACAACCCTTGATGTACATTGTTGAGGATAAAAATATACAATGGAAAGGACAAGAAGTGGGCAATAGAGTAATTGGCTCATAGGAGGGCCATAATTCACTACAAAACAAGAATTGTCTTTTTGTTTTTTTTTGTTTTTTTGTATTCTCGGCCTAAGCCCAAAACAAAACTAACTACTAATAAGACGGGGACATCCCACCCCATGTTTGTCATCCTCGACTAACCCAGCCATAGACGGTGGCATTTGAACCAAGGTTTCTCCAGAGGCGGTCAGCTAAAGAGCCTCTTTAGTAAATCTGTCAGCACAAGAATTTGCTTATCGCCAAATTACTTGGAGGTCCCATTGCCAATCTTGATTCAGCAGTTCCCATATCGCTTGGCACAAGTTGAATTGAGGATGAAGGGGACTTCGCAATTTGATTGACTGCACTGCGTCAGAGGAGTCTGACTCCAGGATGATCTTCCGATGCCCATTCATCCAGGCTAACTTCAAACCACACCAGATGCCCCATAGTTCAGCAACTAAAACAGTTGCCTGGCCCACAAATCGTTCGAAACCAATAATCCAATTACCCACTTCAGAGCGAATTAAAACCCCCATACGAAGCTTGGCCAGTTTGCTCTGAAACCGCACCATCGACATTTACTTTAATCCATCCAGCCAAAAGAGGGGTCCAAGAAACCGTAATTAATGATGGGACTTTATTCCCTTGGATGCAGGCCTTAGCAGCTTGGTACTCACGGGCTCGCCTCTTCAAGTACTCAACCAGGCAATAAGTTTCTTTAAACTCAACATCATGTACCTGGCTATTATGCCAACAATAATTTTAGGGATCACGAAAAATATATCATAAAATTTATCATGAAATTTTTTTATTCCTTGATTAGTGTGTGATTAGTGTGTGATGTTTTATTGTATGAGTAATCTAAAGGTAGAGAATCTTTTATGATTATTTTCATGATATTTTTTTCATGATCCCTAATATTACTCTTATGCCAAAACCATAAAGAAGAAAAAGTAGCCATGAACAGTAAGGGCCAATTCTCGAAAAATGACGTGGACCATGTTGGGGTGCCCAAGTTTAGATCCATCTATTAAGTTAGGAAAATGAGTGGAAACTTTAATTAGAGCTACCACTAATGATGTGGCAGTGGGTCCCACTCACTGCCACAGTATGTGTTGTGTCTGTTTGTTTGTTTTTTTTTTTGTTTTTTTGTTTTTCTTTTATTTTTTCATCTCATTAGTGGTGGGTTTAGAACTACCAAATTAGTGGTCTCTATCATTATTAATTAAGTTAAGAGGAGTGAGAAGAAAAGCAACCAATGAAAAAGGGGAATAAGTTCACAACAATGATCAAGAGCTCTAAAAGTAGAGCTCTAAAAAGAGCTCTAAAAGTAGAGCTATACTAAGCTGGCATATCCAAAAAAAAAAAGAAAAAAAAAAATTTCAAGCAAAAACATCACACCAAGCTGGGCCCCACACAGTTCCCTGTCATTAGTGCATGCTTTAGAGCTCTTGTCCTAGAGCTCTCAAGCATTTTTCATAAGTTCATGCCAGTTTTTTTTTACCCGTTGACAATTCCTCATTGCATGAAGAGTGGTCTCGCTGTGATGGGCACACAATGGTCATGTTGCGTCAAGAGTGAGTTGTCGTCTTACCTTCATAGCATTTGTGAGTAGGCAATCATGTCAGACTAGCCAAGTAAAATACTTCCACCAATGAGGACCCATTGATTTCCATATCAAACTCCATCCAGTATTAGGCTTATTGAGCGATGATTGCTGGCGGAGACAATTATAAATAGACTTTGTTGAGAAATTTCCTTTGGCCTAGTGCTTCCAGATAAAGCATCGTTGTCATTTGTTTGAACTAATATAGAAAGTAGAAGGCCTTCAAATGTGAGCGGCAACCATTGAGAAAGAAGTGCCTAATTCCAACCAAACCCATCAATCTAACATTTACAAACAGATTGACTAAGCTCGTCAATTGGAGGAGGGAACCTATAACAAAACTAAAGAGCAAAATCTTCCAGCCACTCATTAGTCCAGAACCTGATATTCTTTCCATTACCCAAACGCCATTTCAGACCAGATTTAAGAACCTAAGCTCCTTTATTGATGATGCACCACAGAGAAGAGGAATTAGGTGGGCATGGGTCCCATATTTGTTTGCCTTTCAAAAGGTATTTGTTACGGAGTGCAGCTGCCTAAGGAGGTGCTTTTTGAAATAAACGCCACCCAAGTGGGGATAAAAGGGCCAAGTTTGTTTCTCTTATCTTCCGTAAATATAACCCGCCATCGGATTTGGGTTAACAGATGTTGTCCCAAGCCACAAGAGCCATACGCTGTTGTTGTTGATCACCTCCACAGAGAAATCACTTATGACACTTATCAATGGCTGAGCAGATTTTGCTAGGCAGTAAGGCTATTGGCATGGAATACGCCGGAATGGCTTAAGTTATTGATTGTATAAGGGTGGTTCTGCCTGCTAGTGAGAGCTGTCTAGCCTTCCATCCAGCTAGTTTATTCCAAACCCAATCTACAATATGGTTATAGGTAGAGTGGGATACGCGATTGTGTAATAAGGGGACACCAAGATATTTACCCAAATCGGAAGTCAAGGGAATACCACTCTCTAAGCTCAGCTGTTGACCCCTACCTCCCTGAGCAGTGGGAGAGACGGAAAGACTGGATTTTTGGAAGTTGATTCATTGGCTCGAGGCTGCACAAGAGACCTGCAATATATCTCTAATCACAGTTACCTACTATAGACACCCCATTTTTTACCGTCCGCAAGACTTCGACGCTTGGTCCGATGCACTCGATGATGAAAAGTGTATTGTGTATGATTCGAATTCTCAACGAAGGGAGCCTAAGTTTGAGCTCTCGAACCAATCCGAAACCTTACATATTTACACTGCTTGTACCCTAGAATTTCATTTTTGAGCATTGTATCGACCTGCACTGAGTGTAAAATAGAGGAACAGGGGAAAACATTGGAGGCCGGCCGGCCCACAGTGGGATCCGGCCGGTTCTCTTTGGCGAGAAACACTATTTTGGGCAGGAATGGGCCAGCTGTCTGTTTTTAAGATGTTTATGATCTTTTTGGCCCAAATTCTATAAATATGAGCTCTTGGCTCTGTTTTGAGGGTTAAAAATTTTCCAAGAGCCTATACACATAAGAGAGAGCTCCTTCTTCCAACACAAGTCACCTTTGAGCAAACCTATCTCTTTGAAGTATATCTATACATCATCTACCACATTAGATCATAACCCTAGAACCTTGGTTGAGCTTTGTGAATCATAATTCAAGCTTGAGAGTGTGCTTGAACAAAGTTTGTGTTACAAACAAGAGCTTACCTTCTTTGAGAGGTACAAGCTTACTACCCCTTCTCTTGCTCTCTTTGCTATCTCTTACTATTTATCTCTTGTGTTTTTATATTGTCTTGACCCTATTTCAAGTGTCTAAGCTTGGGTTTGGATAGCTATCAAAGGGTAGAGAGAGTTAACACTCTTTTTTGTACCTTCACCTATTGCTCAAACCCTTGTTTTACACCATTTTCTTTGCTTTCCAAATTAATTTTCAGAGTTTAAAAGAGGCTAAAAATCATGCTTTGAGGTTTCAAAGGTGGAGGGGTTAGCCACCCCTCCTTATTCTTGCTTACTAGCCTTATTTGCTTTGCTTGTTGTTTAGCTTTTTGGGCTCTTTTCATGCACTTTGAGCCACTATTTTTTTAACCTATTAGGGGATGTTTTAGGGCTATCCTAGGTTATTTAATTGGTTCAAGCTTTGATTAGTTTGTTTGTTGTATCTCAAGCTCACATATATAGCTCGTTGTATGTTGTTCTTAGCTTTTTTTTGATTGGTTTCCATGTTAAGAGCCTTATTTTATTAAGTAACTTACCATCTATTTCTTTCGTTTAAGAGTTGTTTCAATCAGTTGATGGTTATTCAAAACATGAGCTAGAGATCTATGTTTAATGGCTTAATCTCTACGGAGGTTCATCGTCAACGGCATGGTCTCTCTTTCATGTTGAGAATCACTTCCCGTTTGACATGCTTCTCATTTAGTGGACGTAATCATCACCTTGGATAAATGGATTAAAGAATGGCAAAAACTAATGAATTTGGCTTAAAATGAACCAACCAACATAAAGAACATGAGTTATATTGCTTGGGTTCGGCCGGACATTATGCCGAGTCCATCGTGTCAAGGGTTGTCATACGTCAATTTATGATGTTTTGATAAACCTTGAAGCGTCTCTACCTCCCTTTTTGAGCTAACTCTATGATAGGAGGGATGGGTGGTTGTTATTCATTGCATTCATTGATTTTTGTTCAAAATCATATTCGAAGTCATTAGCAACCAACTTGCTCATTGATGGTTTTGGAAATGGCTTTGTTCTTCTCTTGAGTTTCCTATGACAAAGAATGGTAGAAGGGTCAAACAAGGCCTAGAAAGGCTCTGTCTACATTGTTCTCACCCTAGAGCACAAAAACAATTTTGGCACGAAATTAGGGGCCGGCTAGCTCTCTTTGGTGCTGGCTAGCTCTCATTTGGGGCCAGCCGCTCAAAATGTGTGGTAAGCAGTGAGCTGTTAGCAGAAGCAGAGGGTAGTGGCTGAGAGTGAGACAGAGCAATCTAGACAGACAGTGCAGCTTCTGGACCCTGTACATGTAGTCATTGTGCCTCGTTGATTGTTCATTGTCGTAATTAATAAATATTATTCTTGTAATATCATTGTAATTGTTATTGTCATTGTCATTGTTATTGTCATTTTATTGTTATAATTACTTGAGTTGTGTTGTAAGAATTGTCGTTGTTTCTCATTATCATTCTTGTTATAATAACTTAGCCAGTTACTTAATTAATTCATTCATTCGTATTTGTAATAGTTAGTTAATTCGGACACTCATTTGGACCCTCTTGCATGAGGGCAAAATATGTAATAATGTGTATGGCTTCCAACCCCACGTCTTTCTCCCTTTTATTTCATTGCTTATGATGGATAGAATAGAACATCATGTTTTTTTTAGCATTTTTCATGATTTACATTCATTTGTCTCGCATGCATTAGGTTCGGTTTATCATTCTAACGGCATAGTCATTTATTACTTTCTTGAATACATGCGCCACCGCATGCTATCAAAATGATTTACATGATATATTAGACAACTGGATCAAGTAGTAGTAATTTTGCATGTGTTGCATTAGTCATTTTGTATCATTAGGATCATGCATTTTTCTTAACTATTTCTTCCTTTTTGGCTTGCCTTAGAGTACTAGGTAAACACTTGTCGCTTTAGCATATCGTATAAGTGTGATTGTTGTCATGCCAAAGCGTAATACTATGAGGCTAATTGCTTAAGTGATATAATTTTTTGAATGTTTGTGGATGAAAACTAATTGCTTAAATTGAGATAAATTGATTAAATGTACATACAAACTCACTTTTTTCCAGTGACACGTATTCAAACCAATTTTCAAACAAACATGATGGATAAGTGGGGTGCTCAATTCATGACCTTCCCCTCTCGTACCTAAGTTCCTGAGCCGAGACACTTTGGCGATGACAGATAAGTGGCCTTTGGCACGAGTCTCGGGTTTCCTAAATTTTCTAAAAATATTTACGTGGTGACTCTGAAATCTAGCAATGCAGTCCATTTTTGACATTTTTAATTCAAATCGATTTTCCAAAAGAATTACCGGATTAGGACTAATTTTGTGTTTTCACTGTTTCACTGTTTCACATTGCACTTGTGAAATCAGATTCAGAACCACGGGAGTTCGAACTGTAGGGCTAGTCATATCCGAAAGGAGCATGAAAGTCCAGCTACAGTTTCTGGCGACTCTGCTAGGGATTTAAAGAACTTGACTTGAAATTCATGATGTGAAATTTTATCTACACTTATATGTTCTTTGCATTGCATTTGCATCGGTGTTTTACGTCACTGTGTTTTCTATCTGCTATTCATGGACGGCTTACAAGAGGCTTGCCTAAAATCTTGCCAAAAGGCTGGTCGGCTATGGGCTCTGCCATGTTAGAAACACAACCCTCAGATCTAGACTACCGTTGTACCGCTTGATCGTTCTTTCACTTCTCGGTGTTAGGTAAGACAGGTATATTAGGTGATCTTGCTGAAGTACTCTTTTGGACCAATCGGCCTAGTGCATGTAGTGAGCTTTAGTGACCAATCAACATAGGATATGATGCTCGCCCTATGCAGGATGATGTAATACCATTTGTTTGAAATAGTGGAACTGTAGATCACTCCAAAGCTAGGACAGGGAAACCTTAGCCTCTCATAGGGGTGTTTTGAATGCTTTTGTGCAAATGCGAAATCTTTGGTAATGTGTGATGTAATCCTTGGAGAGTCTTACTCTTGAGGAGGTTCCTTTCAAACCTTGAGGGTCATATTAGAATCAGAATTTGTGTCAAAATCTAGGGGTTTGTGTTTGATATGGTGGAAACATACCAGAACCAGAGCCAGGACTAGGGCCAAAAGTTGTATCTTGCTTTGTTTTAACCAGCATACCCGGTACCCTAATCTGATGGGGCATTTGTTTTTAATGCTAGGTTTGTCTGAGCCAAAGAATGAGTAGTACTTAACTCAGCAAAGGCCTAATCCAATCCAACCCGGAAAGCCTTAACCCATCAGAGTCCATCCAATCCTAGAAAAACCCACTCAGCAAAGGTCCAGTCCATCTGATCCCCAAAGGCCAACTCAGAAAAGATCCATCCAATGGCAAAAGACCAATTCTAAAAAGCCCAATCTAGTCAAACTCATCTAGACTAATCCAGTTCAGATACATCAAGTATAACCGGATCGAAATTCTTGTTAGTCAGCTCTCAGGTTACACTCATCCATTTCCTCAATTGCCAATTCAGCAGACCCATGATGGCATAGAGTCCAGAAGAAGTTGGCCATGATAACGGCCCTAAACCAGGGAATTGCCATGCAGGATGAGACCATTGTTGAAATACAACGCTCATCTGGGGCATCTACCACACATCCAGCCCCAGGCCCTTAGCCGAACATTGACTCACTTTCGCCACCTGAAGATTTGCAAGGTCCAAATCCTCAAGAAAGGTTAGCTCAAGCTCGAGTTTTCAAACCCCTGGTGCAACTTAATGAGGGGCTTTTTTCCTTTGATATTAATGATCTCGACCCGACCTTGTTAAAAATTACTGATCTTGAGAAACAATTCAAAAAGGCATAGGGAATTAGCTCCATTCCCGACATTGAGAATGGGTACACCGAGGCTGCTGTAAGACTCCCAGACAGATTCAAAATGCCACCCATTGACCGTTTCGACGGGTTTGGAGATCCTATGGTACATATCCAACTTTTCTTGGACGTCCTGAAACTGATGGCTCTAACTAAGCCTCATAAACTCTCTCCATATGAAAGAACCCTGTCAGGTATAGTATCCACTTGGTACGCCAAGTTGGAGGATAAAGTGAAGCAAAACTGGAAAGATTTGGCTGAGGCGTTTGTTAATTAGTATTCTTACAATACCCAAATTGAAATGACCACCCAAGAGCTCGAAGTAACCCACCACAATCCTAAAGAACCTTTTGTAGAATTTGTTGTAAGGTGGAGAGCAAAGGCAGCACAAATGACAGATCGACCTTCTGAGAGGGATCGAGTGCGGATAGTGGTACAGAACCTTGAGCCTGATATGTTACAAAAGTTAATAGTCGCTCCACTGTTCACTTTCAAAAATTTGCATGAATTAGGGATTCAGATTGAAAGCGCATTTAACAGAGGGCTTATTCCCAGAACAAACGAACCAACAAGGAGGGTGTTTTCTGGCAATAACACTATTCGCAAACCCATTGAAATCAATACCGTTGCCACCGATCCTAAAATGGCCAATCTCTTTGCCAATACCGACCCATAAACACTTAGTCCAACCTGAGCTCAAGGCAGAACTTTCACCTCCCTCCATATGAGCCTAACTAGCACACTAAAAATCCTGATGGAAAGAGGGTATCTCAAACCCCTTGATCCCCAACCTTTTCTTGACCCACTCCATGCTAGACATAACCTCACCAAATACTATGTGTATCATCAGCAACGTGGTCATGGCATTGATCATTACTACCATCTTCGTTATGAGATTCAGAATCTTATCGACAACCAGACAATAGCTTCACCTCAAGAATCCAATGTTTCCACCAACCCACTTCCCATCCGTGACCAAGTACCTCATCATCACCTTAACCTTATCTGTACACTACCTCTTTCCTTCAATCCCAGTATATATATCACTCCATTCCATCTGCCTAAGCCAGAGGTGTTTATTGTTGAAAGTATTGATTTGTGCATGACGAATACACCCACTCTGGTTCGAACACCCCAAAAGCGCCAAATGGCCAAATCCACTTCTGCTGAGATATTGAGAATGATTGAAGACATTTAAGGAACGGTGACAAATTTAACCTTTGGGGTTCCGAAGGATTCTCTAATCTTAGGACAAGCTAAAAGTGGAATGGGCCAATCAAAAGCAAACAAGCCTCGCCTAGATATAGCTGTCCGACTCTGTGACAAGGCTGAAACAAGTAGTAAAAATGGGTCTAGGGTGACTATTGATACTTGTACATATCTTCGATGGGTTGTCAAAGCTCTGAGGACTAAAGGCCTGAACAAACGTCAAGTCCTTGCAATTGTTGAAAGGGTTGTGGATGAAACTTTCGTCACTCAACACACCAATGCTCAAATGGGGGTTACTGTGGATGAATTCAATGAGAAAAGCCAGGTTGAGGATACTTTGAATCGTAGGCTGGCAAACAAAGGAAGGCTAAACAAAGAGGAGAGATGCTTTACCAGAAACACCTATTCTGATTCCAGTCCTAAGCCTATAAATACCCAGCCAACACTCGCCAACCCATTTGCCAATGTTTCTAAAACTGATGCTTCATCCTCCCAAAAATGAACCTTCACCCATCTCCATATGAGCCCAACCCTCACCTTGAAGGTACTGATGGAGAAAGGGTTTCTCAAACCGCTCAATCCTCGACCTCTCCCTAAACCTCTCCCACCTAGACATGACCCTACCCAATATTGCACATTCCATCAGCAATACAGTCACCATACTAACCATTGTTTTCGCCTTAGCCATGAAATTCAAGACTTAATTGACAATAAGGTCATCATTCCACCTACAAATTCCAAAGTTGTCAATAAACCTCTCCCTGACGGCAATAGACCATTCAATAGCATAAATCCCATCCACGGTTCGCCAACCAATTTTGACCCTAGCCAACCCGGTCAAAGAGATGTGTGGGGACTACCAGGGTAATTGTGAGGCTCACTTTTTAAGACTCAGTTTGAATGTTTGAAATCAATCCTACTGTGTGTGGATGTTAGTATTGCTAAATTAAGGGCTGGTTTGGACCCTCCCGTGGGCTACTTAAAGTTGTTTTTGAATTCTTCCAGTGGACTTGGAGAGTGAAAACCCACTTTTGTCTCAAGGATGCTGATTTTGTTTTGAGTCATGTCTTGTAAATAGTTGAGTTGTGAGTTTTATTTTCTTTGTCTTTTCTTGCATTGTCGCGTTAGTTGAGTCTTTTCCTTTAAGTTGCTCTCCTGTACCCTCAGGTCTTCGTTGTTTTCAATAACAAAGCGGGAGTCGAATTTCTGATCATTTTGCTGTGCCTACAGTAATCCATGTGTGACATTTTAAAAATAGAAAAAGCTTTGAATTTATTTTTTGAATGAGATTTTGTTAATAAGCTCGAGTGTTGAGAAGGATCCCCTGAATAGTTTGAGTGAATTCTGACTTATCGGCGCAAAGTCCTTCATGATTTCAAAAATTTTAAGTTGTTTCTTTTGCAAAACTTGCGAAGATAGGGTCAGAATTATACGTGGTATCCTACACTGTCCTAGGGATTCTCTTCACTGTTAGGTGATAATTTTGGCAAGCACAAGACGACTTTCAGACTTGCAAGTACAATATGGCTTTCAGACCTTACAATCATAGAATTTCTTCCCCTGGTGTTTTCATTACTTCAAAAGGAAATGGATAAAAGAAACCAAAAGAGAGAGAGAGAGAGAGAGAGAGAGAGAGAAAAAAGTCAACCACCAAGCTAGGGGTATTCATTAGAATAAAATCCAATCAACCATGAGGAAGTGAACTTTTTTCAGAATTTGGGAAAGCCAATGTGACGAAGTACCATGAGAAGAACCAACTCCAAAAATGGAGCAAAAGAAAGGAGGAAGACATACATAAGAGAATGGAGAATCAAGCTCAAATCAAGGTAAAGTCAGTTCCAGTATTTAGGCAATGATGACTATTGATCAAATTCACCGCAAATGTTGTAATGCTATCCTTGAAAGGCTCGCTAGGCCGAAAACCTAAAAGGGCAACCTAGGCAAAAGTTAGAGCATGAAAAATAAGAAATCAAACAAATAAAACTTGCAAGGTTGAAAACCCCTAAGGGGTGATTTTGGCAAAAGTTAGAGCGCAAAAAGAGAGTGTCAATACCCGAGTAAACCTCAGCCATGAACTACATTAACCTGATTTCCCATTCTTGGGATACGTAGGCAACTTCATCCTGAAGTTCGATCTCAACCATATCCATCTTGTTCGTCTCGACCCAATCATCTTGCCCAATTCACGTCGTCAGCTTCACATCAATCCATGAGCTACAATGACTACTACATATATCATACTTGCGTTGGGTAAGAAAGAACTAGCTTGAATCAACAAGTGAAGCAATTTCAATACTTGAACTTATCAGTAGAATCTCTATCTTAAGCAAAAAAGGACTCAAAATTGATTTCTAAAGGGAACATAAGTAATACTAGGGGCACTATGAATGATCAGTCACCTTGAGTCTTTTTCTGCTTTTGGGTTAGTTGTGAGTTTTGTTGTGTCGTGCCTGGTGTTTGCCTCAATCTACGCTCTTCATTGAGTCACCATAATGTGTATGTCGCTCAAAAGCACTCTTCATCGAGTCACCATAACATGTCTGTTGCTCAAAGTTCAACAGAGTAGCATCACAAAAAATTTTATATATGAATGTTCGCTCTGAACTCAAAAAACAAGTCCATGTGTGGAATTCATAAACAAACTAAGAGTACCCATACAAGGGGCATCGTGTTCATAATCATTGCAAATGTGAGGTATGTGAGGAATTTGTCATTACCTTAGAGAAGAGTGGAGTAGATTCTCAGCATACTAGAACAGAAGAGAAGCATGAGTTTGATTGGTTGGTAACTGTTCCAGGATCTGACGATCCCCATTTCACGTGCCTGCACAATGTTTAAAAGGTGGTCAATGATTGGACACTAGGGGCACTTTTCAGTACATTTGACCGCATCATCCATCAAACAAGGGGCTTGAACCCAATCGGTGGCCAACGATTGGACACTAAGGGCAATTTTCAGTGCATCTAATCGGGTCATCAATTAAACAAGGGGCATGAACCTAACCTTTCTCTCAATCTGCTTAGAGCCATTTATCAGGCACTTTCCCCTAGATTTGGGTGAGCTCACCCCTATGATGATTCTGATAGTATTCAGCTTTCGAAAGTTGTCTCCGACCATTTCAAAACTCTCTTGGAATTGTCATCTTCCCTCTGATTAACAAATGTGTTTTGGATTGTGTATGCATGCTTATACATTCTGGTTGATTTGAATTGCATGATTGGTTGCTCCTGTTTCGTCAAGTTACCTTCCACAGTGTTTTAATTACATTTCAAATAAATTGTGGCAAGTTGCCCTGCACTCATTTCATAAGGTACATGATGCATTACTCCGAGTACTGCTCATTTCCCTCTACATACCATGTATTTTTCAATTTGTATCGTACTGTTTTGTGCACCTTGTATTGCACTATTTTGTGCACTTTGTATCACACTATCTTGTTCACTTTGTATCACATTGTTTTGTGTACCTTGAGTTCACACTATTTTGTGCACTTTATATCACACTGTTTTGTACATTCACCTTGTATCACACTGTTTTGTGCACCTTGCATCGCACTATTTTGTGCATTCTACCTTGTATCGCACTATTTTATGCAGTCTACCTTGCATCGCACTGTTTTGTGCATTCTACCTTGCATCACACTGTTTTGTGCATTCTACCTTGCATCGCACTGTTTTTTGCATTCTCCTTGTATCGCACTGTTTTATGCACCTTTAGTAGTATTCACCTTGTGTCGCACTGTTTTGTGAACCTTGCATCGCACTGTTTTGTACACCTTGAGTAGCATTCACCTTGTGTCGCACTGTTTTGTGAACCTTGCATCGCACTGTTCTGTGCATTCACCTTGTATCGCACTATTTTGTGCACCTTGAGTTCGCACTGTCTTGTGCATCTTGCATTACACTATTTTGTGCACCCATATCGCACTATTTTGTGCACTTTGCATCGCACTGTTTTGTGTACTTTGTATCGCACTGTTTTGTGCACCTTACATCGCACTATTTTGTGCACCCATATCGCACTGTTTTATGCATTCACTTTGTATCGCACTGTTTTGTGCACTTTGCATCGCACTTGTGCACTTTCATAGCAATGTTTTGTGCACCTCACCTGCATTGTCTTGTGCACTCACTGGGTCTAGGAGACCTTAAATCCTCTAGAGGTGCAATTCATTTGGTGTTTGACATGCCCGAACGACTTCAAGCGGTCTGGTATAACCACCTGACTATGTTTGTAGTGAGTTCCTAAGAGACCAACTAAGACGGTGGAAACTAGAGTTTGAATAACGATGCCTAGAACGCAAAGGTTCAGAATTTCCGAGACTAAAGTCTGGTTTGAATACCCAAGGGTGTATGCTCAGCTTGACATCTATATGGCAGCCCCATAGGTTGAGGTAGCTTGTACGCGCCTCAATTCTGAATACTGAACCAACCTAGTCTGTCACCCTGTTAGAGGATAGGAAAAGTTACAAACATAGCCATGGAGAAAAGTAGTACCTGTGGTTTCGAAGCACGAGATGAAGGAAAAAACCTTAAAACCAAGAAGAAGGGGAAGCTCCCCAGCAGCGTAAGGTGAGTCCTTGCCAATTACCCCTGTAAGGTACTTGCACTTCCTAGCTGCTACATTATATTCATCATCTAGTATCATCTATTACATTACACATAGCATATATCGCATGCATCTACTGTATTATCCATTACATCATGCATCATTTCCATGTTAAGCTTAGTTTGGTATGTGCTCATATCTTTCCCTCGTTGAAACATGATTCTGTCATGTGTAAGTACCCATGCTACGCTAAGGCCAATATTAAGGGTGTCCGCACTTTTTCTGTGTTAGACGTGGTCTGTTTTGTGTCCATACCTTTTCTAGGTAAGATGTGGTTCAGCCTACGCCCCTTATTCACTTCATCCATTGCATTCATTGTATTGTACTTTGTCTTGTTGCATTCAACATTTAGGATCATTATCTTTCCCCAGCAGATCGCTCTTCACTTATATCATACTGCCCAATTACTTGTACTCTTTCTCTTTCTACGAAACACATAGTTTTGTATATGCTCGCACCCCTTTCACGTTAAGACATGGTTCTGTTATGTGTAAGTACCCATGCTGCGCTGAGGCCAGTATTGAGGGTGTAGGCACTTAGCCTGTGTTAGGCGTCGTTTGGTTGTGGCCACTTCCGTCATGTGTAAACACCCATGATGTGTTGAGGTTAGTATTGAGGGTATAGACACTTGGCCTATGTTAGGAGTTGTTTGGTTATCCCCATTCCTTTGTGATATTTGTGTATTTTGTGCTGTTTGTGGTTTGAATATTTCGTTACATTGTGTATCATTTGCATCTTGCCCCTAAACTACATTGGTTTGATTCCTTGCAAAGGGATACGTAAGCAACCCTTGGGTTCAACCAACTGTATCTGCATTTTGTTTGTCTGCCCAAGTCTTACGGGTTTGTCAAAATGGGTCATCTTCGGACTTTGACATTCATTCACATCATTTCATGACTTCGAGCTCTGTCAAAGAGGGGCAATTGTAGACACCCCATTTTTTACCGTTCGCAAGACTTCGACGCTTGGTTCGACGCACTCGATGATGAAAAGTGTATTGTGTATGATTCTAATTCTCAATGAAGGGAGCCTAAGTCCAAGCTCTTGAAACAATCCCAAACCTTACATATTTACACTGTTTGTACCCCAGAATTTCATTTTTGAGCATTGTATCGACCTGCACTGAGTGTAAAACAGAGGAATAGGGGAAAACATTGGAGGCTGGTCGGCCCACAGTGGGAGCCGACCGGCTCTCTTTGGCAAGAAACACTTTTCTGGGCGGGAATGGGCTAGCTGTCCGTTTTTGAAGATATTTATGATCTTTTTGGCCCAAATTCTATGAAAACGAGCTCTTGGCTCTGTTTTGAGGGTTAAAAATTTTCCAAGAGCCTATACACATAAGAGAGAGCTCTTTCTTCCTACACAAGTCACCTTTGAGCGAACCTATCTCTCTTGAAGTATATCTACACATCATCTTCCACCTTAGATCATAACCCTAGAACCATGGTTGAGCTTTGTGAATCACAATTCAAGCTTGAGAGTGTGCTTGAACCAAGTTTGTGTTACAAACAAGAGCTTACCTTCTTTGAGAGGTATAAGCTTACTACCCCTTCTCCTGCTCTCTTTGCTATCTCTTGCTATCTATTTCTTGTGTTTTTATATTGTCTTGACCCTATTTCAAGTGTCTAAGCTTGGATTTGGATAGCTACCAAAGGGTAGAGAGAGTTAACACCCTTTCTTGTACGTTCACCTATAGCTCAAACCCTTGTTTTACACCCCTTTCTCTACTTTCCAAATTGATTTTTCAGAGTTCAAAAGAGGCTAAAAATCATGCTTTGAGGTTTCAAAGGTGGAGGCGTTACCCATCCCTCCTTATTCTTGCTTACTAGGTTTATTTTCTTTACTTGTTGTTTAGCTTTTTGGGCTCTTTTCATGCACTTTGAGCCACTATTTTTTTAACCTATTAGGGGCTGTTTTAGGGCTGTCCTAGGTTATTTAATTAGTGCAAGCTTTGATTAGTTCGTTTGTTGTATCTTAAGCTCTCATATATAATTCGTTGTATGTTGTTCTTAGCTTTTCTTTGATTGTTTTCCATGTTAAGAGCCTCATTTTAATAAACAACTTACCTTCCATTTCTTTCGTTTGAGAGTTGTTTCAACCGGTTGATGGTTATTCAAAACATGAGCTAGAGATCTATGCTTAATGGCTTAATCTCTACGGAGGTTCATCGTCAACGGCATGGTCTCTCTTTCATGTTGAGAATCACTTCTCGTTTGACATGCTTCTCATTTAGTGGACGTAATCATCACCTTGGACAAATAGATTAAAGAATGGCAAAGACTAATGAATTTGGCTTAAAATGAACCAACCAACATAAAGAACATGAGTTATATTGCTTGGGTTCGGCCAGACGTTATGCCGAGTCCATCATGTCAAGGGTCATCATATTTCAATTTATGATGTTTTGATAAACCTTGAAGCGTCTCTACCTCCCTCTTTGAGCTCACTCCATGATAGGAGGAATGGGTGGTTGTTATTCTTTGCATTCATTGATTTTTGTCTAAAATCATATCCGAAGTCATCAAGCAACCAATTTGCTCATTGATGGTTTTGGAAATGGCTTCGTTCTTCTCTTGAGTTTCCCGTGATAGAGAAGAGAAAAAGGGACAAACATGGCCTAGAAAGGCTCTGTCTGCATTGTTCTCACCCCAGAGCACAAAAACAATTTTGGCACGAAATTAGGGGCCGGCCGGATCTCATTTGGGGCTAGCCGGCTCAAAATGTGTGGTAAGCAGTGAGCTATTAGCAGAAGCAGAGGGCAGTGGCTGAGGGTGAGGCAAAGCAATCTAGGCAGACAATGCAGCTTCGGGACCCTGTGCATGCAATCATTGTGCCTCGTTGATTGTTCGTTGTTATAATTAATTAATATTATTCTTGTAATATCATTGTAATTGTTATTGTTATTGTGATTGTCATTATTATTATCATTTTATTGCCATAATTAGTTGAGTTGTGTTGTAAGAATTGTCGTTGTTTCTCATTATCATTCTTGTTGTAATAACTTAGCTAGTTAGTTATTTAATTCATTCATTCGAATTTGTAATAACTAGTTAATTCGGACACTCAGACACTCATTTGAACCCTCTTTCATGAGGGCAAAATATGTAATAATGTGTATGTCTTCCAACCCCACGTCTTTCTCCCTTTTATTTCATTGTTTATGATGGATAGAATAGAACATCATGTTTCTTTTAGCATTTTCCATGATTTACATCCATTTATTTTGCATGCATTAGGTTCGGTTCATCATTCTAACGGCATACTCATTTATTACTTCCTTGAATACGTGCGCCACCGCATGCTATCAAAATGATTTACATGATATATTAGACAACTGGATCAAGTAGTAGCATTTTTGTATATGTTGCATTAGTCATTTTGTATCATTAGGATCATGCATTTTTCCTAACTATTTCTTCCTTTTTGGCTTGCCTTGGAGTACTAGGTGAGTACTTATCGCTTTAGCATATTGCATAAGTGTGATTGTTGTCATACCAAAGCATAATACCATGAGGCTAATTGCTTAAATTGGGATAAATTGATTAAATGTACATACAAACTCACCTTTTTCCAGTGACGCGTATTCAAATTTTCAAGCAAACATGAAATCAAAATGTTCCAACTTTTGCAAATTAGTCTATACTTGTGTGTATCACGCAGTAATGTTAGCTAATAAATCGAAACAAGAGCATATAACGTAAATAAGAATCACATCATGATTAGTGGAGGCCGATCTTTGATTAGACGAGTGGGGTGCTCAATTCATGACCTTCTCCTCTCGTACCTAAGTTTTCAAGCCGAGACACTTTGGTGATGACGGATAAGTGGCCTTTGGCACGAGTCTCGGGTTTCCTAAATTTTTCAAAAATATTTAGGTGGTGACTCTGAAATCTAGCAATGCTGTCCATTTTTGGCATTTTTTATTCAAATCGATTTTTCAAAAGAATTGCCAGATTTGGACTCTTTTTGTGTTCTCACTGTTTCATATTACATTTGTGAAATCAGATTCAGAACCACAGGAGTCCGAACTGTAGGGCTAGTCGTATTTGAAAGGAGCATGAAAAGCCAACTACACCTACTTACTCGAGGCTTCTCCAAATAAAAACATATTATTGGTGAACAAAAGTTGAGAGAACATGGGTCATTTTTTAGCAATTTTAAAGATTTATATTGCTTAGCGACAACAACTTGCAAGATATTTGTGCTTAGCTTTTCAATACAAAATAAGAAATGATAGGGAGAGAGGGGATCACCCTGCCAGAGCCCTCGAGATGGTTAAGAAGTAGATGCCCCATTCCAAAGCACAGCCAATTGAGTAGTGGAGGTGCAATTCATGATTAAGGAAATCCATTTGGTTGAGAAACCCATTTCAGACAAAATTCTTTCAAGAAAAACCCATTCAATCTGATCATACGCCTTCTCTAAATCAATTTTTATAACCATGGACCCCGTAGTATTTTTAGACCTTTTCATTGTGTAAAGAAGCTCCTGAGCAATGACAATATTATCTACCGCTTGTCTACCAGGAATAAAATTCCCCTGTAGCGGACTTACCAGCTTGTTAAGAAGAGGACATAGTTGAGATACCAATAGTTTAGATATGATCCTCATGGTGACATTGCTAAGAGAAATAGGTCGGAAGTGGTGCATGGTCGTTAGGTGATCTACTTTGGGAATTAAGGTAATCAAATTCTTATTCAACTCAGTAGGGTGTAGACACCCCATTTTTTTACCGCCCTTAAGACTTGGGGGCCTCAAGTTGATTGTTCGAGGACGAAGGCAGAACGAAGGCTATGCTATGCAAAGGTTCAATTTCTTCGGCAAGAGGAATTTCAAATCCCAATCTTACAACCCATTTTTGGACCAAATCCTTTTCAACAAAATGATTTTAGACCTTCAAACCCTCTCTTTCAAAATATTTTTGAAAAAGTTTCTACAATGTTCCAAGGTTTGCATTTCGTTAAATGTTGCGCTTTTCGGTAAACTGAGAAGGACAAAGTGGAAGTAAATGAAAAAGAGGTGAAATTTTTGAAAAACTCTTTAAAACATCTTGTTTAGAGGTTTGGAGTTGAAGAAAAGTGGAGGGGAGAGAAGAAAACTAGTTTGGGAGAAGTTAGGCATGAATCCAGTTAAGCCAAAACTGAGCAGTCTTCATCAAAAGAGGCATATCTTTTTGCACACTTGGAATTTTGATGTGAGGCTTCCACCATTGGAAAGAAAACTTCTGGGGCTTCAATTTAGACACAAGAATGACTTGTAAAGGAGTTCGGATGAAGAAGATATGTCCATTTGAAGTTGGACCTGGAAAACAGATTTTTGTGGTCGGCCACCAGTGGTGGCCAGTCGGCCAGAAGTGAGGTTTTTCAGCCATCATTGGTGGCCGTTGGCCACCAGTAATGGCTGGTCAGCCACTAGTGTCCAAAACCCAGATATTTTGCAGATATTTCCCCTCCAGCTGTTCCACACTGCTCGAGATATTTCTACTTTGATATTTTCGACCAAGGCTCTCATTTTTCTGTATATAGATGGCATATCTCTCATATTTTAAGGTTGGAAAATTTTTTGGAGCCTCTCTCTCTAGATTTCTCTCTCTCTAGACTTCTCTCTCTCTTGAGCTTTTGTGCTTAGAAGCTTGCATACTTCAAACTTTTGCCTAGCAACCCTTAATCAAACTTGACCACCATTGAGTTGAGGCTACTTGAGGCCCTCTTTGAGCTCTAGAAGAAGATTTTGGCTTGATTTAGCTTGTTTTGTTGCTCTAAATTGCATCTTGTCTTCAAAAGGTATATCACTTGTATTTTAAGCTTGTTTTAAATACTTGTTTTGCCATCTTTTTACACTGTTTTTGAGCTGGTTTTGGACTCCAAAAAACTCTGTTTTTATGGTTTAAAAATGATGGTTTGAGGCTATTTTGTGTTAAGGGGTAGTCCACCCTTCTTGTTGCTTAATTGTTTAGCTTTTTGTGCCATCTTTCATCACCTTCAAATCCAAAATTTTGGGCCTTTAAACCATTGAAACTCAGAGGTTTTTCAGTGACAAAAACCTTCTTTTGAAGTCCAAAATTGGAGGGTTAGCCTCCCCTCCTTGTTGCCTTGCTTGCATGCCTAGTTGCCTTACATGTTAGCATGTTTTTGTAGCTTAACTTAGCCTATTTCCAGCATGTTTTTGCCACTAAATTGGGCTGCTTTGGCTCTGTTTTGGGCTGTTTGTGTTGTATGAGTGGTCTTTTGCATAGTTGTAGTGTAAAGGGCTTCACTAGTTTTGGTGTTTTAGGCTTTTAAACATGAATTGCTTGAGTCGCTTGCATGTTGTAGTGCTATTTTGCATGTAATTTCAGCATCATAAACTCTGTCACATACTCCTTTGCTTGACTCTTTCATTTATTTTGAAAGTGGCTTTAAACCCCTTGTTGGCTTAAGTGTGAAATTGAGACATTCATGCTTAATGGTTTAATCCCCTCGAGGGTTCATTATTAATGGCATGAGGTCTCTTTCATGCTCAAGACACTTGTGGTTTAAGCCCACATTCCATTAGAGGACACTCACTTTTGGACTTAACCAATTAAAGAATGGATTGGTAATGTAAAATGAGTACACAAAATGAACAATAAAAGAGGCAATATAAAGCATCTTTCGTGTTGCATTGCATGTGTTTGGATCGGACGTTAATTCGAACACGAGGAAAATGGGACGTTTCATACTCAAAGTGATGAAGCGTGCCACTTTCCTTGGTCACCATTACCCTTGATCTTGCATGATAGGGTAGTGGTTTTGTTGAGTCTTGTTTTGCACTCATTAAGCTTGTACAAGCTTGGTTCTTTAGCCATCATGCATGGAAAATGCTTGGTTGATAGTTTAAGGGCCAAGAGTTACACTCCTTTGAACTTGTGTAATGATAAGGAGAGTAACAGTACACACACTCCTTGAGAATACACTGCTTTGCCTCTCTTTGCTCTCTGTTGCAGCAAAAAAGGAAGTCCAGGGAAGGGGTAGCCGACCGGCCACTAGCAGTGGCCGACGGCCACCAACAGTAACCGACCGGCCACCAATGGTAGCTGACGGCCACCATTGGTAGCCGACCGTCCATCAATGAAATTTTACACAAGTGTGTTCTTGCAGGGGAGTAGAGGTGTTCTGGAAGTTAGCACAATTTTCAGTGATCAAAGAAGTGCAAACAGAGGCATCCAATGTTAAGGCGGTGGCATTTTCGGGTGGAGAAGCCGAGCATGCATGCATCCCTCCCCTCCTCGGGGCCATTTAATTGCTTTATTTAGTTAATTAGTGGTAGCTAATTTGCTTACTTTGTAGTTAGTTAGTTAAAGTGTTTAGCTAATTAATTTGTTTTGTAATATTTAATTAACTTAGTATAGTTAGTTAAATATTGTGTTTGTAATATTGATTAACTAGAATAGTTAATTCGTTTTGTAATAATTAGCTTAGCTTAAATTAGCGTAGCTAGTTAGCTTATTCATTCGGACCCTCCTTCGCAAGAGCGTAATGTTGTAATAAGTGTGCGTGCGTGTGTGTATGTCTTCCAACCCCACGTCTTTCTCCCTTTTATTTAATCGCTTTTAATGGTTAGATTAGGGACATTTTCAATTAGCATACCTTATACTCACATGTTTGCATCCATTCATTTGTCTTGCATGCACTGAGGCTCGACGCATCATTCAAACTGCATCGCAATTTCAATATTTCTTTGAATATGTGTTTAATCGCATGTTGTTCAAATCAATCCAAATGCCATATTAGTAGCCGAGCCTATTAATTGTATTATTGCATGTATTGCATTAGACATTTAACATAGTTAGGATCATGCATCTTTCTAACTAGCTTTTGTTTTACCTTGGAGTGCTCGGTGAGTTTTTATGCTTTAGCATGCTTGCATGAGTGTGATTGCCATGTTGTCATGTTTCGCATGCTTTCCATGAGGCTATGTGCTTAACTGTTAAACTACATGAATGCCTATAGGTGATGGCTTATTGTTTGAATTGAAACAATTCAACGAATGTGTGTTTTAAGCCCACTTTGTCGTGACAAAATCCTGTTTTAAGCCCACCTTGTTTGGTGGCAAATCCGTATCTTTAAGCCCACTTGAGAGTGGCAAATTCAAACCATTTTCGAAAACAAACATGACTTGAAATGTTCCAATTCTTGCAATTTGAGTCTATACTTGCTTCTGCGCGTCACATAGTAATGTTAGCTAATAATCGGAATAAGAACACATGAGGTTTATAAAACATCATATCATGGTTAGTAGTGACCGATCTTTTGATCGAGCGAGTGGGGATGCTCATTTCATGACCTTCCCCTCTTGTACCCAAGTTTCCGAGTCGAGGCAACTTTCATGATGATGGACACATGGCCTTTGGCACGAGTCAGGGTTTCCTAAATTTTCCCAAAAACAAAATATTTAGGTAGCGACTCTGTAGTCTGGCAAAACAGTCTAATTTTGACATTATTTGATTTAAAATCGATTTTCTAAAAAGGTTTTCCAGATTTGGACTCTTTGGTGATTATTAGTTTCACATTGCACTTGTGAAACTAGATTCAGAACCACAGGTAGACTCCGAACTGTGAGGTCTTCTTTTCAAACCCTTTCCAAAAGGCGGGGGCATAGAAAAAGGCGAGTCTACAGTTCCTGGCGACTCTGCTGGGGATTTAGAGAACTTGACCCGAACTCATGATATGTTGTTTTATCTACACTTATGTGTTTCTTTACATTTGCATTTGCATCGATGCGCCTAAGTCACAGTGTGCCATCTGCTATTCCTAAGTGGTTTGCCGGAGGCTTGCTTGGAAAAGCTTGCCAAAAGGCTGACTGGTTGCGGGCTCTGCCACGATGGGAATACAACCCTTGGATCCGGACTACTGCTGTACCGTTTGATCCTCCTTTCACTTCTCAGTGTTAGGTGTGAGAGGTATATTAGGTAATCTTGCTGAGGTACCCTTTTTGACCAATCGACCTAGTTACATATCGGAAACCATAGAGACTGTTCGAAACTAGGACAAGATGCTTACCCTAATGCAAGATTGTGTGAAACCACTTGTTATGCATAGTGAAACCCTAGCTCTTGACGAAACTAGGACAGGGTAACCCTACCCCATCATAGAGGTGTTTTGGCTCTCATTTAACTGGTATGTGCTTTACAGTGAAACTGTATAAGGATGTGTAGATCAGTTGCCAAGTCGGTATCTGTTTTGGGGCAAAATTCAGTAGATAGCACAGTCACTCAGCTGTGATCATATCCGTTCTAGTGAAATTGGGCTGAGATGTTGAATGTTTTCTCTTTTGCAAGGTAGGTTTAGAACCATAGCTTCAGAAGGCTCCGATATCCCCCAGGTACTCTGGACTTGTGTCGATAGATTTTATCAGGTCGGAAATTGTTCAGAAGCAACCTGAGTTTACCTCACTCCCCCCGGGTACAAGACGGAGGAGAGTCAGGTAGGATTCACCAGTGCAGTGTCTACAGCAGTCACCCTTCGGTTCATCAGTGTCCAGTTAGGTCCGGGAACAGTTGTCTGCATTCAACTCAACACGAGATCAATCACCCATTCCCATGGCTCAGTATCCCCCAGCCAGTGTGGAAGAACTGATGAAGCACCTACAGTAAACAGTTGAAGCACTGCAGCAAGACGCTGCTCGTCAGGCCGAAGCAATAACCCGGCTACAACAACAACAGCCACAGCCGGTCGCGGCTTCTGCATCTCATGCACCTCCCACGGGTAACCTGACACCCGGAACCGCTGCCCATACTACTAATGTCCAAGAGACTCAGGGCAATCTGGCGGAGCTAATCCCAGCGTAGGCCTCTAAAGCTCCTGTCTATCAAACCGAAGCTCCATTTAAATCTGAGGTTGACCCAACTGCACTTAAGGTCAATAAACTGGAGAAGTTATTCAAACGAGCACAAGGAGTGAACTCTATCCCGGATTTAGAGGACGGGTATACTGAATCTACAATTACCTTACCGGAGTGGTTTAAAATGTTGCATATTGATCGCTTCGACGGCTTTGGAGACCCAATGGTGCATCTCTGCCTGTTTTCTGATATCCTGAGGCCAATGGGTTTGACCCCAGCTCAAAATTTGTCTCTCTTCGGCCAAACCATGTCTGGGATAGCCGCAATCTGGTACGCAAAATTGGAGAACTCTATGAAACAGAACTGGGAAGAGATAGCTGAGGCCTTTATTGCTCAATACTCCTATAACACACAGATCGAGGTCACAACTCGTGATCTCGAAGCCACCCGCCAAGAGCTAAATGAGGGTTTCTCAGAGTTCGTGATGAGATGGAGAGTGAAGGCCTCGATGATAACCATAAGGCCTTCAGAAAAAGACCAGATAGGATGATTGTTCGGAATTTACATGGCAAATTGTTGCAGAAGATGATTGTTCTACCTCTGTTTACCTTTTCAGAGTTTCATGAAATGGGGGTTCAAATCGAGGATGCCATCAGACAAGGGATCTTTGTGGAAGATAATGAGCATTGGAAAAAGAATGTTGTTCGCAGTTCCAATGCTACTACTGATGGTAGCACAGTTGCGAAATGCTCAAAAGTAAACACTGTCACCATTCCCCCAATGGCCAAAAACCAACCACTTCAAATTGGCCCCAAGCCCGAAATTTTCATCTTCTTCACATGAGTCTCTCTCAAGATTTGAAAATGCTACGAGAAAAAGGGTACCTAGAACTCTTAGAACCCCGACCCCTTTCAAATCCTCTTCCACCAAGATATGACCCAGCTAAATACTGTGCCTAGCATCAACAGCACGGTCATGATACAAACCGTTGCATCCGCCTCCGTCATAAGATTCAAGATCTTATTGACGAAGAGATCATGGCTCCACCAAAAAAACCTCAGGCCATCCCTAACCTATTACCTCCACATCTCAATCTAATCCATACACTACCATCCACCTATAACCCCAGCATATACATCACCCCAGTCCATTTTCCCAAGCCTGAGGTGTTCATTCCAGAAAGCACGGACTTGTGCATAATGGATGCACTCGAACCCCAATCATCTCAAACCCCTGAACCCACTACTTTTGAGCTGATGAGCATGATTGAAAATCTTCAGAGAACAGTCGCAGATTTAGCCTTTGGGGTTTTGGCTCCGTCATCAACCACATCACATGCCAGAAATTTCATGCCAAAAGGCTCCCTAATCTTGGGGCAAGCTGCAATTGAAAATGGCCAACCTAAAGCTATCTCAGGTTTGGGCAATGACATGTCGACAACAACTGGGCTCCGCTCTGATATAGCGACCCAATCCCTTGGCAAAGTTAAGGCAAATGGCAAGAACAAGGTAGGGGCAGACATTGGTCCCTATGAACATCTTCAGTGGGCTGTTGAGGCTTTGAAGGTTGAAGGACTGAACAAACAGCAAGTGCTCGCAGTTGTTGCAAAGATTGTGGATGACACTTTTGCCACTCAGGTTTGGGGCATTTCGAATCAAGGGGCAAGCCGGGAAAAGAGATGTCGTACCAGAAACACCCCTTTCAACTCCAATCCTACACTCAGAAGAGATCATCAAACCCAGTCAGTACCTGCCAACCCCTTTGTCGGTACATCCAATACAACCAAACAAACCTCGAGCCATCAACCCCGAGGCCAGAGGGTCTTTACCCCTGTAGACCCGACTTTCCTCGCGCACCCCCCTTTCAGAGAAGGCGCAAATTGGTCTTACTACAGTTCGGACTCCTGTCATGGTTCTGAATCTAATCTCACAAAGTGCAATGTGAGACTGATAAACACCAAAGAGCCCAAATCCGGCAAATCATTTTGGAAAATCGATTTTGAATAAAAAGCGCCAAACATGGACTGTTTTGCCAGATTACAGAGTCACCACCTAAATATTTTATTTTGGGAAATTTAGGAAACCCTGACTCGTGCCAAAGGCCACGTGTCCGTTATTACCAAAGTTGCCTCGGCTCGAGAACTTGGGTACAAGAGGAGAAGGTCATGCAATGAGCACCCCCGCTCACCCGATCAAAGGATTGGCCTCTACTAAGCATGATACGTTGTTTTCTAAACCTCATGTGTTCTTATCCGGTTTATTAGCTAACTTTACTATGTGATGCGCACAGCATACAAGTATAGACTCAATCACAAGAATTGGAACAAAACAACTCATGTTTGTTTTCGAAAATGGTTTGAAAGTGCCACTCGCAAGTGGGCTAAAGCGCGGATTTGCCACCCTCAAGTGGGCTTGAAACATGATTTTGCCACTTCGCAAAGTGGGTTTAAAACTCACATTTGTCGAATTGTTCCAATTCAGGCAATCAAGCCTCCACCCACAAGCATTCATGCAGTTAATCATTTAAGCAAATAGCCTCATGGCAAGCATTCTATCATGGCAACACTCACATTTATGCAAGGATGCTAAAGTGTAACACTTACAGTATACTCCAAGCTAAAACAAAAGCTAGTTAGATATATGCATAATCCCAACTATGTTAAAATGCCTAATGCAACACATGCAACATGACATTAATAGGCTCGGCTACCTAAGATGGCACATGAATGCAACAACTTGATAACATGCTTTGAAACACGTATTCAAGTAAGTGTATTGAAATATAATGCAGTTTGAATGATGCGCCGAGCCCGGTGCGTGAAAGACAAATGAATGGATGCAAACATGCAAACATAAGGTATGTGTAGACGCGCCCGTGGGCCTCATGCTACAGTTCGGACTCAATTTGTGTCGGTTCTTAATTTGATCTCACAATGTGCAATGTGAGATTGATAAATCACCAAAGAATCCAAATCCGGCAAATCGTTTTTAAAAACAGATTTTTTGAAAGAAGTGCCAAACATGGACTGCTTTGCCAAATACAGAGTCGCCACCTAAATATTTTATTTTTGGGGAATTTAGGAAACCCTGACTCGTGCCTAAGGCCACGTGTCCGTCATCACCAAAGTTGTCTCGGCTCGGGAACTTGGGTACGATTGGGAAAGGTCACTTCGTGAGCACCCCCGCTCGCCCGATCAAAGATCGGCCTCTACTAACCATGATATCTAGTTTTGAAAACATTATGCGTTCTTATTCCGATTATTAGCCTAGATTTACTATGTGATGCGCACAACATACAAGTATAGATTGGATCGTCTGAATTGGAATAAAACATTTCATGTTTATTTTTGAAAGCGGTTTGATGGTGCTACTCGCAAGTAGGCTAAGACGTGAATTTGTCACCCTCAAGTGGGCTTAGAAAACATGGTTTTGCCACTATCTAGTGGGCTTAAAACTCGCAATCGATGAATTGTTCCATTCAAATAATCCAACCTTCACCCACAGGCATTCAAGCAGGTATATCACATAAGCACATAGCCTCATGGTAAGCATGCTATCATGGCAGTCACTCACACGCATGCAAGGATGTTAAAGCATAAATACTTACCGAGTACTCCAAGCCAAAGAAAGAAGCTAATTAGAAAACATGCATGGATTCTAACTATACAGAAATGCCTAATGCAACACATACAAAAGTGCAACTACAATAGGCTCGGCTATTCTAAACATGGCATATGAAATGCAACGGATAACATGTATTCAACTCGGAATTGAAATACAATGCAGTTAGTATGATGCGCGCGAGCCCGGTGCATGCAATACAGATGAATGATGCAAACATGCAAGCATAAGTATGCTAATTGAAACATGCCCTAATCTAACAATCATAAGCTGGTAAATAAAAGGGAGAAAGATGTGGGGTTGGAAGGCATACATCACACTCACGCATCCTTATTACAACATTGCCCTCGCGCAGAAGGTCCGAATAAATAATATACAGTCTGAATAAATAGTACAGTCCGAATGCATACAAAATCCTAATTAATTAACAAATTAATCTAGGAAAGCAGGTAAATTAGCACGCAAATCCATGGACCGCCTCAGCTCTGTTCCGAATGATGAATGATGCATGCTTGAGTTGCCTTGCGCGAAAATCCATTGCGATGCCCCGGTTTGCCTCTGTTTGCAATTGTTCTCAGAATGCTGTGTAAGGCTTTAGAAAGCTGTTGATTCTTGATTTGCTGCAATAGAGAGCAAGAAAGGGGCATGGCAAAGTATTTTCACATATGTATGCTTGCCTCGATCCTCGTGCCACCAAATCACGCATCTCGTTGCATGATGGCCGAGGAATCGAATTGCACGACTTGATGTGAAATGAATGCACATGAAAACATAACAAGGCCTAGACTCCATCATGGATAATCCGGAGTGTCGGCGACTGGGAATTGAGACACGTTCCGTCACTTGGAGTACGAAACGTCCCTCGTTTCCCGTGTTTGGGCTAACTCCTATCCCAAACACAACGCAATATGCATGACATGCACAATGTGACTAACATATAACCTAGCATACGCAATGCTGTGAAATGGCATACACAATGCTCGATATGACATGGCATACACGATGCTCTAACATGCAACCTAGCATACGCAATGCTATGAAATGGCATACACAATGCACGATAGACTTATACCAATATGAGTGGACCTCAGCCACACTCACATCAGTGGCCATTAGATGAAAATGAGACAACCGAAATGCGTGCACACATGCACGCATACCGGGGACCGAATCTAAGGCGTCAAATGCCACTCTACCAAAGCATGGCAAGGGATGCAAGATGGCATACAAGCATGTAATTTCCAGCACTGAAACATGGTGCTAAATGATCCCGAGACATGGGAATATGGCAACCGATGCATGAAATAAGACCCGAAACCCGAAACTAGGCACATGTATTGAATTATAACTATGCAAAGCAAGCATTATTTGACCATGAAGCACAAAGACAGAGCCAAGGCAGTCCCAAAACATGCACATTTCTAGTTTAAAGCATGACCAAAAAATGTTAACATGATGGACTAAAATAGCATGCAAATTTGGCTAGCAAGCATGGTTTACATGGCATGTATATGAAGCGTATGAGAACTTATCAAACCAGCCAAAAACAGTGAATAAAACATGACAAAATATACCCAAATAACAACTGAAATGCAACCAACATGCGCAAAAATGATGAGCTACTTTGAAAGGGCATGCAAGGGGTTACTCAACACATATATGATGGACACTTAGCATAGCAAAACCAACTCTGGAAATCAAATATGATAGCCCTAGAACTCACCAAAAAGGGCCTGAAATTGATCAAAAAAGCATACAATGAAAGGTCCTGTTGAAAGGCCTTGAGAAGGGTTGTTCCACACATGCAAGAGGGACATAAAATATGGCCAAAAGGGCCTTGGACAGAGCTAAGGCAGACCTCAAAACCCTCAGAATGAGGCCTGAAACATGACTTCAAAGCATGCAAAAAGGGGTCCCTTTGGAAGGCCAACAAGACCACCAAACAAGACAAGGGGAGAGGGGGTCACCCCCCTCTGATTTTGGCTCTCAAAAATACATCTAAGCCAGTGAAAATCCACTGTATTTCAGTGGCTAAGAGGCCAAACCATGGCCAATGCAAGTGCTCTAATGCATAGCCCTAATCATGAAGAGATGAAGCATGCATAGGGGGAAGATGACCCCAAACAGAAAAGAGACCTTAACCATACTTGAAGAGGAGATTAAAACAAGATCTTTTTCAGTTTATGACAAATCTCGAAAATGTTCACAAGTAAGGCTAAAATATGATGTAAAAATAGCCCTAAAAGAGAGATAGAGGGTAAGGGAAGTAGATGACCTCAAACAGAAAAGTGCCCTTAAACAAAGTTGAAGAGAAGCTCAAAATAAGACACTTTACAGTTTAGGTCGAGGCCCAAAAATGTTTTCAAGTATGGCAAAAATAAGGAGCAAAATGAAGACCAAAAGAGGGAAAGAGTATGTTACCCTTGTAGCCAAGAACTCCAGCAGCAAAAGGGGTCCAAAATCTGAGCAAAAACCAGATTTTGGAGCTCAAAATGATCCTCAAAGAACCTCAGCCCAATGGTAGTTGAGTTTGATCAAGGGTGCTTAGGCAAAGGAGAGGTATATCTCCAAGTATAGCTCTTGTTATGCACACCAAGGCAAGAGAATGAGAGAGAGGCTGAGATTTGGCTCTGGAATTTCTAGAGAGAGAGGGGTTTTTTTAGAGTGAGAAGCTCCCAAAACTTGCTTAGGAAGATTGTGTTTGAAAAATGAGAGATATAACTAATATATGGCAAACCTCAGAGTTGGCTAAAAAATATCTCATTGAAGGACAGCTGGAGGTTGTGGAAGACAGCTAAAAGGAGAATATCTATCAATTTTGGGCTTTCTGGGCATAAGTGGTCGGCCGACCACCTTTTATGGTCGGCCTGCTACTTTTTCTGGTTTTTCAGGACAGAAAATGGGTCTGCCGGAAAGAAAGGTGGTCGGCCAGTGATTGGGAAGTCCAAAGGTGGTCGGACAGGTGTCCAAATTGAAGCCCCGGAAGTTAGCTTTCCAATGGAACAAATCTTGCATTAAAATTCCTCCTGTGCAAAACGTTATGCCTGTTTTGGTGAAGCTGCGCAGATTCGGTCCAACCGGAGTGATGCCCTACTTCAACCAACCATATCTCCCCCATCCGGAATTGGCTTTAGGAGATTCTTGAATGCAAAATGAAGCCCCGGAAGTCTTCTTTCCAACGGTGGTGGCCTCATAGATGGATTCCAAGTATGCAAATGAATAGGCCCGATTCAGCGAGGGCTGCTCGACTCTCTCTTAACAATTCATGTCCATTTTCTCCCCTAACTGGGTTTCTTCCCTCTTCTCTTCTTTTCTTCAACTCCAAACCCCTAAGTATGGTGTTTTGAAAGATTTTTCAAAGATTTCATCTCTCTTTCATTCATTTCTACTCTGTCCTGACTTGGTTTACCGAAAAGCGCAACATTTAACGAAATGTGAGCCTCGGAACATTGTAGAAACTTTATTTCAAAGATGTTTTGAAAGAGAGGGTTTTAAGGTCTAAAAACCATTCAAAATAGCTTTGGTCCAAAATGGGGTGTAAGGTTGGGATTTGACTCTCCTCTTGTCGAAGAAATTGAACATTTGCCCTGCACACCTTTCTCCATTATGTAAACCATCAGTCGCGTCCAGGTCTTAAGAGCGGTCAAAAATGGGGTGTCTACAGTATGCTAATCAAAACGTGCCCTAAACTAACCATCGAAAGCGGTTAAATAAAAGGGAGAAAGAAGTAGGGTTGGAAGACATGCACACACACATGCACGCTTATTACAACATTGTGCACTTGCGAAGGAGGGTCCGAATAAGCTAAGCTAATCTAAGCTAAGCTAAGAAAATTAATCTAATTAAACTAATTAGACTAATTATTACACAACCAATTGAATAACTAGTAAACTACTTACTAATTATTACAACACTTTAACTAATTAACAAATTAATTAATTAAATTAAAAATTCATGCTAACTAACAAGTAAAGCTTCAAACAATGCTGCCTCAGCTCTGCTCTAGGGAGTTGAACATACATGCATTCTGTTTCTCGCCCCGAAAAGCCTTTCGGTTTGCTCTTGAAAGGCTTTGTTTGCAGGGTGTCTCCAAGAAATTTCTGCTCTGCCTTACCAATTCCATGCTGAGGAATGCACTAGTGGCCTGCTAGCCATGGGAGCTTGTTGCCGGCCACTTGCTGGCCAAAGATGTGCACTGCCGGCCAAGGATGAAGCAATGCCGACCATCTGTGAGGCATTGTCGGCCACTGGTGTCCTGCATCACCATTCTGCAACAGAGCTCAAACCAGAGGAAAATGGAGGGTCTCCCAAGGGTATGTCTGTACTATGCCCCTCCTTATCATCTTAAAATATCAAAGGAGTTGCATTATTGAATCCAAGACCATCAATCAAGCATTTTCAATGCATGATGGCCAAAGTTCCAACTTGCACACATTCAATAAATGCACAAGCACAAGACTCTAGGACCACCACCCTATCATGCATGATCAAGGGCAATGGAGACAAAGGAAGATTGGCTCATTTTCATCACTTTGAGTATGAAATGGACCAATCTACCTTGTGTTCAATATAACGTCCGATTGAACAAAATGCAATGCAAACAACATGTTTATCTTGGCATGTTTTACTTGATTCAATTCTCGTTTACACATTTCAAGTTACCAAACCATTCTTTAATTGATTTGTCCAAATGTGAAAGTCCTCTAATGAGAGAGAGGTCAATCAAAAGGTGACTTAAAACATGGGAGAGACCATGCCTTTGACTAGGAGGAACCCTCAAAAGAGGGTTAAAGTCATTTAAGCAAAAGCCTCAATCCCAAGCTTAAACACAACTTTATGACTAACCATCCCTCAAAACAAATAGAAAAATGAAGAAATGAGGGAGGTGGCAAAATTTCAGTGCTGAAATGGCATGAAACACAAGACTCTAACATGCAAACAACTCATGTACAACATGTTAGGAGACTTAAGCATTAAAACTAGTGAAAAGCTTTACACTAGAATCATGCAATACCAAACTCAAATGGCCAAACCAGCTCTAGACAAACCTCAAACATGCTAAAACAGAGGCTAAAATGTGTTGAGATGGTAGCATGAAAAGCAAGAAAATCATGCTCATGTATTGGCTCATAAACAAGGCACAAAGCACAACTCTCAAAAGCAATGAAAGAATGGAATATGTGAAAGTGTGACAAGGCTACATACACTGAAATCATGTGTGAAATGATGCTATGACATGCAAACAACTCAAGCAAAGCATGTTAAAGACCTTGAAACTCAAAGCTAGTCAAGGCCATTTACACTATAGCTATACAAAGCAAGCCTCATATGATCACGACCACTCAAAACAGAGTTAAAGCATGCTAAATCAGTGACAAAAATATGCTGGAATCAAATTAACACAAGCAAGAATGATAGGCTGAATCGTCAAGCATATTAAGCTACTAAGGATGATTACACTACAAGTGTAAGAAACAAGCAACAAATGATCCAACCAGCCAAAAATAGAGCTAAAGTAGGTCAAAAAAGTCACAAAAACATGCTGAGATCAAGCCATGAGATGGTAGAAAAACATGCTCAACTATTAGGCCACCAACACATGCAAACAAGATATAAGAAGTGAGGGTTACCCCCTCCTATTTTGGGCCTCAAAACTAACTTTCTACCACTGAAATTTCTCTGAGTTTCAGTGGTTAAAAGGCCAAACAAAGGGTGTTTCAAAAGCTTAGAAAGAAGGCTCAAAAGGCTTTACAAGCCAAAGAGCAAAGGGGGGAGCCACCCCCCTAACCGCACAAGGCTCAAACCAACATTTTAAGACCTTAAAAATAGAACTTTTTAGAGGCTAAAACCAGCTTCAAAGTGGCATACAAAGGTGGCCAAGCAATGAACTAAAACAAAGCTTAAAAGAGTGAAATCCTTACCCTTGAAGCACAACACTAAAACAGCAAGAAAACAGCCAAACTTCTGAGCCAAAACCACTCCAAGGAGCTCAAACAAGGCTTCCAAGAACCTCAACTCTAAGGTGAAGGTGTTTGGCTAAGGGTGCTAGTGCAAATATGTGGAGAAAGCTCACTTTCAAGCACAAAATATAGAGAGAAAGAGAGAGGATTCTAGAGAGAGAGAGAGAATTCTAGCTCAGCTCAAACTTTGTAACCCTTTCCATGCATATAGATGAGCTCTATATATATAAGATACAAAAGCCCCTTAAAGAGATCCAACCATCCACGTGCAAGCAGATGGGCTCATCTGTGCAAACAACTGTCAAAATATCTGCAAAAATATCTACTGATGCATTGGTGGCCAGCCGGCTATCAGTGGTGGCCAACAGTGCCTCATTGATGGCCGGCAGGCCAAGATGCATAGCCGGCAGCACCTAATAATGGCCGGCAGTGCACCACAAACAACAAGATGGAAAGACCAAAACATGGTCCAAAAATGAGAAAGAATGGATACAGGGTTTGGAAACCTCAAACCTGTGGCGTTCCCCCGTAGATTTTGAGTGCTCGAAGAGAAAACACACTTGTCACTGGATGTACCTATAAGGACATCCAAGTCTTGAGAACGGTCAAAAATGGGGTGTCTACAACCCCACTCTACATGGCCTTATCCAAAGCTCTCCAAATCCTTATAGAATAAGGCCATCTCAAACCCCTTGAGCCTCGGCCTCGGCCTCTCCCAGATCCCCTTCCGGCCAAGCACAATGCTGCCAAGTACTGTGCCTTCCATCAACAAATTGGCTATGACACTGACAGTTGTTTTCGTTTTCGCCACGAAATACAAGATCTGATTGACAACGAGGTCATCGTTGCACCAGGTCCTGCAAAGTCTATCGACACTGGATCAATGAACCTGGGGATAATATGATTATATGATCAGGAGATGAACCATCTGCTGATGGCGCACATTTCTACTCTAGATATTGTGGATGGCACGCACTGTTTTGAGTAATTTGCGAATGCTGTTTACTTTACTTTCTGACTTGGGTATTGAGTCAGTTCTGTTGTGTTGTATTGAGTCTGTCTTGTTGTGTCGGAGGTCAGTGATTTCGGGAGTGTTACTGTAACGACCCGGAATCGTAAATCGGAATTATCAGTAATTAATTATGCTTTAGTATGATTTAATTGGGAATTATCTGTTTGACTGGTAATAATATCTGTTGTAATGACAACTACGGGACTGAAATCGATGATTGAAATGGATTCAGAAAATGAAATTGAAAGTGTCTATGTGATACCGGGAATTTTTAGAACTATCTGAAACGATAAATTGAAGACTGAATTTTGTCTGAATCGTTAAGTTCCGTTTGGCTTGTAACATTTAGCATAATTGTCTATATTGGATGGGAAGGGCCTTGTTTGGCTAAGGTTTTGGCACAATTATTATATTTTACTACATATGATATAAAGATAAGGATGGTGGCTTGTTTGACTCATTGACTCAAGAAAAATCTAGAGAAAGAGAGAGAGAGAGAGAGAGAATTCGTGGGAGAGAGAGAGAGAGACCAAGAGAAGAAGAGAAAGAAAGGGGAATCAAGCTTAGTTTCTCCAAATCAAAGAATCAAGGTAAGAAACTCTCTCTAATTTCATGGACTAGATTGTTGATCCTTGGCATATAGCATGTTAATCTCAAGAATATGGCATGAATCATGTTTATTTGGCTCATTTGAGGTAAAACCTCCATGGATATAGAGATATAAAGCTTGTATGTATAGTTCATAGTTTTTCATCCTACTTCATGGGTTGATCTTGTTTATGGTCCA
This sequence comes from Camellia granthamiana, assembly GCA_036172215.1. Classification (NCBI taxonomy): domain Eukaryota; kingdom Viridiplantae; phylum Streptophyta; class Magnoliopsida; order Ericales; family Theaceae; genus Camellia; species Camellia granthamiana. Next base: position 10,300,794 of record CM069913.1, on the reverse strand, counting down.
TATGGGTTTTGAATTGAAGTTTTGATGATGGAATTATGTTGTTTTTAAGTTTGGGACTTGATGTTCATAAATGTGAAAGTGGATTTGGGAAATGAAGCTTGGGAGGAAGAACCAGAAATTCGGGTTTTCGCAGTGTCCGCTCGAGCGCAGAAATCGACCTCACAGCAGTTTTGGAAAATTGTACAGTCCGCTCGAGCGGAAATGTGGGAGCTCGAGCGGGAAGGCTTATTTTCAGAAAAGTTTGGGAAGTTGTTCTGCATGATTTTCTTATGTTACCTTGCATCATTTCGCATCTTATGATTATGAAATGGACATGAATGAATGTAATAAAGGAAGAGAATGAATATGAAATGAGTATGATAGGAAGTAAAGAATGAATGGAATGTATGAAATGAATATGAAAGGAATGAACATGAAAAGAATGTAAAGAAAAGAAAGGCATGAGTGATTGAATGTATGATGTTAATGTGTATTGAGAATGTATTAATGTTGATGTTGCAGGTCAAGATTTGAAGACCGTACAACCGGTATTGGAAACCCACTGTAAGTAACGTTGCAGTAAATGTTATGTTATTATGAAAGTATGTTCAAAATGATTATTATGTTATGGTTTTCAAATGATATGTTTTCTGTGAACGAATGTCCTAGTTTGCGAATCTAGTATGGCATCCATAGATAGAAAGTTACGAGATCTCGGTATGTGTCGATTAATCGGTGTACGGACCGGTTACTCTAGTCGAAAGACCATAAGTCTGTGGAATATGCCATTAATGACTGTTGACTGTTTATGACTGTATATATAAAATGTTAGACTTCGTTCACTAACCCGTTTACTTTAATGTTACTTGCTGAGCTCTAGCTCATTGTTTGTATTTATGTATTATAGGTGTGCATGCTGGGAGTCAAGCCTAGGCGGAGTCTCGAGTTGAGCCGCCATTTTGGAAGCCTACCAAGTTTTGAGAGCCTCCGAGTTGAGGCTAGGCCTGGAAGGCCGTTGTGAGCTTTTGTTTGGTTTTGTTGTATTTTTATGACTGAATTGTATGTGATCATGTTATGTAATGTAAGTGGGTAATTAACTCATATTTTTGGCATGTAAATGTATGTTCATAGTAATGCACAGCTCTTTGGACTATTAGTTTATTTATTTCGCTTCCGCGAGCCCCTTTTATTTTTGTTTTGTACAGTTAGGCCTGTGGTAATCTAGGATTACTGGCCGGTCTCGTCACCAAACCTCTCGGGGCGGGTTCGGGGCGTGACAGTTACCTTGGACATCACTATCTTGTTTTGTGTTTGTCTTTTACACTCTTTCTTTTTTGTCTGTTTCTGCCATTGAGCCAGAAGTTTTGAATGAAACGGCAGAGATTTTCACGTACTTTTTCTGTGCCTTTAAATCATTGCATTGACCTAAGTTTTTCAAAACTTTTCTAACACTGTGATGAAAACAAAGAGTAAGGAATTCCTCGGGATTTGTAAAAATTTGATCAACTGAAAGAAAGAGAGGCATGCTAAGCCCTTAATGAATGAGATCATGTTTGTTAATGTGAGTACTGATAGGATCCTGGCTTGATCCAGATCGGTTCTACATTGTCTTCGACGCGAGCGACTAGTCACTTTATTAAAAGATTTCAAAAAATGTTTTGCGTGGTTTTGCGAAGACATGCCTAGAATTGATCTTGAGATTGTGCAGCATAGGATCACTCTCGGCGTCAAGACTTGTCCCCTTTTGCTTTCAAACCTGGAACCTTGACTCAAAATGTTCAACGATCAATCAAAGCATAAGGCTTGTATGGTCAGATCGAAAGTAGCCCTTGAACTAGGGGCAAGAAGGTCAGATCAAGAAGGTCAAATGTCGTTAAAGGAAGCTTGCAAGGCTAGATCATAAGTAGCCCTTGAACTAGGGGCAAAAAGGTCAGATGTGCTCAAAGATTCAAAAGATGAGTCATTTCGCAAACCAATGAAGACTAGCAAGAAAGCCAAATCCGAGAAATAAAGAGAAGATAGTTATTGCTGAAGGACAATCGAGTTCCTATCCACAACACTAGGGGCAAATTCAGACCCGATTGGATGGACTCCTACATCATCAGCGAACAGCAGCCATTCTCCTGGATTCAGATGGCTTCGAGATCTCAAAACCGATCAACATGAACAAGTTAAACTTTTCTATCCTTGAAAGGCTCGCTGGACCGAAAACTCTGAAGGGCGACCCAGGCAAAAGTTAGAGTAGAGAAAAGAAAAGAACAAAAAATGAAAAAATGAAAAGAAAAAGAAAAGAAGAAAAGAAATGAAAAGAAAAGAAAAACATAGCTTGCAAGGTTGAAAACCTGAAAGGGCGGCCATGGAAAAAGTTAGAGCGCAAAAGGAGAGTGTCAACACCCGAGTAAACCTCAACTCGGAACTACGTCAGGCCTGATTCCTATCTTTGGGATACGTAGGCAACTTCATCCTAAAGTTTGACCCCAATCATTTTCAGCCTGCTTGGCTCATCCATGTTGATTGGCTTATCCTTGTTCAAACTCGGCTATCTTATCCATGTGCAAATTGGCTTGTCTCCATTCAAATTCGGGTGCCATATTCCGTTACAAGATTCAACTACAAGACAAATCAAATTCAGATCTGAGATTATGCATCTCGAAAGTAAATTCCGCGTTGATTGAGCAATGGCCATTTGCAAAAACAATTTTTGAGGATTTTTAATGAGGTTAACTAATTCTCTCAAAAATTATTCCATTTTTCCAAAACTGGACCATTTTTTGGACCCAAAGAAAGGAAAATTTTCAGTACGCACAACCTGACTTGAATGATTTCAAATCAGAAAATCAAACAAGCATGCTAATCTAACTCTCATGTTGGTCAAAAAAAATTTAGCAGAAAGCCAAAAAACAAAAATGGTCAAAATAATGAACTAGGGGCATAGTTGAGTCAAGTTTTCTGTCTGTTCCCCATTATCAATGTATTCGCCAGAAAGGGCACAACTAAAGTTAGTTGCAGGAGCCAAAAGCTCTCTCATCCTCCAAGCAACGAGGTACCAAGCCAAGTGCAAAGCACGAACTGAAAATGGAGCTGGATATTCAACCCCCTCATCTAGACGGGTTCGATCACGCTCAAATTGGCATCTGACCTGAAATGGGGACGTAGAAAACGCAATGTATGAGACCAATCAATCGTATGCCTGGCCGGTGGGACATGCTACAATTCATCTCAGTCAAGCTAAGCCAAGGGCATCGTCAACCGATGTCAGTTGCAGATCTGTTGCACATCTAGTCGCATTACAACCCCTCTATGGGGGAGCTCACTAGTTGTGAGTGAAAGAAAGAGAATCTAGTAGAATACTAGGGGCCAGAGCCCATAACTTCCTACTTATCCATTAACCTCCCAAAGGAGGGATAAAAAATAAGAGAGATTGAAGAATAGAGAAATGTGCGCTGAGAGAAAAAGTGAGGAAAGGGCTTTTTCAGAAAACTAGAGATTGAGTGCCAGAGTGATGTGAGAATCACAAATGAGAAAGGGTGGGAAACAATATCTGGAGAAACAGACTCCTCGTGAACTGAGAGGTCTCCCAGCGATAGATAGCAGAATGTTTGAGTGTTGTGTTTGTTGTTTGTCTCGATTCTTGTTTTGAGTCGTTTAGTGTGTTTGTGTTGTTTTTACCTTGTCTTTCCCTTTGTTGAGTTGTTTTGACTATGGTCGGTCGTAGGGTCAATACCCAGTTAAGAACTCATTTCTCAATTTTAATTTAAAAAATAAATCGTTTTGTGCTCAGAGTGCTGTGTCGTTCTCCACATATGTGCAAAACAGGATTTGTTCTTTTATAAAACTGGAGGGTTCAACCCAGGTCATGTGAGAATAATAGAACAAGGACCTATTTAAAGCTACATGGATTCCAGACTGCTAAGAAAAAGAAAAGAGGGAAAATTTGGAGCATCTTAGTGTGTTTCAACTTCAGAAAATTTTTGAGATTGCATTCCGGATGTACTTCCTCAGGCCTTGTCAATGCTCCAGAGTATGAGTGTACCTCTACCTCAAGCTCAAGCTCAAGCCTGCTTCAAGCCAGAATGGCGATCAGAAATGCTATCCCCGAATACCATTCCCTGCCAGAGGCATCTTGGCTGTGTTTGCAATGAGTTCCTAGGAGACCAACTGCGATGGTGGAAACTAGAGTTCGAATGGCGATGCCTAGAACACAAAGGTTCAGAAATTCTGAGACTAAAGTCTGGTTTAAATACCCAGAGGTGTATCCTCGGCTTGAAATCTGTATGGCAACCCCATAGATTGAGATAGCATGTGTGCGCCTCAATTCTGGATACTGAACCAACCTAGTCTGTCACCCCATTGAAGAATAGGGAAAGTTGTGAATATAATCGGGAAGAAAAGCGGCATCCGTGGCTTCTATATGCAGAGGTTACCTCTTGTCATCATTTTAGGACCTTTGTACTGTGAGTTGAAGGTAAGAGTTCGAAGAACACAAGGGGAGATCCCCGTCAGAGTAGAGCAGTTCATCGCCACTCGTCCTATGAGGTGCTTCCTAAAGCACCGCTTTGTTTGTTTATTGCATTTCCCTAAGCACCATGCACTACATTGCTAGTAACATGTATCGTATCATCGTACTTATTGCATTTATTTACATCTTGTGTTATCTTGTACCGTTTATCCTTTTATGTGAGCATCGTTTAGGATCGTTGTCCCCCGGGGCTTTCTCAGGATGCGTGGAACGCGCTCCTGATTGGTTTTCTTTGGACATCTTCTCACGATTTCGGCGTAGTTAGAGTGTCCCTTTCCTCACACGATTTCAGCGTGTTTGGAATTTATCTCAAGATGCATGGAACGCGCTCCTGAATGGTTTTCTTTGGACCTCTTCTCATGATTTCGGCTTGGTTAGAGTGTCCCTTTCCTCACACGATTTCAGCGTGTTTGGAATTTATCTCAAGATGTGTGGAATGCACTCCTAATTGGTTTTCTTTGGACCTCTTCTCACTATTTTAGCATGGTTAGAGTGTCCCTTTTCTCACACGATTTCAACGTGTTTGGAATTTATCTCAAGATGCGTGGAACGCGCTCCTGATTGGTTTTCTTTGGACCTCTTCTCACGATTTTGGCGTGGTTAGAGTGTCTCTTTCCTCACACGATTTCAGCGTGTTTGGAATTTATCTCAGGATGCGTGGAACGCGCCCCTGAATGTCTTTCTTTGGACCTCTTCTCACAATTTCAGCGTGGTTAGAGTGTCTCTTTCCTCACACGATTTCAACGTGTTTGGAATTTATCTTAAGACGGGTGGAATGCACCCTTGAATGGTTTTCTCAAGACCTCTTCTCACGATTTATGTGTGGTTAAAGTATTCATTTTCTCACACGATTTCAGCGTGTTTGGAATTTTTCTCAAGATTGCGTAGAACGCGCCCCTGAGTAGTTGTTCTCGGGCCTCTTCTCACGATTTCAGCGTGTTTAAAATTTATCTCAGGATGCTTGGAACGCACCCCTGAGTAGCTGTTTTCAGATCTCTTCTCATGATTTCAACGTGGTTAGAGTGTTCATTTCCTCACACGATTTCGACGTGTTTGGAATTTATTCTTCCTCCTCTCATAATTCCAGCATGATTGGAGTATGTCATCCTCACTATCTGTTACATCCATTACATCATACCATTTTATCGCCTGCATCCTTTCCATGTTAAGCTTAGTTTGGCATGTGCTCATACATTTCCTTCGTTGAAGCATAGCTCTGCATGTGTACGTGCCTATTCCACTAAGAGAATTGTGCTCTGAGGGTTTCGGCACCTTTTTTATGTTAGACATGGTCTATTTTGTGTCCATACCTTTTCTAAGTAAAATGTAGTTTGGCTTGCGTCCCTTTATTCATCACATCTATTGCATCCATTGCATTGTACTTTGTCTTGTTGCATTTAGCATTTAGGATCACGATCTTTCCACAGCAGATCATTCCTTACTTATATCGTACCATCCAATTACATGTACTCTTTCTCTTTCTGCGAAACTCATAGTTTTGCATGTGCACACGCCTATTCCACTAAGAGAATTGTGGTTTAAGGGTTCCGGCACCTTTTCTATGTTAAACGTAGTTTAATGTTGCATCGCCAATCCTTTATGATATTTGTGTGGTTTTGCACTGCTTATGATTTGATTATTTCGTTACATTGTATATCATTTGCATTGTTTCGTTGCATTGTGTGTCATTTGCATTCTGCCCCTGAACTACGATGGTTTGATTCCTTATAAAGGGATACGTAGGCAACCCTCGGGTTCAACCAATTGCATCTGTATTTTGTTTGTTTGCCCAAGTCTTACGACCTTATCAAAATGTATCGTCTTTGGGCTTTGACATTCACTCACGTCATTTCATGACTTTGAGCTCTGTCAAAGAGGGGCAACTGGAGACACCCAATTTTTTATCGACCTTAAGACTTGGGGGCCTCAGGTTGATTGTTCGAGGACGAAGGCAGAACAAAGGCTATGCTATGCAAAGGTTCAATTTCTTCGGCAAGAGGAATTTCAAATTCCAATCTTACAACCCCTTTTTGGACAAAATCCTTTCGACCAAAATGATTTTAGACCTTAAAACCCTCTCTTTCAAAACATTTTCGAAAAAGTTTCTACAATGTTCCAAGGCTCGCATTTCGTTGAATGTTGTGCTTTTCAGTAAACCGAGCAAGGACAAAGTGGAAATAAATGAAAGAGAGATGAACTTTTTGAAAAACTCTTTAAAACATCTTGTTTAGATGTTTGGAGTTGAAGAAAAGTGGAGAGGAGAGAAGAAAACTAGTTTGGGATTGGAAAGAAGACTTTTGGGGCTTCAATTTAGCCACAAGAATGACTTGCAAAGGAGTCCGGATGAAGGAGATATGTCCATTTGAAGTTGGACTCGGAAAGGATATTTTTGTGGTCGGCCACCAGTGGTGGTCAGTGGGCCAGAAGTGAGGTTTGTCAGCCACTGGTGTTCAAATCTCAGATATTTTGCAGATATTTCCCCTCTAGTTGTTCCATACTACTATAGATATTTCTACCTTGATATTTTCGACCAAGGCTCTCATTTTTCTATATATAGATGTTATATCTCTCATATTGCAAGGCTAGAAAAATTTGGGAGCCTCTTTCTCTAAAATCCTCTCTCTCTAGATTTCTCTCTCTCTTGAGCTTTTGTGCTTAGAAACTTGCATACTTCAAACTTTTGCCTAGCAACCCTTAATCAAACTTGACCACCATTGAGTTGAGGTTACTTGAGGCCCTCTTTGACCTCTAGAAGAGGATTTTGGCGTGATTTAGCTTGTTTTGTTGCTCTAAATTGCATCTTGTCTTCAAGAGGCATATCACTTGTATTTTAAGCTTGTTTTAAATACTTGTTTTGCCACCTTTTTACACTATTTTTGAGCTGGTTTTGGACTCCAAAAAACTCAGTTTTTATGGTTTAAAATGGTGGTTTGAGGCTATTTTGTGTTAAGGGGTAATCCACCCTTCTTGTTGCTTAATTGTTTAGCTTTTTGTGCCATATTTCATCACCTTCAAATAAAAAATTTTGGGCTTTTAAACCACTTAAACTCGGAGGTTTTTAGTGACAAAAACCTTTTTTTGAAGTCCAAAATTGGAGGGGTTAGCCTCTCCTCCTTGTTGCCTTACTTGCATGCCTAGTTGCCTTACATGTTAGCATGTTTTTGTAGCTTAACTTAGCCTATTTCCAGCATGTTTTTGCCACTGAATTGGGCTGCTTTGGCTCTGTTTTGGGCTGTTTGTGTTGTATGAGTGGTCTTTTGCATAGTTGTAGTGTAAAGGGCTTCACTAGTTTGGTGTTTTAGGCTTTTAAACATGAATTGCTTGAGTCGCTTGCATGTTGTAGTGCTATTTTGCATGTAATTTCAGCATCATAAACTATATCACATACTCCTTTGCTTGACTTTTTCATTTATTTTGAAAGTGGCTTTAAACCCCTTGTTGGCTTAAGTGTGAAATTGAAACATTCATGCTTAATGGTTTAATCCCCTTAGGGGTTCATTATCAACGGCATGAGGTCTCTTTTATGCTCAAGACACTTGTGGTTTAAGCCCACATTCCATTAGAGGACACTTACTTTTGGACTTAACCAATTAAAGAATGGATTGGTAATGTAAAATGAGCAAACAAAATGAACAAGTAAAAGAGGCAAGATAAAGCATCTTTCGTGTTGCATTGCATGTGTTTGAATCAGACGTTAATTCAAACACTAGGAAAACGGGACGTTTCATACTCAAAGTGATGAAACGTGTCACTTTCCTTGGTCACCATTACCCTTGATCTTGCATGATAGGGTAGTGGTTTTGTTGAGTCTTGTTTTGCACTCATTAAGCTTGTACAGGCTTGGTTCTTTAGCCATCATGCATGGAAAATGCTTGGTTGATGGTTTAAGGACCAAGAGGTACACTCCTTTGAACTTGTGTAATGATAAAGAGAGTAACAGTACACACACTCCTTGAGAATACACTATTTTGCCTCTGTTTGCTCTCTGTTACAGCAAAAAAGGAAGTCCAGGGTAGGGGTAACCGACCGGTCACCAGCAGTAGCCGACGGCCACCATTGGTAGCCAATCGGCCATCAATGAAATTTTGCACAAGTGTGTTCTTGCAAGGGAATAGAGGTGTTCTGGAAGTTGGCACAATTTTTAGTGATCAAATAAGTGCAAACAGAGGTGTCCAATGGCAAGGCGGTGGCATTTTCGGGTAGACAAGCCGAGCATGCATGCATCCCTCCCCCCCTCGGGGCCATTTAATTGCTTTATTTAGTTAATTAGTGGTAACTAATTTGCTTACTTTGTAGTTAGTTAGTTAAAGTGTTTAGCTAATTAATTCGTTTTGTAATATTTAATTAACTTAGTATAGTTAGTTAAATATCGTGTTTGTAATATTGATTAACTAAAATAGTTAATTCGTTTTGTAATAATTAGCTTAGCTTAAATTAGCGTAGCTAGTTAGCTTATTCATTCAGACCCTCCTTCGCGAGGGCGTAATGTTGTAATAAGTGTGTGTGCGTGTGTGAATGTCTTCCAACTCCACATCTTTCTCCCTTTTATTTAATCACTTTTGATGGTTAGATTAGGGACATTTTCAATTAGCATACCTTATGCTCACATGTTTGCATCCATTCATTTGTCTTGGATACACCGAGGCTCGACGCATCATTCAAGCTGCATCGCAATTTCAATATTTCTTTGAATACGTGTTTAATCGCATGTTGTTCAAATCAATCCAAATACCATATTAGTAGCCGAGCCTATTAATTGCATTATTGCATGTGTTGCATTAGACATTTAACATAGTTAGGATCATGCATCTTTCTAACTAGCTTTTGTTTTGACTTGGAGTACTCAATGAGTTTTTATGCTTTAGCATGCTTGCATGAGTGTGATTGCCATGTTGTCATGTTTCGCATGCTTTCCATGAGGCTATGTGCTTAACTGTTAAACTACATGAATGCCTATGGATGAAGGCTTATTGTTTGAATTGAAACAATTCAGCGAATGTGTGTTTTAAGCCCACTTTGTCATAGCAAAATCTTGTTTTAAGCCCACCTTATTTGGTGGCAAATCCGTATCTATAAGCCCACTTGAGGGTGGCAAATTCAAACCATTTTCAAAAACAAACATGACTTGAAATGTTCCAATTCTTGCAATTTTAGTCTATACTTGCTTATGCGCGTCACATAGTAATGTTAGCTAATAACCGGAATAAGAACACATGAGGTTTATAAAACATCATATCATGGTTAGTAGAGACCGATCTTTTGATCGGGCGAGCGGGGGTGCTCATTTCATGACCTTCTCCCCTCGTATCCAAGTTCCCGAGCCAAGGCAACTTTGGTGATGACAGACATGTGGCCTTTGGCACGAGTCGGGGTTTCCTAAATTTCCCCAAAAATAAAATATTTAGGCGGTGACTCTGTAGTCTGGAAAATCAGTCCAATTTTGGTATTATTTGATTTAAAATCGATTTTCCAAAAAGGTTTGCTGGATTTGGACTCTTTGGTGATTATTAGTTTCACATTGCACTTGTGAGACTAGATTCAGAATCACAGGTAGAGTCCGAACTGTGAGGTCTTCTTTTCAAACCCTTTCCGAAAGGCGGGGGCGCAGAAAAAGGCGAGTCCACGTAGGGACATGCCCAGATTGAAAGATTCTTTGAATAACAAGAGTTAAATCAGACCCAACAACGTCTCAGTAACATTAGTAGAAAAAAGGTTGGATACCATCTTGCCCATGAGCCTTAAAAGCCCCCATTGAAAATGCTACCCATTTAACTGCGTCGAGGGTGATTGGATAGTCTAGAATAGCAATCTCAGAAGCTGAAAGGCAGGGCAGAGAAGGGGCCAAAGTGGGTGTGGACTCACTAGCTTCTGATTGGAAAAGAGTTTTGAAGTGATGTAATGCCATATCCTGAAGTTCAGACTGTTCAGTGCACCACGATCCATCATCATTTTTTAAGGCCATGATTTTATTTCTACGCCACCGAGCAATGGTAAAAGAATGGAAGAAATGAGTGTTTGAATCCCCAAACATGAGCCAATCCGAGCAAGATTTCTGGAACCACAAGATCTCTTTTGAAGAAGCAAATTGCTATAATCTTGGACTAAATGAGATTCAAGGGACTCCAGAAAAGGATTTGGCCGTAATTCCAAAGCTCTTTGAATACCATCCAATCTTGCCATTTCCCTCTTCTTATTCCAAAATATGTTTCCAAAAACCTCTCAATTCCAGGTCTGAGCCGCCTCGGTAAGTCTAGCAGTTATAAGGGAAAGATTCTATTCTTCAAAGTTCCATACAGTTAAAACCAGTTGGTTAAACGATGGATGGGTCAACCAAGCAGCTTTCAATCAAAAGGGCCATTGAGATGGATGAGGGATGTCCCCCTTGAGGGAAATTAACAATGGACAGTAATCAGAATTTGTGCAACGAAGGTGTTGAACCCAAGCTTTAGGGAAGAGAGAATGCCAAGTATTGTTACTAAGAGCGCGGTCTAGTCTTTCCTTAATATTCGCTTGTCCCTGATAACCATTGGTCCAAGTATATTTAGGCCTTGAGAAACCCAGATCAATGAGTCGGCAACGATCAGTACATTTCGCAAATCGGTCACACCTTCTTTGAGTAACTAGAGTCCCACCTTATTTTTCAGAACTATCTGTTATGTCATTAAGGTTACCGGCTACCAACCAAGGTAGCGGGAGGCCACGAGCTACCCCAGCAAAGTAATCCCAGAGCTCAGTTCTGAAATTAGGGTTGGGGCTTACATAAAGAGCCGTGAATAACCAGTCCATTTCATTCTTTCTTTGAACAACTGCGCTAAGGGCTTATGTGTGGGATGGAAGAATTTCTACATTAATTAAGTCATCCTGCCAAAACATCCAAATACTGCCAACAAATCCTATAGCTTCAACGATAGCCATAGTAGAAAAATGCGAACATTTAAGAATTTTATTTGCTTTGACACTAGGGAATTTAGTTTCCAATAGTACCAATAACACAAGGTCATGAGATCTAACTAATTCATAAATGGTTCTTAAAGTTCCCTCACCACCAGCTCCCCTGCAATTCCAAGTGAGAATCTTCATTTGATCAACGAAGATTTGTGGGCCAAAGGCCTGATCATAAATCCATCTCGGTTGACCCTCTCTGATCAACCTCGACTGTATTAACTAGCATATTTGGCTGGCAAGCAATGGAGGGAATGAGACTGTCATATCGAATTCCTGCAACCCTTCCACTGTAATCACTAGGATGGCCCTTGTCTTGAGGTGAACCGTGTCGACTTGGTTGTAGGGAATGACCAGATAGGGTCGATTGGTTGGATAACTTACCCGAAAACTCACTGATGACTGGTTGAGGAAGGCAAACCAAGGGAATAGAGTGGGAATGATCGGACGAGGTAGGAGGTGGGGTGGGGGATTGAGATGCCAAGGACAATCCATCCCTTATGGGATGTCCAAATCCTCCAACTGAGAAGGAACGGAGTGGGAAAAAATCGGAATCAGAGCTGGAGAAAGGATTGAAGGGAGATGAAGTAGAGGGGCGAGTAGAAAACTTAGGGCGATTCTGCTCTGAGGTATCTAGGGCTTTCTTTGTGTATTGTCTTCTAGAGGAGAGTGATTTAAGGGGTAGATCTTTGGAAACAGGCCGATTAGTTGCAGGCCTATCCTTTGGGCCCAAAACAAAATCACCCACATTTGATGGGCCATCAGTAGCAGCTAGCCCAATATGAGAAGGCTCAGACTCGGTGGGCACCTTTAAAAATAACGAAAACCTATTTCCCATATTGCCTTGTGACATCACAACCTTGCCTTTATACGAATTGGTTCGTATAACGCTCATTACTTGATACTATCCTTGGATCAACGGATTTAGTGGGATCAGAGCCATGTGGCATACAAAATGCTCCTCGAAAGCGGGTCTGGGCAACCATCCAAGGTCCGAAACGATTACCAGAGTCAAAACTAGTTTTCATACCTTCCACAAAGGCCTCTATTTCGGTTTTGTCGGCATTGATGACAAAGGCCGCCAGAATCTTCTTTAAGGTGGGATAGTCATCTTGTTCATGTCCATACTTGCCACATTCGAAACAGAATAAATTCAGGCCCTCATATTCAACTGCAAAAACTTGATTATTAATTCCAAGTTTCGAGATTAGAGTATCTTTGAGGTTGAGCTCTACACAAACTCTAGCAAATCTGCCCCTGGTTGCTTCGGTTGTTGGTTTATTGGTTTTAATGGCCTTTTCCGACTAGATTACTGTTGGGACATAATCTTTGAATGACAACACGTGGCCAAGGTGTCACCGAAGTGCCAGCTGAAGTGCTACGTGTCCTGGTCATGACGCCGAGATGATCTTGGCTAGGCCAAGGTTATCTGCGAAGAAACCGGAATCCGAGATAAGCGGATAAGGGACAAGAGTCCTAGAATGGGAGAGGACTTCAGTTTGGATAAAGATAAGACTCTTAGAGAGTTTATCCCAATCCTACTGGGAGTCAAAGATTAGCAGTAATCCTAAATCCATTAAAGCTAGGCTTGTATTGGGATTAGGTAAGTGTTGGCTATAAAAGAGAGACACCCCCATGGGTCTAAGGTATGCTTTTTATGCTCTGAATTGTGAGTTAAGCTCATTTGCTATCTTTGAGAGATAACTGACTTGCTCGTCGGAGTGCCCCCGGGTGGACGAACCACTGTCGGAATCTCTTCTTTTTGTGACAGGTCGTTCGGGCTTAATCTATTCTGCCAGTGTTCTCCAGCTGAGTGCTTGATTAGCAGTGTGGTCAGAAATTGACACACACAATTTGGCGCCGTCTGTGGGAAAGAAAGGAGAATAGATGGCCAACGACGGACAGAAATATAAGGTTGGGGACGACACCCCTACTGAGAGTGGGAAACATATTGACCTTGACGTCGAAGAAGACAACTACAACGAAGAGACTCATGATAAGAATCACGGAGGAAAGGACGTCGGCCAGGAGGGCGGCGTACTGAAAAAATCGGACTGGAACGGGTATTATAACGAGGACGACCTCCAGGTATAGAAAGATAGATGTCTACGGAGGGACGACGAGATGAAGGGAATGGCGGACAAATTGGTGGACCTGCAAATGGTCGTCAATTTCCTGATGTAGAACAACGTCATGCAGCCACCGTTCCCGCTACAAAATATGCCAATTCCAGCGGCCAGGAAAGGTGCCCAGAAAGGGGGGCAGAAAACGGTTCTTGTAGTTCCTCAGCATGGCGGGACCAAGGGACATTCTTACCGGCCTTCGCGGGAGGTCGGACATGGAGAATCCCAGAAGACACGATCTCAGCCTAGATGATTAGGTCCGAGAAAAGAAGAGCTCAGCCTAAAGTGAGCAGATCCCAGATTCCAGAAGACAAGATCTCGGCCTAGATGATTAAGTCAGAGAAGAGAAAAACTCAGCCTAAGTTAAAGACTTTTTATATAAGGTCCACAAAGGAGTAGGTGGAAGCCATGCAGAGGGCTGGAGAATGATGCTTGGGAGTTGGAATTTTCAAGCCAAGATCGGTTTAACACTTGTTGAAATTTAAGAAAAATTTACAAGTTAAAGTTAAACTGAGGTCATGTTTAATACTCGTTGAAATTTTTAAGAAAAATTTACAAGTTAAAGTTAAACTGATGTCGATGTTTAACACTAGTTGAAATTTAAGAAAAATTTACAAGTTGAAATTAAACTTAAGGTCATGTTTAACACTTGTTGAAATTTAAGAAAAATTTACAAGTTGAAGTTAAAATGAGGTCATGTTTAACACTTGTTGAAATTTAAGAAAAATTTATAGGTTGAAGTTAAAATGAGGTCATGTTTAATACTTGTTAAAATTTAAGAAAAATTTACAAGTTGAAGTTAAACTGAGGTCATGTTTAACACTTGTTGAAATTTAAGAAAAATTTACAAGTTGAAGTTAAACCGAGGTCATGTTTAACACTTGTTGAAATTTTAAGAAAAATTTACAAGTTGAAGTTAAACCGAGGTCATGTTTAACATTTGTTAAAATTTTAAGAAAAATTTACAAGCTGAAGTTAAACCGGGGTCGTGATTAAAGGAATGAATGATATAGGTTTCATCACCTCAGGATGCCGAGGCAATAGAAACTAGGGGGCAGTTGTGGGGACATAATCTTTGAATGACAACACGTGGCCGAGGTGTCATTGAAGTGCTAGCCGTGGTGCCACGTGTCCTGGTCATGACACCGAGATGATCTCGATTAGGCCGAGGTCATCTCGGTTAGACCAAGGTTATCTACGAAGAAACCGGAATTTGGGATAAGCAGATAAGGGACAAGAGTCTTAGAATGGGAGAGGACTTCAGTTTGGATAAAGATAAGACTCTTAGAGAGTTTATCCCAATCATACTGGGAGTCAAAGATTAGCAGTAATCCTAAATCCATTGAAGCAGGCTTGTATTGGGATTAGGTAAGTGTTGGCTATAAAAAAGAGGCACCCCCACGGGTCTAAGGTATGCTTTTTATGCTCTGATTAGTGAGTTAAGCTCATTTGCTATCTTTGAGAGATAATTGACTTGATCATTGGAGTGCCCCCGGGTAGACAAACCACCGCCGGAATCTCTTCTTTTTGTGACAAGTCGTTCGGGCTTAATCTATTCTACAAGTGTTCTCCAGCTGAGTGCTTGATTGGCAGTGTGGTCAGAAATTGACACACACAATTACCTAATCTCAATAGGAAATCCTCATTAAAGTATTCAATAGGTATAACAGGGAATCGTACCCATACCAGTGTGGTTGGTAGCTCATTTGAGGTAGGGCGGAAATCCAGCTTCCACTTGCTAACAGTGAGGTAATGGCCAAAAATAACCCAGGGCCCATCCAAGAGGACATGAAGATAGTCTTCCTTACATGCAAATCTGACCATATAATACCCATCCCTCACATCCACAGCCTCAAAAAATTATTGCAACCGCCATAGCTGTTTCATTCGCTGGATTAAAAAACTGTACCCAATCATTCGACCCAGGACCTTAACAATGAGGGCTTTACGCCAGGGCGCTCTAAGTTGTGCAAGTTCCTCCTGTGGGACCCAAAGGTTAGGTGTAACAACCCCGACCCATGATTAGCGCTAATTCATGTTTATGTATGCCTAATAAGTAATTAAGAGGAAATCTTAAGTTAATTACATGTGTATTGCATCATTTTTGTGTTCATATCTGTTTGACCTAGGAAAATCTGTTCATGTTTTAGTTTCGGTTATGAATTGAAGGCCTTATCGGCATCTGATTCTGAAATTGATTTGATTTACGTGTTATTTGGAATTTATAGAATTTTATGATAGGTTTAATTAAAATTCGAATAGGAACGATCAAATTAGAATAATTAATGTCAATATGGTTAACTTAAGTCAATTTTAAATTAAGCCACTTTAATTAATCCTATATAAGGCTACTTTGACTCCCTTATTTTACTTGACACCCTCATTCCCTACTCCTTTAAGCTCATAAACGTGAGGGGAAGAGAGAATTGAAGAGTAAGAGTTGATCTCAAGAGGCAAAAAGGAGAGAATTGCTAGGAAATTAAAGGAGAATTGGAGATTTGAGTTAGGATTCACCAAGAGCTCAAAGAATTGAAGACCTTAGGTAAGAGACCAAACCTTTAGTCTTGAAGTTGAGTTGATTCACCCATGAATTTAACTGAATTGAGCTAGGAAATGTATGAACCAAGCTTAAGAAGTAGGAAGGAAGACCAATTCAAGCATGCATGTACATTTCATTACATTTGGAGCATGTTTACTAGGAATTCTCTCATGCATGTCACAAATTGAGCTTAGTTGAAGAAATTCATCATGTTTTACATCCTCTCATTTCATTTGATCATGATTTAGCAAGTTGAAGCTCAACCATTTCATGCATGTCATGTTTTTGGAGAATTCATGAAGATAAGTTGAATTTGTGAACAATTGACATGCTTTTGGGCCTTGATTTCATGGGATGATCTTTAAATCATGATGTTTTGTGAATTTCTAAATGTTTTCCATAATTATGGCCCAAGAGGATGAGTTTTGAAGCGTTTAGTTTGGGTTTGAAGCTTGGAGATCAAATCTGGAAATTCCAAAATTTAAATCTACGCTCGAGCGTAGGAGTTCACACTCGAGCGAGCACTCTGAATGCGTGCACCTCCGCTTGAGCGACATGATACCCGCTCATGCGTGAAATGCATGTATCCAGAAGTTCACATGTTTTGCAGCACGCTTGAGCGACAGAAGTCACGCTCGAGCGAGGGTCTGAGCCTTACGCTCGAGCGAGGATCGAGCGTCCATCGAGCGTGAAAAGCAAGCAACCAGTACTTTTGTTGAGTTTACAGTCCGCTCGAGCAAGGGAAGTCACGCTCGAGCGAACCCTCACTTTTTGCATGTCCGCTCGAGCGAGGAAAGCCACGCTCGAGCGTAGACCTTGTTTTCAGCAAGTTTTGAAAAATGTTTTCAAGTGCATTTTAGCATCCTCATTCCATCATAGGAACTCCTAGGCCATGTTTAAGACCCATATGAGGTTAAAGGCTAGAAACACACTAAGAACAAATAAAATATCTGAGTGTGTGTATTCAATGTATGAATCTGCCATGTTATGTAGGTCACACGCCTTAGGATAGGTGAATTGCCTACTTTGCCATCAATTTGGAGCTACCAATTATCCGTGAGTAATAACTTAGTAAAGCTATGTTCAAGTAAATTGTTTTCTGTACACGAATTAAGAACTGTTCTATGAAATATCATGTTTTATGCTATGATTGATTGTCCAAGTCTAATAAACACTTATGACATTATGCTATGATTCAAGTAATGCTATGATTCAAGTATATGCAAGATCCCGGTGCCGGAGGTTCCTTATGGGACTGACAAGCTATCTATACCCGGCTGGAGGTTCCTACGTGGAACTGACAAGTTTACAAGTTCCCAGTCCGGAGGTTCCTTTATGGGACTGACAAGTTATTTTTACTCGGCCGAAGGTTCTTCCATAGAACTGACAAGTATGATTTAAGACATTCCGTATGTGATCTGTCAGCGCTAATGAATGTACTATGTAAGACTAAGCATGAACTCTGAATTCTATATATGCTCAGAATGTGAATACGAATGTGAATTTCAGGTTTAGCCACAGTTATGGGACATCATTCATTTACTCCTTTACTTCGTTATTATTCACTAGGCCTCCGCTCACTAGTTATTTATTATGTATGTAGGTAAGCAGACTCGTGATCAGGCTTAAGATGATGCCTAGGGTATTTTGTGTTGGTCAGTCACCTTTTGTGCCTCACGAGGAGGTTCCAAATCAAGTCATGTTTGTGGCTGTGTCAACATGGATGTATAAGACTGTTTCTTTTGTTTTATGAACTAGTTCTCCTTTTGTATGTACTTGATAGTGACGTGTAAATACTGTAACTATGACGTCACTTGTATGTGTATAAAGTTTAAGATTTTCAGTTCCACATATGTCTGCACAGCTCGATGGACTATGTATATTTCTTTATGTAATTACTTCCGCAGCCCCTAATCTCAAGTCAAGTCTTATGAGGCCTTTGGTAATCCAATGATTACTGGCTGGTTACGACGCTAAACCTATAGGGGCGGGTTTGGGTCGTGACAGAGTGGTATCAAAGCACGTGTTCTACCACACACACAAGTCCATATGAGCTTAGGATGTCCTAGTAAGAAGTAGGGGCATTCCATCTACATGTATAAGTGTGTGTGTTTAAAAGTGAAAGCATAAATCCGATTATAATTATGTGATATGGGAACAAACAATCTGAATATTGTGAAAATGGCTATTTGCCTATGTTCATAATGTCCTGTTTACCTATAGCAAATGGACAATACAAGAAGTAATGGAACAGCTGAATCATCTGAGGCTCGAATGAGCCGAATGGAACAAATGCTTGTAGCTTTGACTGAGGTAATGACTCAACAACAACAAAGGCAACAACGCTTACCTCCCCCACCAGTCCAAGTGGAGCCGAATAACAATGATCTCATAAGTTTAACTCAGAAGTTTTTGAAGATGAAACCACCGATTTTCTTAGGAGACATTGAACTGCTAAAAGCCGAAACATGGTTACTTGAAATGGAGAAGCTATTTGAAGTGTTCCCTTGTTCTGTGGTCCAGAAAGTTCTCCTAGCCACCTATACTCTGAAAGATGAAACCCGAAGGTGGTGGTTACTAATCCGAAGCAATAATGGCAATATGACGTGGGCACAATTTAATGCAATCTTCTATGATAAATATTTCCCCCAATGTTTCCAAGATCGGAAAGTTTCTGAATTCCAAGAACTTAAACAAGGCAGGATGTCTGTGGCTGAGTATGAGGCCAAATTTACTGAGCTTGCTCGATTTGCTCCTCATAAGGTGGATACTGATTATAAAAAGGCAAGGAAATTTGAAGGCGGTCTAGATCTAGAAGTGTTCAACCGAGTAGGCGTCTTGAAATTGCCTACCTATGTAGAAGTTTTAGACAGAGCGATAATGGCAGAAACCACAATAGCAGCAATAAAACAAGCCAAAACACCAATAACAGAATGGAAAAGTAAAAGGCCTGGATCTAATTTTCGAAAAGGTCGTTCCTTCTTCACGAACAAAAAGCAAAATACGGGATCTTCAAGCAACTCCAGCCAGAGTAGTAAATCTATACCAACTTGTTCAAAATGTGAAAGGAGGCATAAAGGCATATGTCAACGTGCATCGGGTGCGTGTTTCCGGTGTGGCAAAACCGGTCATATGATTAGGGATTGTCCGATGAGGTTTGACAATGTTAGCCATCCAGAGGCAAGTTCAGCCGGATCCGTTCCTGTAACAAAGGCCAATACTAAAACAAATGCCAGAAGCAATACTGGCAATAAGACACTGAGGCAAGGAAAAGTGTTTGCACTCATCCCTGGAGATGTACAGAATACCGAAATAGTGGTGTCAGGTATAATTCTTATTTGTGCTCAGAACGCCTATGTACTGATGGATTCTGGTTCTACGCATTCATTTGTCTCGCATGCTTTTTCTCAGAAATTAACTAAACCGATAGAACCTGTGAATTGTTTGCTATCTGTGTCTACACCATCTGGGGGTTCTATGATATGTGCTTATGTATATCCGGCATGTGATATTATAATTGATGACATGACATTGTATGTTGACTTACTGCCCTTGAGCATTGATCATTTTGACTGTATATTGGGTATGGATTGGCTGACTAAATATTGTGCTACTATTGATTGTGTGAACAAAACCATTGCGTTCAAACCACCTGGTATGCCTGAGTTTACTTTCATCGGGAATGGGGTAATTCGTCCACCATACTTGATTTCGTTTATGAAAGCTAAGAAATTGTTAAGGAAAGGTTGTCGGGGCTACTTGTGTTGTGCATTGACCGAATCTTTAGATAACACCGGTGTAGAAACTATTCTTGTGGTTTGTGACTTTCCTGATGTGTTTTCCAATGATCTACCCGGGGATTTAATTGACAGGGAAATTGAATTTACTATTGATGTACCACCTGGAACACAACCTGTCTCCAAGACTCCTTATAGGATGTCAACTACTGAATTGAAAGAGTTAAAGGTCCAACTTAAAGAACTCTTAGACAAGAAATTTATTCATCCGAGTACCTCACCTTGAGGTGCTCCAGTGTTGTTTGTTAAAAAGAAAGATGGGTCTTTGAGGCTATGTATTGACTGTCAGGAATTGAACAAGGTAACTATTAAGAACAAATATCCATTACCCCGAATAGATGATTTGTTTGACCAACTCCAAGGAGCCCAAGTGTTTTCCAAAATTGACCTTAGATCTGGGTATCACCAGTTAAAGGTCAAGGCAGAAGACGTAGAGAAAACCGCATTCAGGACTAGATATAGACACTATGAATTTTTGATAATGCCATTTGGGGTAACAAATGCACCAGCAACTTTTATGTACCTAATGAACAGAGTTTTCAAACAATATCTTGATGAATTTATCGTTGTGTTCATTGATGACATTTTGATTTATTCTAAAGGCAGAGAAGAACATGAAAAGCACCTGAGAACTACCTTGCAGATTCTGAGAGAAAAGAAATTGTATGCAAAATTGTCCAAATGTGAATTTTGGCTTGACAGTGTGACATTTTTCGGCCATGTAATCAATAGGGATGGTATATCAGTAAACCCACGGAAGATTGAAGCCATTGTTGACTGGCCAAGACCAACTAATGTGTCCGAAGTCAGAAGTTTTCTGGGACTTGCAGGTTACTATAGAAGATTTGTAAAAGACTTTGCAAAACTTTCTATGCCATTGACCCAATTAACTAAGAAAAATGTATGATTTGATTAGAATGAACATCGCGAGTTGGCCTTTCAAGAATTGAAGACTAGATTAGTAACTGCACTGATTTTGACTCTATCCAATGGTACTGATGGATTTCAGATTTACAGTGACGCATCTTGCAAGGGCTTAAGTTGTGTGCTAATGCAAAATGGGAAAGTGATTGCCTATGCATCTCGATAACTCCGTCCTCATGAAAAGAATTACCCGACTCATGATTTTGAACTGGCAACTGTGGTGTTTGCCTTGAAAATCTGGCGTCACTACTTGTATGGGGTAACTTGTGAAGTGTATACTGATCATAAAAGCTTGAAATATTTCTTCACTCAAAAAGAATTGAACATGAGACAGAGGAAATGGTTGGAGCTAATCAAAGACTATGATTTACAGATTTTGTATCACCCACGGAAAGCTAATACCGTAGCAGATGCCTTAAGTAGAAAATCAATGGGGAATTTGACATGTTTGCTCATCAGTCAGAAAGAACTGCTATGTGATTTGGAAAAGAATGAGATTGAAGTTGTATTGCGAGAACAAGGTGGGATCTTAGCTGCTGTCTTTACCCAACCCGTGATCATTGAAGAAATTAAAGAGAAGCAACTTGAAGATGAGTTCTTGAAAAAGATTGTAGATGAAATTGACTTAAAACCAAGGCCCGGGTTTATACTTGAGAGCAATGTACTGAAATTTCATAATCATCTTTGTGTACCAGATTGTTGTGACTTGAGAAAATGTGTTATGTCTAAAGCTCACAACACTAAATTTGTTATGCATCTAGGGAATACAAAGATGTATCATGACTTGAAACAAAATTTCTAGTGACCTAGGATGAAAAAGTGTATTGCAGATTTTGTGGCGAGATGTCTTCAATGCCAACAAGTTAAAGCCGAACATCAACGACCCGCTAGTTTACTACAGCCGCTTCCAATACCAGAATGGAAATGGAAGCACATTACCATGGACTTCATTGTGGGATTGCATCGCTCTTCTCGAGGTATGGATTCTATCTGGGTTATAGTTGATCATTTGACTAAATCTACCCATTTTCTGCTTGTCAAAACTATTTATAATGCGGATAACTTAGCTAACATGTATGTGAATGAAATTGTGAGATTGCATGGTGTGCCAGTATCTATTGTATCTGACAGAGATTCGAAGTTCACATCAAGATTCTGGCAAAGTTTACAACAAGCTTTGGGGACAGAACTGAGGTTGAGTAGTGCTTATCACCCACAGACAGATAGACAAACTAAACGGACCAATCAAACTTTGGAAGATATGCTCAGAATGTGTGTGTTGGATTTCCAAGGGAATTGGGAGACTTATTTGTCATTGGCTGAGTTTGTGTACAACAACAGCTACCATTCAAGCATTAGAATGGCTCCCTGTGAAGCTTTGTATGGAAGGAAATGCCGATCTTCGATATGTTAGGCCGAGGTAGGTGATAGACCTTTGTTGGGACCGGAACTGGTACGAGAAACAATTGAAAATGTGAAATTAATTCAGCAAAGGTTGAGAACTGTGCAAAGCCGGCAAAAGAGTTATGCTGATGTTCGAAGAAGAGACAGAGAATATAAAGTTGGGGATCATGTGTTCATAAAAGTGACCCCTATGAAAGGTTCAAACTCGGTTTGGTGCTAAGGGCAAGTTGGCACCAAGATATGTTGGGCCATATGAGATTCTCGAGAAGATCAACTCAATAACATACCAAGTAGCCTTACCTCCAGTAATGGAAAACATGCACAATGTCTTCTATGTCTCTATGCTACGAGAGTATTTGAGAGACCCACTACATGTAATTAAGCCAACTCACGTGCTTTTGAAAGATGATTACACATATGAAGAATGGCCAATTCAAATTGTCAACCGAAGAATCAAAAGACTAAGAAACAAAGAAATCCCATTGGTGAAGGTTGATTGGCAGAATCATGGAGGAACTTATGCAACTTGGGAGACGGGGGAAGATATGATGAAAAGATATCCTGAACTGTTTCCTTTAGACCCGGTATTCTTCCAGAATGAAGGTAACTCGAGTTTGGAGGACCAAACTCTTTAAGAGGGGAAGACTGTAACAACCCCGACCCATGATTAGCGCTAATTCATGTTTATGTATGCCTAATAAGTAATTAAGAAGAAATCCTGAGTTAATTACATGTGCATTGCATCATTTTTGTGTTCATATTTGTTTGACGTAGGAAAATCTGTTCATGTTTTAGTTTCGGTTGTGAATTGAAGGCCTTATCGGCATTTGATTCTGAAATTGATTTGATTTACGTGTTATTTGGAATTTATAGAATTTTATGATAGGTTTAATTAAAATTCGAATAGGAACGATCAAATTAGAATAATTAATGTCAATATGGTTAACTTAAGTCAATTTTAAATTAAGCCACTTTAATTAAGCCTATATAAGGCTACTTTGACTCCCTTATTTTACTTGACACCCTCATTCCCTACTCTTTTAAGCTCATAAACGTGAGGGGAAGAGAGAATTGGAGAGTGAGAGTTGATCTCAAGAGGCAAAAAGGAGAGAATTGCTAGGAAATTAAAGGAGAATTGGAGATTTGAGTTAGGATTCACCAAGATCTCAAAGAATTGAAGACCTTAGGTAAGAGACCAAACCTTTAGTCTTGAAGTTGAGTTGATTCACCCATGAATTTAACTGAATTGAGCTAGGAAATGTATGAACCAAGCTTAAGAAGTAGGAAGGAAGACCAATTCAAGCATGCATGTACATTTCATTACATTTGGAGCATGTTTACTAGGAATTCTCTCATGCATGTCACAAATTGAGCTTAGTTGAAGAAATTCATCATGTTTTACATCCTCTCATTTTATTTGATCATGATTTAGCAAGTTGAAGCTCAACCATTTCATGCATGTCATGTTTTTGGAGAATTCATGAAGATAAGTTGAATTTGTGAACAATTGACATGCTTTTGGGCCTTGATTTCATGGGATGATCTTTAAATCAGGATGTTTTGTGAATTTCTAAATGTTTTCCATAATTATGGCCCAAGAGGATGAGTTTTGAAGCGTTTAGTTTGGGTTTGAAGCTTGGAGATCAAATCTGGAAATTCCAAAATTTAAATCTACGCTCGAGCGCAGGAGTTCACGCTCGAGCGAGCACTCTGAATGCGTGCACCTCCGCTTGAGCGACATGATACCCGCTTAAGCGTGAAATGCATGTATCCAGAAGTTCACATGTTTTGCAGCACACTCGAGCTACAGAAGTCACGCTCGAGCGAGGGTCTGAGCCTTACGCTCGAGCGAGCGAGGGTCTGAGCCTTACGCTCAAGCGAGGGTCTGAGCCTTACGCTCGAGCGGGGATCGAGCGTCCGTCGAGCGTGAAAAGCAAGCAACTAGTACTTTTGCTAAGTCTATAGTTCGCTCGAGCAAGGGAAGTCACGCTCGAGCGAACCCTCACTTTTTGCATGTCCGCTCGAACGAGGAAAGCCACGCTCGAGCGTAGACCTTGTTTTCAGCAAGTTTTGAAAAATGTTTTCAAGTGCATTCTAGCATCCTCATTTCATCCTAGGCACTCCTAGGCCATGTTTAAGACCCCACATGAGGTTAAAGGCTAGAAACACACTAAGAACAAATAAAATATCCGAGCGTGTGTATTCAATGTATGAATCTGCCATGTTATGTAGGTCACACGCCTCAGGATAGGTGAATTGCCTACTTTGCCGTCAATTGGAGCTACCAATTATCTGTGAGTAATAACTTAGTAAAGTTATGTTCAAGTAAATTATTTTCGTTACACAAATTAAGAACTGTTCTATGAAATATCATGTTTTATGCTATGATTGATTGTCCAAGTCTAACAAACACTTATGACATTATGTTATGATTCAAGTAATGCTATGATTCAAGTATATGCAAGATCCCGGTACCAGAGGTTCCTTATGAGACTGACAAGCTATCTATACCTGGCTGGAGGTTCCTAAGTGGAACTGACAAGTTTACAAGTTCCCAGTCCGGAGGTTCCTTTATGGGACTGACAAGTTATTCTTACCCGACCGAAGGTTCTTCCATAGAACTGACAAGTATGATTTAAGACATTTCGTATGTGATCTGTCAACGCTAATGAATGTACTATGTAAGACTAAGCATGAACTCTGAATTCTATATATGCTCAGAATGTGAATACGAATGTGAATTTCAGGTTCAACCACAGTTATGGGACATCATTCATTTACCCCTTTACTTCGTTATTATTCACTGGGCCTCCGCTCACTAGTTATTTATTATGTATGTAGGTGAGCAGGCTCGTGATCAGGCTTAAAATGATGCCTGGGGTATTTTGTGTTGGTCAGTCACCTTTTGCGCCTCACGAGGAGGTTCCAGATCAAGTCATGTTTGTGGTTGTGTCAATATGGATGTATAAGACTGTTTCTTTTGTTCTATGAACCAGTTCTCCTTTTGTATGTACTTGATAGTGACGTGTAAATACTGTAACTATGAAGTCACTTGTATGCGTATAAAGTTTAAGATTTTCAGTTCCACGAA
This sequence comes from Camellia granthamiana, assembly GCA_036172215.1. Classification (NCBI taxonomy): domain Eukaryota; kingdom Viridiplantae; phylum Streptophyta; class Magnoliopsida; order Ericales; family Theaceae; genus Camellia; species Camellia granthamiana. The sequence goes on along the minus strand of CM069913.1, from coordinate 10,275,476 downwards.
TGCTTGCACAGCTCGATGGACTATGTATATTTCTTTATGTAACTACTTCCGCAGCCTCTAATCTCAAGTCAAGTCTTATGAGACCTTTGGTAATCCAAGGATTACTGGCCAGTTACGACGCTAAACCTATAGGGGTGGGTTTGGGTCATAACATTAGGCCAAGCAAAAGATGCATCCGAGGTATCCAAGTCAACTGAGGCCGGAAAGAGGTCATCCTCATTGTCACTGTCTCCATGATACCAGAGCTTTGAGTTATCTGAGTAATGCTAGGATCATGAAAAAAATATCATGAAAATGATCATGAAAGATTTTTCACCTTTGGATTACACATACAATAAAACACCAAACATTAATCAAAGAATGAAAAATTTGCATGATACATTTCATGATCCCTAACATTATTCTATCTCCAATAAGCACCTCCCTAAAAGAAGATCCATGGGGCTTTGAACTAGGAATGGGCATCCCCAAGTTATCCTCATACTCCATACCTGAGACACTAATACCATCGTCCTCAACATCCTCAATTGATCCATCTTCCTGTTGTCGTTCAACTTTTTTCTTACTTCGGCAGAGTAGGTTGGCTTCCTCTCGGACATACTTAATTGTTTTTTTCGTTTTAACAAGAATTGTTGTTTGTTGCTGTTGTAGAAAGCAAATAAGAATCGCAATGATAGATCTTGGACCACATATGTACACTAGCCACTACCCATGACTTTGTCAAGTTTAATATAATTAGAGATCTTGTGATAATGAAAGCATAATGAATTATAATTTTTATTGATTGTTCTCGTCTTATATCGTCTTTTGAAATTATCCAAACTTGATTAATATACTCTAAAAATTTCTCCAAATCAACATACTTTAAACCAATGACACTTTATTTCCACTTTAAACACGAATTATTAAATTATCACAATAAATCATTGCAAAGAAAAACATAACAGAAAATCATGATCCTTGAAGATAACAAAGTTCCATATTAGTACATTTCAAAGAGGGTGAATTTTAGGCATGTGTGAATATGATCAAACATTTAATAAATGACACCAAAACAAAAAAAAAAAAAAAAAAAAAAAAAAAATGCCATCCAAGTGTGAGAGCAACAAAGCACATGTGGTTGCTACAGCCCAAACCTATAAAGTCTTACATATATATAGGCATAAAAATACAGCTTTTTTTTATATATATAATCCCTCTGCCCAACTTGGTGGTTTCACTGATAGTGACCTTATACACTAATATGCATATGTCCAATTAACAAGTGGGTGACCAGTGTGGAGTTAAATAATTCAGTAGTCAATTTATGCAAATATATATATATATGAATAAAGATTGGGACCCTCTTTCCCTCACCCCCTTTGACCCCCTTTCTTTTTTGATTGGTCACTTTTTCTTTTTCTTTTTCTTTTTTTTCTTCTCCTCCAATCACCACCCGTCACGTGTGTGCGGGGGTGGTGGGGGTTGAAGCTTGAGGGAGTCTAAATCACTGCTATATATATATATATATATATAATCATTTGGGTCAAGACTATGGACTACACACCATCAAAACAAAGCTTATACCAAATTCGCTCAGATTTTTTTAATTAATCCAAAAACCCAGCTGACAATTATCCTGTTTGGTACAATTTTTTTTAGAAATATATGTTGAGTAAAAGTTTTTGAGTCAAATTCAAGTTGAGAAAATTAACAAGCTGAGAAAACATATTTTAACTTATTTTGTTTACATAACTAAACTGATGCTGAATCATCTTTTGACGCCGAACACAACTTTTAACGATCCAAACACAAGTAATCCTTTGGGTTATCTCTATGAAATGGGGGTTCATGTAGCCAACCTGCACAAATTGATGCCATAGCTTGTGAGCCTAAAAGAGAATAAGTGATAGAAAATGTAATACAAATAAACAAATTTTAAAAACTTTTTTTTACCAACTGAAGTCTCATGTAACCCCCCCAAAAAAAAACCAAAACTTCAAAAATTAAAACAGTACACATTTTCACACATTTATAAGTTTGTGTGGCATCATTACTCATAAATTATTAGTCAAAAAGCATAAAATTCATGTTATTAGAACTTAAGAGCCAACAAAGTTCTTTTACAAAAAATTAAACCCAAAGCTTACCCAATAAATGCCATTACCACAATGCCACAACACTGGTTACATTTATTTTATTTTATTTTTATGAAGTTCACAAAGGCAAAACTAAATAATGACAAATAAAGAACAAATCTCACAAACTCAAGACCTCAAACAAATACAAGGAAAAAGAAAAGACTCACACCTAACCATGGGTGAAAAAAACCAAACCCTAGGGAACTGTTTGGCTTATTAAGAATGAAATGAACATTCCTTGAGTCAAATGACGACACCCTTCCAATGGTGAATGATGCTTTAATTTGTAAATTAATTTCCATCACTTTTGTGTTTGGATCTAAAATTTAGGTAGAGATTTACAAATGGAAAAGAAAAAGGTCATGGAAAATCCCTACCCAAATCCTAGATCCAAGATCCAAACGAACAGTGTCTCAATGAACCAAACATGCAAATAGACATTCTAATGCAATGATCATTTCATCTTCATTCCAATAAACCAAACATTACAAATAATTCATTCCATTGAACCAAACACTACCTAATTGGCAAGCAATTAGTGTGAGACATGCACCAAACTTCCCTAACAAAGCCAAGGTCACCATGCAACAAATTACTTTTTGTTGCCATTCCAACACTAGTTTAGACTACCCTCAGCATAATATATGCTGAAATACCAAGACACTTATTTAGAGAATACCTACACACATTAAAAATAAAAAAATAAAAACATGTGTTTCCATTGCAAGAAAGATAAAAGATACAGCATGAAAAGGGGCACTGCCCTTTCCAAGCTTCTCTTTGCTACATCCACTAAATATTCTTTCCCTTTGCCAAAGGGAAACAAAATTTAGTGGAGGCAGCAAAAAGAAGCATAAGAATTGGACTACCCTAATTAACAACAAAAAAAATAAATAAATACAAAAGACGAGAATTCACTATCCCAAAAAAAAAAGGTTAGTAAAACAAAAATAGAAAGAGCATATTGTCTGGATAGACCTTCCCCCTTTGTGCACTACCCAGCCACTGCAGATAACCTACCGCTTAGGCCTTGTCCGAGAGCTCCACTTTAGGAGTGAGTACTGCAACACAAATTAAAAAATTTAAATACAGCAAAAATCAGATCTCCAAGGTTCCAACTTTAATGGGGTATACTACTTTCCTCTAATTTAAATTTTTTTTTAAAAAACAAAGAAAGACGATCCAGTACTAGAGGCTCCTGCTAAAACAAGATCTAGAGAGGACAAGATGTGGACGGGTTGTTAGTAATTGTGAACGACACAGAAATGGATAGTCAGGAATGATTGTATATGTACAAATACTGAATTGTTTCTTAGTTTTTCTTTTTTCCCTTTTTTTTTCTTTCTTTTTTTTTTTTTTTTGTGAAAAAAATTAAAAATGATTGCAATGGAATTTGAAAAAAGTTGGATTACATCGTACCCTTTGACCACGTTGACTGGTAGGTTTTTGCTCTTTGAGGAGCAATTATCTCAAGAGCACCATGTACGCACTTGTGGTATGAGAAATCTTCAACCGTTCCATCAGTTCTTACCAATAAAAAGCAACGACTATCTTCATGCTCAGGGTGATGGCCAACCTGTACATGGGTGACACAAAGCAAGTCCAAAAATACATAATTAATTTCATAGGATTACAGAGAATTCTTTAGATAATATTTTGACCCAAATAATACTCAAAATTTCTTCATTTTTTTAGCCATCAGCTCTTTAGCTCCATTATGAATGAAAAATGTTTCCATGAAAATAAAATATTTCACCCACCTTTTCCCTTTCCCTCTTTTCAAATCCATGATCCAAACACAACTTTAGAAAACAAATAGTCATACTCATATTGCAGGTAAGTTTAGAAGTTGTTTTTTTTCACGAGTGTCTCACACAAAAAACAAATTTTTTTTTTAACACAAATTTGCAGCAGATTATATTTTCTTTCATTTACCTTTATTTCTAGAGCTCCATTACCAATCTTCTCTTTCCCCCGGGGGTGAAAATATAGAGCCATCGTTGCAATAGATTTGTCCACTTCATTTAGCGAATGATTGATGGGATATCTGCATCAATTAAAACAATAAAAAAGTGTCCAGTTCTAAAGAAGTTCTAAAAAATTAGGATGCGTGTTGGAAAGTGTCCGACGAGTGTCGATGTTCGGCACAAACACGACACTTGCTCAGAAGTGTCAATGCTTCTTAGGTGAAGACACAACTTGAGAAGCAAAGTGCTAACAATGTAAGGATTTAAGGTTAGTATTATGAGTAATGATATACAAATAGAATGATGTGGTGTATTGTGGTTCCGTCATTTACAATAAAAACACGCATTATTATCCTCGTAATTTCACAAATGCCACCGCTCTTGTTATAAATTTTGTACAAAAATTATGTACGCATATCATTTTCCTAATATCTCTCATGTGGCTCAACCATAATGTTGGGTACATCATTTGCTTGTAATAGCATAAAAAAAAATGCAAAGTGGATTATTACAGACTTAACACTAGTACTTGAGACAAACCAATTAACACTTTCCAAGTGCACGTGCGGCCAATTAGTATACACAGATTTCACAACAGAATTATCATTATCCAGAGTGCAAAATCAAAATAACATCACCAAGATTGCGCATAGTATCAACTCCATGAGAAAAGCATATATGTATGGCACAATGAAATAGCCACTTAAATTATTAGTTTTTTTTTACGGAATAGCCAATGTGAAATAAAAATCATTTGAGGACAAAATATTTTTCGAACTAGCATATACAATCTTTAACTATGTAACATAATGTACTACTACATCATAATGACAAAAATTTGGTAAAAAGAGAATTAACTTACTTGTGTAGAATATTCTTCAATGCTTGACGCAACCTCTGAATGTCTTTGAGCGATATAAAACTTCTCAAGATCTTTTTCGATACTTCCAAATTTTTATTCCCTTTTGCGGAAAATACATCGGATGTGCACAGAGGCCAAGGGTCACATTTGTCAGACATGCCATTATATTCGCCAGGTACCTTCACCTTTAGATTCTGTTCCTGAGAGCTGACATGGCCACCCAAAAGTTCGTAGATATTTTCAGGTTTAGTGAGTTCGTGCCCCTAATGAATGAAGTAGACATGAAGAGAACCACATTATTTTTCCTGAAAAATGTAATTCCATCCCCCAATACCATATACACAGAAAAGATAACAAAAGGGTAAAAGATAAAACTACAAAGATCAATTGATGCCGATGATTAAAATTAACAATCATATCAGATGTCTGAGAAACAACTGATCACTGCCAAACCAGGGGATGGTTATGAAGAGATTGAACCAGTGTAGCGTGATGCTTAAAGGAACATGTCATCTAAAGATCAGTACAGCTGAAAAGCTAAGAAGATGAAAAGAACTTACTTTCTATGGAGCACAGTTTTAAAAACCCTAAGATTTATACCTTTCTTAGGTCAAAAGAAAAAAGGGAAAAAAAATATTATGTATTTCCGCTGCTCATAGTTTCCCAGTGGTGCTACACGCACCAATCGGTATACCAATTAGTGTACCAACATATGTTATGACATTGCCACTTCAAAACTATGACCCCACCCATTATACAAGCTACAAAGACCCAAAACCTATAAAATTATGCCACATCATCTGTTAATAGACCAATTAGTGCATATAGCATTATTCCGTAGTTTCCCATAATCAACCACTAGTATTCAAAGTTTCCATTCTTGTTAGATATGTTAAAAACTTTAGTTCTAGAAATGTTTCTAATTTTGAGAACATATTAGATATCGACAAAGATTGAAGGCGATAGTAATTTTCAAAAGTACAAATACCTATTGGAGATAAAATTATATTGTCAAAGATATTAGAAGATATAAAAGATATTAGAATATATGGAGATCCTATGATTTATGCTTATTATGATTTTTTGTATCTTTGATTTATTTCAATTCCTTAACTGAAGGAATTTGATTGTATCTCTCACTCTATATATATGATGTATCATGTAAACAAGAGTATCAAGTTGAGTGAATAAAAGATGTAGCCCATAGGGCTTTGTGTGTGTGGATGTAGGCCAATATTGGCTAAACCACGTTAAACCTTTGTTCTTTCTTTTCTCTTTTATGTCTCTATTATCTCTCCATATTTAACTTTATTGTCTTTTTACAAAATTCAACTTGGTATCAGAGCTTACTAAATCCTAGGCATGTTTCTCTATCTCTTACTCCACATTTTTTGTTATCAAGGTGTTTTCCTTCTTCCTTGAGTTGATCACTAGTTTGCTGATGTGGTAAGCAAACTTTATGATTTTTACTTATTTTGGGACTACTAGTGGATTCGGTAGCATTATTTTGTGAGACGCCCTGTTTTCTAACTACTTCTATACCCCGTTAGGGTCCCTGTGTTAATGTGGTAAACACATTTGATTCCTTTTTATATTTGGGCTATTGGTGTGTTCAATAGTATTCTTTGTGGGATGTTTTTCGGCCTTTCTATTTGTGGTGATTTGTCGTTGCTTCGACCTTGTTGCTTTCTCTCTCTCGGTTGGTTTCTCTTACAGCCATCATGATTGATTCAATGCACGTTTCTCTGTTGCAAGCTATTGATTCCTTGCTATGTTCATTGAAGTTGTCATTGAAGGGAGTTATTACAATTGTTGTTGTCTTTTGGCAACTTCATTGTAGTTGTTTGCAATGATCATACTATTTTCAAGTTCAAGTTGGATACTTCACTTCAACGGTTTCGTGTTCCAACTTGAGGGGAGTGTTGGAGATAAAGATTATATTGTCAAAGATATCAAAAGATATGGAAGATATTAGAATATATGGAGATTCTATGATTTATACTTATTATGATTTTTTATATCTTTGATTTATTTTAATTCCTTAAGGGATTTCATTGTATCTCCCACTCTATATATATGGTGTATCATGTAAACAAGAATATCAAGTTGAATGAATGAAAGATGTAGCTCATAGGGCTTTGTGTGTGGATGTAGGCCAATATTATCTAAACCACTTAAACCTTTGTTCTTTCTTCTCTCTTTTATGCCGCTATTATCTCTCCATATTCAACCCGATTGTCTTATTACAAAATTCAACTCATGACATGAGAGGCATGAATCACATGAAGATGGAGCAACCTTTAACAACAAATGATCCTTTACCTTTCCAGAATACATAATATCAAATCGTCCACCAGTCCCAATAGAAGGAGTTTTTCCCCACGACAACTCATCAAGACAACCCTGAAGATCATCTTGAAGTCCTTTCTTGGCAGCTTTAATAAGGCAATCAGCTGGATTCTACACACATACAAGAAAATAAATAAATAAATTTCATCATGCAGACATAGGTTCAATAGGCATACAAAACCAAACTTCATATGAGAAATCATAGAAACATTATAAAGAATATTAAGCTCCGTTTGTTTTGGCACACAAAATTTTCCAACAGAAAATATTTTCCCAGAGAAAAGGTTTTCCTATGTTTGGTTGCGTCCTTGAAACTAATGTACTAATGGTTGTATTAGTAGTGGGGTGGTGGCTATGGTGGTGTGGTGATGGTGGTATGGTGATGGTGGCAATGATAGTGTAGTGGAATTGGTAAAAATCTTAGTTTGAAAACATTTTCCAAGTGGAAAACAATTGCTGCCCAAATAGGCTTGTTTTCCGTTGACCATGGATAACATTTTCCATTGTACCAATATGCCATAGAATACAAAACATTTTTTGCCCAAACACAAGAACATACAGAAAAGCATGCTTGCACGAAGGGTGAAGAGACGAAAGCATTCTTTCTTTGCACTGCAAACCCTTTTGCATTTAAGGCAACAAACTCTCCAGTAGTTGATAGACAATCTGCAGCAAGAAGCAAATGCTTTGGAAGTATAGACTTGCCGGTCTCAGATATTGCTGACTTCAAACTCTGCATTTGAATTGCCTTTTCAGTTAGAAATATTAATTAAATGTTTTTCAAAAGTTGTAAATGCATCAAAATGAAAGGAAGGTGAAAAAAACCCACACTCAAAAAACATTTCCGTGCAACATCTATTCCATAGGCTGAAGTCATATCATGAACATCATCGGGATGACTGCGCTCCCAGTCGATCATATCCATTATTTGGAGACAACTATCCAAAATGGCACTCCAGAATTTTGTTCTTTCACAGTTCTCTGACATAAAAACTCTCAAATAGAGTTCACCAGAGAACCTTCTATGAGATCTTGATAAATTTGCCCCATCTTTCCATGAGATATCCACCTTTTTGAACTCGGGGAACCCTAAAATACATTTCCGAAGGTAAAAAATAGATTATAAATATTCAAGAATTCAGATGATGTCACAATGGAATAAGCATTTTTTACTTTTGTTTTTGATCAGCCACAATGGAATGAATATTTGATTAACCTAACAAACTTGATTAAAAGTAACTTTGGAAATGCGGAATTATTTGTATGTGTTCACACAATAAAAATGCTCAACCAGTGAAACTTTAACCCTAAGCACGCTCTAGTCAATCTCTGATAATTATTGTTGTACTTGAAAAGAATCTTAAAGGATGCAGGGATTTTACTCTGGGTTTTTAATGTCAATTATGGGTTATAAATGTCAATTCTTTTTAAGATATGATCAAAGAGTTATCATAGTGGTTCAAAACATTTTCTTTAAATGGTTTAGGAAAGAGGACGTTCTATTCTACAATGCTTCTCCGTTGGTATTTCACACTTTCAAAATTAAGCAATATCCAAGAATAGTTCGTATATCAGAGAAGATACATGCTTCACACTTCAGAAATAAACAACAGATTTGAGGCATCGATTTCTGCTTTCAGAGGCAATGTTGTCACGGGATAAGCCTAACCCAGGAATTAAAACTAAAAATTAGAACAAGGCATAGAATAACCAAACTTGAGCAATTAAATACACAAGAACTTAAAGCTAGAGTAAATTTGTATTCTTAGTTCAGTAATAACCTTTTACGACAGTTCCAAGAAGGGATGGTATCACCATGTCACGAAAAGTGATGAATTGTACATCCAAATTCCTGGTTCTTTCAACCATCGTGACTGTGATGCAAAATGTAGCATTATTTTCTTTCTGCATATCAGAACAATCCCTGGAAATGAATTAAACAAGGTCAGAAGTCGAAATTAACAGATAAGAAAAATAAAAAAATGTGATTGCATAGCAAATGGACGAAACAAGCTCATAGCTACACTTCTAAAAAATAATAATAATAAAATAAGCCTAAAAAATAATAATAATAAAATAAGCATATGGTGGAAAAAAGCAACTTACTTAATCATTATTTCCAATTTTGGGAGATGGGTTTTTAATCTGGCACTAGTGGATTCCCACTTCATTTTGAGGGCATCAACAATAGACTTCACCGTTAGTCTTCTCCTCTTAGCCATCTCCTGAAAAAGCATGATTTTATACAAGAACGTGGGACTTGAAATTCATAGACGCCGAAAATTTGATATTTTCTGATTGTAATACCTTGCATATGTGAAAATGGCAAACCCATGGACTGGTTTGTGCACGGCCACTGGAGGTGTGTGGGGAGAAGCTAATACCCACAGGGCACATCAATTAGATAGCAAATGCATATATACTAATGTTATAATCAAAAGGGTAAAAGTAAAAATACGAACGATCAAAATGGAACGGAAACTTACAATATCATGACAGTAGAAACAATGTCCGAAAAGAGTAGTCTCTCCAAATGAGACTGAACTTCTAACGCTCCATACTCAAAACCATGTGTCCATCTTCCGAGTTTCTTGGATAAGTATAGAGATACAGTTTTATCACCACTAATTTTTTTCACACCACACTCCAGAATTTTCTGCACGATCGAATAAGAACATTAGGAGACTTTGTCAAGCATTCTGAGAACTACATGACAGTTGTTGATGAAACAAATAAATTACACTGCTGTCTACTAGCTTAAAGTTTTATGCTAAGGAATCTTGAGGGGGAATGGGAAATTGTTTCAGGATCCCAATGATTCCAGCGTTCGGAAAGGATTGATATAGGAACATGATTTCTGATTATCTATTTCACCTGTAATCACATTATTGGGCTAAGTAGGAATCCGATTCCCCCACTTTCCCATGGGAATCTGATACACAGCAGGGGTGCAATGGAGAGAGAGAGAGAGAGCACCTTTAGATTTAATAGCGGTGATGTTTCAAGTGCACTAATTGGATGATCTAGAGCACTATATGCAGCTTCAGAAATGGCACAAGCAGCCAACGAACCAACAGGTTGACCACCCATGGCACCACAAGCACTATCATAGAATGAACCATCAGTACCACTACTTGGAGAAGCAGTGTCCTCGATATTATAAGAGAACTGAACAATTTGATTCCCATAAGCATTTCTCACTGTTCCATCATATCCAGCATACAAATCACGCATGAAAAACATAAGCCTCCGATTCAAAGTTCCGGGAAGATCAGCATTGTCACTGAATGAACTATCTCGACTCGTCAATGAATGAACAAAACATTCTAGAGGATTCAAGCCCGTTAAGAAAGAACTTTCAACCACAGCACATGGAACATAAGGCCCACCACGTTCATCAGGAATATCACGGGTCACGTGACCAGACACAATGGCCTTGTGATCGTTCCACGCAGAACAAGAAAGCTGATGTGGCATTCTGAAAGATAACGGAAGCGATGCATACTGCAAACCCACGCACATGCTATGCTGGACTAATTTCATCAAATTGCCTTTGCTTCCCGCTTTTAACATGGCCACCAATGAATTTTCATTACTAGCATATTGATAGACTAGGTTTTGAATATCCCACAGAACTTGCTTAAACGCAGAAGCAGAAACTTGACTAAGCGCAGCAGACTTTTGCTTTTCATAGCACATGCGCTCAGCTCTGAAGTCCATAGCATTTAGACTTTCTTCGCTTCCAATAAGGAAATCCCGATTTCCATCTACCATCAACAACTTGATATGAGAGATCCGCTCTGCTTCTTCCAAACCCCAAGAGACTTCATCAGTCATATTTTTACGCGAGTACGAATCAGAAGAGAGATAAAGGTCAGACAACGAAACGCTCAAACCCCTCATCGACAACCATTCACAAAGAACATGCTGAGCAGAATATAGGAAGTAGAGAGCTTTCTCTCGGCAATGTTCGATGAGACACTCGTAAAGGTTTTCATCAGTGTCACGTAGCCAAGAAGACCCGTCAGACGAAGATAAAAGCTCACCCTTACAAATATGAACGCCATTTGATGGACAAACATAATCAAAATCCGGAGGCAAGAGCAGGCTGAATAATTGCTTCCCCGTCCACAAACTAGTTTTTATTAAAGGCGCTTTTTCAATGGCCGGTAATTGCAACTGATGAGGACAATACATCTGAAGCTGCTGCATTTGGTGACGGTTCAGAAGCACCCCATCCTCCACGACCAAATGAGCCGCGGTTAAACTATCGTGACTTAGTGAAAGGAGATTTCGACCACTCTGTCCATTAACCAATTGCCGGTCCAAAGCAACAAGTTCTTGGAGCTCGACTCTGGCATCAATCGATTGAGGAACATAACCATGTAGGCAATCGCCATCGAAATCCCCACGGAACGGAGAACAGATGAGCGGGTTTATCGAAAAAACTGATTTTATTGGGAGCACCTTCACAGATAAAGCAATGAAGGAGTGTTGATGAATAGATGGAGGCCTGTTTATCAACACGATATCTCCGTCGTTCAATGGCCTATATACAATGTCGCCAATCTGCAACTTACCCATACAATTTACACGAATAAGCTGATCTTTTCTGCGAACATAAATCTCACCCTTTTCGAGAATCCGTAGATTACAGCAAGTGTTCAGTCTATCCCAGTTCAACTTGTTCAAATGCTCAGAGACTTGTAATCTCTCTGCAATATAACATGGTATACCTATTTCACTGAGTTTTAAGTTTGGATCACCGATAACGACCATGCGGAAGGCATGATCACTTCGCTTACCGAGAAGAAGTTCTTTGACATACTTCAAACCAGATGTACTGGAAGAAGAATCATTAGTCGGTGACTGTTCAGCTCGTATCTGCAGGATTAAAAGTTTAACCGAAAGCAATAAGCACAAGGTTTCTCAAAGACTTGCTTCAAGATATAAGTGGATCGTTAATCATATTGAATCATATTTAATCATATTGCTGTCAAATCACAAATTGAATCATGAATCATTTTGCTAAAATAGTGGATCGTTAATCATATTGAATCAAGATTCGTAAGATTCACTTTGTTGAGCATAATATACAATTTTATATATGCATATACAAATAAAAGTACACAAATATCAATATAATTAGTGGATCTATTTTTTTTATTTTGTGCAAACGATGCCGTTTCATGCATTATACAAACAAAACTGAATCACAGTGAATCATAATGAATAGCAGTGAAGCTTAGTGGTCACAATTGAATTTTAAGATTCATTCAATTTAAGATTCAACTACACAACTCGAATCGTGAATCGTAAGATTCTAACTACCATGATAGAGAATACAAGAATATGTTACCTTGGAAGTTTTTAGGCCGTCAAGAACCCGGGAACTCAACTCATTGGCATTTCCTCTAAAATCAACCAGCTTTCTGAAAGCCCTTGTGCGTCCATCCTAAAATCGTTAACCAAGTAAAAGCATAAGAATAAGAAACAAATTAAAAAAAAGTCATGCAACTTGATGTGATTCAGTGACCATATCAACTGAGACCAAAAGAGCACTTAAAAAAATATGATATACTTACAAAAATCACATGATGCCCGAACTCTGTCACACGATGACAGTTGGGAGTTACAAGGAAACAGTTGAGAAAGAGTGAATTTTTTTTTACAAGAAAATCTCTAAGAAACTTTGGATCAACATCTTTTAACATATGATAGACCTGAAGGCAAAAGAGATAGAATCAAAATTTCTTATCAAGTTATATAAGAATAAGATAAACAAAAAAAAGAGAGTAAACATGCGATAGCAAAAACAAAAAGAAAACCTTAATAACTGAAAAAATTTTAAAAAAAATTAAAGCAACTTAACTTCTTCTTTTTATTTTATTTTATTTTATTTTATTTTTTTAAATAAAGTTTGGTCAAGTTTGGCTTCCTAGAGACCTTCTACAAAAGGCATTAGAAGCCAGACCTATTTCTATGTGTACGGTTCAAAACCACACAAGTTTTAGATCTTATCCTTACCTTTTCCCCCTCATTTCGGATCACTTTTTTCAATCGAATATACATTTTATATGCTGATAATATATGATTGTCAGTACTTAATGCTTTTCAATAGAATTCAAAACCTCACTCTGTTCAATCTCCCGTTTACCAACTACTCAAAACTCCTTTATATCCAGCCAAGTAAGTCTCAACCCATAAACAAAAATATGATGAGTGAGATAGACACATACACATTCTCATACATGAAATCACCTTCAAAGAAGCGAAAAAATATTTGTTCAATCTAATAACAAGGCAACATCCACCTATCTAAGTTTGTAATGCTATGCTAAATAGCCTAAAAGAATTCACAATGAATACAATATCAGCAGTACTAGATAAACCTAGCATATCATTTTATATGAATCGAGTTCCATCCTTGAGTAATATAATCAACCTATGAATATATTTTCCAGAATAACTGCACAAAACATAGATCCAACAAGAGAGAACAGTGAAGGGAAAAAGAAAAGCATTGCAGATTGAAATATCAGTAGAGATGCTACCTGGGCATGTGATAGAATTCTTTTGTTTGGTTTCGTAAAACCTTGTTGTTGTGCATCTATTGGAATAACATCCCAATAATCAGTGGCCAGACCATCTCCAGAAATTTTATTTTGAGACTTATTTGACTTCTGCACTTCTACTATAATTGCAGTCTTTCCAAACAGATCATTTGATGAAACATTAAATTTCATTCTCGGATAAAATTCTCTGAAACTAACCTGTTTACAAAATATGAGTACAAAAACAAAATGGACAGAAGGAACAAAACGCTTGACAATAACCAGACAATCTTACATCACAATATTTGCAATTCTGCCAAGATTTTGGATGAGCACCCTGGGACGTACAAACCAAGATAAGAAAATTGTCAGCAAGTCAAAAACTAGAAACCAAGTTGGTAGCTCAAAATAAGTTGGAACAAATATGTTCTTAATTGAGCATTGATAACAGTAGTGAAAATCATTGAAATAGATCTTGGAAATAAAATGTGCCGTTTACCACATTTATACATGACAAGGAACAACTAGAACACCAAAAAACTTCAAAATGTTTTGTGGAGTTTGTCACTAATGTACTCAGTCAAAATTGAGTATCCCACGTGTAAATCTCACCCCAATGGCTTGTTACTCCTTCAGTTCTTTTACTAATAAGGAAAAGCTCACCCCAATGGCAAAGCAACAAACAATCAACAGATGCTTGACCAAGTGTGATATGTCCCCCTATGAGTTATAGGCTCCTACCAAATGGCATCAATACATAGGGGACAGTTAAGGCTCCACCTCCCTCCTGCGGAACCTTGGCAACTCTCATCCATCACTTAGGAGAACACCTTGATGCTATACACTTGCCTAGGTCAAGAGCAATTCCCAAAGAACCCAGGCTGCTTCGTGCTCCAACAGTTGGGTAAGTGGCCTTACCTAGCCTCACTTAGTTAAGCTCATTGAGTTCTTTCTGAACTTGGTGAGGCAAGGGATTTGCCAAACTGGAGTGAGCACCCTTCTTGTCACAGGAGAGATGCCTTATGTTCTGGGAATGATTCGTACCCTTTTCCTTTCCCTTTCCAAATCCCTACCCAAATGCATGATCCTAACACAGCCTTACAACATTTAAGGGGAAACACTATAATGAAAGTAACAGACTTCTATTAGCATTATAACATTTATGACTGAAGTTTCCGTTTATTACAAATCAAACACGAATGATGAATGATCAAACAAACAAGGGCAGGGGGAATGTCATATCTATAGAAGATAAAAGAATAACAAGTTTAAAAACCTCCCTCTAATGTTTAGAATAAACCACTTCAAAACACGAGTAAACAAAGGTCCTAAAGAAAAAATTCTCAATTGCTGATGGGCGAGTTATGGTAGAAAATGATCAAAGTCGTACTTTCTCCAGGTGTCCACAAGCAATTCTTTATATATTTCTTGTTTTCCGTCTAGAATATGTACATTTTATTGAAAGAGGGAAATGGTACATAAGGAAGTCTAAAAGATGGTCAAATTTAATTTTACACATCCCAAGGAAAATTTTCTTTCATGTTCATGGCAGTGCTATATGATATACATGCACGACACATTAAACAACTCTAGCATCAATCCCAATTAGTAATACATCTCACTTGCCAAATCTTTTAAATGGTTGAGCAATACCATGTTTCAATGGTCTTAACAAAAATAAAAGCATATCTCAATAAATCTGCAACGTACTATGATAAAGGAATGATAAATTCCTTGTTTGAGTATCAAAATTCCTCACCTTAACCCTATTACGCCTAACGGATTTACATCCTGGGCAAATTTTATTCAAAATCTGCGCAAATTCCGATATAAAATATGGGTGGATTATTGTCAATCGGAATTTGATTACCCCAAAGTGTCCTGCAAAATTAAGATTTATAACATATTTACATAACAGAATTAAAACAAGACGTTCATCAAATAATAAAATCATTATAAAGTTCTTCATTGCACCTTCACAACTTTTTACGTCCTTGGCACCACATGTGGGGCACTGAGAGGTTAGATTTGGCATTCCCAACTTCGGATCTGTCACCTCATTTACCGCATCTATTGATAAAACCGATACCTTTTCCTGATACAGTATTATCGTATTATATCAGATATTTTCATATATGGAAAAATATATTCAACAACAGTACTAAAAGCTCAATTACAATGTCACTGGTCACCTCACTAGGTATATTATACACAACAAAAATTAACTCAAAAGAGAAAACCCTTTTTGTTTGCCTCTATTATTTGATTTTTCAATAGCCAAAAACTTGAGTTTCAGGCCTGCAAAACGTGTACCAAGACCATAAGACACCTTAGGCAACCTTTTCAATTGTAGCTATAACTTGCAAGACCATCAATCAGTTTTTATATCCAACCAATCCACACAAATTGAGAAATCAACATTCATGCAATGTCATTTGAGATCCAAGCAAGATCAACCTAGGAGTTGAACATAATGTAAATTTAACAGATACTTACTGCCTCTACGTCATTTAATATACTGAAATTTATGCCAGTCAGGACCCCCGATGGCACTTGCAGCTCTACAAATGATTGACTGTCCATTGAAGCCTTATTCATTCAGCAACAAATTAAGCAACCTACATAACATGACAAGAAGCATTAAAAGGACAAGAAGTGAAGAAGAATGAAAGTTCCCCAAGTATAAACAATAAATTATTGAAGTAGTAAGGCCCTGTTTGTGAAGAATTAAATAAGTATATTTTTTTGCTAAAAAAGACAAAAGTAAATAGGCCTGTTTGGGATGGCTTCTCCTTAAAAAAAATATATAAACAAAAAAGTGTCTTTTAGCAAATTCGAAAAGACAATTTTACCACAAATACTTTCAAAAATTCTACCGTGTCCCTAAAAGGACTCCTCAATACTATAAGGATAATATGATAACTTCTCACCATAAAGCAAGTTTGAAAAGACCCAAAAAAGCAACTTTTTTAACAATTGCCAAACCCCACCTGAGTCCACGCTGAATCCAAAAGGAACACTTGAGAGCACAAAGCATTAGTCTTGCCTTGGGTTTCTTTGTTTTTTTCTAACTTGTTATGTCATATTAAATTCTAGCATGATACCAAAACAGATGCATTTCTAGTCAATTTCACAACTGCGCTAGACATACTATTACATAACACATTTACATAAAATAACTTAAAACCTTCATAAACAGATTAGAAAATAAGAGAGATTATGGAAGTATATAAAAGATGTTGTGCAGAGCTTTATATGCATTCTTGGTCCCCTTTCCTAGTACTAGTTCAAGTTTTTGGGACTAGTGGTGATCTAACATGCTATCAAAGATCTGGTTATAAGAGGTCTTGGGTTCAAGCCTCTTCATTTACATTTGTTTCGCCATGTGCATTATGTTTCTCAACATGTTTTGATGTTTGCATCTCCAATACAAGACGGGGGATGCACATGAGGGAGGGTGTTGGAGAGCTTGACATAAGCCTGTAGGACTAGTGATAATTTAACAAACAACATGCACAATTAAACGTGCAAAAAATGTTCAGGAAAGAAACCTATTAACTTAATTGGTTAAGTCTCTTCGAAGTTGTGCCTTGAGTATAACATCCTAGGTCGAGGAGGCTCTTATAGGGTTAACCCTTTACGAGACCTAAGCTCTTCATGGTAATATTGGAGCAAGTCCAAGTGTGTCACAACCTTATCAGCCATATGAGACCCTAGTGTAGGCCAGGGGCCAATTCGTGTCGTGACAAGGACGTCACAAGATTGGATGGAGGAGAATGTCACAATCCCACATCAGCATCAAAAGTTGCTGTAACATTAGCATATTAACTTCAATCTATGAAACACGGAGGGTGGCGTATCTGTATCGGATACCGATACTCTTTAGATACTCACGGATACGTATCGGATGCTTATCAAAAGTATCGGATACTTTTTAATTAATTTTTCATTCATTTTGAGTATCAGATACTCCAAGTCACGTATTACTTATTTTACGAAATTAAAATTGTAGCATTTCTTGCATAGTATTATAATATAATATAATTGTAACGATAAATATAAAAATATTTTTCTAATATTTTGTTTAGTTCTTTGATAAGAAGAACATAGTGAGTTAAATAATAGAATTTGTCAAATTGATGTATCCTAATTGTTTCATGCATATCCCCAATAACTACATAGAAAGTAAGGATTAACAAGAGAATATAACAATAGTAAAATTAAATATCAATAAATAAATAAGAAAATAAACTTGAATATAACATTTTTTACTAGTGCCAAAGGGCAAAACACAGTGACAAGCTGTGGATTGTTATATTATTGTAATATAAATATATTAGACTTGACATTAAAATGAAATATTTGCAAAACCTATTAAAAATTTTAAAAATAAACAAGCTATAGTTTAAATTAATACCTAATTCTAAAATGTTAATATTTTGCATTATAAAATTACATTGTGATTTCTCAACACTCTCTAGCGTATGTGTAACTCACTACTAATAATTTAAAAAATATTTTTCACGAACATAACCTAGGCATACCTGTATCCTATTTTTTTAAATTTTGTCGTATCGCCGTATCTGTATCGTATTGTATCCGTATCTCGTATCCGTATCCATACTTCTTAGACTTCAATTATGCACAACATTGTGATTAGAAAAAATAAAATGTGCTCCAGTTATGCATTGTGATCATGTCAGCAGTGAAGTATATAGCTATTTTGTCACTGAAAGGTACTAAAAATATGAGCTCTACAATTCCAGTTAAGCAAAACAAATAAAATACAAAAAAAAATGTGCTCCAATATGTCAAATCCATGTGATCATATCAGCATTGAACCCTAGTACAGAAATTGAACCACAAGCTTGAACTTAATTCAAGCATCGAAAACTTATATGTAGAAAACATGGGAATCCCAAGAAAAACTACTAGCTCAAAAGAAAAAAGAATTGGGATGCAAAATGAAATTAAGACGTATAGATGATAGATGATCACCGAAATTTTTTTAAATGTCAATTTTCCCTTCAAAGGCGCCAGCTAATGTCCAGAATTTTTTAAGGTGTTAAGATGTAATTGCTTCAACCCTAAGACCCATAAAGATAACATTATAACTTTCTTTCAAAAGCAACTTATAATTCTAGCCCTCAAGCTAAAATCCCATGAGAAACTTTTACAACCTGACAAACAATTTATTCGTAAGAACTTTAAAAAAAACTCAGGGATAGGATAAAACACTATTGTATATTACTTAAAATATGCTTTGGATACTTAAGCAGAGTGTTACACCCATCTCACACGCTTACGGGATCCCAACTCCTCTTTGTAAATTCCTAACAATCATTGGCCGCCCTCTCTTACATTTTTCTCATATATATCTAAATTTTTCTGATAAAAAATAAAAGAAAAAATGTAATTCGTGGACACACTTCTCAAAATTGTCCAAAATAAAATGGGCAACAACCCAGCACACGAGGCTCTGCTAAAGTGAGGCCTAGGCAGTGCAAAATATACACAGCCTTACACCCATTTTTGGAGAGGCTATTCCGTGACTCAAACTTGCAGCATTAGGGACACTCACGACACACCTTACCGTTTGTCCAAAATCCAAGCTTTAAATATGGAATGAAACTAATTTTGGAAAACGAATGCCTGAGTTGCGCGTGGACTTGTGTAACATAGAACACATGCAGTAATAGCTTGCCACTGACAAAACAATATTACTTATCAAAATAATGAACAGACGACACAATTGTCACATGCCAATTAATCAATAAAAACAAATGTAAAACCACATTTAATGAGTGATCATATGATCAAAAACACAAGTTCCCTCCTAAATTGCCCCAAAAAATAGACGATCAACGCATGTGGACGATCAGAACCGCATCCCTGTCAGTATACCCAATCAATTACTAATCCCATTAATAGAACTCATGATCAGATACATGCTTACTTAGCACATTTCATAAAGATCCAATTTTAAACCCTTGAAAAACCAAAAGCAACACAACATGCAAAAGACTCACCAAATAAAGCCAATGTCAGTCCTCAAATTAAACAGAATCAATTTGCTTCCATGAATTCATACCTTTAATCAGCTCAAAAGCCCAATCAAAATCACTCAACCACATTGCCCAATCCCCACTTTATGACCCATCAAAACCCAAATTCATCATTACATGCAAAATTTATATATAGACACAAATATGAGTGTGTGTGTGTGTGTGTGTGTGTGTATAAAAGGCAAAATACCCAGCAGAGAAATCAAACCCAAATCAGATATTAATCAGAAAACAAAAACAATCAAAGCAAATAAAAACAAAAGTACATAATCGCATATACATAAACATGCACACCCTATATCATCACAAACAAAGAATCCAAAAAAAAAACCCAAAAACAAAACAAAAAAACCAAACAAAACCCAGATACTAGAATCGAGATTACATAAAAGAGATGAAACTTTTACTTTAACTTTCTCTAACCTGCTCTCGGGCTTGGAGTGTCTCTTTACTCTGAGTGAGAACTGTTCGAAGCTAGAGAGAGAGAGAGAGAGAGAGGAGGGCACACTCTCACGAACTCACGAGACTTTCGATTAAAGCAGATTAAAAAAGAGCAGACAAAATTGTAAATTGTGAGGAAATCGAGGGCATAAGAACAAGAGTATCGGGGCTGTAAGAAGAGATAGACTCATGTATGCATACACATATACATGTATATATTTTTAGAGAGAGAAAGTGTAGCGCCGTCGGTTCTTTTCGGGAAGAGTTGGAGAGAGAGAGAGAGAGAGAGACCGAAGCCGCGACAAAGGTTATGTGGTTTTATGTCAGATGTTAGGGAAACAAAACCCTTCCTATTTTGGAGAAATTACGATAGTGACATTTACCTTTCTATAAAAATAAAAAAAATAAAAAAATAAAAAATAAAAAGAGGGGACTTTTTGCCAAATTGACAAAGGAGTTCCTAAAATTTACTTTATGAGGGACTTGGTGATGCAATTAAAATAAACGTTTTCCACTCTTGAGAGTTATTTCATTATGGGAAAATTTCATTTAATTGCAATTCATGGGTCCAAAATCCCCATCATTCATACTCAAAATACATACCCGAACAAAATCCCCTTTTTTTAAATAAAAAAAAAATTTCACAAAAATAATTTATTATCGTCGATGTCAATTTTGTAAATAAAAAAATAATTCATATTTATTGGTGTTTTGTTTAAATTAAAAGCTTTATATCATATAACATTTTTGTTTTTGTTTTTGTATATTATTACTTAACATTTGAAAAAAAAAAATTGATTTGTAAACATAAAAGCAACCATCTTGGGGAATGTTTTGGATTTGAACATATTATAAGACAATAACAAGTTATTATTGAAGAAATATCTAGTGCTTTTAAGTTATGATTAGGTGATTACTAAAAGATTTGTAATTAGTGAAGAAGGTAGGACCCACAATTGTTCCCAACCCCTTTTTCCATCGCTAGCATCCTCTTTACTCCTCATCGCTGTTGCGACTACTTGTTACACTCACCAATACCACTATTTCCTCATTTTTTTCACTGTCGCTGCCTCTTTGCCTTTCTTATTCTCCTCCTCCTCATTTTTTTCCTCTAAACCCTAGATCTGAAAAATAGATCTAAGGTTTTGCATCACAAAATGAGGGGTCGCAATCTAGATATTTTCAAATCTAGGGTTTTACGGTAGGAAATAAAGTTCACAACGAATGAAGGAGGCTAGCGATAGGTTGGGTTTCACGAAGAAGGAAGGGTTCTGGAATAAAAAAGAAGAATAATGGGTATGTAGTGGAGAAAGGGGAGCGACGGGGTTGTGAAAGAAGTAAGAAAGGGAGGTCGACGTGGTTGTAGGGGAAATGAGGGTCGATGGGGTTGCAAATGGGGTAATGGGCAGGGACGACGGGAAAAAAAAGGATTACGGGTGTCAAACATGGCTTTGGCAGCAGAAATGGATTTGACGGTAAAGTAAAAGAGGGGTAGAATAGTATTAAATATGAAATTAATTGGGGTGTTCAAATTTTAGATTTCAGTGTTTAAAGAACTGAGATGCCCAACCAAATTAATGAGATGCATTTAGAGTTTCCAGTTGTTTAACGCCTATTATTGTCATTTTTTATTATCATGAAAAAAATAAGCACATTGAAAGAAAATAAAATGACAAAAAGTAAATTGTGATATTATTCCACACTAATTGGCAATTCTATAATCATGATCATCCTCCAAATTATTTTCAAGCAAAAAGTGTGTACTTTAATAAAGCAAGAAAAATTTAATTAACATGCAAATAAAATTTAGGTCTCATTTGAGAATAAATTATTTTAGTAACTTTTTAACTTTTTATAAAAAAATATATATATAAAATTAAAAATAATAATGTGACAATTTATAATAATTTTTTGATTAAAATATATAATTATCAATGGCATAAATGTAAAAGTAGGAAAATACCTTACCAACCCTGTATTAGGACTTTCATGCAATTGCACAGTGGGTGCAGAAAGCTATAAGATTATTTCCGCACTTTTTATCAACTTCCACTTACTACTTTTTTTTATTTTTTATAATGATTATTTACCTTTCACACCAGGAAAAGCTTCTCAAAAGGTAATTAGAACAAATAAAATGATTATCCAAAAATATAGATGTTAAGAGAGAAAGATGATAATTACATGACTAAATTTCATTAAAAATAAATAAAAATGTATGGGTAAAATAAACAAAATTAAAGCAATAAATATGTGTCATTAACATCCCCTAGCTTTGGGCAAGAAAAAATTATTGCAGATAATGAGATATCTATAATTTTATTATAATTAGGTTTGTTTGAATGAACATTATAATCGAATTGAATAAATATATTATAATGAAATATATAATCTTATGTTTGGTTAAAAAATAAATAAGGCATGAACTGATAGTTTACTTGGATATGATATCTCCATATATATGGGAAATTAATAAATTTCAAGAGATGAGTGAGATACACAAATAGGAGATTAAGGAGATATTCAGACTAATTGGCTAGATTACGAAATTAATAGAATTTTATCAATTTTATGCTAATCCAAACATGGTATGATACATGATCCAAATGATTGATAATCTCAAGTCTAACTGTCTTAAAATATTAATCTCATTTAATTCAATCCGTTAAAATAAACATAGCCTATGTGGTTTGAATGCGTTTAGATTAATTTAATAATTATAATCATACATTTCAATATATTTGTCTTTAAAAAATAGATAGTATATTTTTTTAACTTATTGCCTGGCTTTCGATCAATTAAAATACATATGATTATCAAATCAATTTAATTTCTTTAATATTTAATATATATATATATATATAAACTTAGAAAATAAACACTTAATTCTAAAATATTAGTCCCTTATTTCATTTTTTATTATTCCAAAATATTAGTTCCTTTTCAAAAATTTAGGATTAAAATAATACAAATTTTCTATTTTGTCCTTTTTAAAAATTCATTAATAATAAACAAAAATACAATTATGATAATTATTATTTTCAAAAAAATATACTATCGAAAGGTAATTTTAGAAAATTAATATTTTTAAATATAATAATTGTATTTAAAAAAAATTGAATTGCTTCAAAAAAAATTACAATATTATTTTGAGACAAAAAATAAAAATTAATTACCGAAATAAAACTCATCATAAACATAGATTGTGCTGGTCAAGTCTCGTAAGTGACCAGAGAGAAGTGATGCTCAATAATAATATACTATACTTACATTTTTAATTTAATTTTTGAGTAATGATTCATCCCCCTTTTCCCCCCACCCCCTTTGACCCCCTCTCTTTCTCATTGGTCACATTTTCTTTTTCTTTTTCTTTTTTTTCCTGCTCCTCCAATCACCACCCGCCACGTGGCAAAGGGGGGTGAGGGGGTGACCCCCACAAGGGGGTCCCAAGCATTATTCTTAATTTTTTTTACAAAAATGTCTAAGGCCCCCTTTTTTTCCCACCCCCTTTGACCCCCTCTCTCTCTCATTGGTTGGATTTTCTTTTCTTTTTTTTTTGTTTCCCTTATTCTCCAATCACCACCTGCCACATGTGTGTGGGGGGGTGGTGGGGGTGGTGATTGGAGAGGGTCTCTATCACTCCTCTTTTTTTTATAATTACATCTATTGTGCATTTATTATTGTTGACTGGTGTCTATTTTGTAAGAAAATGGTCTTTTGGGAAGTTGTCAAAAAAGTCAATATTTTGGCTTTTCAGTTTTTTTAGTCGAAAAAATCAATTTTTTCATCTAAAATAATCCAGTTTTTTGCCAAAAAAGTCATTATAAAAGTCAAAAAGTCAAAAAATTAACTTTTTATCAACTTATCAAAACACCACAATGTAATAAATAAACATGTCACTATTGCAAACTATTTTAATGGAAGCAGAATTGTAAATAAGTGACCAAAGTAAAGCATGTATTTGTAAAATTAGAAAGATATAATGGAGTGTTTTGAGAAGATGGTTAAAAATTGACTTGTGGATTTTTTAAGTTTTTTTTTAGAGTAATGCTAGGGATCCCAAAAGTTGTACGAAAATTTTTACCAAATGTCTCACATGGGTGTAAGACCCACACCACATGGGTCCCATGTGGATCCTACATCCATGTAAAACATTTGGTAGAAATTTCGGTAAAACTTTTGACATCTCTAATATTTTTTGTTTTTTTTATTATTTTATGTGAGACGTGATATAATCCAAAATAAATTAAAAGCTGACTTTTGACTTTTAACTCACATTCCTAAACGGCTCTAATAATATGGTTTGTTATGCTTTATTTGATTCAAATTTTTATAAGTCAAAAGTTAATAATAAAAATGTAAAAATTAAAAACATTTCTCTTCCATCTTTTAGATATTTTGAATTTATTTAAGTTATTTTTATTTAATAAGTAATAGGTTGTAGGAGAATTCTATTATATATACTCCATATGATATTTACATTTGGATAAGCTATTTTCTTTTTTAATTGTGGTTAATTTTCTTTTTTTGTTATAATATAATTTTGAAATATTTAGTTATGATTTTTTTTTTATTTTTTATTTTTAATTATGACTCAGAAAATATAGAGTTATGTTATTTTCTTCTATAGTTGTAAAGTACATATAAGGCCTGTTTGGTAGGGCTTATAAGTTGCTTATTTCAACTTTTAACTTAATTTAAGTTAAAATATTGTATTTGGTACAGCTTAAGTTAATCAGCTTATAACTTAAATTAAACTATTTCTCAGCTTATTGGTATACACCTTTAAGGGATATCATAGTCTTTCCCTAGGTCATAAACAAAAATAATTTGACAAATACTTATAGTAATAATTATACCAAACAATCCGAGTGAGTAGGATTATGCTATTGTTTGTACCATATGTAAGTTATGATATTTGTTGGGTTAATTATCACACAAATATCATGACTGAGGCCTATTTTGACAACTAGGAAAAAAGTCAAGTTATTGACTTATTTGGATCACATCAACTTTCTACTTTTTTTGTATATTTTTAAAATAATAATAATAATAATAAGCAAAAAAAAAAAAAGTCACTTGCAAAGATAGGCCTAAATCATTGTAGGTCACTAAAGGAAAAAAATTGAGTTATGACAAATCATCAGATATGATATAACCAAAGATTTTTTCGATTATAATCAAAATAATATCATAACTAATATAACAATTTATCATGATTAATACCACAATGTGTATAATCAAATCGTAACTAACACCACAATAAATTATAATCAAAACTTATAAACGTCATAACTTGAGTCTTTGTTTGGAAAGAGCTAAAATAGCCTGGCCTTTTAACTTTTTGACTATTTTAGCCTCGTTTGGTTTTGTTTTTGGCTTTTTTAACTTTTGCGCGAAAAAAAGTGTAATGATTTTCGTTTGAATGTGATATTTTATCTTATTAACTTATATATAGTCAATTTTATCTTTTGTACTTTTTGAGTCAAAAAAACAAAAACCAAACCTAGCTTGAGAACCATATACTAATACACACCTAAAAAACATATGTGTAGTTGTAGAATTTTTCAAAATAAAGTCACAGTTTGTATAATTCAATTGTATCGTAATACAAACACACTTGTGATTATAAAACCCTAAAACGTATATCAATTTTTGTGTGTCTCAAGGACACTTTAATATTTTAGTACAATTTTTTTAACTTTTTAGTGCTTTTTATAAATTTATTTAAGAATTCACCTTACAAAAAATAAGTACCTGTGATTCCCATCATTGTACCTGTTTTTTCTATTATGTCAGGCTTCTAAAGGTCCCCGAAGTGACATTATCACTCACGTGAGAAGAAGACAGGTTAGTCCTATAGTTTGTGGAGGGCTAATGTATGATTCAAGGTTGTGTTTGGCAAATGTTTTTAAAGTATTGCCCTTCCACAAATTTGCTAAGAACACTATGATTTGATTTTCTAAAATCATTTTCAGAATTTAAAATATATATATACATAAAATTAATTTTAAAAAATAAACATAAAAAAATATTTTTTATACTCTCAGAAGACAAACTATATATAAATGATAAGTTTTTTTTTTTTTTAATACCAAATTCATTTTTATTTTATTTTTTTTTAAATTATGAAAATCTATTCTGAAAGTCAAACAAAACGGAATCTATATTTTTATGATTTATGATTGTTTTGGAAATTGACTATTATATAATTTTTTTATATGAAAAGACGTGTAAAAAAGTGAAGAAAATAATTTGAATTAATTGCAATGACTTTTTAAATAAAATTTCAAATTACCAAAAGTTTTAACTAAAAATTCAATACAAAAAAATTAACTATTTTATCTATTTAAAAAAAAAAACAATTCTCAAAACCACCCCTCCTCTCCCTAACAAACTTTAACTTCTGACTTTTTCAAACTTAAAAAGCGTTACTTATTTTAGGATATTCCAAACAAAACCTAAGGTCATTGGAAGGGAAGGAAAGAAAAAACCAAGCAAAATTGGAAAATTATATAAATGTTGGATTTGGAGAAGAAATAGTGGTTAACTCGAAAAATTATAATACTATCCAGGTCGAGACTTTACGCCTAACCGATTGCAATTCGGAATGTCCCTTTTTATTTTTTAATTACTCGACATAAACTTTATTTTATTTTATTTTATTTAATTTAACCATTCAACACAAATAATTACGATTTAGTCATTGTGCAAGACCACCAAATACCGAATCGATTAACAATGATTGGTTGATTACAGATATTTCGGGTGTGTTTGATTTGTGTTTTGAGATAAATTTAAAAAAAAAAAAAATTGAAGAGAGAGTTTAGAATTTTTTTTAATTTGTTTAGTTGTATATTTTGAAAATAGTTTTAGAGTTTGAGAGTTTATGATGACTTAGGCTTGGTTTAGGAAGAATGGGTTGGGTGAGTTTGGGACTATTTTAGCCACAAAAAGACAAAATAAATTTTTTAACTCAATAAGAAAAAAATCACATCTAATTCATAATCATTACATTCTTTTTCTTATAAAAAGTCAAAAAAGCCAAAAAATAATTCCCAATGAGACTTTTTTAACTCTAGGCTAAAATAGCCAAAAAGTTAAAAAGCCAACCCACTTCTCAAACGAACCCTTACTATTTTGTTATAGTTGAGTAGATACATGTGAGAGAAAAAGTGATTGAGAATTATAAAGGATAGAGAAAAAGTAATTGATTGATACGTAGGAGAGAAAGTGATTTTGAAATTTTAAAAAAAAAAATTAAAACCAAACAAAATTTTAAAAAAATATTCTAAAAATTATATCTTGAGATACAAAGCAAACAAGCCCCTCATCACACAGAATCAATCACTCAGGCCTTCAAAGATTCATCACATCTCATCTCCATAAGCTCTCTCTCTCTCTCTCTCTCTCTCTCTCTCTCTCTCTCTCTCTCTCTCTCTCGTTTTGTATAAAATATGGGTAAATTATAAACACATCTTCTGATATTTGATTAAAATACAGATCGCCTCTTGTGGTTTTGAAAATTACATTTCATTCAATGAGATTTCTAATTTCATAACAAATCATCCATTTTATTAATAAATCATCAAGTCAATTAACAGTTTTTAATGATGTTAAAAATATGTTTTAATTAATAATTTAGGTAATTTTATTATTATATAGGAGAGTAATTATGAATTTTATTTTTTTTAATTAACTCTATTAAATAAAAAATTCTAATAAAGGGTTATTTTTAATTTTTCAAATCATAAAAAATAATCTGTATTTTAAATAAATCTCAAAAAGTGTATTTATAATCTACCCATAAAATATCTATCTATAAATAGACTCTCACTGTGATAAAAAAAATAAAAATAAATAAATAAATCTAATCTATCTATCTATCTATCTACCACCGTATCTATGTATCTGTCATTCCATGTGTCCATTATCCATTACTATCAGATTCCTGTCTTTTATTTCCATTTTTTTAAAATTAATTTTATCCCATTCGTTTCTTCGGATATCCTAATTGCCCTCTTATAAACTTTTGTTGAAGTTATTAAAAAAAATCAAAATCAAAATCAAAATAGTTAGGTATTGTTTCGTATTATTTTTTTTTTTCAAAAAATATTAGAAATATTAATATATATATATATATTTGATAACACATTTTAAAATTTTATTTTAAAAATAAGTGAGATGAGTGTTATAATTGACGAGAAATAATTATCTAAAAATAAAAAATGGTGATAAGGAAATAATTGTTGACTACTAGAAGTGCTGATTAGAGGTGGTAACCACTAGTGAAAAATGGTTATTGGTCGTGGAAAGTGATGATTATAGGAAAAAAATTATTTAAAAAAAAAAAAGTCATTGAAAGTGATTGTTGCTGGTGAATGGTAGTGGTTAGATGTAATTGTCAATAGAGATCATTTGTGATGGTGGTTGAATGTGTGTATAGAGGGTAGAACCCAGGGGGTAGGGAGAAGGAAAAAAGAAATGATTTTTAAAATAAAAAAAACAATAAAAAAAAATTTCGTGCTAAGAATTTAATAAATTTTGTAAATTAATTATAAATTTTTTAAAATAAAAATACATATCATATGAGTTGAGGATCTTCTTTTTTTTTTTGATTCATAAAAAGTTTAGGAAGAGGGGAGGCTACCCCATTCCAAGGTCAGAGAAAGCGTTACGCAATATCGCCTCACCAACAAAGGACTGCCAGTAACGGGACTCGAACCTAAGCCAAATGGGCGAAGGAGACGATCCTTACCAACTAAACCAACCCTTGTTGGTGAGTTGAGGATCTTCATCATCAAGATCAAAGGTTAATATCCAATTGATAAAAGACAAAAACAGGTTAAAAGGTTGGGGGTAATTGTTATGCAATTTTAAAAGAGAACAATGTAATTATTATATACTAATAAGGCTTAGTGTAATTAGCCCAACTGCGGGGTACATCCATATAATTTACCTAATAAATTATCTTTTTGCATTTGTTTTTCAACTTCTCATTTTATAATTTTTTTAGATTCTCCACCTAGTTGCAATTATTTTCCCCAAACTACAATTTTTTTTTCTCCTAAAAAAAAAAATGTACAAATCCATTGACAATTTTTCTCATTCCATTGTATCATTTTTTCTCTTTGCCAATGAGCCAACAACACTCTGGTGGTGAGAAAAAAAAAAAAAAAAATTCTATTTTTTTTTTACTCGGCATGAGATCCCCCGTCTCTTGGCCCCAAACCACGATATCCCAGCTTCTAACAAAAAAATAATTATTTTGGACAGCGCGCAACAGCACAGAGACAAAGGGGCAAACAAAAAAAAAAAAATAAATAAATAAAAACAATGGGGGCAAATCACACCCCATTAAGAAATGCACAAAGGACCACACATATGAAGGAACAAAACCCTAGAATAGAAATGTTCAGAAGAGATGACCAACATGTAAAGGCATTTTAATGGGAGCTACTCAAGCCAAGTTCTTTGCTAATCCTTGCATGATAATTAGAAGGAAAAAAAAAGAAATGTAAAATACCCACTTTGAAGGAGAACATCCTTTCTTCTCTACATGATACAGGTGCATTAGCCTCTTGTACATATGAAAATGTTGTCAACTTCTGAATATTGGCTCCGCTTGGTAGATTTTTGGAGCTCGCCCTCCCTCTGGAAGAACAGGAGGATTCATCAGCTTCAACAAGACCACCCTACACAACTTTTGCATTTGCAATTTTGTTGAAGCTCAAGGGTTGTACAATGTGATGGAAAATCATTTCCATGTGTATTTTCAAGCAGGAGGGGCATATTCCTGAATTGCTGCTGCAAGCTTATTTCGATCCTCCTCAGTTTTTGTTCTTATTAAGAAGGTACGTGCCACGACACCGTTACTGTCACTGTCGTTGTTTCCCACGTCACCCTACAAAAAATGCAAGTGAAATTTCCCACTATAAAGTGCATTAAAAAAAATGCTTCAGAGAAAATTTCCGCAAAAAGCAACCCATGAGAATCCTTCCCGCATATATATATATATACCAGCGGTAGGTGCAAACGCATTTGCAATATTCTATTTAAATTTTTGGATAGTATGATGGTTGAAGAAAACTAATAGCAGTTTTGGACAGTTTGACAAAGGAAAAAATTGTTCTTATTGTCACTGGATGTGACAGTTACTGAGTGGGAAAGGGTGACAGTTACTAGTTGTAAAGGAATTCTTGGAAAAGTTAAAAAAAAAAAACAAAAAGTGACAGCGTCCAACCCAACTCAGGTGTACACTTTATATAACAGAATAGTTATCCCAATTTTTTTGTTTTTTGATAAATGGAATAGTTATCCCATTATCATGCAGCAGAAATAGGAACCTCGATTTGTTGGCCTCACTTATGAATTCATTGACAAGATTTACCATGCCTGGAGCCTTGTATGAAACAGCAGAATTTATTGCAGAAGAAATGACAGATAACAAATCATCCCCGTCTCTTATTTATTTCCCCCACAAAAGTGTATTTTGAATAATTTAATGAAGAAGTATTACCGCCGTATGAAATATCGCAACAATGGAATTTTTCTGCATGTTCGTCTTGATGCCTGGATATAACAATGCATTGAGCAACACTTTCCCCACCTGCCATAAGCAAAAAGGGAACAGAAGTATAATTATGGTTGAAATTGAGCTTTGGTTCTTAATTTAACGTAAACCACTGGTGTGTCTCAGCTCTTCCCTATATGGACAGTACAGGTGTATGCATGTACATGTAAGTACATTTTTCGCACATGTCAGACAAATAATAAACAAGTAGGAAAAATTTCAAAGAAGAAAAAAACAGAAACAAAAATCAAAGATTCATTACAAACTCAAGATTTCAAGCTGAATTCAACTTGGGAGGAGCAAAAACAATAAGAAGAAACATACGTCATTTCGAACGAGAATTGTTGGCTTGGATTCTCTTGTGCCCTTGTTAACACCTTCTTTACATTTGATAGCAAGCTGACCAGTGCCTTTATCTTTCCATGCATCTTTATCTGCAGGATCACTTGACTGAACAAAGCAGAAAAGAAAAGAACTAACCATAAGAAAATCAAATGTCTTAATATTATATTATATAAAAGCAGGCAGATGTAAACAGTGCCCAACTCATCAATGCACTACACGCTGTTGATGCAAAATTACAAGAAGCAGTGCCCCGATGAATATTTCAAATTTGCCTCTTCTTTTTTCTTAACAGGAAGGTAGTTTCTTTTTTCTAGGTAGAGGCACGAAGAGATTGGATGTATATGATGTTTCAAAAGTACCACACGTGGGAGCGGCACAAGATGAATGACAATTTTAATATCTGAGTCCCAGAAAAAACTTCGAAGTATTATAAAATCACGAAGAATGTAGGTGTAACTGGACCTCTGGAATATAGATGAGATATCTACAAAAGCACAAAGAACGTAGGATTTGTACGACTTCATGCTAGACCTCCCTGTTATCCTTCTTAAGATGCAAACCAATTGCAGATGACATTGATCTAAGCATTTTTGTGCCGGCCATAGCATGCGACAGTAGTGCTACTTTGATTTGCACAGATGGAATTTATATTAATGATCGCAAATCCTGATTGAGACAATTTTCCGTGCCCAAATATGACGGGGAGACTACCTTGGCCGAAAACTCAGGCATAATAAATACCATGTGTAATTTCAGGACATTACATTTATGTTTGTCTGTGGTGTCTATATGTGACTGATGCATGCATGCCCACAATGTGCAGTGTGCAAGCAAACACACCATATAAATTGATATTTACTACTAAGCTTGTATATCTAATGTTTACACTGAATTTATTGCTCCCTTACGGGAAATATATACATAGAAAATTAATGATACCGCCAAGATGCGGGTCCCCCATCCAACCCACCAGAAAAGGAAAAAAATGTCAACATATCAATCATACATTGCAGTAGTCATCTTTATCTTGTGTGATGTTAGAAGGATGATGAAAAAGTGTGTACATACATTCATGAGGTAAAAAAAGTTAACTTTTTCTTATTCACATATAGAAACAAGGAAGAATGCCAATTTCCAGTTCAGCAGGTATTGTTAAAGCACATTACTGAGAGAAAAATAAAAAAATTGAGCATTAGCATCTCAAATAAAGATACTGTCCGTTATTTGCATAGACAAATTACCTTTACATAAAGCTTGCATTTGACTTCATGTACAACAATAATACCCTTCTCTTCAGCCTTTTTCACTGATGGGCTGCTAGGTTGCTTCAAGTCTCCTGATGATAACAAAAAATAGAAGTAAGAAAGAACAAAAAAGAACACATGAGCAGAGAATAACTTCCCATTTCAGACCACATTTCTCATATTCATCAGATATTTTAATTCACACTAGTAAAGTCTCTTATTCTTATGAAGATGATGAACAAGGAATGGCCAATTTTCCACTGTGAGCAAAACTTTTAATTTAGTCACTAGTCACTACTTCAAAGTTTTCAACGAAAAGCTAACTTTTATGATGTGTCAGGCAAGTACGTCCTTTGCACCATATAATATAGCCATGGCTTGACAGTTGTGGTGTTTTAAATGGAAAGGAATGACCATCAGCTTTACTTATTCCGATGTGGGACGATTACTTTTTGCATATCAAGCTTAACACCATAACCATAAACATGAGTAGGGCGGGAACCCTTAATCCCGGTCCTAGTTCATGATGGGTTAGCAGGCTGCACTTGATTCATTTGATTGGTTCCCCAACCCATCTAACTAGGGTCAGGTTAGGGTGGAAATCGGATTGAATTTGATTCCTAAGCATAGGCCCAAACGCTTTATTGTCATAAAATTTAGGCAACTGTAAGCATCCACTGTGTTAAATCAATGGAAAGAAACCTACAACTAGGTTTAACCCAGCTACACAGATGTATCTAACCATGTGCCAATTTAAGTCAAAACATTGAAAGCATATGACATCCATACTTCTGCAACAATAAAAAGTGAATAACTCATTAACACAACAAATAAAATTGAATGCACATGATGCTTGCTAGTTTAGACAACATGAGCCTTAGAAAGGGTGGCAAGGTTTTCATTGGAGTAATAGTATGAAAAATGATTATGATCACTATGGATATAAAATAAGAAGAGGTTCCATGTCTCACCATCATCTTCATCATTTGAAGCATCATTCTTTAAGAGAGCTGAACCTTGGCTTCCTGAAACAAAAAAACAAAAGGAGGACTTCAAAATTCATACAAACACATGCAAATTAACAGTTAATGGCAAAATTCTGTAGAACAACTACAATTGGTAGAAATATTAAAGGTCTTGACAAAGTTTCAATCCTAAACCTCAAAAGCATATTCATATGCTCTTGAAGTTTTATTTAAAAGTCCAAATTTGAATGCGATACACACATGTGAACAAAAAGATCAAGTTCTCTTTATCTCTCTTTGGGGGGGAGGGGGTTGCGCACTTACAATAAGAATTAATGTCCCTTAGAGACTTGTGAAATATCACAAAATAAAAATTCAAGCACTTTAGTTTTTTAGGTGATGACAAAAAATGTTTTTGTATTGTCAAAAATTACATTAGGAGTTCCTTAGTGGGGAAAAAAAGAAAATAAAAAAAGGCAGTTTAATGAAAACTGCAAAAATGCTGAAAGAATAAAGAGATATAATGGCAACAAAATCCATTACTGTTTGAAATGAGACAAAGGTGACACGTGCCTCAATCAGAATACTGAAGCATGAGCGCAAAAAATAGGAGACATGAATAAACAAATGGATGGTTATGCACAATAACCAATCACTGCACCGAAAGCAAGGATGACAAGGTTCAAGTTGAAGGCAATATAGGTACAAGAAAGCCAAACCAACTCAGTTGAGGCTATCGGCAATCTGGAAGAAATTAAGCCATTGATTTGTGAAAGGGCTACAAACTACATACAGCTAATGGATAAAAACATTAGTTAATGTGCACATGCAGTGCATGGGGAAAAAAAAATCATAATAAGAATGATAATATAAAGGAAAGATAAATATATAAAGATTATTATTATTCCATTAATGTCCAAGAATTCACGAAGACACACTAGTTAAAAATATTATCCATTAGATTTCAAAGTACCCAACTTTTATGGCATTTTCACTGAGAAATTTAGTGAAGTTATGAGTTTTCAGATTCAATAGATTTACTTAAAGCCACAATTTTCTGATCTTAATATTTAAGCCACACGATTGTCTTGAAACAAATCAGAACTTAAAAAGTATAGAAAACCTGGCTTTTAATTTTAAAGAAAAAAACCCTGACCTGCATAGAAAAAATGGCACTAAAATAATAAAAATTTAATATGTTGGGGAATCCTGTCAAGAGGATAATATTAATATCTTTCCCAATATGATTTTCCTCTCCTTTGTGGAAATCCCATGTGATTTATGTGGCATGAAAGCTTAGCTTAAAAAGAAAACATGAAAGGAAATAGAAACGATAGAAAGGGGAAAGTGTCTTTATGACCTTTTTTCTCTTTTTTATGCTGCTAAGGTAAAACCTTCTGTTTTAAAAAAATAACCATGTGTGTGTGCATGTACTACATTGATCATTCTCAAAAACTTAATATAGGTAAAAATCCTGTCACAAAAAATAAGCAGTTAATGTAAAGTATACGGCACAAAATGATAACACTGTCTGCATTCCTTATTCTTTAGGGAAGAGGCTGCTCATAGAACTCATCATATAATCTCTGGAAATCATTTGAATCATTGGTAATTAATTACTTTCTCGGCGCACATTCTGAAAGGATTTTATAAATTATTTTCTAATTAATCATATCTCAATTTTCACTTTCAAACAATCTCACCAATAATGAGGCAAAAGATATGAAATCCTGAAAGTGGCAAATCTTCTTTTAGTAAAGTTTGAGTTCATCCAGCATGTGTCTTTGTAAGTACAGATACGCCAATCACATCATAAAGCACATCACTACACAATATCTCCTTGCACATATGCATGTCTTCCCAGATTTAAAGCAGTTTGTGATCATAAGTTGCCTTCATTGATATAGAAGGTGGTAAAGTACACTGAGGAAAATGAGATTACAGAAATTTTATTGGGACCAGGCTTCAGAGTCTATATGAAAATTTTCCGATAAGCAGACCAATGAGTTGTGTGCACTGTACAGTACAGATTTGGCAGCATCATAAACTAAAATCTTTAGACGGTTGAGGTTACTGTAAAGGAGGTGCCTACTCCAAGAGCCACTGATTTAGCATTTAAAAGCTAACATGTGGGACAATATGAACAAATATAAATCCTGTCATAAGATTAATGTGGTTGGGAGTATGAACTCATGCAAGTATATTTATAAGGTTATTGTGTTAAAGGAGATTTAAAATGGATTATCTGGCAAGAAAATGGAAATAAACAATATAGTTCAACTCAACAAAGCTTTGTCCCAACTACTTTGAGTCGTCTACATGAATCTTGTTTCACCATTGCACTCAATCAAGGGCCATAATTTCAATAATAAATTAATAACCAGAATATTAGTTAAATATATCGACACTTTCATTAAGAACATAGAATTGGGGTCCTAGAGATTGTCATCATAGTGTAAATAAAAATGTCCAAACCAAACTAATAGAAATGCATATGAATCACTGATAAGTTGTTAAACTTGTTCAACATGTCTCCAGATAACATACTGAAGCTACCGGTACACAACTATCCAATTTGCATCCACAGTTGGATGTCAAAATAAGGCCCTTAATGTTGCCCGAGATTTTACCTACCAAACGAAAAAGGTGTTTGATTGCTAAAGAGCACTCCAGAGCTCCATGAAGGTGCAAAGCTTGCAGTTGTACCAGCTTGAGCAAAGCCAGTTTTCTCCTGAAATGGTTTTATCTGGTTATCCTGACTTTCAGGCACAAGCTTCTTTTGAGCATCATGACATCCCAATGCAGAGAAACTTTCTCCTTTCACAGCATTTGCTTTTAGCCAGTTAACAACATCTCTAAATTGATCCTGCGGCAAGGAAATAAATGAAGATCATCAAAATAGAAAATAACACCTATTCTTCATAAATTTCCCTCTCAAGATTGCAACTATTTACAATAGAGCAGAGAAGCATCCCCTATGGAAGAGTTCATGACAAAGTGAAAAGTGATATACAAAAACATCTAGCTATGCATAGTTTCCATCAGGTCTGTAAATACAGCACCTTGAAACTTCACGAAACCCAGGGAAACCAGTCAAAGTATATCCCTAGTTTAAAATTGAAAAGTTCCAATGCAACCCCAATTGACCATTTATTTATAAGCAAGTTAAGCAATGAAAAATGAGCAAGAACCATTAATTTACAAATTACTAAACAGTTATAGATAATTACCATTATGTTTGATGCATGAGCTAGGTAATCTTGGACTCCATCTTCCCAAAGTTCATCAGGGTGATTCTCTAATTGTGTTTGGACCCAACTGCTTACCATAAACAACGCAATGTTTAACATGGAAAGATATAAACTTGTCACAAAAATCAAAATTACAGGAAAAAAATCTCCACTTATACATTAAGCAAATGGAGAAACTCATGCCCACTATGCAATATGGCTAAATGTTGGAGACCAACGTAACAAAACTTCTATTTGGGAAGAAGAATGAAAGTAGGTGGAAAAAAAAAAAAAAAAAAAATCTAAAAAGACCCAATCATTCACTCTTCAAAATCTTAATATTCATCAATTGCCCCCTTAATAATTTTGCAACAGTGTTCTTTTCAGCTAAAGCAGATAAACAAAAAACTGCCAAACCAATCAGTCTTTAACTAACCCAAAAAAAAACAGAAAAAAAGAAAAAGAGCACATTGAGCTGAATAGTAAAGAATGGACCTTGCAAATTGGGTATTGAGAACTCTCACATGCTGTCTAGATAATTCAGCCCGGTGCATATCCAACTGTGGAGGCGTCTCCATCGATTGCTGCAAAGATGGTTCTGCCCTGTGATCATCAAAAGGGGATCCTGCCATTATTCTTTTACTCTGGAACTGCAAAATCACAATAAATAAATAAAATTCATTGGATGCCTTGGATGCCACAATGATTCTTCACTTGGCATTTAAGAAAGAGAAAATTGCACTTCAGTGGTAAACTTTATCAATTTTAATAATTAAAGTTACAAACATTTTCATAAATTTGTAAATATTTTATGAAAAAGACCACTAATTTGCATAAGAAATAGTCCCAATACACCTTGAAAGCAAAATAGCTTTATGTTTGGTAACTTAGGAGAGAAAAGAAAAGAAATGATTACTTAAGTAATAAGAGAAAAGAAAAGAAAAGAAATGATTGTAATTTCTCTCCTTTCTGTTTGGATAAATAAGAAATAAAAGAAAAGAAATGATTGTGATTTCTCTCCTTCTTGTTTGGTTAGATTTCATTAAGAGAAAAGAAAAGAAATTATTTTATGTTATATTACCAAAATAACCTTTTTATATTTTCAATCATTTTATTTCTTTTATTTTTTAGGGGTAAAATTGGTATTATGAAAATGTAAACATTTGTGGGTTTCTTTTCTCTCCCAATCTCTCCACTTTTGGGAAGATTGAAAACAAGGGTTATGAGAGAAATGAGTTTCTCTCCATTTCTCTCTATTTCTCCCCATTTCTCTCCACTTAAGATAACCAAACAAGGAAGAGAAATACATTTCTCTCTATTTCTTTTCTTTTCTCTCCAAATCACTCCATCCAAACACAGGCTTAATTTTCACTCAAAAAAGCAAAACCCACACAACATTGGAGTCGATAAACGAAAATCACTGATCTCTGGCTACTCAGCAATTAAGAACAAACATTGTGAAACGTCAATTGAAGCTCAAGTGATGAAACAACACTACAATTCGATAAAACATGAAGAGATTAGAGAGAGAGAGAGAGATTAGGGTTTTAGAGAGAGAGTGAAGAATGGACTTACAAGAGAGTCATTGGTTTCAGGATTAGAATCGAAGCCTCCGAGTCGTTTCGTTCCATTCATTGCTGAGAATTATATGATTTTTCAAACCAAAAGAACCGATTTTTTTCACGATGAATTTTTGCGGCGATTCGGCGGAGACAAATCTTTGTTCGATTCTTGGTTTCTGTTTTGCTATATTAATGGAGAGCGAGAACGAGAAATGATCGTGTCCGTTGAAATTGGTTGAGGTCTAACTTTCAATCGGAACCGTTGGATTGGGATTTGAAGGCCCATTTGCATTTTAATTTGGGCCACTTAATTGGGCCCCATCAAAAGGCCAAGTAAGATATCCTGAATGGTTTGGGCTCAATTCTCAATTAGGTTGTTTTCAGTGTGAGTCAATCATGTAGGCCCGTTTGTTTTGTGGGCTCAGGCTTGATTTGTTTCTTTGTGTCCAATTTGTCTTGTTTGACTTGTGTAGTAGATCCAATCCAATTGCTCTCCAACTATTAAGAACTGTTAATTACGACTTAATTTATAAATTTATATTTGAAAATTTGAATTAAACTGAACAAAATTGTTTCTTAATTTTTATTAATTTTGATAGATATATATCGGGATATTCTGCTAAGATTTTATTCTATTTCTCATTGAATTTCGAGAATTCCGATTTTATTGCAACGTGGATGATAGTTTCATTCATCCTATTCACAAAATATTTTTTTTCACATTAATATGTGGGTTTTTTTTAATTGATTGGAGATTTTTTTTTTCATTATTTATATGATTTTTACATTTGTTATATTTTTAAAATTTGTATATCTATAAGAATTGTAATATAATATGATGAATTTGTTATGTTATTATACATTTTATAAATTCAGCGTGGAGAATATTTTAAAAGTCAATAATTTATATACCATGATAAAAATTATCTAAGAATTGTAGAGTCAAACCACAATCGAATCGTTTTTCTGTTTAGTTTTGATTCAGTTTTAAAGATCTTACAGTTCGATTTGATTCTCAAATTTTTGACACGATGAGATTTAATTTAGTATAAGGTTTACTTTAAAGTTGAGTTTCTCTCTTATTGAAAATATAACAAAACTTGAGGGCTCGTAGGGTTCAACATGGGTCTCGTTTTGATGATCCGAATCGTTCATTTTGGAGGACTCGCAAGGTATATTATCCATGAAAAAAAGTTAGAGTAGTCTGATAATTGTAATATTTTCCTTTTATCGCATTTGTCTCAAAAAAATAGACAACAAATATATATTTGAAGTAGATCATCTATTTTTTTAGAGACAAATGTGATAAAATTAAAAGGTTACAATTATCGAATCGCTTTAAATTTTTTTCATAAATAATATACATTGTGAACCCTATAAATAAACGGTTTTGATCATTAAAATAAGACCCGTGTTGGGTCCTACGAATCCTTCAAGTTTTATCATAATAAGATTCCAACGTGAGAGAAACTCAACCCTTACTTTAAAACCTTACCAATCCAATCTTACGAGTTCTCCTTGTGCATTAAATTGCCTCATCCTTTCTCACTTTAAATGAAATTGTACACCAAAAATGTTAGAAATCCTAAAATTTCTACTAAATGTTTCACATGAGACCCACATTCTTACACCTAAATAAGACATTTAGTGGAAATTTTGATAAAACTTTTAGAGTCTATAGCATTACTCAATTGTACACCCACATTAAAAAAAAAAAAAAAAAAGAAAAAAAAAAAGAAGAAGAAGATACAAATAAGAAAGAAATTTGAAAATGATTTCCCCCACCCCCCTCCCCTCATATTTTTGAGTCAGAAAATATTTTCTAAACAAAAATCTTATTAATATCATCACTATCATGGCACCAAGGAGACAGCCCAACTACAATAACTAGAAAAATCACTATTTGAAGCCCTAACTCTATTTTACCCAGAAGCTGGAAGATTTGTAAAGGATGATCTCTTGGTGGATTGTAATGACCAAGGTGTTGAATTCTTGGAAGCCAAAGTGAATCTTCAACTCATGGAGTTTCTCAATGAAGGTCCTAAGGTTGAGCTTCTCAACCATTTTGTTCCATGATATTGCCCCAACCAGCTCACCCATTAGCGATAGGATCAAGATTTTATCATCGGAGAGGTTAAAAGGCAAATAATATTTTTTCACCTTATATAGAAACACACATGTATATACAATATGATATATAAATTATATATATATATATACATAAAAAAATTCAATACCATAGAAACAATCTCTAATAAAATGATGAACCTTTTTTGGTAGAAAATAAAAAATAAATGTAAGATGTGAAAAGAATGAGTTACATATTTGTTATATTAAGAGACCATTTTATTTATAAAATAAGATATATATTTTCAAAAATATTATAACAAATAGAATTTTTCATAAAAATAAAAATTCATAACCTTTTATAATTTCCTCCTAATTTCATTCCTGCCCACCACTCCAATAGTAGCGGTACAATTCACCATCTTCGAATGTGGCAGTGTAGCCCTGTGCGTGCACACTTCGCATACTGTAAATGATGGATTCATAGGAACTTGTTTATTTGCACTTGGGCCACTGCAAGCCAATTAGGGCTCAACGAAGTAGTTCGTCGGAATTTTGACCTACCCTCCTTCTTCAAGAGATGTCTCCTCAACTTTCAAGGTGTCAGTCCCAAAAAACACCAGAGTCAAGATCATCGTGAGGAGGCTCGTGTTCATGCAGAAACAATATTAGATGTGATTTGGGATGAACTATATACAGTGGTATGCGCTTATTAATTACAATTTTAAAATTTTTATAAAAATCTTTCGCATAAGTTTTTATGATTAATTTCAAAAAATAATGTTATTTGTAACTCATGTATCATGAATAATAAAAAAAATATAGATATAAGTTTTAAAATAAATTATATGATGATTATTTTTTTTATACAAAATTTAATAAAAAATTCAATATAATAGTAATATCATGTCATCATTGATATGTGATATCACCAACTAATAATACATAAACACATAAGTGAACCTTACATGTCAAATATAACTAACAATCCAATAAATTTCATATCTTTATAGTAAGATTACTTATACTTGCATGTCAATAATAATGACATCACTGTTACATTTAAAAAAATTCATAGATAATATGTTTTATAATAATCTCTTCATTTTCAATTAAAATAACCATTAATGTTTTCATAATTTTTAAAATGTCATTGACATTTCACTCGAATAATATTTTCCCATAACTAGTATTGATACACTAATTAGTATATTAATTAATATATATAACACCACCATTTTATTTATTTATTTATTTATTTATGAGTATTGATCGCCTGAAGTCTTGAAAAATGTATTAAAATATATAAATATTTTAATATTTTGGACTTGTACGAAACCAAGCCACAGAGTGATTAATTAATGTGATAATGACTATCGTAGTGTAGTCCAGCCAAGTGAATGTAAGTGTTTGTGACACATAAGCTTTATTTAAGTGGTGTGGTGTTAGCACCTTAAGACTTGGACACACAGCTTGGCATGGGGTGGCACCTTGTACCTATGTCAAGATCCAAGTCAGGCATGAGGGAGGCATGCCTAAGTCAAGGTAACAATGTGGCAGCGGCAATGCCACCAGACCCAAAGGCGAGCAATGTTTCATGTGGGCAAATGAACGGCTATACTTAGCCCGAATGCTGCTGGCAGCATAGACTTGTTGGGTCAAACAGATCAGTGGGCAAGACATGGCAGACCAAGACTTACAATTTCGTGGGTTAAACTCAGGAGGGTTCAAAAGGCTGAAATGGATCGACAGTTCATAGCAGTTCCTTGGCATCATGCAAAGCTGATGGACATGGCAGTTTATAGCAGTTATGCTTGCAGAAAGTCAAGACAAAGGCTGCTAGAATTAAGGGACTGGTCCAAGACAGTTCCAGGCAGTTTCCAGCAGTTACAATTTGTAGCAGCCTTTTTGGTTTGAATTTGCCCTAGCAGTTGGGGGTGTCAACTGCTCATAACTGATTTGTAAAATGCCTATAAATGTTAAGGCATAGTGGGATTTAGACAAATTATGTTATCTGTACAAATATTCATGTATCCTTGTATTATTTGGTAATAATAAAGGTTGGGAACGGTTCCTATAATCTATTTGTGTATGCTTGCTTGCTTACAAAACTTATAGTGGGTAATTCGTGCGTGCTTGGCTGAGACTAAGTGCTGCAACTTAGTGCCATTACAGGTTGGAAATTAAAAACGAAAATTGACCCTGTAACATGTGGTGTGGTGTGGTGTGAGTGCATCGAAGCACCAAAGTAGTTGTGTGGTGTGTTAAGGAAAAATGCTTGGGATCATTTTTTTTTTTTTTTTGAAATTTATAATTCTTTTTGAATCTTAATTATTGATATATATATATATAATTTATTCATGTGTATATAAGAGTTACACCATTAATAATTGAAATTTAAAAGAGATTATAAGTGTGTGGGTGAAAATCTGACCACACTGCCAACTTAGTATTCAGTTGGAGAGCACTGGCAGAATAGATGACACCTGTCTAACCTGCAACAGAAAGAGAAGATTCCGGCGGTGGTTCGTCCACCCGGGGGCACTCCGACGATCAAGTCAGTATATCTCTCAAAGATAATCAATAGTGTTAAACTCACTGTTCAGAATATAAATTGCGTACCTTAGACCCACGAGGGTGCCTCTCTTTTATAGTTAACTCAATCCTAGTCCCGATAGAAGCCTGACTTCTATGGACTCCCATTCAGTGCTTACTTTGGACTCTTCAAAAGATAAGGATAGACTTCCTAAGAACATTATCCTTATCCATCTTGAAGTCTTTCCTCATTCTAGGACTGTTGTCCCTTATCCGCTTATCTCGGATTCTGATATCTTTGGAGATAACCTCGGCCACGTCGAGGTCATCTCGGCGTTTCGACTAGGACACGTGGAACCTCGGCTGATACATCGGCGTCACCTTGCCACGTGTTGGTACTCAAAAATATATCCTCACAACTGCCCCCTAGGTTCTATTATCTCGGCATTCTGAGGTGATGGAACCTATATCGGTACCTCCTTCCAGTACGTCGGCTTAAATCATTTTAGCCGAGATCATTGTTTAAGGCCGACATGTCTCCCTTAAAGAACAAGAATTCCAGTGAATTCCTTCACTCGTATGAGCTATCATGCATCACTATTCAATCGCTTCATTCACGCGTCTTATCTTCATTGGATCGTGCCTATGACGCGCCTGTAAGCCGTCTTGCGCCTGTGTGCGCCGTCTAACGCATTCGCTGCTCTAGGCGCATTAACTGCCCTTTTTTGCCGTCGTTTCAAGTTTTAACAAAAACTTTTCCCTCTTCTTTCATT
Organism: Camellia granthamiana; assembly: GCA_036172215.1. Taxonomy (NCBI): domain Eukaryota; kingdom Viridiplantae; phylum Streptophyta; class Magnoliopsida; order Ericales; family Theaceae; genus Camellia; species Camellia granthamiana. Next base: position 10,231,824 of record CM069913.1, on the reverse strand, counting down.
TATTCACTTTTCATTCGATACTCTTGCTTTTTCTCTCTCTTACTTTTTTCTCTTGAATCCGCCATTGTTCCAGACTTCAAGCTCTGCAACTGCCTTCATTTCTCCCTCTTGGTGAAGCTTTCGCCGTTCTGTTACTTCTGTAACCGTCGCCTGACTTCGGCGATTCTTCATACCGGCTTCACTTTTTCTGGTAAGCCACTTTTCGTTTCGTTTTCAATTCTCTGATGCTCTTTACTACTTGTTGCCATTACTGCTTTGTTTAAACATTCGAGTTGTGAATCTCATATCTGAGTGTGTTTATTCCACGATTTTACCCTTGCCCATGTCTTGAATACACGCATTGTTCACCATTTTCTTGCACTTTTGCCACTATTCTTAACCTTGTACCCCTTGTACTCACTATATTCTTGATAGTCCATCTTTGTTCTTGATTTTGAAACTTGTTCTTGTTTTCTGTTTTTTGTGTCTTTTCCAGATTTCTGCCTTCAATCTTCGTTTCCATAGACTTAGGTTTGGGATTTGCCTGTAGAACCCACAATTTAGGAAAAAACTGAAAGCTGCATTTACCAAAGTGATTGCCGAGGTCCCAATAACCCTTTCAAAACATCTTCTGAAATCCAACCCCTTCGATTAAGCCGATATCATGGGTATGTGGAAACATAAGGTAGACACCCCATCCAAACTAGAATTCTTTAGACAAGAGTTTGAAATCCCAGCCGACGTCCATCTGAGGTTGGCTGGGGATGATGACTCCATCATGTCTACTGATGACTCCATGCCTTCCCTTGTGGTGGCTTTCATCGAGTGTGGACTTCGGTTTCCACTCAACATTCTTTTTCGCGAGATTATCCATTATTACAAGTTAAACCCAATGCAGCTCGCCATCAACTCCTATCGAGTTATTAATGGCATCATAGCCTTAGCAAAACAAGAAAACGTTAGGGTCACTTTAGCCGATATCCAGTATTGTTATACCATGTATGGCCTAAAAAAGGACACGGGCTATGTTTACTACCTCAAGCCGAGGTCAACGGAGTACAAAATCGTTGCCGACCTCCCATACTCCAACAAGGGAGCTGGAGATGATTACTTTATTACTTCGGGGAACTGGGAATTTGCTCCAGATGAGGACCTCCACCTCTACCCTCTTCTTCGGACAATTTTCGTAGAGGGCAATGGTAAGAGCCCTGTGTTTCATATTTACTTGCTTTCAAAGTCTTTAATACTTCAAATATTCTGACGTTTGTTTTTCTTTACAGCTCTTCCAAAACCAGGAAAAGACTTCCGCAAGTCCTTTTACCCAAGTCCGGGTGATTAAGGCCGAAATGTACATCATTGAGGCCGTTAATTAGAATCTCTTAATTTCATTTGCTGGTCAAACCGTGTATTTTATGTGTGTTGAATGTCAATCAGGTTATTCATCGTCGGAGCATAAAATGGGCAAAAAGACAAAATTTGGACAGAGTTGACTTTTTCTGGAAAAGTCAAACTGATGTTTTAAACCTGTTTGGAAGTGAGTAGAAGTATAAATAGAAAAGGAAAAGGCTTTTCTCGGGTTCTGAAGTTGTTTGACCTAAAGAGAGAGGCTAGGGTTTGAAAGAAGCTGAAGGAACTAAAAGCTTCAAGGATGTCTCCAATGGTGGTTTCTTCTCCATCTTCCTCCTTCCACTCCTCCATGAGTGGCTAGTCGTCTTTTCTAGGATTTTGATGAAACCCTAGCCATGTAACTATTTTGTTTTCCTTTTGATTCTCAATTATGTAAAGGTTTGAACCATTGTATGGTGTTTTAGAAATTCTTTATATATAATTTTCATTATCTTTTCAAATATTTGACTTTCTGTGATTGTTGAATGTTATCCATACATGAGTTTTCTATTCTTTCACATTCAAGGTATGAGACGAACCATACTACGAGGGACGAGTCGTGTCACTACCCTAGTTTAGAGTGAACAGTTCGTATTACTTGAGATGGTTCGTGCCCGTACATTGAATGTGATGATTTTCTTGTTAAATGCTTTGAACTTGTAGTTGCAAAGCATTAATCCGTTCAAACCCTAGGATAATTGATTTCAATTGGAAACCCTAGTTACGTGGCTAGTGGTGGATTCTTTGCCCTAGTTTTTCCCCCAATTCAGTAAACCAATTTCATTTATTATTAATAATTTAATTCCTTAGTTTAATTTATTCGTTATTAAATTAGGTTATGATCATTCAATCTTTTTATCAAAATTAATTTAGGAATTTAACAATTAAATTAGTTTAATTTCACAATAGTCCCTGTGGATCGATACCTGGACTTGCCATTATTCTAATAGAATTTGGTATAGTTTAGTGATTATATTTTGGTGTGTTCAACGACCCATCAAATTTTGGAGCCGTTGCCGGGGATTTCTGAAGAAATTAATTAATTTAAAGTTACATTCTTATTTTAATTTTTAGTTTAAGATTTTATGCTTTTAGTGTTGCTAAGTGTGCAGAGCGTTTGAAATTGGAGCAATCATTGAAGTGCAAGCGGAGCGCAGCCGAGCTTTAAAAAAAGAAAAAAAAAAAAGAAAAAAAAAGATGAAGTGGGAATTGCATGAGGTACATTAGTGGGCAAACTTGTGCTTTCATATTTTATTTTATTCTCATAATTGGTTCCATGGGTTTGTGTCTATTTGTTTTTGGTGTGTGCAGGATATGAGTCGACGTATTGCTCGGGCCTCCAAGAAGGCTAGAGGTTCCACCTCTTCAGCGCCACCACCGCCACCGTCACCGTCACCACCATCCTCGCCACCCCCACCGGGTGACTTGCCCCGGCCGGAGTGGGCTTCACGCCCTCTTCACAAGCTTACGCAGTTCAACCTGCAATTTTTTCAGGATGAGGCAGACACTACTTGGGCCGTTGAGCAGCTCCGACTCCGGCAACAGTTGGGCATTTGTTCTGTCATAGCACCAACTTATCCTCGTTTGGTACGACTCTTCTACCAGAACCTATATGAGTCACCCACCGAGGATGGACTGCTCTCTAACATTGATGGTCAGGCTGTCCACATCACCTCATCCATGATGGCCACAGTGTTAGGGTTTTTCGCCAAGCCGGAGTATCAGCCATTCCCGGAAGTTGAGGATCGACAGCCCATCCATAGCCTCATCCAGCAATACTTCCCGGGGGCCCATGGTGATCTCAGTTTCACATGTTTACAGCGGAGCAAGCTGCCTAGCCGCTTGTTATTCCTGGATTCCGTGGTCCATAAGAATGTCCTTCCACTTGGGCATCGAGCTGAGCGACGATTGGAGTTTGTTCGGGTTCTATACGGGTATCAGTATGGCTATCAGGTCCCGCTTGCGCGTATCATCTTCATGCACTTGCAAAAATTTCTATGAGAGGTAGTTCGGCCTGATCCTATGCAAAACCTGACTTGGCCACTACCATTTGCCAATCTGCTGACACTTGTGTTTCAGCTGAACCACCTCCACATTGCTGAGGATGAGGAGATTGATAGAGGGTATCCGACTTTCGGCCACTGGGAATGGCAGCATAGCATATCTCGTATCTCGCAGCCGGGTGGTGCCCCAGTTGATGAGGCCCACGAGCCTGTACATGACCACCCACCACATCCTGTTCCCCCCGTGCCTCCCCAAGGGGACCAGCTCTACATGACTCGCTAGGAGTACTTACAGCTTCAGCACTCTGTGGATCAGGTCCACAGTACTCTTCGTGATCATCACTAGAGTCTTATGGAGTTGCGCACGGATTTTCAGGCGCATTGCGACTATTCCCGGGCAACCTTCGACCAGTTGCTCGCCCACCAGCAACGGATTCATGATGACGCCTTTGAGACGCGCTCTATGATGCAAGCTTTGTTCGCCCAGCACTTCCCGCCACCACCACCACCGGCTGCCCCGTAGTCCCTACCTGTATATTGCTTTGTCTCTTTTATTTTTATTTTTGTTTTCCTTTTTAGTTCTTTCTTTTCTTCAAAAAAAAAAAAAAAAGTGTGACGTGTTTAGATGTTACTCTCTGCCTACCTGGATGTGCACCTACAATTCAGGTAATATTCTCTCATTTCTCTTTATTTTTCCATTGAGGACAATGTCATATTCAAGTTGGGGGATGAGGGTTATATTTTCTTTTGTGCATTTCTATCTGGCTCATAATTCATGCTTATACTTGTTTCACTTGATTGCATTACTTCACTTGATGTGACTTTTTGTTAGTAGGGTGATGATATTTGCATATGTTAATTGGAGAGCATAGTAGACTTGTATGAAAAGGATTTATTGAGTAGATACTTGCATGAGATGTTTGCACGAGGAGAGTTGTCTGTGTTTGTGATTTTAGTACACTTGTCATGAGTATGCCTTAATTCACATGAACACACTATCATAGCGGTGATCTTTTTATTATAATCCCTGGTGTACATCATTGATAATAGCTAAAGTTGCAGAAAAAAAATAAATGAGGAGCCAAGATTCTTAAAAAAAAAAAAAATTTGCTCGAGAATCGCCGCACGTGCGGCTTGGGCCCCGCACGTGCGGGAAATTTGGCATCAAAAGAAGCTGCACTCTGCTTAAAAAGCAGGTGCGGGCCAAGTGCGGCTTTCTTCAAAAATTTAAAAAAAAAAGGGTTTCGTTTGGTTTTGTTTTATTTTTAGTATTATTATTATTATTTTTTATTTCATTTTTAATGTATTTAAGTAAATAAATTTAAAATAAATACATAAATAATTTTTAAAAATACATAAATATACATTTATTTTATTTATAATTTTTTTTTATAGACCTTTGTATGCAAAAGCGTAAATCTAGGACACATGTGTCCCAAAAGGTCCTACTCACGGAGCAAGTAAGCTTCATCTTGTTGAATGACACACCTCCTAAGCTTAAGGACCTAGGTGCCCCAACCATTGCTTGCATTATAGGGGACCATTTCATTGATAGGGCCTTATTGGATTTAGGGGCGAGTGTCAATTTGTTGCCGTACTCTGTGTACGAGGAATTTGGGCTTGGCGAGTTGAAGCCCACTACTGTTACTCTTCAGTTGGCTGACCGGTCCCTCAAAGTGCCACGAGGCATGATTGAGGATGTGCTAGTTAAGGTTGATAGGTTCTACTTCCCTGTTGACTTTTTGGTTTTAGATATGGAACCGGTAGCCAGCTCGAGGAAACAAATCCCGGTGATTTTGGGTTGACCTTTCTTGGCTACGGCCAATGCATGCATTAATTGTCGGACCGGGGTTATGGAAGTTTCATTTGGTAACATGCAAGTGAAACTTAATGTTTTCCAAGTATCACAACAACCTCATGGGAGAGAGGAGTGCTTATTAGTGGATGTTGTAGATGAGATTGTTGAGGAGGCTTTGCCCTCCATTCTTGTAGAGGACCCTTTAGAGGCTTGTCTAGCTCATTTTAGATTTGAAAATTTTGATATAGATGGGTCAGTTGAGGAGGTGAATGTCTTGCTTAATTCTTCTTCTACACCGGATTTTCCTCCATGGAAAGCTCGGTTTGAGTCACTTCCTCCTCTGTCGAGAGAGCCTGCCACACCGTCTTTGGTCACACCACCTACACTTGAGTTGAAGCCACTTCCGGCCACACTCAAGTATGCATTTTTAGGGCCCCAGGAGACTTTACCAGTTATCATTGCATCTGACTTGACCGTTGAGCAAGAGAGTCAGTTAATGAGTGTTCTTGTGGCACATCGGAGTGCTATAGGTTGGTCAGTGGCTGATTTGAAAGGGATAGATCCCTCCGTGTGCATGCATTATATACATCTAGAGGAGGACACCAAATCTTCTCGCGAAATGCAACGGAGACTGAATCCTAATATGAAAGAGGTGGTGAAGAAGGAGGTTTTGAAATTGTTGGATGCGGGTATCATATACCCCATCTCAGATAGCAAGTGGGTGAGTCCCACACAAGTGGTGCCCAAGAAATCGGGCATCACCGTTGTTGAGAATGAGGGAGGAGAGTTAGTCCCCACACGAACCACTACTGGGTGGCGAGTGTGCATTGATTACAGGAGACTCAATTCCTCGACTAGGAAGGACCATTTTCCCTTACCTTTCATTGACCAAATCCTAGAGCGGTTAGCGGGGCAGGGTTTCTATTGTTTTCTTGATGGTTATTCGGGATATAATCAAGTCCCGGTGTACCCCGCTGACCAGGAAAAGACCACATTCACATGCCCTTTTGGCACTTTTGCTTACAGGCGTATGCCCTTCGGGCTATGTAATACACCGGCGACCTTTCAACGGTGTATGATGGCCATTTTCTCCGACATGGTAGAGAAATTCTTAGAGGTTTTTATGGATGACTTTTCGGTGTTTGGACCGTCTTTTGAGGAATGCCTTAGGAACTTGACTAGAGTGTTAGAACGATGTATTGAGGCAAACCTAATCTTAAGTTGGGAAAAGAGCCATTTTATGGTTCGTGAGGGTATAGTGTTGGGACACATTGTGTCCCCTCGAGGTATAGAGGTTGACAAGGCTAAGGTTGACCTCATTGCAGGCCTTCCTCCACCCAATTCCGTGCGTCAAATCAGGTCGTTCTTAGGGCATGCAGGTTTTTACCGTAGGTTCATTAATGACTTCAGTAAGATATCACATCCTTTGTGTAGTTTACTAGTTAAGGACGCGCCTTTTGTCTTTGATGAGGCATGCTTAAAGGCATTTGAAACACTGAGAATGGCCTTGACCACTGCCCCAATCATGAAATCACCAGATTGGTCACTTCCCTTTGAAATCATGTGTGATGCCTCCAATTATGCTGTCGGGGCTGTGTTGGGCCAAAGGGTCAATAAGGCACCATTTGCTATATATTATGCTAGTCGCACTCTCTCGGATGCTCAATTGAACTACATTACTACCGAGAAAGAGTTGCTAGTTGTGGTCTTTGCCTTAGACAAATTCCGGTCTTATCTCCTAGGTTCCAAGGTCATAGTCTTCACTGATCATGCCGCTTTACGGTATTTACTATCAAAGAAAGAGACCAAACCTAGGTTGATTAGATGGATTTTGTTGCTTCAGGAATTTGACTTAGAGATCCGTGATAAGAAGGGATCTGAGAATGTTGTGGCGGATCACCTCTCCCGAATCCTTGTTGAGTATAATAGTGACCCTCTTATTTTGCATGATTCGTTTCCGGACGAACAACTCTTTGAGCTGTCACAAGCGAGCCCCCCGTGGTTTGCACATATTGTGAATTACTTGGCCATTGGGCAAATTCCACAGAATTGGTCTAAGCAAGACAAAGACCGATTCTTTTCGCAGGTTAGGTATTACTTTTGGGAGGATCCGGAGTTGTTTAAATATTGCTCCGACCAAGTGATCCGACGGCGTGTGCCGGAGAGTGAGGTGCTTAGCATTCTTACATTTTGTCATTCTTTTGCATGTGGCGGTCATTTTAGTGGGCATAAAACGGCCGCCAAGATTTTACAGAGTGGGTTTTATTGGCCAACAATTTTTAAAGATGCCCATCAATTTTGTAGAACTTGTTTGCGCTGTCAGCAAATGGGTTCGATGTCTCGGCGTGACATGATGCCAATGTCCCATATTCTTGTGGTAGAAATATTTGACCTTTGGGGAATTGATTTTATGGGCCCTTTCCCGTCATCATTCGGGTTTGAGTACATTCTCTTGGCAGTAGATTATGTGTCTAAGTGGGTGGAGGCAATAGCTACCCGAACAAACGATCATAAAGTGGTAATCAAATTCTTGCATGAAAACATCTTTAGTCGTTTCGGGTTTCCTAGAGCCATAATAAGTGATCAGGGTACACATTTTTGTAACCGGTTCTTTGAGTCGGTAGTTAAGAAATACTTTATCATTCATAAAGTTGGCACTCCGTACCATCCTCAAACTAGTGGCCAAGTTGAAGTCTCAAATAGGGAGGTAAAGCACATAATTGAGAAAACTGTGAGACTGGATAGGAAGGATTGGTCACAAAGGTTAATTGATGCATTATAGGCTTACCGCACTGCTTATAAGACACCCATTGGGATGTCACCATATAGAGCGGTGTTCGGTAAAGCTTGCCATCTTCCTGTTGAACTTGAGCACCGAGCATTGTGGGCCATAAAGAAGTTTAACTTCGATATGGGCGCGGCTGGGCTCAACCGGAAATTGCAACTCAATGAGTTTGAGGAAATCCAGAATGATGCATATGAGAGTTCGAGAGTTTTTAAAGCTCGGACTAAAGAATTCCATGACAAGCACATTAATAGGAAATCCTTTGAACCCGACCAAAAAGTGTGGCTTTTTAATTCAAAATTGAGACTATTTCCGGGCAAGCTAAGATTTAGATGGGATTGACCCTTTGTAGTTGTTGAGGCATTCATTCACGGCGCCGTTGAGGTGCGAGATCCAAAGACTGGCCACACTTTCAAAGTGAATGGCCAAAGATTGAAACCATATATAGAGGGGATTGGGAATGGGGATATGATTGAGTCCTTTGCTTTGATGGACCCATTTTACTACGATTGATAGATTAATTTCTTATTCCTTTTTCTTTCCCTTCTATGCTATTTTGTTTTTCTTTGCTCTCGTCATGCTTTATCTGCGTCTAGGAGACTTTAAATCCTCTAAAGGTGTAATTCCTTTGGTGTTAGCCGTGCCCGAACGGCATCTGAAGGTCTGGTATAGCCACCTAACCGTGTTTGTAGTGAGTTCCTAGGAAACCAACTGAGACGGTGGAAACTAGAGTTCGAATGGCAAAGCCTAGAGCACAAAGGTTTGGGATTTCCGAGACTAGAGTCTGGTTTAAATACTCAGGGGTGTGGAGATTGCTTCAAAACTACCTCGGCTTGAACTCTGTATGGCAGCCCCATAGGTTGAGGTAGCTTTATGCGCCTCGATTCTGGATACCGAATCAACCTAGTCTGTCACCCTGTTGGAGAATAGGAAAAGTTACAAACACAGTTAGGGAGAAAAGTAGAACCCGTGGTTTTCGCGTGAAGATTATACTTTTAGTGGGCATTCCGTTATGTTCTTATGTGCTATATTTATTTCGGATGTCAATTGAAGGTAGAAATGCGTAGTTTTGATTTTTTTTTTTTTTTAAAAAAAAAAAAAAACCCTGTGTTGTACTTGTTCATCAAAAAAAAAAAAAAGGCATGAAATCGCCGCACGTGCGGCACTGTTCACGCACGTGCGGCAAATGTGAGAATCAAAGATGGAGCACATTGCTAAATAAGCAGGTGCGCAGCGTGCGTGCGTTGACCAGCCGGACGTGCGGCTTGACTCTCGCACGTGCGGGACGCCGATATTTCGAAAAAAAAAAGAAAAAAAAAAAAAATTGCTCGAGAATCGCCACACGTGCGGCCTAGGCCCCGCACATGCGGGAAATTTGGCATCAAAAGAAGCTGCACTCTGCTTAAAAAGCAGGTGCGGGGCAAGTGCGACTTTCTTCAAAAATTTTAAAAAAAAAAAAAAAAAAAAAGGGTTTCGTTTGGTTTTGTTTTATTTTTGCTATTATTATTATTATTTTTTATTTCATTTTTAATGTATTCAAGTAAATAAATTTTAAATAAATACATAAATAATTTTTAAAAATACATAAATACACATTTATTTTATTTATAATTTTTTTATATATATAAAAAAAAATTTGTTTTATTTATTATTTATTATTTTTATTTCTTATTTTCTATTTTCGTACAAAAAAAAAAAAAAAAAAAAAAAACCTTATCTTCACACTTCCCACTCTCTCTCTCATGATCCCAATCTCACGGATTCGTGCTCTCTCTCTCTCAACCCGACACAAACCCATTATCTTCCATCTTCTTCTTCCTCCACCTTTTTCTTCTTCTTCCTCACCACCACCATCTCACCGTCGGCGTCCTATTTCCTTGCCGTCCGTCGAAACTCCGGCGACCACCATTTTTTCCGGCGAACCTCCATTCTTTTTCTTTTTTTTTCGTCACTTTTTCAAGGTAATTTCTTTTCTTTTATGTAGATTTGTGGATGTAGTATTAATTTGTAGAGTTTTTATTTTTATTCTTGTGTATTGTTGATCTATAGTTCACCCCCCCCCCCCCCCAAAAAAAAAAAAAAAAAAAAAAGTTCTTAATCACTAAACTATACCAACGAAAGGCCTTCCTGTTCATAAGCGAAAGGCCCCACTGGTGCTCAATTTCATCCCGACGTACAAATCAGCTCTCCCCGACGTTCCTAAGAGAAAAAAGAAGAAGAGCCTATCTTGTCCCTCTGCCACAACCCTTTTAGTTGCTACCGAATCTCGGCCAGATCAAAGATCAACTTCTGATCCAGCAGAACAGCCATTTACTTTGGCTCCATACCTGATCCCACCATCTCAATGAAAACGTCGTCGACGACTTGTTCTTGCAGCCGAGATGGGCCGTCCAAAACCAGTTGCAAAAGACCTCTTAGCTAACATTCCAACTGATGTTGATGCTCAATCAACACAAACCCTGTCTTCATCGAAGCCGAAAAGAATAAAAAAAGGCTCAACCAAAGGCCAAGGTAACTCAGGTTGAGACTGAAGACACTTTGCCAATTTCTAAATTGGCTGAGAGTGGGAAGACTGCCTCTGTCCCCTAGAAGAGGTCCGCTGGAACACAACCATCCGAATCGTCCAGATCAAAGAGGCCGAGGTCATTCGCTGCAACTACCTCGGGGTCTAAAAAGCCTGATGCCCCCTGGGCCCCCGAAATCACTCTGGAAGATAAGCCTGTTATGGCTAGTGATAGCGCCGATGATATAAATGTCGGCGTTGCCCTCAGTATTGCTCTGATTCTTCCAGGCGATCTGGAGCGAAACGCCGAGTTCAGTGAGTACGAGAACTACGCTCTGATGCTTCAGCGCTCTGTTCAGGTAAGTGTTTTTGCTTGGTACTTTTTCTTTCTTTCTCTTCATTTCATGCTTAGAATATTTTTTAATACTTCTATTTTCTTTCACGCCATCCAGCATGCCCACTCTTTCTCAATACAATATTTTGAGAACCGTGAGAAGCTAGTCGAAAAGAAGAGGGAGGTCTCCAGCCTTCAGAAAACCAATAAAAACTTGCAATCAAAGATGAAGACCCTGGAAGATCAGGCCGAGGTCGATATTAAAGCCAAGGATGATGCCGAAGAGAAGGTTGGTGCTGAAAGAGGCCGAGGAAAAAGTGGCCCAGGCCCAGAAGGAGCTTCAAGACGCCTTGGCCACCAAAGAGGCCGAAATCAAAGGTGCCGACGAGAAGGCGTATACTCAGGGCATGGCCGATGTTACGGATGCCTACGAAAAGCAAGTCAAGCAAGCATGCAACAAGGGTTTCACCTTTGGTTGGATGACCTTGCTGAAGAAACTTGATGTCCCCGAGGACTCCTCCTTTAAGAATGCCGATGCCATTCCCCTGCCATTCCCTCCAACTCCACCTCCCAATCAATCTGACGACGAGTTTGATTCTGAGGATGAGGTCGATGAGGAAGTTTTGGTGAGGAAATCAAAAGAGACTACTGGGACCAAGTCCCTTTCTCTGAATGAGCAAGTCCTAGACTTGACTCAAGATGAGGATGGTGAGGAGGTTCCTGAAGATGCTGTAGCTGAGAAGGCATTGGCCGACGTTTCCCTTGTCGACAAAAGCCTAAATGAAACCTTTGCAGAGATTGACGCCAAGCTCGCGGCGGATAAGGCTGCTGAGATGTCTTCCCAACAATCGTCTGAACTTCAAACTCAACCAACTGCTATTGCTGAGAAGTCTTAGCCTTATGTTTTTTCCTTCTTTTTTTGTACTTTGTTTTTCTTTTTTTTGAAGTACTGTAAACTTCTTCACATTGCTGATGTGTTTTTAATACGACAACTCTTTTGCTTTTGAATGCTTGCATGCTTGCTTTGTATGCCTCCATACTTAGAATATTTTGCATATCTTTAATACACTTCTATCCTTGTGCAACCTTCTCGGGGTGACACACCTCGGTTATACAACTGATGATTTTACCTCGGCAAATACCCAAGTATCTTTCTCGGCGTAAGCTTGGTTTCACCTTGTGAATTTTTCATAAAATTTCAACAAGTGCTTAACCTTAGTCTTCAACTTGTAAGCTTTTCACAAGTTTCAACAAGTGTTAAATATTATCTCGATTTAACTTTAACTTGTAAACTTTTCACAAGTTTCAACAAGTGTTAAACATCATATCGGTTTAACCTGTAAACTTTTCACAAGTTTCAACAAGTAAACATCATATCGGTTTAACTTGTAAACATTTCTCAAGTTTCAACAAGTAAACATCATGTCGGTTTAACTTGTAAACTTTTCTCAAGTTTCAACAAGTAAACATCATATCGGTTTAACTTGTAAACTTTTCTCAAGTTTCAACAAGTGTTAAACATCGCTTGTCTTCTCTCTGCCCCCTAATGTGAACCTAAGTTTCACTTGGGTTCTCATTGTTCATGCATGTCAGAAACAATCGTCAAGTATCTTGGTCGGTCACGAGTGTTCAAACAGATAAATTAAGCTGAAACTTTATTTATTTACTTCGGCAAATGACAAAAGAACAAAAGATTCTAGTGATAGAAAAATTTTAAATTGCAAGTGTTCCAAGGCCTTGGCAGCTCTTTACCCTCATCTTCGGTTAAGCCCGAGCCGAGAAGAAAGAAGCATTCTTCATCCCCCTCCTGGACGGGGATTTTCTTCAGTGCTTCTTCGCTCTTCTCTGCTGGCTCCTTGTCGACGTCCTCTAGGACTTCCACGTCCTTGTTTTTCGATCTCTGCCTTTTCTGGTTCTCGTATGCTGCAGGTGGATTTCATTGCTGCCATGGAGTAATTCTTTGCCTGCAGCTGATCTTCTCTGACCTCCTCAATCTCATGCTCTGTTGGAAACCGCAATAGTTGATGCAATGTTGAGGGAACAGCCTCCATTGCATGCAACCATGGCCTTCCCAAAATGATGTTGTAAGGGGATGGTGTGTCGATTACGGTGAACTCTATTGTTACCTTCCTGGTGCCTGCCTGCACCTCCAAGCTGGTTGTTCCCAGTGGCCATGTCGGCGTTCTATTGAACCCGACCATCGGGCTATTGGATTGCTCCATATCGTCTGGGTGAAGGCCGAGCTCCTTGTAACATCGGACGTACATGATGTCACAAGAGCTGCCTTGATCAATCAGGATGCGTTTTACTTGGCATTCTCCAACCTGGAGGGATACTACCAAGGCATCATTGTGCGGATGCTGTACCATCTCAAGGTCGGCTTCAGAAAAGGACACTACTGGTCCTTGGCACTCCTCTGCCCGATGTCTCTTTTTCCAGACTTGGTAGACGTGCTGCAAGTGCTTTACCTTCTGGGTCTCCCCCCTAATCTCGTTCTCATTGACCTTCGAGTGGATTACATTAATTACCCGAGGTCCTCTTGCCTGAGGTTGCTGTGCCGGGGGAGGGGGAGCTGCTAGTGCCTGAGGCAGTCTTGCCTGCTCTTTTCTTGTCCTGGCTTCATCGACAAGGTCTCTCAGATGGCCCTGCCTCACCAGGTCTTCTAAGTGTGTTTTCAGGGCTCTACAGCCCTGAGTTATATGCCCATCTTCATTGTGGTAAGCACAACGCCTACCAAGGTTTATTCCCATAAATTCTCCTGGTGCTCTGAAATAGGGTTGATTCCGAATTTGTTCCAGGACTTTGTGAATTAGGATTTGGAATACAGTAGTCACTGCCTGTGCAGCCCTCAGTTCTGTTTCTTGCTTGCTCGATCCATTGTTACCTCGGCCTCGCTTCGGCGAGCCGTTTCCTTTCTCTTGCTTTGTTTCTTTGGTCCTCGATATGTCTTATTCGGCTCTGGCATACTTCTCGATTCTCGGCATGAGCTCTTCCATGCTTTTTGGCAATGTCTTTGCCAAAGACTTCCGTAGTGGACAGTTGTCTTTTAGGCCGTTCTTGAAAGACACGACCGCCACTTCTTGATTACACTCGGGTATTCGGTTGAACACTTCATAGTATCTTTTTGCATAGGCTCTAAGGCCTTCATCCTTGCTGATCTTCAGAGCCATCAATGCGTCCACCCTTAATGGCTGCAGCTTGTTTGTCATGAACCTGCCACAAATATCTCGGTTAGGCCTTCCCAAGTCTTCATGCTTCCCTTTGGTAGTTTGTGGAACCAATCTGATGCAATCTCCCCGAAGGATGAGGGGAACACTTTGCAGAGTAACGGCTCGTTCCCACTATACAGTGCCATTGAGTTCAAATATAATCCAACGTGGAAGTTGGGGTCTGACTTACCATCGTATATTTGGAACCTCGGCATACTGAATCTCTTCGGCGCCTCAAACCTGTCCAACTCTACCAAGAATGGTGTCCTCGGCTTATCTGGGGAGGTTACCTCGGCATCGGCGTTCTGTTGCTTCCTCTTGAGGTAATCTCTCAAGTCTTCTTTGCTCCGCCCAGGAGCTCGGCTATCTTTCGACTTCAGTCTTTTCGGTATACTAGTCTCGGCCTCGTGGTGAGCCCTTTTCGATCTTTCTCCATGAGTTGTGTCGAAGCATAGTGCTTGCCCTTGAACATGCCGATGTTCTTTGGGGTTGGCCTTCTTGGTGCGTTGTGTCCTTTGTGACTCTTCCTTCCTTGACTCCCCTCTTTCGACCTCCCTTGAAGGCCGGTGAGAGTGTCTTTCGCTCCTGGTGTGCTGGGGGGCTTCTGGGATTGCTTTCTGCCCTCCCTTCTGGGCATTGGCCGCTGGAATCGGCGTGTCCTGCAGCGGGTATGGTGGCTACATGACGTTATTTTGTGTCATAAAATTGACGACCGATTGCAGGTCTGCCAATTTGTTTGCCATCTCTTTCACTTCTTCATCCCTTCGTAGGCACCTGTCCTTCCATACCTGGAGGTCGTCTTCGTTGTAGTACCCGCTTCGATCAGGTTTCTTTGGTACGTCGCCAGTCTGGCCGACGTCTTTTACTCCGTGAGTTTACTCATGAGTTTTTGCGTTGGACCTGTCTCCTTCGATATCAAGGTCAGTAGGTCTCCCATTCTCAGTAGGAGTGTCGTCCCCAATCTTTTCCTTCTATCCGTTACTGGCCATCTACTCTACTTTCTTTCCCACAGACGGCGCCAAATTGTGTGAGTGATTTTCTGACCACACTGCCAACTTAGTATTCAGTTGGAGAGCACTGGCAGAATAGATGACACCTGTCTAACCTACAACAGAAAGAGAAGATTCCGGCGGTGGTTCGTCCACCCGGGGGCACTCCGATGATCAAGTCAGTATATCTCTCAAAGATAATCAATAGTGCTAAACTCACTGTTCATAATATAAATTGCGTACCTTAGACCTACGGGGGTGCCTCTCTTTTATAGTTAACTCAATCCTAGTCCCGATAGAAGCCTGACTTCTATGGACTCCCATTCAGTGCTTACTTTGGACTCCTCAAGAGATAAGGATAGACTTCCTAAGAACATTATCCTTATCCATCTTGAAGTCTTTCCTTATTCTAGGACTCTTGTCCCTTATCCGCTTATCTCGGATTCCGATATCTTTGGAGATAACCTCGGCCACGCCGAGATCATCTTGGCGTTTCGACCAGGACACGTGGAACCTCGGCTGATACATCGGCGTCACCTTGCCACGTGTTGGTGTCAAAAATATATCCCCACAGTAAGGGCTTTCAAAAAAAAGAAACCTCAATCATTATTGTGTGTTAAAAGTCTTTAAAGGTTTTAGTGTAATTGTGTGTATAAATATGGGTAAATTATATTTATCTCTTTTATGTTTGACTATTTTTTTATGGATAATGGGCTCATTTCGAGATTCATTTTGATGATTCGAACCGTTCATATTTTAAAGTAAATTGAGTAAAACATACTGTAAAAAATCAATTATATCGGATATCGTTAACCTTTCATCCACTCACATTTGTATTCATTTTAATATTTTAAATCATTTATTTTTGCAGATACAAATGTGAGTGGATGCAATTCTCATTATATCGGATATCGTTAACCTTTTTATCCACTCACATTTGTATTTATTTTAATATTTTAAATCACAATTCTCATTTATTTTTGTATATTCAAATGTGAGTGAATGAAAGGGTTAACGATATCCGATTAACTTAATTTTTTATATATATATTCTACTCGATGTACTCTAAAATGTAAACTGTTCGGATCATCAAAATTGACCCATTTGGCTGCACAATAGTGGCACCCCATATTCTTTTTTTACTTTGATTTTTGAATTTTTTTTTCATAGTTTGCCCTTATTCATATTTTAAGTGTTTTCTAATTTATTTCAAAAATTAATTTATATTCAAAATTGGATAGAAAATGACACATTAAGAATCATGTAGTATAAAATATTTTAATATATATAATTCAAACCTTTAACACAAATATAAACTTAAATTTTAATATAATAATATATATTTTTTTATAATATATGGCTGTTTATATGACGTTTTCTTTATTTTTTTCAAACTAGTTGGACCTCTACGCGCGTCGCATTGCTATTAACTTTTTAAAGTTAACTTTATATGTGAAAACACACAGTTGCATTCCTAATTATACAGTTGCTGATATTATTCTGCATATCAAGGTGTTCAAAGCATTGAATCTGTCAATTAATCAAGTTTATATATATAGCAACTATTAAACGTATCGTTCCTCTTAAAAATAATCTAATCTTTTCATATGATACATTATGTCAATTATAGTATTCTTATTTCATCTATTTATATATCTTCTTTTAAAAATTTAGTTTCTAAAAAGATAGGTAAATGATGTAATATGACTAAAAATGTCATATTGGGACAATTTTTTTTAAAAATATCATCTAATAATTTAAATTTTCAAAATTCAATTAGAGAATATCCTAATATGTTCAAAAGTAATAATAATAATCATTTGTACTTTGGAAGATCATAGTATATGGACCATTTTTATTTTCAATTAAAAAGCAAGTATGAAAATGAAAAAAAATCATATAGCTTTCATCAAACAAGAAATATGCAATCAAATATTGGATAACGTTATCAGTAATGTTACTCCTAAGTGCGGATATAACATGAGTGAAAAAGGTTGTCACAAACTACATAGAACACATGTTTAAAAAAATCAAGTGAACAAAACTAATAAGAAAATATTATCATAAGGGAAAAATGAAAAAATATATTAAGGAATAAAATTTTAGTGGGATACTAAGTAGTTTTTGGTTCAATAAAATACAATTGAAATAAAATGATCATTCTATTCTCAAGGTTAATTTACTATTACTACAATAACTTACTTTGCCTTGTTCGAAAATAGTAAATGTGTTCTTTGGATAATTTTATCACATAGCTGGCACACTATATCCATGATTTATCAAAAGCAAGAAGAGTTAAACACTACAAAAACGAAAGAAAACAAAATACATTAGCTTTCCATTCAAATCAGATTATATAAAATCAAATAGAAAGCAGTTTAAAATTTTTAGCAAGGTAAAGGCTCACCCAAAATTCTTTTTGTTGAGTGAGAAGTGGAATTGTAGCTTCCAAAAAATGTTGCCTCCATTATTCTTCTATGAAACAGTGGTCTGAATAATGGTAGCATTTGGTACAAACACATGTTGGCTTTTGGTTGGTTGAGCCAACAGTAGTGTTTCATGTTAACCACTTGGAGGGACTATGGGAAGACACATTAGGCACTCCCAAATAGAATAAGCGAGAAACAATCACGTAACTGTTACAATAAAAGGTCAATAAGAGCTCTGTTTGGGAAGTTTAATTGTGATGTAAATAGTTAATCTTATAAGATTTGTTGAGTATATCATTAGTAAAAAAAATTAAATTAATTGAGCATTCATAGTCACATGATCAGATGATATTGATTTTTTTAAAATTAAATAATCAGTATAAATTTGATAATAGACTTTTTTTTCACATAATTAATACTCAATTAAATAATTATCAATATCCAATTAATTGAATTTTTTTAATGATTTTATTGATGAATTCTACAAGTTTTTTGACAATCACAATAAATAAAAAAAACAACTTCCACCACATCATGGATTGTGAGCTGCAACCTCTTTTCTAGCACATGTACATATTTATTTGAACTTTTCTTCAAATATTGTGCAAGTAACGGTGCAATGTAGATTGTTTGGTTCAAATGAAATTTTATTAGCACAATAAGGATCAATTAGATAATTACACAGCGTTAGATTCATTTCACTTGCTAACTTACATTCTTTTATATAATAGTGTGCGGGGAAATCCCACATCGGTCTGTGAGGGACTACTTTTCGTACCTTATAAGCAGACTGGCTCCTCTTACCTTGCATAGGCCTTTTCCCCCAGTGGGGGAGGAACAAAACCGTGTGGTCGGAATGCCAAAGCAGACAATATGTGCAAGGCACGGGGACCGGTGGCTTTATTTGGCGCCGTCTGTGGGAACTCCCTCCGGGGTGACCGGAGCCAGCGCGGCTGGGGGCTAATGTGCGGGGAAATCCCACATCGGTCTGTGAGGGACTATTTTTCCCACCTTATAAGCAGGCTGGCTCCTCTTACCTTGCATAGGCCTTTTCCCCCAGTGGGGGAGGAACAAAACCGTGCGGTCGGAATGCCAAAGCGGACAATATGTGCAAGGCACGGGGACCAGTGGCTTTATTTGGCGTCGTCTGTGGGAACTCCCTCCGGTGTGACCGGAGCCAGCGCGGCTGGGGGCTAATGTGTGGGGAAATCCCACATCGGTCTGTGAGAGACTACTTTTCCCACCTTATAAACAGGCTGGCTCCTCTTACCTTGCAGAAGCCTTTTCCCCCAGTGGGGGAGGAACAAAATCGTGCGGTCGGAATGCCAAAGCGGACAATATGTGCAAGGCATGGGGACCGGCTCCGGTCACCCCGGAGGGAGTTCCCACAGACGGCGCCAAATAAAGCCACCGGTCCCCGTGCCTTGCACATATTGTCCACTTTGGCATTCCGATGGCATGGTTTTGTTCCTCCCCCACTGGGGGAAAAGGCCTATGCAAGGAAAGAGGAGCCAGCCTGCTTATAAGGTGGGAAAAGTAGTCCCTCACAGACCGATGTGGGATTTCCCCGCACATTAGCCCCCAGCCGCGCTGGCTCCGGTCACCCCGGAAGGAGTTTCCACAGACGGCGCCAAATAAAGCCACCGGTCCCCGTGCCTTGCACATATTGTCCACTTTGGCATTCCGACCGCACGGTTTTGTTCCTCCCCCACTGGGGGAAAAGGCCTATGCAAGGTAAGAGGAGCCAGCCTGCTTATAAGGTGGGAAAAGTAGTCCCTCACAGACCGATGTGGGATTTCCCCGCACAAATAGTTATAGAATTAATACAATCAAAGTGTGTGTACAAGAAATACTGAATTAATTTGAGTACATTAATAATTGAATATAATTTCTTTTATAAATATTGTGAAAAAATTATTTTACGGGAATAATAAATTAATCTACTAAATATTTTTGAATTTTTCAAAAAATATACATAATATTGAATTTTTCAAATTAAAAAAAATGACACGTACCTCTTGTGTTAATAAAATACTCAATAAAATTGATGGTATTGACTGAAATATGAAAGAATTGAATGAGTGATGTTACATCTCCCTAATTTTGCCCTCCTAATTCCACCCTCAATGACATGGCCCACCCCCCATGTGAAGCGATTCCACACCCTTCTCTCCCTTTTATATTTAGCATCCCTAATTCTACATCATTGACAGTGAAATTGGATGAGCAAAATTAGGGGATTATTATAATTAGAAATCATCTTATACATGTTGAAGTACTCATAAAAGCAAAAGTTAGTAAAATTAACTTTCATAAAATTAATGATAAAAAAGGAATGGCAAAACCAAACAGAAAATTGAAATGGGATAGTCACCACTATAAGAGATTCAATTATCTAGTCATTAATGAACGCAAAGGAAATGGATAAAAAAGAAGGGCTGATTGACAAAAAAGAAAAAAAATTCTAAGATAATGATCTATCTGAATTTGAAGGATTAATTCCAACAAATATTGGATTTGACAATAAGTCTGGGAACCTAGATTTTTCTGGATGGGTGGTTAGGTAGTGGACATTAAATTTGTGTAGCGTGAGGTTCATATATAGAATAAATATGAATAACAAGATAATAATTCTAGGTAATTTCTGGATTCATAGTATTACTATTAACTTAAATCATAGTATGTTTATTTGCTAAATATTAAGTTTTTTTTTTTAATGTTAAACAATGTTTGCTTAATGTTATGTTTTCGCTTAATTGTTGAATTTTATAAGAATAGTTTGTGTAATGGACATATTATTATTTTTCAAATTTATGATAAGTTAATTTTTTTTGATAATGTTATATGATTTTTTAGTAACAGATTATCTAAAAACATAGTTCCAAATCGAACCGAATTGTGTTTAAATGATTTGGGTCAAATTGGTTCAATAATTTTAATAATTTAATTTGATTACAATTTTTTAAAACCGTAGACAATAAATTAATTTTGATTTTATCCAAATTAAAAAAAAAAATAATCATGCTAACAAGTGCCCGATACACTTGATAAGATGAAATAAATATATGTTTTAATACAATTTATAGTATATTATTAAAAAAATACAAAATGGAGGGGAATTTTGCAATTAGACATTATTTTGGCATTTTATGTTAGATTCAAGCACCTTTCATTCTTTTATATATGTTAAAGATATAAAAGGAAGGTGAGTGTAAATTAACCCATACATTGTTTAGCAAAAGTGTATCATTTTACATAAGCTTTTAATATCAGAAGATTTCAGTATTATCATTAAAAAAAAGGGTAAATTATAAATACACTAACTAAAATTTGTTTAAAATACGAATTATCTCATGTAGTTTAGAAAATTACAAATACTTTCCTGTCAGAATTTTTTATTTAACAGAATTAATTGAAAAGTGAAATTTCTAACTGTTCACTTATACAATAATAAAATTATCTGAATTATTAATTGAAATAAAATTTTAGCATTGTTAAAACTGTTAATTAACTTGATGATTTATTAATAAAAGAACCTATTTGTTATGAAATTATAAACCTTAAGGGGCATAATGTAATTTCTAAAACTACAGGAATAATTTGTAATTTAAATAAATTTTAGGAGTTGTGTTTGTAATTTATCCTAAAAAAATTATCAGCAAAAATATAATAATTTATTAAATAAAAGATGAAGGTACAATCCTTGAACACATCAAAAAAAGAAAAAAGAAATATGTTCTTTCTTCCACCTAAACAAATCAATCAATCTACACATTTATGCACATATATAATTTGATTTCACACCTACAAAAGTAAAATTGCGTTAGAGAATTGAATCAAATGGGAAAACCTGTAATGGAAATCATTAAATTGAGACAAATGGGCTTTGTTTGGTGGATGAAACTTTTTTGTTTTTCTTCTCCCAAAATATGATATTTGAACTCGAGTCTAATCAATGTAGTTTATTGTTTCTCGTGCCTCTACTAGTGAAAACAAAGTTATCAAATTGAGAAGGTATGCTACAAATTTTTAATTAATCTAACAACACACTTAAGTAGTGACAGAGCCGAGATTTTAGTTCAGAGGTAGATATTAAAAAATAGTTTAGTTTGATGAAGAAAAAAAAATTAATTATCAATATTTCAAAAATATCTAACATTATACGTTATACATTATACATTACATTACAATAAGATCATCTTAACATTTAAATCCATAGAACTCTCAAGTAATATAAAATGAACAAAAAAAATGTCAATTATATATTAATAATAATAAATATTTTCTTTAATTTATTTGTGAATTAAATATGGAATCAATCTATGTGTTAAGTTTATTTGAAGGAGAAATAGAAAAAAAAAAATTTAAAAGTAAATATAATTTTAGATGAAAAAAATTGAAAACATTTTCAAAATCTTCGATTAAAATGTAATTTTAGTAGGGACACGTATCTTCTTTCCTAAATTGAGTGACTCCACAATGACACCCAGCATCATTTATCAGTAATGATAGAAACTCCACAAAATACAACCCCACAATTTTCAAAATGATCTGAACCATTCATATCATTGTCAGAAATAAAAATAAAAAAATTTAAATACTTCAATGGTCAATATATCAGTGGGTCGTAATGGTTCTCCTTTGTGAGGATTACTGTTAAGGATACTAACTCTGCAGATACTAACTCTACAGAATTACCTACTCAGCTTAGCTCCAGTTCAGAACCTGCACCTGCACCTGCACCTGCACCTGCTTAGTTTAGTCCTCAGCTCAATCAGTTCAAGAAGCTCAGTTCAAGAAGCAAAGTTCTATCAGTTCAAGATTACCATGCAGCTCAACTGCTTTACTAACTACACCTATGGTGGTTAGAGAATCTGTTAGACAATCTGTTACTAGTTATTAAGTTGTTAACACAAATGTAAAACAGTTAGATTAGTTAGTTAGGTTATTAAATACATATCTGTTGTATATGAGAAGTTGTATAAATAAGTGATCTAGGATCACTGATATTTTCAAGAAATGAGAAAGTGATATTTTCTACATGGTATCAGAGCTTGCTAAGGTCTAACGAGCAAGATAACAATGGCTACTCCTTCATCTCTTTCATCTTCCATTCCATCAAATCTAACTCTTCTCATTTCGAATCTGTCTTCTTTTGTTACTGTAAAGTTAGATTCAACAAACTTCATCATCTGGAAGAGTCAAATCTCTAACATGCTTCGTGCTACAAATCTTTCGGGATATCTTGATGGTACAATCCTTTGTCCTTCGTCTAAAGTTGTTGATACCTCTGGTGTTGAATCTGCAAATCCAGAGTTTCTTCAATGGAGTTTAATCGATGCACATCTTTTAAGTTGTCTCACTGCAACATTATCTCCTTCAATTTATTCCACTGTTCTTCAGTTCCATCACTGTGCTGAGGTATGGTCTGCACTCAATAAGAAGTTCACTTCACTTTCCCGATCTCATGTACATCAACTCAAGAATAAATTGAACTCTGTTGTTAAGAGATCTGACTTCATGGAGGTCTATCTCTCAAAGATTCAAGAGATTGTCAATCAATTGGCTCTTGCATCAGTAGTTATTGATGATGAGGATCTTGTTTTGCTAACTTTGAATGGTCTGCCAGATGAGTTTGATGCATTTAAAACTACAATTAGAGCTAGATCTGGTACTATTTTTTTGGAAGAATTATCTTCTCTCCTGTGTTCTGAAGTGATTCATATGGATGCAAAGACTAGAAAGTTGTCAGAGCCAACAGTTGCTTTTTCCTCAGTCAAGCAAAATTTTCCCCACAATCTTCTATTCCATTTCAAACCAGAGGTCATAATTTTGGCTATTCTAGAGGTCGTAATTCTTTTCGGAATAATAGAGAAAGCAGATTTTATAAAGGCAATGGCAGATCTAGCAATAGTACTGGTCTTGACAGACTCACCACTTCTCCTAGAGGCAGAGGAAGATTTTCTGCTCATTCTCAGTCTAATATGATCTGTCAGATTTGTGGACGTTTTGGTCACTTGGCTCTTGATTGTTGGCATAGAATGGATTCTTACTATCAGTCCCAATCTTCTCCTCAGAATCAGGATTCACATCCTATGTCTAATTCCACATCTAGAGTTTTTGTTGCCTCATCTAATGATACATCTTCATCTGCCGTTCCAGGTCCATGGTATTTGGACTCTGCTGCCACTAGCCATATCACTAATGACTTGTCTAATCTCACATGCTATCAACCATATCAAGGACCAAATCAGGTTACTATTGGAGATGGAAGTTCAGTGCCTATTACTCATACTGGTAATGGCATTTTACCTACTCCTAACTATTCTTTCTCACTCAACAATATTCTACATTCACCTTCAATTTCCTCCAATTTGGTTTCAGTCCAAAAACTAGCTCAGGATAATCATTGTGTTATCATTTTTGATGATTCTAACTTTGTGATTCAGGACAAAGTTACCAAGAAGGTTCTTCACAAGGGAACTAACATTCATGGTCTTTACCAACTTCATCCATCTACTTCATTTCCATCTGAGTCTCATGCTTACCTAACTAAGGCTAATCCTGAATCTGCTGCTTTGTGGCATAATCGGTTGGGTCATCCTTCATCCTTAAAGTTTCATTATCTCAAGCCACATTTGAAGCTGAAATCTCTTCACTATGATAGTTTAGATTGTGTAGATTGTTGTGTTGCTAAAAGCCATAGGCTTTCTTTTCATTTGTCAAATAGCACTGTAAATAAGCCCCTTTCACTCATTCATAGTGATGTATGGGGCCCTTTTCATTCTTCCTCTACTTTCAAATATTATGTTTTTTTTGTTGATGAATTTAGTAAGTTCACTTGGTTATATCCATTGCCTTACAAAAGTGAAGTGTATGATAAATTCTTAGAGTTTAAAGCCTATGCTGAGAAACAATTTGAAGCTGTTTTGAAAATTCTTCGAACTGATGGTGGTACTGAGTATTGTAATGCTAAAATGAAAAATTTTATTTCAACTCATAGTATTGTCCATCAACATTCTTGTCCTTACACTCCACCACAAAATGGCACAGCTGAGAGAAAGCATAGACATATCACAGAGACTGCTGTCTCTTTACTTCATCACTCTTCTATGCCTCTCAAATTTTGGTTTGAGGCCATAGCTACAGCCACTCACTTGATTAACATACTTCTTTCAGTTAAATCATAAGACTCCATTTGAGATCCTATTTCATCAAGTTCCTGATTATTCATTTCTTAAGGTGTTTGCTTGTCTTTGTTATCCTTGGCTTCCATAATATTCCTCTCATAAGCTCCATCCTAAATCTCTTCATTGTGTATTTCTTGGTTATCATCCTTTGCTAAAGGTTACAGATGTTTTGACATTGCTACTGGAAAATTCTATCTTTTAAGACATGTCATTTTTAATGAATTTGTTTTTCCCTTTGCTGCATCCTTTTCCTCTAATTACGTTCTTTCTTTACCTCAGCTTCAGTCCTTCTTTTGGTCTGTTGTGTCTTCATCTAATCTTCCTACATCAACTTCTTCCTTTTCTAACATATCTCCATCTGTTTCTCCCTCTATTTTTGCTGCTGCTCCTCCTTCCAACAGTCCTACTTCCAATCAGGCTACTGCTATTTCTTCTCAGTTTTATTCTCCTATTTTTTCTCCACCTGTTGCACCTTCTACTTCTTCTCTTGCACCTGTACCCATTCCCATTTCCCCTATTTCCATTGATTTGCCTCTTCCTCCTTATTCTTCCTCTAATGTCCATCCCATGGTTACTCGATCCAAGTCTTCTTCACATTGTGTGATTCATACTAATTCTCAACAGCCTTCTATTACCTCTGCTCCTCTCTATTCTGATATTGAACCTCCTTCATATAAGGAAGCTCTTTATTCTTCTATTTAGCATAAAGCAATGACAGATGAAATTGATGCCTTACATAAGCAAAAGACTTGGTCCTTGGTTTCTTTGCCACCAGCTAAAAATGCTATTGGTTGCAAGTGGGTATTTCGAGTTAAAAGAAATTCAGATGGTACTATTGCTAGGCATAAGGCTCGGCTTGTTGCCAAGGGTTATCTTCAACAAAAAGGGGTTGATTTTTAAGAAACTTTCAGCCCAGTGGCAAAACTTCCCACTATCAGAATTTTGATTTGCTTGGCTTTTCATCATGGCTGGCCCTTGAAACAGTTAGATATATCCAATGCTTTCTTACACGGTATCCTAGAAGAAGAGGTGTTTATACTCCAGCCACTTGGGTTTGTTGATTCAGCTCATCCTCACCATGTCTGTCATCTACAAAAAGCTTTATATGGTCTAAAACAAGCCCCCAGAGCCTGGCACTCAGCATTTTCAACCTATCTGCTCTCTCAAGGATTTTACAATAGCAAGTGTGATTCTTCCTTGTTTATTCAGAAATTAGGCTCAAATATTACTATTCTTTTAGTCTATGTTGATGATCTATTGCTTACAGGCAATAATCCTTCTCATATTCAGTCTCTTATCTCTCATATGCACACAGCCTTTTCTATGAAAGAACTAAGGAATCTATCTTACTTCTTTGGTATTTCTATCACCACCATTATTTCAAGCTATGTTTTATCTCAAACCAAATATGCATAAGACATTCTCAAGAAAGTAGGTCTAACTGACTGTAAGCCATGCTCATCTCCCATCTCTGTCAAGCCCACTTTTCCTTCCAATGCTGATCATTCATTTTCTGATCCTACTCTTTATAGTAGTCTGGTTGGGGCTCTTCAGCATCTTACCATTACTAGACCTGACATTTCCTTAGCAGTAAATCAGTCTTGCCAACATATGCATTCACCCACAGTTGGTCATTTTGCTGCTGTGAAGAGGTTGCTTCGTTTTGTCAAAGGCACTCTTACTCATGGTCTATCTTATTCCCCTAGTTCCTTTGATGTTCATGCATTCTCTGATTCAAACTGGGCTGGAGATATAATTGACCGTAAATCTACTTCAGGCTACTGCATTTTTCTGGGTAGTAATCTTGTCTCTTGGTCAGCTAAAAAATAACCAATCATTTCTAGATCTTCTACTGAGGCAGAATACAAGTATCTTGCTCATACAGCAGCTGAGTTAGCTTGGATTGGCATGCTTCTTCAAGATTTATCTATTGTCTCTTATGTTCTTCCTGCACTTTGGTGTGATAATGTTTCTGCAATTGCCTTAGCCTCCAACCCTATTTTTCATTCACGTTCTAAACACATTGATGTCGATTGTCATCTCGTGCGTGATCAAGTTCTGGCTAAGAAGTTGCTTCTTCAGTACATTCCTGCCATTGATCAGCTGGCTGACATCTTCACTAAGCCACTCTCTGTTTCTCGATTTTTGTATCTTAAAGCCAAGCTCATATTGTGTCCTTCCATCATTTGTTTGCAATGGGATGTTGAGGATACTAACTCTGCAGATACTAACTCTGCAGAATTACCTACTCAGCTCAGCTCCAGTTCATAACCTATACCTGCACCTACTCAGTTTAGTCCTCAGCTCAATTAGTTCAAGAAGCAGAGTTTTATCAGTTTAAGATTACCATGCAACTCAACTGCTTTACTAACTACAGCTATGGTGGTTAGAGAATCTGTTAGACAATCTGTTACTAGTTATTAAGTTGTTAACACACATGAAAAACAGTTAGATTAGTTAGTTAGGTTATTAAATACATATCTGTTGTATATGAGAAGTTGTATAAATAAGTGATCTAGGATCACTGATATTTTCAAGAAATGAGAAAGTGATATTTTCTACAATTACAAACATTTTCCCATCATTTACTACATCATCCCAGTTGAAATTGCCACCTAAGCACGGTGGTGGGGAGAGCAATTGCTTTTCTGCCATACTGGCAATCAATCTACGCATGTCAAAAATAGATTCCTCATCCATGCACGCCACGTCAGCCACCAACTTCTTCAAATTCACGGTGGTTCTTTCACTTTCACCACCACCATCACAACCCTTCATATCATTGTTACAACTTCCATCAGAGACAACCTTGACGCTCTTTTCCCTCATTTCATGATCACTCAAGCCGGCTCTAGCTTTTTGGGAATCCAAAGCAAATATTTAATATGAGACCTTTATATATGTGGCGAAAAAAAAATCTCAAAGTAAGCTTGTAATATGCATTGATTTTTTAACCATGTTTTATATATATATGTTAAAAATTAAATAAATATTCTTTTTCTTCCCTTTTATTTCACATTGCTCACAAAAAAGTTTAATCCCATAACTATTAAAATTTTATTGAAACATATAACAAAGTTTATAATAAATTTATTTATTTTTAGATCAGAAAGTTTATAAGTACCTGTAGACCGCCCTGAACTTGCTTCGTGCGCAAGGGCGCAAATTGGGTTCATAGCTACTACAGTTCGGACTCCTGTCACGGTTCTGAATCTAATCTCACAAAGTGCAATGTAAGATTGATAAATCACCAAAGAGTCCAAATCTGGCAAATCGTTTTGGAAAATCGATTTTAATTAAAAAGCGCCAAACATGGACTGCTTTGCCAGATTTCAGAGTTGCCACCTAAATATTTTGTTTTGGAAAATTTAGGAAACCCTGACTCGTGCCAAAGGCCACGTGTCCGTCATCACCAAAGTTGCCTCGGCTCGGGAACTTGGGTACGAGAGGGGAAGGTCTTGAAATGAGCACCCCCGTTCGCCCGATCAAAGATCGGCCTCTACTAACATGATATGTTGTTTTTTAAAACACATGTGTTCTTGTTTGATTATTAGCTAGCTTACTATGTGATGTGCACAGCACACAAGTATAGACCAAATCGCTTAAGTTGGGACAAAACATCTCATGTTTGTTTTTCGAAAATGGTTTGAAGTTGCTACTCACAAGTAGGCTAGAACGCGGATTTGCCACCCTCAAGTGGGCTTAAAACAACATGATTTTGCCACTCCAAGTGGGCTTAAAACGCATATTTTGATGAATTGTTCCAATTCAAGTAATGAAGCCTTCATCCACAGGCATTCAGGCAGTTAAACACTTAAGCAGATAGCCTCATGGCAAGCATGCTGTCATGGCAATCACTTACACGCATGCAAGGATGCTAAAGCATAAACACTCACAGTGTACTCCAAACCAAAACAGAAGCTAGTTAGTAATCAATACATGATCCTAGCTATGTCAACAATGCCTAATGCAACACATGCAAAATGCAACTAAGTAGGCTCGACTATCTAAGATGGCATATAAATGCAACACTTGATACATGTATTCAAAGAAGTGTATTGAAATACAATGCGGTTTGAATGATGCGCCGAGCCCGGTGCATGCAAGACAAATGAATGATGCACGCATGTAAAGCATAAGTATGCTAATTGAAATATGCCCTAATCTAACCACCGAAAGCTGATAAGTAAAAGGGAGAAAGAAATGGGGTTGGAAGACATGCACACACGCACGCACCCTTATTACAACATTTGCCTTCTCGACGGAGGGTCCAAATAAAATGAAAGCTAACTAGTTACACTAATTAAGCTAACTATTACAAACCAACTAATTAACTAACTATTCTAGCTAATTAATTATTACAAACCAAATTGAATAACTAGCTAATCTAAGCTAATTAGAATATTACAAAGCACTAAGCTAAATTAATTACAGCACAGGTAATTAACTACAATTAGCTAACAAAAACGATAAATGGCCTCGCGGGTGAGGGAGATATGCATGCTTGGTTGCGTCCTCCCGGAAATCCACCGCCTTGCCTCAAGATGTCTCTGTTTGCACTCTTTTGAATCTTTGAAAATTACACCGATTTCCAAATTGCTTCTTTATGATCTTAAGAACACCTTGAGGGCTGAAATTCCTCCTGTTGCTGCAACAGAGCACAGACAGAGGCAAGACAGTGTATTTGCAAGAAAATGTATGCATTTCCACACTCCTTATCATATCTCAAGCTCAAAGGAGCATGGCACTTGACTCTCGAGCCAACAACCAAGCATTTTCAATGCATGGTGGCCAATGGATCAAAATGAATGCACACATAAGACTCAAAAGGCCTCCACCCTATCATGCACAATCAAGGGCGCCGGCGACCGAGAAATGTGACACGTTTCATCACTATGAGTATGAAACGTCCCACATTTCTCGTGTTTGGATTAACGTCCGATCCAAACACATGCAATACAAACAACATGCTTATCTTGGTCATGTTTTATTTGATTCATTTTGTTTACACATTTTAGATTACCAATTAGTCCTTTAATCGGTTAAGTCCAAAAGTGAGAGTCCTCTAGTTTTGAAAGAGTGAACTGGTGGGATGCAATGGCATATATTTCAGCACTGAAATGACATGCTAAAGATGCTAAATCATGCAAGATATGCATGCAAGACATGTCAAAGGCCAAAAACACTAAGGCTAGTGAAGAGCATCACACAAGAGGCATGCAATATCAAGCACAAATGGTTAAACCAACTATGGACAGACCTAAAACATGCCAAAACAGAGGCCGAAACATGTTGAAATGATAGCCCAAAAGTTTAGACAAACATGCATGCAAGTTGGTTCACAAGCGAAGCATAAGGCCCAAGCCTCAAACACAACAAAAGGGCGATAAATGCAAGAATATGGCAGAGGTATATGGTCTGAAATAACATTCCAAATGATGCTATGGCATGCAAAAAGCTCAAATATGACATGCTAGAGGTCTCAAAGTGCAAGGCTAGCAAAGCCAAATACACTATAGCTATGCAAAGCCAAGCATACATGACCAAAACCACTCAAATCAGACCTAAAGCATGCTAAAACATAGCCAAAAATGTATTGGAGTAGAGCATACACATGCTAGATCAATAGGTTGAAACACCAAATACACTAGGCTAGTGAACAAAATTGCACTACAAGTGCAAGGAGCATGCAAGAGGCAACCAAACCAACCTAAATCAGAGTTATGACATGGCAAATAATGGCTAAAAACATGCTTCAACTAAGTAAATTCAAGGCACAAAGACATGCTACTTTGTAAGGCTACAAGTAGGATTACATTACAAGTACAAGAAGCATGCAAGAGGTGACCAAGACAGCCAAAAACAGAGTTATGGTAGGTCTAAAAAGTCACAAAAACATGCTTGAAAAGAGCTAACATAAGCCACAAAAAGATACTACTTTATAATGCTAACAAGGCATGGCATAGAGAGACAAGGAGGGGAGGCCAACCCCTCCTATTTTGGACCTCAAAACATGGTTTCCACCACTGAAATACCTCTGATTTTCAGTGGTAAAAAGGCCCAAAAAGTTAGATTCGAAGGTGGTGAGAAGTTGTACAAAAGGCCTCACAAGCCAAGGAACAAAAAGGGAGAACAACCCCCAAACTCACCAAACCTTAAACTACCATTTTTACACCTTAAAAATAGAGTTTTTGAAAGTCCAAAACCAACCCCAAAATATTCCAAAACAACGGAAAAAGGATGGTGAAGCAAGTGTGCAAAACAAGTACAAAAGAGGAAAGTTATACCTCTTGAAGTCAAGCACACTTTAGAGCAACAAAACCAAGTTAAACCAAGCCAAAATCCTCCTCTAGAGCTCCAAGAAGGTCCAAAGTTATCTCAGCCCAAATATGGTCAAGTTTGGTTAAGGATGTCTTGGCAAACTAGTTGTGTATCTCCACTTCTATGCACACATCTACTTGTATGCACAAAGGGGTAAGAGAGAGAGAATTCTAGAGAGAGAGGATTTTTTTAGAGAGAGAGGCTCCCAAACTTCAAAACCTTTCTTCAAAATGAGAGAAAGTTTCCATAAATAGCAATTCAAGAGTTTTGGGTCGAAAATATCTGAGTTTGGAAATATCTGGAGCAATGCATAACAGCTGGAGCAAAATATTTGCAAAATCTGGGCTTTCTGGGCACAAGTGGTCAACCGACCACCTCTGGTGGTCAACCAGCTACTTTTTCTGGTCGACAAGAATGCCTTCTGGTCGACAAAGGCCATTTGTGGTCGACGCACTCCCCCAGTGGCTGATAGCAAAAACTGGTCCCAGCCCCCTACTTCAAACAAGCATAAATTCTTCATCTGGACTCCTTTGCAGGTCATTCTTATGTGAAAATTGAAGCCCCGGAAGTAAGCTTTCTAATGGTGGAAGCCTCATATCAAAATTCCATGTTTGCTAAGAGATACCCCTCTTTTAGTGAAGACTGCTTAGTTTCGGTCTAACCGAATTGATGTCCAACTTCAACCAGCCATATCTCCCTCATCCGGACTCGGATTTAGGAGATTCTTGAGTGAAAAAGGAAGCCCCAAAAGTCTTCTTTCCAACGATGGTGGCCTCATAGCTGAAATCCAAGTTTTCCAATAGATAGGCCTGATTTAGTGAGGGCCGCTCGACTCTCTCTTAACAGTTCATGCCCAACTTCTTCTCCAACTAGGTTTCTTCCCTCTCCTCTTCTTTTCTTCAACTCCAAACCCCTAAAGAAAGTGTTTTTGAAAGATTTTTCAAAGATTTCATCTCTTTTTCATTCATTTCCACTTTTTCCTCGCTCAATTTACCGAAAAGCGCAACATTTAACGAAATGCAAGCGTCGAAACATCGTAGAATCATTTTTCAAAAACTATTTTGAAAGAGAGGGTTTTAAGGTCTTAAAAAAAAATTTCGATCAAAATAGTTTTAGTCCAAAAATGGGATTTTGGGTTGGGATTTGACACTCTCCTTACCAAAGAAATCGAACCTTTGCACAAGATAGCCTACACCATCAAGTAAGCAATCAGTGGCGCCCAAGTCTTAAGGGCGGTCAAAAATGGGGTGTCTATAGTTGCCTCTCTTTGACAGAGCTCAGAGTTATGAAATGACGTGAGTGAATGTCAAAGCCCAGAGACGACCCATTTTTGACAAAGCCGAAGACTTGGACAAATAAACAAAATGTAAATGCAGAAACAAATGGTTGAACCCGCAGGTTGCCTGTGTATCCCTTTGCAAGGATTCAAACCAGCGTAGTTCAGGGGCATGATGCAAAATGATACATAATATAACAAAGCAGTGTAAATGAAATATAGTGCAATGAAATAATCAAACCACAAGCAGTGCAAAACCATACAAATATCATAAAGGGATGGAGATGCAAAATCAAACTACGTTTAACATAGAAAAGGTGTCGGAATCCTCAAACCACAATTCTCTTAGTGGGATAGGCGTGTGCACAGGTAGAACTATGTGTTTCGCAGAAAGAATACAAGTAATTAGGTGGCATGATATAAGTGAGGAATGATCTGCTGTGGAAAGATCATGATCCTAAATGCTGAATACAACAAAACAAACTATGATGCAATGGATGAAGTGAGTAAGGCCTAAGCCGAACCACATTTCTACCTAGTAAAGGTATGAACACAAAACTAGACCACGTTTAACACAGAAAAGGTGCCGACACCCTCAGACCACAATTCTCTTAGTGGAATAGGTGCGTACACATTATCACAGAACCATGCTTCAACGAAGGAAAGTATGGGCACATGCCAAACCAAGCTTAACATGGAAAGGATGCAGGCGATAAAACAGATATGATGCGATAGATGCTATGCAATACTTATGATAGATACAATGATGCAGCTAGGAAGCGATGCTCTCGAAAGTACCTTACAGGGGCAATTGGTAATGACTCACCTTATGCTGCTGGGGATCTTCCTCTTCTGTATCTTGCACTTCCAAACTACAGGTACCACTTTTCTTCCTGGCTATGCTCGTAGCTTTCCCTATTCTCCAACAAGGTGACAGACTAGGTTGGTTCAGTATCCAAAATTGAGGCGTATACCCGCTACCTCAACCTATGGGGCTTCCATATAGATTTCAAGCCGGGGATACACCCCTGGGTATTTAAACCAGACTTTAGTCTCGAAAATTTTGAGCCTTTGCATTCTAGGACTTGGCTATTCGAACTCCAGTTTCCACCGTCTCAGTTGATCTCTTAGGAACTCACCGCAAACACAGGCAGGTGGCTATACCAGACCACCGGAAGTCGTTCGGGCACGACAAACACCAAAGGAATTGCGCCTTCAGAGGATTTAAGGTCTTCTAGACCAGGAGAGTGCACAAGACAGTGCGAGTGATACAAAAAAGCAAAGTGCACAAGACAGTGCGAGTGAGGGTGAATGCACAAAACAGTGCTAAACGGGATGCACAAAACAGTGCGATGCAAGGTGAAATGCACAAGATAATGCGATGCAATGCACAAACAAGTGCAGGTAAGGTACGCAAAATAGCGCGATCAATGTACTAACAAGTGCAGGTAAGGTGCGCAAAACAGCGCAACCAGGTTCTATACAAAAGATACGAGCATTTTCTATGCAAGTATAGGAGCGTGTAATGAAATGCACAAGACAGTGCGATGCGCAAGAAAATGCGAGTGTACAGTGCACAAGAAAGTGTGATGCGCAAGAAAGCACGAGTGTAAATTGCACAAAACAGTGTGATACGCAAGAAAGCGCGAGTGTAAACTGCACAAGAAAGTGCGATGCGCAAGAAAGCGCAAGTGTAAACTGCACAAAACAGTGCGATGCGCAAGAAAGCGCGAGTGTAAACTGCACAAAACAATTCAATGAGACACAAAGTGTAAGTGCACAAGACGGTGCGAGTGAGGTACAATGCACAAGAAAGTATGAGTGAGTTAAAATGCACAAGAAAGTGCGAGTAAGGTGCACAAAAAAGTGCGATAAAATGCATTTTCTATGCAAGTGAGGTGCACAAAAAAGTGCGATAAAATGCATGTTCCATGCAAGTATGGAAGAGTGCATTTTTTATGCAAAAGATACGAGCATTTTCTATGCAAGTATGGAAGAGTGCATTTTCTATGCAACATTGAGAGCATATTCTATGCATATTCAAAAACGATGCGTGGCATGCATGCAACATAAATGTATATAAAAATGCACATTCTATTTAAGAGAGGGGCATCAAATATGTACTTTGGTGCCTCCAATTTACCTCTCAGAGGACTTTGCAACACGCTTAGCTCAAAAGGGTACACCCTATTCATATTGGCGAGAGATAACATCTGCATGTGAAAACCACGGATGCTGCTTGGACTGCCATTCTGACTTGAAGCAGGCTGAACTTGGGGTCGAGATACACTCATACTCCAGAGAAAGGCGAGGCCTGAGAAGGTGCACCTGGAATGCAATCTCGGAACTTACCGAAGTTGAAACATGCTAAGATGCTCCAAATTTTCCCTCTTTTCTTTTGCTTTGTAATCTGGAACCTACATAGCTTCAGATAGGTTCTGGTTCTACTGTTCTCACATGACCTAGGTTGAACCTTGCAGTTTTACGAAAGAACAAATCCTGTTTTGTACAAATATGGAGAATGGCACAACACTCTGAGCGCAAAACAATTTGAAATTGAAATTGAGAAATAAGTTTTCAACCGGGTATTGAGCCTACGACTGACCACAATCAAAACGACTCGACAAGGAAAAACAAAGGTAAAACAACCTGAATACATCTATTGACACTCGAAACGACTCAAAACAAGAATCGAGACAAACAAAAACACACACACACCATTCAGATGTGTTACAAAGGCCAGAGACCTCTCGATTTACGGGAAGCCCACAGCTTCTCCAGGTATTGTTTCCCACTCTTTCTCATTTGTGATTCTCATATCACTCTGGCACTCAATCTCTAGTTTTCTGAAAAAGACCTTTTCCTCACTTTTTCCCTCTGCGCACGTCTCTCTATTCTTCAATCTCTCTGATTTTTTATCCCTCCCCTGGGTGGTTGATGGATAAAAAGGAAGCTGTGGGCTCTTGCCCCTAGCATTCTGCTAGATTTCTCTTTCTTCCGCTCACAACAGTGAGCTTTTCCACAGAGGGGTTGTGATATGGCTGGATGTGTAGCAGATCCGCAATTGACATCGGTTGACGATGCGCTTGACTTAACTTAACCGAGATCAGTTACAGCACGTCTCACTGGCCAGGTATACAATTGATTGGTCTCACACACATTGCATTCTCTACGTCCCCATTCCGGGTCAAACGCCAATTTTTGATTTGATCATCCAGATAAGGGAACCGAATATCCCGCTCTAGTTCCAGTTCGTGCTTCGCACTTATCTTGATACCTCGCTGCTGGGAGGATGAGAGAGCCTTCGGCCCTTTGTTGTTAGCTTCAGTGGTCCCTTTTCTGGCAAGTAGAATGCCTTTTTCCGACAAGTATGTTGACAATAGGGAAAAGACAGAAAACCTGACTCAACTGTGCCCTTAGTCCATCATTTTGACCTTTTTTGGTTTTGGCTTCTGCTAAAATAATTTTGATCAATATAAGAGTTAGATTAACATGTTTGTTCGATTTTCTGATTTGAAATCATGCAAGTCAGGTTACGAGCACTGAAAATTTTCCCTTTTTGGGTCCAAGAAATAGTCTAGTTTTGGAAAAATAGAGTAATTTTCAATAGAATTGGTCAACCTCATTAAAAATTCTCAAAACTATTTTTGCAAATGGCCACTACTCGACCAACACAGAATTTACTCTTGAGATGCACAACCTTAGATCCAAAACAATAGAAAATTGCCCCTTGTCTAAATGGCACTGCACGGCAATAGAAAGTTGCCCCTTGTCTGAATGGCACCACAGCGCACCGTAATTAGTCCTCAAAGTGACGATCACAACTGAACTCTCGGATACAGAGAAGACAAAGATGATCAGAACCATTACATGGACACAATCGATTTCGAAGTGTTTATGGCTGGACTTCAGAATGAAGTTGCCTACGTATCCCAAAGATGGGAATCAAGCTTGACGTAGTTCCTGGTTAAGGTACACTCGGGTATTAACCTCTCCTTTTGCGTTCTAACTTTTGCCAAGGCCGCCCTTCTGGGCTTTTAACCTTGTAAGCTCAGTTTTTCTTTTCTTTTCATTTCATTTCTTTTGTTCTTTTCTCATTTTTGTTCTTTTTTTTTCTTTTTCTTGCTCTAACTTTTGCTTGGGTCGCCCTTCTGGGTTTTCGGCCTAGCGAGCCTCTCAAGGGTAAAAGGGTTTAACTTTGTCCATGTTGAATGGTCGGTGTTGAGATCTCGAAGCCACCTGAATCCAGGAGAATGGCTGTTGTTCGCTGATGATTTAGGAGTCCATCCAACCAGGTCTGAATTGGCCCTAGTGTTGTGGATAAGAACTCGATTATCCTTCAATAATAAATTTTCTTCTTCCAGCTACTGGAATTTGGCTTTCTTGCCAGTCTTCATTGGTTGGTGAAACGACTCATCTTTTGAATCTTTGAGCACATTTGATATTTTTCCCCTAGTTTAAGGGTTGCTTCAAATCTGGCCTGACAGGCCTCCTTTTGATAACATCTGATCTTCTTGATCTGACCTTCTTGCCCCTAGTTCGAGGGCTGCTTCAAATCTGGCCTGGCGGGCCTCCTTTGATGTCATACGACCTTATTGCCCCTAGTTCATAGGCTGCTTCAAATCTGGCCATACAAGCCTCACATTATGATTGATCGTTGAACATTCTGAGTTAAAGTTCCAAGGTTTGAAAGCAAAAGGGTTGAGTCTTGAGGCTAACAGTGATCCTATGCTGCACAATCTCAAGAGCGATTCCACACAGGTCTTCGCAGGACCACACAAAACATTTTTTTGAAATCTTTTAAGAAAGTGACTAGTCGCTCTCGCTGAAGACAAAGTAGAACCATTCTGGATCAAGCCAAGATCCTTCTCAGTACTCACATTAACAAACATGATCTCATTCATTAAGGGCTTAGCACGCCTCTCTTTCTCTCAGTTGATCAAATTTTTACAAATCCTGAGGAATTCCTCCCTCTTTGTTTTTATCACAGTGTTTAAAAAGTTTTGAAAAACTTGGGTTAATGCAATGATTTCAAGGCACAAAAAAGTAGGTGAAAAGCACTGCCGTTTCATTCGAATTTGCTGGCACAACTGGTTCAATAGTAGAAACAGACTCAAAAGAAAGAGTGTAAAAGACAAACACAAAACAAGACAGTGATGCCCGAGTTAACACGCTCGAAAGCACCTGACTCTAACACCACATGACTGACTTGATACAACAAGGCGGACTCAACTGACTTAGTACAAAAAGACTGACTCAATATAACACGATAGAACTGACTCAATACCCAAGTCAGAAAGTAAAGTAAACAGCATTCGCAAATGCTCAAAATAGTGCGTGCCATCCTCATATCTGGAGTAAACTGAGTGCCAGCCGCAGGTGGTTCATCCCCCGATACATAATCACATTATCCCCCAAATTCATCGATCTCGTGCCAATAGACTTTGCAGGACCTGGTGCGACAATGACCTCGCTGTCAATCAAATATTGTATTTCATGGCGAAGACGAAAACACATGTCAGTGTCATGGCCGGCTTGTTGATGGAAGGCACAGTACATGGCCGAGTTGTATGAAGGAGGAAGGGACTTCGGGAAAGGCTGAGGCTCAATGGGTTTGAGATGGCCTTGTCCTATAAGGATTTGGAAAGCTTTGGACAAAGTCATGTAGAGGGGATTGAAGACCCTCTGGCCTCGGGATTGATACTTCGAGGTTTGTGGAGTGTTGGATGTACTAGCAAAGGGGTTGGCAGGTGTTGGCTGGGTTTGATGATCTCTTTCGAGTGTAGGATTAGAGCTGAAAGGGGTGTTTCTGGTACGACATCCCTTCTTCCGGCTTGCCCCTTGATTCAGAATACTTTCATTCTGAGTAGCAAAAGTGTCATCCACAGTCTTTGCAACAACTGTGAGCACTTGCTGTTTGTTCAGTCCTTCGGCTTTCAAAGCCTCAACAGCTCACTGAAGGTGTTCATGGGGACCAATGCCTGCCCCTACCTTGTTCTTACCACCTGCCTCCACTTTGCCAAATGATTGACTTTCTTCCAATGCAGCCTGTCCCAAGATTGGGGAGCCTTTTGGTATGAAATTTCTGGCATGTGATGTGGTTGATGACGGAGCCAATATCCCAAAGGCCAGATCTGTCATTGTTCTTTGAAGATCTTCAATCATCCTCATCAACTCAGAAGTAGTGGGTTCACGAGTATGAGACGATTGGGGTTCAAGTGCATCCATCATGTATAAGTCCATACTGTCTGGGATGAACACCTCAGGCTTAGGTAGATGTGCCGGGGTGATGTATATGCTGGGGTTGTAAGCAGATGGCAATGTATGGATTAGATTGAGGTAGGCAGGAGATATTTGGTCATTAGGGTTTGGAGGTGGAGCTATCGTCCGGTTATCAATGAGATTCTGGACCTCATGACGAATGCGGTAGCAACGATCAGTGCCATGACCACGCTGTTGATGATACGCGCAGTATTTGGTGGGGTTATGTCTGGCAGGGAGTGGGTCAAGCAGAGGTTGAGGATCGAGGGGTTTGAGATGCCCTCTTTCCATCAAGACTTTTAGTGCGCTGGTTAGGCTCATATAGAGGGGAGTGAAAGTTCTGCCCTGGGCTCGGGTTAGGTCGGTTGTTTGTAGGCTGGTATTAGCAAAAGAGTCGGCTGTGGCGACTGTATTGATTTCAGTGGGTTTGGAAATAGTGCTACTACCTGTCACGACCCAAACCTGCCCCTATAGGTTTAGCATCGTAACCGGCTAGTAATTCTTGGATTACCGAAGGCCTCAGAACTAATTAGCAAAATTGAGGGGCTAGCGGAAGCAAATACATAAATATAGTTGTCCAATGAGTTGTGCTGACTTATATGAAACGGAATATTTGAAACTTTATATATGCATTTAGTAGTCATTCATACATTATACCCACACACATTAAAGTATCTTAAGTACAGCCAACAAAACTAACAAGTTTTATAT
Organism: Camellia granthamiana; assembly: GCA_036172215.1. Taxonomy (NCBI): domain Eukaryota; kingdom Viridiplantae; phylum Streptophyta; class Magnoliopsida; order Ericales; family Theaceae; genus Camellia; species Camellia granthamiana. The sequence goes on along the minus strand of CM069913.1, from coordinate 10,192,650 downwards.
ACAGAAACAACCGGAACTTAACACATGAAACACTTCGGAAACCTCCACGTGAGGCACAATGGTTGGCTGACAACAGAACACAGATCCAAACAAAAGCCTTCAGGCTCGATCTCCAGAATGCCCACCTATACGTATATATACACACAGTGAGCTAAAGCCCAGTGAATAACATTAAGGTAAAGAGGTTAGTGAATGAAATCCGAACATGTCATAAGCATAAAACAGATCATAGTATAAACATTCTCGTATCTAAACATAATAATGGTACATCCCATAGAACACATCACATAACGTCTTCCGACTAGAGTAATCAGTTCTGGATACCGATTAAACACATATCACCACAATGAAGTGGCTAACGAGATCTCGTAATCACATGTATGTCATGGACCCGCATTAACATGCCGTCCCCCTTGACTTGGGACTATCTATGGATGCCATAATAGATTTCAAACATGGAACATTCGTTCACGAAAACAGATATCATTTCAGAAATGGTAACTTATCATAATTCATTTGGAACATAATTCATATGAACGTATCTTTACAATAACGTTACTCACAGTGGTTCCCATCGATAGTCAATCAATCCTCGAGTCTTGACCTACAACCACAAAATACATAACACAAGCATATCTTATCATTACACATTCAAGTGGCCATCATGGCTTAGCTTTCATTACATTGGTTCTTGTTCTTTCTTATCACATAGGTCAAAACACACTCTTGAATCTCATAACTTAGTACATTCCTTATTTAGGGTGTTTCTACTCCATAACTTTATTACTATGGCTTAATTAAGTCTTAGGAATGCCTAAGATGCAATGAGGATGCCAAAACGTTTTAGAAAACACTTAGTCAAATTTCTGAAAACAGGGTCCCTACTCGAGCGTAGCTTTCCTCGCTCGAGCGGACATGCAAAATGTGAGGTTTCGCTCGAGCGTGACTTCCCTCGCTCGAGCGGACTGTAAACTCAGAAAAAGTACTGGTTGGTCTCAATCTACGCTCGAGCTACAACTCTCACGCTCGAGTGAATCAATAATATACAAAGGGTTCGCTCGAGCGTCCAAGTGGTTGCTCGAGCAAGCTGTAATAGCCTGCAAAACTACTAGATGCACGAAATATCCGCTCGAGTGACAAATCCCCCGCTCGAGCGACCTTCAAAAATCTGGGTTTTCTAGAACAGAGTTTTGAGCTTCCAAATGCAAATTCAATGGCAAATTCGTGCATGGCTTGTTCATAAACTTGGAAAACTTATTCATAAACATGAATATATGATTTTCACCAATTCTTTTTAGTCAAAACCCATGAATTTACCAAAATTAGAATCAAAACTTTTATGCATGTAGAACATACAACTCTTTTCTCCAAAACTCATGAAGTAAGCAAATTGAGCTCATAAGCTCCATGCATGTAAGAAATTCCTTCTCAAAACATGAATTCAAGTGATTAACATGGTAATTCTAACATGCATGTACCAAATAACTTATGGTAACAACTTAGATGCTCAAATTAACTCAACATGACAAAACTCTTCATGTTTATGCATGCATGTAAAATCCTTAACCCAATTTTCTACTAAGACTATATGAGCATGGAATTGACTCTCAAAACTTGGTAAAATGTATCTCATGTTCCAAATTCAACACAAATGATGAAGCTCATGATCAAAATGATGAGGTAACACTCATACTTCCATGCATGTAAGAATTATGAGCAAACTCATCATCTCCTAGACTAACTCATGTGGAATACATGTAAATGATCACAACAATTCCATGAATTCATCTTTACAACACATAACTTCTTGAATTACTAGTCAAAAGCTGACCTAGAGTCTTGAATTACTTTTGTTTTAGCACAATCTTGATGAGTTCAAGCCAAAGCCTTTAATTCTCTTCAATTTCTACACTTTCTCTCTCTAAAAGTGAACTCACTCTCTCTCTAGAATGAAATCTCAGATTTTTCCACTCACTAGGAGCAATTGAGCTCAAGAATGAGCTTAAGAGCTCATATATATAGCTATGATGCCATAATACATTAATTAGAACATTGGTCCATCCAAACACAACTTAATTAATCGTTCTGAATCAATTTTTAATAAAACTTGCCAAATGATTCTAAAAATTCCAAATGACATATTAATGTAACTAATTCCGATTTCGGATGCCGATAAGGCTTTCAATTTTCATATAAAAGTGGAATTTCATACAGATATTTCTACAAGTAATAGATAGAAAGCCAAAGATCATGCAAATTACATAATAAACCCATAATTTATTTTATTCACTTAATTAACATCCTTAATTACCGATTAGTGGCTAATTGCGGATCAGGGTTATTACAATACCAACATTGGTACTCCTTGAAATCACCCTCCTTATCGGTTCGCTTGTTCTGAGAATAATCCCTGTGTTGAACGCATTCTTGACCTGAACCCCCAGTTCATGCAAACTTTTGAAAGTGGATAGTGAGACGACTATTAACTTTTGCAACCTATCATGCTCGAGGTTTCGCACCACTATCTGCACTTGATCCCTTTTAGAAGGGCAATCTGTCATCTGTGCTGCCTTTGCTCTCCACCTCACAACAAATTCCACAAAAGGCTCTGTAGGATTCTGGTGGGTAGCTTCTAGCTCTTGAGTGGTCATTTCAACTTGGGTATTGTAAGAATACTGATCAACAAAGGCCTCAGCCAATTCTTCCCAATTCTGCTTCACTGCATTCTCCAACTTGGCATACCAAGCGGTTGCTACACTTGACAGGGTTCTTCTATACAGAGAGAGTTTTTGTGGCTTAGTCAGACCCATCGGCTTCAGGACATCTAAGAAAAGCCGGATATGTACCATAGGATCTCCAAACCCGTCGAAACGATCAATATATGGCATTTTGAATATGTCTGGGAGCCGTACGGCAACCTCGGGGTACCTATCCTCAATGTCGGGAATGGAGTTAAGGCCCTGTGCCTTTTTGAATTGCTTCTCAAGGTTAGCAATTTTTAATAAGGTCGGGTCGAGCTCATTAATATCAAGGGAATAAAGCCTTTCCTTAGGCTGCACGAGAGGTCTGAAAACTCGAGCTTGAGCCAATCCTTCTCAAAGATCTGGACCCTGCAAATCTTCAGCTGGCGAAAGTGGGTCAAAGTTCGGCTGGGGTCCCGAAACCGGATGTGTGGTAGATGCCCCAGATGGGCGTTGCGTTTCAGCATTGGTCTCATCCTACACGGCAGTTCCCTGATTTAATGCTGCTATCACAGCCACAACTTCTTCCGAACCCTGTGCCATCACGGTCTGCTGAGTTTGAACAAAGGTGATGTGACTGGTGACTGTTGAATCAGTTGAACCGGTGAGCCCTAACTGGCTTTTCTTTGCCTTGCCTCAGCGAAGGAAACACTGGTTGCCCTTGAACTAAATCTTTGACCTAACAAAGTTTATCAACACAAGTCCAATGTACTCGGGGGATATCGGAGCCTTCTGAAGCTATGGTTCCAGAACTACCTTACAAAAGAGAAAACAGACAGCACCTCAGCCTGATTTCACTAGAACAGATATAAGCATAGTTGAATGACTGTGCTCTCTACTGAATTCTGCCCCAAAATCAGATACCAAACTCGCAACTAATATGCACATCCTTGAGCAGTTTCACTGTAAAGCACATACCAGTTAGAGAGAGACAAAACACCCCTATGAGGGGGTAGGGTTTCCCTGTCCTATTTTGTCAGGAGCTAGGGTTTCACTACGCACGCAGCGGTTTCAAACAACCTACATTCGGGTAAGCAACATGTTCTAGTTTGGAATGGTCTCTATGGCTTCCAATACGTAACTAGGTTGAATGGTCAAAAAGGGTGCCTCGGTGAAAACCGAGGTTTGTGTTTCCATCATGGCAGAGCCCGTAACCGGTCAGCCTTATGGCACGCTTTTCCAAGCAAGCCTCTGGCAAACCGTTCAGGAATAGCAGATGGCAAACATTGTGATTTAGGCGCACCAATGCAAATGCAATGCAAAGAAACACATAAGTGTAAACAAAACAACATATCATGATGTTCGAGTCAAGTTCTCTAAATCCCCAGCAGAGTCCCCAGAAACTATAGACCGCCTCGAACTCGCTCCGCGCGCAAGGGTATGAATTGGGTTCATCGCTACTACAGTTCAGACTCTTGTCACGGTTCTGAATCTAATCTCACAAAGTGCAATGTAAGATTGATAAATCACCAAAGAGTCTAAATCTGGAAAATCATTTTGGAAAATTGATTTTAATCAAAAAGCGCCAAACATGGACTGCTTTGCCAAATTTCAGAGTCGCCACCTAAATATTTTGTTTTGGAAAATTTAGGAAACCCTAACTCGTGCTAAAGGCTACATGTCCGTCATCACCAAAGTTGCCTCGGCTCGGGAACTTGGGTACGAGAGGGAAAGGTCTTGAAATGAGCACCCCCATTCGCCCGATCAAAGATCGGCCTCTACTAACATGATATGTTGTTTTTTAAAACACATGTGTTCTTGTTTGATTATTAGCTAGCTTACTATGTGATGTGCACAGCACACAAGTATAGACCAAATCACTTAAGTTGGGACAAAACATCTCATGTTTGTTTTTTGAAAATGTTTTGAAGTTGCTACTCGCCAGTAGGCTAGAACGCGGATTTGTCACCCTCAAGTGGGCTTAAAACAACATGATTTTGCCACTCCAAGTGGGCTTAAAACGCATATTTTGATGAATTGTTCAAATTCAAGTAATGAAGCCTTCATCCACAGGCATTCAGGCAGTTAAACACTTAAGCAGATAGCCTCATAGCAAGCATGCTGTCATGGCAATCACTTACACGCATGCAAGGATGCTAAAGCATAAACACTCACAGTGTACTCCAAGCCAAAACAGAAGCTAGTTAGTAATCAATGCATGATCCTAGCTATGTCAACAATGCCTAATGCAACACATGCAAAATGCAAACTAAGTAGGCTCGACTATCTAAGATGGCCTATAAATGCAACACTTGATACATGTATTCAAAGAAGTGTATTGAAATACAATGCGGTTTGAATGATACGCCGAGCCTGGTGCATGCAAAACAAATGAATGATGCACGCATGCAAAGCATAAGTATGCTAATTGAAATATGCCCTAATCTAACCACCGAAAGCTGATAAGTAAAAAGGAGAAACAAATGGGGTTGGAAGACATGCACACACGCATGCACCCTTATTACAACATTTGCCCTCTCGACGGAGGGTCCGAATAAAATGAAAGTTAACTAGTTACGCTAATTAAGCTAACTATTACAAACCAACTAATTAACTAACTATTCTAGCTAATTAATTATTACAAACCAAATTGAATAACTAGCTAATCTAAGCTAATTAGAATATTACAAAGCACTAAGCTAAATTAATTACAGCACAGGTAATTAACTACAATTAGCTAACAAAAGCAATAAATGGCCTCGTGGGCGAGAGAGATATGCATGCTCGGTTGCGTCCTCTTAGAAATCCACCGCCTTGCCTCAAGACGCCTCTGTTTGCACTCTTTTGAATCTTTGAAAATTACACCGTTTTCCAAATTGCTTCTTTCTGATCTCAAGAACACATTGAGGGCTGAAATTCCTCCTGTTGCTGCAACAGAGCATAGACAGAGCCAAGACAGTGTATTTGCAAGAAAATGTATGTATTTCCACACTCCTTATTATATCTCAAGCTCAAAGGAGTATGGCACTTGACTTTCAAGCCAACAACCAAGCATTTTCAATGCATAGTGGCCAAAGGATCAAGCTTGCACAAAACTCAATGAATGCACACATAAGACTTGAAAGGCCTCCACCCTATTATGTACAATCAAGGGCGTCGGCGACCGAGAAATGTGACACGTTTCATCACTACGAGTATGAAACGTCCCACATTTCTTGTGTTTGGATTAACGTCCGATCCAAACACATGCAATACAAACAACATGTTTATCTTGGCCATGTTTTATTTGATTCATTTTGTTTACACATTTTAGATTACCAATTAGTCCCTTAATCGGTTAAGTCCAAAAGTGAGAGTCCTCTAGTTTTGAAAGAGTGAACTAGTGGGATGCAATGGCATATATTTCACCACTGAAATGACATGCTAAAGATGCTAAATCATGCAAGACATGCATGCAAGACGTGTGAAAGGCCAAAAACAGTAAGGCTAGTGAAGAGCATCACACAAGAGGCATGCAATATCAAGCACAAATGGTCAAACCAGCTATGGACAGACCTAAAACATGCCAAAATAGAGGCTGAAACATGCTGAAATAATAGCCCAAAAGTTTAGACAAAAAGGCATGCAAGTTGGCTCACAAGCGCAGCATAAGGCCAAAACCTCAAACACAACAAAATGGTGATAAATGCAAGAATATGGTAGAGGCATATGGTCTAAAATAACATGCAAATGATGCTATGCCATGCAAAAAGCTCAAATATGACATGCTAGAGGTCTTAAAGTGCAAGGCTAGCAAAGCCAAATACAATATAGCTATGCAAAGCCAAGCATGCATGACCAAAACCACTCAAATCAGAACTAAAACATGCTAAAAAATAGCCAAAAATGTACTGGAGTAGAGCATACACATGCTAGATCAATAGGCTGAAACACCGAATACACTAGGCTAGTGAACAAAATTGCACTACAAGTTGCAATGAGCATGCAAGAGGCAACCAAACCAACCCAAATCAGAGTTATGACATGGAAAATAATGGCTAAAAACATGCTTGAACTAAGCAAATTCAAGGCACAAAGACATGCTACTTTGCAAGGCTACAAGTAGGATTACACTACACGTACAAGAAGCATGCAAGAGGTGACCAAGACAGCCAAAAACAGAGTTATGGCAAGTCTAAAAAGTCACAAAAACATGCTTGAAAAAAGCTAACATAAGCCACAAAAAGATGCTACTTTATAGTGCTAACAAGGCATGGCATAGAGAGACAAGGAGGGGAGGCCAACCCCTCTTATTTTGGACCTCAAAACATGGTTTCCACCACTGAAATACTTATGATTTTCAGTGGTAAAAAGGCCCAAAAAGTTGGATTCGGAGGTGGCGAGAAGTTGTACAAAAGGCCTCACAAGCTAAGGAACAAAAAGTGAGAACAACCCCTAAACTCACCAAACCTTAAACTATCATTTTTACACCTTAAAAACAGAGTTTTTGGCAGTCCAAAATCAGCCCCAAAATAGTCCAAAACAATGGAAAAATGATGGTGAAGCAAGTGTGCAAAACAAGTACAAAAGGGGAGAGTTATACCTCTTGAAGTCAAGCACACTTTAGAGCAACAAAACCAAGTTAAACCAAGCCAAAATCCTCCTCTAGAGCTCCAAGAAGGTCCAAAGTTATCTCAACCCAAATATGGTCAAGTTTGGTTAAGGATGCCTTGGCAAACTAGTTGTGTATCTCTACTTCTATACACACCTCTACTTGTATGCACAAAGGGGCAAGAGAGAGAGAATTCTAGAGAGAGAGGATTTTTTTAGAGAGAGAGGCTCCCAAATTTTAAAACCTTTCTTCAAAATGAGAGAAACCTTCCATATATAGTAATTCAAGAGCTTTGGGTCGAAAATATCTGAGTTTGGAAATATCTGGAGCAATGCACAATAGCTGGAGCAAAATATCTGCAAAATCTGGGCTTTCTGGGCACAAGTGGTTGACTGACCACCTTTGGTGGTCAACCAGCTACTTTTTCTGGTTAGCAAGAATACCTTCTGGTCAACAAAGGCCATTTGTGGTCGACACACTCCCCCAGTGGCCGACAGCAAAAACTGGTCCCAGCCCCCGACTTCAAACAAGCATAAATCCTTCATCTGGACTCCTTTGCAGGTCATTCTTGTGTGAAAATTGAAGCCCCAGAAGTAATATTTCCAATGGTGGTAGCCTCACATCAAAATTCCATGTGTGCTAAGAGATACCCCTCTTTTAGTGAAGACTGCTCAGTTTCGGTCCAACTGAATTGATGTCCAACTTCAACCAGCCATATCTCCCTCATCCAGACTCGGCTTTAGGAGATTCTTGAGTGAAAAATGAAGCCCCGGAAGTCTTCTTTCCAACGATGGTGGCCTCATAGCTGAAATCCAAGTGTGAAAATAGATAGGCCTGATTTAGCGAGGGCCGCTCGACTCTCTCTTAACAGTTCATGCCCAACTTCTTCCCCAACTAGGTTTCTTCCCTCTCCTCTTCTTTTCTTCAACTCCAAACCCCTAAACAAAGTGTTTTTGAAAGATTTTTCAAAGATTTCATCTCTCTTTCATTCATTTCCACTTTCTCCTCGCTCAGTTTACCGAAAAGCATAACATTTAACGAAATGCGAGCGTCGGAACATTGTAGAATCATTTTTCAAAAACTATTTTGAAAGAGAGGGTTTTAAGGTCTAAAAATTTTTTTTTGGTGAAAATAGTTTTAGTCCAAAAATGGGACTTTGGGTTGGGATTTGACACTCTCCTTGCCAAAGAAATTGAACATTTGCACAAGATAGCCTACACTATCAAATAAGCAATCAGCGGCGCCCAAGTCTTAAGGGCAGTCAAAAATGGGGTGTTTACAGTACCAAAATAATATAAGTAAGAGTAGTACCCCCAAAAAAATGTACAAACTATAACAAAGTATTACTTAAAACATCAACATTCTTACATTTTTAATTGTAAGATTACTAATCAAGCTTGTAAAATTAAATTTATCAACAAAATTCATTTAATTTTTCTTGTGATATAATTGACTGAAGGTAAAATTTAATCATTATAGTCAATAGTATATTATACACAATTTATACATCTGATAAACAACCATCCATCAAATAATTCACCACCTCAATCACGTTTTTTGATTTCTTTCGTGGATCTTTTTTTTTATGAACAAATATAATAGTTGACAATTTTTTGGGGCCTTTTTCTCAACCGATTTTTCGGGGCCCAAAGTAGCTACTTGCTTGTTTTTTTCTCAAAGTCGGCACTGTGATCACTATAACATTCTCTTGGCCAAAATGCCTCAATCATCGCCTCAACTGCTCTCCTAATGTCCTTGGCGTCTTTTGAGGTAGGCACTGGCAAGCGCTAGAGTGAGTCCTCGAAGTTGAAACATGCCATCGACTGGCCTCTGAAAGCCAGGATAGTGACATCGTGGGCCCTAGTGGCCACCTCAAGAGTTGGGTATGTCTGGAGCCATATTCTCGACTTCTTGTTGGGCTCGTACAGACCTACTTGTTTCAGTTCATTCTTCAAACCCCTTTGTACACTAGGTGCCTCGTCACCTTAAACTTCTTCAATCTTGCCTGCTTCTTGGGTTGGCTTGATGGCAATACAACTTCTTCAGTCGAATGCATGGTGTCCGATGCCATAGGCACATCTAGCAACCATCCGAAATTTGACCGAACTGGATGTGGGTTTGAGTGTGGACTAGAACTATCCATTGAAAAAGTGGTCGAAAATTTTATTTAAAAAAACAATACGATCACGCTAATATTCCCAACTCATCTAATATATATATATATTGATGAAATAGGAAATGGGTATGATTAGGGATGTGCATGGTGCAGTTCGGGCGGTTTGAGAGTAAAATTACAAGCCGAATGACAGGTTAGTAGATTAACAAATTGCGGTTTGGGCGATTTTTGGCAGATTGGCGGATTGAAGAATATTCTGACTAATTATCATACATTTGCATAATATATAACACTAATTTGTATAATATTTTTTAGATATATAACACAAAGTAATTTTCCATAATATGTTTCATATATATAACCACTTTTCATATTATAAATCTCTCTCACACTCATTTTTACATTGATATTTCAATGGAAGTTAAAAAATATATATGCATTAATTATAGCAGAACGGAGCGGTTCGGTTGGCGGATTATAGATTTTAAAGTTTAAACTGCTGTTAGCGATTAGAGCGGTGCGGATCGGTGCGGTTTTAGCGGATTGAGCGGTATTTTGCACAGCCCTAGGTATGATAGATGGTTGAAGAGTATTTTTATAAAAGATCTTCAAATCTATACGGGTTTTACGATGTGGATGTGAACACGGAATTGCCAAGTTTGTAAGGTCCCAGTGTCCCATATCGAGAATGGAGGGAGAGTTTCTGGGTTATAAAAGTAAAAACCTAAACCCTTATATAGCATCAAGACTTTTTCCCGGATGGTGAAATCCCTAGCAGAACTCCCCAGTTAAGTTGCATAAATAAATTATTTAAGTGGCAGGAACTAGGGCTGTTCAAATATCTGCCAGGACCGGTGAATCCGATTGACCTGACCTGACCCGACGATAAATGAACGGTTTTGAACTTGTGTTCGGTCGAAAATGGATAAATTAGAGTATTTTTTTTGGATTTGTGGTCGAGTGACAGGTTTGGTAAATAGAAATCCGTGAAACCCAATCTGACCGACCTGTGTATTTAAAATAGTATCTCCACTTGTCATATTATAATTGGTACTCGCAGATTACATTTATCACAAACCTAGGGTGCTTCACCAAAATTGATTTCTCTTTCCATCTGAACATCCCCTCTCTCTGCCCAATATTAATTTCTGATACTCTCTCACATGACATTTATTAGACACTCTCTCCAACTCTCACACTCAACATTGATTTGATTCCACTCACTCTCTCTCTTAAGAGATTAATTGTTCTGCCTCTCCATTTCTCAACTATCAATTGACTAGAGAGGCTCTTCCATCAATTCATCTCTTTCTCTCTCTCTCTTTCTCTTTCTCTCTATTTCTCTCTCTCTCTCTCCCCATTGATAATGAATTAAAGAGTGTCCCTTATTTTTGCCGTTTCATCTCTTTTCCTACCATTGATGGTGCATTGAACCCTCCCCATAGTCAAAGTTTGATTTACATCACCTCACCTAAAACCCCTTTTCCCAAAACTCTGAAGTTAAAGATCGGCGACATACAAATTTTGAACAACAACATACTGATAAAGTTGAAGATGAGGATTAGCGTCATGGTGATGAAGATGATGATGGATGATTTTGCTTGTTGTTGCCTTTATTTATTGAACACTCTCAAATCTGTAATGGTTCATGTGTGTGTCAATTTCCGACCACACTGCCAACTTAGTACTCAACTGGAGAACACCGACAGAATAGATGGCACCTGTCTGACCTGCAACAGAAAGAAGAGTCTCCGGCGGTGGCTCGTCCACCCGGGGGTACTCCGACGATCAAGTCAGTACTCCATATCTCTCAAAGATAACCAATAGTGCTTAACTCACTAGACAGAATATCAAAGCCATACCTTAGACGCATGGGGGTGCCTCCCTTTTATAGCCAATATAATTCTAGTCTCAAATAGAAGCCTAGCTCTAATGGACTTAGGATTATTGCTAACTTGGACTCCCAGTAGGATTAGGATAAACTTTCTAAGAGTCTTATCTTTACCCAAACTGAAGTCTTCTCCCATTTTAGGACTCTTGTCCCTTTATCTGCTTATCTCGGATTCCGGTATTCTCGCAGCTAACCTCGGCCTAGCCGAGATCATCTCGGCATCATGACCAGGACACGTGACACCTCGGCTGACACTTCGGTGTCACCTCAGCCACGTGTTGTCATTCAAAAATTATGTCCTCACAACTGCCCCCTAGGTTCTATTACCTCGGCATCCTGAGGTGATGGAACCTATATCATTTATTCCACTTAGCACGTCGGTTATGCTCGCTTCATCATCTATTGCTGAAGTCAGAACTCGTCGGCTCAATATGACCAAGACCTATAGTCTGCTTTCATTAATGCCTTAGAACCAATGACCAAGTTCGTTCAAGTTTCTCAGCCGAAACCGTCATCCTTTGCAACCGTCTCGGGGTGACACACCTCGGTTATACAAACTGATAATTTACCTCGTCAAGTACCCAAGTACCTTTTGTTGGCACAACCTTGGTTTCACCTTGTAAATTTTTTCATAAAATTTCAACAAGGGTTTAACATCGGCTTAACTTTAACTTGTAAATTGTCCACAAATTTCAACAAGTGTTAAGCAACGATTTCGGTTTAACTTCAACTTGTAAATTGTCCACAAATTTCAACAAGTGTTAAACAATGATTTCGATTTAATTTCAACTTGTAAACTTTTCTCAAGTTTCAACAAGTGTTAAACAATGATTTCGGTTTAACTTCAACTTGTAAATTGTCCACAAATTTCAACAAGTGTTAAACAATGATTTTGGTTTAACTTCAACTTGTAAACTTTTCTCAAGTTTCAATAAGTGTTAAACAATGATTTCGGTTTAACTTCAACTTGTAAATTGTCCACAAATTTCAACAAGTGTTAAACAATGATTTCGGTTTAACTTCAACTTGTAAATTGTCCACAAATTTCAACAAGTGTTTAACCTTAGCTTAACTTTAACTTGTAAATTGTCCACAAATTTCAACAAGTGTTAAGCAATGATTTCGGTTTAACTTCAACTTGTAAATTGTCCACAAATTTCAACAAGTGTTTAACCTTGGCTTAACTTTAACTTGTAAATTGTCCACAAATTTCAACAAGTGTTAAGCAATGATTTCGGTTTAACTTCAACTTGTAAATTGTCCACAAATTTCAACAAGTGTTAAACAATGATTTCGGTTTAACTTTAACTTGTAAATTGTCCACAAATTTCAACAAGTGTTAAACAATGATTTCGGTTTAACTTGTAAACTTTTCTCAAGTTTCAACAAGTAAACATCATCCCGGTAAGCTCTTCTCTTTTCGGACTTAATCATCTTAGGCCGAGATCTTGTCTTCTGGGATCTGGGATCCGAGATCTGGAATCCGGGATCTGCTTACTTGGGCTGAGCTCTTGTCTTCTCATATCTAGTGTTATCTCGGCTTCGCTACGGCGAACCATTTCTCTTCTCTGGTTTGGACGCCTTTGTCCCCGGCGTGTCTTCCTCGGCTCTGGCATACTTTTTTATCCTGGCCATCAGCTCCTCCATGCTTTTTGGCAATGTCTTTGCCAGTGATTTTCGAAGCAGGCAGTTATCCTTCAAGCTGCTTTTAAACGACACGACCGCCACCTCTTGGTTGCATCTTGGTATTCGATTGAATACCTCATAATACCTTTTGGCATAGGCCCTAAGGTTTTCATCCTCGCTGATCTTCAGGGCCATTAGGGCGTCCACCCTAAATGGCTGTAGCTTGTTTGTCACGAACCTGGCCACAAACATCTCGGCCAGGCCTTCCCAGGTCTTTACAGTTCCTTTCGGCAGCTTGTGAAACCAATCCGATGCAATTTCTTCGAAGGATGAGGGGAACACCTTGCAGAGCAACGGCTCGTTCTCGGTGTACAATGCCATTGAGTTCAGGTACAAGCCGACGTGAAAGTTCAGGTCTGACTTACCGTTGTATATCTGGAACCTCGGCATACTGAACCTTTTCAGGGCCTCAAATTTGTCCAATTCTATCAAAAATGGTGTCCTCGGCTTGACAGGTGAGGTCACCTCGGCATCGGCGTTCTGTTGCTTCATCTTGAGGTAATCTCTCAAGTCTTCTTTGCTCCGCCCATGAGCTCGGCTATCTTTCAATTTCAGTCTTTTCGGTATACTACTCTCGGCCTCGTGGTGAGCCCTTTTTGATCTTTCTCCGTGAGTTGTGTCGAAGCATAATGCCTGCCCTTGAACATGCCGATGTTCTTTGGGGTCGGCCTTCTTGGTGTGTTGTGTCCTTTGTGACTCTTCCTTTCTTGATTCTCCTCGTCCGACCTCCTTTGAAGGCCGGTGAGAATGTTCCTTGTCCTATCGTGTTGAGGAGTCGTAGGAGTTATCTTCTACCCCCCTACCTGGACATCTTTCTTGGCTGCTGGAATCAGCGTATCTTGTGATGGGAACGGTGGCTGCATGACATTGTTCTGTATCATGAAATTGACAACCATTTGCAGGTCCGCCAATTTGTTCGCCATTCCTTTCATCTCGTCGTCCCTTCGTAAGCATCTTTCTTTCTATACCTGGAGGTCGTCCTCGTTATAATACTCGTTTCGGTTTGATTTCTTCAGCATATCGCCCTCCTGGCCGACATCCTCTTCTCCGTGATTCTTATCACGAGTTTCTTCATTGTAGTTGTCTTCTTCGACGCCAAGGTCAATATGTTTCCCACTCTCAGTAGGGGTGTCGTCCCCAACCTTCTCTTTCGGTCTGTCGTTGGCCATCTATTCTCCTTTCTTTCCCACAGACGGCGCCAAATTGTGTGTGTCAATTTCCGACCACACTGCCAACTTAGTACTCAACTGGAGAACACCGGTAGAATAGATGGCACCTGTCTGACCTGCAATAGAAAGAAGAGTCTCCGGCGGTGGCTCGTCCACCCGGGGGTACTCCGACGATCAAGTCAGTACTCAATATCTCTCAAAGATAACCAATAGTACTTAACTCACTAGACAGAATATTAAAGCCATACCTTAGACCCATGGGGGTGCCTCCCTTTTATAGCTAACATAATCCTAGTCTCAAATAGAAGCCTAGCTCTAATGGACTTAGGATTACTGCTAACTTGGACTCCCAGTAGGATTAGGATAAACTCTCTATGAGTCTTATCTTTACCCAAACTGAAGTCTTCTCCCATTTTAGGACTCTTGTCCCTTATCCGCTTATTTCAAATTCCGGTATTCTCGCAGATAACCTCGGCCTAGCCGAGATCATCTCGGCATCATGACCAGGACACGTGACACCTCGGCTGACACTTCGGTGTCACCTCAGCCACGTGTTGTCATTCAAAAATTATGTCCTCACAGTTCATATGATTTTTTTTCTTATTTATTTCTTGTTTTTCATCTATATATATGATATATATATATATGCTTCCTTTTTTCCTTCTTTGAAGATTTTCAGATTTTCTTACTCTCATTTTTATATATGATTTACATTATGTTTTTCTTTGTTTTTCTCAAATCTTGGTAGAAAGACAGAGACTTGGGTTTGAAAAAAAGGGAGAAGTCTACCATTTTTACCTGACCATGCCCGACCAAAATCCAACCGTCCAACTCGGTTTCGAATAGTACGGTTTCGAATAGCTGTATAGTTAAAATCGGTTGCTGAAATGTTCAATCCGATAGCTTCGGTTCGGGTGACGGGCGAATGGCATATCCGACCCGACCCGACCCGACTCGACCCGTGAACACCCCTAGCAGAAACTGAAATAAAAATAATGTAAATAACTATAACCATGGTACAGAACAGAACAAGGGTCGCTGGAGTGATAATCAGAACAGGGGTCAATGGATCCATGACAAATAAGGGACCATAATGTGGCCAAACGGGGGCCAATGGTAAATTTAAGTCCCCCAAGGCGTAGGACTCCCGTGGTGGTACTTACAAAACATAATTGTTTATAAGATTATTGTCAAATAATTTCTAAAATTTAAACAAGCATATCCATGGGTTTCAATTTAAGCAAGTAAGGTTCAGAAAATAATCAGCGTAATTGAAATATTAACATAACCATAAAATATAAATTATACAAAATGAATTATGGTAGCTCAAAATATTCGTAAAATATATTATGGTAACTTAAAACATATTTAAAACATGTTATGATAGCTCAAGGTATAATATAACTCACCTAAATATTGACCCTTAATATTTAACCTCCACTTTTCTATTGTTGATTCATTAAACCCGTATATATATTTCTTTCAAAGCTCGGTGATCACACAACACAAAGTGCTAAACTATTTATAGGGAAGGTACGTATGGTCTTTGTTCGGCACATGGCATGTTAGGTGTCAAAATGTTCCCAGGTGGCATGTTTACGTGCCTTAGTCCTAGCTTCTCTACACGTGGTGTTGAGCCACCTGTAAGTTTTACCCCTTTGAGTTTTTCTAAGAGTCACGGAACTTTTGGCTCAAGAAAACTAAATTTGGCTTCTCATAATTTTTAGGGTTATTATCCTTTTGGTAATTTATAATGATCCCTAAAATGACGTATAATTATAAGTTAGATTCGCGTTTAAAGGTGTTGAGCCACCTGTAAGTTTTACCCCTTTGAGTTTAACTTTTGGAATTTTCTAAGAGTCACGTAACTTTTGGCTCAAGAAAACTAAATTTGGCTTCTCATAATTTTTAGGGTTATTATCCTTTTGGTAATTTACAATGATTCCTAAAATGACGTATAATTATAAGTTAGGTTCACGTCTAAAAATCTCACCATCCAACTATAAAACATCACTTATCACTTACTAAAATATTTAACATGCGGTGCCTCATAATTTATTTTCTTAACAATTTAATTGATTAATTCCCAATTTCCTAAACTATGTATTTATTTATTTATTTATTTTATTATTATTATTATTTTATTTTATTATTTATTTATTTATTTAATCATGGTAAAAATTCGGGTGCCACACCTGGCGTCTCTCGGTGCATGTGGGCGGGCTTGCGAGCTGGCGGGCTACTGCACGGGGACGTGCAGCCTTAAAAGGGGTGGATTGTAAAGTCCCGGTGTCCATATCGGGAATGGAAGGAGAGTTCCTAGGCTATAAAAATAAAATCCATACCCTTATATAGCATCGAGACCTTTTCCTGGATAGTGAAATCCCTAGTAGAACTCCCCAGTTAAACATGCTTATGCTGGAGTAATTTTGGGATGTGTGACCCACTAGGAATAACAAATTCGTACAGGCATGATTCAAAGCGAACAATATCGATAACATGTGAAGGATTGGAGCGTTACAATATTGGCACAATATCTTTGTTGATTCTAGTCTTAAGCCTCGTTTGGGAATAGATTTTTTTTAGTAACTTTTTGACTTTTTGGCTAAAATGTGATGTAAAAGAAACTAGTATGTTTGGGATGACTTTTTGACTTTTTACAAAAAGATGTGCAAAAAGTAGAGAGAAAAAGAAAATTTTGATTTTTTGGTATGAATTGTTGATTTTTTAATTTTTTTAGTGACTTTTTGATTAAAAAAATTACTTGTCAAACGAGGCCTTAGTCAAGAAATGTTTGACTTTTGCTAGCTGTCCTCTCTAGAGATGCTGGAGACCCCCAGTACGGAAGGACCTCCAGCACCCCCATCTCCACGTGGGGGCTGCCAATGGAGAAGAAAAAGAAAAAGAAAAAGAAAAGAAAATTTTTTTTTTTTGACCAATCAAAACAAACCCCTAGCACCTCCACTAGGGGTCTTATGCATTTTTCGACATATTTTCTAACACGTGGTGATTTTTGATGACGTGGCCGAATTAGAAAGAACTATTAAAAAAAATGTGTAGACCAGTGTATTGTTTCTATCAATTTCATTAATTTGTTTTCACTTTTTAATTTTCTGATTTAATTTGTGGTTTATCGCATTTTAGGAGTTTTTGGTATGATAAACATGATAAAAGAAATATTTTAACCAAAATATTTTTTTTCTAAATATTGGCTGAATTTTCACTTTTTAAATATATTAAAAGAGTCCACACATTATGTTTGCAAGTGTGGTAGTTGAAACTGTGGTTAAGCGAAAAGAAATATGATATATAGTAGTTTTTCGTTGATTAATTTGATATTTTGATCATTATTATGCTCCATTTGAGAAGAGGGTTGGAGGTTAAAATAATAAATAAAGATAAATTATTTTGGAAAGTAAGTTAAAATTGAATTTTTTTTATTTAAAAAAATATATATAAAAAAAATAAAAAAATAATGTGACTCAAAATTAGTTAAAAGTCAAAAAGTAGCTTTAACCTGTTACCCAAAAGAAGTCAAAATTGACTAAAATAGTCAATAGAATAATAAAACAAAATGTCACATCTAAATTATAATCATTTTACTTTTTTCATCATAACCATCAAATTAATTATAAAAATAAAAGCCAATTATCTTTTCAAATACAATTTTTTTAGATAGGCTAAAAAAATTAAAAAATTAACTAAAATAACCAAATTTTAAAACTGAGCCTATAAGTTAAAGGTGACAATCTTAACCCGAATCAACAAACCCGTCCATATCCACCAACATTTTATAGGTTTAAACCCGTTTGTTTATTAAGTGGGTCATAATTGGGTAATAACACAAAACCTGTTTGGCTCGGGCTGATTGTTAGAGGGTGTTTGGCATGTGTTAAATTAGTATATTTTTAAAATTTTTTATAAAAAAACTTCAAATATAGATTGAATTTGAAATGATATGATAAAAACCTAATATAACCTAAATGAGATAATTATAATTTAAATAAAATAATGTACTAAAAATAACACATGCCAAACATTGCCTAATGGGTCATTAAAAAAATTGCCACAAATGTGCAATGCCGAACCTCCGAATGCCCATGAACAAATAGGAATGGCAACGGGGCAGGGCGGGGCGGGGCCGGGGACCACCCTCCCCGTCCCCGATCCCCGATGGCCAAAACTTCCCCGTCCCCGGCCCCGATCCCCGACGGGGAACCT
Organism: Camellia granthamiana; assembly: GCA_036172215.1. Lineage (NCBI taxonomy): Eukaryota > Viridiplantae > Streptophyta > Magnoliopsida > Ericales > Theaceae > Camellia > Camellia granthamiana. The sequence continues at coordinate 10,174,295 of CM069913.1, read as the reverse complement.
GTCACAGTCCCCATCCCCGTCCCCAACGGGGATCGGGTTTCCCCGATCCCGAAAAGTCCCCGATCCAACTCTGTTTCAACAAACACCATCAACAGATAAAAAAAAAAAAAAAAAAAGAATAACAGAGCATAAAAAAAAAACCAGATCTGTTTTAACATTCAACATCATCAACATAGATCAACAAAAAAAACAACAGATCAAAAAAAAAAATTACAGATGATCAACAGATCAAAAAATAAAATTAAAAATCATCAGATCAAAAAATAAAATTACAAATCATCAGATCTTACAGATCTGAGCTGATGAGGGCGGAGGAGGAGGATATCGACGGAGAAGGGCGGCGGTGGAGATCGGCGGATGAGGACGGCGGTGGAGATCAACGATGTGCTGCACTCCATCAGATCTGCCGTGGCGACGGAAGAGGAGGCGGTGGTGGCTTGGAAGTTGGAGGAGGCTCCTGCGTGACTACGTCTGTGTGTGTGAAGAGAAGAGAAAAGAGAGTGAGAGAAGAGAAGAGAGAGAGCGAGTGTAAGAGAGAGTGTGCTGCTGCTATTCAACTTCAACAACCGGGTTTTGAAAGTTGAAACATTATATAATATAATATATAAATATAATATAATATATAAATATAATAGAGAGTGTGACATATATAATATATATATATATAAATCGGGGGGCTACCGGGACGGGGCCGGGGCCGGGCCGGGGCCGGGGATGGGGATGAAATCTGTATCACCGTTCCCGGCCCGTATATCATCGGGGATGAAATTTTAAATACTGTCCCCGTCCCCATGAGGATATTTTTCGGAGAATCACCACTCAATTCGGGATCGGGGGTCGGGTCCCCGTCGGGCCGGGTCCCCGTTGCCATCTCTATGAACAAACAACGTTACCAACCGCTCCACCTCCTATCCACTGTTGCCATTTGGCTACGTTTATTTTATGAGTAATCATGTAGCCCTTTAATTTTAGAAGGGCTGGCAATGTGACAGAGAATAAAAAAAATAATAAATAAATAAATAAAATTGATGTCAAAATATCATATTAGTTCATTTCCATTAAAACTTATTAAAGCTCATTTATTAAAATTCTCAATCATTTATTTTATTTTATTTATAATAAGCTTGTTCTCTCTCCTCTCTCCATACTTGTGCATAAAAAATTTAGGACCTTACTACATCCCCCTAAAAACACTCCTCCTAATCTCCTTAATTTCCATATCAAGTAAAAAAAATAAAAAAAAAAAGGAAACAATTTCCCAAATTGGAAATTAGGAGGATTAGTTGGAGTGTTTTTAGGGCTCCAAATCATTTTCCAAAGATTTATATAATAAAGTAGGAGAGCCCTAAAAACAGTCTCCCCTAATCCCCCTAATTTCTAATTTGGGCAACTATTTTTTTTTTTTTTTTTTTTACTTGATATGGAAATTAGGGGGATTAGGGGAAGTGTTTTTAGGGGGACGTAGCAAGGTCCATTCCTAAATTCAGTCTAGGATCAAGATTTTTTTAATTCCACTTACCTATCTTTTTTTTTTCTCTTTTTGTTCACTCATGTATTCTCTCTCTCTCTCCTCTGCCCACCTTTCTTCTTCTTTCCTTTTTTATTTTTTTATTCTCTCCTTTTTATTTCCCTCCCTACTTCTTTATTTTATTTTTTACTTTTCCCTTTTTCTCACTTATTTTATTAACCGCCTCCTATCCACTGCTGCCATTTCACTACGTTTATTTTATTTATAACAAGCTTGTTCTCTCTCCTCTCTCTACACTTGTGCATAAAAATTAAATATTGAATGAGGTATGAATCTTCTCAAAAGAAGTGAGATTCACATGTGCCAAATTTACATATAAGACTCACCATAAGAGAGAGTTATATCTCATTTAGTATTTAGTTTATATATTTCTTGTATTACTGATTTGATATAAATATTTTTAGGTTCATTTTTCTTTATTGGATTCAATTTCAATTATAATCATTAAAAAAAAAAATATTTCTTCTTGATTTTATTCTCGTCCTTCTCTTTTTTCCTTCTCTTTTTTTTTTTGTGAAAAGATTGTATTGTATTTTTATTTTTATTTTTATTTTATATCATGATTTATATTTAAAATTTGAGTAAATTACATTGACATTTCTTGAGATTTCTGTTTAATATAGATTCTCCTCTCACGTTTGAAAATTTATATTCTCCTCTCTAAGATTTGTAATCTCATTACAAATTACTCACTGAATTATTGATGTCATGCTTCTAAATTTTTTAAATGACAATTTTATCATTTTTCCTATCATTATGACTACATTCTTCAACTTTTTATTATTAAATTCCACCTGAACATATTTTTATTGAGTTATGATATATAAATATAAATTTTATGTAAAATTTTCAAATACAATTATATAGCTTAATGGTGATTTTTCACTTTAAAATAAAACACCCATAAATATGATTTATATTTATAATAACATCACTATTGTGGGGCCGAATAGATTCTATTACGCACGGAGGCCGAATAGATTGAAGAGAAACCAAGTTGTGAATTACATGGCTCTATCCCGGAGGAATAAAGGCCGAATAACCAGATCAGCTGTAGACCTGGCCGAGTACGAACAGTTAGCCGAATGAGGAATTATTCATTGGAAGAAAAGTGGGCCCAACCGTCAACATCAAGGACGACTATAAATAAGGAGAGTGTTAGCTAACACGAGATACGTGAGAACAAGTAAATTTAACTTAAGATATAAGCAACCAAGAGGGTACACACTGACTTATCCGTCGGAGTGCTAATTCCGGCACCCCCGATCGGAGTGTTCATTCCTTTTTAGGTGACTAGCTGAGGATCACGAGCGTCTTACAGGATCCAAAGAGTATTTCCGAACCACCTCTCCACAATTGGCGCCGTCTGTGGGAATACTCCAACATATCCATGGCGGGCGTGACAGAAGATCCTCTGGTAGTCACTGACGACCTTACACCACGAGATGATACCACTCCGAGCAATATGCTTGGACCAGATAATATTACCGCACAAAGGGGCCTTGAACTTCGACTCATCTTTGACTTCAGCGCATGAGACAATGCAAGCGATTATGGATCAAGCGAAGCAAAACGAACAGAGGTTGGAAAACATGATGGCTGAGAACGAACGCCTTCGACAGGATTTGGCCTTGAAGGTGGCAAAATCCCAACAGGCTGCACGCCAAGACCCGGGCCGACTTCTGAGAAAGGAGGATCGACAACCTCGAGTTCGGAGACACGATAGTGGCATTGATTCTGACTCATCATCCCTAGAACCTGCAAAGAAGGGACGAGTCAAAATCTCCACCTTTTCCGAAGGAAGTCCGCGTGCACGGAATAAGCAAAAAAGAAGTGATTCAGATGAAGAGGATCAACATGACCCTTTTGTGCGACGGTTTGCAAGGGCAGTACTGCCCAAAAAGTTCAAAGCTTCGTCGTTCACCCTATATGACGGGAAATCGGATCCCACCGATCACATCCATCATTATAAGCAAGCCATGACACTGCATACAGATGACGAGGCCCTCATGTCCCGAATATTTCCAAGTAGTTTGGGACCATTGGCCGTCAGATGGTATTACAAATTGGAACCGACATCGATTAAGAGCTTCCATCAACTCCAAAAATTCTTCAGGGCAAGGTTCATTACCAATGAGGTCCAGCCGAAGCAAGTCGATTCTCTCTAGGCAATGCAGATCTAACCAGGGGAAACCTTACGTGCGTATTCGGCGCGCTATTGGGAATGCTTTAATCTCGTAGATGATGCCTGCAATGACTCTATGACCATTACCGCCTTTAAAATGGGGTTGCATCCTGATAGTGCCCTCTGCAGTTCCTTGACTAGAAAGCCCCCTAAATCAGTTTGGTCGTTAATGAAGAAAGTCGAAGAATACTGCAAAGTGGAAGATGACGCTCTCTGGGTCAAAGCTGGGCACAAGGCCAACAAGATGGCCCCATCTGAAATCGTTCAGCCGATAAATTCTATTCCATCACGGAGCCCTGAACCACAAAATCGGACTGAACGAGACAAAAGACGCGATTCACGCCGATCAAATGACCAATGTCCACAACGGGCTAATGAACAACTTCAAGTAGATAGCAGGCGCATAAGGCGCGCGGACAAGAAATATACGGAGTTGTCGGCACCGATCAGCACGGTTATGTCTAAAGTTTAATATCTGCCGTTCTTCAAATGGCCACCCAAGATGGTGGGACCTCCTGACACGAGGAGACAGGATAGGCGGTGCGAATATCACAAAGACCACGGTCATGATACCGACAGCTGCTATGCTTTGAAAGATCACCTTAAGGAGTTGGTACAAGACGGTCGGCTTAAGCAACACGTCCAAAAGAACAACTCAACCAAAGTAGTTGCTTTACGGCAGGATTCACCTCCGCTAGGCGTAATCCATATGATATACAACTTGCCGACAACATCCGCCGTACATACAATTTAGTCGCATCCTAATCCCCATAAGCAAATCACTCTAGCGAAACGGCCCCATGAAGTTGTGAGTATTACTTTCGATGATTCAGATCTGGCTGGTGTAACGCTCCCCCACATTGATCCCTTGGTCATCGAACTACGCGTAAACCGATTCATCATTAAACATGTTCTCATTGACCAGGGGAGCACTTCGGAAGTTATATACTACAAGACCTTCATCAAACTCGGCTTCACTGAGTCAGACTTGTCTCCAGCTCACTATCTGTTATTCGGCTTCAACGCTAATCCGGAATATCCATTGGGCAAAATCACGCTTCCAGTCCGAGCGGGCTCCCGATCAGTGGATGTGGAATTTTTGGTTGTCAAGCTTCCTTCACCGTATAATCTCATCATGGGACGCACTTGGCTACATACCATGCAGGCCGTACCAAGCACCTATCCTTAACTACTTTGCTTCCCAATTGAACGCGGCATTGAACAGATTCGTGGTTCCTAGAAATCGGTACAAGCATGCTATCTTCTTGCCGTAAAAACGCCAAGAGAGCTAGAAGTGAATTCTATTGAGGTGCCGGATCGAGAGAGTCTCGACGATGTTGGGCGGATCCTACGTGAAAAGGTAACCGAAGCCCTGGATCGAGTTGAAATTGACGGGAATCCTGACAAGTTCTTCTTGGTCGGCGCTACCCTGAATAAAGTCGACAAGTAGCAACTAATTTCCTTCTTACTCGGCAACCTTGATGTTTTCACGTGGTCACCGTATGAAATGCCAGGGGTGGATCCATCTGTTTCTCAGCACCGTTTAAACATTGACCCCAAATGTAAACCGATTATTCAGAAAAGCCGGCGGTCAGCCGCAGAACACACTACTGCCGTTGTTGAAGAAGTTGACCGGTTGCTCGATGTCGGAGCGATTCGGGAGGTGACCTATCCCACATGGTTATCAAATACTGTGGTTGTAAAGAAGAAAAATGGGACTTGGCGTGTTTTTGTAGATTTCACGGACTTAAACAAAGCTTGTCCTAAGGATTGCTTTCCTCTCCCCAGAATAGACCAACTCGTAGATGCCACCGCACATCATCAACGTATGAGCTTCTTGGATGCCTACAGAGGCTACCATCAAATTGCCATGCATCCGGAGGACCAAGAGAAAACTGCATTCCTCACCCCAAGAGGAACCTATTGCTATAAGGTTATGTCTTTCTGGCTGAAGAATGTAGAGGCAACTTACTAAAGACTAGTCACTGCCATGTTCAAGGAGCAACTCGGCCGTACTATGGAAATGTATATTGATGATATGGTGGTCAAGTCCAAAGAAGAGCAAACTTACCTGGCTGATCTGGAAGAGACATTCGGCATTCTACGCAAGTACAAAATGAAGTTGAACATCTCCAAATGTGCATTCGGGACCAGATCCGGCAAATTCCTTGGCTTCATTGTTAACCACCGTGGAATCGAAGCCAACCCAAGAAAAATCACAGCAATCCTAGAACTCGACTCTCCTCGGTCGGTCAAAGAGGTTCAAAAGCTGATGGGGATGGCCGCCGCATTCAACAAGTTCATCAGTCGTTCCACAGATTGCTGTCGACAATTCTTTCATACCCTTCGCCAGGGTAAAGATTTTGAATGGACCTCCGAGTGCGAAGCTGCTTTGAACGGTTTGAAGACTTACCTCCGATCAGTTCCACTCTTGACAACACCTTTGGCAGGTGATCTGCTCATTTTATATTTGGTAGTTTCCGACCGGGTTGTCAGTGCCGTACTGATAAAGGAAGAGCTTAGGGAACAGCGGCCAGTCTATTATGTGAGCAAAGCAATGATCGACGCCGAAACACGTTACCTTCCGTTGGAGAAACTCATCCTTGCTCTTGTTATGGCAGCAAGAAAACTGATGTATTATTTTCAGGGGCATACCATTGGAGTACTCACGGACTACCCCTTCTGGTCAGTACTTGTCACGACCCAAACCCGGCCCCCTGGGTTTAGCACCGTAACTGGCCAGCAATCCGAGATTACCGAAAGCCTGCTGAACAGTTATACAGTAAAACAGAGTACAGGGCCTGGCGGAAGCCAATACAGTAAGTAACTAGTGTCCATTGAGCTGTGAAAATCTGTATGCCAAAAACATTTTTCATGCATTCATACAGTTCAGAACAGTACAGTCTATACAATCATTTACAAACATTCAGTGCGGGGACTTAATCCCTCGATAACGGTACGGTCAAACAGTAAACAGTTTATACAATAATACAAAACAGTCAAGAGACAGGTGGAGAACACAAAAACACCCCAAGCCATAGCATGGCGTCTCGGAACCTCACAGTGAGGCACATAGGCTGGCTTGACAAAACTGGGGACTAACCCACGCTCCTAGCTCCGGTCTGGCTGCTGAGAACCTACATATATATATAAACAGTGAGCTAAAGCCCAGTGAATAACATGAAGCGTAAAGAGGTTATGAATGAATGTCCTTACAGTAATGAAAACAGTTTATTAAACAGCATTTCAGTCTTTCAGTATGTCAGTCAATCAATCATATGTGGTACATCCATTAGCCTATAAACAGTAGGTCCAAAAGGACCGGGCCCCAACAGACCCAACAATAGTGATGGCCATCAATCAATAAACAGTATGGTTCTACAAGGAAACCGACAGAGCTCTGTAACAATAACAGTAAGCAATAAGTGCTAAGGATGCCACAGTACAGTTCACAATACAGGACATACATTCATTCAATATACAATATCAGTTCAGTAAACAGTTCTGTTCAGTATTCAAAAGATAACCATTTTGAACATATCTTTACACAATCTGTTACTCACGGCGATTGGGCTACAGTATGCTAGAGCGCGTCCCCGAGTGCCAACCCTAAACAGTAAACAAATTGAACACACTCTAAGTTTAACAGTTGGGGAAGTACAATAACTAGCTTCCTATTATGCCTCGGTGTGTTCTACATCTATAGCCTCATTAAGATGTCTTAAACTAGGCCTAAGAATGCCTAGGATGGAATGAGGATGTGAAAATACACTTAGAAAACAATTCCAGAATTTTCAGTGAAACAGAGCCCCGCTCGAGCGCAGGTTTCCCCGCTCGAGCGGACAAGCAAACAAAGGTCCCCGCTCGAGCGCAACATCCCCGCTCGAGCGGACCAAAAAGTACTGGATATGTGAAATCCCCGCTCGATGCCCGCTCGAGCGTATCACCCAGTCCTCCGCTCGAGCGCCCAATTCTCCGCTCGAGCGGACTGATGCACAGTGCAAGATGCTGGGAGCTCGATTTCTCCGCTCGAGCGCTACTTCGTCCGCTCGAGCGGACAACAGAAATCTGGAAATCCCAGATTTGAGTCCCAAGCTCAAAACCAAATTCAAAAGCAACATTTTCGATCCTCTTGGGCTATTTTCTGGAAAAACTCTTTTAAACACTTAGAATAACATGTTTCAAAACTCAATTTAAGAAATCAAAGCCTAAGGGTGTTTAATTCAAACCCAATTTCAAACTATTTTTCAAGAACAATATGTAAACATGCAATGCATGAGTTTTAAACCAAATTCAAGCTTTAATCCTTGCTCTAAAGAGCTCAATAGTTGGAAAACATTTTGAAAACATGGACCCTAATATAAACATGGACATGCATGTACAATTTCAACATGAATTCAACTCAAGATGCACCAAGATGGCCATGCATGCATGAATGGAACTCCAATGCAACAATTATGAACAAAATCAAGACTCAACTTCTCTATAACCATGATAGATGCAAGATGGAGCTTAAAGATAACAAAAAGACAATGAATTCCTTACCTAGAGTGTCAACTACAAGTCTTGCAAGCTCAATTTGTCAATTTATGCTACAAATCTTCAAGTTCTTCTAGCAATTTCATCAATGTGAGTCCAACTCTCTCTTATCTCTCACTCTCTCTAGTTTGGTCGGTTATGAGCAAGAAAAGGGGCTGATCAAATGGTGATCTAGATGTAATAAGGCACAATATATTTGAATAAACAAAGATACACTAGCTATGGCAATGTGGTAATTAAGTCAATCTTGGAAATTAACTCGTTTAAATCTAATTTAGTCATTCCTAACCAATTTCCAGATAAATATATCATTAAATCACAAATATTCTCCTGATTGCAAAACACTAAACGGTTCCTAATTCGGCCGCCGATAAGGCCTTCAATTAGCAGTTTAAACATATAAATTCTAACAGATAATCATTCAATCAAACAGATGCAATATGCAATACAAGAGATATACTTATTCAATTTCAGTTTCGATTTCAATCAGTTCATTCAGTACTTCAGTTAATCCAATTATCAGTCATTATCAGTTCAGTTTAGTAGTAACCAATAGCTAATTCAGTGGTTTATCGGTAATCAGTACGAGGGTTGTTACAGTCTCCCCTCCTTATAAGGAGTTTAGTCCTCTAAACTCGAGTTACCTTCAGTCTGGAAGAAAACAGGATCCAGTGGAAACAAATCAGGATATCTTTTAGCCATGTCATCTTCCCTTTCCCAAGTGGCATACACACCGCCATGGTTCTGCCAATCAACTTTCACTAATGGGATCTCTTTGTTTCTCAGTTTCTTGATCCGTCTGTTCACAATCTGTATAGGCCGTTCTTCGTAGGTGTAGTCATCACTAAGCACTATTCGAGTAGGCTCAATCACATGGAAAGGATCCCGGAGATAATCTCTCAACATAGATATGTGGAAGACGTTATGCATATGCTCCATTTCAGGAGGAAGTGCAACTTGATACGCCACCGAATTGATTTTCTCAACAATCTGATACGGTCCGACATATCTTGGCGCTAACTTGCCTTTGACTCCAAAACGAGTCTGGCCTTTCATTGGTGTCACTTTCACAAAAACGTGATCACCCACTTCATATTCTCGGTCTCGTCTTCTAATATCTGCATAACTCTTCTGTCTACTCTGTACAGTTTTCAGTCTCTGCTGTATCAGTTTTATCTTTTCAGTCGTTTCATAAACAATCTCGGGCCCAAGCAACGGCCCATCTCCAACTTCTGCCCAGCAAATTGGAGATCTACATTTTCTGCCATACAATGCCTCGAAAGGCGCCATACCAATGCTCGAATGGTAGCTGTTGTTGTAGGCGAATTCAGCCAACGGCAAATGACTTTCCCAGTTTCCCTGAAAATCAAGGACACACATTCTCAGTAGATCCTCTAGAGTTTGGATGGTCCTTTCTGACTGTCCATCTGTCTGAGGATGATAAGCACTACTCAGCCTCAATTCAGTACCCAATGCAGTCTGTAGGCTTTGCCAGAACCTCGATGTAAACTTCGAATTATGGCCTTCTTGCAGAACTCTCCTTTTCAATTCAGTGTCATTTGGTACACACAGTCTGTCTTGAAATTTCAGTACATTGTTGTCAAATTTAAATCCTGGTTTTGGTTTTGAATCTCTTTCTTCAAAAATCTTCTTCAAGTAATCGTCCAGTTGTTGTTTTTCTTTAATTCCCTCAATCAATGCTGGTTGAGCAGAAATAGCAGGTAAGGTTCCACCTTGTTCCTTCAAAACAATTTCAATCTCAGACTTTTCAAGGTCACAAAGAAACTCCTTCTGTTCAGTCAGCAAACAGGCTAAGTTCCCAATCGATTTTCGGCTCAAAGCATCGGCAACGGTATTGGCTTTTCCCGGATGGTACAAAATCTGTAGGTCATAATCTTTAATCAGTTCTAGCCATCTCCGCTGTCTCATATTCAGTTCTTTCTGAGTGAAAAAGTATTTCAGGCTCTTGTGATCAGTATACACTTCACATGTTGCTCCATACAAATAGTGACGCCAAATTTTCAGTGCAAACACCACTGCAGCAAGTTCCAGGTCATGGGTTGGGTAATTCTTTTCATGTGGTCTCAACTGTCGGGAAGCATAAGCAATAACTCTCCCATTCTGCATTAAAACACATCCCAAACCCTTATGAGAAGCATCACTAAAAATAGTATAACCATCCGTACCTGTAGGCAAGGTAAGAATTGGTGCAGTCACGAGTCTAGTTTTCAACTCCTGGAATGCTGATTCTCTCTGGTTAGTCCAGTCAAACGATATCCCCTTCTGTGTCAACTGAGTCAGTGGTAAGGCAATTTTGGAGAAATCTTTGACAAACCTTCTGTAATACCCGGCTAGTCCCAAAAAGCTTCGGACTTCAGTCACATTTGTTGGTCTAGGCCAGTTTACTACAGCTTCAATTTTCTGCGGATCAACAGAAATTCCATCTTTGCTAACAACATGCCCCAAAAACATTACATGATCAAGCCAAAATTCACATTTAGACAGTTTAGCATACAGTTTCTGTTCTCTTAAGGTCTGCAGGGCAAGTCTCAGATGGTGTTCATGTTCTTCTACAGTCTTAGAATAAATCAATATGTCATCAATAAATACCACAATGAAATCATCAAGGTATGGTTTAAAAATTCTGTTCATGAGGTCCATAAATGCAGCTGGGGCATTCGTAACTCCAAACGGCATAACTAAAAATTCATAGTGGCCATACCTTGTTCTAAAAGCAGTTTTATCAATGTCTTCTGGTTTAACTTTCAGTTGGTGATACCCTGATCTGAGGTCGATCTTGGAAAACACTTGTGCACCCTGTAACTGGTCAAACAAATCATCAATACGCGGTAATGGATATTTGTTCTTTACAGTTACCTTGTTCAATTCACGGTAATCAATGCACAGTCTCAGTGAACCATCTTTCTTCTTTACAAACAAAACAGGTGCACCCCACGGTGAAGTACTGGGTCTGATAAACTTCTTGTCTAACAATTCCTGCAATTGTACTTTCAATTCCTTCAGTTCAGTTGGAGCCATTCTGTAGGGAGCTTTAGACATTGGCTGTGTACCCGGAATCACATCAACAGTAAATTCAACTTCCCTATCAATCAAATCCCCTGGCAAATCATCTGGAAATACATCTGGGAATTCTCTGACTATAGGAATACAATTCACATCAGTTTTAACACAATCATCAGTAGATACAGTCAGTACGGAACACAGATATCCTTTACCCCCTTTTCTAATCAGTTTGACAGCTTTTACAGAAGAAATCAAGTACGGAGGAGGTACTACTCCACTCCCATTAAACACAAATTTAGGCAAACCAGGTGGACGGAAAACTACTTGTTTTGTTATACAGTCTATAGTGGCATGATATTTTTGTAACCAATCCATCCCCAATATTACATCAAAATGATCTATGTTCAACGGTAGTAAATCAATAAACAGATGCATGTCCCCGACAATAATCTCACAAGCAGGATACATATATGCACATGTCATGGATCCCCCAACAGGTGATGATACAGCTAGCAAGTAATTCATAGGTTCTAAGGGTCTATTCAATTTTCGTGAGAAAGCATGCGACACATAAGAATGTGTAGACCCTGAATCAATCAATACGTATGCATTTTGAGTACAAATAGGGAGGATACCTGACACAACGGTCTCAGTATTCTGAACGTCTCCCGGTACTAGGGCGAACACTCGACCCTGCCTCATAGGCTCTTTCCTGGTAGCTTTGGGGTTAGGCTTTGGTGCTACATTTGATGCTGCGGCGCTCGGTGTAGCTTTACTACTAGCTGGTGGAGCAGAAGGGCAGTCTTTAATTCTGTGGCCCACCTTGCCACATCTGAAACAAGCTCCTGAAATCTGGTAGCAAACCCCTTTGTGCTTATTGCCACATACGGAGCAGGGTGGGGTAAACCCACTCCCTTGGCTGGGGCTAGTTGTTGACCCCGTATTCTGTTTCTTGTTTGCAGAGTTATGTTTGCCTTTCTTGAATTTGAAACCCTGTCTTTTACCATGCCATTCGGTTGTTGGTGGTTCGGTTTGTTTCAGTGCTTCAATATTTGATTCAGCCATCAAGGCTCGATCAAGAACACCCACATAAGTTGGCAGTTTCAACATATTAACTCTATTAAGGATAGGAACATTCAGGCCGCCTTCAAACTTCCTAGCCTTTTTGTAATCGGTGTCCACCATATGCGGTGCATATCTGGCAAGCTCGGTGAACTTCTTCTCATATTCGGCAACAGACGTTGTGCCCTGTTTCAGTTGTTCAAATTCAGTTACCTTTCTATCCCTGACACATTGAGGAAAGTATTTTTCAAAGAAGGACTCCTTGAACTGAGCCCAAGTCACCACAGTGTTGGTGTCACGGATCAACATCCACCACCTTCTAGCTTCTTCCTGCAATGTAAAGGTGGCTAACAATACCTTATGTGCTTCTGAGCACGGAAAAACTTCAAACAATTTTTCAGTCTCCAAAACCCAAGCTTCAGCCTTTAGCGGTTCTAAGCCTCCCTGAAAGGACGGTGGTTTCATCTTGCTGAATTTATGAGTCAGTGCAATAATGTCCACCTCATTAACGTTCACATTCTGTACATTCTGTTCCGGGTGAACCGGAGGAGGAGGAGGTGGGGGCTGTTGGTTCTATTGTTGATCGAGTCTTTCAATTACTAGTCCCATCATTTGTTCAAGTCTGGCCATTCTGGCCTCAGAGGATGATGATTCAGTTTCATTTGCGTTATCCATTTCACTATAAACAGTTATAACAGTTCCAGTCATAAGCAGTTGTATACGTTAACAGTTTATCACATTAGCAGTTGTATAATTAAACAGTTTAACATTTAGCATATAATCAGTCAGTCATAAGCACACACTTTTCAAGTTCATGAGATGCCCTAATCACTTTTCTAGGACACCCTATAGCTCATTTGGACACGTGTGTGCGGTATAACTCGTGGTTAAGTATCGCTCTGATACCACTCTGTCACGATCCAAACCCGGCCCCATGGGTTTAGCACCGTAACTGGCCAGTAATCCGAGATTACCGAAGGCCTGCTGAACAGTTATACAGTAAAACAGAGTACAGGGCCTGGCGGAAACCAATACAGTAAGTAACTAGTGTCCATTGAGCTGTGAAAATCTGTATGCCAAAAACATTTTTCATGCATTCATACAGTTCAGAACAGTACAGTCTATACAATCATTTACAAACATTCAGTGCGGGGACTTAATCCCTCGATAACGGTACGGTCAAACAGTAAACAGTTTATACAATAATACAAAACAGTCAAGAGACAGGTGGAGAACACAAAAACACCCCAAGCCATAGCATGGCGTCTCGGAACCTCGCAGTGAGGCACATAGGCTGGCTTGACAAAACTGGGGACTAACCCACGCTCCTAGCTCCGGTCTGGCTGCTGAGAACCTACATATATATATAAACAGTGAGCTAAAGCCCAGTGAATAACATGAAGCGTAAAGAGGTTATGAATGAATGTCCTTACAGTAATGAAAACAGTTTATTAAACAGCATTTCAGTCTTTCAGTATGTCAGTCAATCAATCATATGTGGTACATCCATTAGCCTATAAACAGTAGGTCCAAAAGGACCAGGCCCCAACAGACCCAACAGTAGTGATGGCCATCAATCAATAAACAGTATGGTTCCACAAGGAAACCGACAGAGCTCTGTAACAATAACAGTAAGCAATAAGTGCTAAGGATGCCACAGTACAGTTCACAATACAGGACATACATTCATTCAATATACAATATCAGTTCAGTAAACAGTTCTGTTCAGTATTCAAAAGATAACCATTTTGAACATATCTTTACACAATCTGTTACTCACGGCGATTGGGCTACAGTATGCTAGAGCGCGTCCCCGAGTGCCAACCCTAAACAGTAAACAAATTGAACACACTCTAAGTTTAACAGTTGGGGAAGTACAATAACTAGCTTCCTATTATGCCTCGGTGTGTTCTACATCTATAGCCTCATTAAGATGTCTTAAACTAGGCCTAAGAATGCCTAGGATGGAATGAGGATGTGAAAATACACTTAGAAAACAATTCCAGAATTTTCAGTGAAACAGAGCCCCGCTCGAGCGCAGGTTTCCCCGCTCGAGCGGACAAGCAAACAAAGGTCCCCGCTCGAGCGCAACATCCCCCCTCGAGCGGACCAAAAAGTACTGGATAGGTGAAATCCCCGCTCGATGCCCGCTCGAGCGTATCACCCAGTCCTCCGCTCGAGCGCCCAATTCTCCGCTCGAGCGGACTGATGCACAGTGCAAGATGCTGGGAGCTCGATTTCTCCGCTCGAGCGCTACTTCGTCCGCTCGAGCGGACAACAGAAATCTGGAAATCCCAGATTTGAGTCCCAAGCTCAAAACCAAATTCAAAAGCAACATTTTCGATCCTCTTGGGCTATTTTCTGGAAAAACTCTTTTAAACACTTAGAATAACATGTTTCAAAACTCAATTTAAGAAATCAAAGCCCAAGGGTGTTTAATTCAAACCCAATTTCAAACTATTTTTCAAGAACAATATGTAAACATGCAATGCATGAGTTTTAAACCAAATTCAAGCTTTAATCCTTGCTCTAAAGAGCTCAATAGTTGGAAAACATTTTGAAAACATGGACCCTAATATAAACATGGACATGCATGTACAATTTCAACATGAATTCAACTCAAGATGCACCAAGATGGCCATGCATGCATGAATGGAACTCCAATGCAACAATTATGAACAAAATCAAGACTCAACTTCTCTATAACCATGATAGATGCAAGATGGAGCTTAAAGATAACAAAAAGACAATGAATTCCTTACCTAGAGTGTCAACTACAAGTCTTGCAAGCTCAATTTGTCAATTTATGCTACAAATCTTCAAGTTCTTCTAGCAATTTCATCAATGTGAGTCCAACTCTCTCTTATCTCTCACTCTCTCTAGTTTGGTCGGTTATGAGCAAGAAAAGGGGCTGATCAAATGGTGATCTAGATGTAATAAGGCACAATATATTTGAATAAACAAAGATCCACTAGCTATGGCAATGTGGTAATTAAGTCAATCTTGGAAATTAACTCGTTTAAATCTAATTTAGTCATTCCTAACCAATTTCCAGATAAATATATCATTAAATCACAAATATTCTCCTGATTTCAAAACACTAAACGGTTCCTAATTCGGCCGCCGATAAGGCCTTCAATTAGCAGTTTAAACATATAAATTCTAACAGATAATCATTCAATCAAACAGATGCAATATGCAATACAAGAGATATACTTATTCAATTTCAGTTTCGATTTCAATCAGTTCATTCAGTACTTCAGTTAATCCAATTATCAGTCATTATCAGTTCAGTTTAGCAGTAACCAATAGCTAATTCAGTGGTTTATCGGTAATCAGTACGAGGGTTGTTACAGTCTCCCCTCCTTATAAGGAGTTTAGTCCTCTAAACTCGAGTTACCTTCAGTCTGGAAGAAAACAGGATCCAGTGGAAACAAATCAGGATATCTTTTAGCCATGTCATCTTCCCTTTCCCAAGTGGCATACACACCGCCATGGTTCTGCCAATCAACTTTCACTAATGGGATCTCTTTGTTTCTCAGTTTCTTGATCCGTCTGTTCACAATCTGTATAGGCCGTTCTTCGTAGGTGTAGTCATCACTAAGCACTATTCGAGTAGGCTCAATCACATGGAAAGGATCCCGGAGATAATCTCTCAACATAGATATGTGGAAGACGTTATGCATATGCTCCAATTCAGGAGGAAGTGCAACTTGATACGCCACCGAATTGATTTTCTCAACAATCTGATACGGTCCGACATATCTTGGCGCTAACTTGCCTTTGACTCCAAAACGAGTCTGGCCTTTCATTGGTGTCACTTTCACAAAAACGTGATCACCCACTTCATATTCTCGGTCTCGTCTTCTAATATCTGCATAACTCTTCTGTCTACTCTGTACAGTTTTCAGTCTCTGCTGTATCAGTTTTATCTTTTCAGTCGTTTCATAAACAATCTCGGGCCCAAGCAACGGCCCATCTCCAACTTCTGCCCAGCAAATTGGAGATCTACATTTTCTGCCATACAATGCCTCGAAAGGCGCCATACCAATGCTCGAATGGTAGCTGTTGTTGTAGGCGAATTCAGCCAACGGCAAATGACTTTCCCAGTTTCCCTGAAAATCAAGGACACACATTCTCAGTAGATCCTCTAGAGTTTGGATGGTCCTTTCTGACTGTCCATCTGTCTGAGGATGATAAGCACTACTCAGCCTCAATTCAGTACCCAATGCAGTCTGTAGGCTTTGCCAGAACCTCGATGTAAACTTCGAATTATGGCCTTCTTGCAGAACTCTGCTTTTCAATTCAGTGTCATTTGGTACACACAGTCTGTCTTGAAATTTCAGTACATTGTTGTCAAATTTAAATCCCGGTTTTGGTTTTGAATCTCTTTCTTCAATAATCTTCTTCAAGTAATCGTCCAGTTGTTGTTTTTCTTTAATTCCCTCAATCAATGCTGGTTGAGCAGAAATAGCAGCTAAGGTTCCACCTTGTTCCTTCAAAACAATTTCAATCTCAGACTTTTCAAGGTCACAAAGCAACTCCTTCTGTTCAGTCAGCAAACAGGCTAAGTTCCCAATCGATTTTCGGCTCAAAGCATCGGCAACGGTATTGGCTTTTCCCGGATGGTACAAAATCTGTAGGTCATAATCTTTAATCAGTTCTAGCCATCTCCGCTGTCTCATATTCAGTTCTTTCTGAGTGAAAAAGTATTTCAGGCTCTTGTGATCAGTATACACTTCACATGTTGCTCCATACAAATAGTGACGCCAAATTTTCAGTGCAAACACCACTGCAGCAAGTTCCAGGTCATGGGTTGGGTAATTCTTTTCATGTGGTCTCAACTGTCGGGAAGCATAAGCAATAACTCTCCCATTCTGCATTAGAACACATCCCAAACCCTTATGAGAAGCATCACTAAAAATAGTATAACCATCCGTACCTGTAGGCAAGGTAAGAATTGGTGCAGTCACGAGTCTAGTTTTCAACTCCTGGAATGCTGATTCTCTCTGGTTAGTCCAGTCAAACGATATCCCCTTCTGTGTCAACTGAGTCAGTGGTAAGGCAATTTTGGAGAAATCTTTGACAAACCTTCTGTAATACCCGGCTAGTCCCAAAAAGCTTCGGACTTCAGTCACATTTGTTGGTCTAGGCCAGTTTACTACAGCTTCAATTTTCTGCGGATCAACAGAAATTCCATCTTTGCTAACAACATGCCCCAAAAACATTACATGATCAAGCCAAAATTCACATTTAGACAGTTTAGCATACAGTTTCTGTTCTCTTAAGGTCTGCAGGGCAAGTCTCAGATGGTGTTCATGTTCTTCTACAGTCTTAGAATAAATCAATATGTCATCAATAAATACCACAATGAAATCATCAAGGTATGGTTTAAAAATTCTGTTCATGAGGTCCATAAATGCAGCTGGGGCATTCGTAACTCCAAACGGCATAACTAAAAATTCATAGTGGCCATACCTTGTTCTAAAAGCAGTTTTATCAATGTCTTCTGGTTTAACTTTCAGTTGGTGATACCCTGATCTGAGGTCGATCTTGGAAAACACTTGTGCACCCTGTAACTGGTCAAACAAATCATCAATACGCGGTAATGGATATTTGTTCTTTACAGTTACCTTGTTCAATTCACGGTAATCAATGCACAGTCTCAGTGAACCATCTTTCTTCTTTACAAACAAAACAGGTGCACCCCACGGTGAAGTACTGGGTCTGATAAACTTCTTGTCTAACAATTCCTGCAATTGTACTTTCAATTCCTTCAGTTCAGTTGGAGCCATTCTGTAGGGAGCTTTAGACATTGGCTGTGTACCCGGAATCACATCAACAGTAAATTCAACTTCCCTATCAATCAAATCCCCTGGCAAATCATCTGGAAATACATCTGGGAATTCTCTGACTATAGGAATACAATTCACATCAGTTTTAACACAATCATCAGTAGATACAGTCAGTACGGAACACAGATATCCTTTACCCCCTTTTCTAATCAGTTTGACAGCTTTTACAGAAGAAATCAAGTACGGAGGAGGTACTACTCCACTCCCATTAAACACAAATTCAGGCAAACCAGGTGGACGGAAAACTACTTGTTTTGTTACACAGTCTATAGTGGCATGATATTTTTGTAACCAATCCATCCCCAATATTACATCAAAATGATCTATGTTCAACGGTAGTAAATCAATAAACAGATGCATGTCCCCGACAATAATCTCACAAGCAGGATACATATATGCACATGTCATGGATCCCCCAACAGGTGATGATACAGCTAGCAAGTAATTCATAGGTTCTAAGGGTCTATTCAATTTTCGTGAGAAAGCATGCGACACATAAGAATGTGTAGACCCCGAATCAATCAATACGTATGCATTTTGAGTACAAATAGGGAGGATACCTGACACAACGGTCTCAGTATTCTGAACGTCTCCCGGTACTAGGGCGAACACTCGACCCTGCCTCATAGGCTCTTTCCCGGTAGCTTTGGGGTTAGGCTTTGGTGCTACATTTGATGCTGCGGCGCTCGGTGTAGCTTTACTACTAGCTGGTGGAGCAGAAGGGCAGTCTTTAATTCTGTGGCCCACCTTGCCACATCTGAAACAAGCTCCTGAAATCTGGTAGCAAACCCCTTTGTGCTTATTGCCACATACGGAGCAGGGTGGGGTAAACCCACTCCCTTGGCTGGGGCTAGTTGTTGACCCCGTATTCTGTTTCTTATTTGCAGAGTTATGTTTGCCTTTCTTGAATTTGAAACCCTGTCTTTTACCATGCCATTCGGTTGTTGGTGGTTCGGTTTGTTTCAGTGCTTCAATATTTGATTCAGCCATCAAGGCTCGATCAAGAACACCCACATAAGTTGGCAGTTTCAACATATTAACTCTATCAAGGATAGGAACATTCAGGCCGCCTTCAAACTTCCTGGCCTTTTTGTAATCGGTGTCCACCATATGCGGTGCATATCTGGCAAGCTCGGTGAACTTCTTCTCATATTCGGCAACAGACGTTGTGCCCTGTTTCAGTTGTTCAAATTCAGTTACCTTTCTATCCCTGACACATTGAGGAAAGTATTTTTCAAAGAAGGACTCCTTGAACTGAGCCCAAGTCACCACAGTGTTGGTGTCACGGATCAACATCCACCACCTTCTAGCTTCTTCCTGCAATGTAAAGGTGGCTAACAATACCTTATGTGCTTCTGAGCACGGAAAAACTTCAAAAAAATTTTCAGTCTCCAAAACCCAAGCTTCAGCCTTTAGCGGTTCTAAGCCTCCCTGAAAGGACGGCGGTTTCATCTTGCTGAATTTATGAGTCAGTGCAATAATGTCCACCTCATTAACGTTCGCATTCTGTACATTCTGTTCCGGGTGAACCGGAGGAGGAGGAGGTGGGGGCTGTTGGTTCTGTTGTTGATCGAGTCTTTCAATTACTAGTCCCATCATTTGTTCAAGTCTGGCCATTCTGGCCTCAGAGGATGATGATTCAGTTTCATTTGCGTTATCCATTTCACTATAAACAGTTATAACAGTTCCAGTCATAAGCAGTTGTATACGTTAACAGTTTATCACATTAGCAGTTGTATAATTAAACAGTTTAACATTTAGCATATAATCAGTCAGTCATAAGCACACACTTTTCAAGTTCATGAGATGCCCTAATCACTTTTCTAGGACACCCTATAGCTCATTTGGACACGTGTGTGCGGTATAACTCGTGGTTAAGTATCGCTCTGATACCACTCTGTCACGATCCAAACCCGGCCCCATGGGTTTAGCACCGTAACTGGCCAGTAATCCGAGATTACCGAAGGCCTGCTGAACAGTTATACAGTAAAACAGAGTACAGGGCCTGGCGGAAACCAATACAGTAAGTAACTAGTGTCCATTGAGCTGTGAAAATCTGTATGCCAAAAACATTTTTCATGCATTCATACAGTTCAGAACAGTACAGTCTATACAATCATTTACAAACATTCAGTGCGGGGACTTAATCCCTCGATAACGGTACGGTCAAACAGTAAACAGTTTATACAATAATACAAAACAGTCAAGAGATAGGTGGAGAACACAAAAACACCCCAAGCCATAGCATGGCGTCTCGGAACCTCGCAGTGAGGCACATAGGCTGGCTTGACAAAACTGGGGACTAACCCACGCTCCTAGCTCCGGTCTGGCTGCTGAGAACCTACATATATATATAAACAGTGAGCTAAAGCCCAGTGAATAACATGAAGCGTAAAGAGGTTATGAATGAATGTCCTTACAGTAATGAAAACAGTTTATTAAACAGCATTTCAGTTTTTCAGTATGTCAGTCAATCAATCATATGTGGTACATCCATTAGCCTATAAACAGTAGGTCCAAAAGGACCGGGCCCCAACAGACCCAACAGTAGTGATGGCCATCAATCAATAAACAGTATGGTTCCACAAGGAAACTGACAGAGCTCTGTAACAATAACAGTAAGCAATAAGTGCTAAGGATGCCACAGTACAGTTCACAATACAGGACATACATTCATTCAATATACAATATCAGTTCAGTAAACAGTTCTGTTCAGTATTCAAAAGATAACCATTTTGAACATATCTTTACACAATCTGTTACTCACGGCGATTGGGCTACAGTATGCTAGAGCGCGTCCCCGAGTGCCAACCCTAAACAGTAAACAAATTGAACACACTCTAAGTTTAACAGTTGGGGAAGTACAATAACTAGCTTCCTATTATGCCTCGGTGTGTTCTACATCTATAGCCTCATTAAGATGTCTTAAACTAGGCCTAAGAATGCCTAGGATGGAATGAGGATGTGAAAATACACTTAGAAAACAATTCCAGAATTTTCAGTGAAACAGAGCCCCGCTCGAGCGCAGGTTTCCCCGCTCGAGCGGACAAGCAAACAAAGGTCCCCGCTCGAGCGCAACATCCCCCCTCGAGCGGACCAAAAAGTACTGGATAGGTGAAATCCCCGCTCGATGCCCGCTCGAGCGTATCACCCAGTCCTCCGCTCGAGCGCCCAATTCTCCGCTCGAGCGGACTGATGCACAGTGCAAGATGCTGGGAGCTCGATTTCTCCGCTCGAGCGCTACTTCGTCCGCTCGAGCGGACAACAGAAATCTGGAAATCCCAGATTTGAGTCCCAAGCTCAAAACCAAATTCAAAAGCAACATTTTCGATCCTCTTGGGCTATTTTCTGGAAAAACTCTTTTAAACACTTAGAATAACATGTTTCAAAACTCAATTTAAGAAATCAAAGCCCAAGGGTGTTTAATTCAAACCCAATTTCAAACTATTTTTCAAGAACAATATGTAAACATGCAATGCATGAGTTTTAAACCAAATTCAAGCTTTAATCCTTGCTCTAAAGAGCTCAATAGTTGGAAAACATTTTGAAAACATGGACCCTAATATAAACATGGACATGCATGTACAATTTCAACATGAATTCAACTCAAGATGCACCAAGATGGCCATGCATGCATGAATGGAACTCCAATGCAACAATTATGAACAAAATCAAGACTCAACTTCTCTATAACCATGATAGATGCAAGATGGAGCTTAAAGATAACAAAAAGACAATGAATTCCTTACCTAGAGTGTCAACTACAAGTCTTGCAAGCTCAATTTGTCAATTTATGCTACAAATCTTCAAGTTCTTCTAGCAATTTCATCAATGTGAGTCCAACTCTCTCTTATCTCTCACTCTCTCTAGTTTGGTCGGTTATGAGCAAGAAAAGGGGCTGATCAAATGGTGATCTAGATGTAATAAGGCACAATATATTTGAATAAACAAAGATCCACTAGCTATGGCAATGTGGTAATTAAGTCAATCTTGGAAATTAACTCGTTTAAATCTAATTTAGTCATTCCTAACCAATTTCCAGATAAATATATCAT
This sequence comes from Camellia granthamiana, assembly GCA_036172215.1. NCBI lineage: Eukaryota > Viridiplantae > Streptophyta > Magnoliopsida > Ericales > Theaceae > Camellia > Camellia granthamiana. Next base: position 10,152,047 of record CM069913.1, on the reverse strand, counting down.
TAAATCACAAATATCCTCCTGATTGCAAAACACTAAACGGTTCCTAATTCGGCCGCCGATAAGGCCTTCAATTAGCAGTTTAAACATATAAATTCTAACAGATAATCATTCAATCAAACAGATGCAATATGCAATACAAGAGATATACTTATTCAATTTCAGTTTCGATTTCAATCAGTTCATTCAGTACTTCAGTTAATCCAATTATCAGTCATTATCAGTTCAGTTTAGCAGTAACCAATAGCTAATTCAGTGGTTTATCGGTAATCAGTACGAGGGTTGTTACAGTCTCCCCTCCTTATAAGGAGTTTAGTCCTCTAAACTCGAGTTACCTTCAGTCTGGAAGAAAACAGGATCCAGTGGAAACAAATCAGGATATCTTTTAGCCATGTCATCTTCCCTTTCCCAAGTGGCATACACACCGCCATGGTTCTGCCAATCAACTTTCACTAATGGGATCTCTTTGTTTCTCAGTTTCTTGATCCGTCTGTTCACAATCTGTATAGGCCGTTCTTCGTAGGTGTAGTCATCACTAAGCACTATTCGAGTAGGCTCAATCACATGGAAAGGATCCCGGAGATAATCTCTCAACATAGATATGTGGAAGACGTTATGCATATGCTCCATTTCAGGAGGAAGTGCAACTTGATACGCCACCGAATTGATTTTCTCAACAATCTGATACGGTCCGACATATCTTGGCGCTAACTTGCCTTTGACTCCAAAACGAGTCTGGCCTTTCATTGGTGTCACTTTCACAAAAACGTGATCACCCACTTCATATTCTCGGTCTCGTCTTCTAATATCTGCATAACTCTTCTGTCTACTCTATACAGTTTTCAGTCTCTGCTGTATCAGTTTTATCTTTTCAGTCGTTTCATAAACAATCTCGGGCCCAAGCAACGGCCCATCTCCAACTTCTACCCAGCAAATTGGAGATCTACATTTTCTGCCATACAATGCCTCGAAAGGCGCCATACCAATGCTCGAATGGTAGCTGTTGTTGTAGGCGAATTCAGCCAACGGCAAATGACTTTCCCAGTTTCCCTGAAAATCAAGGACACACATTCTCAGTAGATCCTCTAGAGTTTGGATGGTCCTTTCTGACTGTCCATCTGTCTGAGGATGATAAGCACTACTCAGCCTCAATTCAGTACCCAATGCAGTCTGTAGGCTTTGCCAGAACCTCGATGTAAACTTCGAATTATGGCCTTCTTGCAGAACTCTCCTTTTCAATTCAGTGTCATTTGGTACACACAGTCTGTCTTGAAATTCAGTACATTGTTGTCAAATTTAAATCCCGGTTTTGGTTTTGAATCTCTTTCTTCAATAATCTTCTTCAAGTAATCGTCCAGTTGTTGTTTTTCTTTAATTCCCTCAATCAATGCTGGTTGAGCAGAAATAGCAGCTAAGGTTCCACCTTGTTCCTTCAAAACAATTTCAATCTCAGACTTTTCAAGACAGTTTAAACATATAAATTCTAACAGATAATCATTCAATCAAACAGATGCAATATGCAATACAAGAGATATACTTATTCAATTTCAGTTTCGATTTCAATCAGTTCATTCAGTACTTCAGTTAATCCAATTATCAGTCATTATCAGTTCAGTTTAGCAGTAACCAATAGTTAATTCAGTGGTTTATCGGTAATCAGTACGAGGGTTGTTACAGTACTCCGTAGCGTAGAAACATCAGGGCGCATTTCAAAATGGGCTCTGGAACTCAGCCAGTATGATATTCAATTTCTGCCTAGAACCTCGATCAAGGGGCAAGTGCTCGCCGACTTTGTGGCTGAATTCACTGGATGCCTCGCCGACTATAAGTCTAATCAAATTCACCCTAAGCCGAATTGGAGAATTTATGTAGGGGACATTTAGCAGTTGTACTATGACGGATCATCCAACCAACGTGGCAGTGGGGCAGGTGTAGTGATCATGGCTCCCGATGGCGCAATAATCAAACAAGCAGTCAAACTCGGCTTTGAAGCATCAAACAACGAGACCGAATATGAAGCCTTGCTAACTAGCTTACAGAATGCACATCTCTTGGGGGCTCGGCGTCTGCTTATCTTTTGGGACTCAAAGTTAGTCATCAATCAGTTGAAGGGGAAATATGTGGCCAAAAACGACCGTATGACAGCTTACATGAAAACGACGAGTTCCATGTTGGGAAAATTCGACCATCATGAATTGAACCAAATAACTCGAGATCAGAACACACATGTAGATGCCCTGGCTTGCCTAGCCTCTGCCATCAACTCAGAGATTAAAAGAACAATTGAAGTAGGGTTCATCCCTAAACCGAGCATCGGCCTTTTGGAGTCAATCCAGATCAATGTTATAGAATCAGGGCCGAGTTGGATGGACCCTATCGCTGCATTCCTATCTTCCGAACAGCTCCCGACGGATAAGAAAGAAACACATAAGCTGCGAAACAAAGCCTTGCGATATTACTTGGATCCGCAAGGAAAGCTCTACAAGAAATCCCTTTGTGGTCCATACCTAGAATGCGTTCATCCGGATAAAGTCGAGGAACTCCTGATTGAAATACATGAAGGTAGTTGTGGTGCCCATTCTGGCGAATGCTCTTTGGCTCATCGAGCTGTGACACAGGGGTATTATTGGCTGACAATAAAAGCTGATGCCGAGTGTTACGTCAAGAAATGTGAATAGTGCCAGAAGTTCTTCCCTTTGACCCACTTGCCTGCTGAAAAGTTAAGCTCGATAACTAGTCCTTGGCCGTTCGCCCAATGGGGACTTGACATCGTCGGACCATTACCTCGTGCCCCAAGCAACAAGCGATTTTTGATTGTCGCAACAGATTACTTCACGAAATGGGTCGAAGCGGAGGCACTAACGCACATTCGAAATACTGATGTGAAGCGTTTTGTATGGAGAAATATCATAACACGATTCGGCATTCCAAGAGCACTTATTTCAAACAACGGCACCCGGTTTGATTGCGGCGTCTACCGAGAATTGTGCAGCAAGTATGGTATTCGGCTCTATTTCTCCACCCCGGCTTATCCACAAAGCAATGGTCAAGTTGAAGCCTCCAACAAAGCCATTTTGGACGGCATCAAGAAACGGTTGGAGAAAGCTAAAGGAAAGTGGATTGAAGAGCTCTCCAGTGTATTGTGGGCTCATCGCACTACACCAAGGCGATCAACTAGAGAAACGCCGTTCGCCCTATGCTTTGGGACTTAGGTAATTATCCCCCTGGAGATCGGCCTACCCACTCTGAAAACGATGGTCTTTGACTTGGGCCGTAACGACATGATGCTAGCTCTGGATCTAACTCTGATTGAAGAACGGTGAGGCCAAGCCTTCGCGTCTATGGCATGGTATCAGCAATAGCTCGCTAAATCATACAATCAACGTGTGCATCTGTGACGTTATATACTCAGAGAATTGGTCCTGAAGAAAGTTATTCTCGCTACTAAGAACCCCGCCGACGGAAAGCTAGGTCCCAACTGGAACGGCCCCTATCAGATTGAGTCAATCGCCGGCACAGGGGCATATCGGCTCAAAGACATGTCTAAGAGGAGTCTACCACGCACTTGGAATTCCACGTATTTGCGTAAATTCTATTATTAACCCGACTTGTGGGGCATGATACTTGTTTTGAATATTCACCGTGTACACATTTCATTTTTTGCAATGCAAAGTCTCTTGTTTCCTCATTATGAAATTCAGTTCATCAAGTTATGTCTCCGGATTCGAAGCCCCATCAGTGAATGACACTTTTGGGCCGAACAAGTCTCCGGATTCAAAACGCCCTTCGTGGATATCACGATTGGCCAAGATATAAGCCTCCGGATTCAGAGCCCCATCCGTGCATGACATGTTTGGGCCGAATAAGACTCTGGATTCGGAGCGCCCTTCGTAGATATCACGATTGGCCAAGTTAAAAGCCTTCGAATTCGAAGCCCCATCAGTGAATGACATTTTTGGGCCGAACAAGTCTTTGGATTCAAAGCGCCTTTCGTGGATATCACGATTGGCCAAGATATAAGCCTTTGGATTTGGAGCCCCATCTGCGCATGACACGTTTGGGCCGAATAAGACCCCGAATTTGGAGCGCCCTTCGTGGATATCACGATTGGCTAAGTTATAAGTCTTCGGATTTGGAGCCCCATCAGTGAATGACACTTTTGGGCCGAACAAGTCTCCGGATTCAGAGCACCCTTCGTGGATATCACGGTTGGCCAAGATATAAGCCACCGAATTCGGAGCCCCATCCGTGCATGACACATTTGGGCCGAATAAGACACCGAATTCGGAGCGCCCTTTGTGGATATCATGATTGGCCAAGATATAAGCCTCCAGATTCGGAGCCTCATCCGTGCATGACATGTTTGGGCCAAATAAGACTCCGGATTCGGAGCGCTCTTCGTGAATATCATGATTGGCCAAGTTAAAAGCCTCCGAATTCGGAGCCCCATCAGTGAATGACACTTTCGGGTCGAACAAGTCTCCGGATTCGGAGCGCCCTTCGTGGATATCACGATTGGCCAAGATATAAGCCTCCGGATTCGAAGCCCCATCCGTGCATGACACGTTTGGGTCGAATAAGACTCCGAATTCGGAGCGCCCTTCGTGGATATCATGATTGGCCAAGTTAAAAGCCTCCGGATGCGAAGCCCTATCAGCGAATGACACTATTGGGCTGAATAAGTCTCCGAATTCGGAGCGCCCTTCGTGGATATCACGATTGGCCAAGAGATAAGCCTCATGCTTCGGAGCCCCATCAGTGACTTTTAGGCCAAACAAGTCTCCGGATTCGGAGTGCCCTTCGTGGATATCACGATAAGCCAAGAGACAAGCCTCCGAATTCAAAGCCCCATCCGTGCAAGATGCACTTGGGCCGAATAAGTCTCTAAATTCGGAGCACCCTTCGTAGAAATCACGATTGGTCGAGACAAGATGCCTCGAAACTTGGCGTTTCTTTCATTTGTATTATAATTAACAAGCATAGACGCAATAGACGAAAAATGGTAAGTAGTAAAAACAACATTCTAGCATTTAAAATGATACTCCCAAAGTAATCCCTTCAACGCTGCCCCAGCCAAATCATAAATGACTGATAATCGGCGGCAACGTTCACCAATCCACTGGGACAAGGGCAGATTAATTAATCTATTCGGCCTTACGTAAGTCATTGTGCCGAACAGACAGGCTGTCCCAGCCAATTCATGAATAGCCGATAATCGTTATCCACCACTAATCCGCTGGGGAAAGAGCAGATTCGTCAATCTATTCGACTTAAATATCAGAGCTCCAGGCCAAATATCCATGGTGCCCCAGTAGAGTTTTAAACTGTTGTTTTTAGGCGGTCTTGTTCAAACTTGCGGGGGCAAGGGCAATTCGTCAATCTATTCGGCTTAAATATCAGAACTACCCGAATATCCATGGTACCCCAGCAGAGTTTTAAACTATCGTTTTTAGGCGGTCTTGTTTAAACTTGCTGGGGCAAGGACAAATTCGTTAATATATTCGGCTTAAATATCAGAGCTCCTAGCCGAATATCTGTAATACCCCAGCAGAGTTTTGACCTACCGTTTTTGGGAGGTCGTATTCATTAATTAGGCGGTCTTGTTCAAACTTGCTGGGGCAAGGGCAGATTCGGCAATATATTCGGCTTAAATATCAGAGCCCCTAGCCAAATATCCACGGTGCCCTAGCAAAGTTTTGACCTGCCTTTTTTAGGTCTTATTCATTAATTCGGCGGTCTTGTTCATCGACTTGTTGAGGCAAAGGCAGACGCATCTTATTCATTCGGTCTTATTCATTAATATACATTGTGCCCCAGCACATCTCTGAACTGTCGTCTTTTGTTGGTCCTCATCAACCTCCTGGGGCAAGTGCATATTCACTAATATATTCAGCTAAGTTGCAGTGCTATAGAGTTATTCATGAATTGGATTGATTCTGCAGTTCGTTTCATTCATTTCATGATTTTGTATCTTATTTAGCCAATTCACAAGCACATTCATCAGGCAGAAAGGCAAAAGTAACTTTCATTCATAAGCTGAGCACAAACAAAAGTCATCATACAAATGAAAACTATCCTACATCAGCTTTTCAAAAAAAAAAACCTAATAACTCTAAAAAAACCTACGTACACACAATACCAAAAACAGAATGAAAAAGTACTTGACTATAGGTCAGTCTTCAGGGTCAGACACCAGCGGCTCAATGTCTATTTGCTCGTACGGAATCGGCTGATTCGATTCCACGTTAGCGGCAACCAAGGCTTTGAGCCAGCCGTGTTTGAACCCCCTATTTTCAAACTTCGACACTTCCTCTACATAGTCCGCCAAGGCAGCATCTTTGCCATTCTGGAATGACTTGGAAATCTCGGACTCGGTGTTTGCCATCGCCCTTTTTGACTCTTGCAAGTCGGCCTCCAGTTTGGCAATTGTCTCATTGGCAGACTTGAGCGCTTCTTCGTTGGCATTCGCCCTTCCTTCGGCGGCCACTCTTAGTTTGTCGGCAGTCTTGGCCTTATTTTCTTCGGCATCGGCTCTAGCTCTCTCTGCCGCCGCTTTCATGGCCTCAGACTCGGCTCGGAGAGAGGCCTCTATTGCCTTAACCCACTCGTTTTCCAACTCGGCTGTAAGAAAGTTGGTCTGTTCGATAGTGCCGTGTTAGTGACGGCCAATTTCAGCTATCCTTCCCGCCACCTACAAAACAAGGGATCAATAAGCTAATATAAGAACTTTCCTTTGGGTTAACCTCGCAAAATTATAAAGGGGCATGTACCAATATCGCCGATTGAGCGGCTAAAGCGATGGCCAGTAGATCGGCCTCCGCCCTAAAAGCTGTTCTGTCAATCAGCAGAGAAATGGAAGACGCCAAGCTCAAGGCCACGACTGGGTCTCTTATAGCCGATGCATCAGACGCAACCAGCATGTTCTTTATCCTTGGTTGTACTGTAAATGGCACAACCAAGTCAGATTCATCCATGCGTGGCCGTTTATCAATTGGTTCTTTCGAATAATCGGCCTCGTGCTCGGTCGGGCGTTTTTCCCCCCTTTGTTCCATCACTTGACCCTCCTATTGATCGACAATAGGTTCCGTTTCGGCCACTTCGGTCTCAACCTCCTCAACAGGAGCAGGTGGAGGAGTTTCTTCCCTAGCGCCGGGTGGAGGCGGTGGAGGTTGGTTTCGCTTGGCTTCGGCTATTTTACGCACAGTCATCCTCTCGGCGTTTTTCTGTCTAGTTAATTGAGTGAGCGACTCACCAGCCATGTTATTAGAATACGAGCTAGGTAGGTCCTCTAAGTCGATAAAAATATCCTTGAAGGACACGTCCACTCGGTCGGAAGTGGATGGAGGATTGAGACCGACTTCTTCAAAAGCAAAATTTAGTGCCGCATCAACCTCCTCTAGTACGTCGGATCTGTCCAAAGATGGCTGATTCGGCTCCTCTTCGACTCTTTCGGCAACTTGTTCGGCCGTCGGCTCTGAATCTGAATCCTCAAAACCAATCTGCCTAAGATTCTTGAAACTTGGAAAAACAAGCATTGTAAGGTGCTGTTCACCCATTCGAATCGGGATATGCTCTGCCGCCGAAAAAGTGGTATAGGTCGGCTCGTATCGCAGAAGAATGCGGGCTACCCTCCCTTGTTTTTGGAGATTCGGACGGCCAATGAACTGGAGTACCGTTCTGATCTGTGCAAGTACAGCGTTGTCGGCCGAAACTAGAACTTTCTTCAAGTTGTTTCCTGCACAATTAAAATGGTAAATACATGGAATTTGAATAGAAAATATTTAGTAAAAATTCATGGGGGGTTAAATGGCCACCTGGTTCGCCCTTTCACTTGGGCACTGGATCTTGGCGATCTTCGCCCTCGCCGAATTCCCAGTTTCCACGAACCACAACCATAACATCGTCAACTCGCTTGCCAGAGCTGGCAAGCATAGTGACCAAGTGATGGTCGGTGTCCTTGGCCCTGAGAAAGTAGCGCCCTTGCCGTCTAGAGGATTTGGCTAAGGCATAACAATGCCGAATGGCAGGGACTCCAAGGTTAAGCCTAAGGCACCGGTTTAGTTCTATAATACCCATTATTATTTGGAAAAAGTTTACGTTTGGCTGAGAAGAGATTAAACCCCAATAATGAAGGACAACCCTTAAAAGTGGATGAAGGGGGAAACGGACTCCGCCCTTCGCGATTGACAGGAGAGGAAAGATGATTGTACTCTCATCAGTCTTCTCTGTGTCAATCACGTTCTCTGCTAAAAGTGACAGATGAACGTCGTCAGGGATAGAAAAGTAGCGATGGAAACCAAAGATTCGCTCAGCAGAAAGAAGGGCTCTCAGATGTTTAGCAATCATAGCATGAAAAACGAATACAAAAAAATGAGGAAGACAATGAAGAGCGAAAAAAAGTTACAGAAGGCGAGAAGCGAGGAAGTTGAACTGATAGGCAATGAGAAATCTTGAGCATTCAAGAAAGAACATACAGACGAAAAGATAATGCGGTTTCAAATCGTATTAAATGAATGAAATATACGAAGGGACGGGAAACTGTAATGATGCTCAAAAGTAGTAGGTGCCCTGACGCTTGCATTGGAGTAAGGGATACCACTGTACTTTCTGACTCTCTAAGTCCAAGGACCAAACATGCCGATTAACTAACATTAATAGGATGTTTATGGGGCAATTGTGGGGGCCGAATAGATTTTATTTCACACGGAGGCCGAATAGATTGAAAAGAAACCAAGTTGTGAATTACATGGCTCCATCTCGGAGGGATAAAGGCCGAATAACCAGATCAGTCGAATAATCAGCTGTAGACTTGGCCGAGTACGAACAGTTAGACGAATGAGGGATTATTAATTGGAAGAAAAGTGGGTTCAATCGTCAACATCAAGGACGACTATAAATAAGGAGAGTGTCAGCTAACACGAGATACGTGAGAACAAGTAAGTTTAACTTAAGATATAAGCAACTAAGAGGGTATACACTGACTTATCCGTCGGAGTGCTAATTCCGGCACCCCGACCGGAGTGTTCATTCCTTTTCAGGTGACTAACTGAGGATCACGAGCGTTTTATAGGATCCTAAGAGTATTTCCGAACCACCTCTCCACAACTATCATAATATTTTATGATATTTTTTGTATAAATTTTTTATATGAATAGAATTTTTCATTTTTATTTCCACCATAATTTTTCTTTCTCATCTATTCACCCACATTTATCATAGTATTACCAAATACCGTCATTCACATTTATTATAGTATTACTGAATTTTTCTTTCTTTTTTATTTTTTTTGTATTTGGTGAATTGAAAAAAAAAAATCACAATATTATACTTCTTAAGTATATCTAAATTAGGTATATCTAAAAAATTAAAAAAAAATTACTTAAAATATTTTTTAAAAATTCAATAAAAATTATAAAAAAACACAAAAAATAAAAAATTTCAATTCTTTGTATGAATTAAACCAAAAAAGATGATTGTCATTTCTTTTGAAATGACATGAACAAAATATTAGTATTATTTTATATGTATAAAGGTTAAGGAAAAAATATATCATTTTAATCTAAAAGGAGATAAGTGTAATTTTTTAAACGTGGGTATAAAATCTGTATTAAATAAAAACCAATTTACCATTAAAATTTTAAGTCAACCTCATACATTTATTAGTATAAAAAATGGTTATGTTGATCCAAATCATAAGAATTAGAACTTGTTTATATATATATATATAAATACATGACTATATGTATATGTAATTCTCCAATAGTTATTTTTAATATTTTTTTTTTGTTAGCAAAAAAATATTTGAAGAAAAATTTGTATATGTTAGAAAAATTAATTCAATAAATAAACGGGTTGGTCAATTTGACATACAAGAGTAAAAGAGTCTTTTTTATTTTATTTCCCAACTCAGGATAGAGTGGTGCTATTAACACCCTATAAATTATTTTGGACTCTCCATTTCTTTCGACTCTCATTTATAAATTTTAAAATCCTTAAAATTTCTTTCCTTCTCCCAAATAATACCAAAATTATCCTTAAATATTCCATCCATTGAATGCACACCCCTAACTCCCAAAAAAAGAAGTTCTTTTAAATTTGGATTTTGTGGTGATTTTTCTCATCTGCTATTGTGTGGATTTTTCTTCTTTTCTTTTCTTCTTTTCTTTTCCAAAACTTGGTCTAGCATTTGACAAATTCATGTTGTTTTTGTCATTCAAAAATCTTTTTTAAAAGAGAGTTTGTCGACCTTTTGTGAATTTTTAGTACATGCAATAAGAAGAGAATTGAAATGTTTTTTTTAACATTTCCTAGCCTTGAAGAGAGCCTAGAAAACTCATGGATCAGTGAATAATAAGATTAAATAAATAAATGTGATGCAGATTGATAATATCGCTGTATGAACTAGGGTTTATTTCTGAGGCAACAAAGTATGAGGTTTGCTCCTGTTATGCAATAGTCGAATGGTTCCATTCTACAAAATAATAAAGAAAATATTGGTATTATACATTCTTTTAGTAGCAGACTATCTTAGTTAATGAAAATATTGCTCCCTATTTCATATTTAAATTGATAAAAATCATTTCAGCTCTAAATATTCCGTCAAAATTATCCTTAAACTTTTACTCATTGTCATTGTTAGGAAAGTATAAGTAATCAAATGGTTGTTATCGTTATCGTTATCGGCAAAATATTGCCCCCAAAAGGTTTTTAAGGTTTTAAGGGTGGGTACATTTTGAATGTGAGATTTGGGAAAGATTGATGGATGGTGATAGAGGCGGGTATTCTCATAAATCCTAATTTATGATGTAATAGGTGTGTAGGTTTAATTGTGAGATGGGGTGTCCCAAAATTAAAGATGTCCTTCATAGTAATTTTATTTGAGGTTATTATTGTAATAAAAAAAAAAGGCTAAAAATGAAGGGGTCCAAAATAATTTATGGGGTGCTAATAGCAGCATATAATCTCACCCTATCCCATTATTAATAATCCTACAAATTTGTTGGATTAATTATCTATTAGATTAATAATCACGAAACAAAATTTTAAAATAAATATAGGATTATTGGGCCTACGGCTTAATAATCTCAATCCTATACTTTAATCTTGTCAATCAAACATGTCCCAAAAGTATTATTCCATCTCATTTATGTTTGGACAAATATCTCTAAATCGGTGATGTTACCTGCACCAATTAATGTACTAATTAGTACCAACGCTAATTATGACATTATTATTGATCCCACTCATTAATCACATTATAAATACCAAAAACCTCTTAAATTATGTCATATTATCAATTGGTACATTAGTACACTAACTGGTGCATATAGGTGGTGTTCGTTTGGGTTTTTTTTAGTCAATTTATAGCTTCTAACTTTGGAAAGTTATTTTAGACTGTTTCATTAAATTTAGGCCTATTTTGGCAACACGGTTATAATCTACTTTTTGGATTATAACTCACCTCTTCTCTCACAAAAAAGTTGATTATAAGCTGATTATAACCATCTTCCCAAAATAGGCCTTATTTCAAACAGTTTCTGATTCTAACAACTTATTTTAATTCAAAAATCTGATTCTAAGAAGTTTCTAACCCCTTATTTCTAATTATCAGCTTCTGCTGTGGACATATTAATTTATGATTATACTCTTAGATTTTTTTATTTTTTATTTTTTAAAAAATAGGAAAAGACTCAAAAGGACTATAGATTATTATTTTTTTTTATGAGAAATGTAGATAATTAGTGAATAACAAAAAAATAAAAGTTAATTGAAAAAATTACTTTACAGTTTTTTTAACAAACATTATTCAACAACTTAAATCTATAATCCAACAGTTACACCAAACAGATTAACAACTTCTGATTAAAGTCATAATCTATAATCTGTTAAGTTATAATTTATAATTTGTTTTAACAGTTACACCAAACAGGACGATAGTGTTATTGTAAATAAATAGTAGAACTCATTATTTTAACTAATAATAATAAGCTTGTAGTATACCCCGTCCTGCTTATTTTCAGAGATAGAATAGAGAGAATTCATAATGATGGGATTAATAGTGAGGAAATTAGGTAAAATTATATTTGTTTTGATGATAATTATTAGTGTAGGAATTGTTAAATTATTTTTATATAAAATAATAAAATAAATAAAAATATATAAAAAATTAAACATTAATGTTTAAAAAAAATTCTCAATATGTAAAAATAAAAAAATTCTTAATCTCCTCACTATTTTTCTAATACCACCTCTACCTTCCCCATCTCAATCTCCTTTCCAACCTCTGTCTTAATTCTCTCCTCCATCTTAATCTCTTGCCTAACTTTATAAATAAACATAACATTAAATGGCCTCACTTCCATTTTAATCCCCTCTCCTCTTTTACACCCAAAACAAACGGGCCCTAGAGAAAGAAAAATATTTGAAGGTCATAATTTTTGTGACTCAAATGGCTCAAAATTATCAAAACGACGTTGTTTTAACCATTTTTATATTATTTTGTATTCAAAACGACATTATTTTAATAATTTCGAATCATTTGAGTCACAAAAATTGTGACCTTCTACTCTTACTGCTAGAGAAATGAGTAGTTTCTCGTTAATTGCTGCCCAGGGGGAACATTTGCCACGCGGACCACGTGGAATCCGGATGATCATGTAACCTGTCCTCCTCATGGACTCCTCGTGTTGCGCACTTGCTTGCAACTTCTCACCTCGAGGAACGAGCTCCGTTTGATTGGGCGAGGAATCCTCCTAGGGCCTCTCAGACTTAGGCCAAGTTTGGCATCCTCAAAAAAATTCAAAAAGTCAAAAAGTCACTATCCTATTTAAGTCACATCATCTTATTTAAGTCACATCACCTCTCTAACACATCACTTCAAACCCAACCAAAATCCAACACATATTTCATAAAAAGTCAAAAAGTACACTTATTTAGTCTTCCCAAACTTGACCTTATTATTGTTTTCTGATTCTGTTCTGTAGCCGCCTCGTATTTCTGTGTCGAAATAATAATAATAATAATAAATAAAGTTAACAAGTTTGAGATATGAGTTGGTTTTTTAATTTTTTTGATTATTTTAATTTAAGGTTAAAAGGTTTTATTTGAAATGAGTTTTTTTTGATATTTTTAATTTTTATAAGAGAAAAAATAAAATTATTATAGTTTAGATGTAATATTTTATCTTATTAACTTTTTAATTTATTTTGTATTTTTGGGCTAAAATAGCCAAAGAAGCTTATGCCAAACATAGCCTAAGGCCTCGTTTGGCGAGTGATGATTTTAGCTAAAAAGTCAAAAAATATTAACAAATCAAAAAGCCAACAATTTATATTAAAAAGTCAAAAATTTTATTTTCTCTTTACTTTTTGTAAATCTTTTTTTAAAAAAATTAAAAAATCATCCCAAACATACTATTTTTTTGCATCATATTTTATTCAAAAAGTCAAAAAGTTACTAAAAAGTATGTTCCCAAACGAGGCCTTAAAGTACAGATTATTCTTTATGATTTGAAAAATTACAAATACTTTCTTATTATAATTTTTTATTTAACAAAATTAAATGAAAAAATAAAATTCTTAATTACTCTCATATACAATAATAAAATCATCTAAATTATTAATTGAAATATATTTTTAGTATCATTAAAAACTATTAATTGATTTGATAATTTATTAATAAAAAGAGTTATTTGTTATGAAATAAAAAGTCTCATAAGGTGAAATATAATTTCTAAAATATTATTACGTAATTCTGAATATTATTTACGCGTTGAATATTATTATGTAAATCTGGATATTATTTACATGGTAACGTGCTGTTTTAAATTATATAGTGGTTTTATTTTTACGATGAATTAATAATTCATCTTTATTAAATAATTAAAAAATAAATAATGATATACTTATGGAATATTATGATCTCTCATTAGTTAAAAATATTACGTAAATAATATTATGGAATATTTTGAGAATATATAATAATTTCTTTATTGATGTTGGAAAAAAGTTTACAACTACAAATGTAAATATTTTGTTCGTAACAATAAATAATATGTTTTTTCTTTTGATAATTGAATATTCAGATAAACTTATGCGTACTCAATTAATATCACGATTACGATAGTAATGACTACCAAATCTCTGTAACTGTTTTTCAAATAGGTTTTGTCTGCCTCATAGTTTTTATCTCATCTTAGATCTCGTTTGGTAAGTGACTGTTTTAGCTTAAAAGTTAAAAAGTTATTAAAAAAATAAAAAAGTTACTAACAATTTATATCAAAAAATCAAAAATTCTCTTTTCTTTCTATTTTTTGCACATTTTTTCGTAAAAAGTCAAAAAATCATTCCAAACATATTAATTTTTTTATCTCATATTTTAATCAAAAAATTAAAAAATTATTAAAATAACTACTAGCTAGAAATTACAGAAGTTTTAGATTATGACAATTATTTGATTTGATTTTATTTCACTTTATGTTGTTTTTGTCATGTGAGGTGGGCTTCAAATGGAGAATTGCATTAGAAAAAGGCTTGGCCTAGTGTGTGGGTTCTTGATAGCAGATTTATCAAAGCCTATGTGTTCAATTTCATCTCTCCAATCCAATCTTGATTCTGATGTATTTGTGTTATTACATGATTAAAAAATCGAAAATTACTTGAATTAAAATATATATTTATCATACTTTTTACGATGTAATAAATAAATAAAATTAATGGAATAAACTTACATATTGACGGATAGTGTTGAACTCTCGGTCCCTAATAAGACAAATAACAAATTAATCTCGTAAGATCTTATGTTTAATTTTGATGAATAATAAATGAATAATGCTTGGGACCCCCTTGTGGGGGTCACCCCCTCACCCCCTTTACCACGTGGCGGGTGGTGATTGGAGGAGCAGGAAAAAAAGAAAAAGAAAAAAAAAATGTGACCAATGAGAGAGAGAGGGGGTCAAAGGGGGTGGGGGGAAAAGGGGGGATGAATCATTACTCATAATAAAAATATAAGAGACAGCTACAACAACAACAAAATTAGAATTTAAACATTTTAACAAAATAAATTCAAAATTTTCAATTTTATCAATTTAAAATTAAAATTTTTTATTTGTTTTCAATCTAAACTATTGGTTTATTTTTGTTATTTAAAATCAATAAAAAAAAAATAACATTTTAATTATCAAACTTAGTACTCGTTTTAAGACTAAATATTTTAACTAAAAAGTCATTATAAATTGTCACGTCACTTTCTCTATTTTTTTACTCATCTTTTCATGAAAAGTTTAAAAATTATTAAAATAACATGTTCCTAAACATGTATGATACACATAAAATACCTAGAATATCATTTTTCATAAATTTAATGACTAAAATATCTATTTTTTTCATTGATTTTATTAAACGAAAATAGACAAATAGTTTACATTGAAAGGAAAAAAAATTAGAATTTAAATTGACAAAAGTTAAAATTCATAATTTATTTTATTATAAAGATCATATCTTGAAGCATATTTTTTTTTAGTTGTAATTTTCTCGAAATATAATTTCAATTTGACCGATTCTTAGGTATTATCTTTCCTTGCTTATATTTTTTTATACGTCTTTTTTATAAAAAAAAAATTAAATAAAAAAATTAAAATAGTTAACCTCCAAAACAATAGGCTGATGGGACCAGACCAGGGAATCCAAAACCCTTGCGAGGAGAAATTATTTGGTGGTTAGGGATATTTGTCTGTTTATCTTACAAAATGAGATAAAAAAGGAAAAGTAAATAGAGTCCTACCATATGGAGGCAATTTAGGAAACTGGTAAAAAGTTAATTTTTTAATTTTTTTATACAAAAAACTCAAACTTCTTAGTCAAAAAAGCTACCAAAAGGTGAAAAAAAAAAGTCGAAAAATTAATTTTTTACCAATTTCTCAAAACACTACATAATATTTATTTTGAAAACTCAATTAAAAGTTAATTTTTTTGACTTTTTAAATCACATCATATTTATATTTTTTTTTACATATTTAAAAAAAAGGGAGTTAAAAAATTAATTTTCAACCTATTTTCTAAAATAAGCTAACTTTTTATTATCGACAATAAAAATTAAGTTAAAATATCATCTCATCTTGCTCTTGGAGTACCAAATAACATTTCTCAAACTCCAGTTTATTACCAATTTGTCCATTTATTGAAATTGAAGCATATCACTAGTTGGTGAGGTTTCTTTCCGGCTATCATATATTATCAACAATAAAAATTAAGTTAAGATGCCATCTCAACTTGTTTTTGAAGTACCAAATAATTTTTCTCAAATTTGCAATTCTATGTCTACTTAAAATTTTTTACACATGTTTAAACATAATTAGATGTTTAAAATGTTTTTGTTTTTTTTGACAACCAATCACATTTTTGTTTGGCAAGGAGGTTTGGGGCTATTTTAGCCACAAAAGACAAAATAAGCTATTTTAACCACAATAAACAAAATATCACATCCAACCCATAATCATTACACTCTTTTCTTACAAAAAAAAGTAAAAAAAATCAAAAAGTCAAAAGTCCTTCCCAAATCAAGCTTTTTAACTCAGGCTAAAAAAGCTAAAAAACTAAAAAGTCAACCCACTTTCCAAACAGAGGCTTAACGTCTTATATTTTTAGTAAGATTTTTAAAAAAATTGTTAATGTATGTAAAGTTACTCAACTTTAATTCACTACCAATTTGTCCGTTGATTGAAATTGAAGCATATCACTACTTAGTGAGATTTCTTTCCGGCTTTGACTTCTCTCAAATTATCATTTTAATTTGAGAGAATGTTTGGATTTAATAAATTTATTTTGAGACAAATTTTAGTGATGTGAATCGTTTATTTTTTATGATTCGTTAAGAAAATATTCATGTAAAAAATTGAAATGATTGAATATTGATAACTATATATTTGAATCATATTTGTTTCAAAAAAATTGACGACAAATATAATTTCAAAAATACCAACTATTTATTATAATACAAATGTGATTCAAATATATAATTATAAATATGCAATCATCTTAATTTTTTTGTATAAATATTCTATTCAATGAATTATAAATAGTAAACAATTTGATTCACCGAAATTAAATTTAAAATAAGTTTATCAAAGTTCAAACACTCTCAAGTTAAGATAACAAACTTGAGAAATGTCAAATCATTTCTTTCGATTGATCTGATAATTGCAATCACATAATTTTATAAAATTTGTTTTGAAAAAACATAGAAATTCTATTTTAAAATTATACTTATTATCTTCTTTTTAAAAAAAAAAATAAATTCAAAAAAATATATAACTACGATTATCTGATATATAATATACCTGAATAATTTCCCTAGATTCAACCGAACAATTTTAATGAGCTGTGCAGTTCTCCCACGCGAAAAAAAATAAAAATAAAAATAAAAATGGCCAATCTGAACCCCGGACAGTACGTCTCTCCAACATGGCCTTCAAAATCTTATTCAGTGTGTTTAATTTCAGTTTTTTGAATTTAATTTTTTAAAAATTTAATTTTTTTATTTTTTATATTTTTTTGTTTTTAGTAAATATTTTTAAAATTTCAAGTAATTTTTTTATTTTTTTAGATGCATCTTACTTAGATGTATCTAAATAATAAAATATTTATAAAAATTAACAAATACACAAAAATACAAAAAATGTATTGAATTTTGATATTTTTTATACTTTTTGGTAATTCGTGTATTTTTTAAAGATTTTTTTCATAAATATTATACTTTTTAAGTATATTTATGTTAGGTGTGTCTAAAATTTTTTTAAAAAATTTCTTAAAATATTAAAAAAAATTCATTGAAAACATTAAAATACGAAAAATAAAAAACTAAAATTTTTTGAAAACTGTTTTCAAAAAACCAGAACCAAACAAAGTGATTATTTTTCTTCTTAATCGGTAGGTTTTTTACTTTAAGATAATTACTTTTATGTTCTTAAAAACAAAATAAAAAATTGCCTCGCCCATTTATTTGATATAATTTAAAATATAAATGATCTTATAATTCTAAAAATTATAAATATCCTATGTTAAAATATTTTATTTTACAAAATTAATAAAAAAAATAAAATTCTTAATTATTCTCTTATACAACAATTTGAATCATATTTCATTAAAAATTATTAATTAATTTTGTAATTTATTAATAAAAGAAGTAGTTGGTTATGTGATTAAAACTGTGAAGGGACAAGATGGATTTTCAAACTGTGAGGATTAATTGGTATTTTAAACAAATTTCAAATAGTGTATTTATAAATTTTATTTTATTTTTCACTCCTCGTGACTTGTACATTTCCTACAAATATTATTATTTGTGACGAATCTAATTTTTCAATGATGATATATATAAAAAATTATATGAAATAAATAATTTAAATTATCATAATAAGACTAAAAAAACATCCGCCGATCGGAAAAATATTATTTACAATTGAGATACTGACCTTCAGAAACCAATCCCCACAACAGTACTCTTTCAACTATAATGTTTGGGATTTCAAAAGGAGAATATTGAATTTATTCTGTTTGGTACGGCTTATTTTTAATTTATTTTAAATTTTAGCTTAATTTAAGTTATTTTGATGTATTTGGTTTAGCTTAACAATACAGCTTATAGCTTTTTGTAAGTTAAAAATTAACTTATTCTTTGAGTGGGGGAGGAGAAGCTTAATTTATAAGTCAAAAATCAGCTTATGTTCACAATTATAAGCCATAAGTTGTTAGGCTATAAGTTATAATCATTTTCCCACAGCTTTATCAAACGGGGCCTTTGTGGCTTACGAGTAAAGAATAAATAATTTAAAGGGTAAATT
Source organism: Camellia granthamiana (assembly GCA_036172215.1). Taxonomy (NCBI): domain Eukaryota; kingdom Viridiplantae; phylum Streptophyta; class Magnoliopsida; order Ericales; family Theaceae; genus Camellia; species Camellia granthamiana. The sequence continues at coordinate 10,133,212 of CM069913.1, read as the reverse complement.
ATAAATATATCTCTAAGGTTTGTTAAAAATACAAATTATTTCATGTAGTTTGAAAAATTACAAATATTTTTCTATCAGAATTTTTTATTTAACAACATTAATTGAAAAAATGAAATTTCTAACTGCTTACCTATAGAATAATAAAATTATCTAAATTATTAATTAAAATAAAATTTTAACATTATTAAAAATTATTAATTAATTTGATGATTTATTAATAAAATGACCTATTTATTATGAAATTAAAAATATTAAGGAGCATAATATAATTTATTATGACCTTTTTTTCTTTTTCTTTTTTTAACCCAAGGGTGGGTGGCATTGTGGTTAAAGTTTGGGGTTTAAGTCTCAAGGTCATGAGTTCAATTCCTTCTCCATTGGGCCAATCTTCTGGGCGAAGCACAGTTGGTTAGGAAGTTGGACCTCAAGTTGTCTAATCAGCACTTGGTGTGTGTTCAATGCTCCCCCGCTGTGCGAGTCCTGACTTAAGCGGAGCTTGTCTTGGGAGGTCAAGGCAAGTTCCCAGGTTATAGTCTCCTCGCTCGGAATGGCTAACAGGACACTCTGGTGATCTCTGCAAGGGGCGCTGCCTTGGATCTGCGGGACGGTAGGGAAGATTTTCCTGTAACAAAAAAAAAAAAAAAATAATATAATTTTTAGAACTATAATAATAATTTATAATTTAAATAAAATTTATAGGACGTGTTTGTAATTTATCCTAATTTAAATTATCATAAGCAGACTCGAAAACATCCTCGGATTCGAAAAATGGGTGTGTTTGGTTTGTGTTTGTAGAGTAGTTTTTGAGATAAAAAGCACGAAAACTTGTTTGGTTTGCCTTTTTCAGAAATAGTTTTGGAAAATTATTTTGGGAAGAGAATTTTAAAAAAAAATGATTAATTTGATGTGTATGAGAGGGAGTGATTTTGAAAAATAGATAACCAACAAAATTTTGAAATTTTTTTTAATAAAATTTATTTAATTTGATGACTCTTAAAAATTTGTTTCTAGAAAATTTTTTCTAAAAACTAAACCAAACAAGGCTATTATTTATAATTGAAATTCTGATATTCGGAAACCAATACCCACAAGCGTACTCTTTCAACTTAAATGTTTGCGATTTCAATAGGTGAATGTTGAATTTGTCGCTTACGTACGAGTAAAGGACATGCATTTATTGTGAGTCTGAAATTTCGGCAACCGTCATAAAATTTAGAAAACACAACTTGAACCAACTCAGGCCTCGTTTGGGAAGTGGCTATTTTAGTAGGTTATTTGGTTTTTTGGTTATTTTAATAGATATTTTAGTTTTTGTGTTTGGGAAGATGAGATGGATTTTATTTGAGTTGTTGTATTGAAAAATATGTTGAAATGATATTTGAAATTAAAATGACAAATTTATGCCTAACTTTTTATTTTTTAATTTGATATAAAGGGACAAAATGATAATTTGGCCTTGATGTGGACAATGGCCGGCTGTGACAGTGTAGGCTGTGCTTATCCCCGGCAGCAGCCTAAATTATTATTATTATTTTTTTTTTTTTTTGAAAACATGTGAATAGTGAGGCTTTTGGAATTTTTTGTGAAAATAGTCTAAACCCGGCTACTTTAATAACATAATGGACTCCTCAACCAATCAATTTTTTATTTTTATTTATTTATTTATTTTTGCTGCAACCTTCTTGTTTTGAGAAATTAGAAATAAGTCACATTTTTTCTGATTTTTTCTAAAAGTGAAATTCACTGTGTTTGGTTTGAGTTTTTTAGATTAAGTTTTTTAAAAATTGAGTTTTTTAGTTTTCGTATTCTTTTATTTTTAGTGAATATTTTTTAAATTTTAAACATTTTTTTTATTTTTTTAGATGCACCTTAATTAGATGTATCTAAAAAATAAAAAATTTGTGAAAAAATTAATAAATATATAGAAATACAAAAAATGTACTAAATTCTTGTATTTTTGGTATTTAGTGAATTTTTAAAAGATTTTTTGTACAATTTTTTTACTTTTTAGATGTATTTATGTTAGGTGTGTCTAAAAAGTAAAAAAATTGCTTAAAATATTTAAAAAATTCAGTAAAAACAAAAAAACACAGAAAATAAGAAAGTAAAATTTTCTGAAAAGTATTTTCTGAAAAATGAAAACAAGCAAGCTGATTAATTTCTTTTATTTTTTTGATACGATTTATGTAGACGTTAAAAATAAACTTTTTTTAAAAGAACTTTAAAAAGCCAAAATAAGCACAGAATAGGTGTTTTTTTTTTTTTTTTTTTTTTGTGTTTTTTGATTTTTTTTTTTTTATAACTTTTCGATTTGTTTTTTCAAGTAAAATTTAACGAATAAAGTTATATGAATTAATTAGTATAGTAACTAGTGTATTAATTGATACTGTGACATAATTTAAGGGATTTTTAATATTTATAATGTGATTAATGAGTTATGTCAATAATATTGTTATAACTAGTGTTGATACACTAATTAGTATATTAGTTGGTGTATGTAATACTACCGAAATTTAAAATAACCAACTAGGGCTAGTCTAGTTGGCCATCATAACTTTTCTAAAGACTTATTCATTAGAAGAGGTTATGGATTCAACTCTCCTTATTTACGGGTTGTTTGGAGTGTCATAAGTGTACTTTTCGTCTTTTTAGACTAAAAAGTTGAGGTTGAAAATATGAATGTTTGGGTTAACTTTTTGACTTTTTATGGAAAAATATATAATAAAAAATTGTAAAAATTGGTTTGTAGGGGAAAATTAGAATTGGGAGTTGCGCAGTCGTAATTGTTGACTTTTGGTGAATAGTGATAACTTTTTAACTTTTTAAGTAACTTTTTAACTTTTATAAGACTTCCCAAACTTAGCCTTAGTGCTTTACGAATTAAAAAGGCAACCATTTAGTGCTTTATAAAGGGTGGACTAACTTTTATGGGTGTTAATTTAATAATTAATAATTAGGTTTGGTTTGGGGTGTTTTAAAAAAGTTAAAAAGTCAAAAAGTTATAAAAAAATAAAAAAATTATTACTATTCACAAATTAAAAATATTAAAAAATTAATATACATAATGTTTTAATCAAATAAACTTTACACAATTTTCGAGGCTGAATTGATCCTTTAGTACCGTGAAAGGGAAAAAAAAAAGAATTACATATCCAATCAACGTGATTTTTTACAAGCATATAATATTCGACGAATTCTACACATTGAACGATTCCGAAAAATAAGAAATCATTTCCCATCTCATACCAACCCACTAGCCTGCCTAACATGTACGGCCGAATCCACTAACTTCTCCTACACACTTATTTATACAATTTTTTAATATATATTTTTTTTGTAAAAAGTCAAAAAGTTAATCCAAACATCCATATTTTTTTCCTTAACTTTTTAGTTTAAAAAGATAAAAAATACACTTATTTAAGATACCTCAAATAACCCCTTAATTTTCGTGGAATAAAAAAAATTAAATTTTAAAACTTTTTGAAATTTTTTAAGAAAATTCATTAAAAAAAAAAAGTCAACCAAAATATAAAGAAAGTAAAGAGCACGTGAAACCCGGACATCACAATTAAAGGGTCCTTCAATTTAAAATAAAACTATACATATTAATTGGTACAGTACTTAATGTATTAATAAATGATATATAATTTTATTGATTTTAAATTTTTATAATTTATATAATGAGTAGGGTTTGTAATTTTAAAATTATAATGTTATAACATATATTAATACACTAATTAATACAAATAATATCATTGTATTTTCTAAGGCTTAGCTACATACATGCACATTATTAAATGAGTATGATATATATATACCTAGTTATCATCTTTAATTATGATTCATTGCACTACTTCTGTCTCAAAATATTATTCTTTATTCTATTTTTTATTATTCTAAATTAATAGTTTTTTTTCAAAAATTAATGACTAAAATAATATTAATTTTCTATTTTGCTATTCTTTTAAATTTATTAATAACACAAAAAGTATAATTATGACAATTAAAATTCCAAAAAAAATGATTATTGATAAAAAAAAAAAAAAGGAGATTAAAAAAATCTAAATAATTATTCTAAAATTATAAAACTTGTTATATATATATATATATTTTCAAGGAAGTCATTGTCATTTAGCCACATATATATATATATGCATATCGTTTCTTGACTTGAGTGAACTCAATCTTGCATTCTTTTCATTTCTATATTTTCCAAGCCCACCATGACCATGGAGGTTAATGTGTTGTCTAAGAAGTTGATAAAACCATCAACTCTCACCCCAAATCATCCCCAAACTTACAAGTTATCTTTCTTTGATCAATTGGCTCCTCCAGCACATATTCCTCTCATTTTCTTCTACACTGCAGATGATGATACCAACAAAGAGATGGTCAAAATTGACCAAAAACTACAACAACTAGAAAAATCATTATCAGAAATCCTAACCCTATTTTACCCAGAAGCCGGAAGATTTGTAAATGATGATCTCTTGATAGATTGTAATGACCAAGGTGTTGAATTCTTGGAAGCCAAAGTCAATGTTCAACTCATGGAGTTTCTCAATCAAGGTCCTAAGCTTGAGCTTGTCAACCATTTTGTTCCATGGGGTATAGGGCCAGCCAAGTTAGCCACCACTCCGATGGTGGCGATTCAAGCCACCGTCTTCGAATGTGGTGGTCTAGCCATATGTGTCCACGCTTCGCACATTGTAAATGATGGATTCACGGGAAGTAGGTTCATTCAAGCTTGGGCCACTGCAAGCCGGCTAGGGCTCAGCAAAGTAGTATGTCCGAGTTTTGACCTACCGTCTCTCTTCCCATCGAGAGATGTCTCTGCTGTCCTCAAAGCCCCACCCCCTAAAGACGCCGGGGCTAAGGTTATCACAAGGAGGTTCCTGTTTGATGCAGCGACAATATCTGCATTCAAACAGGAAGTCAAAGATAGTATCAGTGAACGGGAGCCTTCAAAGCTAGAGGTGGTGATGGCATCCACATGGAAGGCTCTCATCCGCCTCGCCCGAGTGAAACATGAGGGGAAGCTGAGGCCTTCTGTAATGACCCTACCGGTGAATTTGCGAGGTAGAACAGCCTTAGAAACCCCAAAGAACTCTTTTGGAAATTTTTACATGACATGTCCATCCAAATTTGAACCAGAGGAGAGCGAAACAACCCTTCTCTCTCACTTGGTGGGTCTTATCAGGAATACAGTGAGGAACACACTTGCAAAAGCTGCAAAACTCACCAATGCCGATGAGGTTTTCGCGGCGCTGTTGAATGATCTCAATGAAGCGATGAGAGCGGTTACCGACGAGGAAGTTGATGCACATTTTTTCACTACCATGTGTGGATTCTCCTTGTATGACACTGATTTTGGTTTTGGCAAGCCATTTTTTGTGAGTAATGCAAGTGTGCCTGTGGAATTGATTGCTTTGATGGACACCAAGTGTGGGACTGGAATTGAAGTATGGGTGAGCTTGAAGCAACCAGACATGGCTGTGCTAGAAAAAGATTCAGAGCTTGGAGCTTTGATGATTATGGGTTAAGGGTAAATTTGTCTTTTTATCGTTAATAATGATAACTTCAAATAAGTGTGTTGGGCCTGTTTTAATTTTGTATTACGAATTCGATAATGGTAATTGCTTAATTTTATTATATTTGTCTTTTTGAGGAAAAAAATTGTTTTCAAATTTAGGCTAGGTTTGGCATAACCTATGTAATCCATCTTTTTATCTTTTTTTCATCACATCGCCTCTCTACTTTTTTGCACATCTTTTCGTAAAAAGACAAAAATTACATTTTTTTAAGACACCCCAAACCAACCCTTATAATGATTGTGTATTTTTAAAAAAAGATAAATGTAATAAAATTAAAGTAGGTGCAATTATTGAATTAATTTGAATGATTTATGCATAAAAACTTATAAATTAAATAAATCATATTATCAAAATGAGAACGTTGTGAACTCATAGGTCTGAGAGGTTTTAGTCCACTCAATGTTGACATTTTCTACTATGCTATTATTAATAAATTCAAAATTACTATTTACTATAAAATTTTATTTCGAAAATCGCCTTCATTCAGAATTTTAAACTCCTTCTGGTTGCGATTCTATAACTAAAATGGATCTTGTTCACAAATTCTAAATTCTGTTTTTTATAAAAAAAAAAAATTAAATTTTCATATACTTTCCTTGAACATAATTTGGCAATTTGGATTTCTTTTGAAAAAGAAAAAAAAGGTCATTCTATGAAAATATCATAGCCTCCGTTTGGAAAGTGGATTGATTTTTTAATTTTTTGATTTTTTTAGTTATTTTAGCCTGTGCTAAAAAAACTTGGTTTGTGAAGAATTTTTTGACTTTTTGGTTTTTTTAGCTTTTTTTGTGAGAGAAGAGTGTAATGATTATGGATTGGATGTGATATTTTGTTTGTTGTGGTTAAAATAGCCTATTTTGTTTTTTTTGTGGCTAAAATAGTAAAAAAAAACTCTTGCCAAACAAAGCCAAAGTATCTAAATTTTGGTTTCAAAATAATTTATTGTCGATCAGATTTTAGGAGTTGCTTGGGATGACCTAAATAAGTACACTTTTTGTCTTTTTACGAAAAGATATGTAGAAAAGTAGAGAGGTGATGTGATGGAAAAAAGATAAAAAGATAAAAAGAGGGATTATTTTTGGATTACCAAACTTGGCTAATTTATATAAAAAATTTACCATGGAAATACTTAATAAGGCCAAGTTTGGCAACCTAAAAATAATTCATTTTTTTATCTTTTTTTCATCATATTATCTCATTATTTTTTTACACATCTTTTTATAAAAAAATAAAAAATATATTTATTTAAGCAATTCTAAACCATCCCTAAATTTCATAACGCGTTACCGATGAGACCGAGCTTCAATTAAAAAACAGCATAAAATCTTTATAAAAAGAGAGCGGGTTCTCTTGTGAAAACGAAGGGCAGTACACAATAATGGGGGTGTTTGGTGCAGCTTTTTTGAGCCTGCTTATGGCTTCTGGCTTTTAAAAAGTTATTTTGGACTGTTTGGTTAAACTTATTTCAAACAGCTTCTGATTCTAACAGCTTATTTTAAGTCAAAAAAGCTGATTCTGAGAAGCTGCTCACCCCCTGCTTCTGATTATCAGCTTCTGCTGTGGACATGTTAATTCATGGTTATACTCTTAAATTTTTTTATTTTTTATTTTTTTAAAAATAGAAAAAGACCCAAATGGACTATAAAATATTATTATTATTTTTTATGAAAAATGTAGACAAATAGTGAATAATAAAAAATAAAAATTAATTGAAAAAGCTACTTCACAGCTTATTTAACAAACACTACTCAGCAACTTAAATCTATAATCTAACAGTTATACCAAACAGATTAACAGCTTCTGATTAAAGTCATAATCTATAATCTGTTAAGCTATAAGCTATAATCTGTTTTAACAGCTACACCAAACAGCACCAATGTGGTGGTGTCCAAATTTGAATTGTATTGGTTAGAAAACTTTAAAATAATGCAGAGATTGACAAAATAATTATACCTTCCCAAAAAATTGTGGAGCCCACCTCATTAATTTAGATATGTAAAGTTGCACATTTTCTGGTCACAATTTCTATGCACAGCTTTTTCTGGGGCACATTTTGTGCTCACAATTGCTATGTCTATCTTTTTGCTGATTTATCGGGACAGAATAAAGTAGCTTTGCAGTCTATCTGATAATCTGAAAAGACGGTGATTTTGGATAATTTAAATAAATGTATTTTTTGACTTTTTACGAAATATGAATTAAAAAAATGAGTTAGACCTTTAAAAAGAGAGTTCTAATGGAGTATTAATTTGTCTTTTTCTTCCTTATGTTTTGTCTTTTACCTCATTGTTTTGTTTTGTTTTTATTTTTTATTTTTTTTATGTGCGCCAGCTCATGAGAGTTGCTGCAGTGCAGCTCTAATTAGAGCTCTATAGCATTGTTATATGAATTGAGTTTGAAATGATGCAGTAAAGAGGTGATGTAACTTAAATAAAATGATATAATTTAAATAAGATATTGACTTTTTGATTTTTTAATTTTTTAAAAATATTCCAAACAAAACCTAGGTAAATAATAAATACAACTTTGAGGTTGGTTTAGTAAAAAGAGTGAGACTGGGGTGACCCCCACCACAATTGTGATTGGTTCATTTTTTATTTTTATTTTTTAAAATCCACCTCTTACTGCCTCCCACGTGTATGGGGGACCCACTGGGGTGACCCCACCACAATTGTGATTGGTTCATTTTTTTTTTATTTTTAAAATCCACCTCTTACTGCCTCCCACGAGGGGGGGGGGGGGGGTTGGGGTGGGGTGCTGGGTGTCACTCTCAATTGGGGGTCTGGATCATCTATCGTTGGTTTAAAGTATAAATTATTCACTACAATTTAGAAAATTATAAATACCTTTTTATTGAAAAATTTTATTTAACAAAATTAATTAAAAAATAAAATTCATAACTATTTTTCTATATAATAATAAAATTATCTAAATTATTAATTAAAATATATTTTTAAGATCATTAAAAATTGTTAATTAATTTTATGATTTATTAATAAAAGTAGCAATTTGTTATAAAATTAGAAATTTTAAGGAGTGGAATGTAATTTTCATAATTATAGAGGGCAATTCGTATTTTAATCAAATCCGAGAAAGTGTATTTGGGTTGGTTTGGGAAGTGGGTTGGCTTTTTTGCTTTTTGACTTTTTTGGTTATTTTAGCCTGGGCTAAAAAGTTTGGTTTGGGAAGGGCTTTTTGACTTTTTTTGTAAGAGAAGAGTGTAATGATTATGGATTGGATGTGATATTTTGTTTATTGTGGCTAAAATAGCTTAGTTTGTCTTTTGTGGTTATTTTAGCCACAAATCTTCTTCCAAAAAACTAAAAGTTTTGCAGCAAAAGTAAAATAAAGTAGTGGAATGTCTCTTTTGTTAATTATACATTTTAATTAAAAAAATAAAAAATTATTATAAGGCCTTGTTTGGCATATATTAAAAAAGTTAAAAAATTACTATCCTATTTAAGTCACATCATCTTATATAAATCATATCACCTCTTTATTACATCACTTCAAATCCAACACATATTTCATAAAAAGTTAAAAAGTGTATTTATTTAAAACATCACAAACAACCCCTAAGTTATCACATTATTTTTTTTTGTATATTTTTTGCAAAAAATTAAAAAATTATTAAAATAATTTATTTCTAAACAAAACTTAAGGATAAGAAAAATTATTGATCACCTCTGCGACTTCTTAAGATTTAACTCACTCGTGTATGTTTAACTTTTTAAGGGAAGAGTTATGTTAACAATATCGAATAATTTATTAAAATTTTTACTAAATCTTTTATATAGGTGTGGAATTTATACATATGTAATTTAGTGTGGGTCTCACACTTATGTAAGAGGTTTAGTAAAAAATTTGATAAATTATTTGGTGTTCGTAGTATTTTCTTTAAGAGAAATTATTGATTGATTTAGAAATACCATGTGATTATATTTCTATCTAATCACAAATCACTATATCTCTCACCTTTCTCAACTACTTAACACAAAACCTTACCATTCCTATTAATCTTAAATATATATAAAGTAGCACGTGACGCTTCCCAACTAACCAATAACTTCTCTAATTTTTTTTAAAAATTTTTAGATACATTTAACATAAATATACTTAAAAAGTATAATATTCGTGAAAAAATCTTTTAAAAAATCACCAAATACCAAAAATACAAAATGAAAATGAAAATTCAATATATTTTTCGTATTCTTATGTATTTATTGATTTTTTAAAATATTTTTTTATAAATATTTTTTATTTTTTAAATACATCTAAATAAGGTGTATCTAAAAAAATTAAAAAGTTAATTAAAATTTTCAAAATATTCACTAAAAACAAAAACAAAAACAAAAAAAAATAAATTTAAAAAAATTAAAATCAAACCCATTTAATAATTCTCTAATGTGTTTTTTTTTTTTTTTGGACCAAATTCTCTGATGTGTTAGACTCGATAAGATGTAAAAAGTAAAACAAAAAAAATACGGATCCCAATAAAGTGACCGAGTGTATCATTATTATTATTATTAAAAAAATAGATATATAAATAAGTTATTTCACATGTTTATTATAAAGTATTTCAATATTTAAGGTAAATTATAAATACACTTATTGAAGTTTGATTAAAATATAAAACACTTTTGTAATTTTGAAAATTATATTCCATCCCTGAGATTTCTAATTTCATAACAAATCGCCCTTTTATTAATAAATCATTAAATCAATTAACATTTTTAATGATGTTAGAAATATGTTTCAATTAATAATTTAAGTAATTTTATTATTGTATAAGAAAATAATTATAAATTTTTTTTAGTTAATTCTGTTAAATAATTTTTTTTAAAAGGGAATATTTATAATTTTTTAAATTATAAAAAACAATTTATATACTTTAAGCAAACCTCAAAAAATATATTTATAATTTATCCTAGTATTTATAATGCATTTGTAGATAATTTCATTACTAGAAAATTTTATTATACTTATGTCAGGTTGAAATTAAAGTTCCCGCGTACTCTAAATAATGAGATATATGTTTAAGAAATTATCGAGACTCAGCAAGTAATTCGAAAGCCTTACTTTTGAATCAAACACCTGTTGATTGGCAAATTATATTATCAAGCGTAAATTATAAATATACTTTTGAAATTTGTTTAAATTACAGATTATTCCTTATAATTTAAAAAATTACAATTACCGTATTGTTAGAATTTTTTATTTAACAAAATTAACTAAAAAAATAAAATTCATAATTGCTCTCTTATATAATAATAAAATTATCTAAATTATTAATTAAAACATATATTTAATATCATTAAAAATTGTTAATTTTCTTGATGATTTATTAATAGAATGGACAATTTATTAAGAAATTAAAAATCTCAGGAGTGTAATGTAATTTAAAGAACCATAGGGGACAAACCGTATTTTAATCAAATATCAGGAGGTGTATTTGTAATTTATCCTATTATCAAATAATAAATAATTATTTTAAAAATTAACTTTTTATAAAAAATATGTAAAAAAATAAAATGAAAATATTTAGGGAGAGAGAGAGTACTAGGTGGATAAAGTTATCGGGTTGCAGATGTTGTGCAGGAGGAAGAGAGTGGAAATAAATACATTGAGCCGTTGTTGGGCAAGTTACTTTTTTAATTTTTTTATTAAAATAATTAATAAAAATGAAATAAATTAAAATAATTAATAATATAAAATATCACTTTTAATTTATAATCATTTATTTTTTCTCTTATAATCATCAAATTAATTACAAAAAAATTAACTATATTTTTAAACACAATTATTTTAAACATATTAAAATAATAAAAAAATTAAATAACTAATTAAAATAGTTATCTTTTCAAATAAGGCGAGAGTGGAGCATTATACATGCGTCATATTAGTGGAATGGGATATCACCTCACCTTAAGCATTTGTTTGTTTGGCAGATTAGATTGGATGGGATTATGAGTATGATGAAATTGATTGTGGAGATTATTAATGTGATGGTATTAATAGAGATGTAAAATAAAATATGTTTGTTTGTGTACTAGTGGGTTGATATTAGTTAATTAAGACTACATCTATAAAATTACTTAAAAACAATCCTCACAAATAATATATAGTTTTTTTGGTTTTGTAAAGTGAAAGACAAAATGATAGTCATCAATTTGTGTGAAGGGATTAGCTATCCCAACACTCCCATGAGAATGTTAATCCCACCATAGGAGGAGATTCATACTGAGGGCATGTTTGATTGTGTGGATTGGAGGATAAGATTGAGATTATTAATCTGTGGGCCCAATTATCCTATGTTTGTTTTAACATTTTGGTTTAGGATTATTAATCCAATGAATAATTAATTCAACAAATTTGTAGGATTATTAGTAATGGGGTAGGGGTGAGATTATTAATCCAATGGATATTAATTCAATTGGATAGTGAATACCACACTAATTTAATAAGATTATTAATACTTCACTATTAGTCTTATAAATCAAACATGACCTCATGGAATTATTAATCCTATGACATTTTGTTGCACACAACACATGAGTTTGGTGGGTCTGACGGATTAGTAATCCAATTCTCTCTCCCAAACTCTCAATCAAACACAACCTAAATGATGTGATATACTTATGACATAAAGCACTTTCTTGAGCATGACTATTCGATAATTCGAAAGTATAGTTACGTGGTAATTTATGGTAATATGATTAGTAGAAGGGTTGGAGTATTAATTATTTATGTTGAACAATTGAGGAATATAAAGGGACATAATAAATGATAATTAGTGAGATAGTACGGTCATGTATACTCTAAGATTATTATATAATTTTTCCTCTCCCGAGGGGCCGTTCTCCCCCGTGTTTTTATTTTTATTTTTATTTTTATAATTAAGCATTCTAAACCAATTTAGGAGCATCTCGAGTAATTTCAAAGTCTTAAAATTAATGGCTGACAATGACACAATTTATAATTTTTTTTTTTTTTCACAATCATCAAATCAATTACACAAAAAAAATCAACTATCATCCTACTAAACGCAATTTTTTATAACTAAATTAAATAATTAAAAAATCAAATAATTAATTAAAATAACTTATTCCCAAAATGACAAGCTCTTCCGTTCTCTCCTGTTATCTTGATGTGATGCCTCCCCCAATGGGGCTGCTCACTGACAAATTAAAAATATCTAACATATATTCAATCACAAATTGAGGAGATGAACTCAAAATTTTGTTTTATTATTTAATTTTTTAATTAATTAACATGAGATTAAAATTTAATTCAGAATTAAAAGTACTGTTTTAGTGTTTGTGCCTAATTTTATACTTTTAAAATAGGATAAATAATACTTTACCTTCTCAATTATAACAAATTATTTATAATCCTTCATTGAAAGTCAAAAGTCCATCACTAATTATATTATCAAAATGTTATTGTCATATTTTTGTTTGTATGGCTTTTTATATACATTTTTTTTTTTTTTATATGTTTAGCATTTTTCATCGAATAATTTTAAAGACCCAAAAAAATCATTAAAAAAAACACTAGCACAATAAGGCCAGTTGATGAAAATCATGTATGCACTTAGGTTTGTTAGTTTGCAAGGGATGTGCCATTGTCACAATAAAACTTAAGTACCACTAATTTGGTATCTCTAACCCACCACTAATGAGGTGGAAAAGGAAAAAAAAAAGAAAAAGACACAACACACACTGTGGTAGTGGGTGGGATCCACTGGCACATCATTAGTGATGGCACTAATTAATGTTCTCACTCATTTTCCTTACGTTGCAAATACTTAGATTTGGTGTGGGATTTGATTTTCTTAGTTTTCGTTTGGAAAAAGTTAATTTAGTCTAATTTTTTGACTTTTTAAAACTAAATTTAGTCTGATTAAATTAGTTCCATTTGGAAAGGGCTTTTGATTTTATTTTTTATTTTTGGTTTGGATGTGATGGTTATCAGAAAAAAATGAAATGATTATAATTTGAAGGTAACATTTTGTCTTATTGATTTATTTAGCTTATTTTGTTTTTTTATGGATTGTTTTGAGAAGATAGTTAAAAACTGATTTTTTGATTTTTTTTGACTTTTTTTGAACAAACATGTAAAAAATGTGAGAGGTGATGTGACCTAAAATGAATTAAAAATAGAGAAGTGGCTTTTAACTCACTTCTCAAAAGAGGCCTTAGTCAATTTAACTTTTTCCAAATGAGGCCTTAGTGATTTTTTGAATTTTGAATTTTTTTTATAAGGTGGAAAAAAATTAATTTATTTAGAAATACTTTTTTTAACAATTTTTTTTTTTTTTGCCTCAAATTCTCATTTTGCCCGTGTAGAGAATCAAGCTAGGTGGTACAAAATTCAGGGTGTGTTGGTATTTTTATATTGATATTTTGCAGCCTTTGGCAATTCATGCCAAATATTAGGTTTTATGTTGGATTTTTAATTTTTGGATTTTATTTATTATTTATTATTTATTTTTAGCATAAAAACCAACTTGAGGCCTAAGTCTCACATGTAAGACTCATCTTTTATTTTACATTTGTATCTATAATTTTTTTTTTGTATCTAATACCATTTGGTTGTCGAGTATATGTATTTTTTAATGTAAAATTAACTCAGTCATAAATTAAATAATTAGATGTGTTTGCTTGCAAAAATAACATAAGTAGAAATGTAAGCCTAATCTAAAATTGAGATATTCAGGAAAAAAAGAAAAAGAAAAAGAAAAAAAGTTCAGAGGTTCTCAGGTTCCATTCATGATTTTACAAATTTTAAAAATTAATTAATTTAATATTTTACTTATGCAGAAATCAACCTGTTTAAGCTTTATAAAAAGTAAAAAATAAAAGAGAGGTTAAGAGGCAAATATAAACATAGCATATATGGTGGTTGTTTGGGAAGTTACTATTTTAGTAGGCTATTTTAGTTTTTGACTATTTTAATAGATTAATTTGTTGTGTTTGGAAAGATAATTGAATTTTTTTACAGTTTGATGTGATATTTGTGAGAGAAAAAGTGAAATAATTATAGATTTAATGTGACATTTTATCTTATTAACTATTTTAATTTATTTCATCTTTTTATGAATTTCAATAGGGTTGTTTGGGATGTGCAATATAAGTGCACTTTTTGACTAAAAGAGTAGAGAAATAATTTACCCTCTAAACTTTTTCCAAATAGCATAAATTTTTTAATTTTTTTAATAATTTTTTTAACTTTTTAATTTTTATAAACTATCTCAAACAATGCCGTTGCCAAACACCCTTATGCTTAGAAATTCATAGAGACTTTACTTTTTCATTCAGACAAGTACTGTTGAGATTATTGAGACAATTACTGTAGAAGTGAAGTTAAACAGTCAAATGAATGATTATGGATAATTAGCACCAAAAAAAAGAAAAAATAAAAAAAGAGACGACAATCATTTTGACCAAATCATTAAGGGTGTTTAGTTTGTATTTTGAAACATATTTTTAGAAAAAAAATTCAAAAATATGTTTAGTTATAAATTTTCTCAAAAATATTTTAAAATTATTTATCTCTTTATCACATATCAATCAATCATTTTTTTTTTCCCCTCTTTTCTCCACTTAAAAAACATGATTGATAAGACAATGGCCCTGTTTGGTAGAGCTGTGGGAAAGTGCTTATAACTTATACCTTAACAGCTTATAGCTTATAACTATGAACATAAGCTGATTTCTGATTTATAAATTAAGCTTCTCCTGCCCCACTCAAAGAATAAGTTGATTTCTGACTTATAAAAAGCTATAAGCTGTATCATTAAGCTAAACCAAACACATCAAAATAACTTAAATTAAGCTAAAAGTTAAAATAAACTGAAATTAAGCTGTACCAAATAGGGCCAATATGACTTGCGTTTTGCCTCAAATTCTCATTTTGCCCTTGTAGAGAATCAAGCTAGGTGGTACAAAATTCAGGGTGTGTTGATATTTTTATATTGATATTTTGCAGCCTTTGGCAATTCATGCCAAATATTAGGTTTTATGTTGGATTTTTAATTTTTGGGTTTTATTTATTATTTTATTATTTATTTTTAGCATAAAAACCAACTTGAGGCCTAAGTCTCAAATGTAAGACTCATCTTTTATTTTACGTTTGTATCTAACTTTATAAAAATCTTTTGTATCTGATATCCCTTGGTTGTCGAGTATACGTATTTTTCAATGTAAAATTAACTCAGTCATAAATTAAATAATTAGATGTGTTTGTTTGCAAAAATAACATAACTAGAAATGTAAGCCTAATCTAAAATTGACATATTCAGGAGAAAAAAAAGAAAAAAGAAGTTTAGAGGTTCTCAGGTTCCATTCATGATTTTACAAATTTTAAAAATTAATTAATTGCCAAACTTCGAAATCCATAAAGATTTTACTTTTTCATTTAGACTAGTACTGTAGAGATTATTGAGACAATTACTATAGAAGTGAAGCTAAACAGTCAAATGAATGATTATGGATGTAATAGCGATTGGTAGCTCGAAAATAATAAGGCTTAAATGGCCCGAGTTCTTTGTACACCCCCATTTCTTTGTACAACTCATCTCTGTTTTCACTCTCACATTTCATTTCAAATTAAAAAAAAAAAAAAAACCAAGAGAACAAAGTAGTAAGAGTGAGAGTGAGAGAGGATATGCATTAGCGATTGGTAGCCCTGTTTAGAGAGCAGAGAGAGGAGTCGACTTATGTGTCGCCGACGAGGCTACTGCTGCTTTTGTGTGTGCCGACGGGTCATCCCTCTCATTCTCCACATTTGTGTTCCCTCATCCCTCTTATTCCCCACATCTCTCTCATCCCTCTCATCTCTGTGAAACCTTCCGATTGGTCGCTGATCGCGGGAAGGAGGACGAACGACGACAAAGGAGAATGAACACGACGAAGGAGGATGAACGACGGCCTGAGACAACGATTTATAGATTTCAACAACTCCTCACCCAAAATAATTTCATGAAATGGGATCCAAATTATTTACATTATTGGTCTTCCAGCAATGTATAACATGAGAAACAGAATACAACTCATGATTTTTTTTTTCCCCTTAGTTGAATAGTACATGTGTCCCTGGTAAAGAACAGCAGAAAAGAAGTAGACTACACATGAAACTACATCACTGGAAAATAGCATGCAAAGGAAAAGTTAAACCTGGACATTTGATTAATTAAATTATACTGCAATCAAATAGAAAAGAAAATTTCATGTCTTCACACTGCAAATTAATATTGTGTGTGATATTAATATATTCATGTTATTAATTTCAGTGTCTTGCAATACATATCATATATAAGATTCCAGGTAATCACCTGGATTCACCTTGAATGGCAGAGGAGAGCCATTCAAGCTTTGGTTTTTATCCTCAACATGAAGTAAGAGGGTTCCAGCTGAGGCTACAGTGAACTCAAAGTTGAGATAGCCAACAGTGTTTTTTGTATCGCTTATAGGCAGTAGAAAAGAGACGAGGAAAGGACAGCAGAGCAAAGAGATAGGGAGGAGAGAGGAAAAAGTGCTTTTCGGGCCTTTTTCGAGCCATCCCTTTCGAGCTACGAAGCAATTTTGTAAACCAAATACACCCTTAATGGTTTGGTCAAAATGATTGTTGTCTCTTTTTTACATTGGAAAATGTTTCAGTGCTCGAATGTTCAGGCTCGAATTGTGGCTCGAAACATAAACGAGAGAGAGAAGGAGAAAAGAGGAAGAGAGGGAGAGGGAGAGGAAGAGAAAGAGAGAAGCAAAGGGGAAGAGAGAGGAGATGAGGAAGAAGATGGCGGTGATGGGAGGAGAAGATGCAGCGGTGGAGAAGGCCGTCAACGGCGGTAGATCGAAGAGGATCGTCGCCCAGCCCAGCCCCGCCCAAGCCGCCGATCGTCGCCCAACCCAGCCCCGCCGCAGCCTCCGACCGCCGTCGCCCCTCCTCCGCCTCCTCCTCCCCCGAATATTCTGCCCCCTCCAGTCCTCCTCCTCCTCCTCCTTCCTCCTTCCTCCTCCTCCTCCTCTTCCTCCCTCCTTCCTCCTTCGTTCTTCTTCTGCACCTGGTCTTCGTTCTTCTGCAAAAAAAAAAAAAGATATAGAGAAGAAGATGGAGTTGAAACATAAGAAAAAGAAAAGAAAAAAAAAAAAAACAAAAAGGGGTCAAAACGACGTCGTTTTGACCCCTCGAGCCAATTCGAGCCAAGCACTTTCGAGCTCTGTAGCGGGTCCGTTTGGTTTATGTTTTAAAACATGTTTTTAGAAGAAAATTTTCAAAAACATGTTTGGCTATAAATTTTTTCAAAAATATTCTAAAATGACTTTTCTCTTTATTACACATCAATTAATCACTCACCTTTTCTCTCTCCTCTCTTCATCTCAATTACTTTTTATTTTACATACATCTACTCAATTACAATAAAATATCAAATCATTCCAAACTCCAAAATTATTTTTAAAATATACAACCAAACAAATCAAAAAAATTTCTAAACTTTCTCTCAAAAATTTTTTTTTTTTTAAAATTTATCTCAAAATACAAACCAAACACACCCTCAGACTTTTGTAATCGGGAATTCATCTTTGGTGAGTCACCATTTGCAGTCTCAAGAAGCTTCTCTAACATGCTTAGATGTGTGTGTGAGAGGGAGAAATGATGTCTGACGTACTTGCCATCAACTCTAAAGAGTTCATTTTCACCCTACTAAAGATTAAAAAAAAAAAATTAAAAATAAAAAATGATGTCAAGCATTAACAAGTAACTTGAATAACCCAATTTTTGTCAATTGTTGTGGGACAAAATTATAAGGATAAAAGTTAATCTCAAGAAGAAAAAAAAATTTTAAAAAAAATACAAAAGATTGCTATCAATTCATCACATTATGCACTATAACTTCAAATTAAAAAAAACAATGTTAAAGTATCTTAAAAATCTAGATTAAAATTACACGTATACAACAAACCAAGCAATGAAGGAACACTTAATGCTTTGCACAATATTGCCTTGGGATATTAGTTTCAAACCTTCAAACAAAATGTTTAAAAAAAAGAAAAGAAATGACGAAAGTTTACAGAAAAGATATACTCGGTTAACAATCTTGAATACATGCAACAAAAATTTCTTAAATACTAGATGCCGATAAATGTGTACAGAATTTGAACCACCATAAAAAGGTATTTGGCTATCCATCATATTAACAATCATTCAGCATTATAAATATATAAGATGAATGCATACCATTTTCGATTAAATAACTCCAACAAATACCTAAAATGAAGCATCATGAAGGGCCTGAGCAGCTACCATACAAACAAAACCACCACCTATGACGATGACTGAGGGTGAGGCACCATGTCTCCTTTCAATATTTGAATAGCAAGGAACTACAAAAAACAAAATGAACTTAGATTCTTATATTGGGCCCTGGAGCTTAACTGGCACAAATTGATAAATGGTTCAAATAATGGCAGAGTCAATGATTGGGCATGCTCACATTCAATGAACTAATGTCACTATCATAATATGCCTCCACATCTACTTCCAATCACATTCTAGCCAAGTATAGAAGTTAAAAATATCTTGGCCATCATTAAGACAAAACCAATTAACAAATACAATGATAGACAACATATTTTACACATATACTGGGCATATTACCTATCATTATTAAAAAATACAGGCAAGAAACAACTAGGTAGAGGCAATTATTGACCACAAACACAACAGAAGTAGCAAAGATAGTAATTTCTGTAACAGAATCGTGGGTGAATAAATATAAATGGAAAAAAAATGCTTTATTTCTTAAAATAGAAATCGATCAAAATAATCTCAGAAAAAGTATTGAAATTAATGTGTCATTATACCTAAGAGACATGCAATGCAAATAAAATTACAAAAGGTTTTTCAGTATCAATCTTGAGAATTGCTTCTATTCTGACATATCCTACCTCAATTTCCATTTAAAAAAAATAGAGTCCTTGCCTGAATGTTGAATCAAAGGCATGCAAATGTCATCGTTCACCGTTCCCCCTCTAGTTCTATGTTAAAGACTCCTTTTTTTACTTGTTTATTGCTCCCTTAATTTTATATGGATAAATTCTAAAATAACGATTAGCAACTACCCGTTGGATTACCTCATTGCAAAACCGATAGAAACCCATCCATTGGTTCATGTTTACGACCTTGTAATCAATTTGTGTCTGCATCCAGAGCAAAAAAACTCAAATGAGATAAATAAATGGGATTGGCTCCTATCTTGTGCATGCCTATAAGGTCCTTCACATCACCACTCAAAATATGCTGCATCATTGTATGTGAGTCTGATAAATGAAACAGTCGAGGGCTAAATTTCTGAGTTTAACTAAAAAACTAGCAAAGAGGAGCTAGCCCTATATGATATTCACTAATATGACAAATCCTAGAATCACAAGTCCAAAATTAAGGAAACTCTCACCAATACTCAAAAACAAACATTAGACCTAGAAGTCATAAGGTTTGTTCTCACTTCCTTTCACTGTTTTTCTATTTGTTGCCAGAGATTCACAAAAAAAGGAATATATGTAGCTACTACAACAATCATATAGCAGAATTCATAAGGTATATATTTCTTCTCGATTTTCCCCACCCTTTCCTCCCCTTCTTCCCTGTTTCAAGAAATGTTGATTCCGTGCACCATCTCCTTTATAAATTGTTCTAACTTCTCTTTGGTATTTGTTTTATCAAAATAGGGTTTTTTTTTTTTTCTTCCCCTTAGGTCAGTCGCAAAAAAAATTTGATAATTTTTTTTTTTTGTAATTTCTAAAATATGAGTGAGAAATCTATATTTTTTTACAATGTATCAATAATTTGCCTATTTTGGGAAGTCACAATTTTAACCAAAAGACACTACAAAAAGTCAAGTGTTCTCTCTACTATTTTATACGTGTTTTCATAAAAACCAAAAAGCCAATTCCCAAAACAATCCTTACCTCCATTTTTCCGTAACAAAATACTTGACCTTCTCATAATGTGGAAGCGAGATTAATGCATGAATTTGGATGTGATGATCCAAACCCTAACCTCTCGCAATGGGCTAAAAGATGATAGTGGAGCATGCACCAACCAAAAATTCCAAAAACAAAAATGGAAAGCTAGCTGCAATGTTTAAAATGGGCCAGAAAGTAGGTATGGTCAACTCTACTTCAGTCATTCAATGTCTGATTCATCAATTCTATATTGCTCTAATAGGCTTCATCAAATGTCATTTATGTTCATAAAAAAAAACTCAGTTATAGGGCTGGTTTGGCAATTGCTTTTTTTACTTCTTTAGGATAAAGTTGTTGCTACAAAAGTTGATGTGTTTGGTAAAAGCTAAAAAGTCTCTTAGCTACTTCTTTCTTTTCAATTGTTAGCTTTTTAAGCCGAAAAGCAAGCTTTATTATTGGCTTAAACAGCCAAAAAGTTACTTTTTTAGTCTAAAAAATAGAGCCTTAATATGATGTTTATAAAACAAGGCCCTAGCTAGCAGCATGTCATAAGGAAAGAGGGGGAAAAACGCTACAAAACCAAAATATATTCCCATCAGTCATTCTAATATGAGGACATTTCAACCCTAGCTCACTCCTCCCTTCGTTCTGAATAGTGATTATTTTATGAGTTTTTCTAATATAAAACATTCATTGTTTAAAGGCCTCCAGTTGCATTGTTTAAATCCAATTCCTCAAGTGCTTCAATTAAACTAGGCAATGGGATGAGTTGCACACTGGATGAGTATGTAGTATGCATCACCTGTATTTGTTCTATTTCTATTTGTAGAGTTGAGATGTCAAATACCTAATGGTATTTGAAAGAGTGGTAGATGATTTGAAGCCGTGAGGATTCAAAATAAGGGTTTACAATTTAACAATTATTTGTAGATTCAAAATAGGCGTGTGAGGCCTAACGCACTTGGAGGCATTTCTAAACGTCTTCTATTACAAAACAGCGTTGCTTTAATTAAATAAATATGCGACGTTTCTAAAACGCCGCTAAATATTAAGAAAAGTGGCGTTTAAAAAAGCGTCGTTAAAGAAACGTTGCCGAAATCTGTATTTCCTGTAGTGAATGGCGAAACATATTATAGCCCAGTTGATTGGAACACAATGCCTAGTGTGGTTTGGGTTGGATAGAGTAATTAGCAGCAGAATGATTGTCACGACCCAAACCCGCCCCCATGGGTTTAGTATCGTAACTGACCAGTAATCCTTGGATTACCAAAGGCCTCTTGACAGATTAATATAAAGTTAGGGGCTGCAGAAGCAAATATAAAATATACGAAGTCCATTGAGCTGTGAAGACATATATGATACGCATCATTTAAAACTTTTATTAACTTATGAGTGATGTTGAGAGATTTAACCTTTACATATCACTCATAGTGGTGTATCAACAGAAATCTTGTCCAAAAACTTAACAACAAACAAGGTCTAACATGATTACACAAAAACAGCCACAAATCTTGACTTCATTCGGAACCTCCTTGGGAGGCACAAATGTTGGATTACAAAAACTGAAACATAGGCCGTCAACTCTGGGCCTGGTCACGTATCTGCTCACTTACATACATAATATAAATAGTGAGCTACAACCCAGTGAATAATAACAGAGTAAAGACTTTAATGAATGATACCCATAACATATTTCAAGTCTCATAGTGAATCAGAATCATAATCAGATAACAGAACAGAATCATAATCTTGTTCATATTCAAATCATGTGTGGTACATCCATTAACACAAACATGTCTCTTTGGTCAAGCATATCAAGTTCCATAAAGGAACCTCCGGTACCGGGTAACATATCCCATACATTGGTCACGGTATTGTTTCCCCCGGGTTAGGGCCTGTGCCATGGTATTATTTCCTCCGGGCGAGGGCCTAGGCCACGGTATTGTTTCCCCCGGGCGAGGGCCTGGGCCACGGTATTATCCCCCAGGTTAGGGCCTCATGACTATAAGCCACAGTATTATGTCCCCTGGGCGAGGGCCTTTGCTAAGGATACCACAATTACGTTTCAAAGAAAATTGGACAATCATTCATTCATACAAAACATAGCATTTCAGAAAACTTATCATTTCATATCATCAGAAAATAATTAAAGTTAAACATAACTTTATAGAGTTATTACTCATAGATAATTGGTAGCTCCAATTAGATGGCAAAGTGGGCAACTCACTTATCTTGAGGCGCGTGACCTACATAACATGGCAGATTCATACATTGAAACACACGCTTGATTGTACATAACTTATTTCGTTGTTCTTAGTGTGTTTCTAGCCTTTAACCTTACTATGGAGTCTTAATCATGGCCTAGGAATGCCTAGGATGGAATGAGGATGCAAACATATACTTGGAACACTTAGCTAAAATTTTGCTAAAATAGGGGTCTCGCTCGAGCGGACATGCCAAATGTAAGTGGTCGCTCGAGCGTGGACTTCTTCGCTCGAGCGGTATGCAAAATGTGAAAAAGTTCTGGTTGCATGAAATCTATGCTCGACACTCGCTTGACGCTGGCTCGAGCGTGAGACACAGTCCCTCGCTCGAGCGCAAGTCTTGTCGCTCCAACGTGCTTCTAAACATGCAAATTCCTGAGAGCATGCAATTTACGCTCGAGCCAGCCTTTTGTTGCTCGAGTGGAAGTATGAAAATAAGGACGGTCGCTCGAGTGTAAAATCCTTCGCTCGAGCGTGGAAGCAAAATTCTGGGTTTTCCAGATTTGCTCCCAAGCTTCAAAACATGAATTTAACACCCCAAAACTCGTCCTCTTGGGTCAAAATTCTGGAAAACGTTTCGAAATTCACAAAACATCATGATTTAAAGATCATTTCATGAAATCAAGGCCCAAAAGTATGCCAATTGTGCAAAATTCCAACATAAACTTTATGAATGTTCCAAGAACACAACATGCATGAATTCTCTTGAACTCAACCTCTTCAAAACATGATCAAACTTGGCAACTTGCTAGAAAACATGATGAATTTCCAAAATATAAGTCAGATGAACACGTGAATGAAAGAATTCTTTGAAATCATGCTCAATTTGTGAAGAAATGCACATGTATGAATGGTATGGCCTAATTCTTCTTAATTCTAATGCAATTCTCTCATGAATTCACCTAATCCTCTTGAAGTCTTGTAGAGTCTAACTCAATTACACAATTAAGGGTTTGATTCCTTATCTAGAGGCTTGAATTCCCAAGAGATGAAGTTAAAACTCTCAAATCTTTTTCAAATGGCAACAATTCCTAGCAATCCCTTGATTTGAGCCCAAATTCTCTTCTCTCTCTCTCTCTCTCTCTCTCTCTCTCTCTCTCTCTCTCTCTCGTTTGGTGCTAAAAGATGGAAGTTGATGGTGTCAAAAACATGTATTAAGGTGTAGAAGTGGTCTTGTGTAAGCCCACTTAATGGCAATCAAGTAAATAACTTAAGCTAAATTAAGTAGCATTTTTTTATTTTAATTTAATCGTTCCAAATCGAATTTTGATTAAACTTACCATAAAATTCTATAATTCCGAATTAACATATAAATCCAGTCAATTTCTGAATCGGATGCCGATAAGACCTTCAATTTGCAAATCAAAACTAAAACATGAACAGATCTTTTCTATGTCAAACAGATATAAACACAAAATGATGCAATGCACATATAATTGACTCAGGATTCCTTTTTAACTACTTATTTGGCATACTTAAACATGAATTATCGTTAATCATAGGTCGGGGTTGTTACAATGATCAAATATTTGGATGGCAAATATTATTTTGAATTTGAGATGACATTAAAATTGGAGAGTGAATTAACAACACATACCAGATGAACAAGACCTTTATTGGTGATCCCTGACATACCCCATAGGGATATGGAAGTCAGGCTGTTGACACATTTTGCTGCAGAAATTTGGTATAGTCTAATGTCTGTTATTTGGTAACCCCATCAGCTCCTTGAACTGAAAATACAACACCACAAATATTGATAAGGATTTGAATCAGTTAAAATTTTAAAATCTTGATACAAAATACAAATAGATGACTACACACAAATTCTACATCATTTGTATATTGCAGAAACTTATCAAGGAACTAACTATATCTATAGCTGAATTTAATAACAAAGTCTATATGTTGTAACAAAACTAAACAACTTAATTTCTTGCAAATTTCTATTTTAATGAGAATATATGCAAAAAAAAAAAAAAAGAAAAAAAAAAGAAACTAAAATGAACCAACACCATCATATTTCAATATATCAAACTTTTATTGACACCACAATTATTTCATCCACTAGAAAGTATGCAAATTAGATTGAAGCAAAGACTTGTTAAACCAATTAGATATGTAACAATTCGAAAATTTAAGTTGTTCCTTAAATTTTATACTAAATAATAATAAATACAGAATCTAATTTGATATTGGATTATTAAATATGGGATTAATTATGGATTATTATTTGGGGTCAAATTAACAGAAATATAAAATTATAATACTAGTTGGGCCAAATTAAAGTTAAAGATAGTAAATAAATAACTATAAAAGTCAGAGTAAATAATAATAATAATAATAATAATAATAATAATAATAATAATAATAATAATAATGAGTGTGGTAGTAAAATAAATAATTAATTTACTGTTAGTATATGGTAGAATGTAATTTAATTAGAAATTAATTTATTTATATACTTATATTAAAAAATTAAGTCAAAGAGTAATTATCTTAAATAATAAATAAAGATAAGAACGAATCTGTGATCAAATCTGAGAGGGATTTGAACTGCCACGTTAGATTTAGTGGCTTTCACCTCCCTATAAATAGGAAGAGGTGATCACTGGGTGCAAAAGAAAAAGAAAAGAAAGAAGGGAGAAAGAAAGGAAGGAAAAGAAGAGAGAAAGGAAGGGGAAGAATGGAAGAAAAGGAAGAAAAAAATAATGGAAGCTGAGGGGATTTTTGATAGTGGAGAGAAAGAATGAGGTATTAAAGTTAAGGTGAGTTATATTATTCCTTGAATTACCATAATATATTTTACGTATGTTTTAACTTACCATAATTTATTTTATACAAGTTATGTTTTCTAAATTATTATAAATTATATTAATATTTCAATTACGTGGATTATTTTCTAAACCCTATTTGTTAAAATGAAACCCATGGATGTGTTTGTTTATATTTTAAAGAATATTTGACTATAACCTTATAAACAATTATGTTTTGTAATTACCACCATGGGAGTCCCACGCCTTGGGGGACTTAAATAACTATTGACTTCTGTTTGGTCACTTTGTGGCCCTCTGTTGTCATGGATCTATTGACCCTCTGATTTCTGGTGTGGAGTAAAGTGCTGTACGGAGCTAAGTGCTACACTGTTATGGGAGCCACCTCTAGAGTTCGTACGAGCCACCTCTTGAATCCGTACCTTTGTTCTGACTGTCACTCCTATGACCTCTGTTCTGTTCTGTTCGGTACCATGGTTAGGGTTATTTATTTACATAATTTCATTTTTGCTACTTAAAGAATTATTTTTTCGGACTAAGTTACCTTAAATATTTTAGTTACATAACTATCCATGGTTATTTCGTGTCCCTTATACTCTTGGTATAATACTTCTCACTCTGCCATGTGCTTATAGCTGTTTACCAATTTTCAGGAAATAATGCTATTCAGAAATAGCTTTTGGAAAGTCTTAGACGCGGGGTTACGGCATAGACACACACAACACTTTTATGATATGTTTATATGTAAATATCAGTCTTTTTGGTCAATAAATTTTGTTATAAAAATAGAAGCTCCAATGATTAATTTGGTATCCTCACTTGAATATTATTTTTGCTCGCGTTTATTAATTTGTTTAAGAATTGGCCGGAGGTAATCTCAGTTACTGGCCATCACGATACTTAACTCTTGGGTACGGGGAGCGGGTCATGACAAGATAACCCCCCAAATTTTTTCAAAATAAGACTAAACCTTCAATTAGAAAGGAGGATAAACAAAATTAAAGAGTTCATCTTCAGCTAATCAAAAGTAATAAAACATAATATATATATATAGAGGGGGGGTTTTACATGTTGAGCTCTTTGAGGTTGTAAGCATGGAGAACGAGGCAAGTGGTGGAATCATCGTCCATTTTCCAACCAGTAAAGCTAAGTCTCTCTCTCTAAGCTAGAGATTGCTTCACCGCTTGCTTCCATTTTTTGCATACCCCACTCACCCTTTTATTTTTCACACACACACACATACATAAATACACATACCATAACATAAATACACTCCTCCTATGAAAAAAAATTCACAAGGGAAGAGAGAGGAACAAATCCTACTGGTAAAAACCTCAATTAAATCTTTTCATACTGTTAGAATAGTAGAGAGAGAGATAGAAAATAATATGTATTGTATTCAATGAATTGTATATAATGATAGAAGGCCTTTATATATAGGCTGAGAAAGAGTATCCTACTAGAAATCTAACTATGAGAAAGAGTATCCTATAAGAGACCTAACTATGGCAATATCTAATATATCTAGGAAATCAATACCTAATATATGTAGGAATATATACCATATATACATTAACATCTCCTCTCAAACTCAAGGAGCATAAACATTTTGAGTTTGGAAAGAAAAACTAAAACATGAAATAAAATAAAAGGCAAATAGATTGCAAAATCCGAACGGGAGCACAAGGGCGCTTAGATCAGAGGCCGAAACTAATGCCGGAAGACAGTTTATGGTCATGTCGGACCATTGTAGGAACAGGCTGAAACTAATGTCAGGACAGTTTAAGGTTGTGTCAGACCGATATAGAAACTGGTTGGAACTAATGCTGAGAGGCAGTTTATGGTCGTATCAGACCATTGTATGAATTGGCTGGAACTAATGTTAGGACAGTTTAAAAGGGTCATGCCGGACCGATGAAGGAGCTAACCGGAATCAATGTCGGGACAGTTTAAAGGAGTCATGTCGGACCAATGTAAGAGTTAATTAGAATCATTATCAGGACAGTTTAAAGGGGTCATGCCGGACCGATGTAGAGAACTGGATGTTGAACTAGCAAGCATGGCACAAACATAACTTATGACGTGGTGCTGAACGATAATGGCAATAGATAACTGAGTGTGCCAGAAGGCGGCTTGGATTGTGCACCAAAGGGGGCAGCTTGGGTTGTGCGCTAGAGGGGGTAGCTTGGATTGTGCGCTTGAAAGAAATATTGAGAGAGTGATTGAAAGAGCTACAATGCTCTGTAATTCAATATTATTCGGAAACCAAATGGGAGCTCCATTATATAGGAGTTGTACAAAGCAACATTATGATAAAAAGCAGGCCATGCGGCAGAAAGCAAAGGCCATGCGGCTGCCTAAAGCAACCGAAAGAGAAAAGATAAAGAAAAGAAAAAGGAGAAGAATCCTATCATCAGCTGTATACATATTATATTAACTATACATTAACAATATATATTAATTATATAAGCATACAGCTGTTATTATAATATTAACAATACAATAGCTTGATTACCAACACTCCCCCTCAAGCTATGTTGTAGATGTTAATCATTCCCAATTTTTCCGTCAGATCTTCGAAGGTAACTCGAGCAAGAGCTTTTGTGAGAATGCCCGCTTTTTGACAGTTTGTTGGAGTGTAGCTGACTTGAAAAACTCCTTCTTCAATCTTTTCCTTGATAAAGTGTCGATCTATCTCCACGTGTTTAGTTCGATCATGATGAACCGGATTCTTAGCGATACTGATAGCGGCTTGGTTGTCGCAGTATAAAACCATCGGATGCTCAGATGGAACCCGTAATTCTGCTAACAGCCTGTTCAACCAGATTCCCTCACAGATACCTAGTGCCATAGCACGAAATTCTGCCTCAGCATTACTACGGGCTACCACTGACTGTTTCTTGCTTCGCCATGTAACCGCGTTCCCCCAAACAAACGAACAATAGCCAGAAGTTGATCTTCGATCAGTCACTGAACCTGCCCAATCTGCATCTGAAAAAATCTCAATTTTTCTATTTGTTGTTCTTTGGAAGAAGAGACCTTTTCCCGGTGTCCTTTTTAGGTACCTCAATATTCTGGTCACAGCAGTCATGTGTTTGTCGGTTGGATTATTCATGAATTGATTGACCACACTAACAGAGAAGCCGATGTCTGGCCTTGTATGAGAAAGATAAATGAGTTTTCCCACAAGACGTTGATATCTCCCTTTATCACTTGGTGCACTACCGTCACTGTCTTCCAGTTTGATAGTTGTGTCCATAGGTGTTTCTGCTGGCTTGCATCCTAGCATCCCTGTTTCATTCAGTAAGTCTAGAACGTATTTACGTTGTGAGACTGCTATACCTTTCTTTGACCGAGCAATCTCCATTCCAAGAAAGTACTTAAGGTTTCCAAGATCTTTAATTTCAAATTCCTTTGTTAGGAATTTTTTAAGTAAGCCAATTTCCTCTTCATGATCACCTGTTAAAATTATGTCATCCACATAAACAATGATAATTTCCAATTTCCCTCTTAGGGAGTGCTTCACAAATAATGTATGATCGGATTGACTTTGAACAAAACCGTACCCTTTCACTGCCTTAGTGAATTGTTCAAACCAGGCCCTGGGAGATTGTTTGAGGCCATATAAGGATTTTCGGAGTCTGCAAACTTTGTTGAAAATTGATGTCGTCTCAAGTCCAGCAGGAATGTCCATGTAAACTTCTTCCTCTAAGTCACCATTGAGGAAGGCATTTTTCACATCAAGTTGGTGAAGTGACCAATCGAGATTAGCTGCCAAGGATAAAAGTACACGAACAGTGTTGAGCTTGGCAACTGGAGCAAAGGTTTCTTGATAGTCAATGCCATAGGATTGGGAGAATCCTTTGGCGACCAACCGAGCTTTATATCGTTCTACATTACCATCTGCCTTGTGCTTTACTGTGAAAATCCACTTACACCCAACTGGTTTCTTACCTCTTGGAAGATCAGTAATTGCCCAAGTGCCATTCTTTTCCAGAGCTCGAACTTCCTCATTGACTGCCGCTTTCCACTTCGGATACTTGAAAGCTTCCTGAATATTCCGAGGAATGGGTATCTCCGTGATGCTAGAAGTGAAGGCACGAAACGAAGGTGATAGCTTATCATAAGAAATAAAGTTCCCAATGGGATGCTGAGTACATGATCTAACTCCTTTTCTCCAAGCCATGGGCATATTAAGAATACTATTTTCTAACTCAAAATCATCAGTACTATCTGTGGGACGAATATTGTCACCTGGAATGTTGCTTGGATTAGAACCCGGTTCAGCCTCATGGGATTGTTGAGAAAGTGCTCCTTCCTCCGTTTCCTCTTGGATGTGCTCATTATCCCGCAAGTCAACAATGAACTCGGAATTTTCGGCAGGTAAAGATTGATTCAATGACTCAGGAGGTGTAGGATTTTTGGTGGTGATGGATGGCTCACTAAATGACTCAAGGGTCCACAATTGAGATTCCTGGGTTGGAGTCTCCCCCTGAATAACAATTTTAGGGTAGTAAGACTGGGTTTCAAAAAAGGTGACATCCATGGAATTGTAGAATTTCCTTGTGACTGGAGAGTAACACTTATACCGTTTTTGATGTGACGAATACCCAATGAAGATACACTTGAGTGACCTGGGATCAAGTTTACTTCGATACTGTTGATGGATATGAACAAAGACAGAGCACCCGAAAATTTTTGGTGGGATGGTGGAGATGAGGCGAGTAGTTGGAAAGGATTTTAGGAGAAGTTGACAAGGAGTTTGGAATTATAGTACCCTGGATGGCATCCTATTGATAAGGTAGGCTGCTGTAAGAACAGCTTCCCCCCAGAGGAATTGTGGAACATTTGTGGAAAACATTAGCGATCTAGCAACATCTAACAAATGCCTATTTTTCCGTTCGGCGATGCCGTTTTGTTGTGGGGTGTCAACACATGAACTTAAGTGAACTATCCCTTCTTTTGCTAAAAAGTCTCCTAGAATGGAGTTGAAATAGTCCCGAGCATTATCAGACTTTAGAATTTGGATTTTTGACTGAAATTGTGTCTGAATCATAATTTGAAAATTTTTGAAGATTTGACTTGTTTCAAATTTGTCTTTCATGAGGAAGACCCAGGTTAATCGAGTATGATCATCTATGAATGAGACAAACCACCTAGTGCCAGTTTTATTTTTTATTCTTGATGGACCCCAGATATCACTATGAATTAGTGAGAATGGACGAGATGCTTTATAGGATTGAATGGGAAAATGGGACTGTACATGCTTAGACAATTGACAAATTTCACAATCAAAAAGTTTTGGAGTTTTAAATAATGAAGGAAATAAATGCTTGAGATACATAACATTAGGATGACCTAATCGATAGTGCCACAACATAATTGCTCTATCGTTATTTGGACATGAAACTGAAAAAGAACTACCACGAATTGCCGTTTGAGGTTGTTCCTGTGGATAGTGGCATTCCTTAAGGATGTAGAGTCCAGAGCATTCCTCAGCATTGCCAATCGTCTTCCCCGAATCCAAATCCTGAAATTCACAATGAGTGGAGAAAAAATTAGTAACACACCTCTTTTCCTTAGTGAGTTTACTAATTGACAGTAAATTACAGTCCAAGTCAGGAACAAGGAGAACAGAGTTGAGAATAAGATTCCTAGACAGCACAATTGAACCTGTACCGGCAACCTTTGATAGTGAACCATCTGCTATTCGGACCGTTAAATTATTTTGACATGAGCTATATGTATCAAAAAT
This sequence comes from Camellia granthamiana, assembly GCA_036172215.1. Classification (NCBI taxonomy): domain Eukaryota; kingdom Viridiplantae; phylum Streptophyta; class Magnoliopsida; order Ericales; family Theaceae; genus Camellia; species Camellia granthamiana. The sequence goes on along the minus strand of CM069913.1, from coordinate 10,101,862 downwards.
TGTTGCATCTCCCGTCATATGATCAGATGCTCCTGAGTCCACAATCCAAGGTTTTTTACGTTTCTTACCAACAGTAAAGGCGTTCAAAGAATTACCTTTGTGAGCCAAGGTTCCGGATCCAATGATGTGGTTGGAAGACGAACCAAATTGTGACTGTAGTAGTTTCTGGAGCATCTCCATTTGCTCCTTGGTGAAAGGGCTTGCTTTAGGTTGTGGTGATAGTTCATTTGTACCTACATGATTACCTCGTCCTTCTTTCTCAAGAGGCTGACGTGGCTTCCAATCTGCTGGCTTTCCATGAATCTTCCAGCAAGTTTCTCTCGAGTGACTCGGCTTTCTGCAATGATCACACCAAGGCCTACCTCCTTTCTTTTTCTGACGGTTGTCGATAGGAGCGAATTGAGTCTTAAGAGCCGAGCTTTCTGCCATATTCAGTTGTTGATGAGATCCCATCATGAGTTTTTTCCGACTTTCTTCGCGACAGACTTCAGAGAATGCCTCTCTAAGGCTAGATAGCGGTTTTACTCCCATAATTCTTCCTCTGATTTCATCAAGATTTGTGTTCAATCCTAACAAGAATTTAAACACACGCTTCCCTTCGACAATCTTTTTATACAACAAACCATCAGCAACACACTGCCAATTATGAACCTCAAACGTATCAAGTTGACGCCATAGACGAGTAAGGGTATTGAAATATTCAGTTATCGTAAGATTGTCTTGACGTAAATCGTGGAGGGAGCTTTCAAGCTGGATGATTTCAGATGTGTTTTCCTTGTCTGAAAACATTTCTTTTGCCATGTCCCAGATCTCTTTGGCAGTATCAAATGACTGAAAATTTTCGCCAATGTCAGTGGTCATAGAGTTGACAAGCCACGACATGACCATATTATTTTCAGCTATCCACCTTTTGTAGGTTGATGCTGTAGTTTCTGGTAGCGCCGAGGCTCCTGTGATGTAGTCATCTTTCTCCTTTCCCCGTATAAACATTACTATGGATTGAGACCATTGCAAATAATTTTGCCCATTCAGTTTATGGGCGGTGATCGGAAGATGAGAGGTTTCCATTTGATGAGAGGATGAAGATGATGAGATGATAATATCAGAAGAAGAGGAGGATGAGTTGGTAGTCATTCCAAAAGCTGGACCGTATTTAGGCATGAAATAGAAGGATATATTTGAGTAGAAGAGAGAGACAAAAAATTAAAATAGAAAAATTCGAATACTGACTGAAGAGGCGAAAATGAGGAGACAGGATTACACCTGCTCTGATACCATGAAAGAAATATTGAGAGAGTGATTGAAAGAGCTACAATGCTCTGTAATTCAATATTATTCGGAAACCAAATGGGAGCTCCATTATATAGGAGTTGTACAAAGCAACATTATGATAAAAAGCAGGCCATACGGCAGAAAGCAAAGGCCATGCGGCTGCCTAAAGCAACCGAAAGAGAAAAGATAAAGAAAAGAAAAAGGAGAAGAATCCTATCATCAGCTGTATACATATTATATTAACTATACATTAACAATATATATTAATTATATAAGCATACAGCTGTTATTATAATATTAACAATACAATAGCTTGATTACCAACATCGCTAAAGGGGGCAGCTTGGTGGTTTGCATGGTGTATAACACTGTTCACCATGATATAGGAATAAACCAACAGATAGAGGAAGAGATCACCACGAAGCGATACAAAACGAAAAACATGATAGCGAAATATATTAAGGTCCGGCGGGCGGCCAAGGCGAGGTTGCCGCTCGCTAGTGAAGTAAAATTACTAGGTTCTTAACCTAGCATTGATACCATGTTAGTATAGCGACCCCGGTCTTTTCCCTTTTGATTATTGTATCCGGGCTTAGGTTCCGTAGATTCTGTCATTATATAATTGTTGTTATTGTCCTTTAATTCCTTATTCTTAAGTTATAGGATGTGTTGGGCAGGTTTGTTTCAGGTTGGTTAGGTTCAGAAACCAAGTGTTGCTGTCCAGTTTTTGGGCTGGTCGCTCGAGCGAGGCTTTGGTCGCTCGAGCGAGGGTTGTGTTTGTGTCTGGTGGCTCGAGCCAGGGTTTCTTCGCTCGAGCGAGCGATTGCGTCTAGTATAGACCTGAAAGTTGTGTTTCCTCGCTCGAGCGAGCTTTCCTTCGCTCGAGCGAGCGAGGTGTATGTTTTCGAGTTCTTCGCTCGAGCGAGCTTTTCTTCGCTCGAGCGTGCTTCTGGGTTGCAGACCTGAAGCTTCGTATTGTTGGCTCGAGCGAGCTTTTCTTCGCTCGAGCGTGCTTCTGGGTTGCAGACCTGAAGCTTCGTATTGTTGGCTCGAGCGAGCTTTCCTTCGCTCGAGCGAGTATTTCTTGTGTCTGGTCGCTCGAGCGACCAAGTCTTCGCCCGAGCGAGCCTGTCAGGTTTAAATAGGCAGCAACGAGATTTTAAGCAGTTTTTGATCTCCTTTTTGTTCTAAACCCTAAGGTCCGACTTCTCTCTCTTCCTATTCAACTTTTCTCTTGGGTTTGATCTATTTAGGGTGGGTTTCTACCTTAGATCCTTTGTTAAAAAGCTAGTGTGGGTCGAGGGCTTCAGTTTAATCTGAACGATTTTGGATTTGGAGCACTTTGGAGTTTGGTTCTTCATCTCCATCTTCTTTTTGGGCTATTTCTTCGAGGTAGGGATTTCCTACTCCAATGTATACGTTTTGTTCTAAGTTCTGGCATTTTAATATGTTGGGGGTATTTTGGTAATTTTGGAAATAACTCTATAAATTAATTTGTATAATTAATTTAAGGAAAATTGGGGGAATTTAGCTAAATTCATAAAATTGAGGAATTTATTGATTAATTGGTGTAGTTGGATACTTTAAATTGCTCGCCTATTGAATTGTTTATTTATTTATTTCCAGTATAGAAATAACTGTTTTGGGCTATTGGTGGAGGATAGTCATGATTGTTGTAGATATTGCATATGGATTAGGGATAACTGGAACTAATCACATTGGTTAAGTCATTACTTTTGACTATTGAATTAATACGGAAAATTACATGTGTTGATTGAGCATTTGCATATGCATATTGTGTGGGAGGAGATAGGGGATGTACTCCACGGTTTAGGGGAAGATAGGGGATGGACCTCTAAACCGAATTTTTGTTTGGGAGGAGATAGGGGATGGACTCCATTAGCATCACTTTTATGTGTGCTAATTTATATTGAAGTGTTTTGTTGATACAGCATTAAAATGTGTATCAAAAAGGAAGTATGAAGTGTTTTGATATGAGCTGAGTCTCATTTGTGTTGTTGATATTGGAAGTAATGAGAAATTGATATATATATTCCACTGTTGTAAGTTTGGCCAGGTTCTGAGCCATATTGGTAATAATGAAAAGTGAAACATGTCATAGATAATGATATAGTGATTATCCTGTTTAACCATCTATTAAATGTTATTACTTTATTCAATGCTTATATTTGGTTTAGTATATTTCTACTGGGCTGTGGCTCACCCTATATGGGAACATCATTTTCAGGTTCAGGTGATAAGCAACCTCCAAAGACTTAGCTTGGAAGGATTTAGCTTATGGATTTCTGAAGACTATCTTTAGTTAGTTGTTTTTATTTGATAGTACATGTAAACATCCAAGCCTAGGGCTTTACTTGTATTTGAGATAGAACTCATGTTTTTGTGACCAAGTGTTGGCTTGGAAAGATGTAAGCCCGTAGGGCATTTAATTTGATGTTACATGTAATGCCTTTATTTGGTAATACTCTGATGAATTGTTTTCTCTATATATTGCATGTCAATGATATATATATATATGGGTTTTAATTTGAGGGCGTTACAGTTAGAATAGTAGAGAGAGAGATAGAAAATAATATGTATTGTATACAATGAATTGTATTGAATGATAGAAGGCATGTATATATAGGCTGAGAAAGAGTATCCTACTAAAAATCTAACTATGAGAAAGAGTATCCTATAAGAGACCTAACTATGGCAATACCTAATATCTCTAGGAAATCAATACTTAATATATGTAGGAATATATACCATATATACATTAACACATACAACTTCGAACTTTAAGGTTTCAAATTCCTATGGGAATTGCTAAGAAAGCAGAGGAATATGAAACCAAATATATTTTATACAAAAGAATCTTCATTAATCTTCAACAAGTGAAAAAACTAATTTCTCCCAAGTAATACCAAAGTTTTCAATAAGTGAAAAAACTCGAAACTAGGGTTTCGATTTCCAAAATTTTAATCGATGAAGAAGAGAGAATAGATATAGAAATTACCTTGAGAATACGAAGGTCGAGACTTCGCAAGTGTCTTCGATGAGAGAGAGATAGAGAGAGCAAGGATCAGAAAGAGAAAGAACGAACCTGAATCTAGAGCGAGAAAGACCCAATCGGCGACGGAGACGGAGATGGAGCACTATCTAAATAGTTGATTTGCTGTGTTTGTTGTATTTGAGAGAGGAGACCTAACTAACTACTATCAGTGTGCCTAAATAGAGTGGGTATACAAATATTTGAAAATATAAAATTTAATATATTTTTATATATATTATATTTTTTTTACAAATATTTTATTTTTTATCCAGATTAGGCATATCTAAAAGGTAAAAAAAAAAAAAAAAAAATTATTAAAAGAAGGAAAAATATCTAATCAAGATAATTTTGAAAAAAATAATTACAAATCAGTGAAAAGCAATATAAATATTAATAATTAAAATTACAAACTTTTTCACAAACATGCAATTTTTTTTTCCTAAGATTCCACTAGGTGCAATCATCTCTTAAAAGAATAAACTAAATTATAAAATAATGTATAAATTATTTTTTACGTTGTCCTCAATTATGAAAATTTAATATATAAATTATAAATTATAAAATAATGTATAATATATAAAAAAAAATTTAATAAAAGTTTTCACGACATGCTAATGTATGCTGTGTAAAATTATAATATTTTACAATATTAAGGGCATGTTTGGTAACGTTTACGTTTTCAGTTTATATTTACAAAAATTTTATAAACTAATTTTTGTTTATTTTTAGAAAAACATAAACTACAAACGTGTTTGGTTTAGACAAAATGTTTAAAAAAAATTTAAAATATAAAAAAGAGTGAGAAATGGCAAGTGGTGGCGGGTGGTGGTGGTGGGTGGTGGGTGGTGGTAGTGGGTGGGTGGTGGGTGATGGTGGTGGTGGTAGGCGGTGGTGGCGAGTGGGTAGCAGGTGGGTGGTGGGTGGTGGGTGGTGGTGGTGGTGGTGGGTGGTGGGTGGTAGTGGCGAGTGTGTGGCAGGTGAGTGGCGGGTGGTGGTGACGGGTGGGTGGTGGGTGATGGTGGTGGTGGCGGGTGGTGGGTGGTGGGTAGTAGTGGCAGATGGGTGGTGGGTGGTGGTGACGGGTGGGTGGGTGATGGTGGTGGTGGTGGCGGCGGCGGCGGGTGGTGCCCGGTGGGTGGTGAGTGATGGTGGTGGTTGCGGGTGGTGGTGGCAGGTGGGTGGTGGTGACGGGTGGGTGGTGGTTGATGGTGGTGGTGGTGGCAGGTGGGTGGTGGTGACGGGTGGGTGGTGGTTGATGGTGGTAGTGGTGGTGGCAGGTGGTGGGTGGTGGTGGTAGTGGGTGGCGGGTGGGTGGCAGGTGGGTGGTGGGTGGTGGTGGCGGGTGGGTGGTGGCAGGTGGGTGGTAAGTGGTGGTGACAGGTGGTGGTGAGGGGTGGGTGGTGGTGGCGGAAGACGGTGGTGGAAAATGGTGGCGGGTGGTGGCTAGTGTTGGGTGGTAAAAAAAAAAAACCTCAAAACTCAAAACGGAAACACATTTTTTGAGTTTATATTTTTTGGCTAAATTTATAAACTGAGACCACTGATTTATAAATAAAAAATTTACCAAACAAATTTTTATTTGAATTTTTAAAATTTTTGTAAATATAAACTGAAAACGTAAGTGTTACCAAACGGCACCTAATTGTATGTCGTTTTAAGTGCAAAGATTTTGCGACTTACTTTTGTATACTGTGAAAGTATGCATTTTTTACGATATGCTTTTGCATGTTATAAAAAAAATCAGATTGATTTTTTTTTTTTTTTTTTAGAAGTTTTCATGACATGTTAATACATGCCGTGTAAAGTTATAATATTTTACAACATGAAATATATGTCATCATAAGTGCAAATATTTTACGACATATTTTTTAAGTCATGAAAATATACATTTTTTACAGCATACTTTTGTATGCCATAAATATATGAATTAACGACTTACATGGTATGTATGTTGTTATTGAAAAACCATTAACGGCTTGCAAAAAAAAAAGGCCGTAGAATGTATTAATTGCTACATGCATTTAATTTATGCCGTAAAGTTAAAGCCGTAAATAGTTAGTTTTGTTGTAGTGGGTGAGATTTAATTTAGTATAGGGTTTATTTTAAAGTTGAGTTTCTCTCATATTGAAATCTAATATGACAAAACTTGCGGGCCTGTAGGGTTCAACATGAGTCTCGTTTTGATAATTCGAACCGTTTATTTTGTAGGGATCGCAATGTATATTATCCATGAAAAAAGTTAGAGTAGTTTGACAATTGTAATATTTTCATTTTATCGAATTTGTCTCCAAAAAATGGACAACAAATATATATTTGAAGTAAATCATCCATTTTTTTAGAGACAAAGGTGATAAAATTAAAAGGTTACGATTTTGAATCGCTTTAAAGTTTTTCATAAATAATATACATTACAAACCCTATAAATGAATGATTTGGATCATTAAAACAAGGCCTATGTTGGGTCTTATGAACCCCTCAAGTTTTATCATGTTGAGATTCCAACATGAGAGAAACTCAATCCTTACTTTAAAATACCAATCCAATCTTACGAGTTGTCCTCGTGCATTAAATTGCCTCATTCTTTCTCACTTTAAACGAAATTGTATACCAAAAATACTGGAGATCCCAAAATTTCTACCAAATGTCTTACATGGGTGTGGAAACCACATATGTGAGACATTTGGTAGAAATTTTAGTAAAACTTTTGAGGTCTGTAACATTACTCAATTGTACACCCACATCAGAAAACTATCTTTTTCTTTTTTTTTTTTGATGCAAATAAAAAAGAAATTTGAAAATGATTTTTCCCCCCCTCATATTTTTGAGTTAGAAAATATTTTCTAAACAAAAATCTTATTAATATCATCATTATCATGGCACCAAATAGACAGCCAAACTATAACAACTAGAAAAATCACTATCCGAAACCCTAACCCTATTTTACCCATAAGCCGGAAGATTTGTAAAAGATGATCTCTTAGTAGATTATAATGACCAAGTTGTTGAATTCTCGGAAGCCAAAGTGAATCTTCAACTCATGGAGTTTCTCAATGAAGGTCCTAAGGTTAAACTTCTCAACCATTTTGTTCCACGATATCGGGCCAACTAGCGCACCCATCACCAAGGACAGAATTAAGATTTTATCACTGGAAGAATTAAATGACAAATAATATTTTTTTCATTTCATATAGAAATACACATGTATATACGATATATAAATTATATATATACACATAAAAAGAATTCAATATTATAGAAACAATCTCTAATAAGATGACGATCTTTTTTTGGTAAAAAATAAAAAATAAATGCAAGATGTGAAAAGAATGAGTAATATATTTTTTATATTAAGAGATTATTTTATTTATGAAATAAGATATATATTTTTAGAAGTGTTATGACAAACAAAATTTTTTACAAAAATATGAGTCTATCTCTTATAATCTTCTCTTAATTCCATCCCTTCCCACCACTCTAATGGTACTGGTACAAGTCACTAGCCTCTGTTTAGGAAGTTGAGGTTGGAACTTTTTTGGTTAAAATAGTCACAAAAAAACAAAATATGTTTTTTAGTCCAATAAGACAAAACATTACATCCAACACATGACCAGTATATTCTTTCTCTTACAAAAAGTTAAAAAAGCCAAAAAGTCCTTCCCAAACGAGACTTTTTAACCCCAGACTAAAAAAATCAAAAAACCAAAAAGCCAAAAAACCAACCCACTTCCCAAACAAACCCTATCTTCGAATGTGGTAGTCTAGCCCTGTGCGTGCACACTTCGCATATTGTAAATGATGGATTCATACGAACTTGTTTATTTGAGTTTTGACTTACCCTCCCTCTTCCCATCAAGAGATGTCTCCTCGGTTTTCAAAGTGTCAGTCCTTAAAAACACCAGAGTTAAGGTCATCATGCGAAGGTTCGTATTCAATGCAGAAACAATATTAGGTTTAAAATTGAAAGTAAAAGTAAGGTCACGTGATGCAGGTGGTGACGTTAGCTATATGGAAGGCTCTGATTCGTGCCACCGCTCGAACAAAAAATCAAGGGAAGCTAAGGCCTTCCATGAAGGGCCTAGCGGTCAGCTTGCGAGGTAGGATAACCACCATTTCAGAGAATTCCTTAGAAAATTTTATATAACAACTCCAATTACATTCCAAGTAGAAGAAGAAGAAGAAGAAGAAGAAAGAAAGCAAAACCAATATGGAAGAGGTTCTTCTGCCTTAGTTGATAGTTATTTTAAAGGATACTGTTAGGAGAGCACTTGGAAGATGCTTAAAACTCTCAGATGGAGATGAGATTTTTTCAATAATGGTTGATTGCGTGAATGAAATAGGAAAAACAGTTGTGGATGAGAGAATGGATGTGTAGCTTGTGTGGTTTCTCATTTTATGACACTGATTTTGGTTGGAGAAAACCATTGTATGTGAGCTGGACAAGTAATATTAGCACAGAAAAGGTTGCTTTATTAGATTCAAAATGGGGAAATGGAATTGATGCTTGGTTTCCTTAAATGTAGCTTGTGTGGATATTGGAGAGCATTGATTTCCTCTTGAGTCCTCACTATGGATTAGTCTTTAGATTTTATTTAGAATAATATTATATATGCCCATTGTATACAAATTAGTGTATCTATTGATAATGTATCACAATTTAAGATGTTTTTTGCATTTGTAATTTGTATAACGAGTGGGATCAATAATAATGTTATAACTAATATTGATACACTAATTAGTACACAAATTAATATATGTAACACCACTGTTTTATTTATTTATTTATGAGTATTAATCTCCCCGAAGTCTTGAAAAATGTATTAAAATCTATAAATATTTTGATATTTTGGACTTGCCAGAGTCTTGAAAAATGTATTAAAATATATAAATATTTTGATATTCAAAAATGCTTCAGACTACTAAACCTTCATTACTAAACTAGCACTAATGACGTGGCTGCCAACGTGGAAAGATTGATGCAAACCTGCCCGTTTCTCTCTCTTTCTTATTCATTTCAAATTTCAAATTCACTTTCAGAATACATTTGAAGACTCTCTCTCTCTCTCTCTCTATTCTTCATTCTTTTCTCTGTTGTGCCTCTCTCGACGAGCTCCCCAACGAACGCAGCTTTCCAACCTCGGCGACGATCGAGTCTCTCTCCAACCTATATCAGTCCTCAGTCATGACGATCGGTGGACTGGTTTTTGTCGCTTCTCACGACGACAACGATCAAGTCACTCACGACGACTGAGTCTCTCTCCGTCTTTCCACCAGACTCGCTTCTCTCGACTCTCTGTGTTTTCTCAACATATCTTTCTACACAAGTCAGTTCTCTCTCTCTCTCTCTCTCCCTCTCTCTCTCTCTCTCTATTTATATATATATATGCGTATATTTGTTAAGATTTTTGTGACTCTGATTTTGATTTCATCTGTTTAAGAGGATTTTGATTTTGATTTTGATTTTGATTTTGATTTTGATTTTGATTTGCCCCAATTTTACGTTAGATGACTTTGATTTTGATTTTGATTTTGATTTTGATTTGCCCCAATTTTACATTAGATTAGTTATGGCGCTGTGACTGACCTTTAGTAAAGCCACTGCCAAAAAAAAAATGTAAAATATTATTTGCCTAAAAAATCTAAAATATATATTTGGTGGAGAATATATAAAAATCTTAAATCATCCTTCAAAGCCACTACCAAATCTTTCTTTCATCATGTATTCATTCATTCGAAACACATCAACAACAATATATATTTGGTGGAGAATATAAAGCAAAAACAATAATGATCATTCGAATTCAAAGAGGACTTGATATACTAATGATACGATGATTCGAAGGATGATTTAAAGCATGATCATGAGGCTTAAAGCTTAAATAGGTCATTAATCTTAATACTTTGTGTGTGTGTCAATTTCCGACCACACTGCCAAATTAGTACTTAGCTGGAGAGTACTGACAGAATAGATAAGTGCCGAACGACCTACAACAGAAAGAAGAGATTCCGGCGGTGGTTCGTCCACCCGGGGGCACTCCGATGATCAAGTCAGTTATCTCTCAAAGATAGAAAAAATGTTTAACTTACTATTCAGAATATAAATCGCGTACCTTAGATCCATGGGGGCGCCTCCCTTTTATAGCCAATACAGTCCTAGTCCCAATAGAAGCCTAGCTCCATGGGACTTAGGATTACTGCTAATCTTGGGCTCCCAATAGGATTGGGATAAACTCTCTAAGAGTCTTATCCTTACCCAAACTGAAGTCCTCTATCATTCTAGGACTCTTGTCCCATATCCGCTTATCCCGGATTCTGATATCTTCGGAGACAACTGTAACAACCCTCGTCACTGTTTACCGAATAAGCACTGATTACCGTTAAACTGAACTGATTATGACTGATAATTGAACCGAATAAATTACTGAACTGACTGACTGAAACTGGAACTGAATTGATTGTGTATATGTTAGTTAAATTGCATTCTATCTGTCTGATTGATTATTTATCTGTTCATGTTTTATGTTTAAATTGCTAATTGAAGGCCTTATCGGCGGCCGAACCGTAAATTGATTGATGATTTGGAACCATTAGAATTTATATAATTTTACGGTGTATTTGATCAAAATGTGATTTGGTATGATTAAATTAGATTAAATGTTGATATATTGCAAACCTTGGGTTAATTACGGAATTGCCACTTAGTGGCCCATTACCTCACACACTTAGAGGCTTGCATACACTTGACCAAAACATTTTGATCAGTTATCTTCTCACACCCAACCGACCAAGAAGAGAAGTGGAGAGAGAGTGGGAGATTTGGACTCAACCTTGGGGATTTAGCTTGAATCTTGAAGAATTGGGGTGTAGAATGTCAAGTTAAGCTTCCTCACCTTGTAGTTGGAACTCTAGGTAAGGAATTCATCCTCTTATTGTTGACATTGAGCTAAGTCTTGCATGGTTCATGCTTCATTATAGAGTTAATTCCTGTTTGAAGTTCAAACATGTTGAATTGGAACCCAATTGTTGCATGCATGTAAGTATTGTTGGATTTTGAGTTGAGTTCATGGCAAATTGTCACATGCATGTCCATGTTTTGAGAATAAACCATGTTTTCATCTTATTTTTGGAACAATTGGCTCCTTAGAACACCAAATTGAAGTTTGGAAATGATTTGAATCCATGCATGTTGCATGTTCATCTTGTTCTTGAAAAATGGTTTGAAATTGGGGTTGAATTAAACACCCTTGGGCTTTGATTTCTTAAATTGAGCTTTGAAACATGTTATTCCATGTGTTTGCAAGAGTTTTTCCAGAAAATAGCCCAAGAGGATCGAAAATATTGCTTTTGAACTTGGTTTTGAGCTTGGGACTCAAATCTGGAATTTCTAGATTTTGGTAGTCCGCTCGAGCGGGGGAAGTGTCGCTCGAGCGGGAAAATCGAGCTCCCAGCATCTTGCACTGCGCATCAGTCCGCTCGAGCGGAGTAGTGGGCGCTCGAGCGGAGGACTGGGTGACATGCTCGAGCGGGCGTCGAGCGGAGATTTCACCTATCCAGTACTTTTTGGTCCGCTCGAGCGGGGATGTTGCCGCTCGAGCGGGGACCTTTGTTTGCTTGTCCGCTCGAGCGGGGAAACCTGGCTCGAGCGGGACTCTGTTTCACTGAAAATTCTGCAAATGTTTTATGAATACATCTTTGCATCCTCATTCCATCCTAGGCATTCCTAGGCCTAGTTTTAGACATCTTAGTGAGGATATAGATGTAGAACACACCGAGGCATTATAGGGAGTTAATGTTTATCTTTCCCAACTGTGAAACTTAGAGTGTGTTCAATCTGTTAACTGTATAGGGTTGGCATTCTGAGGAACCGCGCTCTAGCCTACTGTAGCCCAATCTCTGTGAGTAACAATTGTGTAAAGATATGTTCAAATGATTATCTTCTGAAATACTGAACTGAACTGTTTACTGAATTGATATTGCTGACTGTACGAATGTATGTCCTATATTCTGAACTGTACTGTGGCATCCTTAGCAACTATTGTTTACTGTTACTGCTACTGTTTGAGAAATCTCTGCCATCGACGGTCTGTGAACGGATGGCCCCACCGACGGTCTATGAACGGGTGGATTTGTCTAATCGACTCGGTTCCCATGTTGGAACCACTACTGTTTACTGATTGATGGCCATCAATTATTGTTCGGTTCTTTTAAGACCTATCGTTTACTGTACTGCTATGCTAATGGATGTACCACATATCACTGAATGACAGATATACTGAATCAATGAACTGTTTTCATTACTGTAAGGACATTCATTCTTAACTCCTTTACGCATTGTGTTATTCACTGGGCTTTAGCTCACTGCTCATATATATATGTAGGTGTACAGGCACCGGATCAAAGCTAGAAGCGTCGGAGTAAACTCCAGTTTTGTCAAGCCAACCAATGTGCCTCACTGCGAGGTTCCGAGCCTATCATGCTAAGGCTTAGGGGTGTTTTAGTATTTCCTCTTTTTGCACTGTCTCACTGCTTTGTAATAACCGAATGGATGGTATCGACTGAATATTTACTGTACTGTTGAGTGGGGATTAAGTCCATATTTCACTGAATGACATGTATATATATATGTACTGTTCTGTAAATATGTATGAAAAATCTTTTTGGCATACAGACTGTCACAACTCATTGGACATTATTTTATTACTGTATTGGCTTCCGCCAGGCCCGGTACTCTGTTTTATTGTATTACTGTTAAGTAGGCCTTCGGTAATCTCGGATTACTGGCCGGTTACGGTGCTAAACCCATAGGGCCGGGTTTGGGTCGTGACAACAACCCCGGCCTATCCGAGATCACCTCGGCGTCATAATAAGGACACGTGGCACCTCGACTGACACTTCGGCGTCGCCTTGGCCCCGTGTTGGTACTCAGAAAATATATCCCCACAACTGCCCCCTATGTTCTATTACCTCGGCATCCTGAGGTGATGGAACCTATATCATTCCTTCCATTTAACTCGTCGGTAATCTCGTTTTATCATTCATTGCCGAAGTCATAACTTGTCGGCTCAGTATGACCAAGACCTATGGTCTGCTTCTATCAATGCCTTAGAACCATTAACTAGGGTTGTTCAATTTTCTCAGCCGAGATCATCCTCCCAGCCGACGTCTTTGCCTCTTTAAACGAAGAACTTCAAGAGTTCTATCATGCGTGTGAGCTGTTACGCACAATATTCTAACCGTTTTTGCCATGCGTCTTTCCTCTATTGAGCGGTTCCCGACATGCGCCATCAAATCGCATCACTCGTGCATGCGCCGTCCGACAGACACGTCGTCCAAGGAACATTCATTGAAGTTTTGCCGCCATTTCACGTTTTTGACAAAAACTTCTCCCTCTCTCCGTCTTTTCACTTTACACTACGGTTTTTGGAGCACCCAACTTCTTCTCTCTCTAACTTTTTCTTCCAAATCTGCCATTGCCGCCCTCGCAAAGCTTTCTGCAACCAGCTTCGCTCTCCCCCTTCGGCGAGGATTTTGCTGCACTTCTCCGGTTGCTACCACCATCTGATCTCGGCGACCCTAATCTTTCCCTGTAAGTCACTGTTCCTTCATTTCAATTTTTGTTCTTCCTCAAACTGTTATATCTGTATACTGTAATTGCAACGTCATTCACATCTGTGTTTTTCAAATCCAACCATGTATTCTGAGCATATTTATTTCATGATTTTGCTATTTGCCCAAACTGTTCTTTAATATACACACAATACCCATATACTTGTTCATTCTGCCACTATTCTTGGCCTTGCACCCTTGCACACACTCTGTCACAGTGTTCTTGATGATTCACCACTATTCTTGATTCTAAATCATTTCTCTTGTTTGTGTTTTCTGTAGTTTCTCCAAATTCTTGCCTTTAATCCCTATTTGCTTAGACTTAGGTTTGAGATTTGCCATAGAACACACGAATCTTAGGGAAAAACTGAAACAACCTTCACTTTGGATCGCAAAAAATCTTTACCCCAGCATTTGTTTAGGTTTTGCCGAGGTCTTCTGAGCCTTTACAAAACACTTTATTTCCAACTTATCCACCCTCTCCCTAAGCCGACGTCATGGATATGTGGAAACATCGGATAGATACCTGTAGACGCGCCCTTGGGCCTCACTACAGTTCAGGACTCAAATTTTGTCACGGTTCTTAATCTGAACCAAAGAGTCCAAATCCGGCCAATCGTTTTGAGAAAACAGATTTTTAGAAAGAAGTGCCAAACATGGACTGCTTTGCTAGATACAGAGTCGCCACCTAAATATTTTATTTTGGAAAATTTAGGAAACCCTGACTCGTTGCCTAAGGCCACGTGTCCGTTATCACCAAAGTTGTCTCGGCTCGGGAACTTGGGTACGATTCGGGAAGGTCACTTCGTGAGCACCCCCGCTCACTCGATCAAAGATCGGCCTCTACTAACCATGATATCTAGTTTTGAAAACATTATGCATTCTTATTCCGGTTATTAGCCTAGATTTACTATGTGATGCGCACAGCATACAAGTATAGACTGGGTCGCCTGAATTGGAACAAAACATTTCATGTTTGTTTTTGAAAACGGTTTGCTACTCGCAAGTAGGCTTAAAATGCAAATTTTTGCCACCCTCGGGTGGGCTTAGAAAAGATGGCTTTGCCACTATCTAGTGGGCTTAAAACTCACAGTGAATGAATTGTTCCAATCCAAATAACCCAACCTTCACCCACAGGCATTCAGGCAGATGTATCACATAAGCACATAGCCTCATGGTAAGCATGCTATCATGGCAGTCACTCACACACATGCAAGGATGCTAAAGCATAAAACTTACCGAGTACTCCAAGCCAAAACAGAAGTTAATTAGAAATCCATGCATGATTCTAATTATACAGAAATGCCTAATGCAACACATGCAGAAATGCAACTAAGATAGGCTCGGCTATTCTAAACATGGCATGTGAAATGCTACAACTAACAAGTATTCAACTTGGAATTGAAATACAATGCAGTTAGTATGATGCGCCGAGCCCGATGCATGCAAGACAGATGAATGAATGCAAACATGCTATCATACTGTATGCTAATTGAAACATGCCCTAATCTAACCATCATAAGCTGGTAAATAAAAAGGAGAAAGACGTTGGGTTGGAAGACATACATCACACGCACGCACACTTATTACAACATTGCCCTCGCTCGGGGGGTCCGAATAAATAATATACAGTCCCAAATAAATAATACAGTCCGAATAAATACAAAATCCTAATTAATTAACAAATTAAACTAGGAAAGATGTAAACTAGCATGCAAGCTAGGGACTGCCTCGACTCTGCTCTGGATGATGAATGATGCATCTTCGGGTTGCTTGGCACGAAAATCCATCGCGATGCCCCAATTAGCCTCTGTTTGCAATTGATGCCGGGATGCTGTGCAAGGCTTTTGAAAGTTACTGACTTCTGGTTTGCTGTAACAAAGAGTAGGAAAGGGGCATAGCAATGTATTTTCACATATGTATGCATGTCTCGATCCCCGTGCCACCAATCACGCATCTCAATGCATGATGGCCGAGGAGTCGAATTGCACGACTCAATGTGAAATGAATGCACATGAAAACACAACAAGACCGAGACTCCATCATGGTTAATCCGGAGTGTCGGTGACCGGGAATTGAGACACGTTCCGTCACTTGGAGTACGAAACGTCCCTCGTTTCCCGTGCTCGGGCTAACTCCTATCCCAAGCACAGTGCAATATGCATGATATGCATGGATGCAATCTAAGATACAACCTAACATGCACAATGCTATGAGATGGCATACACAATGCATAATGTAACATGGCATGCACAATGCTCTAACATACAACCTAGCACATGCAATGTAAAGGACTAAGATGGCATACATAATGCAATATGGGCTTACACTAACATGAGTGGACCTCAGCCACACTCACATCAGAGGCCATAAGATGAAAATGAGACACTTGAGATGAGTGCACGCATGCAGGCAAACCGAGGACCGATCCTAAGGCACGAATGCCACTCTAG
Source organism: Camellia granthamiana (assembly GCA_036172215.1). Taxonomy (NCBI): domain Eukaryota; kingdom Viridiplantae; phylum Streptophyta; class Magnoliopsida; order Ericales; family Theaceae; genus Camellia; species Camellia granthamiana. Next base: position 10,085,479 of record CM069913.1, on the reverse strand, counting down.
CAAAGCATGGCAAGGCGTGGAATATGGCATACAAACATGCAAATTTCAACACTAAAATATGATGCTAAACAGCCCTGAATCATGGCAATATGGCACCCGATGCATGAGACGAACCTCGAAACTCAAAACTAGGCATGCGCAATGACCTATAGCTATACAAAGCGTGCACTATTTGATCATGAAGCATGAAGACAGAGCCAAGACAATCCCAAAACATGAACTTTTCCAGTTTAAAGCATGGTCAAAAGATGTTAGCAAGATGACTTAAAAATGCATGCAACTTTGACTAGCAAACATGGTTTACATGGCAAGTACATGAAGCGTATGGAATCTCATCAAACCAGCAAAAATCAGTGAATAAAACATGCCAAAAAATGGCCAAATAACCACTGAAGTGAAGCCAACACATGCAAAAATGATGAGCTCCTTTAGAGGGCATACAAAGGGGTTATTAAGCACATGCATCAAGGACACTTAGCATAGCACAAAAAACTCTGAAAATCAAATATGATAGTCCCAAAACTCATCAAATTGACCCTAAAATGTGACCTTAAAACATGTAAAGAGGGGTCCCTTTGAAAGGCCAAAATGACCATCAAACAAGTCAAGGTGAGAGGGGGGCACCCCCCTCTGATTTGGAGGCTCAAAACAGTGTGTTAGCCACTAAAAATCCACTGGATTTCAGTGGCTAGAAGGCCAATCAAAGCATGCAACAAGAGCTTAGGTGTAAGGCTCAAAATATGAGACAATCAAGCATACAAGGAAGCATACAACCTCAAACAAAAATGGAACCTTAAACAAACTTGAAGATGAGATTAAAACAAGATATTTTTCAGTTTATGAAAACTCTAAAAAATGAACACAAGTAGGGCTAATCTATCATGCAAAATGGCCCTAAAAGAGAGATTAGAGACAAGGGGCAGTGGCTGGCCCCAAACAGAGGAGTGCCCTTCAACAAAGTTGAAGAGAGGCTCAAAAAAAGCCACTTTACAGTTTATGACAAAGTCCAAAACAGCTCACAAATAAGACTAATGTACCATGCGAAAATAGGCCTAAAAGAGGAATAAAGAGACAAGTGGTAGTAGAAGGCCTCAAACAGCAAAAGGTCCTTGATCAAACATGAAAAGGAGCTCAAAATATGACTACTCAAAGTTAGGGTCGGAGCCCAAAAATGCAAGCAACTATGGCTTAAAGATGAAGCAAGAAAAGACTAGAAAAGGGAATAAAAGGACTCACCCTTGTAGACCCAAACTTCAGCCACTTTTGGACCAAATTTGTGAGCTCTCAACCTCTGGAAATCAGCTTCAAAGGGCTGGAATGGAGTGTGGAGGTGTGGTGCTATGGGTTGTAGGGTAAATAATGCAAGAAACTTAGGGTTTGGAGGGTTGAAGGAGAGAGAGATGGAGGTTTTATGCAAGAGCTCCCAAACAAAATTTTGTAACCCCCTCAAATGCAGCTGGGGGTGCTAGTTATATAGGTAAAGGAGTGGAGGAAAGGGGGGAAAAATCAAATTCAAATTTTCCCCCCAAAAGACCCCCCCTGATACAGGATCTGGGGGGAAACAGAGGGCACAGCTGGAATGAACTCAGGGAGAGGAACATGGCCGGCCAGTTTCTAAGGTTCCAGGTGGCCGGCCGGCCACCTCCCCTGGCCGGCCGGCTAGGGTCAAAAGGGTCAATGAAATTGTTGGCCGGCCACCCCCTATTGGTGGCCTCCCATGTGTGCACAACACAGCTATGTAGAGAAAAACTGGAAAAAGTGAACCAGAAGAGAGAAAAGCTAGCTTTTTAGAGGGGTTCAAAAGGGTTAGGAATGATTGCTGGCCGGCCAAGACATATTGGTGGCCTCCCAGGTGTGTACAACACAAATATGTGGTTGAGGGTCAAAGAAAGTGGCCCGAGAATGGTCAACATCAGCTTTCTAGCGAGAAAAACGGGCGACGGAGAGCGATGAAGGAATAAAGTTGGCCTTCAAAACAATTGCTGGCCTCCCACCCTTCTATGACCTTTATAACAATGAAAATAAGGTCCTTGCCAAAAATGGACCAAAACCGATGCAAAACGAAGGTCCGGGGGCCAAAACACGCAGCCTGGGGCCCCGAAAACTGACGGTTAAGCACCGGAGGTGGCGTTTGACCACGAATTTGGCCTCTCAAGCCACAGTGTCCCTCAGAAGGGAGTAAATAAGATGTATGCCAAAAACCGGAGCAAACGGAGGTGGTTAAGCGGTCCCAAACCGAGGCACACGGCCGACGGCTCCGAAAATCGGGAACCGGGCTCTGAAATGGGAAAAATGGCCTACGACCACGAAACGTAGCCTACGGCCATTGAGAGATGATCTATGAGACCTCTCCCTCCCTTTGGGAAGAGAAAACAGAGAAAACGGGACCTGGTTCGCAAACCGAGACAGAGCACAAAAGAGTCCGGAAGTCCGAAAGCAAGGCTCGCAGCTGAGACTCTGAAACCTCAGAACGAGCACAATATGCATCATCATCGAGCGCTCAATCAGTGACGTCTGAGTCTTAAGGTCGGTCAAAAATGGGGTGTCTACAGTTGCCCCTCTTTGACAGAACTCGGAAGTCAAGAAGTGACGGGAGTGAATGTCAAAGCCCAGAGACGACCCATTTTTGACATGGCCGAAGACTTAGACAAACATACTAGATAACAGAGAAATGTGCCCGCAGGCGTGCCCGCAGGCAGGGGCAAAATGCAAAGCGATATGCACAAAGCCGAAGATACCTCGTGATCATGCAAATGCAGCAAGCTGTAATGAAGCAAGTATTCTCAAATAGATGCAACAGTTTTAAGCAAGAATGCAAAGCAAAACTACATTTCATGCAGTTGAAGAATGCGGAGAATGATCGGATTCTCGCCACGTCTCACACGGAGAAGATACGATACCTGTGCGATTCGTCTGGTCGCACCAGCCTCAAATGAACCGTACATACAATATCGTGCCTGTAGAAGAAAGAAACTCAACAAGCACAACATAGTTAGCAACATATGTTCAGTATGATATCAAGCGCAGACAAAACACGGTGTCGATGGGCGAGTGTATCGCAATGCGAGAAGCAACGTGCGTGACAATGCAAGTTTAAGCCTGAAGGCATGACAATATCAAGGAGACGTGCATAACAATGCAAGTGGTGTGCACGAGAATGCAGGTGATGCACATAACAATGTAGAACAAGTGTAATCTTGAGTGCACATTTTGAAACGAAACAACGAGCGGAACAATGCGAGTTTCGACGAAGGTGGCTCAGTCGCGACCTCCGGTTTACCTCCCGGAGGGGTCACAACATATTCAAAAAGGATACATCTTGCCCTTGGCGAGAAATGATGAAACACATGTTGAAAGTTGGAGTTGAAGTTCCCGCGGAGGGATTTCGCGACAAAAAGTGCACTTTTCTTGTACTTTTTTAGGTCCCGGGGACTCCAATCATCACCAAAATTTGCAGAGAGCTTGGAGGCCACTTTGGGAACACCACCGGCCAGTTTTATTCCCAGGGGGAGGCTGCCGGCCATGTTTGAGGGAGAGGGGTGGCCGGCCTGCCAGAAAAGGTGGCCGGCCGGCCACCTAGGCCAAATCCGGGGCAGTTTGTTCTTTTCACCTTCTTTTCTTTAAATGTGCTTATCCAAAGCACTTTTCCTCACAAGTGCAGCTCCGAAATTGCTCTCTCCTCCTTCCCAAACCATTTTCTCTCTCAGATCTGCGCTCTATACGCGTTTTCCAACGCCCCACGCAAGTTGTTTTCGCGAAAACTTTTAGTTCTCTTCACTTTGAACCAATTAAATTTTGATTTCGGGGCTTCTTTTCTCATTTTCACCACTTGAGGTAAGTTTGTCTCAACATTTGGAAGATTTTCTCGGGAGTTGACTTTTGTTGACTTTTTCATTTCCCAAGAGTTGACTTTTGTTGACTTTTTCCAATTTTGGCTCATTTTGCTCATTTTTGCTCCTTTTTTGCAGATTTTTCGAGATGGCTGGTCATTTCCCTGATGGTGGAGGTCCTCCGGGCGCCGAGGGTGAGTCAGACATCATGTCTTTGCCCCCGCGAGTTCGGCCGTTTGATCCCGAGAGGTATCATCCTCAGGAGCACATCCTCCCGCGGGCGATTTTCTACCATTTCACTAATTTCGACGACCGGGCGCCTAGGGATCTGCTTTTACGAGAGCCGGAGTCTCACCTCTCTCATAAGGCACAAGAGGTATTTACTCCACTTTTGCATTTTCTGCAATGTATTCCGCATTTTCTGTGTATTTCGTGCCTTCGTTATGTTTATCTGCCCATTCAAGCATACAGCTTGTTTTGAATCTTTAGTCCATAGCACCGTATTCCGTTTGCATCTTGAACACATAGTTCAAACATTCTGACTTTCTAAATACACAGCCCGTATGTTAATTGTGAACACACAGCACACACTTGTTGAGAATTGAACACACAACCCAATACTTGAATTCTGAGATGAACACACAACCCAGACTTTGATGTCGAACACACAGCTCGTTGTCGAGGCGAACACACGGCACACACTGATTGAGAGTTGAACACGCAGCCCAAACACTTGAATTCTGAGATGAACACACAGCCCATACTTTGATGTCGAACACATAGCTCGTTGTTGAGGTGAACACACGGCACACACTGATTGAGAGTTGAACACGCAGCCCAAACACTTGAATTCTGAGATGAACACACAACCCGTACTTTGATGTCGAACACACAGCTCGTTGTTGAGGTGAACACACGGCACACACTGATTGAGAGTTGAACACGCAGCCCAAACACTTGAATTCTGAGATGAACACACAGCCTATATTTTGATGTCGAACACATAGCTCGTTGTTGAGGCGAACACACGGCACACACTGATTGAGAGTTGAACACGCAGCCCAAACACTTGAATTCTGAGATGAACACACAGCCCATACTTTGATGTCGAACACACAGCTCGTTGCTGAGGTGAACACACAGCACACACTGATTGAGAGTTGAACACGCAGCCCAAACACTTGAATTCTGAGATGAACACACAGCCCATACTTTGATGTCGAACACACAGCTCGTTGTTGAGGTGAACACACAGCACACACTGATTGAGAGTTGAACACGCAGCCCAAACACTTGAATTCTGAGATGAACACATAGCCCATACTTTGATGTCGAACACACAGCTCATTGTTGAGGTGAACACACAACACACATTGATTGAGAGATGAACACGCAGCCCAAACACTTGAATTCTGAGATGAACACACAGCCCATGCTTTGAACACACGGCCCAGATTCTGTATCTGATTTGACTTTGCACACAGCTCATACTTTTCATTGTGCACGCAACTTATTCATTTCATTCCACACATAGCTTATTCATTTCATTTGCACGCAGTTTATTCATTTCATTTGCACGCAGCTTATTCATTTTATTTTGGAACTGAATACATGTATTCATCCTGAATGTAGGTGACTTCTCGTATCGTGCGAGGATATGGCTCTGTCACAGCGAGATAGTGGTATGCTGAGCTCCCGAAGGCTGTTCGGGATTTGGTTGATGTGGCAAGGTTCGGGACCTTTTGCACTGGGCTCTCCCGCTGTCCTGCTAGTAGGACACTGATGGGTGCTTTGGTAGAGAGATGGTGGGACACCACCAACTCCTTCCATTTTTCTGCCACCGGGGATATGACCATGACCCCATTTGACTTCGCCATACTGACGGGCCTTGATGTGGGAGGTTGGGCCATCCCATACGATGAGGACATGGGCGAGTGGGAGGCCACCTGGATATATTTATTGGGGGCTCGCCCGCCTGTTGACAGATCTTCAGGTAGAATTCGATATACCTGGTTCTCTTCTCATTTCAGGAGAGTGGAGATGGAGCCCGAGACTCGAGAGGAGGTGGCGCAGTACACCCGTGGATTCTTGATGTTCCTCTTTGGGACCACCCTGTTTGCTGATAGAGGGAACACTGTCGGGCTTTATCTGTTGAGTGCTCTGGTGGACCTATCATAGGTCAGTAGATATGACTGGAGTGGTGTGAGCTTGGCCACTCTCTACTGCTATATGAGTGCGACCTCCCACGGATGGGGGAACATGGTCGGCGGCTATTGGAGGGCCTGGGAGGTACTTTCTGTCCTCTTGATTTACATTTCTGCTTCTTATTACTTGTACATTGCACACACGGCACACTTTACGTTCTGTCCCTTGCACTTTGCTCTCAGCATTTTGTATTTGCATTCTGCACTCGGCATTCTGTATTCTGATGGCTATTGCTCTGTTTTTCACAGTTATGGGTCTACGCATACTTCCCGACACTGGCTCCGGAGCTTATAGTGGAGGTGCCCCTCACGACCCCGTATTCACTCGTATTCGAGGGCTAGTATCAGCCGAGACCTCGGGAGTCCCTTATCTATTTATGGCAGTATTTTGACACAGTGCGGTCATCGGAGGTATTTTAGAACTCTCAGTTCTTCATGCTTCCAATCTTGCACATTTACAATTTCTGATCAGCTTATGCATTGATTATCCGCAGATCATATGGCAGCCTTGGGCGCCTTTGGGTAGAGACCTCCGATTCCATTTTGCTGGAGCATGGGGTGCCTCTCAATAACGAATCTTGTTCGAGGGGCCAGTTGGTAGGGCCTGGTTTTTGGGGGACCGCTTCTTGCGTCAGGTATGGGGTTACCTTGAGCAGGACGTTCCTTCAGCGCCTCCAGACGATATGCGGACCGCTGATAGGCTCTCTCCTCAGAATGTCATTAATGCCATGCACGGTACCGATGCCTCCCTACATCTGGAGCAGGGGGATTATGCGACCTACCGTCACACCTACCTGATGCCTCCGCTGACGGGAGTTCGTACCCCGACGAGGAGGCCCGCTGGCATGCCCTCATCAAGCAGGGCTCGGACTGCAGATGCCCCTTCCACCAGCAGGGCTGGCACATCTAGGGGTAGGGGTGGATTGGTTCCCCCGATTCCTCCGACTCATCATCATCCCAGATGGCCAGATATGCCGACTGAGTTGATGGGATGGCAGTACGGGACTACCTCCCCGATTCCGATTCCGATAGAGCCTCCGATGCCTGGCCACCGATATGTCAGTGACCCTGACTCACCACCGGTATGTTCTACTGTTTTCTGTTTATCACACAGATACTTTGGCATTTGTTTATTCATTGATGACTTGAGCTCGTATCTGCAGCCACCCCGGGAGTACATGGACGAGGTGCTTGAGATGGTAGCCTCACTTGAGGGCATGGTCCTGCGGAGGGAGGCGCAGTTGTCCATCATGGGTTTCCAGGTACCCTTTAGTTTTCTTGCATTTATCATACTTCTGATGACATGCTGTTCTTGAACATCTTACTGCATTGATAGGCTGTTTGTGCAGAGCACATCTGACACACACCACATTTATGCACTAGACCTGTATACATCCACTCCGTGTAGTTTGCTTGCATCTGTATCTGATATACATGTTTTGGCTGATGTATTCAAACTGCATTCTTCATTTTCAGATGCCTCCGGTGTATGCTCAGTCACAGGCCGGGCCATCCAGGCCTTCCCGAGGAGCTGGGCCATCTAGGCCTTCTCGAGGAGTTGGGAGAGGGGAGTCGTCTCACGGATGAGGCAGACGTAGGGCGCACATCATAGAGGAGGAGCCCAGCGAGGAGGAGGAGGTTGCAGATCCCCAGTCAGAGACATCTGCTGATAGAGAGGGTGGCTCCGACCCTGGTTCCGGGAGTGGCGGTGAGGCCGAGGAGGATCCCGAGGGCGACAGCTCTGACTCAGATGGCGCTGGTGGTGCAGAGGTTGCTTCACAAAAGTGGATAAAGAGGGCCTCTTATTCCTGCTCTTGAGAGCATTGATGCAGCTGTTCCCTGTTTTATTTACCCTTTTGCTAGTAGTTGCAGCACATTGTACATTGTTAGACAGTTTTATTTTCTGTAAAACTTGTACCCTTGTTGTAAAAAGGTGTTGTAACAAAGGAAGCATGATGGAATGAAACAGCTTTTTGAAAAAGTGTTGTATTTTATGTTCTCAGCATCGCATCGCATCATTTTGCACAAAAATGAGATTTGAATGGAAATGTGCATTGTGTATTTACCAGGTCAGGTAGTGAACCAACACAACAAACTAAACAACTTAACTTACTAAGAAACAACAAAACCTTAGCAAGTTTACAACTCGATAAACAAAACAAAATTGATAAGTAAAGAGTAACAACTCAAATACACAAAACTTGACGACACGACAAACAAAACTCGATAAACAAAACAGCTCGACCAACAAAACGAGAACTCGATAAGCAAAACAACAACTCGATAAGCAAGACTAAACAACAACTCAATAAACAAAGTGTATTTCGGACGATCTGGGTGACGGAACACGTCCGAAACTGAGGGAAATTGAGGCCTTCGACACTCCTGATGCATGGAAATGCTAGGAACTTCCTTCCCGAGGGTAAAGCAGGACCTGAGGCACACATTGCAGCATGGCCGGCCACTTTTGGGAGCTGCCCGGCCAGCTTTTTGCATTGAAGAGAAGAGGGGTGGCCGGCCTACTAGAAAAGGTGGCCGGCCGGCCACTTAGCCCAACAACCACCAAATTTTCGACACGTGTCCCTTGAACAGTGTCTTATCCTCTTTAAAAGCTCTAGCCTCGTGGTTGATTCATTTCATCTCAGTTTTGCACCAAAATGGAGGCATTTCTCGTCGAAAATCTCACAGCTTGGATCGCCTCTCTAGATGGCTCGGAAAAGTTGAACTTCTGGGGTTTCGGCTTGAATGCACTATTCACGCTGAGTCGTACTCCGCTGCACCTTCCCTTCCTCCATGCCGCGGCGAGGTTTTGGAACCCGGTGACGCATGTTTTTAGCTTCGGCGGGCAAGAGGTATGTCCAACTTTCGAAGATTTTCAAGTTTTGATGGAATCTGAACGCCATGAAGAAATTTTGCCTCAGTTTCGCTTCGGCCATGCCCAAGCCTTAGGGCAGATGTGTGGGCTCACCATGCATGATGCTCGGTCTCTGATCTGCAACAGGGAACTGGATGTCCTCGGCTTGATTCATCGCTTTTCTAATGCCGGTGACCGTGGCAACTATTATTGGCAAGGTTTTCGGCAACACGCCCTTTGCTTGTGTATGCTATCTCACTTTTTGCTCGCCCCAGGCTTTGGTGGATCTAGCATTCGTCTGATTGAAGTTGCTCAAGGCTTGAAAGAAGGAAAGAGCTGCATTGCTATGACATTGGCCGAGACACTGATGGGCTTGGATGCTTTCTATCGCCGGGAGACGACCAGATTTGCGGGGAGCCCACTACTGTTGCAGGTATTGTTTCCCACCCAATCTTACATATATATGGCTCACATCACTCGGCCCTCAGGCTCGGTTTTTTTCACAAAAACCCTTCCCTTACTTTTCTCTCGTCGTACGTCTCTCTATTCTTTATTCTCTCATTTTTCATCCTTCCCCAGGTATGGTTGATGGATAAACTGCAGGTTGTGGACTCTTGCCCAGCCTACTCAGCTCGCGGCTACTTCTTTCGTCAATGCCTAGTCGATGCCTCTGATGAAGGGTGGTGGTTTGATTGGATGTGCAATTTGTCTGCAGATCGCATTGCTTGGCGCTGTTCTTGGCTCAATCTCCCGGCAATGAGCTATAGCATGTCCCGACTAATCGGGATCCAGTTGATTGGTCTGACCCACTGTGTGTTCTACTTCCCGTTCCGATTCCAACGCCAGTTTAGTCATGATCAGACTTGCCCGCTAGAGGGGATAGAGTACCCGGCTGCATTCCCTGTCCGAGGCGCACAGCTTGCCCGGTATGTCACATCATGGAGGACTAGAGAGCTCCTGGCCCCCGCTCCCACTTTCAGTTGCACTTTGTCTGACGAGTGCTTGGATTGGCTCAATGAAGAGGCACAGATTGGGCCCAGCTTGGCATCAGAGACTTCTACCAGCTCTGGGAGGGGGCGCAGGGACACCTAACTTACCTATGCCCCGGATTTATTGTTTTACTAGTACTTTCAAGTTTTCTTCATGAATGTAATAAAAAGCAACTTCAATTTGTATGCAAGAGCAGGAGAACTCTGTTTTGAAATCAATGAAATTGAAGGTTGTGGGTACTAAAAATTTTCCGCTTTGGTCCAAAAATGGTCTTAGTTGTAAAAAGATTAATTTGAACGAAGTCCACTTTTATTAAAACTTTTCAAAACCATTTTTGGTATGGATCAGAACTGGACACGCCTGAGATCTGTCACTGAGATGCACAACCCCGGATTCCAGCAACTGGAAAGTTGCCCCTAGTTTGCATAGCACCGCGGCACTGCACAGCAACGGAAAGTTGCCCCTAGTCTGAAAAGCACTGCACCGGAGATCACGATGAATGCTGATGGACAAAGATGACTAAGATGATCAAATGGAGAAAGTTGATCGGGGAAAATGTTTATGGCTGAACTTCAGGATGAAGTTGCCTACGTATCCCAAAGATGGGAATCAAGCCTTACGTAGTTCAGGCTCGGGTTCACTCGGGTATTTTCACTCTCCTTTTACGCTCTAACTTTTGCCAAGGCCGCCCTTTGCGGGTTTTCAACCTTGCGAGCTCAGTTTTTATAATTTCAAATTTTTTGTGCCCTGAGTTTTGCCTAGGTCACCCTTTCGGGTTTTCGGCCTAGCGAGCCTCTCAAGGGTAATATTTCTTCAACTTGTCCATGTTGATCGGCTGTGAAAACTCTAAGTCATCTAGATCCATCAGAACCACAGCTCCACCTGACCAGATAGACTTAATGATGTAGGGACCAGTCCAATTGGGTCTGAACTTGCCCCTTGGGTCGTGGATGGGAGCTCGGTTGTCCTTGAGCACCAAATCTCCTTCCTTTAGATTCCTGGACTTAACTTTCTTGTTGAAAGCTCGGGCAATTCTGCGCTGATAACCTTGAACGTGGTACAGTGCTTTCAGTCTTCTTTCATCAAAGAGCATGAGTTCCTCAAACCTGCTCTGCTGCCAATCTACTTCGGCTATTTGACACTCGGCCAATACTCGCAAAGACGGAACCTCAATTTCGATGGGTAGAACGGCCTCCATCCCATAAACCAATGAATACGGAGTCGCCCCAGTAGAAGTTTTGATTGAAGTCCGGTAGCCCCACAGAGCAAACGGCAGCTTATCTGGCCAGTCCCGGTAGGTTTCCACTATCTTCTGCAATATGTGTTTGATATTCTTGTTGGCGGCCTCAACCGCTCCATTGGTTTGCGGCCGGTATGTGGATGACTTATGAAAAGCCACGTTGTATTTTTCCCACAAGTCAATCACTTCTTTCTTGAAGTGGGAGCCGTTATCCGAAATTACCTCGTTTGGGACTCCGTAGCGACAGATGATATTGTTTCTGATGAACTTCGCAACATGTGAAGCTTTCAACACCACAGAGGATTGGGCCTCGACCCACTTTGTAAAATAATCTATCGTGACCAGGATGAACTCATGCCCATTTGATCCCTTTGGAGTGACAGCCCCGATCACATCAATTCCCCAGACTGAGAATGGCCATGGCGAAGTCATGTTGTACAGCTTCGACGGCGGGATGTTCATGCGATTTGCATGAATTTGACATTTGTGGCATCGCCGAACAAAACCGATACAATCCTCCTCCATGGTGGACCAGTAGTAACCTTGTCTGAGGATCTTCCGCGCTAGCATTACTCCATTCATGTGTGCACCGCATTCCCCTCCATGGATGGCTTCCATTAGACGCTTCGACTCTTCGGCATCGACACATAGCTTATGCATTCCCAGATGACCTCTCTTATACAGCTTACCCCCATAGATGATGAACTGAACAGCCATTCTTCTGATTGCTCTTTTATCCTTGGCGTTTACCCCTGGCGGGTATGCTTCATTTTCCAAGAAATTCCAAATGTCATAATACCAGGGGTTTTCGTCCTGAACCTCATCTATAGCAGCAATCGACTCGTAGGCTGGTGCAAATTTCTGGTCAATGATGACTGGACGCATCCGGACTCCGAACGGGATGTCTATCATAGAAGATAGAGTTGCTAAAGAATCTGCGAACCTGTTGTTCGCTCATAGCAGATGAGCAAAATTTAGCTTCTCAAACCGAGGAATTAACAAATCCAAGGTCTGGTGATACATCATCATCTTTTCTTCTTTGACTTTCCAGTCTCCTTTTGCTTGAGACACAACAAGGTTCGAGTCCCCAATGACGTCCAACTGTCTTACCCCTAGTTCCAATGCTGCTTCTAGACTGGCGATGCACGCCTCATATTCTGCTTCGTTGTTCGAGACTTTGAATCGGAGTTTGAAGGCTAGAGGGATACGGGATTTGTCGGGTGCTATCAGCAACACTCCTATCCCATACCCGTACTGATTTGACGCTCCGTCAAAGTACATCGTCCAAGTTTTATCGTCGATGTGCGAAATGGCCACATCTGGGAATAAGTACTCGACTGCTTCACCCCCTTCCGCTGGATGGTCGGCTAAGAATTCTGCTGCTGCTCTTCCTTTGACTGACTTGCCTGTTACATATTTCAAATCAAATTCGGAGAGCAATAGCAACCAACGAGCTAGCCTACCCATAAGTGCTGGTTTCTCGAAAAGATATTTGATGGGATCAAGTCGTGAAACCAACATTACGGAGTGAGCTAACAGGTAGTGCCGTAGCTTCCTGGTAGCCCATACCAAAGCTAAACAAGTCTTCTCCAACGGTGTGTAGCGAGTCTCATACTCCAGCATCTTCTTGCTCAAATAGTAGATGGCTCTCTCTACTTTGTCTTCAGATTCTTGTGCGAGCATACAGCCCATTGTGGTCTCAGTCACTGAAAGGTACAGTATCAATGGTTTCCCCGGCTCTGGTGGTGACAACACGGGCGGGTTCTGTAAATATTCCTTGATCTGTTCAAAAGCAGCTTGGCATTGGCTGTCCTATTGGAATTTCTTGCCTTTCTTCAGGAGACCAAAAAGTGGTTACAAGTCAAGGTTAATTTTGAGATAAACCGTCTTATGAATTGCACTTTACCCAGAAAGCCTCGCACCTCCTTTTCAGTCCTTGGTGGTGGCAATTTCTAAGATGGCCTTGATTTTGGAAGGGTCGACTTCGATGCTTCTCTGTGTAATCAGAAACCCCAACATTTTTCCTGCTGTAACCCCAAACGTACACTTATGAGGATTCAACTACAACCGAAACTCTCTGATCCTTTGAAAGAACTTTTGCAAGGCAGTGTAGTGGCCCTCTCTTTCTTTGGACTTGACAATCATGTCGTCCACATACACCTCAACCTCTTTGTGGATCATGTCATGCAATATTGTTGTCGCGGACCGTTGATAAGTAGCCCCAGCATTCTTCAGCCCAAACGGCATGACTTTATAGCAGTATGTTCCCCACGAGGTGGTGAATGCAGTCTTTTCTCGGTCTTCGGGTGCCATCATTATCTGGTTGTAGCCTGAGAAGCCATCCATAAACGAAAGCAACGCGTGCCCTGCTGTGAAATCCACCAACTCATCAATATGTGGTAAGGGAAAGTCGTCCTTTGGCCTGGCTCTGTTCAAATCTCTAAAATCTACGCATACTCGGATCCTACCATCCTTCTTTGGCACCGGAACGATGTTGGCCAACCAAGTCGGGTATTCGGATACCAGTAGGAAGCCTGCGTCGATTTGCTTGGTGACCTCTTCCTTAATCTTGAGAGCCCAATCCGGGCGGATCCTCCTGAGCTTCTGCTTGACGGGTCGGGCCTCGGGGTCAAGAGGGATCCGGTGCTGTACAATCTCAGGATCGATCCCAGGCATGTCTTCGTAGGACCACGCGAAAACATCTTTGAAATCTTTTAATAAAGCGACTAAGCGCTCGCGTTCCTCCGAAGACAACGTGGACCCGATCTGGACCACCCGCGGGTCCTCCTCAGTACCAATATTCACAGTAGTGATTTCATCCATTAGGGGTTTAACAAATCTCTCTTGCTCTTGTTCAATTAGACGTTGCAAAACCGGAGGAATTTCTTCCTCGTCGTTTTCATCAAAATTTTGAAAGTCTGAGTTTATGCAACAAATCAAAGGCACAGAAAAGTACTCGGAAACCACATATATTTGATTCTCATTAAGCACATCGAAATCGTCCGATTCCTCGGTTACAACAGACTCAAATGAGAAAGAAAAAAACGACCTGGACAAGACTGTGGCGTCCGGGTTATCATCCCCAGGATTACCAGACTCAGACTCAGTAGAGCTGGAACCTGATTCCGACTCACAAGATTCGGTGGAATCAGATTCCGGCTCACTACCCGACCCGGTGCTGCTGGACAAAAATCCCTCTTCGTATTGCCAAGTGAGAGAGAGTGCGATGGATGCATCCAAAATAGTTGTTGGTAGGCCCGCAGCCGTTTCATCCCCAATCATGGAAACCGAGAAGTTATTCCCCAAGCACTTTTGGTCGATCGGAGGATCTGAAAGTAGACATGCCAGTGCTACCCCCATTTCAGTTTCAGTACCCTCGGAGTCCACTGCCTTACACTGCTCAATCTCAGTTGGTGGGTCTGTCTGCTCTTCGGCAACGTCATCCCCGAATAATTGCAGATCGAAGAAGATCTCGAAACCTGGCACGCGCTTCTTCTCCGCGTTCAGCCACGGCTCTGGAAAGCCACAAAAAGGAAAGTCCTCCCCCTCCTAGACGAAGCGTCCATTTAGGGTACCCTAAATGGGCCTATGCATCAGCTCAAATGGCTTCCCAGCTTGCTTTGCCCTGGCTCTTCCAGCCATTTCTTTTCCCTTCCTTAACCAATCCTCTTTGGTGGGCTGATAACCCAATCCAAAGGTATGAGGGTTGTGTGGCACTTCGGCCAATGCTGCGACGCCCTTCCGGCCGCTCCTTCCTAATCCCATCCCGGGGATGTGTTGTAGCTTGTTCATGAGGTATACAGATTGAGCACTGACGTACACTCCCTCATTAACAGCCATGATATTCTGCACAACCCGAGCCTCAGCCAGAGTAAACCCTGATAAGAACACATCCTCCATGCCGTGTTCGATTTCCAAGACTGGTGTAGACACTTCTGGCGGTGGATGGATTGATGAATTCCCGAAAACAATGGCCACCCCCTTCCCGTGAGGGTACTTCAGCATTTGATGCAAAGTGGAAGAGACTGCCTTCACTTGGTGCAACCACGGCCGCCCCAAGAGTAGATTGAAGGTTACAGGAACGTCCAAGACATGGAATTCAATGTTGTGTTGTCCTGGACCAACCTGGGTCTGAATTTTGACAGTCCCCATCACCTCTCTGCTGGTGTTATCATAGGCTCTGATCACTTGAGTAGTCGGCACGAAGTCCGCGGGCTTCAACCTGATCGCATATGCCATCCTTGACGGGCACACATTAATGGCGGATCCCGTGTCGATAAGAACCACTAGCACCCACTTGTCTCTACATTCCACAGAGATGTAAAGGGGTTTGTTATGATTTGCGCCCTCAGGCGGTAGTTCTTTGTCTGAAAAGGTTAACGTCGGGGAACCTCCTCCCGGAAAGACCAGTCCAACCAGTTGCTCTGGTGTGGTATCTATAGAGAGTTTGGCTTTGTCCATAGTAGATAGGACAGCCTGTCTATGCACTCGTAAAGCCATGAGCAGCCCCAGATGGAGATGTCTGCTTGTATCTTCTTTAACTGTTTGAGCATAGCCTCCTCTTCAAGTTGTTTCTCCTTCTGTTTCTCAGCTTCTTTATCCTTCCCAGATGCCTCTGGCTGGTCCAGGTGCGGGGGCTTGAAATACCGTCCGCTTCTCGTCATATGGTCAACCTCTCCGACATACCATGTGTCGTCTGGCTGATGGTTTCCCCAATCTTCATCTGTGTGGGCAAGACATAAATCATCGTCCTCCCACCACATTCCATTGGCCGCCGACAGACACCTGTCTAGCTTCGGTATGTTTGTATTCTCAGTACTTTCAGCCCACATGCCCGCAGCATCATCTGTCTTTGCGCACACAGCACTTTTGGTCCCCTCATGGACTTTGGCTTTCCGGATTCTCTCAGAATCCCAAATCTTTTCTTGTTCTGCCTGCGTTAGCGCAGTTTGTTGTTCAGCTTTCCCTGCATTCACACTGTCCCAGTTCCGAGCGAAATTCTTCGTACCGGCGCTCTCCGGCAATGTAATTTGACTTCCGGCCCTTCCGGCCACAGCTAATATTCCTGCTCCTGGTGGGCTCTGTTCTGGTCGGAACTCTTCCATAACATCCGGTTGATCATCCAGCCATCCAGTGGCCTCTGCCGATTCCTCATAATCAAACCAGTTGACTGTCGCGCCCCCTGATTCTTGGTCATCGAAAAACTGTAGGTTGGCAAAGTCCTCCTCCACAGCCGTCAAATCATCCGTCCCCGCTCAAATCCATCCCCCCGGATCACACACAGCTTTGCTTTCTCTGGCAATTCTATACCTGGCTCAACCTGGCCTGCTGACAAGATGTACTCACTTGGATCATAGGCTTCCCCAGCGAAACTCCCAGACTGTTCAATCCCAGACTCAACAATTCCATTCTTTTCTGAAATCTGCCCTGCCCCATCTTCGATGGTCACCACCGTCGGCTCTGGTTGGGTTGTGGAGATGTCCAACATGCACAAAGAGTCGGTGCAGTCGGGAAGGAGCACCTCCGGCTTAGGTAGGTGGGATGGGGTGATATAGATACTAGGATCGTAAGACATGACCCCAGTTTGGATAAAGTTGATTCTGTTGGGAGGGGGAGTTTGGTTATGTAGTGGGAGAGGATTTGTTGTGACATTGGGTTTATCGGGAGGCGCAATCACCTGCTTGTCAATAAGATCCTGGATCTCGTGACGCAATCTATAACAATGGTCAGTGTCGTGGCCGTGTTGTTGGTGATATGCACAGTATTTTGCTGGGTCATGAGAGGGAGGGAGTGGATTTGGCAGTGGCCTCGGCTCTAGGGGCTTCAAATGCTTTTTCCTGATTAATACCCCCAAAGGTTTGGACAGGGGCATGTATAAGGGTGTGAAGGTTCTTTGGCCTCTGGGTTAGTATTTGGTGGTCTGTGTATTGCTTCCAGATGCACCGGAGAAGGGCGTGGCTGCCATGGGTCTTGGAAGGGGAGGGGGAATGCCGGTGACCATGCTCACCTCTGAAGCTCTTGTAGTTGCAACGCCACTCGGGCCTGCATTGTTGTTACGGTTGAAAGTTCTCCTGGGCTGCTCCCTATCTTAGTCAATCAGACCCTGTTTCATTGCATCTTCAATTTGTACCCCCATCTCGTACAAATCTGAAAAAGTGGGGAAGGGAAGTACAATCATCTTTTGCATCAGTTTTGGCTGGAGATTGCGCACA
The DNA here is from genome assembly GCA_036172215.1 of Camellia granthamiana. NCBI lineage: Eukaryota > Viridiplantae > Streptophyta > Magnoliopsida > Ericales > Theaceae > Camellia > Camellia granthamiana. The sequence goes on along the minus strand of CM069913.1, from coordinate 10,068,149 downwards.
ATCATCCTGATCTGGTCTTTATCGGTGGGCCTTAAAGTCATCATCGAGGCCTTCGCCCTCCACCGGGTTACGAAATCCGAGAAACTCTCTTTGGGCTCCTGCCTTGTTGTTTCGAGATCACGAGTCGTAATCTCAATTTGGGTGTTGTAAGAGTATTGCGCAACAAAGGGCTCAGCCATTTCATCCCAACTTCGTTTGACATCATCCTCCAACTTCGCATACCAGATAGCGGCTACACCCGACAGGGTCCGGCCGAATAGTGAAAGCTTCTGGGGTCTAGTTAGGCCCATTGGCCGCAGTATATCTGAGAATAGCCGGAGGTGGACCATGGGATCCCCAGACCCGTCGAAGCGATCGATCTGCGGCATTTTAAATCTATCCGGTAGCGTCACGGCCACATCGGTATATCCGTCCTCGATATCCGGAATAGCCTTTACCCCTTGTGATTTCTTAAAAAGCTTCTCGAGCTTGCTCAATTTCAGTGCTGTTGGGTCTATTTCGAATTCGAAGGGAGAGTCCGGGTGGTTGATAGGCGTAGGCGCCTTGGACAGTTGAGGCGAAAGTGGGGGCGGAGCCAGCCCCGTTGGAAGGTTTGTGTCCTCCTGGACGTTCTGGACATTTGGCAAGGTGTTCTGGGCATTTGGCAGGACATTCTGGGCAACTGGTGCTTGCTCGGGTAGCGGGACCCCTGGTGGGGGAGGAACTGGATGTGAGGCTGATGCTCCGGCTTGCTGCTGGAGTCTAGTGATGAGTTCAGCCTGTTGGGCCATGACTGTGGCCTGCTGTTTAGAGAACTCTGCCTGGCGGACAGCGTCCTCCTGCATTTGCTTCATGCTCTCTTGGAGCTGTCGCATCATGTCTTCCATCCCGGCTATATTCTGTTGATCCTGCTGACTGATTGGTATGTGTATCTCTATGGCAGAAACTGAAACCTCAGCCCAACTGTTCACTGCTAGGGTAGACCACTGTTCTGGTAACCTCTGTTCAGACACACTACGTTTTCTCGGCCTCTGTCTGACAACCGGGGGTAGAGAATGAAACACTGGCTGTCCGTCAACCAGGTCCTCAGATCGATTGAGCCGATGACCTCTTGTCCAAAGTGCTTGGGGAATATCTGCTGGGTCGGAAGCAATTGTGCTAAACTGTCCTAGAAAAAAGATAAATAAAGCAATAAGGAAATAAATAACCAGATAAACGAACAGCATAACAGCTTAAAATAAATACACAACACACAGCTGGTCATGACAACACACGGTCGATAAGCTGAATACACACTGTCCTCAAACACTGATCATTATCCCTGAATCACTGTTCCCCAATACTGAATCTGATACCCGCAGATAACTGATTCCCAAAAGAACTGAACTGATGCCCGCAGGCCTGATGCCCAAACTTATAAACTGATACATGCATTCCTGTAGAGACGCACTCTAAAAGCACATAGCAGATAAGTGAGAGCCAAAACACCCCTATGTTGGGGTAGGGTTTCCCTGTCATATTTTGTCAGGAGCTAGGGTTTCAGTACGCACGCAGCGGTTTCAAACAACCTAAAATCGAGTAAGCAACCTGTTCTAGTTTGGAATGGTCACTATGGATTTCGATATGCACTAGGTCGAATGGTCAAAAGGGTGCCCCGGTAAAACCGGGGTTTGTGTTCCCATACTGGCAGAGCCCACAACCGGTCAGCCTTATGGTCATGCCTTGACAAGACAAGCCTCCAGCAAACCGTTCAGGAATAGCAGATGGCAAACACGGTGTCCTAGGCGCACCAATGCAAATGCAATGCAAAGAAACACATAAGTGTAGCCAAAGCAAGATATCATGAGTTCGAGTCAAGTTCTCTAAAATCCCTAGCAGAGTCGCCAGAAACTGTAGACGCGCCCTTGGGCCTCACTACAATTCAGGACTCAAATTTTGTCACGGTTCTTAATCTGAACCAAAGAGTCCAAATCCGGCAAATCGTTTTGAGAAAACATATTTTTAGAAAGAAGTGCCAAACATGGACTGCTTTGCCAGATATAGAGTCGCCACCTAAATATTTTATTTTGGGAAATTTAGGAAACCCTGACTCGTTGCCTAAGGCCACGTTTCCGTCATCACCAAACTTGCCTCGGCTCAGGAACTTGGGTACAATTAGGGAAGGTCACTTCGTGAGCACCCCCGCTCGCCCGATCAAAGATCGGCCTCTACTAACCATGATATCTAGTTTTGAAAACATTATGCATTCTTATTCTGGTTATTAGCCTAGATTTACTATGTGATGCGCACAGCATACAAGTATAGACTGGGTCGCCTGAATTGGAACAAAACATTTCATGTTTGTTTTTTAAAACGGTTTGCTACTCGCAAGTAGGCTTAAAATGCAGATTTTTGCCACCCTCGGGTGGGCTTAGAAAAGATGGCTTTGCCACTATCTAATGGGCTTAAAACTCACAGTGAATGAATTGTTCCAATCCAAATAACCCAACCTTCACCCACAGGCATTCAGGCAGATATATCACATAAGCACATAGCCTCATGGTAAGCATGCTATCATGGCAGTCACTCACACACATGCAAGGATGCTAAAGCATAAAACTTACCGAATACTCCAAGCCAAAACAGAAGCTAATTAGAAATCCATGCATGATTCTAATTATACAGAAATGCCTAATGCAACACATGCAGAAATGCAACTAAGATAGGCTCTGCTATTCTAAACATGGCATGTGAAATGCTACAACTAACAAGTATTCAACTTGGAATTGAAATACAATGCAGTTAGTATGATGTGCCGAGCCCGATGCATGCAAGACAGATGAATGAATGCAAACATGCTATCATACTGTATGCTAATTGAAACATGCCCTAATCTAACCATCATAAGCTAGTAAATAAAAGGGAGAAAGACGTGGGGTTGGAAGACATACATCACACGCACGCACACTTATTACAACATTGCCCTCGCTCGGGGGGTCCGAATAAATAATATACAGTCCCAAATAAATAATACAGTCCGAATAAATACAAAATCCTAATTAATTAACAAATTAAACTAGGAAAGCTGTAAACTAGCATGCAAGCTAAGAACTGCCTCGACTCTGCTCTGGATGATGAATGATGCATGTTCGGGTTGCTTGGCACGGAAATCCATCGCGATGCCCCAATTAGCCTCTGTTTGCAATTGATACTGGGATGCTGTGCAAGGCTTTTGAAAGCTGCTGACTTCTGGTTTGCTGTAACAGAGAGCAGGAAAGGGGCATAGCAATGTATTTTCACATATGTATGCATGCCTCGATCTTCGTGCCACCAATCACGCATCTTGATGCATGATGGCCGAGGAGTCGAATTGCACGACTCAATGTGAAATGAATGCACATGAAAACACAACAAGACCGAGGCTCCATCATGGTTAATCCGGAGTGTCGGTGACCGGGAATTGAGACACGTTCCGTCACTTGGAGTACGAAACGTCCCTCGTTTCCCGTGCTCGGGCTAACTCCTATCCCAAGCACAGTGCAATATGCATGATATGCATGGATGCAATCTAAGATACAACCTAACATGCACAATGCTATGAGATGGCATACACAATGCATAATGTAACATGGCATGCACGATGCTCTAACATACAACCTAGCACATGCAATGTAAAGGACTAAGATGGCATACATAATGCAATATGGGCTTACACTAACATGAGTGGACCTCAGCCACACTCACATCAGAGGCCATAAGATGAAAATGAGACACTTGAGATGCGTGCACGCATGTACGCAAACCGAGGACCGATCCTAAGGCACGAATGCCACTCTAGCAAAGCACAGCAAGGCGTGGAATATGGCATACAAACATGCGAATTTCAGCACTAAAATATGATGCTAAACAGCCCCGAATCATGGCAATATGGCACCCGATGCATGAGACGAACCCCGAAACTCAAAACTAGGCATGCGCAATGACCTATAGCTATACAAAGCGTGCACTATTTGATCACGAAGCATGAAGACAGAGCCAAGGCAGTCCCAAAACATGAACTTTTCCAGTTTAAAGCATGGTCAAAAGATGCTAGCAAGATTACTTAAAAATGCATGCAACTTTGACTAGCAAACATGGTTTACATGGCAAGTACATGAAGCGTATTGAATCTCATCAAACCAGCAAAAATCAGTGAATAAAACATGCCAAAAACATGCCCAAATAACCACTGAAGTGAAGCCAACACATGCAAAAATGATGAGCTCCTTTAGAGGGCATACAAAGGGGTTATTAAGCACATGCAACAAGGACACTTAGCATGGCACAAAAAACTCTGAAAATCAAATGTGATAGTCCCAAAACTCATCAAATTGACCCTAAAATGTGACCTTAAAACATGTAAAGAGGGGTCCCTTTGAAAGGCCAAAATGACCATCAAACAAGTCAAGGTGAGAGGGGGACACCCCCCTCTGATTTGGAGGCTCAAAACAGTGTGCTAGCCACTGAAAATCCACTGGATTTCAGTGGCTAGAAGGCCAATCAAAGCATGCAACAAGAGCTTAGGTGTAAGGCTCAAAATATGAGACAATCAAGCATACAAGGAAGCATACGACCTCAAAAAAAAATTGAACCTTAAACAAACTTGAAGATGAGATTAAAACAAGATATTTTTTAGTTTATGACAACTCTCAAAAATGAACACAAGTAGGGCTAATCTATCATGCAAAATGGCCCTAGAAGAGAGATTAGAGACAAGGGGCAGTGGCTAGCCCCAAACAGAGGAGAGCCCTTCAACAAAGTTGAAGAGGGGCTCAAAAAAAGCCACTTTACAGTTTATGACCAAGTCCAAAACAGCTCACAAATAAGACTAATGTACCATGCGAAAATAGGCCTAAAAGAGGGATAAAGAGACAAGTGGTAGTAGAAGACCTCAAACAGCAAGAGGTCCTTGATCAAACATGAAAAGGAGCTCAAAATATGACTACTCAAAGTTAGGGTCGGAGCCCAAAAATGCAAGCAACTATGGCTTAAAGATGAAGCAAGAAAAGACTAAAAAAGGGAATAAAAGGACTCACCCTTGTAGACCCAAACTTTAGCCACTTTTGAACCAAATTTGTGAGCTCTCAACCTCTGGAAATCAGCTTCAAAGGGCTGGAATGGAGTGTGGAGGTGTGGTGCTATGGGTTGTAGGGTAAATAATGCAAGAAACTTAGGGTTTCGAGGATTGAAGGAGAGAGAGATGGAGGTTTTATGCAAGAGCTCCCAAACAAAATTTTGTAACCCCCTCAAATGCAGCTGGGGGTGCTGGTTATATAGGCAAAGGAGTGGAGGAAAGGGGGGGGGGAATCAAATTCAAATTCCCCCCCCCCAAAAGACCGCCCCCAGATACAGGATCTGGGGGAAACAGAGGGCACAGCTGGAATGAACTCAAGGAGAGGAACATGGCCGGCCAGTTTCTGAGGTTCCAGGTGGCTTGCTGGTCAGGGTCAAAAGGGTCAATGAAAATTGTTGGCCGGCCACCCCCTATTGGTGGCCTCTCATGTGTGCACAACACAGCTATGTGGAGAAAAACTGGAAAAAGTGAACCAGGAGAGAGAAAAGCTAGCTTTTTAGAGGGGTTCAAAAGGGTCAGGAATGAATGCTAGCCGGCCAAGACATATTGGTGGCCTCCCAGGTGTGTACAACACAAATATGTGGTTGAGGGTCAAAGAAAGTGGCCCGGGAATGGTCAACATCAGCTTTCTAGCGAGAAAAACGGGCGACGGAGAGCGATGAAGGAATAAAGCTGGCCTTCAGAACAATTGCTGGCCTCCCACCCTTCTACGACCCTCATAACAATGAAAATAAGGTCCTTGCCAAAAATGGACCAAAACCGATGCAAAACGAAGGTCCGGGGGCCAAAACACGCAGCCTGGGGCCCCGAAAACTGACGGTTAAGCACCGGAGTGGCGTTTGACCACGAAGTTGGCCTCTCAAGCCACAGTGTCCCTCAAAAGGGAGTAAATAAGATGTATGCCAAAAACCGGAGCAAACGGAGGTGGTTAAGCGGTCCCGAACCTAGGCACACGGCCAACGGCTCCGAAAACCGGGAACCGGGCTCTAAAATGGAAAAAATGGCCTACGACCACGAAACGTAGCCTACGGCCACTGAGAGATGATCTACGAGACCTCTCCCTCCCTTCGGGAAGAGAAAACAGAGAAAACGGGACCTGGTTCGCAAACCGAGGCAGAGCACAAAAGAGTCTGGAAGTCTGGAGGCAAGGCTCGCAGCCGAGACTCTGAAACCTCAGAACGAGCACAATATGCATCATCACCGAGCGCTCAATCAGTGACATCTGAGTCTTAAGGTCGGTCAAAAATGGGGTGTCTACAATACCCCAACCAAGTTGTGATTTTTTAGGCAGGAGTTTTCCATCCCCGCCGACGTTCATCTGAGGTTGGCTGGAGACGATGACTCCATCATGCCCACAACTGATTCTATGCCCTTCCCCGTTGTAGCTTTTATTGAGTGTGGACTTAGGCTCCCACTCAACATCCTCTTCCATGAGATAATTCATTACTACAAATTGAACTCAATGCAGCTCGCCATCAATTCCTACCGAGTTATCAACGGTATAATAGCCTTAACCAAACATGAGAATGTTAGGGTTACCTTAGCTGACATTCAATACTGTTACACCATGTGTGGCCTCAAATTAGAGAAATGCTATATTTACTATCTCAAACCGAGGTCCATAAAGTGCAAAATTCTTGCCGACCTCCCAGACTCCAACAAGGGAGTCGGGGATGATTACTTCATTATCTCGGAGAACTAGGAGTTCACTCCAGATGAGGACCTCCACCTCTACCCTCTTCCTCGAACAGTTTTTGTAGAAGGTAATGGTAAGAGCCCAGTGTTTATACTTACTTGTTTTTAAAGTCTTCAATAGTTCGTTTGTTCTAATGTCTGTTTTTCTTACAGCTCTTCCTCAACCAGCAAAAGACTTCCGCAAGTCTTTTTTCCCCAGCAAGGGCTTGAAGAAGTTATTGGATTTACCAATTCTGAGGCGGAGAGCTCCTTTGCTACTCAACTTCATTCCTACCTATAAGTCGGTACTTCCCGATGTCCCAAAGAGGAAGAAAAGCAATTCTCTCCCTTCTGCCACAACTCCTCTAACAGCCTCATCATCTCGGCCAGATGAAGGATCGACCTCTGATCCAGCAGAGCAGCCATCAACCTTGGCTCCATATCTGATTCCACCATCTCAACGCCAACGTCGCCGTAGGACTGCAATTGTCGCTGAGATGGGTCGCAAGAAAGCTGTCACTGAAGATTTTCTAACCGACATCCCTGACTCTGTTGACGCTCAACCAGCACAAACCCAGCCTCAACCAAAGCCAAAGCCAAAACGTCTGAAGAAGGCTCAGCCCAAGGCAACGGTGACTCAGATTGATACTGAGGACACCTTGCCAATTTCTAAATTGGCTGAGAGCGAGAAGACCCCTTTTACTGTCGAGAAGAGGCCCAACCATCCGAATCTACCAGATCAAAAAGGCAAAAGTCGTCCTCTGCAACCACCTTGGGGCCATTAAAACATGATTCCTCCTGGGCCCCGCCAATCACAATCGATAACAAGCCAGTTAGGGCTGGTGATAGTGCCAACGACATTGAGGTCGACGTTGCCCTCTCTACCGCCTTGCTTCTGCCCAAAGATCTTAATCGTAACGCTAAGATGAGCGAATACGAAAATTTTTCTCTGATGCTGTAGCATTTTGTTCAAGTAAGTCTTTCACACTTGGTATTTTTCTTTCTCTATTCCTTTATACTCAGAGATTTTTACCAACTTTTGTTCTATTGATTTTCTTTCAGGCGATCCAGCATGCCCACTCATTCTCAATGTAAGCTTTCGAAATGAGGAAGGAGTTGGCCGAGAAAATCAGGGAGGTCTCTGGTCTGCAAAAGACCATCAAAAAGACTGAGGCCAAGATGAAAACTTTATCCGACCAGGTCGCGGCGGCCATTAAAGCAAAAGACGAGGCCGAGGAAAAAGCCAATGCTACCGAGGCTATCACCAAGGTCTTCACGGCTAAAAAGAAAGATGTCAAGACAAAGATGGCCTAGGCCTAAAAAGAACTACAAGATGCCTTGGCCACAAAATCTGCCGAGATCAAGGCCGCAGGTGAAAAGGCATACAATGAGGGGGTGGTCGATGTCACAGCGGACTACAAAAAGCAAGTGAAGCAGGCATGCAACAAGGGTTTCACCTTTGGTTGGATGGCTGCCCTTAAAACACTTGATGTCCCTGAGGACTCCCCCTTTAAGAATGTCGACATCCTCCCCCTTCCATTCCCTCCTACTCCAAGCCAATTTGAAGACGATTCTGAGTTTGAGGAGGAAGCTTTGGTGAGGAAACCAAAGGAAGCTGCTGGGGCCAAGTCCCCTACTCCAAATGAGCAAGTCCTAGACTTGACTCAAGACGAAGAAGGTGAAGTCTCCAAAGACATTGTTCCAGAGAAGGCAACATCGGACGTGCCTATTGCCGACAAGAGCCTCGACCAAACTCTTCAAGAAATCGATGCCGAGCTCGCGGCTGAGAGGGCCGCCGAGATGTCTTCTCAGCAGTCTTCCGATCTCCAGACCCAACTGTCTAAAGATGCCGAAGAGTCTTAGTTTGATGCTTTTCTCTTTTTTCTTTCCTATACCTTGTATTTTTTTCGTTCTTTGAAACAATGTAAACTTTCTGTCTGGCCGATGTGCCTCTTTAGGAATGTAAATACAACTTCCTCTTTTGGATGCTTGTGTGTTTGTCTTCATTGCATGACTCTATACTTAGAATAATTTGCATGTCTTCAACATACACCTTAGTCTGTGCAATCTTCTCGGGGTGATGTCCCTCGGTAAAAAATAGACGTTTTTATCTTGGCAAGTACATAAGTACTTCTTTTAATACAACCTTGGTCTTTAACTTGTAAATTTTTTTAAAAAAATTTCAAAAAGTGTTTAGACCAATTTTCTTTTAGTCATAACCTCGGTTTAACTTCAACTTGTAAATTTTTCACAAATTTCAACAAGTGTTAAACATGACCTCGGTTTAACTTCAACTTGTAAATTTTTCACAAATTTCAACAAGTGTTAAACATAACCTTGGTTTTAACTTCAACTTGTTAATTTTTCACAAATTTCAACACACTTGTAAATTTTTCACAAATTTCAACAAGTGTTAAACATGACCTCGGTTTAACTTTAACTTGTAAATTTTTCACAAATTTCAACAAGTGTTAAACATAACCTCGGTTTAATTTCAACTTGTAAATTTTTCACAAATTTCAACAACTGTTAAACTAATTTTAGCTTGTGATTTCTACCTTTTTAGGAACCATTTTCCAACTCTCTGCCCTCTAATGTGAACTTAAGTTCCACTTGGATTCTCATTGTGCATGTATTCCAGAAACATCGTCAAGTATCTTATCAGTCACAAGTGAAAAAAATCAAGCTAAAACTTTATTTATTACTTCGGCTAATAACAAAGAACAAAAAAGTTTAATGATAAAAAAATTTCAAATTGCAAATATTTCAGGGCCTTGGCAACTCTTTGCCTTCATTATCTTCAAGCCGATGTGCCCCATTGCCCAATACTGAGATGATTCTATAGGGTCCCTCCCAATTCAGGCCAAGCTTGCCCTCTCTGGGATCCTTCTTGTTGCCGACGACCTTTCTCAAGACGAGGTCACCGACTTGAAACTCCCTTGGGTTGACCTTCTTATTATAAGCCTTGGCCAAGCTGCTACTGGTATGCCGCCAGCTGAATTGCAGCTTTCTCCCTTCTTTCCTCTAGTAGATCCAGATCTCGAGCTAATAATACATCATTAGTCCCATTCTCTACTACCTGAGTTTTGATCCCTAGGATACCGACTTCTAGTGGGATTACTGCTTCTATGCCATAAGCCATGGAAAATGGGGATTCCCCCGTTAATCTTCTCGGTGTAGTCCGATATGCCCAGAGTACACTGGGCAATTCATCCACCCACTTTCCCTTTGCTGCTTGCAGCCTCTTCTTTATCCCATCCAAGATAACTTTGTTGGACGCTTCTACTTGTCCATTGCTTTGAGGAAAACTTGGGGTCAAAAAATAATTCTTGATTCTGAATTTTGCACAGAAGCTCTTGATTAGCTTACTGTTAAATTGTGTTCCGTTGTCTGCAACTATTGCCCTTGGGATCCCAAACCTGGTGATGATGTTCTTCCATATGAAGTTCTTCACATCCACGTCTCCGATCTTGGCAAGGGGTTCAGCTTCTGTCCACTTCGTGAAGTAATCTATTGCTACTAGCAGGTACTTCCTTTGCCCAGTTGCTTGAGGCAGTTTTCCAACAAGATCCATGCCCCATTGGGCAAACGGCCAAGGACTGGATACTGGGTTCAGGTCTGCTGCTGGTTGGTGTATCAGTGGTGCAAACCTTTGGCACTTTTCACACTTTTTGACATAGACTTCTGCAACTTTCTGCATGTAGGGCCACCAATATCCTTGGGTAATGGCCCTATGAGTAAGTGATCTGCCCCCAGCGTGGCTTCCACATACTCCTTCATGTATTTCGTACAAAAAATCTTCAACTTGTGAAGGATGTACACACCTCAAAAGGGGTCTAGTGAAGGATCTTCTGTAGAGATGTCTCTCTGCTATCAGACTGAATCTTGCCGACTTCAATCTAATCTTGTGTGCCACTTTGTGATCATCTGACAGTTTTTCTTCTTTCAGGAATGCTACTATTGCATCCATCCAGCTTGGTCCCATGTCCACACACATTGCTTCACGCTCTATGGTCAGTGGTTCGATGCTCGGGCCCGACAAGTTGTCAACCATTATCGTCCTTGCCTTACCAGGTTGTATTGTACTAGCCAGGTTGGCCAGGGTATCAGCGTGACTGTTATCATCTCGGCTAACCTGCTGTCGTCGGCAATTCTGAAACAAGGCCACCAACCTGCTGACCTCTTTTGCGTAGGCCAATATTCTTTCATCTCGGGCTGCAAACTCGCCCGTTGTCTGGTTGACTATAAGCTGGGAGTCACAGAAGACTATCACCTCATCTGCTTCTACTGCTACTGCCAGTTTCAGTCCTGCAATTAGTGCTTCATACTCTGCATCATTGTTTGAGGCCTTGAACCCCAAATAGATGGATTGTTCTAGTATCTGTCCATCTGGAGATACCAGTACTACTCCTGCCCCCGCTCCTTGTCAGTTTGATCTCCCATCAATGAATAGTCGAAAAGCGTCGCCGATGTAAATGCTGCAGGGCCTAAGTTTTTCTTTCTTCCTTTGTTCTGTTGCCCTCGGTTGGGCTCCTCTTTGCTCGCTAGGACATCGTTCACCTCGGCTCAACGAATTCCGATGTACGATGGATCCTGGCGTGAACTTGGCCATGAAGTTGGCCAAAACTTGGCCTTTGATTGCTGTTCTGGGTCTGTATTCCAGGTCATACTGGCCCAAGGCTACTGCCCATCTGGCTATTCTGCCTGTCAGATCTCCCTGCTGCAATAGGGACTTCAAAGGATGTTTAGTTAGCACCACAATTTTGTGGGCTTGAAAGTAATGGTTCAGCTTCTTTGAAGCCATTACTAAGGCTAGTGTTAACTTCTCCAAGGGTAAATACTTGGTTTCTGCATCAGCTAGGGTTTTGCTTACATAGTAAACAGCCCTTTGCTCCCCTTTTTCTTCTCGGATTACCACTGCACTTACCGCATGCTCCGAAACTGCTAAGTACAAGAACAACTCCTCTCCAGGTTCTGGATGTGAAAGAACTGAAGCCGTGGTCAAATACTTTTTTAAGTCGGCCAAGGCGACTTCGCACTCTTTTGTCCATAAGAAGTTTGTGGCCTTCTTCACTAAGCTGAAGAAGGGTTTGCATTTGTCAGAACTTCTACTTTCCAGTCAACATCTGTACTTGCTTCGTCAATGTTGGGCTTTTCAGTACTAGGATGGCCTTGATCTGATCTGGGCTGGCCTCAATGCCTCTTCTGGTCACCAAGTATCCCAAGAATTTACCAGATCCAACTCCAAATGCACACTTCGATGTATTGAGTCGAAGTCAATATGTTTTTAGGATGTCAAAGACTGTCTTTAAGTCTTCCAGATGGTCCTTAGGTTCCCTGGTCTTCACGACCATGTCATCGATGTATACCTCCACTGTTCGGCCAATTAGGTGTCTGAACATCTTGGTTAGCAATCTCTAGTAAGTTGCTTCTGCATTTTTCAATCCAAAAGGCATCACTCTGTAGCAATACAGCCCTTTTGGGTTGATAAACGCAGTCTCCTCCTCATCTGGGGGGTATATGGCTATCTGATGGTACCTCCTGTAGGCATCTAGGAAGCTCATCATTCCATGCCCTGAACTGGCATCTACTAGTTGGTCAATCTTGGATAAAGGAAAACTGTCTTTGGGACAAGCCTTGTTTAAGCTGGTAAAGTCTACGTAGACCCTCTATTTACCATTCTTTTTCTTCACCACCACTGTATTCGATAGCTATGTCAGGTAATTTACCTTTCGAATAGCTCTAACCTCTAGAAATCTGTCTACTTCCTCTTCCACTACCTCAACATGCATCAACGTCGGTCTTCTTGCTCGTTGGATTACAGGTTTGGCCGACCTGTCTACATTCAGTTTATGGCAAGTGACCTCGAGGTCAATGTCAGGCATTTCGTAAGGCGTCCAGGCAAACACCTCAATGTTTGCTCTCAAGAAAGCCTCCAGTTCTTTTTCCTCTTCCTCGGCTAAGCCCGAGCCGAGAAGGAAGGAGCGTTCCTCATCCCCTTACTGGACAAGGATTTTCTTCAGGGCTTCTTCACTCTTCTCGGCTGGCTCTTTGCCGTCGTCATCTAGGACTTCCACATCCTCGTCTTCGATCTTTATTATCTCTGGTTCTCGTATGCTGCAGGTGGATTTCATCGCTGCCATGGAGCAGTTCTTTGCCTGTAGCTGATCCCCTCTGACCTCCTCTATCCCATGTTCTATTGGGAACCGTAATAGCTGATGCAACGTTGAGAGAACAGCCACCATTGCATGCAGCCATGGCCTTCCCAAGATAGCATTGTAGGGGGAGGGAGTGTCGATTATGGTGAATTCTGTTTTTATCTTTTTGGTTCCAGCCTGCATCTCCAAGCTTGCTGCTCCCAGTGGCCACGTCGGCGTTCTATTGAACCCAACCATTAGGCTGTTGGACTGCTCCATATCGTCTGGGTGAAGGCCAAGCTCCTTGTAACACCTGACATACATGATGTCACAAGAGCTGCCTTGGTCAATTAGGATGAGCTTCACTTAGCACTCCCCAACTTGGAGAGATACTACCAAGGCATCGTTATGTGGATGCTGTACCATCTTAAGGTCGGCTTCAGTAAAGGACACTACTGGTTCCTGGCACTCATCGGCCTGAGGTCTTTTCTCCCGGACTTGGTACACATGTTGCAAGTGCTTTACCTTCTGGGTCTCACCCCGTATTTCATTTTCGTTGACCTTCGAGTGAATTACATTAATTACCTGAGGTCTGCTTACCTGCGATTGCTGTGCTGGGGGAGGTGGAGCTGCTGGTGCCTAAGGCAGTCTTGCCTGCTTTTCCCTTGTCCTGGCTTTATCTACAAGGTCCTTTAAATGGCCTTGCCTTACCAGGTCTTCCAGGTGTGATTTTAAGGCTCTATAACCCTGAGTCAGATGCCTATCTTCATTGTGGTAAGCATAATGCTTACCAAGGCTTCTTCCCATAAACTCTCCTGGTACCCTTGCTGGTGCTCTGAAATAGGGCTGGGTTCGGATTTTATCCAGGACTTTGTGAATTGGAATTCGGAATACAGTTGTGACTGCTTGTGCAGCCCTTAGTCATATCTCTTGCTTGTTGGATCCATTGTTACCTTGGCCTCGCTTTGGCGAGCCATTTCCTTTCTCTTGCTTTGTCTCCTTAGTCCCTGGCATATCTTCCTCGGCTCTGGCATATTTCTCAATTCTGGCCATGAGCTCTTCCATGCTTTTTGGCAATGGCTTTGCTGATGACTTTCGTAGTGGACAATCATCTTTTAGGCCGTTCTTGAAAGACACGACCTCCACCTCTTGGTTGCACTCGGGTATTCGGTTGAATACCTCATAATACCTTTTGGCATAAGCTCTTAGGCTTTCGTCCTTGCCAATTTTCAGAGCCATCAGGGCATTTACCCTTAACGGCTGTAGTTTGTTTGTCACGAACCTGGCTACGAACATCTCGGCCAGGCCTTTCTAGGTCTTCACAGTTCCTTTCGGCAGTTTGTGAAACCAATCCGATGCGATTTCCCCAAAGGATGAGGGGAATACCTTGCAAATCAACGGCTCGTTCCCAGTGTACAATGCCGTCGAGTTCAGGTATAAACCAACGTGAAAGTTGGGGTCCGACTTGCCATCATATATCTGGAACCTCGACATACTGAATCTTTTCAGGGCCTCAAATTTGTCCAATTCCACCGAGAATGGTGTTTTCGGCTTAACAGAGGAAGTTACCTCGGCATTTTGTTGCTTCCTCTTAAGGTAATCTCTCAAGTCCTCTTTGGTCCGCCCAAGAACTCGGCTATCTCCTGACTTCAGCCTTTTAGGCGCACTACTCTCAGCTTCGTTGTGAGCCCTCTTCGACCTTTCTCCATCAGTTGCGTCGAAGCACAACTCCTGCCTTTGAACATGCCGATGTTCTTTGGGGTCTGCTTCCTTGGTGCGATGTGTCCTTCGAGATTCTTCCCTTCTCGACTCTCCTCGCCCGACCTCCCTTGAAGGCCGGTGAGAGTGTTTTTTGCTCATGGTATGCTAGGGGGCTACAGGGATTGTTTTCTACCCTCCATTCTGGGCATTGGCCGCTGGAATCGGCATGTCCTGCAATGGGAACGGTGGCTGCATGACATTGTTTTGCATCATGAAATTGACGACCGATTGCAGGTTTGCCAATTTGTTCGCCATCCCCTTCATCTCTTTGTCCCTCCATAGACATTTATCCTTCCGTACATAGAGGTTATCCTTGTTATAGTACTCATTTCGGTCTGATTTCTTCTGTACGTTGCCCTCCTGGTCGACGTCATTTCCTTCGTGATTCTTATCATGAGCCTCTTCGTTGAAGTTGTCTCATTCGACGTCAAGGTCAATAGGTTTTCTACTCCCAGTAAGAGTGTCATCCTCAACCTTCTCTCTCTGTCTGTCGTTGGCCATCTATTCTCCTTTCTTTCCCACAGTCGACGCCAAATTGTGTGTGTCAATTTTCGACCACACTGCCAAATTAGTACTTAGCTGGAGAGCACTGGCAGAATAGATAAGTTCCGAACGACCTGCAACAGAAAGAAGAGATTCCGGTGGTGGTTTGTCCACCCGGGGGCACTCCAATGATCAAGTCAGTTATCTCTCAAAGATAGCAAAAATGCTTAACTTACTATTCGGAATATAAATCGCGTACCTTAGACCCATGGGGGCTCCTCCCTTTTATAGCCAATACAATCCTAGTCCCAATAGAAGCCTAGCTCCATTGGACTTAGGATTACTGCTAATCTTGGGCTTCCAGTAGGATTGGGATAAACTCTTTAAGAGTCTTATCCTTACCCAAACTGAAGTCCTTTCTCATTCTAGGACTCTTATCCCTTATCCGCTTATCCCGAATTCTGATATCTTCGGAGACAACCTCAGCCTATCCGAGATCACCTCGGCGTCATAATAAGGACACGTGGCACCTCAGCTAACACTTCGGCGTCACCTTAGCCATGTGTTGGTACTCAGAAAATATATCTCCACACTTTGTATGTAAATAATGTGTTAAAATTGTAATTATTTGAACATTTTTTTCCATGTTAGTAACAATGAGTCATTACCTGCCATTTACCTTGTTGAACTTCTTGACCCAGTGAAGTTATCATTTGTCTTTGGAATAATGAAATTTATGTTTTCCACTTTTATCCAAGAACAGGAAAAAAAAGTTTATGTTTGTCATGCACCTTTGATATACTATAAGTTATTCTTGTCTATGTCATTTTATTAATTCTCTTTTTCTAATTTCACAGTTGAATTTTTCTTTTCTTTTCTTTTTTTTTTTTTTTTTTTTGTATTGGTGTCTATTCCATTGAACAAAAACAATGTGGTAACAAATTTCTTACTAAGAATTTTGTGGCATCGCAATCAAACAGATTTTGGTAACAAGCTTGTTACATGATCTGTATTTTTTATGGGATTTGGCACAGAAATCATATATTGATATCATACAAATTAACTGTTACTTATCTTTACTACAATATCAACAGTCCTAGTGTTGAATGTTTACGAGATCAAATGAATTTTGACTTGATAAGATGTTCCATGTTTAGTTTCTAATTTCAAATCATATCCTAGTTTGTTCAGATTACTTTCAAGGGTTAACCAGGATGATGTGATTAGGCTAAGTGAGTGCATTTTGTTTTTGAGACAGTTCTCTGTTGTCACAAAGAACTCTCGTCTATTCTGTCTTAAGAAACTCTCATCCATGAATCGAATTCTTTTGATGGAAGTTGAGAATAGCTTGATTATAGTGATATGCAATTCTTTTGATACTAGAAGAAATGCAATAATAATTCATTTTTATTATTTTTTACAGATAATATTCTCCATTTAGGAGCCATTATTACTGCAAATGTTTCATAGGTTAGAGTAAGAGCCATCATTAGATCTTCTCTTTCCATGCTGAGTTCGTAAAAAAAATTTCAGTTGAGCTATGAATACAGAAAATAAATAAATAAATAAATAATGAGACACAGCTCGTGGGATAAATGTGGGTTATACACGTGGGGTTGATTATGTGAAAATCGCAGGTGTTAATCAAATCTTTTTGATTTGTCTTTTAAAATTTGCTGGTGTTTTTTTTACCTTTCTCTAGCTATTCCAAATTTGGAACAACGTCTAAGAATTAATGCATCTAGGATTGCAATCTTGGTGCTTGAATAAAACTGTTAAAAACTCTTTCAAGTCACCTAAAAAGTCAGGAGTTCAAGTTGATGGAGTAGTGGTGGTCCTTTAAGTGGAATATTAATTTTACTAACAAATTAACAAATTTAACTACTTAAAATGTTGAAAAAAAACAAATTGTCCTATAAGTTTGAGAAGAATATTATGTTTGTATTTAGAAAATAAATTTTTTGTTTGAAGGATCTGTGTTTGATAAGTGACTCAACTTTCTCTTCTCTTTCTAACCATTTGTTGTTGAATTGTTCTGGCAAATTGTTCATGTTGTGATATATGAAGATTGATTTGAAGACAAATTCTTCGACACGGTTTTTTAAGACTTACATGCAAAATAATGTATGAAAATAGTATTAACTCAATTCAATCAAGCAATTTGATTAGGTTAAATAAAGCTAGGTTGATCACCATCAATCAAAATAAACATGCATTATCTGTGAAATCCCCTACAAGAACACAAGTGACATTCACTAAAAGCACCTCTCCTGTTTTTCAAACAGTCCTCAGACTTGTACACTAATTGATTAAGATTTGGCTTCATATTTTTGTAGATGTTAACTTCAAGTGTTAGCGGCATGTTGTTATATGTTTCTTTGTTTGAAGAATTTTTGGACATAGGTTGTTATATGTTTGTTTGTTTGAAGAATGATTGCACAGGTTGTTATATGTTTGTTTGTTTGAAGAATAATTGAACATAGGTTGAAGACAGATTTTTCAACACAGATTTTTAAGATATTTTTTGGACACAGAATTTGAAGACAGGTTTTTTGACACAGATTTATGGACAGATATTTTAAACACAGCTTTTTGAAGACAGATTTTTAAACACAGGTTTTGAAGACAGATTTCTGGACAGATATTTTAAACATAGAATTTGAAGACAAGTTTTTCAACACAGATTTCTGGACAGATATTTTAAACACAGAATTTGAAGACAAGTTTATCAACACAGATTTCTGGACAGATATTTTAAACACAGAATTTCAAGACTGGTTTTTCAACACAATTTTTTGAACAAATATTTTTAACATAGCTTTTTAAAGACAGATTTTTTCACACAGTTTTTGAAGACAGATTTTTTCACACAACTTTTTCAATCCAAATTTTGAAGACAGGTTTTTGGATAGATATTTTAAACACAGAATTTGAAGACAGGTTTTTTAACATAGATTTTTTAACACAGTTTTTGAACACAGATTTTGGAATACAGATTTTGAAAATAGATTTTTGAACACAGCTTTTGAAGACAAATTTTGGAACATAGATATTGAATACAGTTTTTGGAACACAAATTTTGGAACACAGATTTTTAACACAGATTTTTGAATACGAATTCTTTGAAATCAGATTTGTAATAGATTTTTATCATATTTCCATCTACATCTGTATAGAGCTAGACAACAAATATAACAACAATGCAACATCAAATTTCTATAAATTTCATAAATTATGCTATATCAAGTAACAAAGAAAGATACATTAAATTACTTCCACCACAAAATAAACTCCAAGTTAAAATTACAAGTTTCCAACTAACAAAAACGAGACTCATTTCGGTCCATTTGTACATTGAAGTCAATAAAAGAAGATGGTAAGGCTCCATAAATTTGGTTCATAGCACTCATGAATTGTTGAGTTCGCATCATGTCAATAACTCCCGGTGTGCCTCCAATACATTCCAATGGGATAAGAGATGTGTCGACTCCATAAATCTGGGTTTGAGCAGCCATTAAACTTTGTCTTCTCATAATGTCCATACTTCCGGGTGTGCCTCCAATCGCATTTACCATTTCCCTCTATTCAATTACAATGACATGAAAAAAACAGTTTACTATATATTATTGACAAATAAAATAAACTAATCGATGTAAATTCGTATTATGTACACGTACCGGCACATACATACTATTTTGCATGCCAACCATACAAGGATAAAGCTCTCTACGTGCACTAGGTTGAGGTTGAGATTGAGCTTGAGCTCCAAGCACCTTAATACCCTATATTAACCAAGATGAATGAGTAGAGATATATGATAAGTTCAATAGAGAGAAATGATACAATATTGAAAAATAAATAGAGAATACCATGAAATTTACCTTTGATTTGTTATGTTTTCTTTTGCTTGCTTTCAACCGATTCACTATTTAATCAACTTTGGCCACCTTTCGTTTCGTAACTGGACGACCTTTTCAGCGAGCAACCAAAGGACTAAGCAACTTCATATTACTGATTGCTTTTCTATTAATGCTCCCAATCGGGGAAAATGGTATATTACTAGTAATAGGTGGCACACTACTAATAGAAGCTGGTACATTACTCCCACCACCCTCATCATCTTTTATCACTCTTGCTTGATTTCATCCAACCCACGGTCGATAATTCTAATTTTGCCTTCAGAGTTTCCAGCTACTTGTACAATGCCAATCAATTTTTTGTTCATCTTATCATAAACCTTTGTATTGAAATCATCTCCAAAGCCAGTGTATGTGGTTTTGATGCATGTGTACCCTCTATCCAAATCTTTTCTCCATCATGGTAGAATGAATTTATTTGGAACCTCATTTATGCATCTTGCAATGAGCATAACGAGTGAGTGAGCACACATGATACCCCTAAATTGAAACAACTGACACATACATTGAACATCAACTTCGGTTAAATTATAATACACAATAAAGTCCACATGCTTCATCTTTCCAAAAACTACCACGCCTTCCTTCACAAAGTATGTACAAATTGAACCCTCCTCTTTCACAAGACACGACTGACAATAAAGTAGTCTCTTCATCTCTGCTTGCACTTCTTTGAATTTTGCATTGGTGTAGGCATCCTGAAATTGCTTCTCAAAACCATACACAGTTAGGCAATCAAACACTTTGTGTCGAGACTTGAAGTCAGCTTTTTTCTCATTCTCTACCTTACTTCTCAAAGCATTTTCATATTGTTCAACATATTGCTTTAATGTAGTCTTCGGGTTGACATATCCATCAAAAAAGACATTCATGCTCTCACTTCGTTGTGTAGTTGACATGCCAGCCCAAAAAATATCTTTCACATAGACAGGAACCCATTGATGTCGCTCATCATATAATACCCCCAACCATTGATTCTCATAAAGACTAAATTCTGCAATCATCTCTTTCCATCTCATCTCAAATTTATCTTTTGTGAAAGTGTCATACACTGCATTTTGTAAAGCCAATTTCATGGATTCATATTGGGAATAGCCTTTCAATTTCTCTAGAATTTTCTTCATTATATGCCATAAATACCATCGATGTCAAGTATTTGGGAAGACAATTTCTATAGCATTTTGCATAGCTTTGCATTGATCAGTTATTATAGCTTTTGGAGAATGATCTGAAATACAATTTAACCATGATTTGAATAACCAAACAAATGTATCAGTATCTTCACTAGATAACAATCCATAACCAAGCAAAATCGACTGTCCAGAGTGATTAACTCCTACAAACGGAGCAAATGGCATATCATATTTGTTAGTGAGATAAGTTGTGTCAAATGAAACAACATCTCCAAATTCTTCATAAGCCGACCGACTCATTGTATCTGCCCAAAACAAGTTTTTAATTCAAAAGTCAGTATCAACACCAATCATATAATAAAAACTCGAATTTTGTGCGTGTATCCTTAAAAATATTTTTGAAGTGTATCGGCATCTCCTTCTCCAAGCCTCAATCTTCTAACTTTGTCAATGTAATTTCTTGTATCTTAGGGGCGAGCATGGTCCGGATTGGACCGGATTGGGATAAAACCAGAACCAATCCGTTATCTATGATTTCTGAAAAATTAGAACCAATCCAATCCGTTTAAATCATGAAACCAATCCGAACCAATTCATTTAATCACGGATTGGATCAATTTAAGACCACGGATTTACATAATTAAATAACAAATATAAATATATA
This sequence comes from Camellia granthamiana, assembly GCA_036172215.1. Lineage (NCBI taxonomy): Eukaryota > Viridiplantae > Streptophyta > Magnoliopsida > Ericales > Theaceae > Camellia > Camellia granthamiana. Next base: position 10,047,309 of record CM069913.1, on the reverse strand, counting down.
TATATATATATAACACTTTAATTTCATAAAAACATAAACATATCGTTATGTTTGTTCCACAATAGCAACATGTCTTTCTATAATAGCGACATCCTATTCTAGAATTTAAACAACCATAAAAAAACTGGTTTCACCATAAGTATTTAGACCATTACAAATTAAAACTAAAAACTAACAAACAAAAGTAATAAAAGAAGATATTACGCGGGTTTAAGTTTGAGTTTAGGTTTTATATGGAATAAGAAAAGATACTATGGGGGAGGATGTATAATAAAAATATAGACTATTTGTATACGGTCCAGATCGGTTCCAATTCGAAACCCTGGGGTTCAATTCGGAACCAATCCGTGGACTGCGAATTTTTAATTCTTCAATCCGAAACCGAACCACGGATTCAAAAAACCAATCAAAACCTACCAAATTGGACTGGACTGGATCGGATTACGGATTTCACGGATTCCTTGCTCAGCCCTATTGTATCTTACTCATCAAATGTTAATGACTCATAAGCCCTAGCTTCAACAACCATTGAGTTATAATTCCTAGACACCCTAATCCCTTGTAGCGACCCTAATTTTTCGTAGGTCATTATTTATTTTTATTACTTTATTTTATTTTTGGATTTTATGAATTGCGTGGCTACATGAGAATTTAACGTGGTATTTAATTAATTTAATGTGATAGTTAATTATATGTAATTAATCCAAATATTGATATATTTATATTTTTTTTATAAAAAAAAGTATTTATATATTGACAAAATATATATCATATTTATATTTATATAGATTGTATTTATATTGTATTTGTATAATAATAATTTATAACCTTTTTTGTTTAGATATATATATAGGAACCCTCTAGATTGCCTACACAATTGAAAGAGAGAGCTGTGTGCTACGCGGTAAATAGAGAGAGAGAGAGAGAGAGAGAGAGAGAGAGAGAGAGAGAGAGATTAATCAAAAAGAAAAGAAAGTGCAACAGAGAGAGCCGGCATGAGAGAGAAAGGAGAAGAAAAAAAAAGATTAGGGTTTTATTTTAGTGGCTCCATTAATTCTTCAAGTGATTTTTTGATCTTCAAAAGTAATTGTGAGTGCAAAACCCACTTCCCTTTATTTATGTTTAATTCATTGTTTTTATTTATTTGATGTTGGTTTGATTTTGTATTTGCACGTAGATGATGGATTGATTTTAATTATTTTGATTAGTTGTGTATGCCATGTTTAGGGTTTTTATATGGATTTATTTTATAGTTGTAATTACACTCATGGATATATGAAATTAAAATAAACTTGGAACCCATAGATAAATATCTTATACTCCACCATGACTCCATGGATTGTTGTTTTATTTGAGTGATGGTGAGAAAGAGTGTATAAGAAAAAAAAAAGGTGAGGATTATGAGATTTATTTGAATGCCTTAGGCTTGGCATTGTTATGTCTGTTCTCATGAGTAGATGAGAGATTGTGTATATATATATTGTTGCCTCATTCTTATGAGTAGACGAGTGCTTTGATTTACGCACGTACATATATGCTAACCATTCGGGGAGTGTGGGTCAAACTCGGGGATGATATCCTCGTGTAAGTTTGGTTTCAGAGCGGTGTTAGGTATACGAGAGGCACATGAGATATATGTGTAGGCCGGACGTGGAGGCCGAAGTGGTGAAATTAAGGTATAAATAATTAAATATGAGTTTATTAGTATAGTGTGAATTGTATTGATTTGTACATCTTGAAAAATAGTAAACGATCTTGATAAATTATGAAATTTGGATAGAGGCATGTATACGTAATTCTAGACAACTTTTATATTTTAACTTTGTACTAAAAGATCGATTACAACTTGTAATCGAATGATCTTGGTTATAGTAGTTTTTATTCATTTTAATAATGCATATTTTAGAGGCTGTTTTAACTCACGAAACGAGCTCATTTTTATTGATTTCGCGTAAATTGAAGTAAAACATTATTCTGAACACTTTTTGTATTTTGAGCTATTCCGAAAAAAATCATCTTAGGGCAGTTTCTATTCGTTTTCAGTTCCAGATTTTTTGATCGAATTTTGTTTAGGTTCTTCTATTAAGTTTTTCTCTAAACCTATTCAGTTTCTACTAAATTCATGCGCATTACCTTTTAGAAAATTTGATTCTCAATGCAGGTAGAACTACTTGTCTTATTCCGTAACAAGAATTAAATGTACTTTTATTTGTGTCTGGTGGACTCGTGTGTGTTAAATAATTGTACTCATGCCAGTATACTTGTATACTGACCCATTTTGTCTCTTGACATCTCGGGTGCGTTCTGTTTGAGCGCAACCGAGCTTCCTTTGCAGGATTAGTTGGGACTACAGTGGTGACGAGAAATGAATCTAGTTGTTGGACATGTCGTTTGAACTTCTTTTTTTTTTTTTTTTGAAGTTTAGAGTTTAAGGATTGATATTAGTTTACGTATTTATTATTTTTTTATGACCTTAGTATTATGATAGTTTGGCATTGTAGGTTATTTTCTAACTTTACATTATTTAAGTTGTTTTGACTAGTTGTTAATACTTTAATATTGGTTTGAGGTATTTTATAGTTATGAAATTATGGTGGATGGTTTGGTTGACATTTTGTTAGTTTTTTTTTTTTTTTTTAAATCCCTTGTTATCTTTTGAGCATAGAAAGTTACTTAAACCTTATGGGACGAGAACGTTTAGATTTTGTGTCACGCCCTAGGATTTGGATGATGGAATATTGATTTGGGTTTAGTCCTAATTTAATATTTAATTGACCAAATTTTGGGGCGTAACAGTTTGGTATCAGAGCTCTAAGTTACCCTAAACTTGTGAGAGTTTAGGTGATCCTCGGATTGTGGAAACATGGGTTAGCTAGTTTAGTTTGGTGGTTGAATTTATTCTAAGTATTTATGAATGAATTTTTGTGTGTTTAACTTGAAGGTGATAGCTGGAAGGTATCTTTAAACTTTTTTAAGAACCCATTAAAGTACTTTTTAATACTGGTGCATCTCATTCTTTGATATTTAGATAGTTTGTAGAAAGAGAACATCTTGTAACTACCTCCTTGTCTAGACCTATTCGTGTTAAGACCCCTTTAGGAGGGGCAATTACTCTTTATGAGATGTGTAAAGATTTTGAGATTGACTTTGCAGGCAGAATCTTGTATGCGGACCTAATTGTGTTAGAGTTTTAGGGGTTTGTAATTATTTTGGGTATGGATTAGCTGCGAAAATACTTTGTGACTCTAGATTGTGTTGGAAGGACTGTAAATATAGATATTCTCGGTATGCCACGACTTACCCACGCTTCTGGCGATGGAGAAGAGTTGGTGATGACGAATTTTCTGTGCTCGGTAGAAATCCCTAAGCAGGACATTAGTGAGGTAGATGTGGTGCGTGAGTTTGAGGATGTATTTCAGGAGATACCTGGACCTCCACCTCGACGAGTAGTAGAATTTCGCATTAACCTAGTGTCAGGAACTGCACTGATTTCTAAGACGGCATATAGAATGGTGACTAAAGAGCTTGTAGAGATGAAGAAGTAGCTGGAAGAAATGCTGCAGAAAGGGTTCATACGTTCAAGTAACTCCCCGTGAGGAGCACCCACAATTTTTGTCTCCAAGAAAGATGGCACTCTCAGCATGTATATAGATTACAGAGAGCTAAACAAGGTGACTATCAAGAATAAGTATCCGCTACCTAGAATTGATGACTGGTTTGATCAGTTAAAGGGGGCAGCTATGTTCTCTCAGTTTGATCTCAAAACAGGTTACCATCAAATGGGTGTGTCAGATAAAAGTATACCGCTTACTGCTTTTCGGATTCGGTATGGGTTGTACGAATTTCCTGTAATGCCTTTTGGTTTGACTAATGCTCCTGCCTATTTTATGGACTTGATGAACAAAATTTTTCAATCGTATCTAGAGAAGTTTGTGATTATCTTCATAGATGATATTCTGGTGTATTCTAAGAATGAGGAAGAATACTTAAAAGTTGTATTGCAGACTTTGAGAAAGCAACAATTATACGTTAAATTCAGTAAGCATCACTTTTAGGAGAAAGAAGTTCGATTTTTGGGATATGTATCCTATCAGGGGATAACGGTAGATCCTGAGAAAGTTGTTGCGGTTAAAGAATGGAAGCAACTCACGAACCCTTCAGAGGTGAGGAGTTTTCTAGGACTAGCTGGTTATTACGAGAGATTTATAGAAAAGTTTTCCACTATTGCAGCACCTATAACCAAGTTGACCCGCAAGAATGTGAAGTTCGTATGGACAGATGATTGTGAGAGAGCTTTCCAAGAGTTAAAGCAGCGTTTGACTACAGTACCAGTGTTAACTATACTAGTACAAAGGGAAAAGCTAGTAGTGTTTACTGATGCAAGTGGAACTGGGTTGGGATGTGTGTTGATGCAGTATCAGAAGATTGTATCCTATGTTTCTCAATAGTTAAAACCTCATGAGAAATGATACCCTAGTCATGACTTGGAGCTGGCAGCAGTTGTTTTTGCGTTGAAAGTGTGGCGACACTATTTGTTTGGGGAGCACTTTGAGTTATACACAGATCACAAGAGCCTCAAATATCTTTTTTCTCAAAAAGAGTTGAACATGAGGCAACAAAGGTGGGTTAAATTCATCAGTAGTTATGATTTCGAGATCCTTTACCACCCAGGGAAAGGAAATGTGGTCGTGGATACACTTAGTCAACAACATGGAATTATAGCTTCTTTGATGATTCAGGAATGAAAGTCCTGGGAGTTAATTTCAATGCATAATGTTCAACTAATAGAGAGTGTCGAGAGGGCATACATTGGTAGTTTGACCGTGTAACCGACGTTACTGAGTAAAGTTCGTCAAATCCAGTATTTAGATGGGCTTCTCGTCAGCAAGCTCGATGACCTTATAGTGAATTTGATCGATGATTGTCCTACTGATTGGTCAGTGGACTCAGATGGGGGATTGCGATTTAGGGGCAGGTTGTGTGTACCTAACATTGTTGAATTGAGGAAAGAGATTATGGATGATGCTCATAGGTTCCGATGTACCATTCACCCTGGTAGGACTAAGATGTATCATGACTTGAAGAGAACGTTTTGGTGGCAAGGTATGAAGAAGGATGTAGGAGAGTATGTTTCTCGATGTTATATGTGTCAACAGGTTAAGGTAGAACACCAACGACCGTTTGAACTTTTACAGCCTCTCGAGATCCTAACTTGGAAATGGGAGTACATCTCTATGGACTTCGTGGATGGATTGCCGCGGTCTAAGCAAGGTAATGAATCTATTTGGGTGATAGTGGATCGACTCACCAAGTCTGCTCGTTTTATTCCTATCAGTGTTCACCGAACTACGAATAAACTGGCTAAGTTATATATTCGGGAGGTGGTGCGATTTCATGGCGCACCAGTTTCTATAGTTTCGGATCGTGAGCCGTTGTATGTGGTAGAGTTTTGGGAGAGTTTCAGCATGCTTTGGGTGCTAGGTTAGACTTGAGCATGGCTTATCATCCTCAGACGGATAGGCAAACTGAGCGAGTAAATCAGATCTTGGAGGATATGTTGAGAGCTTGTATCCTCGATCTTAGTGGTAGTTGGGAAGAACACTTGCCATTGGTGGAGTTTGCTTATAATAATAGCTATCACTCCAGTATCGGGATGGCACCTTTTGAGGCTTTGTATGGAAGGCCATGTCAATCACCTGCTTGTTGGATGAAAATAGGAGATGCGCCGTTGCTAGGGCCAGAGTTGGTGAGAGAGACCACAGAGAAAGTGAACAGTATTCGGGAACGTATTAAGATTGCACAGAGTCGTCAAAAGAGTTACGCTGATAGAAAACGTAAGGGGGTTAAGTTGAATGTTGGAGATTTTGTGTTTTTAAAGGTCTCACCAATGAAGTGCATCATGCGGTTCGGAAAGAAGGGAAAGTTGGCACCTAGATTTTTGGGACCATACAAGATCACCGAGAAGATTGGTAATGTGGCTTACAAATTAGCTCTACTACCTGCTTTAGCTATGATTCACAATGTGTTCCATGCATCTTTATTGCAGAAATGTGTGCAAGACCCTTTCCAAGTAGTATCACCAGAAGTGTTAGATATTAGTGACAATCTAACGTATGTGGTGCGACCGGTTACTATTCTAGATCGGGATGTAAAGCAGTTGCGGCGCAAGAAAGTAAACTTGGTGAAAGTGCAACAGAGCGAGGATGAGAATGATATCACTTGGGAATTGGAAGAGAAAGTTCGACGTATGCACCTGGAGCTTTTTGTTTAGTACTCTCTCCTATCAAATCTCGGGATGAGATTCTTTTGAGGTGTGTACATTATAGTGACCCAAATTTTTCGTAGGTCATTATTTATTTATTATTAATTTATTTTATTTTTAGATTTTATTAATTGCGTGGCTACATGAGAATTTAGCGTAGTATTTAATTAATTTAATGTGATAGTTAATTATATGTAATTAATCCAAATATTGATATATTTATATTTTTTTTTATAAAAAAAAGTATTTATATATTGACAAAATATATATCATATTTATATTTATATAGATTGTATTTATATTGTATTTGTATAATAATAATTTATAACCTTTTTTGTTTAGATATATATATATAGCAACCCTCTAGGTTGCCTATACAATTGAAAGAGAGAGCTGTGTGCTATGCGGCAAAGAGAGAGAGACAGAGAGAGAGAGATTAATCAAAAAGAAAAGAGAGTGCAACAGAGAGAGACGGCGGGAGAGAGAAAGGAGAAGAAAAAAAAAGATTAGGGTTTTATTTTGGTAGCTCCATTAATTCTTCAAGTGATTTTTCGATCTTCAAAAATAATTGTGAGTGCAAAACCCACTTCCCTTTATTTATGTTTAATTCGTTGTGTTTATTTATTTATTTTTATTTATTTGATGTTGGTTTGATTTTGTATTTGCATGTAGATGATAGATTGATTTTAATTATTTTGATTAGTTGTGTATGCCATGTTTAGGGTTTTTATATAGATTTATTTTATGGTTGTAATCATACTTGTGGATAAATGAAATTAAAATAAACTTGGAACCCACAGATAAATTCCTTATACTCCACCATGACTCCATAGATTATTATTTTATTTGAGTGATGGTGAGAAAGAGTATATAAGAAAAAAAAGTGAGGATTATGAAATTTATTTGAATGCCTTAAGCTTGGCATTATTATGTTTGTTCTCATGAGTAGATGAGAGATTATGTATATATATATTGTTACCTCGTTCTCAAGAGTAGACGAGTGCTTTGGTTTACGCGCGTACGTATATACTAACCATCCGGGGAGTGTGGGTCAAACTTAGGACGATATCCCCGTGAAAGTTTGGCTTTGGAGTAGTGTTAGATATACGGGAGACACATGGGATATATGTGTAGGGCAGAAGTGAAGGGCTGAAGTGGTAGCGTTAAGATACAAAGAATTAAATATGAATTTATTAGTATAGTTTGAATTGCTTTGATTTGTACATCTCGAAAAATAGTAAACGACCTTGATGAATTATGAAATTTGGGCAGAGGCATGTACTTGTAATTCTAGACAACTTTTGTATTTTAACTTTGTACTAAAAAGATCGATTAGAACTTCTAATCGAATGATCTTGGTTACAATAGTTTTACTCATTTTAGCAATGCAGATTTTAGATGCTGTTTTAACCCACGAAACGAGCTCATTTTTATTGATTTCGTGTAAACTAAAGCAAAACATTATTCTGAACACTTTTTGTGTTTTGAGATTTTCCTAAAAAAATCATCTTAGAGAAGTTTCTATTCGTTTTCAATTCTAGATTTTTTGATCGAATTTCATTTAGGTTCTTCTATTAAGTTTTTCTCTCAACCTATTCAGTTTCTACTAAATTCGTTCCCGCAACCTTTTCGAAAATTTGATTCTGTACAACTTTTGTTCTTTGAGTTTTGGTCAATTCGAATGCATTTTTATACTGTTTCAACAATTTACTTATGATTAAATTACACTAATTTTATTTATTTTATTTTATTTTGCAGAATGGTGCGTCTTACTAACTTTTTATGCAGGGCTGACCCATCATAATTTTTTTGTTTATTTTGTTTATTCTACACTCAATTTATATTTAGTTGTGTACCGATAAGAAACTAAATGCCATTATATCTCAGGAAACTATCCATTTGTCTCAGTGCAAGTAGAACTACTTGTCTTGTCCCATAACAAGAATTAAATGTATTTTTATTTGTGTCTGGTGGACTCGTGGGTATTAAGTAATTGTACTCATACCAGTATACTTGTATACTGACCCGTTTTGTCTCTTGACATCTCGGGTGCGTTCTGTTTGAGTGTAGCTGATTTCCTTTGTAGGATTAGTTGGGACTACGGTGGTGACGAGAAATAACTATAGTTGTTGGACACATCGTTTAGACTTCTTTTGTTTTTCTGGAGTTTAGAGTTTAGGGATTGATATTAGTTTATGTATTTATTATTTTTTTATGACTTTAGTATTATGATAGTTTGGTATTGTGGGTTATTTTCTAAGTTTACATTATTTAAGTTGTTTTGACTAGTTGTTGATACTTTAATGTTGGAGGTATTTGATAGTTATGAAATTATGGTTGATGGTTTTGTTGGCGTTTTGTTAGTTTTTTTTTTTTAAATCCCTTGTTATCTTTTGAGTATGGAAATTTGCTTAAACCTTATGGGACGACTCATGCCCTAGGATTTGGATGATGGAATATTGATTGGGGTTTAGTCCTAATTTAATATTTAATTCTACAAATTTTGGAGTGTGACATCCCTGCTTGATCATTAATTTCTAATCTTCTCTTCACAGAAGTAAAAAAAAATTTATTTATTACAAAATAACGTGAGTCGGTGGGAATCAAGTCATGATTATGGTCAAGGTTAACTGTGGTTAACATAAATCTCCTCTCCTTTTGTCTGGTCGCCCATACCCTTGTTTTGCAGTCAATTTTTGCGGACAGAGATGGCTTTAGAGGGTTTACTTTGATTTTTTGATTCTCTTTCTCGATCAAGAACATTCAATCCCAAAATATCTTAATTCCCCATCATCGCCACAAACTTGAGTTTTATAAGCTATGGAAAATCTAACATATTTAGCATATTTGGCATAAAATGTGTACACTTCTTGCTTTGAGCTAAAACACATACCCCTTTTAGGTTCCTAACCTTTTTCACTCTCATTTAATAAAGGATTCTCACCACTATTCAAATCAATCTCCATTTCTGCTCATTCAAAAATACCGTATAAAATCAAATGATTTAATAGATTAATAGAATAATAGAATAACTTGTTATTAATTTGTTCAAAAATTAATCATTATTGAGGTTGTTATTAATCTGTTAATAACAGATTATTTTAATGATGCAAGCTCTTGAATGATGCAAGTTATTTATAACAGATTTATTCAAAAATTAATAACAGATTATACCAGTTACCCTTTCAATTTATTTATTTATTTATTCCTAACAAATAAATAATCTGTTTCTAATAATGCAAGCTCTTGAATGATGCAATCTGTTTATATAACAGATTATGCAATCTATTTCCTAACAAATAAATGCAATCTGTCTATATAACTGATTGTATAAACATAATCTGTTTCTAATAGATTATAACATATTACCCTTTCAATAAGAAATTTATTTTTTCCTAACAAATAAATAATTTGTTATTACAATTTCTAACAATACAAGCTTTTACAATTTCCAAACAAAATAGCTCTTCAATATATGTTTATATATATATATATTTCATTACAGAATACAACTACAATTTCCAAACAAATTTCATTACAAAAATCATTCTCAAAATCCTATTATATATATCTATATATGTATGTATACGTGTAAATATAAAGAAAGAGATGGACAAAAGCCAGAGAGAAACTGACCTGGACGAGGGACGACAATCGGAGAGGGAGACGCCGAACGAAGATGCCAAACGGTGCACTAACTTGAAGACGTTGGATGGTGGAGAAGAGGGACGGCGGAGGACAGATCTGCCAATGCTTGAGTGAGAGAGGGAAGACGGAGAGGGAGACGAAGACGGTAATGGAGACTGTGAACGAACGCCGGACAGTAAAAGAGAGGGACGACGGTGGAAACCCCTACACTTAGAATAGAGCTTCAGCGGAAATAGAGCTGAAATTGGAACACGATTTCTTCTCTCTCTGTTATCAGATTTTTGAGCGGGATTTTTTTTTTTTTTCACAATGCGTGAAACACACACACTGTAATATGAAGGTGTGATTTTTCCTTCCTTGTTAGATGTCACGTAATTAGAGCTGCTCCTAATGCTTATGTTTTAGTAGTCTGAATCGGAATTGTTTTGATATTTTGGACTTGTATAGAGTCATTAATTAATGTGATAATGATTATTGTAGTGTAGTCCAGCCAAGTGGATGTAAGTGCTTGTGACACATAAGCTTTATTTAAGTGGTGTGGTGTGAGTGCATCGAAGCACCAAAGTAGTTGTGTGGTGTGTTAGAGAAAAATGCTTAGGATCTTCTTTTTTTTTTTTTTTTTTTTTTTTTGAGACTCTAACCATCCTATTTGAATCTCAATTATTGATATATGTAGTAGGGCTGTTCACGGGTTAGATCGGATTGGATCGGATCGGATCGGATTTGTCATTGATTCGTCACTCTAACCGACTACAGCGGGTTTGACGTTTTTTCAACCGATTTCGACCATATGGTAGTTCAAAACCGTTCTATTCGAAACCGATTTATTTGGTTGAGTTTCGGTCGGGAACAACTGGTAACCTTTTCACTTTCTTTGAACCCTAATCTATATATTATATATACATATATCTATATACATAGAGATATGAGAGAATGGAGAGAGGAGGGAAAAATTAAAAAAAACCATTTTGTAGCAATAGCACAAACATTACATTAATTTTCGAACCCTAATATATATATATATATATAATCTCAAAATCAAATATAGAAACAACTCACACAGTGATTGAACCACAACTCTCTCACATCTAATCTAAGAGATTAAGCTAGGGCTTCTGAAATTGAGAGATAGAGAGAGAGTTGAAGCTTGGATTCTGAACTTTGCCAATCGTCATCATCATCACTTTGTTGAGATTAGGAATTTTGGATTTGATAAGTATATCAGAGATAGAGAGATGTTCAGATTAATTTTCGAACTGTAGGGGTTCAAAGAGAGAGAGAGGGGGGAGAGGTGGAGACAAGAGGTTGAGAGAGAAGAGAGATAAGTGAGAGTGAGAAGATGAAAGGATGAGAGAGAGATTTTTTTTATTATTTTTCTTTCACTGGAGAGAGAGAGAGAGAGAGTTAATGATGGAAATTAAGGATGTGTTTGGTTTGTGTTTGTAGAGTAGTTTTTGAGATAAAAAGCACAAAAACTTGTTTGGTTTGCCTTTTTTAGAAATGATTTTGGAAAATTATTTTGGGGAGAGAGTTTTAAAAAAAGTGATTGATTTGATGTGTATGAGAAAGAGAGAGTGATTTTGGAAAGTAGGTAACCAAACAAAATTTTGAGATTTTTTTTGAAAAAATTTGTTTGGTTTGATTACTCTTGAAAATTTATTTGTAGAAAATTTTTTCCAAAAATTTTTCTTAAAAATAAACCAAACAAGGCCTAAAAGTCTCAGAGATTTCAAAGGGGAAGTCGAAAGGATGAGAGATATTTTTTTAATTATTTTCTCTCACTAGAAGGAGAGCTAATGATGACAAATTAATAGTGTGAGAGATAAAAATGAGAAACAGAGGAGGTTGTCTTGAAGATATAAAAGAATCAAATCTATTCAATATATAATTAATATATTCGGTCAAGATGATCTAGGAAATAGACGAGGCTGCCTTGGGAAGTAAAAAGTCTTGATACAAGTTTATATTATATTATATATATATATAATTCGGTTGGTTCGATTTAAACGAGTTTTTAATTATTAAATCCGAAATCTGCCCCAAATATTTGCATAAAACAAACCGTGGCCAATTGTGGAACTGTCGAAACCACCCACACTATGTTCGGATCGGACAGGTTAGGTCGGGTATGTCAGGTAATTCGGTTCTTTGTACACCCCTAATATGTAGAATTCATTTATGTATATATAGGACTCACACTATCAATGATTGAAATTTAAAAGGAATTGCGAGGGTCTCCAAAAAAAAAAAAGAACCTCAATCATTGTTGTGTGTTAAAAGTCTTTACAGGTTTTAGTGTAATTGTGTGTATAAATATGGGTAAAGTATATTTATCTCTTTTATGTTTGACTATTTTTTTTTATGGATAATGGGCTCATTTTGGGATTCATTTTGATGATCTGAACCATTTATATTTTAAAGTACATTAAGTAAAACATACTGTAAAAAATCAATTATATCAAATATCGTTAACCCTTTCATCCACTCACATTTGTCTTCATTTTAATATTTTAAATCATTTATTTTTGTAGATACAAATGTGAGTGGATGCTGTGGGGACATAATTTTTGAATGACAACACATGGCCGAGGTGTCACCGAAGTGCCAGCCGAGGTGCCACGTATCCTGGTCGTGATGCCGAGATGATCTCAGCTAGGCCGAGGTTATCTGCGAGAATACCGAAATCTGAGATAAGCGATAAGGGACAAGAGTCGTAGAATGGGAGAAGACTTCAGTTTGGGTAAAGATAAGACTCTTAGAAAGTTTATCCCAATCTTACTGGGAGTCCAAGATTAGCAGTAATCCTAAGTCCATTAGAGCTAGGCTTCTATTGGGACTAGGATTGTATTGGCTATAAAAGGGAGGCACCCCCATGGGTCTAAGGTATGTCTTTTATACTTTGTCTAGTGAGTTAAGCACTATTGGTTATCTTTGAGAGATATTTTACTAACTTGATCGTCGGAGTGCCCCGGGTGGACGAACCACCATCGGAATCTCTTCTTTCTGTTGCAGGTCGTTGAGGCTTAATCTATTCTGCCGGTACTCTCCAGCTAAGTATTAATTTGGTAGTGTGGTCAGAAATTGACACACAATTTGGCACTGTCTGTGAGAAAGAAAGAAGAATAGATGGCCAACGACGGGCAGAAAGAGAAGGCTGGGGACGACACCCCTACTGAGAGTGAGAAACACATTGACCTTGACATCGAAGAAGACAACTGCAACGAAGAGACTCGTGATAAGAATCACGGAGGAAAGAATGTCAGCCAAGAGGGTGGCGTACCGAAGAAATCGGACCAAAGCGGGTTTTATAACGAGGACGACCTCCAAGTATGGAAAGATAGATGCTTGCGGAGGGACGACGAGATGAAAGGAATGGCGGACAAATTGGCGGACCTCCAAACGGTCGTCAATTTCCTGATGCAAAACAACATCATGCAGCCACCGTTCCCGCTACAAGATACGCCGATTCCAGCGGCCAAGAAAGGTGTCCAGAAGGGGGAGCAGAACACGGTTACAGTAGCCCCTCAGCACGACAGGGCAAAAGGGCATTCTCACCGGCCTTCACAGGAGGTCGGGCATGGAGAATCAAAGAGGGTTGGAGAATGATGCTTGGGAGTTGGAATTTACAAGCTAAGGTTGGTTTAACATTTGTTGAAATTTTAAGAAAAATTTACAAGTTAAAATTAAACCGAGGACATGTTTAACACTTGTTGAAATTTTAAAAATTTACGAGTTGAAATTAAATCGATGTCATATTTAACACTTATTGAAATTTTAAAGAAAAATTTATAAGTTGAAGTTAAACCGAGATCATGTTTAACACTTGTTAAAATTTAAATTTACAAGTTGAAGTTAAACCGAGATTGTGTTTAACACTTGTTGAAATTTTAAGAAAAATTTACAAGCTGAAGTTAAACCGGGGTCATGATTAAAGGAATGAATGATATAGGTTCCATCACCTCAGGATGCCGAGGTAATAGAACCTAGGGGCCAGTTGTAGGGACATAATTTTTTAATGACAACACATGGCCGAGGTGTCACCGAAGTGCTAGCCGAGGTGCCACGTGTCCTGGTCGTGATGCCGAGATGATCTCAGCTAGGCCAAGGTTATCTGCGAGAATACCGGAATCTAGGATAAGCGGATAAGGGACAAGAGTCCTAGAATGGGAGAAGACTTCAGTTTGGGTAAAGATAAGACTCTTAGAGAGTTTATCCCAATCCTACTGGGAGTCCAAGATTAGCAATAATCCTAAGTCCATTAAAGCTAGGCTTCTATTAGGACTAGGATTGTGTTGGCTATAAAAGGGAGGCACCCCCATGGTTCTAAAGTATGTCTTTTATGGTTTGTCTAGTGAGTTAAGTACTATTGGTTATCTTTGAGAGATATTTTACTAACTTGATCGTCGGAGTGCCCACAGGTGGACGAACCACTGCCGGAATCTCTTCTTTCTGTTGCAGGTCGTTCAAGCTTAATCTATTCTGCCGGTACTCTCCAGCTAAGTACTAATTTGGCAGTGTGGTCGGAAATTGACACACACAGATACAATTCTTATTATATCAGATATCGTTAACCCTTTCATCCACTTATATTTGTATTCATTTTAATATTTTAAATCACAATTTTCATTTATTTTTATAGATTCAAATGTAAGTGAATGAAAGGGTTAACGATATTCGATTAACTTAATTTTTTACAAATATATTCTACTCGATATACTCTAAAATGTGAACTATTCGGATCATCAAAATTGACCCATTTGGCTGCACAATAGTGGCACCCCAAATCCTTTTTTACTTTGATTTTTGAATTTTTTTTTTCTTACTTTGCCCTTATTTATATTTTAAGTTTTTTCTAATTTATTTCAAAAATTAATTTATATTCAAAATTGGATAGAAAATGACACATTAATAATCATGTAATATAAAATATTTTAATATATATAATTCATACCTTTAATACAAACATAACCTTAAATTTTAATATAATAATATATATTTTATAATATATGGCCATTCATATGACGTTTTCTTTATTTTTTTCAAATATAAAAGGAAGGTGAGTGTAAATTAACCCATACATTGTTTAGCAAGTGTAGCATTTTACATAAGATTTTAATATCAGAAGATTTCAGTACTAATCATTAAAAAAAGGAGTAAATTATAAATACACCTCTTTAAGTTTGTTTAAAATATGAATTGTCTCTTGTGGTTTAAAAAATTATAAATATTTCATTGTTAGAATTTTTTATTTAACAGAATTAAAAAAATGAAATTTTTAAGTATTCACTTATACAATAATAAAATTATTTGAATTATTAATTGAAATAAAATTTTAGCATTATTAAAAACTGTTAATTAACTTGATGATTTATTAATAAAATGACCTATTTGTTATGAAATTAGAAACCTTAGGGGGCATAATGTAATTTCTAGAACCACATAAATAATTTGTAATTTAAATAAATCTCAGAAGGTGTGTTTGTAATTTATCCTTAAAAAAAAAATTTATCAACAAAAATATAATAATTTATTAAATAAAAGATGAAGGTACAATCCTTGAACAAATCAAAAAAACAAAAACAAAAACAAAAACAAAAACGAAAACAAAAGAAATATGAAGTTCTTTCTTCCACCTAAACAAATCAATCAATCTACACATTTATGTACATGAAAAATGTTTCAAACCCCCTTTCCCTCTCACTCCCTTAGACTCACTTTCCCTCCCATTAGCCAGTTTTTCTTTTTCTTTTCTTTATTTTCCTTCTCCTCCAATCACCACCCGCCACGTGTATGGGGGGGGGAGTGGGGGTGATGATTGGAGGGGGTCTCTATCAATGTATATATAATTTGATATCACACCTACAAAAGTAAAATTGCATTACAGAATTGAATCAAATGGGAAAACCTGTAATGGAAATCATTAAATTGAGACAAATGGGTTTGTTTGGTGGATGAAACTTTTTTTTTGTTTTTCTTCTCCCAAAATATGATATTTGAACTTGAGTCTAATCAATGTAGTGTATTGTTTCCCGTTCCTCTACTAATGAAAACAAAGTTATCAAATTGAGAAGGTATGCTACAAATTTTTATTAATCTAACAACACATTTAAGTAGTGACAGAGCCAAAATTTTAGTTAAGGGGAAAATATTAAAACAGAGTTTAGTTTGATGGAAAAAAAAAATTAATTATCAATATTTCAAAACTATCTAACATTATACATTACATTACAATAAGACCATCTTAACACTTAAATCCATAGAACTCTCAAGTAATATAAATGAACAAAAAAAAAATGTCAATTATATATTAATAATAAAAATATTTTCTTAAAGTTATTTGTGAATTAAATATGAAATCAATCTATGTGTTAAGTTTATTTGATGGAGAAATAGAAAAAAAAATTAAAAGTAAATATAATTTTAGATGAAAAAAATTGAAAACATTTTCAAAATCTTTGATTAAAATGTAATTTTAGTAGGGACATTTATCTTTTTTCCTAAATTGGGTGACTCCACAGTGACACCCAACATCATTTACCACATCATCCCAGCTGAAACTGCCACCTAAGCAAGGTGGTGGAGAGAGCAATGGCTTTTCTGCCATGCTAGCAAGCAATCCATGCATGTCAAAAATAGATTCCTCATCCATGCACGCCACGTCAGCCACCAACTTCTTCAAATTCACGGTGGTTCTTTCACTTTCACCACCACCATCACCAGGGGCGGAGGGAGCATGTGACCAGGGGGGTCACGTGTCCTCTTGGATTTTGAGAATTTTTTTTTTTTACGAACATAAAAATATAAATAAACAAAAAATTACAAAAATATTATTAGAGTGAAATGTTAATGACATTTTAAAAATTATGAAAACAATAATGGTTGTTTTGATTGAAAAGGAAGAGACTATTATAAATAAACCATATTAGCTATGAAATTTTTTTAATGTAACGACGATGTTATTATTAGTGATATGTAAGTATAAGTAATCTCACTATAAAGATATAAAATTTATTAGATTGTTAGTTACATTTGACATGTGAGGTTCACTATTTATGCGTTTATTTACCATTAGTGGGTGATGTTACATACCAGTGATGACGTGGTATTTCCATTGTATTGAATTTTTAATCAAATTTTGTATCAAAAAATAATTTATCATTATATAATTTATTTTAAGACTTATATCCATATTTTTTTTTGTATTGTCTATGATATACTAGTTACAAATAATATTTTTTTTCTTGATGTTTCCTGAAATCAATCGTAAAAAATTTACGTAAAATATGTTTATAAAAATTATTATAATTAATAAATACTCCCTCTAAATTAATTTTCTGACTCCGCCACTAACCATCACAACCCTTCCTATCACTGCTACAACTTCCATCAGGGACAACCTTCATGTTCTCTTCCCTCATTTCATGATCACTCAGGCCGGCTCTAGATTTTTGGGAATCCGAAGCAGATATTTAATATGAGACCTTTATATACGTGGGGAAAAAAAATTCTCAAAGTAAGCTCGTAATATGTACCGATTTTTTAACCATGTTTTTTATATATATGTTAAAAATTAAATAAATATTCTTTTTTTTCCCTTCTATTTCACATTGGACACAAAAAAGTTTAATTCAATAACCATTAAAATTTTATTTAAACATATAAAAAAGTTTATAGTAAATTTATGGGCATGGCTTCTGTCCAGTCCGCAATCGGACTGGACCGTACTGTTGGACCCGTGGAGGCCCACCACGGGTCCCATTTTGATAATCTGAACCGTCCAATATATAGAACTCGTCGAGTACTATATGTCTGTAAAAAATCACGTTGATCGGATATCGATAGCTACGTGATCAAAACAGATTTTTTTCAACCGTTAATTTATTCACCGTTCATTTTTTTTTATACAAAACTGGTTTGATCACATAACTATCGATATCCGATCAACGTGATTTTTATAGACGTATAGTACTCGACGAGTTCTACACATTGACCGGGTCAGATTATCAAAACGGGACCCGTGGTGGGCCTCCACGGGCCCAACAGCATGGTCCAGTCCGATTGCGGACTGGACAGAAGCCACACCCTAAATTTATTTTTTTTAGATCAGAAAGTTTATAAATTAAGTACCAAAATAATATGAGTCAGAGTAGTACCCCCCAAAAATGTACAAAGTATTACTTAAAAAGATCAACATTCTTACATTTTTAATTGTAAAATTACTGATCAAGCTTGCAAAATTAAATTTATCAACAAAATTCATTTAAATTTTCATGTGATATAATTGACTAAAGGTAAATTTAATCATTATAGTCAACAGTATATTGTTGAACAATCTTTACTGTATTAAGAATAAATAATGTTTGTATGCTTAACAACAAACAGAAGAAATAAAGAAATGAAAGAGACTATTTGATTACAAAAATCAAACTAGAATATAAAATAAATAAATAAACATAGATTTTTATTTTGTTACAAAAAAAAATTCAAAATCTAAAAAAAATAAAAAAACAGAAAAGTAAATTAATTACTTATCTTATTAATTTGCCGAACAAATTTTTGATGAAATCCAGTGTTTAACACTGTGTCCTTAAGATAGATTCATTCTTTCCACGGTACTTTTAGATTGCGGACGTTTATCTCCCAAGATAAAATGATCAATAGTGAATAATAACAGCCTTACAAATTATTCGCACAACGAACACACTTTGTGTATACACTTTTTCTCACAGAAAATTAATGTAGCAAAATGTAGAGATTAATGGCAGCAAAGAAGAACAAAAATTGAATGAAAAAATCAGAGGGATTGCCTATTTATAGATGAAAATAGTGGCTGTTCAGTTTGAATCCAACAGGTATGGTACCTGTTCGGACAGATTTGGTTTGAATTTCAAACAGATAAAAAACTATTTTGGGTTTAAATTTGAACAAATTCGGATCTGTTTGGACAGATATGGAATTGTACAAAAATTCTGAAGAGGTGCAAACCAAAATTTGAATTTTATTTCCAACTAGAATTTGAAATAAAAACGAACAGATTTTATTTCCAAACAAATAATAAAAATAAAATTCAAATGTAATGTTTTTCACCCAAAAAGGTAAGTATTGGGCCGGATAAACCCAACCTCATACCACGCACCCACGCCCAAGCCCAGGCCTAGCCCAGCTCGCTCGCCCGTGTGTGTTTATTTTTAGGTCCAATGGGTCTAGTCCATAACCTCTCCCTTCTACAAACTTGGGGTCCCCCTTGAGGCCCTCCCCAAATTGCAAACTCAAATCTTATGAACCCATAAAAGTTTTCCCACGAAACCAACGTGGGACAAGTCTTTAATTCAAACCTTTAGGAATTTCCACCAAAAACTCCATTTCTATGGAGCTCACTTTGGCTTCAATTTCCCATTCACCCGATAATAGTTTTGAGCAACAAAATTTACTATGTGAATCACAACGCTGCATAGAATGCATTATCACTTAGACCTACCAACTTTGGCACATGGGTCCCATCTAGAAATTAGACCAAAGTTAAGGAAAAATCTGTTTTTCAAAAACCATTTCTTACATATATTATACACAATTTATACATCTGATAAACAACCATTCATCAAATAATTCACCACCTCAATCACGTTTTTTGATTTCATTCTGTGGATGTTTTTTTAATGGACAAATATAATAGTTAACATTTTTTGGGGCCTTTTTCTCAACTGATTTTCCGAGGCCCAAATCGACTACTTGCTTGATTTTCCCTCAAAGCAAGCACTGTGATCACTGTAACATTCTCTCGACCGAAGTGCCTCAATCGTCGCCTCAGTTGCTCTCTTAATGTCCTTGGCGTCTTTTGAGGTAGGCACTGGCAAGCGCTAGAGAGAGTCCTCGAAGTTCAAACATGTCATCGACTGGCCTCTGAAAGCCAGGGTGGTGACATCGTGGGCTCTAACGGCCACCTTAAGAGTTGGGTATATCTCAAGCCATATTCTCAACTTCTTGTTGGGCTCGCGCAAACCCATTTTTTTCGATTCCTTCTTCAAACCCCTTTGTACATTTGGTGCCTCATTTCCTTAAACTTGTTCATACCTGTCCACTTCTTAGGTTAGCTTGACACCAATGCAACTTCTTCAATCGAATGCATGGTGTTTGACGACATAGGCACATCTAGCAACCATTTTGACCTGAAATTTGACCTGAGTGGATGTGGGTTGAAGTGTGGACTAGAACTATCCATTGTAAAGTGGTCGAAAATTTTATTTAAAAAAATAGTACGATCACGCTAATATTCCCAACTCATCTAATATATATATATATATATGAAATAGAAAATGGGTATGATAGATGGTTGAAAAGTATTTTTATAAAAGATCTTCAAATCTATACGGGTTTTACGATGTGGGTGTGAACACATAATTGCCAGGTTTGTAAGGTCTCGGTGTCCCACATCAAGAATGGAGGGGGAGTTCCTGAGTTATAAAAGTAAAAACCTAGACCCTTATATAGCATAGAGGCATTTTCCCGAGTGGTGAAATCCCTAGCAGAACTCTTTAGTTAAGCGTGCTTAGGCTGGAGTGATTTTGTGATGGGTGACCCACTGGGAAGAACAAATCCGTGCGGGTATGGCCCAAAGCGGACAATACTGATGACATGCGAAGGGTTGGGGCGTTACAACTGATATCAAAGCCGACTCTCCAGAGTACCGAGTGTGGGCCTTTAGCGTCTCTCGGTGCATGTGGCCGAGCTTGTGAGCTGGCAGATTACTGCACGGGGACAAATATCTCTAAATTGGTGGTATTACATGCACCAATTAGTACACTAACTAGTGTACCAATACTAGTTATGACATTATTATTGACCCCACTTATTAATTATATTACAAATACCAAAAATTTCTTAAATTATGTCACATTATCAATTGGTATATAATTAATACAGTAATTAGTGCATATAATATTATTGTACATAAATAGTGAAACTCATTATTTGAACCAATAATACTAAGGCCTTGTTTGGGGTATCCTAAAAAAGTCAAAAAGTCACTATCATATTTAAGTCACATCATCTTATTTAAGTCACGTCACCTCTTTACTACATTATTTCAAACCCAACCCATATTTCATAAAAAGTCAAAAAATACACTTATTTACATCATTCCAAACCACCCCTAATTAGTGAATAATTTCTCGTTAATTACTGCCCAGTGGGAACATTTGCCACACGGACCACGTGGATTCCGGATGAGCCTATAACCTGTCCTCCTCAAGGAACGAGTTCTGTTGGATTCGGCAAGGAATCCTCCTAGGGCCTCTCAGACTTCTTGTTTTCTGATTCTATTTTGTAGCCTCTTGGTATTTCTGTGTTGAAAAAAAAAATTAAATTAAATAAATTTAATAAACTTTCGTTTGAGATATGAGTTAGCTTTTAATTTATTTTATTTTAGTTTAGTTTAGGGTTAAAAAATCTCATTTAGAATGAGTTTTTTTATTTTTTTAACTTTTGTGAGAGAAAAATAAAATGATTATAGTTTAGATATAATATTTTGTCTTATTGACTTTTTAGTTTATTTTGTCTTTTTGTAACTAAAATAGCCAAAAAAACTTATGCCAAACATAGCCTTAAAGTACAGATTATTCTTTATGATTTGAAAAATTACAAATACATTCTTATTATAATTTTTTATTTAACAAAATTAACTGAAAACATAAAATTCGTAATTGCTCTCATATACAATAATAAAATTATCTAAATTATTAATTAAAATATATTTTTAACATCATTAATGTAATAACCCGACCCTCGTACATGTTTTCTAATACACTTTCGGTCCCTAATTCTGTGCATCTAAATACTTATGGTAAAATTTTATGTGAAAGTAAGTTTAATGAAGTGAATCTTATGTTTATGGATGTATATCTGTTAATAAGAAAAATATCTGTCACAATTATAATATTCAGATCAGAAATTGAACGCCTTAGAAGCTTGATAATCTAAAATTTATTTTACATTTGAGATCGGCATAATTTTTAAGTACTAATAAGCATTTTTGTAGAAATTTGATTTGGGGTGATTAAATTGATGAAGTTTTGTCTTATTTAACTTTATATATATAATTACTTTCCCTAGATATTTTGACTTAGGAGCCTTTAGTTCAAATTATCTCCTGAGAGGAAAAATTAGAGAAGAGGAGAATGAAAGGAAAAGGAGAACTTCATCAAGAGGAAAGGTTGGGGAATTGAGAGGGGTTTAGGGTTTAAGGCTTAAGGTATGTGAATTTTACTTTAATTAAGTCTTTTCTTAAATTTGAGTAAGAATTCCCCCTTTTATTTGTAAGATTTGGGGTTGTAATTGAAGTTGTGTGTGTGTTAATTGTTGAATTGAGAAAATGCTCTTGTCACTTGGTTGATTGGAAATATTGTCAAGGTAAGTTATGTTTATGAGTTGAAAGAAGAAGATCCAATTTATATTGAGATTGATATATGTTTGTAATGTTTATGTATATGATTTTTGAACCATAGTCTAACAATTAAAGAACCTATTTTGAGCCTTGAAAAAGTGTACCAAAAATTGGGTTTTGCTGGATTTTCGAACTGCATTCTACCCAGAATCGCTGCATGTGCGGGGATCACTGCCGCACGTGCGGGAAGCCTTGCCGCACGTACGGGGCTCACAGTCGCACGTGCGGCCCAAGCTGCAAAATTTTGTTCACTCCGTTTTGTGTGCTTAACCCTCTGGTATTTTTGAAATATGTGTTTGATGTCCCTAAGATGCCTGTAAATTCGTTTGAAGTAAATGATACAGGAAATAATGAAAGAAAGAAAAAAGAACTAATGTATAAGTTGTGCATGTGTGTAGGTCATAACCCGGGAGGGACAAACACTCCGCTACAGCACAGTGAGTAGTAGTACTGTAATCGAACATTTACTTACCGTTAATAATTCTTATTATTATTAACGTTTTGTTCCTTGCAAGTGATTATGTTAACATTTTTGTTGATGGGAAATCGGTACAAACTTGTGTGAATATTGAAAGAGCTGGGTACATTGGTATGACTCTGGAACTACTCTGCATTTCGGCTACATTTAAAGATTATCTGTAATGTGCTATAATCTGTGAATTACTTGTGATTCCGCATAAGAATTGCGTACAAACTATTAATGCTGTGAAGTTGGTTAACAGGAAGAAATCGTGAATGTAAGCCCGTGTACCGGGAACATGATATTGAATGGGAACATGACTTTATACGATACTTTATACATGTTGCTTTATATGTTAGTAACCGTTGAGAAATTATGCTAAATATCAGATTAACCTATGAATAACTCAATCCAAGGAAAGAATTGAATATTAATAACATTATTTTATGACCCACACTATGATGTGAATTATTATATTCTGTTTATCCGTTCCGTTATGCTATGATATAAGATGAGTTGTTCGGTATAATCCGTTAAACCTATTAATTTCTGGTATGGAACAAAGTGCTATACAGAACTAAGTGCTGCAATGTGAGTCACCTCTAGAATCCGTACGAGCCACCTCTTGAGTCCATATATATGTGAACTGGGCTTAAAGTCGATGTGAAAGTTATGAGGCCTATGGCCGTTCTGTGAAAGTTATGAGGCCTATGGTCGTTCTATGAAAGTTATGAGGCTTATAGCCGTTCTGTAACATCTGTGAGGCCTATGGCCAATTTGTGACATATGGGCCTATGGCCATTCTGTATGATCTGTAGTATGAAACAAAGTGCTGCACGGAACTAAGTGCTGCCATGCGAGTCACCTCTAGAATTCGTGCGAGTCACCTCTAGAATTCGTGCGAGCCACCTCTTGAGTTCATACATGCATGAAAAGGGTTTAATGCTGTCTGTTTAAAGGCTTAATGCTGTTCTGTTTAAGGGCTGAAAACCATTCTGTTTAAGTTTAGGCCTAAGGCCATTCTGAAAATAATTACAAGATAAAGCTAACTTTATGTCCTCCGCCTTTATACATGTACATTGTAATTCAAGTTAATTGTTAAATTGTTACATATTACTATTCATTGAGTTTGGCTCACTTTATGTTATGTCTATTTCTGTAGGCACTCCAACTGGAGGTTAGTCTCAACCCATGGCATCCATTCCTCTTATGTCAACCTCAGGGTGTCCAGGCACTTAAATGAAGACAACTCATTTTATGGAGTTTTGCTAAACTTTTGATTTCGTACCCTGATTGTCTGTCTAAAAAGGGTTGGGTCTGTATATGTATGTGTATGTATGTGTATATATATGTGTATAAGCATATATGTATGTGTATATGTATGTGTATATGTCTGTCTAAAGAGGGTTGGGTCTGTATATGTATGTGTATAAGCATATAGCTAAATTCTTAGATGCACGCCACTGTATGTTTGTCTGCCTTATGTTTCGTTAGTGATCCTGGCATGGTAGTTATAGCTCAATGGAGATGGTTTTCTGTTATTTTAAAATATTAATGCTTCCGTTCAGGCCCCATATCTCATATATATATCAAGTTAGATGTCCGTTTCTGAAGTGGTCATGCCCAAACTTTTAGGGGCGGGTTTGGGGTGTGACAATTAAAAACTATTAATTGACTTGATAATTAGGGTTATTTGTTATGAAATTAGAAATCTCATAAGGTGAAATGTAATTTCTAAAATATTATTATGTAATGCTAGATATTATTTACCTGTTGAACATTGAGATCGGTGGGCCCACAAAAGGTTTTGGCCCACCACATAGAGCCTAATTCACGATTTAAGTACTAAAGCCTAACACCCTTGAGAACCTAACGTTGAACCAGGAACCAATGGCATTTAAACACTTGTCAAGCAGGGAACCAACCACGTAAGCAGACAAAGATCCTGTAGAGTTATTGCACCACACATCAGCCATTAATGAGGCTCCTACAGCATTAAATGTGATAACCCCTTCACGTCAAAATAGGCAGCCTTACCGTGAACAATGCAAGCTAGAGTATAGACTTTCGGCTAATACGACAAGTCAAAGTGGACAAAGAAATGATGGACAAAGGATATCAGGAGGCTTCCAAGACACATCAAAGGTTTAAGTTCTCCATTCTTCTTTTCTCTCTCATACTCTCTCTTCACACAGTCAATCACCTCTTTTCTAACTTGATCGTCGAAGGGTCCGCTGGGCGACTCCCATTTCCCGTTGGACATTTTTGCAAGCACACCAGTGAGCTCAAAGACCGGTGGAAAGTGTAGGAAGCGTGGGTCGACCCAACTTGCCCCCCCTTAGTTTAGCAACATTATCAGTTGGCGCCGTCTATGGAAACAGCACTCCGGTTAACAGTTGTGCTCGTTGTTGCGGGAGACCCGTTCTTGATAGCTTCTCCTTAGCTTCCACCGAGGTGGATGGTTACAATGAGATCCATGGTTTCTCAACACAATGTCGTCGACCCCCAAGCCAACCCACCTCAGTACTTCACAGAGCTTACGAATAGCATCAACTGCTTGGCCGAACAAAATCAGGCCTTGATCAACGCTTTACTCCAGCGAAATCTCCCTATACTTCCTTGACCACCACAAGATATCCCTCCCAATCGAGAATAGGCCCCGAGCCATCCTTTCCAACAAGCCCACCTTTCCAACCTAGAGGGTTTACAAGCCCCACTCCAAGACATGAACCCACCACCTCGGGGCTCACACCCATCAATTCAAATACCTGTCCCTGAAGGGGAGGCAATTAATGTTCAGCCCCCACTGCACTCTAGAGGGGACAATGTTCCTATTTGGGATGCGGAACTCTGAGTCATGAAACTTCAGCTTCAGGGAGTCATGTAGAACATACAAAACAAACCCTCCACAACAGCCAATTCCCCTTTTGTCATCTCCATCAAGGACAAACCCCTACCTCCCAAGGTCAAAATGCCCTTGATCGACACCTTTGATGGCACAACCGATCCGATCGACCATTTGGAGACCTACAACACCCTCATGCTCCTCCATGCTTTCCCTGACAAGATCATGTATCGGGCTTTTCTCGTAATGTTTAAGGGGTCGGCTTGACTATGGTTTAGTCAGCTACTACCGAACTCTATCTCTACTTTCCAACATCTAAGTGATTCCTTCTTGAGCCATTTCATTGGTGCTCAGCGTCAACGACGCCCGGTAACTCTACTGTTTAATATCCAGTAGACGGAAGGGGAATCATTACGCAGCTTTGTCACCCGTTTCAACACCGAGGCCCTACAGGTGGCGAAAAACAATGACAAGGTCATCCTCACAACCTTTATGGCCAGATTATGACCATCCGATTTCCTTTTCTTCCTTTCTAAAAACCCCCCGATCGCCATGGCCACCCTCCTTTCCAAAGCCCAAAAATACATGAATGCCGAAGATTCTTTGGCAGCCCGCCAAGATTCCACACCTAAAAATCCACCCCCTAAGGACAAAAGAAAAGAACCCGAAACTAGATCCTTCCAATATACACATCAACCCCCTCAATATACTGATCAACTTGCTCAAGCCGACCGACCGGCATTTACCCGACCACCTGGTTGGTTCGAACGATACACCCCTCTCAATTCCTCCATGAAACAAGTCTTGAACCAAATTCAACGAGATTACAACCTGAAATGGCCCCAACCATCACGATCTCCCTCCAATCGGCGAGATCAATCCAAGTACTGCGGCTTCCATCAGGACCACGGCCACAATACTGAGGAATGTGTTAACCTTAAAGACCAGGTAGAGGATTTGATACGCCAAGGGCGCCTCAGTCGGTTCACGGCAGCCCGTCTCCAGCAACGGTAGAAGATCAACCCGCCGGGGGAACACCGCTGACATTATCCCCCCGACAACCTACACAACCTAGGTAAGACAATGATCGGCTCCCACCACAACCCCAGGCACCAGGTAATCCCGCCCCCCCAGTCGAAGAGATCAGAATCATCGCTAGTGGACTCGCATGCGGAGGGCCCTCTCGTCTAGCCCAGCGAGCCAAACTCAGAAAAATCAAACAAGACTTCGACAAGGAAGTAACGACATTGGATCGCCCCTTCAAACACCCCAAGCAATGGTCTAAACCCATCACCTTTATAGAGGCCGACTGCACAGGCATTCGTTACCTCCACGACGACCCCCTTGTCATCTCCGCTCTCCTGTCCAACTACAAACTTAGACGAGTGCTTGTCGACAACAACAGCTCTTCAGACATCATCTTCCTGAACGCCTATTGCCAACTCAAGGTCGAAGAAGAAAAGTTGTCCCTTCTCCAGACACCGCTAGTCGGCCTCACCGGTGATCGGGTGACCTCCATAGGCTCCATCGATCTTCCCATTACCATCGGCGAATATCCACAGCAGACCACCAAACTACTAAATTTCCTCGTCGTCGACTGTCCTTCTACTTATAACATCATCCTCGGATGCACGGCTCTCAACGCTTTCCAAGCTGTCACCTCCACATACCATCTAGCCATGAAATTTTTGACCGACCTTGGGATCGGTACAATGAGGGACAAGTAGACGGTGGCAAGAGAGTGCTACGTCATTTTTTTAAAGGAGGTCAAAATGAAGAAGGCTATGATCATCAAAGATCTTGACGTCAGAGACGAGGAAGAGTTAGTTAGAGGGGAACCAGTGGAGAAACTTGTCGAAGTGCCTATCGATCTTACTGATTCAGCCAAAACAGGCATGATTGGTATCCAACTGTCCTCTCAAGCCAAGGCTGATCTCACGGCTCTCTTGGCTGAGCACAATGATGTCTTCGCTTGGACCCATTCAGACATGCCAGGTATCGATCATTCTTTCATTACTCAGCATCTCAGTATCGAGCCCCATTTCTGACCATTCC
This sequence comes from Camellia granthamiana, assembly GCA_036172215.1. Taxonomy (NCBI): domain Eukaryota; kingdom Viridiplantae; phylum Streptophyta; class Magnoliopsida; order Ericales; family Theaceae; genus Camellia; species Camellia granthamiana. Next base: position 10,019,600 of record CM069913.1, on the reverse strand, counting down.
GCCAGAGGCATTGTATTTTTCACCCAAAATGCAATATCCTTATCACCACCGAGGTGGACAAACTACTGAAGGCACAATTCATCAAAAATGTGGACTACCCTAGGTGGTTGTCCAACATGGTCTTGGTCCGCAAGAATAATGGCAAATGGCGACTCTGTGTTAACTATTCCGACCTCAATCAAGCTTGTCCCAAAGATAGATATCCCCTCTCTCGGATAGATCTGTTGGTCAACGCAACTGCAGGACATCAGATGCTTACCTTCATGGATGCCTTCTTCGGCTACAACCAAATCCTGATGCACCCGGCTGACTAGGAACACACCTTCTTCATCACAGACAGAGGAACTTATCACTATTGTGTTATGTCATTTGGCTTGAAAAATGCCGGAGTAACTTACCAACGTCTGGTTAATGCCGTCTTTCAACACCAGATAGGTCGAAACATGGAAGTCTACGTCGATGACATGATAGTCAAAAGTAAACTCTCCTCCGATCACTTGGCAGACCTGCGAGAGACCTTCGAAACCTTACGCAAATAACAGATGAAGCTGAATCCGGAGAAGTGCGCCTTCGACGTGGGATCTAGAAAGTTCTTGGGCTTCATAGTCAGCCAACGGGGTATTAAGGCTAACCCCGAAAAGATCAAGGCCTTGATAGAAATGCGGTCTCCCAGAATGGTCAAGGAGGTTCAACGGCTCACGGGTAGAGTTGTCGCCCTCAACCGCTTTATTTCCCGGGCAATCGACAAGTGTCTTCCATTTTTTAAAGTCCTCCGACAGGCGTTCGAATGGAGCACTGAATCCGATGAGGCTTTTCAACAACTGAAGTAGTGCAAGGCCAACCTTCCACTCCTCTCTCAAGCGTTGCCAGGCAAAACCCTCTTCCTCTACTTAGCTGTGTTAAACACTGCAATTAGTGTTGCCCTCATCAGAGAAGACGGCTCAGTACAACGTCCAGTCTACTACATTAGTCGCGCTCTCAGGGGGGCAGAACAGAACTACCCTCTGTTGGAAAAAAATGCCATCGCCTTGGTCATAGCCTCCAGATGCCTCCGACCTTATTTCTAAGCTCACTCCATAATGGCTGTCACTGACCAGCCTTTGAAAAAGGTCATGCAACAACCAGAATCATCAGACAAGACTTATGCAATGGTCCATTAAGCTAAGTCAATTTGAAATCTCTTATCGACCTCGAACAACGATCAAAGGCCAGGCCGTCGCCGATTTTATCTTAGAATTCACCAATCTCACTCCGAACGTCCCCCCTCCGTAAGCACACTTCACCGCTGATACAGAAGACCTCCACTCCTAGACCCTTAGTGTTGATGGTTTATCCCGTAAAGAGGGTAGTGGAGCCGGTCTAATCCTCACCACCCCGGAGGGTGAGTACTTCAAGTGTGCCCTTCGTTTCCTATTCGAAACATGTAATAATGAAGCCGAGTATGAGGCCTTGATAACAAGTCTTCGACTAGCCAGAGACATTGGTGTAAACCATATCCAAGTACTCAATGATTCCCAATTGATTGTCTGACAGATTACTGGGGAGTTCGACGCAAAGGAAGAGACGATGCGAGTATATAGGGACATTGACCTTCCTCTTGTCCGCCTCTTCAATACTTTCCAGATCAGACACATCCCTAGGTCAGAAAACTCCAAGGCAGACAAAATGGCTCAATTAGTCTCGGCCGACCAGTCAGACTTCAGCCATGGCATCCGCATTGAATACCTGACCCATCCGGCTACTTCGCCAAACCTATAGGAGGTCCACTTCCTCTAGAACGAACCTATTCCATGGGCTCAAGACATCATTCCGTTTTTTACACGAGGGGAGTTGCCAGACGATAAATAGCAGGCCGCCAAAGTCAGAGCCCGGTCATCTAATTACATCCTTATCAGTGGCCTACTGTACAAACAGGGATTCTCACGCCCATTCCTCAAGTGTCTAAGTCCTGCTTAAGCGACCTATGTGATGAGAGAAGTCCACGAGGGCATTTGTGGTAATCATTCGGGTGAAAGATCTCTGGCCCATAAAATCCTTCGCACCGGCTACTTCTGGCCTACTCTTAATCAAGATGCCATCGAATTTGCGCGTAAGTGTGATAAATGCCAGCGCTTTGCTAATATCTCCCATGCTCCACCAACAAAACTGATTACACTCAGCAATCTCTACCCCTTCGCTAAATGGGGCATCAACTTAGTCGGTCTTCTGCCCACTGGTAGGGGCCAAACCAAGTTCGTTGTGGTTGCAATTGACTATTTCACCAAATGGGTGGAAGCAGAACCCCTTGTTACAATTACTGAGCGAAACACTACCAAGTTCATCTGGTAATCAATCGTGTGCCGATTTGGAATCCCCCAAGCCATCGTTTCGAACATTGGCAAACAATTCGACAATGCCAAGTTCAGGAAATTCTATGAAGAGCTCAACATTAGACCATGTTTCTTTTCCCTAGGCCATCCCCAAGCCAATAGACAAGTCGAAGTCACCAATCGCTCCCTTCTGAAGATCATCAAGACTAAGTTAGAAGCCGCTAAAGGACTTTGGGCTGAGGAATTACCGAACGTACTCTGGGCTTATCGGACGACAGCTCGAACCCTTACTGGGGAGACCCCCTTTCACCTAGCATACGGTGCCGAGGTAGTCATCCTAGTGGAAATCGGCTTGCCAACCCCTCGGGTTTTACACTTAAATCCAGAACTAAACGAAGAGTTGCATTGGGCTGACCTGAACCTAATTGAAGAGCTCCGAGAGGCAACTGCTGTCAGACAGGCATCATATCAGCAGAAAATGAAAATATGTTATAACCACAAAGTCCGACCTCGAGAGTTTACAGTAAAAAACCTAGTCTTGCGCGAAGCAACCCTTGCCACTAAAAATTCGACAGAGGGCAAGCTAGCTGCCAAATGGGAAGGAACTTATGTTGTCAAGGGCAAACCCCGCCTAGGTACTTACCATCTCCAAGATATGGAAGGCAGAGACCTCCCCCATCCATGGAATGCTAAACACTTGAAGCGTTATTTCTAGTAAAATGGCGTCTCCTGTTTTTGTATCATTCAATTGTTGTATGTTCTTGTAATAACCCCCACCACTGATTACTGGTTAACCACTGATTGCTGCTAAACTGAAACTGCTTATGATAAATAATTGAATTGACTGAAATACTGAACTGACTGATTGAATGTACTAGTTTAAATGCATTTCTATCTGTTTGACTGTTAAATTATCTGTCCATGTTTTATGCTTTAAACTGCAACTTGAAGGCCTTATCAGCGGCCGAATTTGAAAGTGATTGGTGTTTTGTGTTAATCATAATTTATGTGATTTTATGGCATATTTCATTAAAATGTGAATTGGTATGATTAAATTAGATTAATTAATGTTAAATTGCAAGAGTTGGACTTATTTACTTAAATGCCATCTAGTGGGTCTTTGTTTAATAACATATTGAGGCTTGAGTTACATTTAGACAAACATTTCCTCAGCCATTTCCTTAGACTTAACCGACCAAGAGAGAGAGAGAGAGAGAGAGAGTGAGAGAATTGAGTTCAACTTGTTGATTTGCTTGGGATTTGAAGGAATTGTAGAGTTAATTGGTTAATTGAGCTTCTAGACCTTTAATTGAAGACTTAAGGTAGAGTAATTACCTTCTTGTTTATGAATTGAATTACTTCTTGCATGATTTAGAGGATTGTTGAAGATTAGAGCCAAGATATGGCTCATAATGTTGAATTGTGGCATACATCATGCATGCATGTTGCCATTCTTGAGTTTTGAGGTCATTGTTCATGAAATCGTACATGCATGCTCATATTTTTGCATTGAACCATGAATTCATCTTGGTTTTGAAAGAATTGGCTCATTTGAACAAGTATTTGAAGCTTTGGAGTGGGCTAAATAAATGCATGTGCATGTTTATCATGTTCTTGAATTTTGAGTTGAAGTTTGTGTTTATTTGAACTACCCTTGGGCTTTGATTTCTCAAATTGAGCTTTGAATCATGTAATACTATGAGTTTACAAGTGTTTTCCAGAAAATTGGCCCAAGAGGATCGAATTCGATGCATTGAAACTTGGTTTTGAGCTTGAGGTTCAAATCTGGAATTTTCAGAATTTGGACTCACGCTCGAGCGGGGAAAGTGGCGCTCGAGCGTGAAAATCGTGCTCCCAGCATTTTGTTGTGTTTTGCAGTACGCTCGAGCGGGGTAATTTACGCTCGAGCGGGGCCTTGTGTCACACGCTCGAGCGTGTGTCGAGCGCCCATCGAGCGTGATTTTCACACATCCAGTACTTTTGCCATGTTTTGCAGTCCGCTCGAGCGTGGGAAGTGACGCTCGAGCGGGGAACCTTTGTCGGCATGTCCGCTCGAGCGGGGAAATCCACGCTCGAGCGGGATCCTGTTTTTCTGAAAATTCTGAAAATGTTTCTAAAGTGCATCTTTGCATCCTCTTTCCATCCTAGGCATTCCTAGGGCATGTTAAGGCATCTTAAAGAGGACGTTGAGGTAGAACCACACCGAGTCTAAGTAGGGACTAAGTCTTTAATTCCCGAATGTGTTACTTAGTGTGTGTTCATCTTGTAACTGTGTAGGGTTGGCATCCGGAGACGCGTACTAGCTTATCTGTAGCCCAGAACTCTGTGAGTAACAACTGTATAAAGATATGTTCAAATATGAATATCTTTTGAATGGTTAAATTGTACTGTTCCCAAATTGATACTGTTAACTGAATGAATGTATGTCCTCTATTCTGAACTATATTGTGGCATCCATAGCAACTACCGTTACTGTTACTGCTACTGTTACAGAAATCTCCGTTAGTTCTTATCTTGGAACTTCTGTTATGATGGCCATCATTGACTGCTCAGTCTTTCAAGACCTACTGTTTACTGTACTGTTCTGCTAATGGATGTAGCACATATGACTGTTATGACTGAATGACTGATATACTGAATCAATTGACTGTTTTCAATACTAAAAGGACATTAATTCTTAACCTCTTTACGCATTATGTTATTCACTGGGTTTTAGCTCACTGTTTATATATATATATGTAGGTGTCCGGGCACCAGACCAGAGCTAGGAGTGTGGGTTAGACTCCCTTTTGTCAAAGCCAACCACTGTGCCTCACTGTGAGGTCCCGAGCCCGTTCAAGCTACGGCTTTGGGGTGTTTTAGTTTCACCCATCTGTCTCTGTATCTATTTTGTAATACTGTATCAACGGATAGCACTGTACTATACTGTACTGTCTTAATAGGGATTAAGTCCCTAACCTGGATAATTGTAAATATTGTACATACTGTTTTGGTACTGATAGTATATATGTTATGAAAAGTCTTTTTGCATACAGACTGTCACAGCTCATTGGACATTGTTTAATTACTGTTTTGGCTTCCGCCATGCCCCTATACTCTGTAATACTGTCTTACTGTTAAGCAGGCCTTCGGTAATTACGGATTACTGGCCGGTTACGGTGCTAAACCCATAGGGGCGGGTTTGGGTCGTGACAGTTCTTTTTTGCCGATCTGCACATTCGTTCATTTTTGCCTTTTCCATACACGGTGTAAATTTGTGATCGGCAGCCTGTGCTTTAATGACAACAATTTTACATCTCCATTATCTGTGTTGCATTTCAATGACAAGTTTTAGACTAAGTCTCAGCTAGACTGAGCCCTCCAAGTCTCAGCCAGACTGAGCATGAAGAGCTCAGCCAGACTGAGTTAACTAAAGCCTCAGCCCGACTGAGCCTTCCAAGTCTCAATTAGAATGAGCATGAAGAGCTCAGCCCGACTAAGCCCTCCAAGCCTCAGCCAGACTAAGCATGAAGAGCTTAGCCAAACTGAATTAACCAAAGCCTCAGCCTGATTGAGCCCTCCAAGTCTCAACCAGATTGAGCATAAAGAGCTCAGCCAGGCTGAGTTAAGCCAAGCCTCAGCCCGACTGAGCCCTCCAAGTCTCAGCCAGACTGAGCATAAAGAACTCAGCTAGACTGAGTTAGACCAAGCCTCAACCCGACTGAGCCCTCCAAGTCTCAGCCAGACTGAGCATAAAGAACTCAGCTAGACTGAGTTAGACCAAGCCTCAACCCGACTGAGCCCTCCAAGTCTCATCCGGACCGAACATGAAGAGCTCAGCCAAATTGAGTCAAAACTAGTCTCACCTAGACAAAGCATGCAGTTAAAACTAGTCTCAGCCAGACTTAGTTAAATCTCAGTTCATTCTTATCCCAGGTCATTTTTACCATTCGTACAAGTTAGATTACTTGTCCAATTTTACCATTCACACACTTTATTAATAAATTTTACAATTCAAAAAAAAAAAAAAAAAAACAACAACAACAACAACGACAATAACAGAAATGGCACCTTTATTTATTTATTAACAACTTGCACCGTTATACACTTCATTACAGAAATTACATTTACTTCATTACAAAAAAAAAAAAAAAAAAAAAGAAGAAGAAGAAGTAGGAAGAACACCCAGCCCTCACTCCCCTTCGCTAGACGCAAGATCTTCATCTTCCATCCCCTCATCCAAGGGAGTCTGGGCAACGTCGTCCTCTCCTACTTTCACCAGACTGAAGTCCACATCTGGGAATAGCTCTTGCACCTTATACTTGAAACTCATCCAGCCGCTGTCTCAGTACTGGCTCATCTCGTGCTTGTAGAAGTCTGACCGCTGAAAACTTTGGATTATTTCTTCTTCGCTCCTACCTTTAGTGGCCACTCCCGACGGCCTAGTATCCTTTTCACCCTCTTTAGCCAAGCTCCTGGCGACCGCCGCATCGATGGCCATCTGGAATTCAGCAGACCCCTTAAATTGCTCCACCACCGCCACACATAAGTTTGGGTACGCCATCCTCTCAGAGGCCATTTTAGCCCTCTCTTCTTCCAGTGTCCTCTCCAACTTCGGAATGCGCCCATCTGCTTCTTCCTTGTCTTTAAGGGCCTGGTTATGCAGATCTTCGTTGTTGGAAATGGCCTCTTCCAACCTTTCCTTGGCAGTGGTGCAGGCTTCTTGGACTTCGCCTACCTTCCTCTGCTCGCTTGCCAACTCAAACTCCAGCGATACGGCCTTGTGGTGCACCACTTCTAGTTTCGATTTGGTCACGGCAAGCTCGGAGGCAGTTCATTCTGCCAAGTAGCTCTGCACCACCGCCAATGCTTCCATCTGCTTAGCCCTTTGCGCATAGTCCAGGCCCTTTGCACAGGCACTCCGCGCGGTTTTTCTCCAGCCCGCCGTCTCCACCCTTAGGTTTTGCAACTATGCTTTCACCCCTTCCAGCTGGGCCTTCAGCGGCTCTGCCTCCACCTTCACGCGCGACCTTATTCAGCAAGGCCGCTGCCAAGGTCGTCGCCTTCATCTGCGCTGAGCAGAACCCTCTCAAGAGGTCGGCCTCCGTAAATTGCGCCATCAACTGCACAGCAGCATCCTCTACTACGCCCAGGAGACGATCTGCGGCGACCCTGGCTTCGCCCCCTTCTTCCGCTGATTGACCGACTACTGTACAAACATGATACGTGGCGTTCATCTCTGATCCGCTCACTCATCCTCTCCCTACCCCAGGACTTGGGGACACTTCTGGCACAGGCCCAATCTTGGGTGATTGCTCTCTCAATCTCTCGCCTCTTACCAACTGCTTTGGATCAGCTGCGCTACTTACCACTTGGGCACTTAGGCCCATGGTCTCTCCTACCCCTATCCTTGTCTCCCCCACCTCTATTTCTGGGGTTGCCTCTACTATACCCTTCTTCACCTTCTTCAAAACTGGACCTCCCTCACTCTCCTCCACAGCTATCCTTCTTTTCTTCTTTTTCTTCAACACTGCATCCACTTCCTTTTTGCTCCTCTCTTTCAGCGGATCCATTGGGGACGGCAGCGGCACAAAATCAGTCAGATCCTTATCTCCTAGACGCTTAGGGTGTAGTTAGACTCGCTTCTTCATGACCAACTTAGGCACATGACCTAAATGCGATTCTTTATACTTGTCAGCCTTGGCGAATGTCCTCTAATCCTCTGCCTCCTACATCTTCCTCCTCGCCTCCAACTCTTCCGGCGCAGGGTCCTTCTCGGTCAGCTGTGGCCCTAGACTTAAGATAAACAAGGTTAAAGGCTAGATAAGGTCATCCTACTTCACATCCTCCTTCTCCCTTCACTCCTTCACTCGTTTAACCCTATTCTCTACCTCTGCCTCCAGCCTTGGCTCCACCGACTTGATGGGAATTTTTAACATTATGCACACCCCCCTCTCGCGATTTGCTGATACGTAGAACCACCTTGGTCTCCACCCCTTCACCGACGATGGTAAAACCGCTACTAATCCTTTACCCGCCACCGCCTACAAGGTCACTCATGTTTCCTGTTGACTAGAGGCCTTGTAGCAAGAAAAGAATTTGTCCACTGTCATCGCTGCTCCCCCGGTCGCCCGTAGCCATGCGATCGCGTAGGCCAGTAATATTTTCTACGCGTTGAGCATAAGCTAACCTAGTGTCACCTCCAACCGGTTCAGCAAGTCCACCACTATTTGTGGGAGCGGCAACCTCAGACCCCCTCTGGCAACGCCTCCTCGTACAGCATAAACTCCATCGGACGTGCATCTGACGCCCTCTTCTTAATCGTAGGCAACTTCAACTCTATCTCCACTGGAATCTGGTACTTCTTACGCACCTTCTCCAACTCCTCTGCCATAAATGTTGATTTGTCAGCCTTGGTATACCAGTGGTCAAGTCTCACTTGGCTAATCGGCCTCGCGGCCACTATCATGGTAGACGGACAGGGTCGCACCGCTTGCTCTGCTCCTCTTTCCTCCCGCCTTTCCGTTCTATATTGCTCCGCCAACTCCACCGCATCGTCTTCACCCAACGCCTCTAACCTCATGGTTGGAGCTTCGTCTCGAGCGATCTCTTTTACGTTTCTATGTATTACTTCGAACGCAAGCGCGAGGAAGTTCGCAAACTATTGGAGGGGAGTGTCACACGAAATGAATGAGGTCAGGTCTGGGATGTGTTGGTTTATTGCAATGAGATATGTAAAATGGATAACTCCAAATGCCCACGGTTTGCCTATTTTCCAAGAATCAAGGTTAAATTTCGCCAGTTTGAAAATTTCAAAATTTACAATCCCGTATTTCCACGTCCTATTCTAGTCCTAACCTTTCGCTTCCTACTAACGCCTCACCTCCCTCACTATTGGTTTAGATCATACCACGTGTACAACCACGATTCCCCACCCTTTACCCCTCCCCGTCTATTCCACTTCACATCATCATGTGCCTTATCGCTCCTCGAGCCCCATGCACCGCGACTACCTTTCGCTCGGCCCCCCCTCCGCGGTCGGTCCTCATCTCGGTCGGCCTTCGCGATCGGCCCCCCTGTGCGGTCGGCCCTCCTCTCGGTCAGTCCTCGCACTCGGTCCCCCTTCACGGTCGGCCCTCCTTTCTGTCGGTCCTCACACTCGGCCCCTCTCTGCGGTCGGCCCTCCTCTCGGTCAGTCTTCGCGCTCGACCCCTCTTCGCGGTCGGCCTTCCTCACGGTCGGCCCTCTTGCTCGACCCAACACACTTCCCATCTTCCTTCTTATTCCCTTTGTTGGACTAAAGCTGCACTTGGGAATGGGAGACTACTGACGTCGGTGGGCCCACAAAAGGTTTTGGCCCCACCACTTAAAGCCCAATTCACGGTTCAAGTAGTAAAGCCCAACACCCTTGAGAACCTAACGTTGAACCAGGAACCAATGGCATCTAAACACTTGTCAAGTAAAGAACCAGCCACGTAAGTAGACAAAGATCCTGCAGAGTTATTGTATCACACATCAGCCATTAATGAGGCTCTTATAGCATTAAATACGATGACCCATTTACGTCGGAATAGGCAGCCTCACCGTGAACAATGCAAGCTAGAGTATAGACTTTCGGCCAACACGACAGGTCGAAGTGGACAAGGAAATGATGGACAAAGGATAAAAGGAGGTTTCCAAGACACATCAAAGGTTTAAGTTCTTCATTCTTCTTCTCTCTCTCACACTCTCTCTCTACACAGTCAATCTCCTCTTTTCTAACTTGATCGTCGGAGGGTCCGCTGGGGGACTCCCATCTCCTGTTGGACATTTTTGCAGGCACACCAAGAAGCTCAGAGACCGGTGAAAAGTGTAGGAAGTATAGGTCGGCCCGACTCGCCCCCCCTTGGTTCAGCAACATCATCAAATATTATTATGTAATTCTGGATATCATTTTCATGGTAACGTGCTGTTTAAATTATATAGTGCTTTTATTTTTACAATGAATTAATAACTCATCTTCATTAAATAATTAAAGAATAAATAATGATATACTTATGGTATATTATGATCTCTCATTAGTTAGGAATATTACGTAATTTACGGGATATTTTAAGAATATATAATAATTTCGTTATCGTTGTTGGACAAATTTTTGCAATTATAAATATAAATATTTTGCTCGTAACTATAAATAATATGATTGAGTATTCAGAGAAATCTATACGTACTTCAATTAATATCACGATTATGATATTAACGACTATTAGGTTTTTATTCTTGGCAATCCCGTTTGACAAAAAAAAATTTCAGTTGTAATTTTATTCACTCTTGTACTTCTATAAGGAATTGGTTTTCTTCCAAAACTAAGATTACTTTGGATTTCTATAAGGAATTGGTTGTCTTCCAAAATTAGGATTACATTGGTTTTCTATAAATAGTTGGTTTTCTCCCAAAACTAAATTTATTCCTCCAGATCTTCTTTTTGGATATTAAGGTTTATATCTGGAGATATTTTGTTAGTTTTCTTTGATATTTTATTGAGTATTCAACTCATGGTTTAAAAAAAATACATCAAAGGTTTTGTTTGTTCTACACAAAAGAGAGAGTTGTTCTTCGGTGAATTCTGAAGAATTCAAGCCTGAAGCTTTGGTGGTTTCTAGAGTGGCTCATCGTAAAGACAATTCCGAGGTGAAGACAGGGTTGGAAGAGGCACATAGGGGTTGGTTCAATTCGGGCGTGGATTCGCTAGGTAATTGAGAGTATACTTGTGTAATTCCTTTATATCTTCTTAGTGGATTGTTTTGTGGCTGTTGCCCGTGGTTTTTTATCACAATTGGAGGTGTCCAATTGTGGTTTTTTCACGTAAAATTGTTGTGTCGATTTGTCTTGATTGTTTGATTGGGATTGTTATATACTGCTTAAAATTGATTCATAATCACAAATCAACATCTAGGGGATTTCTAGATTTTTCAATTGGTATCAGAGCGGGTCGTTCTAGTTTTTTAAAAATTCTTTTAGAACGAGATCTTGTTTGATTTGTGATAATGGATTCAATTCGTGAGGGAAATTCTATGGTTTGACCACCCCTACTTGACGGATCCAATTATTCGTTTTGGAAAGCTCGGATGAGATCGTTTTTAAAATCTATTGATGAAAAAGTTTGGCAATCTGTCATGTATGGGTGGACTAAACCAATGATTACCATTGATGGAGTAACTTTCCCCAAACCAATTGATAAGTGGGACACAATTGATTACCAAAATAGTAGCTGGAATAATAAAACTATTAATTCTCTTTTTTGCGCTGTCACACCTGAAGAGTTTAGTCGTATTTGTAATTGTGAAGTCGCAAAAGAGGCTTGGGATATCTTACAAACTATTCATGAGGGCACTCCTTCTGTTAAACGCTCAAAACTTCAAAGGCTCACATCTAGTTTCGAAAACCTTTCAATGAAAGATAGTGAGACATTTGATGAATTTTATGCGAAGTTGAGTGACATTGTAAATTCTAGTTTCAATTTAGGTGAAAAAATACTAGAATCCAAAGTTGTGGGAAAAATTTTGAGATCCTTACCCGATCGGTTCCAACCAAAAGTTACGGCTATTGAGGAGGCTCAAGATGTTGACAACCTCAAGCTGGATCACTTGGTTGGAAATCTCCAAACTTATGAGGCACATAGGAATTTCAAAAAGAAACAAAAAGATGTTGTTTTTAGTAGTGCTCATAGAGTTAGAGAGGTTTTTTATGAGGATTGTGAAATAGATTCCAAGATTACGGCTGCTTTTGTTAAACAATTTAAAAAATCCTTTTTGAAAAAGAATCCTAATCTTTTGGAATCTACTCATACTCATAAATCTAAAGGCAAAAATAAACTCAAAATTAATTCTATAGCCAAGAAGGAGAAAGGAAAGATACAAGGGAACTCTGAAAGAGTCCAATGCTATGAATGCTAAGGATTTGGCCACTTTGCTTCAGAATGCCCCACTCGTTTGAAGAAGAAGAAAGCCCTCACTATCACTTGGGATGATGAATCAGAATTTGATGAAGATGATAGTGACAATGAAGATCAAAGTGAAGAGGGACATAAACAATTCCTTGCTTTCATGGCGGCTTCCGAAACTGAAGGACAAACAGATTCTCCGAAGAGGTTAGTTGAGAATATCACTGATGATGAATCCTCGGAGAGTGATCATGAAGAGCTTAAGCAAGCTTATGAAAAGTTGTATAAGGAGTCTCTTAACTTATTCAAATTGAATGACAAACTCACAAAGAAACTCAAAGCATGTGAAAGTGAGAATGTCAAACTTAAGGAGGAGATTTTCGAAGCCAGGATTAATGCCATCAAGGTAGCTGATGATCGAGAAGTTCTTTGTGCAAAGCTCTTGACTTGTGAGACAGAGAGGAATGAGCTACAGTAAAGCTATGCAATGTATGAAGAAAAGATTGAATCTCTCGAGATTTCTCAAGTTGCCTTGGAAGAACTAATGATCAAGAAAGAGGAAGAGCTCAAGTGTGCTATGGCTGCCATTGGTCTTTGGAACAAAAGATCAAAGACTTTGGAGGATATCATTGGGTCTCAACAAATGTGTTGTGACAAGAGTGACATTGGCTTTGGTGATAACAAAGAGCAAAAACAGAGTGCATCTACATCTCATGATACAAGAACTCAAGGAAAGGGAGAACAAAAAATTCAACATAAGGATGAACTTTTCAAACTTCCTAGAGTTGGTAAGGTAAAGAAAAGAAGGTACACCCTGTTTTTATTTGTCATCATTGTGGTATGCATGGTCATATTCGCCCTTATTGTTATAAGTTGCATGGGAGAGTGTCTCATAGAGATTGAAGAAATTCCAACATCTCGTGGGGTAGGAGACACTTCATTGATAGGAAGTTGGAAACCAAGTCGAGACAGGTTCCCATTGAGAGCAAAGAGAACCACAATGTCAAGACATCACCTAAAAACCGCAATGCTCACAACTTTGTTTATACTAAAGCGGTTTGGGTGAGAAAACTTGACTTGTGTTAATTTATTTATTTGTTTTAGTTTTTGGATTTTTATGTGTTTTTTTTAATGAGAAAAAAAAATGTGTGCTTCTTCGTTTTTTGTCTTGCTTGGTTTAGAAAAATAAAAAAAATAAAAAAAACCCAAAAAGATTTTCTTAGTATGGTTTTGCAAGCTTGAAATTTTTGAGTGGTCCTTGGTGCATATTGGAATTGATAAGAATATCTATTACATGTTGATATGTGTGTGCTTTCTATGGTCTTTACTCATTTTGGAGTGTGTGTTTTTTGATTAGTATGTCTCATTCTGTACACACTTTTGGATTAGCAAATATCGGAGCCTTCTGCCTTAGTGATCTGTTTTTTCTATGGACTTCTGGCATTGTATCTTTTGCTTTTCTAAAGGAATTGACCTATACTAGCATATCATGGGTGATGTTGAGTCTCTTAACCATCTTCCATCTTTTTGCATCTCCATGGCTTTCCCCTCTATTCTTTGTAGTCCAGCCATGAGGAAAAGGCTACCTTAGAGTCACCAACCAGGCTATCCTTTTTATATCCATGCTTCTCTGGTTCGGTTTCCATACTCTTGAGCGTGTCAGCCGCCAATGAGTGTGCAAAAGAAAGAAAAGAAAAAAATGTGCAAAAGAAAGAAAAGAAAAAAAAATGTGAAAATAAAAAAAAAAGGGATTCATTGATTGAGAGGGAGCCTCCGCTATTACTCAACAAATACCCCTTGATTCCTAGTGGTTTGACTTTCCTTAGTTGTGCTTAGATTCTCTTGTCAAAGGTCCAGCTATCAGATCACTACTAGGATTTGAATCTTGTGTTTGTCGAACTCCAAGAGTCACACACACACTTTTATCATGAGATCTATGCTTTTCACATATTGCATCACTTTCTTTTATGAGGAATCTTCTAGAGGCTGTGCACATTGGGTGTGTTTGATTGGACGGACTGGAAAAAGGAGATTAGAATCCATCGGACTTGAGTCCTGGGACTGTGAATCCCCCGGACTATTTGGTTGGATTGGATATGTATCCTGTGTTTGTTTTTTCATGGGATTAGATGTCTGGATAGGACTATTTTCAGTGAATCCAACGTTTGGTTGGACGGACTGGATAGGATAAATGAACAAAAGACTATTTTACCCTTTTTTAATTGTTTACAAAGTAATAGCAATATTAAACATATCTTTAATATTTTAATTATTTTTAGTAAACATTAAACATACTAATGGTTAAATTTTGTTTAAAGATATTTAAACATACTAATATTGATAAAAAAATTTGACTGGTACAGATTATTTTTATTTAAACAAATAAAAATTTTTAGTAAACATTAGACATACTAATGGTTAAATGTTTAAATTTTTATTTAAACAATTAACATTGAAATTATTTTGATGTACAGATTATGTTTAAACAATTAACAATTAACAATTAAATAAATGTTAATGTACAGATTATGTTTAAACAATTAACAAATGTTGATGTAATCAAATGTTGATGTATTAAAACATAATTTAATAGATGTTAAATAAATATACATGTTGATGTACAGATGTTGAAATAATTTAATAAACATGTTGATGTACAGATGTTTAAATGTTTAAATAAAACATAATTTAAATAAATGAAATTATTTATTGTTGAAATTAAACATTTAATTGTTTAAATAAAACATCTATTAAAACATCTATTAAATTTAAATAATGAAATTAAATAAAACATAAACAAAATTTTAAAATAAAACATCAATAAAATATCTATAAAAAATTATTTTAAAAAATTAAATAAATAAAACATTAATAAAAAGTTAAATAAAATTATTTTATTTTTAAATTGAGACATTTAACTTTTATTAAATTTTATTAAATATAATACATAATTAAATAGTAGAGGGTCAAAATTGTCATTTTCGCATCTAATCCAAACAGTGATTAGTCCCCCCAAAACAATCCCATCCCCCCTCCCAGGACAGGATAGTCCCCCATATGGAGGACATGGAGTCCGGCCGAACATGGAGTCCGGCGGACTAAAAAAAAATCAAACGACGGATAAGGAGGGAGGCCGGACATGAAGTCCAAATAGTGGATAGTTCCCCCCCCCTTATCCCCCAATCAAACACACCCATTGTGTTTTCAAGTAATTGTACTTCTTGGATAATCTTGTGTGTTTCAAGGTACAAATTAGAAATTCCTTACTTGCTCCACCATATTATTTTTGTCGGATTCTTTTTGTTCATTGTTTTCTGTACAGTGTTTGTGGTTGCTTTGAGTGAAAGAGAGATTGGCATTAGTTGGTTTGTGTGTTGCTATCCACTAGTTGTTTATTACTTACATCTCACAGGTTATTAATTTTTCCATCATCTTGTTCCTGTTTGTGTGGTTTTTGATCTTGCTTTAGTTGATTGAGCTTCCTTTGTCAATTCGTGACAACAAGAAGGAGTAAGATTGTCCGGTGCTTGTGTCTTAGGATTTCATGTATTCAAGCCATATTCATGCCATGTGTCGGGTGCATGTGTTTTAGTTTTCAGGTTTTCATGCTGCATGTTCTTAAAATTTCCAAGTCGCATATATTCATGTTTTTCATCTCATGCTTCAAATGCTTTAAGATAATCTTGTCATATGTTTATTGCTTTTTTATATACTCTTGTGGGATTAATAGTTGTTTTGGATATTGTGGCACTAATAGTTGTTTTGTAGATCATGACCTTGAGAAAGAAGTTTGCATTTGTTGGCTATAATGGGTTGGGGTGATTAGGATTTTATTTGTTAGGTGTATTTTGTCACGGCATTGCCAAAGGGGGAGCTTGTTAGGTTTTTATTCTTGACAATCCCGTTTGACAAAAAAAATTTTCAGTTGTAATTTTATTCACTCTTGTACTTCTATAAGGAATTGGTTTTCTTCCAAAACTAAGATTACTTTGGATTTCTATAAGGAATTGGTTTTCTTCCAAAATTAGGATTACATTGGTTTTTTATAAATAGTTGGTTTTCTCCCAAAACTAAATTAATTCCTCCAGATCTTCTTTTTGGATATTAAGGTTTATATCTGGGGATATTTTGTTAGTTTTCTTTGATATTTTATTGAGTATTCAACTCATGGTTTAAAAAGAATATATCAAAGGTTTTGTTTGTTCTACACAAAAGAAAGAGTTATTCTTCGGTGAATTCTGAAGAATTCGAGCCTGAAGCGTTGGTGGATTCTAGAGTGGCTCATCGTAAAGACAATTCCGAGGTGAAGACAAGGTTGGAAGAGGCACATAGGGGTTGGTTCAATTTGAGCGTGAATTCGCTAGGTAATTGAGAATATATTTGTATAATTCCTTTATATCTTCTTAGTGGATTGTTTTGTGGTTGTTACCCGTGGTTTTTTTATCACAATTGGAGGTGTCCAATTGTGATTTTTCCACGTAAAATTGTTGTGTCGATTTGTCTTGATTGTTTGATTGGGATTATTATATACTGCTTAAAATTGATACATAATCACAAATTAACATTTAGGAGATTTCTATATTTTTCAACAACAAACAAACCTCTGTAATTGTTTTTCAAATTGGTTTTGTCTGCCTCATAGTTTTTATCCCATCTTAGCTAAGAAATTACAACACTCATTTGGGAAGATGAGTTGGGTTGGGTTGGGTTTGGGTTTATTTTAGTTACAAAAAGATAAAATAAATTTTTTAGTCTAATAAGACAAAACATTACATCCAATTTATAATCATTTTTTTTTTTCCACAAAAGTAAAAAAAAACAAAAAATCTATCCTAAAAGTCTCAGACTAAAATAGTCAAAAAGTCAAAATGTCAAAAAGTCAACCCACTTCCCAAACGAATTTAGATTATGAAAATTATTTGATTTGATTTTATTGCACTTTTATGTTGTTTTTGTTATGTGTGGTGGGTTTCAAATGGAGAATTGCATTAGAAAAAGGCTTGGCATAGCAGATTTATCAAAGCCTGTGTTCAATTTCATCTCTCCAGTCTTGATTCTGATGTATTTGTGTTCTTACATGATTAAAAAATCGAAAATTACTTGAATTAAAGTATATATTTATCATACTTTTTACAATCTAATAAATAAATAAAATTAATATAATAAACTTATACATTGACTGATAGTGTTGAACTCTTGGCCTCCTAATAAGACAAATAACAAATTAATCTTGTAAGATCTTATGTTTAATTTTGATGAACAATAAAAATATAAGAGACAATTACAACAACAAAATCAGGATTTAAACATTTTAACAAAATAAATTCAAAATTTTCAATTTTGTCAATTTAAAATTAAATCTTTTTACTTGTTTACAATCTAAATTATTCGCCTATTTTTGTTAAGTAAAATCGAAAAAAAATATATATTTTAATTGTTAAAGGCCTCGTTTGGGAACAGGCTATTTTAGTAACTTTTTGGCTTTTTACGAAAAGATGTGCAGAAAAGTAGAGAGATGATGTGACAACTTTTAGTAACTTTTTGACTTTTTGGCTAAAATAGCCACTCCCCAAACGAGGCCTAAGTATTCGTTTTGAGACCAAACAGTTTAACTAAAATGTTAAAAAGTCACTATAAATTATCACATCTCTCTTTATTTTTTTACACATCTTTTCATGAAAAGTTAAAAAGTTACTAAAATAACTTATTCCTAAACGAGCGTGATATATATAAAATGCCTAGAATATCATTTTTTATAATTTTAATGACTAAAATATCTATTTTTTCATTGATTTTATTGAACGAAAATAGACAAATAGTTTACAGTGAAAGAAAAAAAAATTAGAATTTAAATTGACAAAATTTAAAATTCATATTTTATTTTGTTATAAAAATCAAATCTTGAAACAAATTTTTATTTTTATTTTTATTTTTATTTTTTTGTAATTTTCTCAAAATATAATTTCAATTTGACCGATTTGTAAGTATTATCTTCTCTTGTTTATATTTTTTTAAACATCTTTTTATAAAAATAAAAAATAAAAAAATAATTAAAATAGTTAATCCCCAAAACAATGGGACGTGGGGACCAGAACAGGGAATCTAAAACCCTTGCGATGAGAAATTATTTGGCGGTTAGGGATATGTGTCTATTTATCTTACAAAATGAGATAAAAAAAAATGTGAATAGAGTCCTACCATATAGTATCTATTTTGAAAGTTAATTTTTTGATTTTTTAAGTCACATCATATGTATATTGTAAAAAAAATAATATTAAAAATTAAAAAAATCAATTTTTAACTTGCTTTTTAAAATAAATCAATTTTTTATTATCAACAATAAAAATTAAGTTAAAATATTATCTCAACTTGTTCTTGGAGTACCAAATAACTTTTCTCAAACTTTAGTTTGCTACCAATTTGTCCATTGATTGAAATTGAAGCATATCACTAGTTGGTGAGGTTTCTTTCCGGCTATCACTTAAGTTTACTACCAATTTGTCCATTGATTGAAATTGAAGCATATCATTAGTTGGTGAGGTTTCTATCCGGCTATCATATATTATCAACGATAATAATTAAGATACCATCTCAACTTGTTTTTGAAGTATCAAATAATTTTTCTCAAATTTGCA
This sequence comes from Camellia granthamiana, assembly GCA_036172215.1. NCBI lineage: Eukaryota > Viridiplantae > Streptophyta > Magnoliopsida > Ericales > Theaceae > Camellia > Camellia granthamiana. Next base: position 10,000,755 of record CM069913.1, on the reverse strand, counting down.
ATTCTATGTCTGCTTAAAATTTTGCTAACAATCTCACTAATAACACATGTTCAAACATCATTAGATATTTAAATGTCATTGTTCTTTTGACAACTAATCGCATTTGACCTCTTATATATTTAGTAAGATTTTTAATAAAATTGTTAGTATATGTAAAATTATTCAACTTTAATTCACTACCAATTTGTCCATTGGTTGAAATTGAAGCATATCACTAGTTAGTGAGATTTCTTTCCGGCTTTGACTTCTCTCAATTATCATTTTAATTTGATAGAATGTTTGGACTTAATAAGTTTATTTTGAGACAAATTTCAGTAATATGAACCGTTTGTTTTTTATTATTCATTAAGAAAATATTCATACAAGAAATGAATATGATTGAATATTGGTAACTATATATTTGAATCATATTTGTTTCAAAAAAATAGAAGACTAATATAATTTTAAAAAATAACCATCTATTTTTTGTAATACAAATGTGATTCAAACATATAATTATAGATATGCAATCATCTTAATTTTTTATATAAATATTCTACTCAATGAGTTAGAAATAGTAAACAATTCTATTTACCAAAATTGATTAAAAAATAAGTTTATCAAGTCTCTCAAGTTAAGATAACAAACTTGAGAAAAGTCAAATTATTTCTTTCCATTGATTTGATAATTGCAACCACATAATTTTATAAAAATTGTTTTGAAAACATTAGAAATTCTATTTTAAAATTACACTTATTATCTTCTTTTTTTTTTTTAAATAAATTCAAAAAAACATATAACTAAGATTCAACCGACCAACCGACCAAAATAAATAAATTATACTTTTTATTTCAGGTATATATATAATATACCTGAATAATTTCACTCAGATTCAACCAACCAATTTTGATGCGCTGTGCAGTTCTCCCACGAAAAAGGGGGGGGGGGGGGGAATGGCTACTCTGTGTTTAGTTTGGTTTTGAGAGATAAATTAAAAAAAAAAGATCTTGGAGAAAGAGTTTAGAATTTTGTCTGATTTGTTTGGTTGTATATTTCGGAAATAGTTTTGGAGTGTGAGAGTTTGGGATGATTTGATATTTTGTTGTAGTTGAGTAGATATATGTGAGAGAAAAAGAGATTGGAAATGGGTGACTCTATTTACACACCATAATTTATCTCAAGGCAAACCCACTACTAGAAAACAGGGCTTTTGAGTCGGCAGCGTGTCGTCGCAAATAGCGTATTTGCCGACGCAAAAACTTTTTGCGACGGCGTTTCGACGGCAACTCAAGGGACGAAAATGGTGGGGTCGCAAAAAGTTTTTGAGTCAGCAATCTGCCGACGCAAAAAGTTTTAATTTTTTGAGACGGTAGATTGCCGACTCAAAAAGTGGTTAAATGTTTTAAAAATTTTGACCCATAATTTTCTCATTGAGACTCCCAAATTTCGAACACACTCCCATTTGAACGATTTGACCCGAAGTCACCGCACTAAATCCACTTCACCACCATACCTCTTTCAAATATTAAATGAGATATATATTATTTATAGTATATACGCTCAATATTAATACAAAAGTATATGTATAAATAAATATATTTATTAAATATAATCAAGTAAATATATATATATCTTGGCTATAAAATTTTTTTTTTTGCTACGGCATCAGTTGCCGACACAAAAAGGTCTAATTTTTTACGTCGGCACAAATTTGCCGACGCAAAAGGTCTATGCCGACTCAAAAGGTCTATTTTTTGCGTCGGTAAATTCAACCGACTCAAATAATACTATCGAATATTAATTTTTTGTGTCGGCCAACGGTGCCAACGCTAAAGGCTTGGTATTTGAGTCGGTAACTCTGTGCCGTCTCAAAAAGGCTACCTTTTGCGACTTTAAAATTTGCCAACTCAAAAAACCGACTCAAAAGGCCCTTTCTTTAGTAGTGACCACTTCTGAAAGCACACCTTTACTAATTTGTTAAATAAATATTTTGCTCAATACACATCACAAATTTATATATTTACCCTTACTTACACACCCCACCCACCACAATATACCCACAAACTTTTATTTTTACCCTCACTCACTCACACACCCCACACCCACAATATTCATCTCCCCCTCTGTTTTCTGTTCAAACTGGTGAACACTATTGCTCAAAACACTATTTTTTCAAAGACGTCGTCGGTGGTGCTCAACACAGTTGGAAACAACTCCACATTGGAGATTCAGTAGGTGAGTTCTCATTTGGCTTAAATTTTAGAGTTTTATGTACTTATTTCCATTGCCATGAATATTGTATTTGAATGAATCAATTTCCTCTTCGACACTAGATTTTCGAACCTTAAACATTTAACATTCGTTCGGACAATAACAATTTGTACGGTTTGCTATTGTCGAACAGAGCGTCTTTGCTCTCGATCTCGATATTCAGAACTTTTTGGACATCTCTTCCACTACACCGTCGCCGAAGCCAGCTTCAAAGTCTGTCTCCATTGAAATCTCATGCTTTGAATCGGTCGGTCTCAATCCCTAAACTTCACTCTTAATTTGCTTCTTGATTTATCATTGATGTCTGTTACTTCCGTTGATTTTTTGAGTTAAATATTAGATGATATATATGTGTATGTACATGAGAGGCATATAACTGAGAGTATGTACTTGTATATTGCTTGGGATGAGCCTCAACTATTTGACAAAATTAGGGTCTTTGGTTTTTTTGCTTTTTTTTTTTTTTCCTAGATTTATTAAGATTGTTGATAGATATTATATTTATTCTTGTCCTTTATGGTGATTATACAGATGGTGTGTATCATAACTTATCCTTTGTAGTCATTTCACTTAAGGTTAAAATTGTAATAAAAAACAAATTAATTAATAGTGTGCATTAAGAGGAAATGTAGTGTGTAAATAAAGCCTCCCATTGAAAAGGAGAGATGAGACAGAAAAAGTGATTGATCGATGTGTAGGAGATAAAAAGTGATTTTGAAATTTTTTTTTCATGTTCTTAAAATTATAAAAAAAAAAATAGGGTGAATTACACTAATAGCCCCTATAGTTTGGGACTTGTGTCACTTAGGTCCTTGACTTTTCAATTGTGACACATTTAACCCTGAATTTTGAATTTTGTTCCCACTAAGGACAATTGAAAATATCATTAGATTTTTCAAGAGTAAAATCGTCAATTTGATAAAATATAAATCAATATGACAAAAATAAATGTCAAACAAATATTTTTGAATTTTTAAAAATTATTTCTACCCACTAAAAATAAAATTATGTAAAATTGATAAATCTTTTAGATATTTATTTATTTTTTTACCAAATTAATTTTTATTATGTGTTTGGATGATCATCATGTAAAATTAATTTTTAAAAATTAATCATGTGATTTTTATTAATTTTTATCAATTTTACATAATTTTATCATTGGTGGATAAAAATAATATTTTAAAAATTAAAAATATTTGTTTGACATTTATTTTTGTCAAATTAGTTTATATTTTATTAAATTGACGATTTTGCCCTTCAAATTAAACAATGGTATATTCAATTGTCCTTATTTGGAACAAGATTCAAAATTCAGGTTAAAATGTGTCACAATTGAAAAGTCAAGAACCAAAGTGACACGAGTCCCAAACTATAAGAACTATTAGTATAATTTGCCCAAAAAAATATTTGCCTCGCCCATTTATTTGATATAAATTATCTTATAATTCTAAAACTTATAAATATCCCATGTTAAAATATTTTATTTTACAAAATTAATAGAAAAAATAAAATTTTTAATCATTCTCTTATACAACAATTTGAATCATATTTTATTAAAAATTGTTAATTAATTTTATAATTTATTAATTAAAAAAAGTCGTTGGTTATGTGATTAAAACTGTGAAGGTACAAAATGTATTTTTCAAAATTTTGAGAATTAATTGATATTTTAAACAAATTTCAAATAGTAAATTTATAAATTTCTTCTATTTTTGTCACTCTACGTGACTTATACCTCTCGTACAAATTTTATTATTTGTGACGAATCTAATTTTTTAATGATGATATATATAAAAAAAATTATATAAATAAATAATTTAAATTATTAAAATGAGATTCGAAAAACATTGGCGGATCCGAAAAATATGAATAATGTTAGGGATCATGAAAAAAATGTCATGAAAATAATCATAAAAGATTGTTTACCTTTGAATTACATATATAATAAATACCACACACTAATCAAATGATGAAAAATCTTCATAATGTATTTTATGATATTTTTTTTATGATCTCTAATATTATTCGAAAAATATTATTATACAATTGAGATACTCAACTTGAGAAACCAATCCCCACAACAGTACTCTTTCTTTCATTTGTTGTGAGATACTCACCTTGAGAAACCAATCCCCGCAACATTGAATCTGTGGCTAACGAGTAAAGGAAATGCACTTATTGTGAGTCTGAAATTTCGGCAACCGTCATGAAATTTAGAAAACACTAGTAGAACCAACTCAATAATAATAGAATGGACTCCTCAACCACTCATTTAATTTACTATCCTAAAAAAAAAAAAAAAACCACTCATTTAATTTTATTTTTTATTATTATTATTATTTTATTTTATTATTATTATTTTTTTGCAACCTTGCTGTTTTGAGAAATTAGAAATAAGTCACATTTTTTCTATTTTTTTAAAAAATTACATTAATTCTTTCACTTTTTTGGTATGTTTTATGTAAATGAATTAAAAATTAAAAAAATTTAAAAGAACTTTAAAAAGCCAAAATAAGCACAGAAAAAACAACTATATATTGTTTTTTGTTTATTTTTGTGTTTTTTGATTTTTTTTTTTTATAACTTTTCGATTTGTGTTGTCAAGGAAAATTTAAAATAACCAACTAGCCTTAATTTAGTTGGCCCGTAGTACTTTTCTAAGGATTTATTCGGGAGGGGAGGTCATGGGTTCAGCTAATTGAATTAAAGAGGCAGCCATGTGGTACTTTGTAAATGATGAAAATATTAATTTTTATAGGTGTTAATCTAATAATTAATAATTAATTTTTTTCGATAAAAAAAATTAAATTTTAAAACTTTTTGAAAATTAAAAAAATTCATTAAAAATAAAAATAAATCAACAAAAATATAACAAAAATGCTTTAGAACTCTAATATAGGAGCTCTAATAGCTCTAATGGGAAGGTGGGACCCACTCTGATGTAATGTTTGTGTCTTGCTTTGTTTTTTTTTTTTTTTTTTGCTTTAACACATCACTAGAGCTCAAATTAGAGCTCTAGATTTAGAGCTCTCTAGCATTTCCCAAAATATAAAGAAAGCAAAGAGCACGTGAAACCCAGACATCGTGAAACCCAGACATCATAATTAAAGGGTCCTTCGGTTGCTGTATATTTTCAAAAATTTTGAGATTTTAAAAATTTTATCAAAAGTTTTTTTAAATATTTTACATGGATGTGAGATTCACATGAAACTCATATTGTGTGGGTCTCACACCTATGTGAGATATTTGGTAGAAACTTTAGTAAAATTTTTGAAGTCTCTAACATTTCTCGTATATTTTTTAAAATAAAACTATACGTATTAATTAGTATATTAATTAGTGTATTAATAAATAATATGACATAATTTTATTAGTTTTAAGGAAGGTCTATAATTTTGAAATTAGAATATTATTACATGTATTGATACACTAATTAATATATGTAATATCCTTGTATTTTTTAAGGCTTGGCTACATACATGAACATTATTAAATGAGTATGATAAATATATATATACCTAGTTATAATCTTTAATTATAATTTATTGTACTCTTTCCGTTCCAAAATATTAGTCCCTTATTTTATTTTTCATTATCCCAAAATATTAATCCTTTTTTCAAAAATCAAGAACTAAAATAATATTACTTTCCTATTTTGCCCTTCTTTTTAATTTATTAACAACACAAAAAGTACAATTATGACAATTAATATTCTCAAAAAAATGTATTATCAAAATATAATTTTGAAAAATCAATTTTTTTAAAGTGCAATAATTTTACTACAAAAAAATTTGGATTCTCCGAAAGGGTCTATTATTTTGGGACAGAGAAAGTATAATTTATTATGATATTAGTTATAATTTTATTTTGATTATAATTCAATAATTATTTGATTATACTTTATATTGTGTTTAATTATATCTCAACTTTTTTATAATTATAACTCATATAATTAAATTATAATACTTATGAAACCCACAATTATAGTTACTTAGCTAATTCAATGGGATAATTGAACCAATTATAATTATTGAATTGATTTAATTTTTTTTTAGATGAAATCGTTATTTCAGGTAGGCAATCTAAGAGGGGTGAATTGGGTTTCTAAATAAATTGTCAAATTAAAAATTAATCCAAATAATAAATAAATAAATAAATATGCTCAAAAATATAAAATAAAGTAATAAAATAAAATGAGCAAAGAGAAGAGAAATCAAACACAGCGATTTATAGTGGTTAAGCACGTCGGGTCTACGTCCACTCCCTAAGTATCCTCCTCGGGAATTTTTCCACTATTTTTCAAATAGTAATTACACCACTAGTTTCACGGGTACTAGTAAACCTTTACAACAAGTGACCAATCCCGATCATTCTGACTAATTTAGAATCCGGTAGTAATTTATCTCAAAAATAACTTACAAAAATATCTCAACTAGTTTTGAATCTGGTGCCCAGTCACACTTAACCGAAGTGATTTTATCCAAAAAAAAAAAAAAATACTCACAAAAACTCTTTTTACAAGAATAATATGAATAAGGAATAAAAAAAACTCTTTTACAGTTTTGCTCAAACTCTTAACAAATTTTTTCTAATAGCAAATAAAACTCAATGAAGCACCCTACTATATTTGAGAGTATTTTAATACACAAATTTTTCTCTCATTTTCACTTCCTCACTTCTTATTTTTCTCCAACCAAAATAATTTTATATATATCCAAAAATATATCGGTTAAGAGAGAGACACTCCATATCTGTTGAAAGAAGCAAAGACACGCGGATCACGAACCAATTTCTTCTTTTCAAATATAGCAGGTGGAGGAATTGAAATTATAGATCGAAGCCGTTTTTAACTAATAATAATAACCAAAATTTCAAATCAATTCCCGTAAAAACAAATGATGCACAGTGACTGCATAGTAATTTGTCTATTAAAATATTTGATTACATAGTAATCACTTTATTAAAATATTTGTGTGCATAGTAAAATCTCTTTAATTAATATTTATATGAGATATGAAAATATATATATTTTTTAAAATCTTTGTAATTATTGTAAAGATTTTAGATACACTCTAATAAAAAATAACCAACCATCCCATGTGATCAATATATCAAATTTTGTCCCCAAAAAAAAAAAACAACTCACCAATATCATATTAATCAAAAGAATATAACCAATCAATATCAAATTTGTCAAAAGATGAATAGTGATTAGCCGGAATTTTAAAAATGTGAACAGTAGAATTTTTAAAACATGTGTTTGGTTTAGTTTTGAGAGATAAATTTTCAAAAAAAATTTTGGAGAAAGAGTTTAGAAATTTTTTTAGTTTGTTTGGTTGTATATTTTGAAAATATTTTTGGAGTATGGGAGTTTGGGATGATTTGATATTTTGTTATAGTTGAGTAGATGTGTGTGAGAGAAAAAGTGATTGAGAATGAGAGAGAAGAGAGAAAAGAGAAAAAATGATTGATTGATGTGTAGGAGAGAGAAAGTGATTTTAGAAAAAAAATTTCAAAATCATTAAACCAAACAAAATTTTAAAAATTTTTATCTAAAATTGATCTCCCAAAAACAAACCAAACAAGGCCTTAATCTTGCACAGTAACTTCCATTTAAATAATATTTAACAAAAATATACCATACAATATATATTTCAACAGATAATATTTTGTGTTAAAGAATATATCAAATATGTATATTAAATAATTTATCCCATAATATTTTAGACATCATCACAATTAAATCACACAATTAATAGAAGGGCAAATTACACAAATAATCCCTATAGTTTGGGGCTTGTGTCACTTTGGTCCATGACTTTTCAATTGTGACACATTTGACCCTAAATTTTGAATCTTGTTCCAAATAAGGACAATTGAAGATATCATTAGATTTTTCAAGGGTAAAATTGTCAATTTGATAAAATATAAACTAATTTGACAAAAATAAATGGCAAACAAATATTTTTGAATTTTTAAAAATTATTTCTACCTACTAAAAATAAAATTATGTAAAATTCATAAATCTTTTAGACATTTATTTATTTTTTTTACCAAATTAATTTTTATTATGTGTTTGATGATGATCATGTAAAATTAATTTAAAAAAATTAATCATGTAATTTTTATTAATTTTACATAATTTTATCATTAATGGATAAAAATAATTTTTAAAAAATTTAAAATATTTTTTTGACATTTATTTTTGTCAAATTAGTTTATATTTTATCAAATTGACGATTTTATCCTTGAAAAATCTAATGATATTTTTAATTGTCCTTATTTGGAACAAGATTCAAAATTCAGGGTCAAATATGTCACAATTAAAAAGTCAAGAACCAAAGTGACACAAACCCAAAACTATAGGGACTGTTAGTGTAATTAACCCTTAATAGAAATATACAAAATATCCGATAAAATAAACGGTTTGAATCCTCGAAAGAGGACCTGTACTGGATCCCATGGATTCAAATAACGCCCTCTAATCTAAAATCTGAACCGGACGGATCCTTCTCCCTTAAAAAAATTAAATTGTTTATAATTTTAATATAATTACTCTATTCTTTGTTTTAGTACGGTTAAAAGATTAAAATTAATATAAATCGTGTGCACACAACATAAATGTGAAAAAATATATATTTTAATATAGTAGAGATAATAATATTATTTTTTCATCTATATTATTAATGATTATTGATAAAAAAAGAGATTAAAAAACTCTAGTCTAGTTATTCTAAAATTATATTATTAATGATTATTGATAAAAAAGAGATTAAAAAACTCTTGTCTGGTTATTCTAAAATTATAAAACTTGTTATATACATATTTTCAAAGAAGTCATTGTCATTTAGCCATATATATATATATATGCATATAGTTTCTTGACTTGACTGAACTCAATCTTGCATTCTTTTCATTTCTATATTTTCCAAGCCCACCTGACCATGGAGGTTAATGTGTTGTCTAAGAAGTTGATAAAACCATCAACTCCCACCCCAAATCATCCCCAAACTTACAAGTTATCTTTCTTTGATCAATTGGCTCCTCCAGCACATATTCCTCTCATTTTCTTCTACACCGCTGATGATGATACCAACAAAGAGATGGTCAAAATTGACCAAAAACTACAACAACTAGAAAAATCATTATCAGAAATCCTAACCCTATTTTACCCAGAAGCCGGAAGATTTGTAAATGATGATCTTTTGATAGATTGTAATGACCAAGGTGTTGAATTCTTGGAAGCCAAAGTCAATGTTCAACTCATGGAGTTTCTCAATCAAGGTCCTAAGCTTGAGCTTGTCAACCATTTTGTTCCATGGGGTATAGGGCCAGCCAAGTTAGCCACCACTCCAATGGTGGCGATTCAAGCCACCGTCTTCGAATGTGGTGGTTTAGCCATATGTGTCCACGCTTCGCACATTGTAAATGATGGATTCACGGGAAGTAGGTTCATTCAAGCTTGGGCCACTGCAAGCCGGCTAGGGCTCAGCAAAGTAGTATGTCCGAGTTTTGACCTACCGTCTCTCTTCCCATCGAGAGATGTCTCTGCTGTACTCAAGGCCGCACCCCCTAAAGACGTCGGGGCTAAGGTTATTACAAGGAGGTTCCTGTTTGATGCAGCGACAATATCTGCATTCAAACAGGAAGTCAAAGTAAGGCCACGTGATACTTTAGATGATAACAATGAACGGGAGCCTTCAAAACTAGAGGTGGTGATGGCATCCACATGGAAGGCTCTCATCCGCCTCGCCCGAGTGAAACATGAGGGGAAGCTGAGGCCTTCTGTAATGACCCTACCGGTGAATTTGAGAAGTAGAACAGCCTTAGAAACCCCAAAGAACTCTTTTGGAAATTTTTACATGACATGTCCATCCAAATTTGAACCAGAGGAGAGCGAAACAACCCTTCTCTCTCACTTGGTGGCTCTTATAAGGAATGCAGTGAGGAACACACTTGCAAAAGCTGCAAAACTCACCAATGCCGATGAGATTTTCGCGGCGCTGTTGAATGATCTCAATGCAGCGATGAGAGCGGTTATCGACGAGGAAGTTGATGCACATTTTTTCACTACCATGTGTGGATTCTCCTTGTATGACACTGATTTTGGTTTTGGCAAGCCATTTTTGGTGAGTAATGCAAGTGTGCCCATGGAATTGATTTCTTTGATGGACACCAAGTGTGGGACTGGAATTGAACTATGGGTGAGCTTGAAGCAACCAGACATGGCTGTGCTAGAAAAGGATTCAGAGCTTGGAGCATTGATGATTATGGGTTAAGGGTAAATTTGTCTTTTTATTGTTAATAATGATGAAATTCAAATAAGTGTGTTGAGCCTGTTTTAATTTTGTATTATGAATTCGATAATAGTAATTTCTTCCTTTTATTATATTTGTCTTTTTTGAAAAAAAAAATTATTTACAAAATTATAATGATTGTGTATTTTTTAAAAGATAAATGTAATAAAATTAAAGTAGATGCAATTATTGAATTAATTTGAATGATTTATGTATAAAAATTTATAAATTAAATAAATCATATTATCAAAATCAGACCGATGTGAACTCATAAGACTGAGACGTTTTAATCCACTAAATATTGACATTTTCTACTATGCTATTATTAATAAATTCAAAATTACTATTTACTATAAAATTTTATTTCGAAAATCGCCTTCATTCAGAATTTTAAACTTCTTCTGGTTGTGATGTTACAACTAAAACGGATCTTGTTCAAAATTACTATTTACCACTTTCCTTAAAATAATGCACAGATTTGGTTGACAAAACAATTAATATATTCCTTCCCAAAAAATTGTAGAGCCCACATCATTAATTCAGGAGAAAGGTTAGAGATCATAAAAATGATTATGAAAAATTTGTGACTCTTAAATTATTTTGATTAGTGTGTGGTACTTTATTATAAGTGTAATTCAAATATCACAAATCTTTCATGATCATTTTTATAAAAAAAAATTTCATAATACCTAGCATTAATGTTAATTCAGATATGTAAGTTGCACATTTTCTGGTCACAATTTCTATGCACAGCTTTTTCTGAGGCACATTTTGTGCTCACAATCGCTATGCCTATCTTTTTTCTGATTTAGGGTTGGTTTGGGGTGTCTTAAAAAGTGTACTTTTTGTCTTTTTACGAAAAATATGCAGAAAAGTAGAGTGGTGATGTGATAGAAAAAAGATAAAAAGATGAATTATATAGGTTATGCCAACCCTACAGTGGGGGCAGAATAAACTGTCTGATAATCTGAAAAAACAAAAAGCTTTGCAGCAAAAGTAAATAAATAAAATAGTGGAATGTCTCTTTGGTTAGTTATCCATTTTAATTTAAAAAATCTAAAAATTATGTAAGTTGTTATATTACTTTTTTTTTATTTTTTATATATTTTTTTATAAAAAATTAAAAATTATTAAAATAATTTATTCCCAAACTAGACTTAAGGATAAGAAAAATTATTGATCACCTCTGCGCGACTTCTTAAGATTTAACCCACTTATTTATGTTTAGGTTTTTAAGGGAATGGTTGCGTCAAGAATCTCAAATCTCTTATATATGTGTGGAATTTACATCTATATAAGTTTGTGTGGGTTTCACATTTATATAAGAAGTTTGATAAAAAAATTGATAAATTATTTAGAGTTCATAACATTTTTCTTAAGAGAAATTATTGATTAGTCTAGAGATACCATGTGATTATATTTCTGTCCAATCACAAATCACTATATCTCTCATATTTCTCAGTCACTAAATACAAAAAAAATAAATTTTCTTCTATTAATCTAAATGTATACAAAGTACCACGTGACGCTACCTAACTAACCAATAACTTCTCCAAAGTTAACGGTATTAGGATGATTGCATTTGAGTAAAACAATAAAAAAAATCAGCTTGTATGGTTCCTATTGAAATTTTTTTATTTTCTATATTTTTTATTTTTAATGAATTTTTTTTAATATTTGAAGTTTTTTTTTTTTTTAATTTTTAGATACACCTAACATAATACACTTAAAAAGTATAATATTTGTGATTTTTTTTTAAAAAAAATTCACTAAATACCAAAAATATAAATAAAAAAAAAAGAAGAGAATTTAGTATATTTTTCGTATTCTTGTGTATTTATTGATTTTTAAAATTTTTTTTATAAAACTTTTCTACTTTTTAGATACATCTAAATAAAGTGCACCTAAAAAAATATAAAAAATTATTTAAAATTTTAAAAATATTCACTAAAAATTAAAAAATTAAAAATTAAACCTTTAAAAAATTAAATTCAAAAAATTAAAACCAGGGTTGGTTTGGCATGTACTAAAAAAGTGCACTTTTTGACTTATTGGTGGGTTTGGATTGGGTTTGGGTTGGGTTTGATGTGATGTGTTAGAGAGGTTATGTGATTTAAATAGGATGATGTGACTTAAATAAGATAGTGACTTTTTGACTTTTTAGATGATGTCAAACCAAGCCTAATTCTCTAATGTGTTAGATTCGAGAAGATGTAAAAAGTAAAACAAAAATAATACGGATCCCAATAAGATGACCCAGTGTATCATTATTATTATAGTTATTATTGTTAAAAATAGATATATAAATAAGTTATTTCACATATTTATTATAAAGTATTTTATTATTTAGATAAATTATAAATACACTCTCTGAGTTTTGATTAAAATATGAATTACTCTCTGTGGTTCTGAAAATTACATTTCAGCTCTTGAGATCTCTGATTTCATAACAGATCGCCTTTTTATTAATAAATCATGAAATCAATTAACGGTTTTTAATGATATTAAAAATATGTTTTAATAATAATTTAGGTAATTTTATTATTGTATATGAAAATAATTATGAATTTCATTTTTTTAGTTAATTTTGTTAAATAATTTTTTTTTAAAAAGGGGGTATTTGTAATTTTCTGTTGAACTATTTTAATATCTTTTATTTATTTATTTATATATTTTTGTTCATGAATCTTCTTTTGTCTTATTCAAGAATCTCATCTTGTTCATGAATCAAGATTTATTACTTTGGTGACCTTTTGTCTTGTTCATGAATGGAGATTAATTAAAATTCATGAACTTTGTGGTGAATTAATATTTGGATATATTGTTCCTTTTCTCTAGGTTCATGGTCATTATTATTTTTTGGTGTATTTTGTAAAGTCCTAATGACCTATAAATAGTTCCTATCTTCTACTCTTTTCTACACCAACACACCAACTATTTTCTATACAAAAGAGATTACTAACAAAGAAGGATGTTTTTCTTGGTGGAGTTTTGGGTTCATCATCTTGTGTAGAATTGGCTTAAACCATACGACAAGTGGTCGGGCTGTTGTATTTAGAAAGGGACAAGTCATAGTTTTGTGACTGCTGCATCGGTATTTAGGTTCTTCCTACCGCAGTGGGCTTGATTTCTTTAAAATTGTTAGTGAAAATACTAGAAAAAATTATATTTTATTAATAAATAATGCAAAGAAAACGAGATATCCGTGCCTCAGCCTGATCTATTTGTATCTCATTTTCTTTGCATTATTTATCAATAAAATATAATTTTTTTATATTTTCATTAACATTTTCTAAATTACAGGGGGACAATCTATACTTTAAACAAATTTCAAAAAGTGTATTTATAATTTACCCTAATATTTATAATGCATTTTAGATCATTTCATTACTGCAAATTCTATCATACTTGCTTCTGGGTTGAAATTAAAGTTCCTGCGTACTCTAAATACTGAGATATATGTTGAAGGGATTATCGAGACTCTGAGCAAGTAATTCGAAAGCCTTACTATTGAATCAATACCTGTTGATTGACATGAATATATTATCGAGGGTAAATTATAAACACACTTTCTGAGATTTGTTTAAAATATAGATTATTTTTTATAGTTTAAAAAATTATAAATACCGTCTTATTAGATTTTTTTATTTAACAGAATTAATTAAAAAAATAAAATTTATAATCGCTCTCTTATATAATAATAAAATTATCTAAATTATTAATTGAAATATATTTTTAACAACATTAAAAATTGTTATTTAACTTTATGATTTATTAATAGATAGGGCGATTTGTTATGAAATTAAAAATCTCAAGGGGTGGAATATAATTTTCAGAATTACAGGGGGCAATTCGTATTTTAATCAAACCTCAGTGGGTGTATTTGTAATTTATCCTATTATCAAAGATAAATAATTATTTTAAAATTTAATTTTTTTATAAAAAATATGTAAAAAAATAAAATGGAAATATATGAGGAGAGAGAGAGAGAGAGAGAGAGGTGGATAAACTTATCGGGTTGTTTGTTTGAATTTTTTTGAGCCAACTTGTAGCTTTTAGTTTTGAAAAAGTTATTTTAGACTATTTGGTTAAACTTATTTCAAACCACTTCTGATTCTAAAAACTTATTTTAACTTAAAAAAGCTGATTCAAAAAAGCTGCTCACCCCTTACTTCTGATTATCAGCTTCTGCTGTGGACATGTTAATTTACGGTTATACTTTTAGATTTTTTTTTATTTCTTATTTTTTTAAAAAATAAAAAAAGATCCAAATGAACTATAGATTATTATTATTATTTTTTGTGAGAAATGTAGATAAGTAGTGAATAACAAAAAATAAAAGTTAATTGAAAAAGTTACTTCACAGCTTATTTAACAAATACTACTCAGCAACTTAAATCTATAATTTAACAGGTACACCAAACAGATTAACAGCTTCTGATTAAAGTCATAATCTATAATCTATTAAGCTATAATTGCTAATTTATTTTAACAGCTACACCAAACGAGACCGTTGTGCAGGAGGAAGAGAGTATAAATAAATACATTGAGCCGTTGTTTGGCAAGTTACTTTTTTTAATTTTTTTTGGATAAATTACAAACCCATCTCTTGAGATTTACTTAAAAGAGTGTTGCTATTAGCATCTTCCTTTCTTCTTTGGACCCCCCATTTCTTTGAACCCCCATCTAACTAAATGAGGGCCCTCCATTTTCTCTTTCAACTCCTACCTTAATTCCAACTATACCCTTACTCTAAACCACCTTCCCAACCCAACCATTGTCAGCTCCAACAACAACCTCCACCGCCAGCGTCACTCTCTAGTCAACTCCAATCCCCAACAGCTTCAGACAACCTCAATCCAGAGCCACCACCGCGAGCCACTGTCGGGAACCTTCTCTCTCTCTCTCTCTCGCCACCATCGTCGGTCGCTGCTCATCTCAACTCAAATCGCGACGGCAACGAAGGCGACTAGGGTTTGAGGCCACAGATCTCGACGACAGTTAGGGTTTGAGGTCACAGATCACCACGGCGGCTATGGCTAAGATCTCAGATCACGACGGCGATGAAGGTAGCTAGGGTTTAAGGTCACAGATCGTCGTCCCCGTCACCATTGCGCCTCCAAACTTTATCGACCCAACCATGTATAGAGAGAAAGAGGGAGAGATTGCAGTAGCGGTGGGGTTCGCGATTAGTAGGGGTAGAGATCGTGATTGCAGTGGAGATCTCAATTTCAGAAGAAGAAGAAGGGGGAGATGGAGGTAGTGACTAGAAGTAAGGGGCTAGCCGACGACCGGTGGAGGTGGTAGGCGGAGTTGAGAGGGGTTTGGGTTTGGGTTTGGGTTTGAAAAATTAGGGTTAGAAGATGAGGGATAAGAGTAAAAGTGAAATTTTATGTTGGGATATAATTGGAAATAAAAAAAAAATGGAAGAGGTAGGGGTCCAAAGAAAAAAGGTAAATGTTAATAGCAGCACTCTTACTTAAATTATAAATTATTCCTTGTAATTCTAGAAATTACATTATGTCCCTTAAGGTTTCTAATTTCATAACAAATAGATCATTTTATTATTAAATCATCAAGTTAATTAACAGTTTTTAATAATGTTAAAATTTTATTTCAATTAATAATTCAAATCATTTTATTATTGTATAGGTGAACAGTTAGAAATTTTATTTTTTTAATTAATTCTGTTAAAAAAATTCTGATAGGGAGGTATTTGTAATTTTTCATACCACATGAGGTAATTCGTATTTTAAGCAAACCTTAGGAGGTATATTTGTAATTTATCCTTTTTTTGGTTAAAATAATTAATAAAAATGAAATAAATTAAAATAATTAATAATATAAAATATCACGTTTAATTTATAATCATTTATTTTTTCTCTTGTAATCGTCAAATTAATTACAAAAAAAAAATAAAATAAAATAACTATCATTTTAAATACAATTATTTTAATCAGACTAGAATAATAATAAAATAACTAACTAAAATAGTTATCTTTTCGAATAAGGCGTGAGCGGAGGATTATACATATGTCATATTATTAGTGGAATGGGATATCCCCTAGGAATGGCAACGGGGCGGGGCGGGGCCGGGGATCACACTCCCCGTCCCCGATCCCCGATGGTAAAATTTTCCCCATCCCCGGCCCCGATCCCCGACGGGAACCTATCACCGCCCCCCGTCCCCGCCTCCAACGGGGATCGGGTTTCCCCGACCCCGAAATTCCCCGAACCCAAAAAAAAAAAAAAACATCAACAACAAACAAACAGAGAGGGAGAGATCTGAAATCTGATATACATTGATACACATCATAAACATCATAAACATCACAAACATCATAAACATCATAAAAATCACAAACAACATTATCAACATCTGAGTCGAGGGAGTAGAGATCTGATCTGATCTGAGTAGAGAGAGGGAGTAGAGATCTGATCTGAGTCGATCTGCTGCTCGTCGTCGTCAGAGGTGGCATCTGAGTCGATCTGCTCCTCGTCGTCGTCAGAGGTGGCATCTGAGTCGATCTGCTCGTCGTCGTCGATCTGCTGCTCATCGTCCATACATCTCTCTGCTGCTCGTCGTTGTCAGAGATGGCACTCGTCGTCGTCGTCGTCGTCCTAGTCGGAGGTGGCGTCGTCGGAGACGGGCCGTCGTCGTAGTCGGATGTAGCGTCTCTCAGACGGTGAGGAAGAGAGAGGGAGTAGAGGGAAGAGAGAGAGGAGCATTGATGAAATGAAAAAAAAAATAGAAATAAGAGAGGGTTGAAATCAGAGACGGAAGGCAACAAATAATAAAAAAATATTATATATATATATAGATCAGTTCGGGGACATACGGGGCCGGGCCGGGGATTTGGCATTGATCACCGTCCCCGGCCCCGAATAGATCGGGGATTGATTTTCAGATATCGTCCCCTCTCCGTCGAGGGTATTTTTCGGGGAAAAACCGTATAAATCGGGGTCGGGATCGGGGATCCCCGTCGGGTCGGTTTCAAATTGCCATCCCTAATATCCCCTCACCATAAGGACTTTTTTATTGGAAGGATTTGGTTGAATGCGATTATGAGTGTGTTAAAATTGAGTGGGAAGATTATTAATGTAATGGTATTAGATTGGAGATGTAAAATGAAGTATGTTTGTTTGTGTACTGGTATTAGTTAATTAGGACTAAATCTATAAAATTACTTGAAAATTGTCCTCACAAATAATATATTTTATTGGTTTTGTAAAGTGAAGGGCAAAATGATAATTTAGTCATCAATTTGTGTGAAGGGATTAGCTATCCCAACCCTCCCATGAGAATGTTAATCCCACCATGAGAGGGGATTCATACTCTTATAAGATTACTAATCCCATAACATTTTGTTGCACACAACATGAGTTTGGTGGGTGTCATGGATTAGTAATCTCATCCTTCCTCCCAAACTCTCAATCAAACACAACCTGAATGATGTGATATACTTATGACGTAAAGCACTTTCTTGAGCGTAATTATTCGATAATTTGAAAGTACAGTCACGTGATATTTTATAGTAATATGTTTGGTAGAAGACTTGGAATATTAAATATTTGTGTTAGGTGATTGAGAAATATAAAGGGGCATAATAAATGATAATTAGTGAAAGAGTATAATCATGTATACTCCAAGATTATTATATAATTTTTCCTCTCCCGAAGGGTTGTTCTCTCCTGTCTTTTTATTTTTATTTTTATAATTAGGTATTCAAACCAATTTATGAGCACCTCGAGTAATCTCGGAGTTTTAAAATTAAGGGCTAGACAAACTTTCAATGACACCAAGATTTGAAATATTTGACCTTTATAAGATTTGACCAGCAACTTAATGGCCTTGTTTGGCTAGAGGCTATTTAGGCCTTGTTTGGCATAACCTATTTTAATCTATTTTTTTTATCTTTTTATCTTTTTTGAGTCACATCAATCAACATATCCTATCTACTTTTTTACACATCTTTTTATAAAAAGTCAAAAAGTACACTTATTTAAAATATCCCCAACCACCCTAGTTAAAATAATCACAAAATATATTAAAATAATTAATAAAATAAAATATCATATTTAATTTATAATTTTTTTTTTCTCACAATCATTAAATCAATTACACAAAAAAATCAACTATCATCCTACTCAACACATTTTTTTTATAACTAAATTAAAATAATTAAAAAATCAAATAATTAATTAAAATAACTTATTCCTAGAATGCCAAGTTCTTCCGTTCTCTCCTGTTGTCTTGATGTGATGCCTCTCTACCAATGGGGCTGCTCACTGACAAATTAAAAATATCTAACATATAGGCTTGCTACATCCCTTAATTTTTGGTCTCATAATCCTCCTAAATTTCAAACCAAGGCAAAAAAAAAAAATACCCAAAACAACGTCGTTTTGGGCATTAGGGAGATTAGGAAGGACATTTTTAGAGGGACAAATCATTTTCCCTAACATATATTCAATCACAAATTGAGGAGATTAACTCAAAATTTTGTTTTATTATTTAAATTTTTAATTAATTAACATGAGATTAAAATTTAATTCAGAATTAGGGGTCTTTTGAAAAAAAAAAAAGTTAACTTTTAATTTTTTACCATTTTTTGTCGCATCACCTCTCACATTTTTCATCCACAAAAAAATAAAATAAACTAAAAAAACTAAAAAATTATTTTTTTACCAACTTTCCAAAACATCACTAAAAGTAGTGTTTTTAGTGTTTGTGCCTAATCTTATACTTTTAAAATAGGATAAATAATACTTGGAAAATGAGTGGGAGCACTAATTAGTGCTCCCACTAATTAGGTAGCAGTGGGTCCCACCAGTAATGATGTGATGTTTTGGTCATGGAGTTGTATTTTTTTTTTTTTTTACTTTTTTAATGTATTAGTGCTATTAGTGGTGGTGTTTTTAGTGGGATGAATCATTGTTGATAATACTTTACCTTCTCAATTGTAACAGATTATTTATAAGGAAAATGAGTGAGAGCACTAATTAGTGCTACCACTAATGATATGGCAATGGGCCCTACCATAAATGATTTGATGTTTTAGTCTTGGTGTTGTATTTTTTTATTGAGTGCCATGTCATTAGTGATCTTTTTAGAGCTCCAAAATTAGTGGTCTCTATCATTGTTGTATTTATAATCATTCATTGAAAGTCAAAAGTTCATCACTAATTATAATTACAGTAATGATTCAATGCTCTAAATTTGCATCACTAATGTTAGCTCTAATGAGCTCGCAGTGCAAACGGGAAAAAAATAAAAATAAAAATAAGAGGCCAAACTATCACATTAGTGGTAGGTCCATATTGTCACCACGTCATTAGTGGTCTTCAATTTAGTAGGCTAAAGCATTTTTGTTATAATTATCAAAATGCTATTGTCATATTTTTGGTTGTATCGCTTTTTATATACATTTTTTTTAATATGTTTAGCATTTTTCATAGAATTTTTTTAAAGACCCAAAAAAATCATTGTAAAAAAAAAAAAACACTAGCACACTAAGCCAATTATAGTTATTTCACTTACATATAAATCTATTTTTAAAAATTTAAATAAAACACAAATGGCAAAAAAAACTGAAAAAAAAAAAAAAAAAAACAAAAACAACAACAACAACAACAACACCGCTATCTAAATGTATTGTGGATTGGTTTTTGGATAAGTAAAATTATTCAATTTTTGTTAAGACCATGATTATAAACAAATTAGTTAGGGTGTGTTTGGTAACGTTTACGTTTTCAATTTATATTTACAAAAATTTTATAAACTGATTTTTGCTTATTTTTTGTTTATTTTTAGAAAAACATAAACTACAAATGCGTTTGGTAATTGACAAAATGTTTAAAAAATTATAAAAATATAAAAAAGAGTGAGAAATGGCAAGTGATGACAAGTGGTGACAGAAGACGGTGGTGAAAAGTGGTGACGGTGGGTGGTGGCTGGTGGGTGGTGGTGGTAGGTGGGTGGGTAGGTGACAATGGCAGGTGGTAGCGAGTGGGTGGTGGTGGTAGTGGTGGTGGCGGGTAGTGGTGGTAGGTGGGTGGGTGACGGTGGCGGGAGGTGGGTGGTAGCGAGTGGGTGGCGGTGGCAGGTGGGTGGCGGGTGGGTGGTGACGGTGGGTGGGTAGGTGACGGTGACAGGTGGTGGATGGTAGCGAGTGGATGGTAGTGGTGGTGGTGGCGGGTGGTGGTGGCAGATTGGTGGCGGGTAGGTGACGGGTGGTGGTGGTGGTGGTGGTGGGTGGGTGGGTGATGGTGGCGGGGGGTAGGTGGTAGCGAGTGGGTAGTGGTGGTGGCGGGTGGGTGGCAGGTGGCTGGTGGTGGCAGGCGGGTGGTGAGTGGTGGCGGCAAGTAGGTGGCGGGTGGTGGCGGCGGGCGGTGGATGGTAGTGGCGGGTGGTAGCTGGTGGATGGCAGGTGGGTGGTGAGTGGTGGTGGCAGGTGGTGGTGGGGGGGTGGGTGGTGGTGGCGGAAGAGGGTGGTGGAAAATGGTGGTGGGTGGTGGCTAGTGTTTGGTGGTAAAAAAAAAAAAAAAAAAAAAAAAAAAAAAACTGAAAACTCAAAATGGAAACACGTTTTTTGTGTTTTCATTTTTTGGCCAAATTTATAAATTGAGACCACTGATTTATAAATCAAAAATTTTACCAAACAAGTTTTTATTTTAGTTTTTTAAATTTTTGTAAATATAAATAGAAAACTGAAAACGTAAGTGTTACCAAACGGGACCTTATTGTTTTAAAAACAAAAATTTGTGATCCAATTATTAATTGCATTCCACAAGAAAAGTTTTCTACAATCGAAATCATTTTACTTTATTTAAGTTAAACCAACCCCCCCCCCCCCCCCCCAAAACATATAATTTGAGTAATGCTAGAAATTTTAAAAATTTTATTAAAAGTTATACCAAATGTCTCACATGTGTGTGAGACCTACATAATATGAGTCCCATATGAGTCTCACACCCATGTGAGACTTTTAGTAAAATTTTTGAGATCTCTAATATTTTTGATATAATTTAGATTCCAAACTGAATCCAGCTCACACGAATGGTTATGATTGTTTTTTTTTTAGATTTACTTAAATTACAAATTATCCTATTTAGTTTTAGAAATTACATTATGCTCTTAAGGTTTCTAATTTCATAACAAATAGGTCTTTTTATTAATAAATCATCAAGCTAATTAACAGTTTTTAATAATTTTAAAATTTTATTTCAATTAATAATTTAGATAATTTTATTATTGTGTAGGTGAACAGTTAGAAATTTCACTTTTTCAATTAATTCTGTTAAATAAAAAATTCTAACAATGAGGTATTTGTAATTTTTCAAACCACAGAGGGCAATTCATATTTTAAGCAAATCTCATAAGGTATATTTGTAATTTATCCAAAAGAAAAATCTATCTTTTATTTTCAAAAGTCTTCTAGTCTAGTAAAATTTAAGTGAAAAATTTGTTTCAAAAAAGAGTTATTAAAAACAATGTGAACCAGCCCTTGGGCCAAACAATAGCAGCACTTAAAAAAAAGAATACTAAAACATATATATATTTATAGGGCCTGTATTATTCGAAGAATTGTATCATGGGTCAATCATACTGATCTTGGGCCTGGCCTAACCTTTGTGCTGGGATCGAGATTTAAAGACAAACAAAAACATAGTGGGGGCACATATACTTTTAGGCCATATCTGTTTGGATAAACTAGATTAGATTGGATTAATTTTCTCATAATTAATAGTCTTAAAACTATGAATCTCTTTAAATTGTGTATCATATCCTATATTTGGATTGAGTAAGGATTATTAAGAGGGACTAATAGTGCAGATTTTGGCTTAATCCTCCAATTTATATCACACCCCCTTCTGTGGGATTGAATAGTCCATCATATGTGGGATACCATATTCGGATGGATTGTTAGCCCGTACTTCAATTGTTTAACCAAATATCGAATTAATAATTTTATTGGACTATTAGTTCAATCCCAAGCTCATGTCCATTCAAACAAATATGGCCTTAGGGTGTGTTTGATTGGACGGATTGGATAAGGGGGATTAGAATTCATCAGAATTGAATCCTGAGACTGTGAATCCCCTGGACTATTTGGTTGGATTAAATGTGTATCCCGTGTTTGTTTTCTAAGTAATAGCAATATTAAATATATCTTTAATATTTTAATTATTTTTAACTAGATTAAAAAAAAAATTTATTTATTTTATTTTTTACACAATTAAATAAATTTATTTTTTTAAAATTAAATAAATAAAATATCAATAAAAATATATGTTATTTTTTTAATTAACATTTTAAATAAATTTATTTTAAAAAATAATAATAATGGAATAATGAAATTAAACAAAACATCTATTATATTTTAAATAATGAAATTACATAAAATATAAACAAAATTTTAAAATAAAACATCAATAAAAATATTTATAAAAAATTATTTTAAAAAATTAAATAAATAAAACATCAATAAAAAGTTAAATAAAATTATTTTATTTTTAAATTGAGAGATTTAAATTTTATTAAATTTTACTAAATATAATACGTAATTAAATAGTAGAGGGTCAAAATGGTCATTTTGACACCTAATCCCAACAGTAAATAGTCCCATGGAAATAATTTCATCCCCTAGGATACAATAGTCGCTCATATGAGGAATATGGAGTTCGGTTAAACTCCATATCCAACGGACTAAAAAAAAAATACCAAATTAGATGTTTCTAATGAATTACAATTTACACAATAAATAGTTCCCCTTTATCCCTCTAATCAAACACACCCTAAGGCCCCGTTTATTTTCGAAGATAAAATGGGGGGATTCATAGTGAGGGGATTATTAGTGAGGGGATTGATAGTGAGGGGATTAATAGTGAGGGGATTAATAGTGAAGAATTGTTAAATTATTTTCATATAAAATAATAAAACAAATAAAAAAATATAAAAAAATTAAACATTATATTTTAAAAAAAATTCCCAATGGATAAAAAATAAAAAAAATAATTTTTTTTTAATCCCCTTACTATTTTTCTAATACCATCTCTACCTCCTCATTACCAATCCCCCTTCCAAGGGGACTACTAATACCAAGGGACTAATAGTCCCTCCCTATCTCTCAAAACAAACACCCCATTAATAATACCAAGAAATTAGTAATCCCAATCTCCTCGCTATAACCCCAAACAAACGGGGCCTTAAGGGTTTATATGCCTGTGAATGTTCGTTGCCATTGATTGCGTCAATGGCACATCCCTTGCAGACGAATAAATATAAGGGTAAATTATAAATGGCAAATTACGCTAACAGTCCCTATAGTTTAGGGCTTATGTCACTTTAGTCCCTGATTTTTCAATTGTGACACATTTGACCATGAATTTTGAATCTTGTTCCAAACAAGGACAGTTAACATACCATTGATTAATTTCAAGGGCAAAATAGTTAATTTGATAAAATATAAACTAATTTGACAAAAATAAATGTCAAAAAAATATTTTAAAATTTTTAAAAATTATTTCTACCCACCAAAAATAAAATTATGTAAAATTGATAAAAATTAATAAAAATTACATGATTAATTTTTAAAATTTAATTTTACATGATTATCATCCAAATACATAATAAAAATTAATCTGGTAAAAAAAAGAAATAAATGTCTAAAAGATTTATCGGTTTTATATAATTTTATCTTTAGTAGGTAGAAATAATTTTTAAAAATTCAAAAATAATTTTTTAACATTTATTTTTGTCAAATTAATTTATATTTTATCAATTTGACAATTTTGCCCTTGAAAAATCCAATAATATATTCAATTGTCCTTATTTGGAATAAGATTCAAAATTCAAGGTCAAAGTGTCACAATTGAAAAGTCATGGACCAAAATGACACAAGCCCCAAACTATAGGGACTGTTAGCGTAATTCACCCAATTATAAATATGCCCTATGAGATTTAATTAAAATATAAATTATTTTTTATAATTTTGAAAATTAAATTCTAATCCCTTAGATTTTTAATTTCATAATAAATCGCCCTTTTTATTAATAAATCAAGTCAATTAACAGTTTTTAATAATGTTATAAATATGTTTCAATTAATAATTTATGTAATTTTGTTATTGTATAGGAGAGTAATTATGAATTTTATTTTTTTAGTTAATTCTGTTAAATAAAAATTCTAATAAGGGTGCATTTATAATTTTTCAAATCATAAGAAGTAATCTGTACTTTAAGTAAACCTTAGAGGGTGTATTTGTAATTTACCATAAATATAAGTGCATACATGATTTTCATATAATGAAATATAATTATGTTGCAAATACTTAGATCTGGTGTGGGATTAGATTTTCTTAATTTTAATTTGGAAAGTGCTAATTTAGTTTTATTTTTTTACTTTTTTGGCTAATTTAGCCTGACTAAATTAGTTTCGTTTGAAAAGAACTTTTATTTATTTATTTATTTTTGTTGGTTTGGATGTGATGGTTATTAGAGAAAAAGTAAAATGATTATAATTTGAATATAACATTTTGTCTTATTGATTTATTTAGCTTATTTTGTCTTTTTATGGGGCGTTTTAGGAAAATGATTAAAAATTTACTTTTTGACTTTTTTTGAAAAAATATTTAAAAATGTGAGAGATGATATGACTCAAAATAGGTTAAAAGTTAGGAAGTAGCTTTTAACCTATTTCCGAAAATAGGCCTCAGTCAATTTAACTTTTGCCAAATGAGGCATTGTGATTTTTTGATTTTTTAATTCTTTTTGTAAGGTGGAAAAAATTAATTTATTTAGAAATACTTTTTTAATATATATATTTTTTAGAAATACTTTTTTAATATATATATTTTTTAGATGTAATGAAAAAAACGTGATTGGTTGCGTTTTGCCTTAAATTCTCATTTTGCCCTTGTAGAGAGTCAAGCTAGGGGGTACGAAATTCGGGGTGCGTTGGTATTTTTATATTGATATTTTGCAGCCTTTGGCAATTCATGCCAAATATTAGGTTTTATGTTGGATTTTGAATTTTTGGCTTTTTATTTTTTATTTTTAGCATAAAAACCAACTTGCCAGATGAGGCTTAAGTCTCACATATAAGGCTCATCTTTTATTTCACATTACTATCTAACTTAAGAAAAATCTTGTGTATCTGATACCATTTGATCGCCCAATATATGTATTTTTCAATGTAAAATTAACTCAGTCATAAATTAAATAATTAGACGTGTTTGTTTGCAAAAATAACATAACCAGAAATGTAAGCCTAATCTAAAATTGAGAAAAATAATAATAAAAAAAAAGTTTAGAGGTTCTCAGGTTTCATTCATGATTTTACAAATTTTTAAAATTAATTAATTTAATATTTTACTTATGCGGAAAACAACCTGTTTAAGCTTTATAAAAAATAAAAATAAATATAAAAAAAAAAAAGAGGTTAAGAGGCAAATATAAACATTGTAGCAGTGGCAGAGCCAGAAATTTAATATAGGGGGCATCTATTAATTATAATCTCAAAATTTTTCTTCCCCAATAAATAATAATGACATAATAATAATTTTTCGAGTTAATATTAAACATTAAAAATTAATATTCATTGCAAAAAAATTTTAATTTTAAACTTTTACAATTGACCCCGACGAGTTTTCATCTTTTGAAATCTTTCCATGATAGTATCATTGTCAATTTCATCAAAAATCTCTTTCCCAATGTAGACAACCAAGCTATCATTCATCCATTCATCACCCATTCGATTCCGCAACCGATTATTCACAATATTCATAGCAAAAAATACCCTCTCAACAGTAGCCGTTGCAACAGGCAAGATTAATACTAAAGTCAAGAGCAAATACACCAATGGTTATGAAAAATCTAGAAACCCCCTAGATGTTGATTTGTGATTATGTATCAATTTTAAGTAGAATATAACAATCCCAATCAAACAATCAAAGACAAATCGACACAACGATTTTTACGTAGAAAAACCACAATTGGACACCTCCAATTGTGATCAAAAAACCACGGGCAACTGCCACAAGACAATCCACTAAGAAGAATTAAAGGAATTACACAGGTATACTCTCAATTACCTAGCGAATCCACAACGCCTAATTGAACCAACCTCTATGTGCCTCTTCTAACCCCATCTTCACCACGGAATTGTCTTTCTGATGAGCCACTCCGGATTCCACCAAAGCTTCAGGCTTGAATTCTTCAGAATCCACAACTGAAGAACAACTCTTTTGTGTATAACAAACAAACCTTTGATGTACTCTCTTTAAACCATGAGTTGAATACTCAATAAAACATTAAAGAAAAATAACAAAATATCTCCAGATATAAACCTTCAAGAACCAAAAAGAAGATCTGGAGGAATTCAATAAATCACTTAGTTTTGGAAGAAAACCAAGTATTTATAGAGACCAAAAGTAATCCTAGATTGGGAAGAAAACAAACTCCTTGAGAAATCCGGATTCTGAGGCTCGCTCGAGCGAAGCTTTGCTGGCTCGAGCGAAGCTTTGCTGGCTCGAGCGAAGAGTGTATTTTTCATGATTTCTACTAGTGCCTTGGCTCGAGCGACGGATCCTTGGCTCGAGCGACCAACCACTTCTTTCAGGTTTTTGTGTGGACGCAATCCTTGGCTCGAGCGAGAATTCCTTGGCTCGAGCGAGGAAACCTTAGCTCGAGCGAGCACTCCTTGGCTCGAGCGAGCAATGACGGACATGCAATTTTGAATGCAATTTTGCATTTTGCTCGACCCCCGTAATAATCAGCGAAGTGGCAATCTTGAAAGCATTAACATCACAAACTTCTCTGCATGGCTCGATTCGGGTTGGATTCGCAATTAATAAACTCATAGCCTCACTGAAATAAAAGTGCGAAAATAAATACAACTGAAAGGAGTTTTGTCAAACGGAGTTGCTAACAATAAAAACCTAACAGGATATATGGATATTTTTGTCTTTTCTAGTTTCCACCATTTTTTTAGCAAGATCGGCAATTCCATTCAACCTTGATAACTCACTACGAGATAGCATGTCGATAATATATGTATCAAGTTGATCATTAAGTACCACGAGCTTCACTGAAGAAATTCTTTGGGATAAAATTCGGCAAGATGAATTAACTTTTTATTGTCAAAACTAGA
Organism: Camellia granthamiana; assembly: GCA_036172215.1. NCBI lineage: Eukaryota > Viridiplantae > Streptophyta > Magnoliopsida > Ericales > Theaceae > Camellia > Camellia granthamiana. The sequence goes on along the minus strand of CM069913.1, from coordinate 9,973,056 downwards.
GAAAGAGTTACATGAATTCAAACATGCCACACAAAGTAACAACTCAGTGTTCGACTCAGTGAAACGAGCATTTAGTTCTTGAATTTGTATATCCAAAACAGCGTAGAATAACTCAGCGCGATAGTGATGTAAGTTCGTAATTTCTTAAGTATTGCGCATTTTTCTCCCTTGAGCTACAAACATATCATCCATTTGGGAAACATCAATTTCATGTTTTTCACAAAAAAACAAAATATCATCAAGTAAAGATGTCCACCCACTCTTCCTCATCTTTTAGAGCCGTACTTTAGAAATTTGAACTAAATTCATGGCATTAACAATATCTTGATCTTTCCTTTGTAGTGCTTGCGATAACTCACTTGTAATAGCTAATATCGTTTTCATCAAATGAATGTTGAATACAAACTAAAATGATTGAATTGAGACCAACGATACATTTGCTTTTGCTCGTTGTTCTGAATTTGAACCATCCTCCAAAATCATTTCAAGCACATCAATCACTGTTGAAAACATACCAGCCAAGCTGACTAAAGTACCATAGTGTGAACCCCAACATGTATCAGCAGCACGTTTAAGATTAGTTTCTTGATTTAAGCCTTGCTCACTAGATAGCTCTCCAGTATTAAGTGTCTCAGCAACTTTTGCAGCTTGCTTCTCCCTAATAATATCTCGATGTGTGCATGATGCTCTAACAACATTCACCACATTAGAAACTAAAGTGAAAAGTAAAGCAATTTGATCATGATTTTTTGCCACGACTATAAGTGCCAATTGCAATTGATGAGCAAAACAATGAACATAACATGCGCAAGGATTCTCTTTCAGTATAAGTGTTTTAAGACCATTGAACTCACCTTGCATATTACTAGCCTCATCATATCCTTGACTCTGCAACCTGGAAATACTCAATTTAAGTCTGGAGAATAAATTTTTCACTGCTTGTTTGAGTGAGAGAGCATTCGTATTAGCAACATGCTCAATACCCAAAAAGTGTTCAATCACTTGGCCTTTTTCGTCCACATATCGTATTACAACTGCCATTTGCTCCTTGATTGATGTGTCACGGGTTTCATCAATTAAAATAGAAAAAAGTACATCATCAAAATCTCTAATAATCACATTGATAGTTTCAAATGCGGCCACATTTACAATATCTTTTTGAATATCAAGAGATGTCAACTTAAGATTTTGTGGAGCATTGTTCAATGCAACCACTTTGACATCTTCATTATGATCAACAAGAAAATTGAGAAGTTCAAGAAAATTTCCTTGGTAACTTGAATTTTCAGATTCATCATGCCCACGAAACGTAAGTTCTTGCCTTAGAAGAAATTTGACACAATCAACCGAGGCATTCAAACGGGTTCGATACTCAATTCGAGCTTGATCAAATTGTTTGAAAAAAATTGTTTGAATATGTTGATTTTGGTTTAACAAGTCTTGACATTTATTCAAAGCTTGATCATGAGTATTATTGGGACCTCCAACATGAATCTGAATTTTTTCTTTTTTCTTCTAATTTGAGAAACCCTCACCAACAAAAGAATTACCAGCTTGATCTCCAATATCGAGTTTGAAAAGATAACAACATAAACAAAATTTTGCATCTTTTACTACGCTATACTTTAACTAATTAGGAAATTCACTAAACCAAGCCTGATTAAATCGCCGAAATTTTTATCCAAATGATTTTTGTGGAAAATTATGATCACGAGGTTGACAAGGACCTTTTTGTAGATATGTCCTACGAATTTGGTATCGATCATTAGCATTATAGTCCATAATCCGTGGTCGTAGTCCTGGATCTGCAGGAAAGTTTACTAATTTGATTTCTATGTGACTTTGTTTTGCAGAAGAATAATTATAATCTTCTTCTTGAGGAAGAGATGATTCCAACTTTGATTTTCTTTTGAAATATTTCTCCATGACTGTTTTAAAAAATAAAAATTCATAATCAAAATCACATGCCCCCACAAATCAAAATCTCCAATTTTAATACAAATCAAAAAAATTTAAATTTAGCACAAATCACAACAAATAAAATTTCTAATATACCTATATTATAACAAATGAAAGTCCCAAATTTAAATAACAAATACTACAAATTAATATTTTTAATTGTAGCACAAATCAAATCTCTAATTTCAGCACAAACAATAACAAACCAAAATCCCTACTTTTAATATAAATCACCACCAATTGACATTTATAATTTTAGCATATCAAAATCTCTTATTTTAACATATATAATAACAAATGAATTTTTTTTACAAATCAAAACTTAACAAATAACTATAAAATGATACTCATAATTTTTATTTAAAAATAAAAAATCATAAATAAAGTTACCTGTAAACAATGAAGAGAAGATACCAAGGTTGTAGTGTGATCCCAAATCTGTCTTGTGTGATTCCAATCTGGTAAATCATGAGCTTGTAAATTACAAAACAACAAAGAGAGATAAAGAATACAATGAAAAAAAAAAAAAAAAAAAAAACCCTTGCTGTCAATAAAATAATTAGATTGGATTTGTGTCCGTGTGTTTGGGTGTGTGTATTAGTGTTAGTGTGTTTTGAAATTGTGTGCATGTGTGCCAGCGCGTGTCAGTTTTTTTTGGGATCAAAGTGGGCTTTTTTCGATCAAAGTGGGATCAAAGTGGGCCGCATATATAGGCACAAACAACCCTTAAAAAATAAAAAAAAATAAAAGGAAAACTTATTGATAAGTTTCATGTACAAAGTTCAAGACCCAATTAATTTTCAAATAAAATACTTGCACCAATTAGTCCTATACATTTTTAATTGTTCCCAAAAAAATCTTTTTTTAAAAAAAATTTACAGACACGGTTACATCTTACTACCGTCGAACTTTCGTCAAACGGTTGCCAGAGACTCGTCGAAATGTTCAACATCACTGGGAAGTCGCCGGAGTATCGTCGGGAAATCGCCGGAGTTTCGTCGGAAGTTCACCGGAGTGTTAAAAACGTTAATGGAAGTCGCGGGAATGTTCAGAACGTTCACTGGACATTAAGAACATCACTGGAGACTTACCAGAATGTCTAGAATATTACCAAAAAAAAAAAAGAATAAATGGAGAAATTAGAGCGAAAAAACATAGTAAAACGTGCTAAATATTGATAAACTAAAAGGAAAAAAAATGAAACAACAAAAAACAGCAACAATGGGAAAAACATATGCTATTTTTCAATTTTTGTAAAGTTTAAGCAAATAATCTCCAATATTAATCAAACTGAAAAATAAGTTTTGAAACTGTAAAATGTTACAATTTCAAAGCAAAAATTTATTAAGCATTTATCCTTATTAATCAAACTAAAAAACATGTTATGAAACTGTAAAATTTTACAGTTGTAAAGAATGTTATGAAACTGCAAAATTTTACAGTTTTATACCATGATTCATTTCAACACCAAAAAAATTTGAAACTGTAAAATTTTACAGTTTTAAACCATGATTCATTCCAGCACCAAAAAAAATTTGAAACTGCAAAATTTTACAGTTTTACCGCCTGTAACTAAAACTCGAAAACTACTTGTTCAGAATTTGAAAATTTTCTCCATTAGAACAGAAAAAGAGAAGTGTATAGCAGAGAAAATGTAAAAATAATAAGAGATCAAAGGAGAGAGGCGAATATAGAGAGATGATTATACTCCGACAACTATTTTTTATTTAGATCTAGTTGGATTTGATGTAGATCTACTCAGATCTACTCATCTTCTTCATCTTCTTCGTCGGAAACATATGGCGGTCGGTGGTTGCCGGTGAATCCCAATTGATGGTAGTCGTTGGTCGCCGGTGACTATATATCAGAAAAATAAAGAGAAAGAGAAGAAGCAAGATATGGTTACCCGTCCACGACCGCTGGAAATCACAAAGAGAAGAAGAAAGGTAAAGAAGAAGAAAGGCAGAGAAGAAGAATAACATTATTGGACTTTTGGGTACAAACAAAAAGTTTTTGAACTAAATAGATTACACGTTTTTCAAAGGAGACTTCTTGGTAATTTTCCCAAAATAAAATAAAATAAATTTCAAAAGTCAGGGGGCCACGTGACCCCTTAACCCCCATATCCCTCCACATCTGCATTGTAGCATATATGCTGAGTATTTGGGAAGTTACTATTTTAATAGATTATTTTAATTTTTGACATTTTTTTTTTTTTTTGTTACAGGAAAATCCTCCCACTCTCCCGCAGGTCCAAGGCAGCGCCCCTTGAGGAGATCACCAGGGTGTCCTGTTGGCCGTTCCGAGCAAGAGACTATAACCTGGAAGCTTGTCCCGACCTCACAAGGCAAGCTCCAGTAAGTCAGGACTCGCACAGCGGGGGAGCATTGAACCCACACCAAGTGCTGACTAGACAACTTGAGGTTCAACCTCCTAACCAACAATGCTTTCGCCTAGGAGATTGGCCCAAGGGGGAGGAGAATTGAACTTGTGACCTTGAGGCTTAAACCCCAAGGCTTTACCACAATGCCACAACCCCTTGGGTTAATTTTTGACAATTTTAGCCTATGTTTGGCAAGAGCTTTTTTGGGGCTTTTTGGCTTTTTTAGCCACAAAAGACAAAATAGGCTTTTTTAGCCACAAAAAACAAAATAGACTTTTTTAGCCATAATCATTACACTCCTCTCTCACAAAAAAAGTCAAAAAAGCCAAAAAGCCAAAAAGCCCTTCCCAAACCAAACTTTTAAGCCCAGGCTAAAAAAGTCAAAAAAGCCAAAAAGCCAACCCACTTCCCAAACGGAGGCTTAATATGTTAAATTTTTTGTGTTTGGAAATGTACTTGGATTTTTTGTAGTTTGATGTAATATTTGTGAGAAAAAAAGTAAAATGATCATAAATTTGATGTGACATTTTATTTTATTAACTATTTTAATTTATTTTTTTCTTTTTATGAATTTCAATGGGGTTGTTTGAGATGTGGAATATAAGTGTATTTTTTGGCTAAAAAAGTAGAGAAAAAAAATGTATATTTAGGATAAATTTTTGACATTTTATAAAAAGATGTGTAATAAAATATTGTAATAAAATTAAAATGACTATTATACCCTTGGTGACTTTTTTGACTTTTGGATAATTGAATTCAAAGAGTAAAATAATAATTTTGTCCTTTAGACTTCCTCCAAATAATATAAACTTCTTGATTTTTTAAATAATTTTTTAACTTTTTAATTCTTATGGATTATCCCAAACAAAGTCATTGCCAAACACTCTTATGTTTAGGGGTCGTTTGAAATATGCTAAATTAGTATATTTTTTGATTTTTTACGAAAAAACGTAAAATATAAGTTAGGTTTGAACTGATGTGGTAGAGAGGTCATATAACTCAAATAGAATAATGTGCTAAAATAACATGTACTATTTTAACACATACCAAACAAAGCCTTAGAAATCCATGAAGATTTTACTTTTTCATTCGGACAAGTACTGTAGAGATTATTGAGACAATTATTGTAGAAGTGTAGCTAAACAGTCAAATGAATGATTATGGATAATTAGCACCCAAAAAAGGAAAAAGTAAAAAAGAGACAACGATCATTTCGACCAAAACATTAACAGTGTGTTTGGTTTGTGTTTTGAAATATGTTTTTAGAAGAAAATTTTCAAAATATATTTGGCTATAAATTTTCTCAAAAGCATTCCAAAATTACTTCTCTCTCTGTTACACATCAATCAATCACTTTTTCTCTCTCCTCTCTCAATCTCAATCACTTTTTTTTTTTATATATATTTACTCAATTATAACAAAATATCAAATCATCCAAAACTCCTAAACTCTAAAATTATTTTCAACATATACAACCAAACAAACTAAAACAATTTCTAAACTCTTTCACCAAAATTTTTTTTTTAAAAATTTATCTCAAAATATAAACAAAACACATCTTAAGACTTTTGTAATCGGGAATTCATCTTTGGTGGGTCACCATGTACAGTCTCGAGAAGCTTCTCTAACATGCTTAGATATGTATATGAGGGACCAGGATCCTCTCCAGCCATAGACGCCCACCGGTCCTCCGGTCAACGGCCACGATTTGGCCACGTGGCCAAATCAAGATCTACGGCTCAGATTAAAAAAAAATAATAATTTCCTTCCTTCTCTCGTTCAACACAGCAGCAATTTTGGATTTTTTTTTTTATTTCAGTCTGTGTTAATGAAGGTCTATGATGGCCAAAAAGATGGAATGAAGGTCTCTGAGATAGTGTTCCATCAATGTTAATGATTTTTATCCTAGAAATGTTAATGATTTTTTTCAACTGGAATCAACCCAAAACCATCAATGGCAAAAACTTCTTCTTCTCACTGATATCAGATCAAAAACTTTTTTCAACTGGAATCAACCCAAAACCATCAATGGCAAAATCTGCAAATCTGCAGATCAAAAATTTTTAGATCATGATCTTCAAAAAAAAAAAAAAATCACATTTTTCAAATCAGATTTCAAATCTGCATAAAAAAAATTTCTTGAAGATCATCAATATCTGCAGAAAAGAGAGAGAGGAAGAGAGAAAGAAGAGGAAGAGAGGAGGAGAAGAAAAGAAGAGGAACCGGCGACTCGGATCACCGATCTGAAGATGAACCGGCGACTCGGATCACCGATCTGAAGATGATGATGTTGATCTGAAGGTGATGATCTGAAGAAGAAGATGATGAAGATCTCTGTTTTTTTCTATCTATTTTTTATTTTGATCTGTTCTCTGCGTTGTTGTTGATGAAGATGTTTGAAGAGGTCTGTGTTGATGAAGCAAACCAGAAGAAGGAAGAGCTGGGTCTGGAAATTCAAGGAAGAGTTGGGTTTGGAAATTATTTTTTTTTTTTAATCTGAGCCGTAGATCTTGATTTGGCCACGTGGCCAAATCGTGGCCGTTGACCGGAAGACCGGTGGGCGTCTATGGCTGGAGAGGATCCTGGTCCGTATATGAGAGGGAAAAAGTGATTTTTTTTTTTTTTTGTTTTTTAGATAAGGAAAGAGAGTGGGTTTCAATCGCTTTAATCGGATCAATAGTTCACAAATTTATATGATATGGCATAAGAGTTTTTTAAAACAGTGGTAATAAAAGCCCCAGGACCCCACACATTTTGTGAAAGAAAGAGGAGAGAGAGGGGAAAAAAAATAAAAATATTGAGTAGTCACAAATTAATTGGGAGTTGTGGAGGTTATAAATTTTGAGGATTCCAAGTATTATTCTTTTGAATATGTTTCAAAATATATTAGAGATACACTTGATTTTAATGATTCAGATTATACTTTTCAAGTAATTTAAGTATTAAGATGAAATCTTTATTTTTGCTTCTCCTGCCCAAATATATGACTTTTCACTTGGTCTTTTTTTTTTTTCCCATGTTAGACATATATTCATCTCTCTATTTCTTTCCCATGTTAGACATATATAAGTGCACTTTTTGGCTAAAGAAATAGAGAAAAAAAAAAAAGAGTATGTTTGGGATAATTTTTTGACTTTTTACGAAAAGATGTGTAATAAAATATTGTAGTAAAATCAAAATGACTATTATACCCTTGTTGACTTTTTGACTTTTAACTTTTTAACTTTTGAATAGTTGAATTCAAATGGCAAAATCTAAACTTTCCCAAATAGTATGAACTTTTTAATTTTTTTAATAATTTTTTGATTTTTTAATTTGTTTAAATTACAAACATACCCCCTGAGGTTTACTTAAATTACAAATTACTCCTTGTGGTTCTAAAAATTACATTATGCTTCATAAGGTTTCTAATTTCATAATAAACAAGTTCTTTTATTAATTAATCATCAAGTTATTTAATAGTTTTTAATAATGTTAAAATTTTATTTTAATTACTAATTTAGATAATTTTATTATTGTATAGGTGAATAGTTAAAAATTTTACTTTTTTAATTAATTCTGTTAAATAAAAAATTTTTATAGGGAAGTATTTTTAATTTTTCAAACCGTATAGAGCAATTCATATTTTAATTAAACCTCAAGGGATGTATTTATAATTTCCCCTTTTAATTTTTATAGATTATCCCAAACAAAGCCGTTGCCAAACACTCTTATGCTTAGAAATCCATAAAGATTTTACTTTTTCATTCAGACAAGTACTGTAGTGATTATTGAGACAATTACTGTAGAAGTGAAACTAAACAATCAAATGAATGATTATGGATGATTAGCACCCAAAAAAGGAAAAAGTAAAAAAGAGACAACAATCATTTCGACCAAATTATTAAGGCCTCGTTTGTTTTGGGTGTAAAGGATGGGAGGGAATTAGGATGGAAGTGAGATTATTTAGTGTTGTGTTTGTTTGTAGAGTTGGGGAAAGGATTAGGATGAATGAGAGGATTAAGATGGAGGTTGGAAGGGGGATTGGGATGCAGGAGGTGGAGGTGGTATTAGAAAAATAGTGAGGGGATTAGAAATTTTTTTATTTTTTACATATTGGGAATTTTTTTTATAAACATTAATGTTTAATTTTTTATATTTTTTATTTGTTTTATTATTTTATATAAAAATAATTTAACAATTCCTACACTAACAACTAACATCAAAACTAACACAATTTTACTTAATCCCCTCACTATCAATCCCCTCACTATTAATTCCTTCACTATTAATCCCCTCTATTCTACCTTTGAAAACAAACGGGACCTAAGGGTAAGCTTGGTTTGTGTTTTAAAACATGCTTTTAGAAGAAATTTTCAAAAACATGTTTGGTTATAAATTTTTACAAAAACATTCTAAAATTACTTCTCTCTCTATTACACATCAATTAATTAATTTTTATCTTTTCTTTCTCCATCTCAATCACTTTTTCTCTCACACACATTTAGGGATGGCAATTTGAACCTGGCCCGACAGGACCCGACCCCCCGACCCTGATTTGAACGGTTTTTTCCAGAAAAATATCCCTAATGGCGTAAGGATGATATTCAAAAATCAATCCCTGATCAGTTTCGGGCCGGAGACGGGGATAAGTGTCCCAACCTCGTACCCGACCCGTCCTCATCTCCATCCCCGTCCCCATTTGTCCCTGAAGTGAAATTATTATTTTACCCTTTTATATATATATATATCAAACCCTTATCCTCATATCACTTCTCTCTTTTTCTTTGTCTCTATCTCTTTCTCTCTTCTCTCTACTCTCTCTTTCACTCTCACACCTCTCTTCCTCCTCAGCGCCACCGCCACTGTCTGCGATGCCGATCGTCCTCTTTCATCGTCTATCACCTCTGTCGTCGCAGTCGCAGTCACAGTCACAGTCACCCATAGGGATAGCAATTTGAACCCGACCTGACGGGGACCCGAACCACCCCGCCTCGATATATAGGGTTTTCCCAAAAAATTATTCCCCATAGAGCTGGGGCAGGTATTAAAAAATACATCCCTGATGATTTTCAAGCCAGAGACGGTGATAGGTTTTCCTGGCCTCAGCCCGAAATTTCCCTGAACCATCCCCGTTACCCCGTATATATATGTGTGTGTATGTGTATGTGTGTTCAGGTTTTTTTATCTCAGTCAAATTCTCAACTCTCTCTCTCTCTCTCTCTCTCTCTCTCGTCATTCCACCGTTACTGACACTACCACTTCTCTCTCCCTCTCTCTTTCTCAAACCTCGTTTGCTGCCTCGTTTTCCATCGTTGCCTTGTTTTCGCTGACTTCATCTCTAGATCTAGAAGATCTAAAGATCGTCTCCGGTGTTCTTGCACCATCACCGACACTACCACCACCACTCTCTCTCTTTCACACACACACACACACACACACACACACACACACACACACACACACACACATACACTGTTCTTCTCTCTTCCTCTCACTCACTCTCTGTATTTGTGTTCTAATTTCAGATTGAACTAGATCATGAAGAGCTTAACAACCTAAGATAGCGGCGGTGAATCTGAAATAGCGGAGGCAATGACGTCTTCATCGCCATCGTGGTCGGCCTCGTCCTTGAAGAAATGAGTGCGTGATTGGATTAACTTAATTTTTTGTTTGTTAAGGTTTGTGTGATTGAATATGATCTCTGTGTGTGATTGGATCTGATCTGTGTTTTATTTTTAGTTCTAATTTTTTTTGTTAGGGTTTTCTTAGATTTGATATGTGTGTGTGTGTGTGTAATGAACAAACATACTAAATTGTTGAGTTGTTGTGTTGTTGATGATTGTTGAGTTATCTAAATTTGTTTTTGTTAAGTTATTGATGATTAGGGCTTTTTGGGGGATTTTTCAGATCTAAATTTTTAGAGTTGAGTTGTTCTTGTTGATGATTGTCGGGGATTTTTCGAGATCGGGGAAACCCGATCCCCATTTAGCAGCGGGGGCGGTGGGGTGATGGGTTTCCCGTCGGGGATTTGGGGCGTGGACGGGGATATTTTGACTTTTGGGGATCGGGGACGGGATTGCAATCCTCGGTCCCGACTCGGCCCGTTGCCATTTCTAGTAACCTATCGCCTCCGTCGTCATCATCGATTGTCCACTCTCGTTCGTCGCAGTTTTCGTCGTTCTCCTCCGTCATCCAACGCCGCCGATCTCCTCCGTCGTTCGTCGTAGTCACCATCGCCTCCGTCATCCCCTCTTTCTCTTTGTGACACAGATACACAGATTTTAGATCTGTTTGTGTATGCATGTATATATATATATATGTATGTGTGTATGTCTCTATCTGTCCATTTTTTTTTTTTTTTGGTAGTGGATTTGTTGATGATTTTGTTGATGTTGATGTTGATAATGAAACAATTGGGGAAGATGATGATGATGCTGTTGTTGATGGTGTTGTTGAAATAGATTTGGGCCAGGAAATTTTCAGGGTCGAGAAAAGCCGATCCCCGTTAGGACGCAGGGACGAGACGGGACGGTGATAGGTTTCCCGTCGCAGATCGGGCCTGGGGATGGGGAGATTTTTACAATCAAGGATTGGGGATGGAGAGTATGATCCCCGACTTGGCCGACCCATTGCCATTCCTACACACATCTACTCAATTACAACAAAATATCAAATCATCCCAAACTCTCAAACTCTAAAATTATTTTCAAAATATACAATCAAACAAACTAAACAAATTTTTAAACTCTCTCCCCAAATTTTCTTTTTTTGAAAATTTATCTCAAAACACAAACCAAACACACCCTAAGACTTTTGTAATTGGGAATTCATCTTTGGTTGGTCACCATTTACAGTCTTGAAAAGCTTCTCTAACATGCTTAGATGTGTGTGTGAAAGGGAGAAAGTGATTTTTTTTTTTTTTTTTTTTTAAAGACAAGAAGAAAGTGAATTTCAATCGCTTTAATGAGATCAATAGTTCACAAATCTATATAATATGACATAAGAGTTTTTGAAAACAATGGTGATAGAGACCCCAGGACCCCCACACATTTTGTGAAACAAATGGAGGAGAAAAAGAGAGGAAAAAAATAAAATAAAAATAATGAGTGGTCACAAATCAATTGGGGGTTGTGGGGGTCACAAATTTTGGGGGTCTCAAGTATTATTCTATTGAAAATGTCTCAAAATATATTAGAAATACATTTGATTTTAATGGTTCAGATTATACTTATCAAGTAATTTGAGGATTAAAATGAAATCTTTATTTTTACTTCTCGTGCCCAAATATATGACTTTTCACTTGCTCTCTCTTTCTTTTCCATGTTAGACATACATTCATCTCTCTCTTCTTACATACTCCAGCAATCCTTCTTTACCTCCATTTTCCTCCCCCTTCTCTTAAGTTTCAGTTCTGCAATATTAACAAGTGACACTCCTATGATCTTCAACCACAGTGGTTCTCTTTCGCTCTCTCTAATTTATGTTATTCGTCAATCTTATTTATTCATTGCGAGGCCATTAACAGTTTTAAACCTCTCTTCAAACTACAAAATATGATGTCATATCTCTCTCTAACTATTTCAGAAAATTATTGAGTAAATGAGTGATTGAAAATGCCATCTCTCTCTCTCTCTCTCTAAATGAGTTTCTCTCTCTAACCTACAAAATGAGAATTTGTTTTAGTTTTGTTTATCAACTACCCTACCTCTCTTTAAAAATTTGCGAGTTTCATCAACCTTTTGATTTGGTTTCATTCTTTTATATTAATGGAAAATGCCCTCTCTCTCTCTCTCTCTTCAAATGAGTTTCTCTTAACCTACAAAAATGCCCATTTACTCAATAATATTCTTTTGGTTTCTCTCTTTAACCCAATGCCCTCTTCATCTTTTTACATTGATGATTGAAAATGCCCTCTTCAAATGAGTTTTTCTCTCTAACCTAATCAGAAAATGCCCTCTATTTCTCTTCAAATGGGTTTCCCACTCTTGAAACTATAAAATATGATTTGAGTTTCATCCTTTTGGTTTTGTTCATCAACTATCCTTTTTCTCTCTCTAAAAATTTATGGGTTTTATCAACTTTTTTATTTTAGTTTTATGATTTGGGTTTCATCTCTTTATGTTGATAAATTGATCCCATTTTTATTTTGATGAATTGGTTAACATAGCACTATTTCTCATTTTCCTGTCTTGGGCAATAAAAATTACACAATTAGATTTTTTTTATTATTATTTTTATTTAAAAATGAAAATCAAATTATCAAGTTATCTATAATGTGATCACGCCATTATTGTTTCCAACCACTTTGGATCATGCTAAGTGTTGTTTGGATTGCCATCACAAGGTTACCAAGTGGTTGTTTGGGATTTATTTTTTTAATTTTTTTTAATTAATACATTTAAAAAATTATTTTTTTGGTGAGTGAAACATGCTAATGTGATATTTGTTTGGTTTTGTTCATCAACTATCCTTTTTCTCTCTCTAAAATTTATGGGTTTTATCAACTTTTTTATTTTAGTTTTATGATTTGAGTTTCATCTTTTTATGTTGATAAATTGATTCCATTTTTATGTTGATGAATTGGTTAACATAGCACTGTTCCTCATTTTCCTGTCTTGGGCAATAAAAGTTACACAATTTGAATTTTTTTTTTATTATTTAAAAATGAAAATCAAATTATCTAATGTCATCACCTCATTATTGTTTTCAACCACTTCAGATCATCCTAAGTGTTGTTTGGATACTCATCACAAGATCACTAAGTGGTTGTTTGGGATTCATTTTAAATTATTTTTTTTAGTTAATGCATTTAAAAAATTATTTTTTTAGTGAGTGAAACATGCTAATGTGATATTTGAAAAAAAAAAAAAAAAAAAAAACTCATGACAACTGATTTTGTGGCTTTTAAGTTTTTGACTTTTTAACCTAGTGCCAAACGCATCCTTAATTCTCAATTCACATCATTAGTTTTGTTTGATTTCTTTCTTCTTTTTTTCTTTTCTTTTCAAAGTAATGGATTCTCTGCATTTGATATTTAATTGTTTGTATTTTTTTAAATCATTTATCTAACTTGATATTATTCATCGATTTTTAGGTGGATAACATAAATTCTGCAACGGCAAAGCGAACTTGAATTGACGGTATTGTGTGTATTGTTTTGGTTGCCCTTATTGCTTTAGTTTCCTTCATCAAATTTAAATGTGTGTATTCAAAATTTATTGCTTATTGTTTGGTGATTTTTTTTTTTTAATCTTGTTTTTTATGTTTTTTGTGCATAAATTTTAATTTCAGTTTGGACTCTCCAGGTGATAAATAATGCACTTCATAATTTTGGATTTTATCTTTTTATGTTGATAAATTATTGAATTTCACTATGTTCTTTTTTAAAAAACATAATTATTGTTAATGATCATGGCATATTTAGAAAAACACAATAGATTTTGCATAAGTGGGACTTTTGTCCCTACTAAATATGAGTATCTTCGTATTTCCCTAATTCATAAATAATTCTTTCCATATTCTTAATATTTATATTTTTATAAATTCCCACCAAGTTTCTCATGAAAATTGCAAGGTAAGCCCCTTTTTTTTCATGTTTTTTTATTGCTATTGTCTTAAATGTTTATATCTTAATTATTTTTATCCATGACAGTTATTTACCAATGGTTTTATTATCCAAATAAATTCAACCGAATATACAAATGAAGGTTTTTGAAAATGTCTCCTAGAGAGATATATTTTGTATGTGTTTTTATAGCTTATTTACGTTTAACTTGATCAAAATTATGGTTTTTTTATTATTAAAAACATAATTATTATTAATGATCATGGTATGTTTAGAAAAACACACTAGATTTTGCATACTAAATTCGTAGATATAAGCATCTCAGTATTTTCTTAATTCATAGATAATTGTTTCCCTACTCTTAATGTTTGTATTTTTATTTTATGTGTTTTTTTTTAATTATTATTTCTTCTCATCTTGATTGTAATCAGTTAAGTATTTAAATTAAATTTTGGATTTTTTTTATCTGATTTGCTACCAATGTTTTATTATCCAAATAAATTCAACCGAATGTATAATTGATTTGGAAAAAAAACATTTGATTTCCATATATAGTTGTTAATTTTTTTTATAGTTGTATGAAAGTTCTCAAGAATATACAATTGATTTAGTATCTTTTGTTTCTTGGTGTAAACAAATACTTTTAGGTTGAAGCATACACATATTTTGTAAAGTTTTAACTGATTCTTTTGTAAAATATACATATATTATCGACTCAGGTGTATGGCAATACAATGTTTGTTTTGCTTATGTGGTTATAATTTGATTGGCAACGGTAGTACTAGCAAGTCTGCATTGTTTGGTGTTTAATTTAATTTAATTTTTTTTTTTTAAGATTGTAAAGTATTAGCTGGTGTGCATTCATTTTTTTTTAGATTGCAGAGCACTGGTTGATGTGCATTGATTTATTTGATTTGTTTGGAATTACAGAGTATACGCCGGTACGCATTGTTTGATATTTAATTTTTAATTTAATTTGTTGAGATCGCATAGCACTTGCTGGTGTGCTTTATTTAGTGTTTAGTATTTTTTTTTTATACAGATTATAGAGTATTAATAAGTGTACAATAGTTTCAATTTGTGTGTTTTATTTAGTGTTTAAAATTTTTTCTTGACTTGCTTGGCAGGTATGCTTTCACTATTTTGATTTGCAATCTTGTTATTTTTATTTCAATTCTATAAAGTGTGTGGCACAAGCAAAATTGTTAGAAATTTTTATTTCAATGTCTTTATCAAATTTCAACATAATACGTATAAATTACAATTGTATTTTCATCCTAACATAATTTACATCATGCCTTCAGGTACGGGCATCTACTAATAAATTAATATCGTGTAAACTTCATCGGATGCTTATTCCCTCGATCTTATTTTAATGTATTTTGAGAATCAAACTATCCAAGTTATTAAATTCAATTATTTTTTTTATAATTTTTAATTGTATAATTATGCGTTAGCTTATAATTGGCTTCAAATATAGTATTTGGTTTTGTTTAATCGGTAGATGATTTTTCCAAAAACTTTCCCAAATGGAATTCCTTCTATAAACAATTAAATGTTGTTTATAATAATCTACATTTATTTAAATAAGAAAATTAGAATACATTTGAAGGTCCAATCAAACAAGATCCATGATCAAGAGGGGGTGCACCAATGAGACTTATTGGGATGAAAGGAACAAGATCTCAATAAGTAGAATTTGGCCATTAAGTAAAATATATAGCTTTAATTGACTTTTTTGATGATAAATATTGTAGCGTAGAGAACTAAAATTTTTTGACGACAATCAGTCTTGATTGATCTTACGCTCTACAATGTAAAAAAATTTCATCCCACACAATGGATCTCGATAAAAATAACCCATTAAGCTGTTTTTAAATAATGTTAAACTAATTAAAATTTTAATACATTTTACATATATACATATATATATTGTTCATAAATATATCAAAGTCATTGAGTAGTTATTGGCATTCTTTAGGCCTTGTTTGGTAAGTGGTAATTTTAATTAAAAAATCAAAAAGTCACTAAAAAAATAAAAAAGCCAACAACTTATACCAAAAAATGAAAGATTTTTTTTTTTTTATTATATTTTTTGCATATCTTTTTGTAAAAAATTAAAATATCATTCCAAACATATTAATTTTTTTACATCATATTTTAATTAAAAAATTAAAAAATTATTAAAAAAACTTGTTCACAAAGGAGGCCTAATTTGATATTTATCTATATTGAAGGCCGACAGTTTGACCACTTGGCAAAATAGCTTTCGGAGAACAAGTCCAGAGGTTGATCCATGAGAGAGAGAGAGAGAGAGAGAGACAATTGAGGAAGAGAAGCTGAGGTTGTACCTGTCTATTTAGATAAATTATTTTTCAACACATGATAAATTTCTCTGATTTTTGATTGAATGGTGGAAAAAACAAAAAATAGAAGAAAAAGAAAGGACAGAGGATCCTGGGTTGGAATTGTGTCGGCCAAACAAGTAGGAGTTGGGTATAGTCAAACATTTATTTGATCACGTTCAAAGATAGAGAGAACTTGCGGCTACTCAAATAGTCAGCGAGATTCTGTATCAGACAAAGCCCCCCAATGCCCCACAAAAACAACCTCTTTTTGATTTCATGAATTAAAAAGAGCAACCAAACAAAAAAAACAAGGGGATTCAATTCACTCAGTAGGAAACACCCACCCCCCCTAAAAAAAAAAAACTACACAAACATAGACATACAGATTTTGAGTTGCACTCTATCATATAATGAGTTACATATTTTTTATTTTTTTTCTGTTTCATTGTTGGGTAATTTATAAAGGGTAAATTACACTTGTTGTCTTTATATTTTTGTTTTATGTCATTTTAGTTCCTGTAATTTTAATTAGTTTGATTTTGACTTTGAATTTATAATCTTATTTCAATTTGGCCAAATTGATTACAATTAGTATTTTTTGCTGAAAAGTGTGCACGTAAACAATATATGTTATGTTTTTATAGTTAAAATTATAAACTTATTTAACTTAGTGAGTTAATCTTAACTAACTCAGCGATCATTTTCTTTCAAAAACTCTAATTGACGTTATCAATTGGATTAACTTGACACAAAATTTAAAATTAAAAGTTAAAATTGAACTAATTAAAATTATAAGAACCAAAGTGATATAAGAAGTAAAATGCGAAAGCTACCCGTGTAATTTATCCCAAAAAAAAAAGACAAAAAAAAGACTGATATCAACATCCTTTTTGACACTGATACAATGCTCCCTCCCTGGCCGACTTCTTCTGATCTAGCTACCTCCACCTCCTCCATTTCTACTTTCTCAACATCCAAACAAATTGTAAAGAATATATATATATTTATATGTATGTATGCATGTTTTTGGTTGTCTCATAGTCATTTTATAATTGACAAACTTTTAAAATTAAATAATTAGATGAGCTGAATGCAAAGTTAAATATTTGTCATTATGGTCCTAATGGCAAGAGTTTAAATAGTCGGTTAAAAATTAATAGATATAATTTTAAATTATTATTAATTTATTCATACTTGTAATGTGTGTAAAACGTGTAAATATGTATGTCTAAATTTTTTTAAAGAAAAAATGGTTCTTTTTTGGATGTTTGACATAATATAAATAATAAAAATGATTCTTTCTCTAACCACTTTGAATTAGTGGTTAACAATTCAATATAATATCAAAATATACAATAAATTGTCTGTTTAAATTTCACCGATTGCTTGATAATTAAAATGACTTAAACTTTTAACCTAATAATTAAAATAAGCTTTTCACGTGTCCAAAAATATTCGATGAGTGCCCGTGTCCGTTATATGTCCGACATGAACATGTTATCTCTTTAAAAGTGTTTGTGTTACGTTATCTCTTTAGAAGTGTTTGTGTTTCTTTGCCTTGAGCAAAAAATATTTAAGCATAACCAAGCTTTCTAAGGCTCCGTTTGGGATACACATTTGGACTAAAATAGTCATATATGACAAAATTGGTTATTTTAGTCAAATAGGACAAAATGCCACATCCAATCCATAATTATTTTATTTTTTCTTTTACAGAAGTCAAAAAAACTAAAAAACTTATCACAAATAGAACTTTTTAATTTCAGACTAAAATAATAAAAAGTCAAAAAAGTCAACTCAATCCAAGAGGTTTCTGCCAGCAAGGAAAATGTATTCACTCCCTATGAATTTTCCTGGGAAATTCATGCTCTTTAGGCTTTGTTTAGGTACGTAGAAGATGCTTTTCTATCACTTCTTTCTATTATTATTATTTTATCTCTGTTATATTTGAATTTGAGCTCATACTTAACGACTTGTTTGACCCTCCTTAATTTATATCAAAAAACATGTATGCTTGGTTACCACTTTTCAAAAATACTTTTCAGAAAATTCTACTTTTTTTATTTTTCTTGTTTTTTTATTTTTACTGAATTTTTTTAATATTTTGAGTAATTTTTTTAATTTTTAGACATACCTAACATAAATATACCTAAAAAGTAAAAAAAAAATTAAAAAAAACATTTTAAGAATTCACTAAATACCAAAAATATAAAAAAAAAAAATACGAGAATTCAGTACATTTTTTGTATTTTTATGTATTTATTAATTTTTAAAAATATTTTTTCACAAATTTTTTACTTTTTAGATACATCTAAGTAAGGTGCATCTAAAAAGTAAAAAAAAATATTTAAAATTTTAAAAAAATTCACTAAAAACAAAAAAACACAAAAAAAGGGTAAACTACCAATAGGTCCTATTTTGGAGACTTATTACCCAATAGGTCCTACTTTGGAGACTTAATACCCATTAAGTCCTATTTGATAAATTTATTAAGTGATAAAGATAAATTTATCAGTCTTTTTTTTTTTATGAATAAATTTATAGTACTAAATTTATCAGTCTCTTTGTTTTTATGAATAAATTTTTAGTGATAAATTTATCACTCTCTTATTTTTATAGTGTTAAATTTATTAGTTAGGACCTGTAGGTAAATAAGTCTAGTGAATAGGACTAATTGGTAAGTACCCCAAAATAAAAAAACTCGGTTTTCAAAAAACTTAATTCAAAAAACTCAAACCAAAACAATATTTGGTGTAATCTTTTTCAAACTAAAAAATAGAAGTTAAAAATAACATTTTCTCAATTTTTAAAAATAATTAATTTTTGTAACTTATTTAAGTTGTTTCTACTTTAACAAATACAAAAAAAAATTACATCAAACATTTTGACATAAATTTTCAAAATAAATACTAAAAAAATAATAATAATTTATAAATAGCCCTCATAAGTTGCACTAGATAGTTCCAAGGTTGGTAGGTGCTAATGGTTTTTTTAAAGGCACAATTACAGTGTAGTGTCCGACCAAAATAATTACATATTAATGAAAAAAATTATAATTATAATTATAACATGGAATGTAGCAGTTATGCAGTTATTAACATGGAATGTAAGAGGGCTAGGCAAGAAGGAAAAGAAAGGAAAGATTAGGAAGCTCTTGAAGGAAAGAAAGGTGGATATGGTGTTGTTCCAAGAAACCAAAAAATCCGAGATCTCTGAGGCTGAAGTAAGATCATTGTGGGCTAGGGGTAACATGGAATTTATGGCTGTGGACTCTGAGGGTGCAGTTGGAGGATTACTTTGTGTGTGGGACCTAGATGTGTTTCAGATAGAAAAGTGTTGTAGCAGCAGGAGGTTCATATTGCTCTCAGGTACCTTTTTTAATTCTTTTGAGTGTGCTATTGTGAATGTTTATACACCTAATGACGTGGGGTTTAGAAGGAAGCTCTGGAATAGCTTAGTTAAATTAAAGAAGGATTTTCCTAAACCTTAGTGTTTGGGTGGAGATTTTAACGAAATGAGGAACATTGGTGAAAGAAAATGGTGCTCTAGAAGAGACAAGGGGATGAGGGAGTTTAATGAATTCATTGAAAGCTGTAAAGTGTCTAACCTACCATTGTGTGGTAAAAAGTTTACATTGTGTAACTCAAGAGAAGGTGAAAAGTGGAGTCGAATTGATAGAGTATTAGTAGATCCAAAGTGGCATGAGGTTTTTAACTTGAAGATGTGGGGTCTGCCTAGGCTACTCTCTAATCATAGTCCTCTTCTAGTGATAGAGGATGGCTGAGACTGGGGGCTCAAACCTTTCAGGATACAAAATGCATGGTTCCTTCATAAAACCTTCAAAGCTTTCTGGAAGAACAGTTGAAAGAGGCTCATATAGTGGGATGAGCTGGCTTTATTCTTCTATAAAAGCTAAAAACTCTGAAAGTTGGTCTTAAGAAATGGAATGTGGAGGTGTTTGGGAATATAATCACAAACCTGGAAGCAGCAGAAGCTGACCTGCATAAGTTTGATCTTGTTGCTGAGAATAGAGAGCTTGATAATTCAGAAAAAGCAAGAAGAAGGAAGATTAGAGAAGAGGTGTGGAGGTTGAGCAAGATGGTGGAGAGAATGTGGATCCAAAAGTCAAGGATGAATTGGGCTTTGAAGGGTGACAAGAACACTAGATTCTTTCATGTTATGACTAAATGTTATGACAAGAACACTTGATAATCCAAAAGTCAGAGGTGAGGTGGTATATAACGAACCTACTCAAGTGAAGAGTAAAGTGTTTGAACATTTCAAGAGTCATTTTACTGAAGACTGTGGAGGAAGGCCACAATTAGAAGGGACTTTCAACTCAGTACAAGGAAGTTGTGGTTTTGACAAACTGAAAGCAATGTTTTCAGAGGTTGAGATCAAAGGTGCAGTGATGGCTTGTGATGGGAACAAAGCACCAGGGCCAGATGGTTTTAATATGGGATGTTTTCAAAAATTCTAGAAAGTGATGAGGTGTGATGTGATAAACTTTTTGAATGAATTCCATAAGAATGAAAGGTTAGTTAAGGGTATCAATAGCTCCTTTATAACCCTTATACCAAAGAAGGAGAATCTTAAGGGGTTAACTGATTATAGGCCTATAAGCTTGGTAGGGTCAATATATAAGATCTTAGCAAAGTTGCTATCTCATAGATTGAAAGAAGTAATGCCCACATAATTAGTGAAACCCAGACAACATTTCTAAGTGGGAGGAACATTTTAGATAGTGTGTTAATTGCAAATGAGGTGGTAGATAGGTGGAAGAAGGTAAAGAAGAAGGGGCTAATTATTAAGCTAGACTTTGAAAAGGCATATGATTCCATTAATTGGGGTTTCTTATTCTATATGATATCTTAATATGGGTTTGGAAATAAATGGATCAGTTAGATCAAGGAATGTGTAACATCTGCTAGGATATCTGTGCTTGTTAATGTGTCACAAACTAAAGAGTTCAGTTCGCAAAAAGGTTTAAGACAAGGAGACCCTTTATCCCCTTTCCTGTTTAATTTAGTTGCAGAAGGGCTACATATCTTATTATCTAGAGCTTAAGCTTTAGGTTTGGTCCAAGGAGTGAAGGTTGGCTCAAATGGTGTTGTATTATCTCATCTTCAGTTTGCGGATGACTCTTTACTATTATGTGCAGCAGAGGTTAATGATGTGAGGAACTTGAAAAGGGTGCTAAGATGCTTTGAGGTACTATTTGGGCTGCGAATTAACTATCATAAGAGTGTTGTGCGTGGTGTGGAGGTTCCAGATGAAAATATGGCTATTTTTGCCTCAATCTTTAACTGCAAAGTGAAGGCACTACCAATCAACTACCTTGGGTTACCCCTAGGGGCTAATCCAAAGAAGAAAGCTACATGGAAGCCTATCTTGGATAAAATTAGATGTAGGCTGACTGGGTGGAAAAGGAAGTTGCTGTCTTTTGCTGGGAGATAACACTTGTTAAAGTTGTCCTATCTTCATTACCAGTGTACTATCTATCACTTTTCAGAATGCCTGAAGGGGTTGCTAAAGAAGTCGAAAGGCTCCAAGCTATATTTCTGTGGGGTGGATCAGAACTTAAGAGGAAAATCCATATGGTTAGATGGAGGGAGCTGTGCAAAAGTGTGAAACAAGGAAGGTTAGGCATTAGGAGGGTAAAAGAGGTCAACTTTTGCTTATTACTAAAATGGTGGTGGAGGTTTGGGTGTGAGAGTGAAGCTTTGTGGAAGAGAGTTATATGCAGCTGTAGACACCCCATTTTTGACCGACCTTAAGACTCAGACGTCACCGATTGAGCGCTCGGTGATGTTGCATATTGTGCTCGTTCAGAAGTCTCAGAGTCTCGGCCGTGAGCCCTGCCTCCGGACTTCCGAACCCTCTTCTGTACCTTGTCTCGGTTTGCGAACCAGACTCGATTTTCTCTGTTTCTCTTCCTGAAGGGAGGGAGAGGTCCGGTAGACCATCTCTCAGTGGCCGTAGGCTACATTTCGTGGCCGTAGGCCATTTTGCCCATTTCGGGGCCCGGTTCCCAGTTTTCGGAGCCGTCAGGCCGTGTGCCTCGGTTCGGGACCGCCCAACCATCTCCGATTTCTCCGGTTTTTGGCATGCATCTCATTTACTCCCTTCCGAGGGACACTGGGGTCTTAGATACCCACTTCATGGCCGAACGCCACTTTCGGTGCTTACCGCCTATTTTCGGGACCCCGAACTGCGTGATTTGGGCCCCGAGCATTCATTTTGCATTAGTTTTTGTTCAATTTTGGCAGGTACCTCTGTTTTAGCACCAGGAAGATCACTGGAGGGTGGGAGGACAGCAATTGTCTCAGAAAACCAATTTCGCTCCTCCGGCGTCCGTTTTGCTCACTTCCGGGCTAATGTTGAACACCCTAGGGATATTTTCTTCGATCCGAGACTACATATTTGTGATGAGGGGACATGGGAGGACCCTAAAAGGTGGTGGTCGGCCAGTAATTGTTATTTTCATTTTTGAGCCTCTCTTTCAAGTTGAATGTTGTGCCTCCTGTTTCAGAGTTAACAAATTCCAACCATGGGGTCTTGTTCTACACACTTGGGAGGACACCAAAATATGGTGGCCAGCCATTAATTGTTCACTTCATTTTTGGCCATGGCCGGCCGGCCATCTTCAAGAAAAGCACTTGGCCGGCCTGCTTCCTGCTTTTGACCACTTTACAGCTGTCCAGCTGTTTTTCCAAATATCTTTTGCCTCCGAGGGATATTTTGGGAGGGAAAGCTTGGATGCATTTCCCTCCCTTTTACACCCCTTTCTTGCCCATTTAAGGGGCTGACCTCATTCTTTGTTAGGGTTAGCAACTTTCTTCTCAAGAGCATATCTCCCATTGCCTCCATTTCCCTCTCCAAAAGCTCCAAAAACCTTCAAGTTTCTAGCCCACTTGTTCATCAACCCTAAGCTTCACCATCACCACCTCCATTCCAGCAGCAAAGGAGGATTTTTCAGAGGCTAAGAAGCAACAAATTGAAGCCAAGAAGCAACAAAAACTTAATCTTCAAGGGTAAGTCACTATTTCCCCCTTTTGAGCACATTTTTGCATCAATTCTTTACCCTACTTGCTCTCTGTTTTGGGCTCCAAACCCTACTGATTTTAGGCTTATTTTGAGCCCCTCTACAACATTTTAGAAGGGCTCAACCTTGTTTGGCACCTCTATGATGCACCTCTTTCAATATCACTCTTTGTGCCAATATTTTGCATGCTTTGTTTGGATTATGAGTGATTCATTTTAGAGCCTGATATAAACTGTGAGTGGGCCTCTTTTGAGCCCCTCTTCAACATTGAAGAAGGGCTCAACCATGTTTGGTGGTTCTATCATGCACTTGTTTTGTAATTCTTCCAATTTACCGTAAAATTGCATGGTTTCTTCAGCCTATTTGAAGTCTGATTTTGTAACGACCCGGAACTGTATGACGTCATTATCCGTGATTAATTATGTGTTTATGTGATTTAATTGGAGAATATCTGTTTGAATTAGAAAAATATCTGTTGGAAGTACAACTTCGGGACTGAAATCGAAGACTGTAATGGATTCAGAAAGTGAAATTGAACATACCTATGTGAAGCCGGAAATTTTTAGAACTATCTGAAATGATAAATTGAAGACTGAAATTCGTCTGAATCGCTAAGTTCCGTTTGGCTCAAGTTATTGATATAATTGTGTATTAAGAAGAGTAAGGGCCTTGTTTGGCTTTAGAGTTTTGGCACAAAAGGTTTAATTGAGATATATATATGTATAGATAAGTGTTGTTGACCTCATTTGACTCAAAAGAAAAGAAAAATCTGAGAGAGAGAGAGAGGGTTCGAGAGAATTCGGGAAAGGGAGAAAGAAAGGGAAGCAAGGAAGAAGAAGAGGAGAGAAAGGGGGAAATCAAGCTTCTTCAAGTGATTAAGGTAAGAGTTCTCTCTAAATTCATGGAAATGATAGTTGATTTATGGTATCTAGCATGTTAATCTCAAGAATATGGCATGAATCATGTTATTTAGCATGTTTTGAGGGTGACCTCCATGGAAATTTAGAAATGAAGCTTAATGGGTATGTTCATGGCTTTTCCAACTTAATTTATGGGCTTGATCTTGCTAATGATTCAAATGGGTTTTGAAGTGAAGTTATAATGTTTGATTCAAGTGAGTTTTCAAGTGTTTGGGTCTTGATTTCATGATTTTGGAAGTTGGTTTTGTAACGAAAAGGTTGAAGTTTGAAAGAGGGAAGAAGAACCAGGAATTCGGGATTTGCTCTGTCCGCTCGAGCGTAGGGGAGCCCGCTCGAGCGGAGAAATCGACCATTCAGTAGTTCTGGGAAATTGTACTGGACGCTCGAGCGGCCAAAGTGGCGCTCGAGCGGAGAGGTTTATTTCAGGGAAATTTTGGAAGTTGTTCTGCATGATTCTAATATGTTAAATTGCATCTTTTCGCATCTTATGATTATGAAATGGACATGAGTGAATGTAATGAAGAAAGACAAGAGAATGAAAATGAAAGAATGTAAAGTAAGGAAAGGAAAGAATGAAATGCATGAAGTACATGATTTAATGAGAATGTATATTGAGAAATGTTTTATAATGTTATTGATTGCAGGACAAGATTCGAAGACCGTACAATCGGTATTGGAAACCCACTGTAAGTAACATTTCCGTAAATGTTATGTTGATATGAAAGTATGTTCAAAAGTGATTATTATGATATGGTTTTCTAATGATAATGTTTTCTGTGAACGAATGTCCTAGTTTGCGAATCTAGTATGGCATCCATAGATAGAAAGTTACGAGATCTCGGTATGTGTCGATTAATCGGTGTACGGACCGATTACTCTAGTCGAAAGACCAAAGTCTGTGGAATATGCCATTAAAGACTGTTGACTGTTTCTGTATATGTATGAAAATGTTGGAATTCGTTCACTAACCCGTTTACTGTTATGTTACTTGCTGAGCTCTAGCTCATTGTTTGTATTTATGTATTATAGGTGATCTTCCGGGGAGTCGAGCCTAGGCGGAGTCTTGACCGAGCCGCCGTTTTGAAGCCTACCAGTTTTTGTATGCCTCCGAGTTGAGGCTAGGCCTGGAAGGCCGGTGTGAGTCTCTGTTTTGTTTGATTGTATAGTTGTAACTGGATGTAATGTGTTGTATACGTTTGATGGTGCATGTATGTAATGTAATGATGTGGGTAATTAACTCATTTTGGCATGTAAATATATGTTCATATTATGCACAGCTCTTGGACTATTAGTTTCTTCTTTATCTCGCTTCCGCGAGCCCCGTTATTTATGTTTTGTATTGAAAGGCCTGTGGTAATCCACGGATTACTGGCCGGTCTCGTCACCAAACTTTTCGGGGCGGGTTTGGGGCGTGACAGATTTTGAGCATGCCATTAACTGAGATTAAGCTTATTTTAGGTCCCTCTACAACATTGTAGAAGGGATCAATCTTGTTTGGGGCCTCCATGCATGGCCTCTCTTTGTACCTCTCTTTGGCCCCATTTTGCATGTCTTTTTTAAGCTTATTTGGCTTCTGATTTCAGCCTTCATCAGGCCTGAAAAGAGCCTTATTTTTTCCTTCTTGTCATGTTTTGTTAAGGGTCTTATGCTATTTGGTGAATACTTTTGGTACTTCATGTTATACCCTCTTATACCCCCTTATTTTTGCATGCCTTGCTAGCTCATCATGCTTCTGTTTTTGAGCCTTCATCAGGCTTTGAAAGAGTCTTAAAATAACTCATTCTTCATGTTTTGTTAAGGGTCTTAGGCTGTTTGGTGCATCCTTTTGATACCTCATGTTATAGCCTTTGTTGGCTCATATTTTGCATGCTATTTTGAGCATATCTACATACTGAATTGGGGAATGTCATCTCTTGTAAATGTGCATATTTTTAGTCCCTCTTTAATGTTGTAGAACTGTTTTTTTCAGCTTGGGCATTGTACATATCACTTGTTTCATTGTTCCCCTCTTTTCCCCCATTTTTGCATGCTACTTTGCCATACTTGTGGCTGTTGTTTGGCCCTGCTTTGTACTGAAAAAATGCTAGTTTAGGGACTGCCTAGCATCTGTCTTTACACTTCATATCCATATTGTGCATGTTAGGCATAGCTGCAAGTCATTTCGGGTGCTTAGCATAGCATTTCGGGCATCGGGTGTAATTTTGCTATAATTTGGGGGCTGTTTTTGCATCATTTTGGCTGCTGAAATTTGCATTTTCCATATGCCATATGCCACATCTCATTTGTATACCATTTTCATGATTTATGCCATCGTCTCGGTTTGCGTGCCCGTGTGCACGCATTTCGAGGCACTTCATTTTCATCTCTCAGCCTCTTATGTGAGTGTGGCTGAGGCCCTCTCATGTTAGTGTAAGCCCAATTTGCATTATGTATGTCATTTCATTTCGTATGACATTGCCTCGGTTCGCGTGCCCGCGTGCATGCATTTCGAGGCATCTCATTTTCATCTCTAGGCCTCTTATGTGAGTGTGGCTGAGGCCCTCTCATGTTAGTGTAAGCCCAATTTGCATTTTTCATGTCATTTGCATTGCGTATGCCATTGCCTCGGCTTGCGTGCCCGTGTGCACGCATTTCGAGGCACTTCTTTTTTATCCGACGGCATCTTATGTGAGTGCGGCTGAGGTCCTCTCATATTAGTGTAAGCCCGATTTTGCATTTTCATGCCTTTATATCATCGCCTCGGTTCGCGTGCCCGTGTGCACGCATTTCGAGATGCATCTTTTTCATCTCACGGCCTCTTATGTGAGTGTGGCTGAGGCCCTCTCATGTTAGTGTAAGCCCAATTTGCATTTGGAGTGCCATTTCATGCTTTAGTACCATTGCCTCGGCTTGCGTGCCCGTGTGCACGCATTTCGAGGCACTTCATTTTTATCCGACGGCTTCTTATGTGAGTATAGCTGAGGCTCATTCATGTTAGTGTAAGTCCATTTTGCATTTTGTATGTCATTTTAGCATCATTGCATTCCGAATGCTACCGCCTCAGTTTGCGTGCCCGTGTGCACGCATTTCGAGGCACTTCATTTTTCATCTATTGGCCTCCTGTGTGAGTGTGGCTAAGGCTCACTCATGTTGGTATAAGCCCATATTACATTGTCATGCCATTTTTAGTCTCATTATATCGCGTGTGTCATTACCTCGATTTACGTGCCTGTGTGCACGCATTTCGAGGCATCTCGTTTTCACCAGCATAGTGCATACTAGGTTGTATCTTAGATTGCATTCATGCATTACCTCGGTTCGCGTGCCCGTGTGCACGCGTTTCGAGGCATCTCATTTTCATCTGCATTGTGCATACTAGGTTGTATCTTAGGTTGCATTCATGCATATCATGCATATTGCATCGTGTTCGGGATAGGAGTTAGCCCGGGCACGGGAAACGAGGCACGTTTCGTACTCCGAGTGACGGAACGGGTCTCAATTCCCAAGTCACCGACACTCCGGATTACCCATGATGGAGTTAGGTTTTGTTGTAGCATTCATGTGCATTCATCCTATATTGAGTTGTGCAATTCGGCTCCTCGGCCATCATGCATCGGTATGCGTGATTGGTGGCATGAGGATCGAGGCATGCATATATTTGTGAAATACATTGCTATGCCCCTTTCCTGCTCTCTGTTGCAGCAAAATGAAGAATCAGCAACTTTCCGAGACTTGGCACGCATTTCGAGAAACATTGCAAACAGAGGCTAATTGGGGCATCCCAATGGATTTCCGCACAAAGCAGCCCAAACATGCATCATTCATCAGAATCGAGGCAGTCCCTGGCTTGCATGCCAGTTTACAGTTTTTCTTAGTTAATTTGTCAATTAATTAGGAATCTGTATTATTTCGGACTGTATTATTCTTTTATTCGGACTGTATTATTTATTCGGACCCTCTGCGCGAGGGCAATGCTGTAATAAGTGTGGGTGTGTGTGATGTATGTCTTCCAACCCCCATTTCTTTCTCCCTTTTATTTATCTGCTTATGATGGTAGATTAGGGCATATTTCAATTAGCATACAGTATGACAGCATGTTTGCATCATTCATCTGTTTTGCATGCACCGGGCTCGGCGCATCATACAAACTGCATCGTATTTCAATTCCAAGTTGAATACATGTTAGTTGTAGCATTTCACATACCATGTTTAGAATAGCCGAGCCTGCTATAGTTGCATTTTGCATGTGTTGCATTAGACATTTTAGCATATTTAGGATCATGCATGATTTCTAATGTAGTTCATGTTCTGGCTTGGAGTACTCGGTAAGTTTTATGCTTTAGCATCCTTACATGCGTGTGAGTGTTGCCATGATAGCATGCTTGCCATGAGGCTATATACTTATGTGATATAACTGCCTTGAATGCCTGTGGGTGGAGGTTGAGTTATTTGAATTGGGACAATGCATTGACTGTTTGTTTTAAGCCCACTAGATAGTGGCAACATCACTATTTTCTAAGCCCACCTGAGGGTGGCAAAATCTGCATCTTAAGCCTACCTGCGGGTAGCAAACCATCTTTCAAAAACAAACATGAAATGTTTTGTTCCAATTCAGGCGACTTAGTCTATACTTGTATGCTGTGCGCATCACATAGTAACCTAGGCTAATAACCGGAATAAGAACATACAATGTTTTCAAAATAAGATATCATGGTTAGTAGAGGCCGGTCTTTGACCGGGCGAGCGGGGGTGCTCACGATGTGACCTTCCCCAATCGTACCCAAGTTCCCGAGCCAACTTTGGTGATGACGGACACGTGGCCTTTGGCACCGAGTTAGGGTTTCCTAAATTTCCCATTTAAAAAATATTTAGGTGGCGACTCTGTTATCTGGCAAAGCAGTCCATGTTTGGCACTTCTTTCAAAAATCTGTTTTTTTTCTCAAAACGATTTGCCGGATTTGGACTCTTTGGTTCAAGATTAAGAACCGTGACATTTGAGTCCTTCGAACTGTAGTGACCCAATATCGAACCAGAACGGGGGGGGGGGGACTCGCACTCCTTTTCCCCGGGATGCGTTCGGGGACGTCTACAGCAGCAGGTATAAGCTAAAGATTGCAAGCTGGCTGCCTTTCTCTATTCTTGGAACTAACCAGTCAACTGTGTGGAAAGGCATTACAATTTTTGATGAACATAGAAACAATCTTCAAGAAGTCTTTGTGAACAATTTTCAGTTGAAAGTTGGGGATGGTAGAAGGATTAGCTTCTGGGCTGACAGATGGTGTCAGCATCTTTGTTTGAAAGATTAGTTCCCAAGTCTATATAGATTGTCCGTAGAGAAAAGTGATACTCTGAAGGATATCCATGATAGGAAAGATTCACTAGAAGGATGGAATCTATCATTCAAAAGAGTGTTGTATGTGTGGGAGGAGGTGGAGCTCCAAAATTTCCTGAATCAATTAGCAGCAGGACCTACAATGAAGTCTGATCAGGCGGATAGGCCTGTCTGGACAGCATTAACTTCAGGTCAGTTTTCTGTAGCATCACTGTATAGGTTTGCTGCTTGTAATATTGGCCTAACTCTTCCAATTACTAAGTTGGTGTGGCTTAATTTTGTCCTCCTTAAAGTTCAAGTATTTGGGTGGTTAGTTTGGAAAAACAGAATCAAGACTGTTGAGTTTTTATAAAGAATTGGTGTTCTGACTAGGAATGGAGATGGTCTATGTGTGTTTTGTAAGACTGATTGTGAGTCTGTGAACCATGTTTTAATCTGTTGTCCCTTTGTATAGAGTGTATGGACTAATATATTGAATTGGTGTGGGACTCAAGGGGTATTACCAGGCTCGGTGGATCAGCTGTTGTTATGGTGGGCTGGAGGAAGGATGAAAAGACTGGAAAGAAAGATTTGGAGTGCTATCCCATTGGCTGTGCTATGGTCAATTTGGAAACTTAGAAATAAATGTGTGTTTCAGGCAGCTAACCCAAATTTGGTTAAGTTGTGTGAATTGATTAAGACTAGGATTGCTCTGTGGTTGAATCCATATCTGAAAGAGTTTCATTTTTCAACCAATTATTTCATCTGTAATTTATGACAGATTAGGTTGTGCTTTGGAGGAGCTCTATTGTACTGAGTTAGGTAGTTACAGAAGTGAAGGAGCCACTTTGTTTTTGACTGGTGATGTGCAGATTCAAAAGCCATGGAGGTTGAGGGTAATGCATATACCATCAGTTACAGAAGTGCAGGAGCTGATGTATCTCAGGTTATGTCTAGATTCCCATGAATATTAGATTTGGCCTAGTTTGAAGGCAACAAAGTAAATGGAGTCTGGTGCCTCTTAGTGGGTGTGTTTGGTTGAATACCTGTTAGTATGCTTCAACACTATTTTTGATGATTTTCTACTAGTTTATCTCTAGTTTATGCTGGTTTTTCTTTGGTTTCTCTCTGCATTTTCTCTGTTTGCTTTGTTGTTAGTAATTCATGGTTGTGTAGAATGACTGAAGGGCTGTAGTGTAGTTTATGGGAATTTCAAGGCAGTGTAGTTTCAAGGCAATGTTGTTTCAAGGCTGATGGTATGTGTTGGTTTTTTTCTTTGTTATCTGTTGGTAGTCTGCTAGTTGTTCTGTTGCTAGAGGTTGTTGTACTGCTAATTTTGTTATGCTGGAGGATCATGTGGCAGCCATTTTGTTCTCTTGTTGGTGGCTCATGTGGAAGCTTTTGCTTTTTTGGTTTTTCTTTCTTTGCTTGTTATTGGTCTCTCACCAATTGGAGCTTGGAGCTTTTGCTAGCTCCAAGCTCCTCTTTATTAATGTACTCTTTCATACTTCGTATGTTCCCATCAATAAAATTTTTGTTTTGCCGATCAAAAAAATATATATTTATAATTTTTATTACTTTTTTGTAATTAATTTTTGGGTAAACTACATATATATTCTAATAGTTAGACTTAATTCCCATCAAATTCTATTGAAAATAAGTCCTAATAAACTAGTTGTTAAAAATAATTTTGTGATGATTTTTTACATATATTGCTAAAAATTGACAAGTATAAGTTTTTTTTGTCACGATTTTTATAAATTATCGCTAAGATTTATAATTAGTGATATTTTTCTATAACGAATTTTTCAAACTGTCATTGAAAGTTAAAAATTAGTTACTTTTTTTATGATAATTTTTTTAAACTGTTACTAACACTTATAATTAGTAATATTTTTTGTGACAAAATTTTCAAACTGCCGCTGAAAATTAATAATTAGTGATATTTTTTAGTAGTGTTTGATGAAAAATGCCATTAATTATTATAAGACCTATTAAATAATAAATACACTTATTAAAAGTTACAACCGTGATTGGCACCCCCAGTGGGGGTCGACCCCCAGTGACGTGGGGGCACCCCACTGGGTAGAAAACTGTTTTTTTTTTTTTTTTTTTTTTTTCTTGGCCAATCACCCTCAGCCACGTGGGCTGGGGGGTCGCTGGGGGTCGCCCCCAGCTGGGGGTTCCGCGCATTTTCCTAAAAGTTATATGTAATTCTTCTGATTCTCCCAGTTGTTTGTCTTTTTTAATTGGTGTTGATGTGACAAACAACTAACAAAGTATAAACAAGCAATTTAAAGTTCACGTCACAAATTTATTATTTTACTATAATTTTTAGTTTTGACATTTTAAATTTTTAGATAAAAGTCATATAATATGAATCCCATAAGTCAAATTTTGTCAAATCCCACCTAAGCAAGTAGAAATTTAATTACAACCTTGTACGAATGTCAATTATGTTTTTTTCCTTTTAGTTGCCACTTAACATTAAAAATTGTGAAATGGACAAAAAGAAGTAACAGAAGGTGACCACCAGACAGGAAACCCTAATCATTCTCAAAGTCACATTTTGTTTCTCATTGGTATAATGGTCTTATATTATTGATGAAATTTTGAATTATTAAACCTATTAAATTCAAAGTCGAATCATTAACCCTATTAAAATATCATTAAATCAGTGACCACCGTAATAAGTAATGAGTCTCAATCTTGGTATATCAAGCACTTAGGCACAACTCAAGAGACATACACACAGTCACTGAGTTTTATATAGCTCAAATGGTGTTATGAATATGGGATTGAAAATGATATCTTAGCATATTACCATGCATACATAGGTTTAACAGATAAAATGAGCAAGTAATATTCATTTTAAGCGCGACTCATAATATATTAAATTTATATTTATATTACATACCTCTATTTTAAAAGACATTTTTAAAATAAAATTTATGGTGCAATTTTTTTCCTATTATTATAAAATTTTTTTAAAAAAATTCACTTATGTATGCGAGAGCTGTCTTTTATCTAAGCTCCTCATAAGCACCCAAAAAACATTAAAATAGCAAACACCAAAAAATAGTATAATGATGGTAACATGTTATAATTCTTACTGTAAAGTGAGATTACTTAATGAATGATGATATCAACACATCATAGTTATAGCATTGTTATAATCAATATTTACTCCGATAACCCAGTCTTTCAAAGGAAAAACAGCACACAGAAACATTTGGCATTCCTTCATAAAAAATAAAAATAAAAATAAAAGATGCAGATAACAAGGGTAGCCCAGTCCAGTGTTGGAAAATCACTGTACTAAAATGGCACCACCAACACTACCAATTTTATATATTACACGCACTCTCTCTCGCTCACTCACTCATGAGAAAACACTCTTCTACACTACGTTTACTTATGACCCACATCTAAAAATTTGAAAAATATCATACATTATATTAGAAAATTTAAAATTATAAAAATTTGTATTCCAAACATACTTTCGCACCTCCATAATAATAATAATCCTAAATTCGTCCTGCCCTCCCTTCTATTTTTTTTAAAAACACCATCGTTTACTTCAAATTCACTGTACTATCTATAACTATGTGATCATCTTTTTGTCATAACCTCTTTAACCCAAAAAAAAAAAAAAAAACTCTCAACAACCACCAGTTCTTCATTCCCTGATGCTATCAAACTTTTGGCTTATTTGGGTTTAATTTTTTCTTTCACGATTCAATATCAGACACTATATCACCTGATATATGGATAGATAATGGCATCCAAAGGCTGCACAATTGTGATACAGCCGATATTTAAAACCCTAATTGGAATCGTATGCTCAAAAACCCTTGTTAATAATAGCTCCATAGACTTTCTCCGTCAGAATTTCCCGGCGAATCGTCAGATGGCGACGAGTTCATCCTCGGCGGACTCATCAGCATTCCCTCCGCCATATCCACCAGCAAATTCGGCATGCCAAACAATGCCTCCTCATCGACAAATTCATGTCCAGCGGCCGGGGCCACCCCACCACCACCATCGCCACCCGGCAGCCCTGCCATCGGGTTCACACCGGATTCCGGTTTCATTAACAAAGCGGCGGAGGCAGCTGCACTGCGTATATCGGCCGCCGCCGAAGAAGCCGGGACCGGATACCCATGAAGATATTCTGGAAAGTTGAGAATTACATTATTGCCCTTGAGAGCTAGGGCTGCCACGTCATAGGCGGCGGCCGCCATCTCTGGGGTCGGGTAGGTGCCCAGCCATATACGGGTAGTTTTCCGGGGCTCTCGAATCTCCGACACCCATTTTCCGCTCCGGCTCCGTATTCCCCGGTAGATTGGATGTTTTCCGGGAGGTGGGCGGCTGGGTGAGCCGCCGGAGGAGGTGGAGCTCATGGCGGCGTTTGGGCGGTGGTGATGATAAGGAGAGAATATATTTTCACACGTGGTGATAGATACAGAATGTGCCGGAGGAGGAGGGTCAAGGTATGATAGTTGGTCTACCTGGCGCAAGTTAGTAGGGGGTGGAGGGTCAGCCATATATATAATAAACAATAATATATAAATAAAAATTATATATATAGAAAATCTATAGTCACAACTTTATAACCCTATCAAAACAAAATTAAACTCTTTAAAATATTTTTTTAATATCAAAACCGATACTGAAATTAACACTTACATATTATTCTAGCAAATGAATCATTATAATTTTTTTTTGAAAAATAATATTTTTCTCTATGGATGGTATATATATAATATGGGTGGGGTGGTGAAGGATATTGAGAGGATATATGTTTGGAATATTTATATGTAAGTATGAAAAAAGTGAAAGCGTGGGGAATTCGGGGGTTTAATCGTGGCTTTAGCTGGGGGGAGTTTAGTACTAGTAGGGTTTTTGAGAGGGTGTATGACAATGAGAGCACACGCAATTTTTTTCGGAAGTGGTACAAGCTAGCAATTAGCTGTTATCATATTGTATTATATTGTACTATAAATGTCTAGTTTCATAGTCCTATCAACTTCTCTTACATTTGATATTTTTGGGTTGATAGTGATTTATGTTCATTGTTTTTGCCACTGAGAGTGATATGTAGTCATGTACTACAATCATAATATATACCCAAAAGTATGTTAAACATGGAAAAAATTATTCGGTGTCCATAGAACCCACTTGGTATATGTCACAAATCACTTATTGAGGACTTGTTTGAGATAGTTTTTTTACTTTTAATAAAAGATATGCAAAAAAATAAAAAGAATGATATAACAGTTTGTAACGACTTTTTGACTAAAAATTTACTTTCCCAAACAAGGCCTAGATGTTATGTCTCTTACTATTCTTCTAATGTTCAACATAAATTGTTAATTTTATTATCCCCATCAATTACAATGTATTTGAGACACCACCTAGATATGGCCATGCCTTGGGCATGAAAAATAGCCTCTTGTAAACTTGTAATAGGAATATTATTTTGTCTAAACAAAACCAAGTTCCTATCAAAATTAGAATTATTCGCTAGTTTTGGAGGCTTATCATAACATTATTCGATAATTTAGGAAGATGACTAGAACCCTTACACTTCATTAGAAGGTTAGAAATTTGATTCTTTCCATTTGTGTGTGAGTTTGTTCCCTAATTTAATTGGGGAGTTTATATTATATGTAATTTGTGATTTGTTGGTAATTGATTATCCATTCTATTTCACTATAATTGAGATATATTGTAATAAAAAAAAAATTAAGAGAGAAAGAGAGAAGAAAAGAGATGTATAGATTTGACCATAGTTAAGTTGACTTCTCATATTCTATTACTAATTTACTAGTACTCTCATTTAGGCATGGAATTTGAATTTAATTTTGATTTATTTAGGCATGCAATTTGAATTGAACAATGAAAAAATTGACTGCTAAAGTAAGGGAATTGGGCATTCAAAAAAAGGGGGAATCAATTCAATGTAAATCTTGAAAAGAAATTACAGATAAGTGATAAATTTTATACATATTAATAATTTCCATAGTTCAGTAATAATTTTCTGATAGATAATTTCCCCTTCAAAAAATCAAAGCCAACCTTGGTGTTTTGTGCTTGGGACAGTAAATTTTCTTACTCTTAAACCAAATATTACCTTGGAGGATAGAGATTAGAACCATGCTTTAACTTTAGATAATGTAATTGATTTGACAGTTCATACTTCAAATTTCACATGCTATCCCTCTAATGCGTCATGCTCAAATAATTCTTCAAATTTTTGTTTGGTTGTCAAGAAGATACAGAATAAAAAAGAGAATAAAAAATATGAAAGTGTTAGCCTTCAAACTCACCATCCATTGTATTTAATTTGCGGGTCCGTTTGGGAAGGGCTCAAGTGGCTCATGAGCCACAAAAGACAAAACAGGCTCATGAGTCACAACAGACAAAATATCACATCCAACTCCATAATCATTACACTCTTCTCTCACAAAAAAAGTTAAAAAAGCCAAAAAGCCAAGAGTCCTTCCCAAACCAAGCTTTTGAGCCCAGGCTCATATAGCCAAAAAAGTCAAAAAGCCAAAGAGCCAGCCCACTTCCCAAACGGAGGCTAATAAACATATTTTTATAAGTTGATTAGTCTATCTAACTAAACTTAGGAGCATTGGCATAGACAATGAATTAGGGTAGATATGGTCCAATCAATGCCATCGCAGAGATACTAACCTTCAATTAAAGTACTATTACTCTAGTCTAAATTATTTATTTAAAAAAATTAAAGGGTAATTTACAAATAAACCTCACGAGGCTTGATTAAGATACAAATCGCCCCATATAGTTTTGAAAATTACATTCCATCCCTTAAGATTTCTAATTTTGTAGCAAATCGTCAATTTTATTAATAAATTATCAAATCAAGTCTGTTTGGTAACGTTTATGTTTTCAG
This sequence comes from Camellia granthamiana, assembly GCA_036172215.1. NCBI lineage: Eukaryota > Viridiplantae > Streptophyta > Magnoliopsida > Ericales > Theaceae > Camellia > Camellia granthamiana. Next base: position 9,936,639 of record CM069913.1, on the reverse strand, counting down.
TTTATATTTACAAAAAATTTATAAACTGGTTTTTGCTTATTTTTTGTTTATTTTTAGAAAAAAATAAACTACAAACGCGTTTGGTAATTGACAAAATATTTAAAAAAAATTAAAAATATCAAAAAGAGTGAGAAATGGCAAGTGACGGCGAAAGATGATGGTGGAAAGTGGTGACGGTGGGTGGTGGGTAGCGGGTGGTGGTGGGTGGGTGGGTGACGGTAGCTGGTGGTAGCTGGTGGATGGTAGCGAGTGGGTGGTGGTGGTGGTGGCGGTGGGGGGTGGGTGGTGGTGGCAGGTGGTGGTGGGGGGTGGGGGGTGGGTGGTGGTGGCGGAAGACGGTGGTGGAAAATGGTGGCGGGTGGTGGCTAGTGTTGGGTGGAAAAAAAAAAAAAAAACTAAAAACTCAAAACGGAAATACATTTTTTGAGTTTACATTTTTTGGCCAAATTTATAAACTGAGACCACTGATTTATAAATCAAAAATTTACCAAACAAGTTTTTATTTGAGTTTCTAAAATTTTTGTAAATATAAACTGAAAACAAGTGTTACCAAACGACAAACGGCACCTTAACAATTTTTAATAATATTAGAAATATATTTCAATTAATAATTTAAGTAATTTTGTTATTGTATAGGAGGGCGATTATGAATTTCATTTTTTTAGTTAATTTTGTTAAATAAAAAAATTATAACAAGGGGGTATTTGTAATTTTTTAAATCACAGGAGGCAATCTGTATTTTAAGCAAATCTCAGGACGTGTATTTATAATTTATCAAAAATTAAATTAAATTGATATAATAATTATAATTATATAATTTCATTATTCTAGTCTTTTATTTAATAAATAAAAAAATGGACTATCTATCTTAAAATTTTATTTGTCATTTATTTTTTGAAAATAAAAATAATAAAAATATATAATTACGGTTATAAAAATTAATCTAACTGATTTTATGGATGATTTACATATAAAAACATAAATAACAAAATAAATTATCAAATGTATACCATAATAAACTCACAAGTATCCGGAAAATGCTATGGACTATGAAACTGATTTTCGATTTTATCTAAAAAATGAGGGGAATAATGTAAATTAAAAATTTATGAGATGTAAATTACATTTAGAATGATTATAATCCATAAATATATTTTTCTAAATACTTTTTCTGAATTCCCAATATTGTTGCAGTCATCCAATGTACCAAAGTGGATGGAATGGGATAGAACAGTCTCGTAGTCCCTACCATAGATAAGCTATATATGAGATTTTGCTTTGCACATGTCTTTTCTTTTTTAGTTTTTTCTTTTTGTTTTGTTTAATGATGAAAAGGAGGCAACTCCATGCCAACACTAAAAGATTGTTTGTTTTAGGATAGGTGGGTGATGATCTTATGGATGATGTTAAGCCAACAAGGTGTCATTTTGGGCATGAATAGCAACAAAGCCCCACCATGGATATGGAGCTTGTTTGATTCATGCATCTCTCTCACATACATTTTCATATATATATATATATATGCATGTGATCATTGAGTCATTTTCTTTTCATGGAATCCTTAATCGATCGAGATGCCACTTATATGTTTTATTGTGTTTGGTTGGGACATGAAAAGTGCTTGTCATTTGTGCCTTTGTTTTTTTGTTGTTTTCTGTTTTTTATAAATTGATTAATAGGAAATAAATTACAAGTGACATGAAAATTTTTATTAAAAGAAGTCTAACACAAAGCCACAAACTAACAACAAATAGAGAAAAGAAAAAAGAAAAAAAAAAAAAAATCTCAAACAAATACAATGAGGAAAGACTTACAAATACATAAAAAAATTTATGATCTCCTAATGAAATATTGGGATTTTTGGCTAACAAGATAGCATTTTGGTTTTTGGGTAATTTCTAGGTTATGTTTGAATCTTGGAATTGCATAGGAATATGTGGAGAAAAAATAAAAAGAAATGAAAAATATTTAACAAATTTAACTTATATTTCACTCACATTTTTTCTTTTTTCTTTTTACAAATTTATATTTAAATCTAAAAGGATAGTGTGATTTGTGGTTTCTACTAACATCTCCAATGTAGTTGTCTTATCTTATGGATCAAGAAAAGAAGATTGATTTGCATTTAATAGATTACACATAAATTACACTTTACTCGCTTTTAATTTACATTGAATTTCACTTTGGTTTCTTAGTTAACTCGTTATATTTTTTATGTTAAATTTGATAATAAAAATTATCATGTGAACCTCACATCAAGTATTCTTAAGGCAAAAATATAATATTTTTATTATTATTATTTTTCTTCTTCTGTAACTGTATTTTTTTTTTTTTTTCTATTGTACTTTCTAAAGTTATTAGGAAAGTTGGTTGAAGAAACTGCTGAGTTTTATACAAGTAAAAAATGAAAGAAAATTTGTATTTTAATAAATGCCTAATATAAGGGTTAAAAATATAAAAATTAAACAGACACCACTACAAGAAAAGTGGGTATATGATACGGAACTATTTGCGACGGCACACTTGCCGTCTCAAAAAGTCACTTTTTGCGACGGCAGAAAATGCCGTCTCAAAAAAGCAGAGTATTTGCGACAGCACCATTTGCCGTCTCAAAAAATGAGAGTATTTGCGACGGTGGTGCCGTCGCAAATACTCTGCTTTTTGGAGACGACATTTTCTGCCGTCGCAAAAAGTGGCGTTCGTGTTTTTTTTTTTAGTGAATATTTTTAAAATTTTAAATTTTTTTTTTAGATGTACCTTACTTAGATGTATCTAAAAAATAAAAAATTTATGAAAAAATATTTTTAAAAATTAAAAAATACATAAAAATACAAAAAAAATGTATTGAATTATTTTTTTTTTTTTTGTATTTTTGGTATTTAGTGAATTTTTAAAAGTTTTTTTTTACAATTTTTTTAATTTTTAGGTGTATTTATGTTAGGTGTGTCTAAAAATTAAAAAAAAATACTTAAAATATTAAAAAAATTCAGTAAAAACAATATAACACGGAAAACAAGAAAGTATAATTTTCTCAAAAGAGTTTTTGGAAAACTCTAACCTAGCATAGTGATTGTGGTTTTGAGATAGCTTCATATATATACAGTCACAAAATGGTTTGAATAAATTCAACGGTATTTTTCTGTCGCAAAAAAAAATTAAAAAAAACAATGTCGTCTTACTCTTTTGATATAACATTTCTCTTTTCATTCATTTTTTCATCTCTCTATCTCTCTGTCTCTATCTCTCTCTCTTCTCTTTATCTCTTTCACTCATCACTCTTCTTTCTATGTCTGTCTGTTTCTCTCTCTCATTTTCTTTCTGTGACTCTTGCCTGTCTCTCTTCTCTCTATCTCTCTCATCTGTTTTCTCTCTCTGTCTCTCTCGCTCATCTCTCTTATCTCTATCTCTCTCATTTCTTTTCTCTCTCGCTCTCTCTCTTATCTTTCTATCTCTCTCTCTCATTTCTCTTCTCTTTCTGTCTCTCTCTTTTTCTGTGTCTCTCTCTCGCTCATCTCTTGTTTCTCTCTCTTTTTCTATCTCTCCATCTCTTTCTCTCTCTATCTTTTTTTCTGTTTATCTCTCTCTCCCTGTCTCTCTTTCACTCATCACTCTTCTCTCTTTCTCTCTCTCTCTCTCTTTGTCTACTTGTCTATTTGTCTATTTTTTCCTCACTATGTTCGCCTTTCTCTCTCTCTCTCTCTCTCTCTCTCTCTATGTTTGCGTTGCTCACTCTCTCCCTCATGTCTTCTCTATTTACTGAGCTCCCTCTCGATTTATCGATCCACTACAAGAAAATGCACTTTTAACAACCACTTTGTCTCTCTCTCGCTCATCACTTTGTCTTTCTTTCTCTCTCTCTCTCTCTCCTTTATCTGTCTCTCACTCATCTCTCTCTTTCGCCACCCATCTCCTCTACCACCTTCACCACTACTGCAAACGTCATTCCACCACCACCATTACTTCCACTGTCGCCACTTCACCTCTACGACTACCATGACTACTACCATCGCCACCACTCCACTACCACTACCAGTACCACTACCACCACTACTACTACTACTATTACCTCTCATCCACCGTCGCTACTCCATCTCCTATACCACTACCACAACTTCATCACTAATCTTCTTCGCCATCACCACCACCACCACCACCACCACCACCACCACCTCCTCTTATCCACCACTTTCACCACTATTGTCGCTCCCTCTCCTCTACTACAAAAAATTTGTTTGGTTATGGTTTTTTAATAGAGTGTTGAATTGAGTTTTAAATTGTATGTGAAATTAAGTTTTGAAAGTTTGATGTGACATGTGAAATAAAAAAATTTGTTTGGTGATGAGTTTTCAAAACTTAATTCAACCTATAATTGATAATCAAATATACAACTCATAACTCGATATTCGTATTTTTTATCAACAGTCATAACTAAACTATTTTTAAAATACTCAAATAAAAATGTTTTTTTTTTTCAATTAATTGTTTTTAAGTAATTTTTTTGAATATTTTTTTTTCAAACAACTTCTATGTCAATTATTTTCTGTCAATTAATTTTTTTGTCAATTTATTTTTTAAGCCTGTATAAACATTAAAAATATTTAAAAAATAAAATATTAAGAATATTAAAAATATTTCGAAAATCAAAATATTAAAAATATTCCGAAAATCTAAACCAAACAAAACCTTAATTTCCCCGTCTTTCCCCCTTTTTTTTTCATTGCCTTTCAGGTTTGTAAAGCCCTAAGTTTCGGAGCCCTAAGTTTCGAAACAACACACACTCTCTCTCTCTAATTAGGGTTAGCAGAGGTAGTAGCGAGAATTCGAAGAGGTCGCGCGTGGGCTGAGTAGGTACACTTGTGCTGTCGTTAGCTAGCACGAGGAGTCTTCATCAAAACCACGAGGCTTGAAACAGGGTGCTTCGGTTCTTTTTTGGTAAGTGGGTTTTCTTTTCTCTGCTCTGTTCTTGTGACTTCTCTTACTTTTTTTTGTTTTAAAAATACCCAGTTTTAATTTTAAAAAAAAGCAATTAGCAATCAAGATACTACTAGTCTTGAATTGAATGTGATTGTGGTGGATTAGCAGATCTAACATTTTTCTGTGAATACATCCACCAGGTATTCTTTTATTTACTTTTAATTTTAGATATTGATGATGGTTTTGCTTTGATTTGTATTTTCCGATCTTTGTTATGTATGTGTAGATTTAGAAATTTATGTATGATCTACGAGTTTGATCACTAAACTCGTGTTATTTTGAAACAGATTTCCCTAATCCCAAGTTGTTTTGAATGTATTTCACATCCTGGGTTTGAGAAATAAGTTTAGGGTATAAGGTAATTTGTTCGAAAATGACATGGGTTTAGTTAATAACTCCATGATCTTCAGTGCTTCCGCTACTTTTCAGTCTTTTGTTTTTTTGAATTAATTTTGTTTTTGAATTATATATTTTTATGATCTGTTGTTTTATTTTGTCCTTTGGTGCTGACTGCTGATATAGATTAACCAAGGAAAATTCATTTACAGCATATATTTTTGCCTAACTTGATTGTTATAATGGACTATAATATCAAGTTCTATATTTAAATGGTATGCACAACTAGAGATGTACAGTGCATGATCTATCCTGTGATAATGTCGTGTTTGAAATGAGAATGAATGAGCATCACTTTGATCTCAATTATAATGAGTGATGGTCAATCTACTTTGGAACAGTTGCACAGGTATTGTTGCTTTTTTGTCCACATCAGCATGTCGGTTTATTTCGGCTATCCTTTTGGATGTCCTTGGGAGTTGGTTTTTTGTTAGTTTCTAGGTACTGTTCTAATTGTAAGGTTTGTGTTACAAGCTATGTCTTTGGTAAGGGAACAATTGGAGAATACATAAGCATCGAACGGTGGTGTTGTCACAGCTGAAGAACTTGCTCCATATCTTGATTTAGAGACTACGAAGGAAACGGTATTTTTATGCTTGATAATCATTAAAAAAAACTAGTTTGTTGTTTTGCTCTTGCATTTGCAATGCTTGTTTGTGATAATTCTAGCTGGCAATAATGTTTGATGGGATTCTTTAGACAACTGGAAATTATCTTTTTATCGGATTACAATTCAATGGATGAACCTCTGCAATAGCTTAGATTATTCAATTCTAGAACAAGGAGCTATTTATTGCTGATAAAAACATAAAAAAAGGAGCTATTTATGATTGTTGTTTTAGTTTCTCAGTCCTTTGGTCACTGATATTTTTCTCTTTTCAGTCTTTTTTTATTAACTCCTTTATTATTCAAGGAATGTCTTAACTTCTGAAGTTTGATTTCAAAGCTTTATAGTTATGCTTGCAATAAAGAACTGATCTTTCTTTTTATCCGGATTATTTTCATTATGAATGCTTTGATGTTTTTGTGTTGTGTGCATATATTGTGTTTGTCTACTTCCCACCAATTTTCTTTCTTTCTTTTGTCTTCTTCTTCTTCTTCTTCCCATTTATTTATTTATTTATTTTTTTTGTGGTAATGTAGATATATTTTTCTACATCCTTGAATAACATGCTTTCAAGAAATTAAAAATTTTCTGGCTTGTTATTTACTGCCTCCAGTTAAATTCTTATTGTGCTGACCATCCTTGTCTAAATTTCTGGTTGCTTCCAGGCTGATGACTCATACATATTACCTGTGCTCTTACGGTTTGATGGTCAGCCAGAAGTAGATGAAGAGGTGTGTTAAATTGCTGTATTTGTAAAGAACTTAATTAAGGGTTTATGTTTTTAGATAGTTTTGTTTTAAATTGTTTCAGGACGCTCTAGTCTTGCAATGAGACATACTTAAAAGTTTCAAAGATTTTGTGAAAAATGCTACAGTAGTTTGCTATTTTTCTTAAGTTGTTTATAAACATGTTGCTCTCATTTAAGGCCATGTTGTCCCTCCTCCATGTTACTTTCCATAGTCTTACATTCCCTATTCTGTTTTAATTTCTAAGCATTGTTTGACAAGTTTGCATAAATGACCAAAATGTTATTTTTTATGTAGTCCATATGAAGCTAGTTTTAAGGATGATATCTTTCTTATGAAACATCTTGTAGCTCTTCAAATCATTGGACTCTAATTCATAGTTGTAAGTTTAAAATCCTTGAGGTAGAAGAAGCTCAGGTTTTAAGGGCCCTTACCTTTTTCCCCAAAATCTCAGTTTTCATTTTCACACCCTTCTTTGCCTTTCACTGATGAAACCACTTTTTTTTTTTTTTATATTATTTTTTTTACTTTTCACTTGCAATTAATACAGGGAAATATTCTTTATCAATTTCCATCACTACAACGTACAGCTTCTCCTCAGAGGAGTGGAAGGAAGGAATATCTTTTCAGGTATCAAACTCTGAATTTATTGTTCTACATTTCAATTTTTCACATATTACCATATGTATATTTATATGTTCTTCATGTTGATCATGTTGAATTTTTTTGTAAGCTTGTCTTAAAACCTTACAGACTAGTAGATTTTCAAATCATATTTGAATTTATGGGGTTGGTGAAATCAGATCTTCGGGCATTTAACCATTTTACTGTTGCGGTATTGTTGTCCATTGCGAGAGTCCGGAAGTTCAGTGAGTGTTCAATCGGAATTTTGAAGACAACAATAACTACATCATACCGTGATTACAGTTTTTCCAAGTGAGGGTTGAAGGGTATTAAGTTCTATCTCATGTTTAAAGTTAATATAGTACAGTGGTAGTAATGTTGTATCCCAAGTTCAAATGGGTTTTTGTGGTGCTAATATGTTCCATGGAAATTAAAGCTATCCAATTTGTTGAAATATGATTTCATTGGAATTTAATTTGAAATTCCAGACTTTGTTGAGTTGAGCTGAATCAGGTTTGTGGGATTTTTAATTGAGTTCATCACGGCATGGATGGTAATCAAATGTAGTTATCTTGTGGGAGAAGACGGGACTCGAATCGGGTTCCCGGTTTGGGAGTTAAAGCCGGATTTCACTTTAGGCAAACTACTTCCTTAAGAAACTTGAATTCGAGGCGTTAACGCCCCAAAATCACCAAACGGCGTCGGTTTAGCACGAAACTTGGCACACACGACCGCCTAGGCACGAGAGACTTGTGGGAGAAGACGGGGCTCGAATCGGGTTCCCGGTTTGGGAGTTAGAGCCGGATTTCACTTTAGGCAAACTAATTCATTAAGAAACTTGAATTCGAGGCGTTAACGCCCCAAAATCACCAAACCGCGTCGGTTTAGCACGAAACTTGGCACACACGACCTCCTAGGCACGAGAGACTTGTGGGAGAAGACGGGGCTCGAATCGGGTTCCCGGTTTGGGAGTTAGAGCCGGATTTCACTTTAAGCAAATTAGTTCTTTAAGAAACTTGAATTCGAGGTGTTAACGCCCCAAAATCACCAAACGGCGTCGGTTTAGCACGAAACTTGGCACACACGACCGCCTAGGCACGAGAGACTTGTGGGAGAAGACGGGGCTCGAATCGGGTTCCCGGTTTGGGAGTTAGAGCCGGATTTCACTTTAGGCAAACTAGTTCCTTAAGAAACTTGAATTCGAGGCGTTAACGCCCCAAAATCACCAAACCGCGTTGGTTTAGCACGAAACTTGGCACACACGACCTCCTAGGCACGAGAGACTTGTGGGAGAAGACAGGGCTCGAATCGGGTTCTCGGTTTGAGAGTTACAGCCGGATTTCACTTTAAACAAACTACTTCCTTAAGAAACTTGAATTCGAGGTGTTAACGCCCCAAAATCACCAAACGGCGTCGGTTTAGCACGAAACTTGGCACACACGACCGCCTAGACACGAGAGACTTGTGGGAGAAGACGGGGCTCGAATCGGGTTCCCGGTTTGGGAGTTAGAGCCGGATTTCACTTTAGGCAAACTAGTTCCTTAAGAAACTTGAATTCGAGGCGTTAACGCCCCAAAATCACCAAACGGCGTCGGTTTAGCACGAAACTTGGCACACACGACCGCCTAGGCACGAGAGACTTGTAGGAGAAGACGGGGCTCGAATCGGGTTCCCGGTTTAGGAGTTAGAGTCGGATTTCGGTCCAGTCAAAATTATTTACTAAACTTTCTTTCTAATTATATAGTACTCAATTTTTTTTTATATTTTTCTGTAATTAAAATATTAACACCATTATATGGTTTTTAATTATTTTTATCTTGTTTTTTTCAGATATTTCCTGAGTAGCAGTTAGCTTCTTGTGGAATGCGGGCGTATAAAGATTATGACCAAGTTTTGTTTTTGTAACCCACGAAAGAATCAAGACGAAAACTTTTGGTTTTGATTTTGATTTATGTTATTTAAATTTGTGAACAACATTATGTATGTATTATGCGACGTTATGTAGTGGCATAATTTTTATTGTTATGAATTTTTATTTATGTATTGTTATGAATGGAACAACATTATGAATTTTCATTATTTGTCAACTTTTGTTTATGTATGTATTTATATTATGATGTAATTTTTTGATTTTTTTATAGTTATTTTTCATTTAATATAGGTTATTTTAATTTTTTTAATAATTTCCCAACAGGTTTTTTTTTTTTTTTTTTTTGAGACGGCATAACAATCCGTCGCAAAAAATAGTAAGAGGCTTTTGCGACGGCACCCATACCGTCGCAAAAGCTATGGAATGTAATTGAAAAATAAATCTTTAGCGACAGTTCAGGTTGCCGTCGCCAATAGTTATAAGCTACGACACTTTTAGCGACGGTATTGTTGCCGTCTCAAAAAACCCATTTTAGCGACGGACATGCTTTACCGTCGTAAAAACTCATATTTTCTTCCATTATTGGCGACAGAAAAAGCGCCGTCGCGAAAAAGGAACCTTACCGTCGCAAAAAACAATGGCGACGGCACTTACCGTCGCTAAAGCTCTTTTGCAACCCCCTTTGTCGCGACCCTCTCTTGCCGTCGCAAAAAGCTAAATTACCGTCGCAAAAAGTATTAGCGACGGCGGCCGGGGCATTTGCGACGGCGTTTTGCCGTCACAAAAAACAGTTTTTTTTGTAGTGCACAATCCTTCTATATAAGATCAGTTCTACACTATGTTGGATTACAATATATTTTTAGGGTGTGTTTGATTGGAGGGATAAGGGGGAGATTATTTATTGTGCGGATTGTAATATGGGGGAAGCATTCAATTCGGCATTTGTTTTTTTTTTAGTCTGCTGGACATGAAGTCCGGGCAGACTCTTTATCCCCTATATGGGGGACTATTGTATCCTAGGGGGGGTGGGACAATTTTCGGGGGACTATCCACTGTTGGGATTAGGTGGTGAAATGACCATTTTGACCATTTATTATTTAATTATGTATTATATTTAGTAAAATTCAATAAAATTTAAATGCCTCAATTTAAAAATAAAATAATTTTACTTAACTTTTTATTGATGTTTTATTTATTTAATTTTTATAGATATTTTATTGATGTTTTATTTAAAAATTTTCTTTATGTTTTATTTAATTTTATTATTTAAATTTTAATAGATGTTTTATTTAATTTCATTGTTTGATTATTATTATTTTTTAAAATAAATTTATTAAACATTTTAATTAAAAAAATAACATATATTTTTATTGATATTTTATTTATTTAATTTTTAAAAATAAATTTATTTAATTGTGTAAAAAATAAAATAAAATAAAATTTTATAACTAAAAATAATTAAAATATTAAAGATATGTTTAATATTGCTATTACTTAGTAAACAATTGAAAAAGGGTAAAATAGTTTTTTGTTCATTTATCCTATCCAGTCCGTCCAACCAAACATTGGATTCACTAAAAATAGTCATTTTCAGACATCTAATCCCATGAAAAAATAAACACGGGATACACATCCAATCCAATCAAATAGTTCGAGAGATTCACAGTTCCAGGATTCAAATCCATCGGACTGGATAACAGGGGATTAGAATCCATCGGACTTGAATTCTGGGACTGTGAATCCTTCGGTGTATTTGGTTGGATTTGATGTGTATCCCATGTTTTTTTTCATGGGATTAGATGTCTAGAAAGGATTATTTTTAGTGAATCCAATGCTTAGTTGGACGGACTGGATAAGATAAATGAATAAAAAACTATTTTACCCTTTTTCAATTGTTTACTAATTAATAGCAATATTAAACATATCTTTAATATTTTAATTATTTTTAGCTAGATTAAATATATTTTATTTTATTTTATTTTTTACACAATTAAATATATTTATTTTTAAAAAATTAAATAAATAAAATATCAATAAGAATATATGTTTTTTTCTTAATTAAAATTTTAAATAAATTTATTTTTAAAAATAATAATAATTAAACAATGAAATTAAATAAAACATCTATTAAAATTTAAATAATGAAATTAAATAAAATATAAACAAAATTTTAAAATAAAACATCAATAAAATATCTATAAAAAAAATATTTAAAAAAATTAAATAAATAAAACATCAATAAAAAGTTAAACAAAATTATTTTATTTTTATATTGAGACATTTAAATTTTATTGAATTTTACTAAATATAATACATAATCAAATAGTAGATGGTCAAAATAGTCATTTCACATTCTAATCCCAACACTAAATAGTCCAATAAAAACCCCAGGATAGTATAATCCTCCATATGGGGAATAAGAAGTCCGGCCGGACTCCATGTCCGGTGGACTAAAAAAAAAAAAAAAACACTAGATAAAAAACTTCTCCTGAATTATAATTCCAACAGTAAATAGTTCCCCTCATCCCCCAATCAAACACACCCTTATACCTATGGACTGGGCCTAGGGCTCGTGGGCTTTGTAAACTGACCATTTTTTTCTTTTTTTCTTCTTTGACTTAATTTTTGTAGATAGTGAAATTTTTTAAAAATTATGCAAAAATAATTTAGATAGTGTTTGGAAATATGATTTGAGAATAAAGTCGTATTTTAAGTTTGTGTATTTTAAAATTACGATTTAAGTGTAGAAAATTTATTTAGTTATGAGTTTGAAAAGAGTTTTGAATTGAGTGAGGAATTTTTGATGTAACATATGATATTTGATACAAAAAATTATAACTCATAACCAAGCATACAACTCAAAAAACTATTAAAAGCTTATAATTTTTTTAAAAAAATTCTGAAAATATTGTTTTATTAAAAAAAAAAAAATTACCCTGTTCTGGTTGACCGATCGGACGACTTGCCAGACGACCGATTAAGTCAAATTTCAAGAAAAAAAAATTCACCTGACACAAAAAAAAATTTATTGTAAAAATATAATTTGAAAGATATCCAAACATGACATTGGAATGTAATGGCAGAATTAGACTTTGAAAATCTATCCAAACACTGGTTAGTTCCTCAGCCCGTGTAGACTAGCCAATTGTAAAATATTCTGACTTTTAAAAAAATAATAATAAAATACACTAAAGATAAAAATAAATCAAAATTTATTAAAAGCCCTTGTAAAAATTAGCTCGTTTTTATCTTTACTAAACTTCATCAAAAACTTTAAGATTTATAGTCAAAACGGACCAAAAAGTAAACTTTATTTAAAAAAAATAAAAAAATTTGAAGTCGCCTAATCTAAACCACCTAAAAAGTAACTACTTTGATTCACAAATTTTATTAGAACATCTCCAACAGTTCAGTATTTTTTTCACCAAATTTGAGTGAAAAATAACTCATTTTTTCAATCTGATATCAGTTACTCCAACGGTGTATCAAAAAGAAGAATCATCCCGTGAGTCAACCGGTTGGTCGACCGGTAAGGCAAATTTTTTTTTTTTTTTTTTTATAAACCTTTTTGAACCGTTTGAACCTATCAATTTTCGAACCATTTGCATGAGCTGGTCGACCGGTTGGTCAACTGGGTGGTCGACCACCATGTATAAAATTTTGACAAATTTCTGCTTTAACGGCTATGCACAGTGCATTGGTGAAAGGAGCAACCTGTTCTCACGTTGATGAATTATTTGCTGAATTCTCATTTTGATACTTGTTTGCTGAAACCATTGGAGCACCAAAAAGCGACTTTTTCACCAAAATTTAAATCTGATGCCAAGTTTGATGAAGCTTTGGAGATGTTCTTAAAAGAAAATCAGTAAAGACAAAAATAAATCTAAAAACAACACAATTTATAAGCTGAAACTAAAGAAGTTATCACTCAACATGAGCAAGACACAGAGATGGTCAGCACTAATGTCTATCTAAAACAATGAAAAACAAACAAAACAAACGAGGGGCCAATGACAAACAAAAACAAAATGAAAATGATTCAATATAACTGTGTAGTTTCTGAAAGATTAGCTGAGTTCTTCATGCTGATTGAAATTAAGTTATGCCAATGCTTTGAAGCAAAGTTTAAATGTGTTTAAGGCTCAACTCAACAACTTCTGGAGATGCAATTTATCAAGAACACAAGGTTGATACATAGCAGAGCCCTCCATAAATTTCTAAAAATGCAGTTTCTTCCTCTCACTGATCTTTCCGAGCTTTAGATCTTGAAGGTCGTGCCGGTTTAATGATATAACCAAGAAGGATAGAGATTATAGGAACAATGGTTCCAATGTAATACACGCTCCCGTATGCAACAAGTGTTTCGCACAGGCTTAATACCTGTGAAATACAAGCAAAAACAGTAAACGAAGTGATATGTTGTTCAAGCTTTGGCTTGAAATCTTAAAAAGCTTCAAAACGTGTTTAAGATTAGCTTGTTTACATAACGACCAATTTTGAACAAGGTTTTAATGGCCCGAACACGAGTCAAGCTCAAGTAGCTTGGTTTTGTATAATACATATATGTTTATTGAGTAAAGTAGTAAGTCGTTGAAACTTCACTCGAAAACTTTAACAAACTTTAAAATATATTCATGAACGAGCTTTTAATGAGCCAAACATGAGTTGAGCTCGAGTAGTTTGGTTCGTTTTGCAGCCCTAAACGTCTGTTTTAGCAAGATTTTAGGAAGAGAGAAGGAAACAAAAGAAAATGATGGTACCATGAAACCAACACATGAGTAGTTCAACACCAGAACCGTGTATGCAAGGTTCAAAAGTACTAATAGTTGCTTCAGTGGAGCCATATTGGGAGGAATAGCTTGTTGCCATCTATAAATAGCTGTTCATAGACCAACAAAAAATTAAGGCAATCAAAGAAAAGTTTAACCATCTGAATAAAGCACTATCAGACAAAGAACAAGTCTAAGAACACAGAAACAGGTCTTCGTACATGGACAGGTAAAAAAATTTAAAAGTGTGCCCAATCTTATAAATCTTGACCAGTCATGTATTTTGTGACTGGCCTCTGTGTTCGTAGCAGAACTATTAGACAAGAGAAGCCTGATTCTTACCTCTTGAACCAGCAATCATCAATGCCGACTGCACAAAGAATATGATGTATCCGGGATATAAACCCTGTAGCATGATGAAACCATTTGAACAAGAAGTCAAGTCGTTAGAGAACTAAACTTTAAAATAATAATAACAATAAATAAATAAATAAGAAAATATTCAAATGCCCAAATGTATAACCAAGATGAAATAAATATTAACAGAGGGAAGATTCTAAAAAAGCAGTGCTTAGTGAATCATGTCAAAATAATGATGGATACAATTGCTATAGAACTTTTTCTCTTTAATTTTGTTTTTTTAACGGAGTACAAAACACAAATACTCATGTCCAAGTCAAAACCTTCAACCTGTTTTCGAGGGTACAGGAGATACAACTCTAGCTAGCCATATGCCCACCAACCGAGGTATAAAGCAACTAAAAAATATTAATTCATTAATGGATAAGTGAAGCATTCACTGAATAGCATAAACTAAAGTATTTACTCACATGCCAAACAGCGCTGACGGTCTGGGTAGCCAGCAACTGAAAGAAACCAGGTTTCTTTCCCTTCTGAATGAGCCTATCATAAACATCTGGAATAACAGCAATATATTATACAACAGATATATACGTAACGTTAAACTAGGAAAACAGAATTATTAGATAAAGCATGCAATTTATCACTTTAAACCGTCATATCATGATTTCCGGTGGCACTAATGCTCTGACAGGTCTATTGTGTCAACATGTTTAATGCAACACCCTTGGATGTTCAACCCAATCCCACCCACTTTACCAAATCAAGCGCAATATTAGGGAACAAGAAAAAACATGTATCAATCTCAATCCACCCTCCAATCCGCCAAACAAAGACGTCTCAGAGTCTTCTATCCTTTTCATCTTTCAGGGGTATTCTTAATGTCACACTAACCAGTGAACAAAAAAAGTTCAAAAAACGAAATTGTGTTCTTTATTTATCATACATCACAAATGGAAGTTGGTTAAGGCCAATATTTTGCTATATCAAACGAGTATGGAATACATGAGAATAATTTTTCATAAATGAACAATAAAAATGAAGAGTTCATGGGTAGTCAGGGTTTAAAGGTGGAAATGAATTGAATCATGATCCAATCAGACCAAGTAATGTTATATCTATAACAAGGTCAAGTAGAGGTAATGAGAATACTAATAATTTTATTAAAGCAATAAAAATGGTGAAACAAATTATGGTTCTTTTTCTCCAATCAGGTCAAACTCAGCAGTACCTTGATTGTGGTCAAAGCCATACACACAAATTAAATAAATAAAACTATGGATTTTCTTTCTGTGCATATGGAAATTCAAATTTTCTAGTAACAAATATTGATGCACTAGTGAGATAGGAAATGAAAGCAGAGAGGGAGAGAATAGAAAGGTAGGGGTGACCCTTAGAAACAATGAAAACTTACAATGACGTAGCCAGGTGCTGACTTGTATGTTCCACGCAAGTGGTAACTGAGCTGCAGTCTTTGCCAACTCAACATGCAAAATATCAACATTCTTTGCACGGTCCCATCGTGGTTTTGGCGGAGAAGAATCAGTCCAACCACTGAAACCCAGGCCAGAAATAATGATAGCAGCTTCTGAAATTGACCAGATGAAATAGTATTTCCAACGTGCTGTAAAGCCAGACATGTACTGGTAACCCAACCGTTTCCAGAAACCCCATTCATGGTATACAGGTTCTGTAAACCGGGACAATGGAAATTGTGGTGACAAGTACAAGTACAACCCCAAACAAGTAGCAGCTTGGAGAATAGCTCTGACAGTAACCCCAAAAGGTGATGGTGACCGTCCTTTCTCAGAAGGTGCCCAAATCTAAGAAAGATAATAATCAAAGCTGAGCACTAGTTAATCTTGCCAGGACAGAGGTACACAACACACAGAAGAATTCTAGAAACTTACCCCCTTCCTTTCTGTACACTCAAGATAATCCTTCATTTCATAAACAGGTCCAGCAAAGTGACTTCCACAGAAGAGGCAATAACCAATGTATTCAATTAACGAGGGCAACTTAAGCAACCGATTTTTCTTTTGTGGCTCACGCAAGTCTTCCTCTTTCAGTAACCCATCATTGTAATTCATAGCACATGAAATGACTTTCAGTACTAACACCATTAAGGCACCTATATGAAAATTGATGTCACAAAGTTATTAGGTAAATTTGGCACAGCAACCACAAAGGAAACAGAGAGAAAAGGCAAAATCAAAAGTTTATGTCAAAAACAAGTTTTTTAGTTCATTAAACAGTTGGGTGACGGAAAGGGTCAACCACTTGAGGGATAATCTTCAGAATTATGTTGATACTTCAGAGTTTTGAAGCAACACATAGGTATTATTTTGTATGCATGATGCATCCTATGTACATGTGTGGGTGATATCTCCTTTGGCATCTTCTTTTTCTCTAATCGCTTTACTTTAACAAGAAAATAAAATGAAAACATAACAAATAAACATTCTATGGAATAGTTATACGGTGATATAGCTCTTTGGTCCACATGGAGAAGACTCTATGCAAGATGGATGTTTTGGCAATAAAACAAACTGCAATAGAGATTTTAGAAAGTTACACAAATGCTCAAAGTGGCACATGCACACCTTGTTAGACTTTCGCCATAAATAATCTTTTATGGAGTTACGGACACCAAAGTAGATTAGAATGTCCAACAAGGATACAATGTATTCAACATAGTGTCCTGAACAACATGAGTTGCAGCATGGCCTATGGGTAATAGGGCGCAAAATATCCAACATGGCAAAGAAAAAGTAATACTTGAGCGATATACCTGTTAGTGGTTATTGGGTAATTTGTATCCTGAAGTTTCGGGATTCCATCTAAAGTCAACAAGTATTCATGGATGACAATTAACCAGTTAAAAGGCTATTAATTTCTCAATCACCTTGTGTTCTTCAAAGATTCATAGCAATCTTGGATGGTGTTAAGAATGTCTTCCATAGTTTACAAACAAGCAAACAAGAATGTTATTAGGCAAGATGAAGATATTAATAACACCATGCTCTCAACTGTCTGCCCATATTTCAGTCTCTCCACTAAATCGATCTGACAAACATCATCTCAAATAGAATGACCCAAAGCTATAACCGTCACTGAGTATAGTAAATCAACAAAACAATAAATAAATAAAATAAAACAACCACACAGTTCTACATGTGAGGGATCTAGCATAGCTTAAAAAGTTGGAACACTGGCAAAAATGTGCTTTTTAAGTTTTTCCTTTATCCCATAATATTAAATTCATTAAGGAACAAGATCTCAAAAGTTGGTCAACCAGGATAATCTACAAAAAATCTAGAGATTCAATTAACATCTAGAAAGATGGAAAATAAGCCACGTAGAAAGTCTAAGAAGGTACTTACCAGTAGCATCAATACCTCCTTCCTTCCAAGCATCCCCACTCATGTAGTATACATGGCTACACATACAAACAGTCAAGATTTTTTATTATCTTCAATTAAAATTGATGGTCTTCAAGAAGTTCATATCTGTATATATAAAATAGAGATTCTCAAATAGTCTTTAGCAAATGACAAAGAAAGTAATCAACCTATGAGAAAACATGTATACGGACATTAAACAAAAGCCCTATGATTGCATATTGTTCATTGAAAAAAGAGTACAAACAACAAGTTATGAGAGATGCAGCAGGTAGACAACCTTCCCCCCACTTTTTTGTGGAGAGCCTAATTTCTGTGACTCAAACATGTCTTCACCTATCTATGCCAACAACTATGCCATTATTTAATTGACAAGGTTATAATATTATTCAAAACTTGGATCTCTAGTTTCATACAGATGAGAATACAATTAACATAAAGAACAAGACATATGGACTTCTTCCATGATTATATTCTTCAGGAATCCATGTAAGAAGATTTACCAGTAACTTTGTTTCCTTATTTTAATTTGTTTACCCATTTTTAAGGTTCCAAGAAGGATTTGCGGAAGAAAGATGCAGCAACTGGGGATTTTGGGACTGAGGTTTTGCACCCAACTCAACTATTTAGTTTAAGTTATGATTTGGTGGGTGTTATTATTAACCTTTTTCTTTCGCATTAAGAAGTTTAAGTTATGATTTGGTGGGTGTTATTATTAACCATTTTCTTTCACACTAAGAAGTTCCACTGACCTAATATATTCATTGGTTTTCTTTCAACAGAACTAGCTTTTCCAATAATGACTTATGACCAAAGACCTCATACAATAACTATTAGAGCTTTCCTATAGTTGGGCCTATGTATATTTCCTCGCTAAGACAAGGAATCAGACTTCTGAGTGGTATGCACTACGCTGAGCAAAGCCCATTCTTCAAATTATAGAAAATGACAATGACACTCAGTTTAATCAAATTTCAGAAAATATGAATGAGAAAAAAAGGCAAGAACTTCCATAGCTCGGCTTAGTTCCTGAGATAACTGAGACATATATCAAGTTTTCAAATCCCAACATAAACAGAATCACTAGCATCCATTAAGCCAGTAATTGAAGAGTAATGATATATTGACTAACAAACCTAACAAGCTTTTCTTACTCACTAATGTGGCATTCATCATATTATTATAGTGGATCTTGTTTCAAGAACCAAATAGTGTAAAATTTGCTATACAAATTTGTTAATTTGTAATTTGTATAGAATTTTCCATAATTTAATTGTGATCCACTTATGAATGAAATCTGCTGTTTACTCAGAACCCAAACACCAAAATGCTTAAAGTTCCCAATTTTTTACCACGCCCCTTTCCTTACACTCAACAATCAAACAGACGAAAACACACAATAATTTGATTGTGATCAAACTTATGAATAATCTACTGTTTTACTCAGAACCCAAACACCAAAATGTTTAAAATTCCCAATTTTCGACCACTTTTCTTTCCCTTTCATCGTGATCAACTTGTGAATAATCTACTGTTTACTCAGCACCCAAACACCAAAATGTTCAAAATTCCCAATTTTTTCACCACTTCCCTTTTCCTCATTTTTCTCAGCAATCAAACAGACCAAAACACACAACAATTTGATTGTGATCAACTTATGAATGAAATTTACTGTTTACTCAGCACCCACCCAAACACCAAAATGCTTAAAATTCCCAAATTTTCACCACTTCCCTTTTCTTACTTTTTCTCAGGAACCAACCAGACCAAAACACACAACAATTTGCTCACAAAAATAGTAATAAATCAACAAAGCAATTACAGATCAAAAAATCGAAAGATCAAGTAACGTACCAGCCAATGAGGTAAGCGAATCCCAAGAAGAAAGTGATGATGCCACATCGAGGACGATAGAGGACCATGGCAGCGTAGCCGAGGAGCATGGGGACGATGAAGTGGAGGTTGGAGGAGATGCCGAATGAGAGGTAAGAGAGAACGATGCCGGACACGGCGGCGAAGAGGTGTTTGACGGCGGCGGGGCCGGGGATGTGGCGCCAGACGAAGCTGACCGGTAGGGTTGCCAAGAAGCACATCAGGAACCGGAGCACCGGCACCGAGACGCCGATCGCCGACGCCATGGCTCCCATCTCCAGCCCCATAGTCGCGGTGGATCGGCTTGAGTCGGGTTCTCGGGTTTGGGTTGGAGTTGGGTACGGGTATGAATCGATTTGTTTCTGTTTTGCCTCTGTATTTGTATGAGAAATCAATGAGGTTTAATTCGGATTAGTTTGAAGATCCGACGGAGAATCACATGCGAGTCGTGTGTATGGACATTGCGTGTGTGTATATATATATACAAGTATATAGGAAAATTTATTGATTGTCCTGGGTTATTGGTCGCGTGCATTGTGCCGTCCAACGGCATTGTGATTTGTTAAAAAAAAAAAAAAAAATTGTTAAGCAATTAAGAAATATCAAAGGTATGTTAAGTTATAATTGATAAAAAAAATATAATTACCTGATGTTTCTATATTAAGGTGTTCATTACAAATCTCTATGCCCCGTTTATTTTGAGATTAAGGCCAAGTTTGGGAAGTTTAGAATAAGTGCACTTTTTGACTTTTTTTGTATTATGTGTAGAAAAAGTAGAGAGGAGATGTTGATTGATGTGGCCCAGAAAAGATAAAAAGATGAAATAAGTGCACTTATATTGGGTACCCAAACAAGGCCTAAGGGTTGATTTGGAATGTTCTAAAAAAGTACACTTTTTGACTTATTGGTTTATATGGGTTGAGTTTGGGTTGGGTTTGATGTGATGTGTTAGAGAGGTGATGTGATTTAAATAAGATGATGTGACTTAAATAGGATAGTGACTTTTTGACTTTTTGTATTATTTAGGTTATGCCAAACAAGTTTGGGAAGTTTAGAATAAGTACACTTTTTGACTTTTCTTGTATTATGTGTAGAAAAAGTAGAGAGGAGATGTTGATTGATGTGACCCAAAAAAGATAAAAAGATGAAATAAGTGCACTTATATTGGGTACCCAAACAAGGCCTTAGCCTAAATAAATGAGAGGGGATTGGATGGAGGTGAGGTTATTTAGTATTATGTTTGTTTGTAGAATTGGGGAGGGAATTAGGATGGAGGAGGTGATATAGATGGATGTTGGAAGGGGGACTGAGATGGAGGAGGTGGAGATGGTATTAGAAAAATAGTGAGGAGATTAGAAATTTTTTTATTTTTTTTATATTGGGAATTTTTTTAAAAATATTAATGCTTAATTTTTTATATTTTTTTATTTGTTTTATTATTTTATATAAAAATAATTTAACAATTACCATCAAAACAAACACAATTTTACTTAGTCCTCTCACTAACAATCCCCTCACTATTAATCCCCTCACTATGGCCTCATTTGGGAAGTGGCTATTTTAGAGGCTTTTTTGACTTTTTGGCTATTTTAGTAGGCTATTTTAGTTTTTGTGCTTGGGAAGATGAGATGGATTTTTATTTGAGTTGTTGTATTGAAAAATGTGTTGAAATGATATTTGAAGTTAAAATGACAAATTTGTCCCTAAGATTATAATTTTTTAAATTGATATGAAGGGGTGAAATTGTAATTTTCCAATTGATTTAACAATCTATCAACTGACAGTGGAGGCATAGCCTGCACTGTCCGGGGCTACAGCCTTTTTTTTTTTTTTTTTTTTTTTTGAAAAACTTTGAACAATTTTGCTTTTGGGCTTATTTTTCATTTTAGGCTATAATAGCCTCAACCCACTATTCCCAAACAGCGCCTATAAATCCCCTCCATTTTACCTCTGAAAACAAACGAGACCTATATCCTTTGTATTCTTCAATTATTTAAAATAAAATCGTGAACACTATTTTCCTTGCCATTCAAAATATACCTAAGCCACTATGGGTGAATTTAGTTTGATTTTTAGAGATAAATTTTTGAAAAAAAGATATTGGAGAAAGAATTTAGAAATTTTTTTTGTTTATTTAGTTGTATATTTTGAAAATAATATTGGATTATGAGAGTTTAGGATAATTTGATATTTTGTTGTAATTGAGTAAATGTGTATGAAAAAAAAAAGTGATTGAAAATGAGAAAAGAAAGAGAAAAAAATAATTAATTGATGCGTAGAAGTGAAAAAATAATTTTAATTTTTTTTTTAAAATTACAAAACTAAGCAAAATATTAAAAAAAAAAATTCTAAAATTTATTTCTTAAAAACGAACCAAACAAGACCTACGTGACTGTGTCCCGACCAACCAATAACTTCTCCGTATATAATGCCGGTGTTTTGCAGCTTGTGATGGGAAAGGACAGTTGAGCTCACGGACCACAGTTTTTTAAGGATTGTTTTAGGTAAATTACAAATAACTTTTTAGATTTTTCAAAAATATGAATTATTTGATGATTTAAAAAAATATAAATTATAAATATACTTTTTGAAATTTGTTTAAAATATAAATTATTTCTTGTACTTTAAAAAATTATAAATACCTTCTCGTTAATATTTTTTATTTAACAGAATTAACTAAAAAAATAAAATTTATAATTGTTCTCCTATATAATAATAAAATTACTTAAATTATTAATTGAAACATATTTCTAACATCATTAAAAATTGTTAAATAACTTGATGATTTATTAATAAAATGAGTGATTTGTTATGAAATTAGAAATCTCAGAGGGTGAAATGTAATTTTCAAAATCACAAGAGGCGATCCGTATTTTAATAAAACCTCAGGAGTTGTATTTGTAATTTACTCTTTAAAAAATTATAAATATTTATTTATTATAATTTTTTGTTTAACAGAATTAATTTAAAAAATAAAAAATTTAACTTCTATTTTATAAAATTATCTAAATTATTAATTAAAATGTATTTATAAAATTATTAATTGACTTTATAATTTAATAATAAAATTGATCATTTGTTATGAAAGTAAAAATTTTAAGAGTAAGATGTAATTTATAAAATTATAAGAGACAAATCATATTTTAAATAAACTCTAAAGATGTATTTGTAATTTTTTTTTTTTTTCTTTAAACTAAGGAATATGCTCAAGTAGCTTAAAACATCTTAAATTTATCTTCAAGTTTGTGCATCTTTAATGAGAATTATTGCGCATGTATTTAACTTATTTTTTATTCCAAATATGAGATATTTCAAAATAGAATTACCACGTTTTAAACTTATTTTTGAATATCAAATAATTTTATGAAATTGTGTATTAAAAATATGACTTTAGAATTAAAGTCTTGTTAATTAACTATAAAAAAAAAATATTAAAAGTGTTTTTCAGCTTTGAAGTTGTGTGAGGATAAAATTAGAAACTTATGTTAAGAGTACAATTGTAATAATATATATATATATATAAGGAGTGGAGTAAAAATAAAAAAATAAAATTTTATTCATATATAAAATTCATACAAAATACTAGACGAAAATATGTGACAATGTCATTATTATAAATTATAAATAAATTTATTTTAAATAATATTTTATTTTAAAGTGAAAGATTCACAGCCAGTCATATTATTATATATGAATTTATATATATATATATAACATTATTGAAGAAAAAAAAATGAAAACAATTACCAGCAATATATTTTTTATAATTCTTGCTATAATTAAGGTCCCACTTTTTGTAAATATTTACCGCATTTGAAAAATAAATAAATAAATAAATTTCCCTCTACTATAAATTCCATGACGAAACGTTGGATATGAAAACACTTGCATGAATTTTCGGGTCCATTGGTTTTCGGTCAGCCAACTTTCTAGGTAGATATTACAACCAATCATTTATGTGCCTCTCAATCACTTATGCCGTTCACTTGTAGAGGTTCGATTTAAAACAAAATTGTTTCGTATAGCTCAAAAAATACATTTTTCTCTATCTTCTCTATCTCTTTGCATTGCTATCCTTTCCTCGTCTCTCTTCTACTGTCTATACGCGATACAAAAAAACACTCTCATGTTTTTATTGGCTATCTCAGCTTTGAGTTCACTGCAGCCTCAGTTGGAACCCTCTTACTTCATGTTGAGGATAAAAACAAAGCTTGAATGGCTCTCCTCTGCCATTCAAGGTGAATCCAGGTGATTACTAGGAATCTTATATATGATATGTATTGCAAGACACTGAAGTTAATAAGATGAATATATTCAGCTTGTTTGGTTCCAGTTTTTATAAAATTTTACCTTTTTATTTTTCGTATTTTAATGTTTTCAATGAATTTTTTTAATATTTTAAGCTTTTTTTTTTAAATTTTTGGATACACCTAACATAAATACACTTAAAAAGTATAATATTTGTGAAAAAAATCTTTGAAAAATATAATAAATACCAAAAAATACAAAAATTCAGTATATTTTCATATTTTTGTGTATTTATTAATTTTTTAAAATATTTTTCGCAAATATTTTATTATTTTAGATACATCTAAGTAAGGTGCATCTAAAAAAGTAAAAAAAATTACTTAAAATTTTAAAAATATTCACTAAAAATAAAAAACTCAATTTTCAGAAAACTGAATTGAGAAAACTGAAATTAAATACACTAATTAATATTACACACAATCTTAATTTGCAGTGTGAGGACATGAAATTTTTTTTTCTGTTTGATTGCAGTATAATTTAATTAATCAAATGTCCAGGTTTAACTTTTCCTTTGTATGCTATTTTCCAGTGATATAATTTCATGTGTAGTCTACTTCTTTTCTACTATTCTTTACCCGGGACACTTGTTCTATTCAAACAAGGGAAAAAATGTTGGAACAATCTTCTGTGTAAATCAAATAAATTGAAATAATTCAAACAAAATAAAATAAAACATACATAATTTATTTTGTTGAACCGAATCAATAATTAAAGACCAAGTCGAGTGTGTGACACTCTGTCCTTAAGACAGATTTGTCCCGCTCCGGTGCTTACGGTTATGTGGCATCTATCTCCCAGGATACAATGATCTTCACAAATTTGTAGTAACACTTCAAACAAATTTGTTCGGCGAATTAGAACCTTGTGTTCTATAACTCTCTGAAATTTATTCTAAATCTAATATGAACAATAAAGGACGCAAGAGAGCAAAATAAAGGCAAGGAAAATGAATTTTCGGAAAAAAATCAAAATTGGAATGGTGCTGCCTTTATATAGGCTTTGTTGGCACATATTCAATTTGAATAGAAAAGGTATGAAGAAGGGACATAACCCTTCCTTTAAAATAAAGAGACACCATGAAAGGTTTGCACCCTTTCATTCAAATGGACGTTTGACACTTCCTTTAAAATAAAAAGACACCATAAAAGGTTACACCATTTCATTCAAAATGGAGTCTATTTCAATTCACAACTACCTCTTTATAAATTTTCCAACAATCCCCCACATGAATGAAATTGACAGAGAAAAAATGCAACAACATGATGTAAATACAGAGAGTATAGAAATTGAAAATATTCTGCAAATGATAGATAACTTTTGGCTTTGAACCTTCCCTTGTGAGACACTATCGGATTTACTAGCTAACCAGTAAACATGATGTCTTGAACTGTTCAGTCGTTTGTGTAAACCAAGACAATAGAACTCACACAGTATATCTCCAGACACAGTTTAGTTCTCACTATTGTGTTCATTTTGACCCTGAACAACCTGGTCTTTCATGAGTGCTCTAGAGAATTGTAGCCCTTCACAAATCTCATAGAACTAGCCCAGTTCACACTCACATAGGTGATTCTTATGAAGAGTATCATGTCATACTCCACTAGATATACCTAGATATAAGAATCATTAAAAGTATTACTTAACCTAAAACTCTGCAGTCATCACTATTTTATCATAGAAATGGGTAGGAGTTTAACTCCCCAGTGATCCTTCTGAGTCATACACAACTCGGTTGTCCCTTTGAACCTAAATCTTGGGATCTCCAATCAACTAGGTTGGGTTGCTGTTGTGGTAACTCTTATTTAATAGGCTTTAGTCCCATTCCCCTCGATGAATTCTCAACTAACTCTCTTGCTAACCCTTTAGTTAGTGGATCCGCTATGTTGTCTTTAGACTTTACAAAATCAATGGAAATAATTCCATTATAGAGTAATTGTCTTACAGTATTATGTCGACGACGAATATGTCGAGACTTACCGTTATATATATGACTCTGTACTCTACTTATTGCAGATTGACTATCGCAATGTATGCATATAGCAGGCACCGGTTTTGGCCATATTGGAATATCTTCAAGGAAGTGGCGAAGCTATTCTGTTTCTTTCCCTACTTTGTCTAAAGTTATGAATTCTGATTTCATAGTAGACCTAGCAATACAAGTCTGTTTGGAAGATTTCCAAGATACAGCCGCACCACCAAGAGTAAAGACATACCCACTGATGGACTTCGAGTGTCTAGTATCCGATATCCAATTTGCATCACAGTATCCTTCAAGTACTGCTGGATATCTAGTATAATTAAGCCCAATGTTACGAGTAAATTGAAGATATCTTAGAACCCTTATAATTGCTTTCCAGTGTTTTACTCCCGGGTTACTCGTATATCTACTTAATTTACTTACTGCATAAGCTATATCTGGGCGAGTGCAGTTCATCAAGTGCATTAAGCTTTCAATAATTTAGGTATACTCTAATTGAGAAATACTTTCCTGTACATTCTTAGATAGAAACAAATTAACATCTACAGGTGTTCTAGCAAGATGATCATCATCTTTGCTGAATTTATCAAGTATTTTCTCAATGTAATGAGATTGTGACAAAGCATATCCTTCTGATGTTTTGGTAATTTTCATACCAAGAATTACATCAGCAATGCCCATGTCCTTCATGTCAAAATGTTTATTCAACATTTTCTTAGTAGTTTTAATCATATCATTATTACTACCTATGATGAACATATCATCCACATAAAGACATACAATGACATAACCTTTGTCTGTATTTTTAATATAAATACATTTGTCACACTCATTAATTTTAAATCCATTTGACATCATTGCTTTGTCAAATTTCTCATGCCATTGCTTTGGCGTTTGTTTTAAACCATATAATGATTTAACCAATTTACACACTTTCTTTTCTTTTCCTGGAACAGAAAAACCTTCTGGTTGTTCCATGTAAATTTCTTCATTTAACTCACCATTTAAGAAAGCGGTTTTCACATCCATTTGATGAATTTCTAGATTGTATAGAAATGCAATGGCAATTAGCATTCTAATGGATGTTATTCTAGTAACCGGTGAGTATGTGTCAAAGTAATCAAAACCTTCTTTTTATCTAAATCCTTTGACCACAAGTCTTGCCTTGTACTTGTCAATTGATCTATCCGCTTTCATTTTTCTTTTGAAAATCCACTTGTACCCAAGAGGTTTACAACCTGGTGGCAAATCCACCAATTCCCAAGTGTGATTTTGCAAGATGGATTCAACTTCGCTATTGATAGCTTCTTTCCATAAAGGAACTTCAGGACTGGACATAGCCTCTTTAAAAGTTAAAGGCTCATTTTCTAACAAACATGTTAGGAAATCTGGACCAAAAGATTTTGAGATTCTAGCACGTTTACTACGCCTAGGTTCCTCTTCCTCATTTTGGTCTAACTCTTGCTCTTGCTCTTGTTCTTGATCTTGATTAGTAATAGCATCATGAGATCTTTTATTGTTACTAGTCTCTTGTCCAGTCTTATTTGGAAATACATGTTCAAAGAATGATGCATTCCGAGACTCACCAAAAGGTGATTTATATTCACCACCTCTATCACTTCTTAGTTTTTTGATTTTCTTACTAAGTTGATTTTCAACTTCATTCTTATATTGAACGAAAGTTTCCAAAGCTTCATCCTTGGTTTGAATTAAATAAACATAACTATATCTAGTATAGTCATCTATAAAATTGATAAAATATTTTTGAGCTGTGATTGGGAGCCCGAAAATAGGAGCCCCGAATGCCCCTAATATACAAAACATCGTCGTTTTTGTATTTTTTTTTTTTCAGCAGAAAAAGGAAGAAGACGAAGAAGAGAAAGAGGGGGAGAGGAGAGGAAGGAGGGGGAGGAGGAGGAGGAAGGACTGGAGGGGGCCTAAAAAATGGAGGAGGAGGGGGCGGAGGCGAGACAGAGGCATGGCGACGAGATCGGCGGAGGCGACGCGATCGCCGGAGGGGGAGGCGACGCGATCGGCGACTGCTTCCCCTCTCTCTCTTTCTCTCCCTCTCCCTCTCCCTCTCTTTCTCTTTCTCTCCCTCTCCCTCTCCCTCTCCCTCACCCGTTTCAGACTGGAGGAAGAAAAAAAAAAAAAATTTGAATTGGTGAAACGACGTCGTTTCACCAATTCGGGGCATTCGGGGGAGCCTCATTCGAGCCACAAATCTTTTTCCAATATTTTTTCCCACCTCTAGTTTGAATTGATTTAAAATCACAAATGTCACTATGAATTTATTTAAGTGGTTCCGTACTTCTTTCAATTGAATGAAAATGAGTTTTAGATAATTTTGCCTCAACACAAATTTCACATTTATGATTTGAATCAATGTCAAATTTAGGCAAACATTCCATATTAATTAATCTACGCAAAAATCCATAATTAACATGTCCTAGTCTACCATGCCATAAATTTGAAGACTCAAGCAAGTAAGAAGAAGATGTATTATTATTAAAAACTGAGGGTATAACGGTCATTACATTTAACTTGAAAAGGCCATCAGACATGTAACATTTTCCTACATACATCCCATTCTTAGTAAGTACAAATTTATCACTTTCAAATACTAGCCTAAACCCATTCTTACTCAACAAAGATCCGGAAACAAGATTCTTACGAATGTCCGGTACATGCAGCACATTATTGAGAGTGATTTCCTTTCCAGATGTCATCTTGAGTACAATCTTTCCTTGTCCTTCAACTTTGGAAGTTGAGGAGTTGCCCATAAAAAGTTGTTCACCATTGTCCACTGTAGAATAAGATGTGAACATCTTTTTGTCAGCACAAATATGGCGAGTAGCACTAGTGTCTACCCACCATTCTTTAGGATTTCCGACAAGATTTGCCTCGGAAACAACTGCAGAAAGATTGATATCATTTATACCATTGGAAATATTGTCCACTTCGGTCATATGGGCTTGAGCAGGCTTTTTACTTGTTCTTCTTTTGCTTTTGCCTTTACTACAGCAATCTTTGGCCCGATGTCCCGCTTTGTCATAAATGTAACATTTGCCATTAAACTTGTACTTTTTATTTCCCCCCCCCCCCTTTAGAGCCTTGTGATGAACTTTCTCCAGAAGACTTTCGTTTCTTGGTTTTTGAAGCATGTTCCACCACATTTGCCTTAGACTCCATAGAATGCTTACCAGCCCGCTTTTTAGAATTGCGGTTGTCCTCTTCAATCCTCAAACGCACAATTAATTCTTCAATAGAAATTTCTTTGCACTCGTGTTTAAGGTAGTTTTTGAATTCCTTCTAACCTTTTGGTAATTTCTCAATTAAGGCTGCAACTTGGAAGGATTCACTGAGAGACATGCCTTCTGCGTGAATATCATGCAGAATGAGTTGGAAATCTTGAACTTGGCTGATCACAGTTTTTGAATCAACCATTAAAAAATCCAGGAATCTGCCAACCACAAATTTCTTTGAGCTGGCATCTTCCGTTTTGTATTTTTTCTCCAAAGACTCTCAAAGTTCTTTTGCTGTCTTGATAGGACTGTAGATGTTGTATAATGTTGTCAAGTCCGTTCAAGATGTAGTTCCGGCAAAGGAAATCGGCATGTTTCCAGGCATCAACCGCAACAACCACTTGCCAGTCGGTTTCATCCTCTTTCAAGATAGGAGCATCTTCACGGATGAAACGAGTCAGGTTCAGAGTTGTAAGTGTAGACGCGCCCGCGGGGGACCTCGCTACTACAGTTCGGACTCCCTTTTTGTTTGTTGCGGTTCTAAATCTGAACCAAAGAGTCCAACTCTGGCAAATCGTTTTGAAGAAAAACAGATTTTTTTGAAAAGTAGTGCTAAATATGGACTGCTTTGCCAGATTACAGAGTCGCCACCTAAATATTTTAAAATGGGAAATTTAGGAAACCCTGACTCGGTGCCGAAGGCCACGTGTCCGTCATCACCAAAGTAGTCTTGGCTCGGGAGCTTGGGTACGATCGGGGAAGGTCAGCTATGAGCACCCCCTTTCGCCCGGTCCGAAGACCGGCCTCTACTAACCGTGATATCCGATTTTGAAAACATTACATGCTCTTATTCCAATTATTAGCCTAGAATTACTATGTTATGCGCACATCAAACAAGTATAGACTAGATCGCCTAATTTGGAACAAAGCATCGCATATCCGTTTGTTTGGAAACGTTTTGAAGTTTGCTATTCGCAAGTAGGCTAAAACACGGATTTTAATGAGTTGTTCCAACTTAAATAATCCAACCTTCACCCACAGGCATTCAAACAGTTATATCACATAAGCACTTAGCCTCATGGTAGTCATGCTATTATGGCAACACTCACACACGTGCAAGGATGCTAAAGCATAAAAACTCACCTAGTACTCCAAGCCAAAACAGAAGCTCATTAGAAATCCATGCATGGACCTAAGCATACTGAAATGTCTAATGCAACACATGCAAAGATGTAATCTAGGCAGGCTCGGCTATCCTAAACATGGCATGTGGGGTGCTACAAATAACACGTATTCAATTTGGAATTGAAATACAATGCAGTTTGTATGATGTACCGAGCCCGATGCATGTCAACAAATGCATGGATGCACGCATGCATTGCATAAGGTATGCTAATTTTAAATATGCCCTAATCTACCATCATAAGCAGGTAAATAAAAGGGAAGAAAGAAATGGGGGGTTGGAAGACATACACACACTCACCCACACTTATTACAAATATGCCCTCACACAGAGGGACCCAAAAGAATAATACAGTCCCAAAATAATACAGTCCAAATACAGAATAAATTAATTATTACAAAAATTTCTAATTATCAAATTAATATTAACATAAAAGAAAGGGGCCCTAGCCCTGTCTCGGGATGCGCGAATGATGCATGCTCGAATCCGACTCGCCCGGAAACCCGCGTCATGACACTGTTGCCTCTGCTTTTGCTGCCCTGCCTCTCTGGAAAACTGCCAAAGTCTCAGGACATGCTCCCTGAACACTGAGGATCATCATCAGCTGAATAGAATGTCCACCGGCCGTGTACAATAGTCACCGGCCATGAGTGAAGTTATCGGCACAAAATGTTTGCCGGTCGGCACCATATCCTGCCGGTCGACACAAAATTCCTGCAGAGGATAGTTTGACAGCAACAGCAGGCAGACAGTGCATGATATGGATTTTAGAGCAAATGTAAGCATGGTCAATGCTCTCTATCATGTATGGGACTCAAGGAAGCATGACCCTTGGTTCTTGGACCATCAATTATGCATCTTGGTGCATGCTAGCCTAAGGAGCCAAGATTGCATTTTAATGTGAAAATGCATGCAACACACAAATGAGACCAAAACCTTATCATACATGGATCAAAGGCCTTGGTGACCAAGGGTTGAAACAAGTTGCACCACTTGTAGTGTGAACTCCACTCAACCCTCATGCTTGGTTTGACAACCCCAAACCAAGCTATGAAATGCATGTATGCAACATAGCTCAAATGATGCAACATGAGGATTAGGATGCAAGCACACCAAATGTCATGCAACTACCATGTTAAGCATGCAAAATGCTGGAGTATACAAGATGCAAATGTCATGCAAATATGGGCCATTATGTAAGAAGAATCATCATGCTACCACACCTAATGGACCCAACATGCAACAAGCATATGGTAAGTATACAATGATGGACTTAACCACAATGGGGCAGGCCTTGAACCTCCCCAAAACAGTGGCCAAAAGATGCCCGAAATGGTGACCAATTACCTATGCAAACATGCAAGTCAAAGGGCCTAAGGTTAAGGCACAAAGGGAGCACTCCTTGCTACCATTAACATGGCCACTCATGGCATATATTAGACAAGCAAAACAGATGTTTAGCATGCAAAAATACACCCCAAAACCTTGATATGGCAGCCCTAAAATGCATTAAACACGGAAGCATGCAAAAGGCCTATTTCAAGGCATAAAATTGCAACATTTCAAAACATGAATAAGATGGTAAATGGAAACATATAGGCACAAAATGTTTGCCGGTCGGCACAAAATTCCTGCAGAGGACAGTTTGACAGCAACAGCAGGCAGACAGTGCATGATATGGATTTTAGAGCAAATGTAAGCATGGTCAATGCTCCCTATCATGTATGGGACTCAAGGAAGCATGACCCTTGGTTCTTGGGCCATCAATTATGCATCTTGGTGCATGCTAGCCTAAGGAGCCAAGATTGCATTTTAATGTGAAAATGCATGCAACACACAAATGAGACCAAAACCTTATCATACATGGATCAAAGGCCTTGGTGACCAAGGGTTGAAACAAGTTGCACCACTTGTAGTGTGAACTCCACTCAACCCTCATGCTTGGTTTGACAACCCCAAACCAAGCTATGAAATGCATGTATGCAACATAGCTCAAATGATGCAACATGAGGATTAGGATGCAAGCACACCAAATGTCATGCAACTACCATGTTAAGCATGCAAAATGCTGGAGTATACAAGATGCAAATGTCATGCAAATATAGGCCATTATGTAAGAAGAATCATCATGCTACCACACCTAATGGACCCAACATGCAACAAGCATATGGTAAGTATACAATGATGGACTTAACCACAATGGGGCAGGCCTTGAACCTCCCCAAAACAGTGGCCAAAAGATGCCCGAAATGGTGACCAATTACCTATGTAAACATGCAAGTCAAAGGGCCTAAGGTTAAGGCACAAAGGGAGCACTCCTTGCTACCATTAACATGGCCACTCATGGCATATATTAGACAAGCAAAACAGATGTTTAGCATGCAAAAATACACCCCAAAACCTTGATATGGCAGCCCTAAAATGCATTAGACATGGAAGCATGCAAAAGGCCTATTTCAAGGCACAAAATTGCAACATTTCAAAGCATGAATAAGATGGTAAATGGAAACATATAGGCATGATATAGGGACTGAAATAGCATATGAAAGGACTCCAAATCACTTAAATAGCCTAACCAATGCATGTTCATGGATCATACGCTCAAGACTAACAAGCCATCATGCAAAACAAACATGTCAAGCATGCCAAAGGTGACGAAATCAGTGGCCCACAGCCTCTAAACATGGCAAAATGATGCTAATACCATCATGGAATTAGGCTAAGACATGCAAAGAACATGGCCTAGATGCATGACACACTTCTAAGCATAAGAGAGCATTACAAAACAAGTATGAGAAGCATGCTAAGGGGTACAAATCCAACCTTGGACAGAGGTTAGATATGACCTAAAACACCCAAGAAAACTCTGAAATGAAGCCAAATGCAAGTATGCATACATGCTACCTTGTGAGCCAAAGACAAAGGCAAGAAAGGGGCCAAAGGGAGAGGGGTGTCCCTCCCCTATTCATGGCTTCAAAATTCCTTCCTCACCACTGAAAACCCACTGGTTTTTAGTGGTGAGAAGACCAAGAACACCAAGTTAAACAAAGCTTCAAAAAAAAGGCACTAAAATGACCAAAACAAGGCCTAAAAGGGTGAGTTGGCACCCAAACCACAAAACACCCTTAATGAATGTTCTTAAGCATGAAAATGTAAGCCTTTTTTATGTTGAACACAAAGCCAAAAACACAAAGCAAGATAGGTAGAAAGCTAGTGCAAGTTTGGGGAAACTAAAGCAACATGCTTACCCTTGAAGACTCCTTGAAGAACAAGTGATGTAGCCCTCCTCTAATGATCAAAACCAGTCCAAAACCACCACAAACAACCCTCCAAGTCCCTCAATCTCGGAGCTAGGTGTAATAGTGTGTGTAATGGTGTAAAAGTAAGGTAAAACACACTATTTAGGTCTAAAAACACACACACAAGGATGAGAGAGATGGAAAATATAGAGAGAGGAAGTGTATCTCAGATATAGAGATATATGAGCTCTGGTTTTTATCTCTCAAATGGCCAACCCTTGACAAAGGGAGATGGATGGTGCTTAAATAGGCAAAATCAAGCCAAGAAGCTTAGAGGCTAAGCAAAGGAAAAGGGTTCAAGGGGTGTAAAGGGGGCTTGGCTTCTTGGAGAAGCCAAGACAGCTGGCCAAGCTTCTTCAAGAAGCTTTGGCCAAAGGGTCAAGCTTCTAGAAGCTTGGAGGGTTCAAGGGTGCAAAGGGTGCAAAATGGTCACACTTGTGCACGGGGGAGTGTGATGGTGCATTCCAGCTGGCACGCACCATGTCTCAGGGGTTCAAAGGGTGCACGCCAGCCAACCAAAAAGATCATCGGCACAAAAAAGTGCCGGTCGGCATCATACAGTGTCGACCGGCCAAAGTTTTTTAGAAAACAGTGCCGATGGCCAAAAGGGAGTGCCGGTGGAGGGTGGGGGTAGCCGGTGGGATTCAGGGATGGCTAGCAAGCCTCCTTCTACCCTCAAATGCAAAAACACACAAGTCTTGGTGCAAAACCAAGCATAGAACAAGCCGGTTGAGAGGTCCTGAGGCACAACGCGCAGCCGGGATCTCCGGGAACTCAAAACGAACACAATCATGGATAATCACCGGGTGTTCAAGCGGTGACGTCCAAGTCTTGAGGACGGTCAAAAATTGGGTGTCTACAGTAAGATAGAACAACATTTTCTGTTGCCATCTTTTAAAGTCAGTTCCTGAGAACTTCTCTGGCTTTTCACCGTGATTTACCGGTACTGTTACAACAGGAGAGGGGGATGGCGTCATTGCAGCCACCACAGTAGTACTTGTTTGGGCATTAGTTTCAGTAGCCATCAATTCTAATTTATAAAACAAAATTATAATTAGAATTTATACTACACAGAAAATTAATCCAAATCCATATAATTAAATTCTGTAAAAATAAAAGAAACAAGAATGTAACTTTTATTTTCAATTAATTTGAAAATAAAATAAAATGTTATTTAACCAAATTAATTTGACACATAAAATTAAATTTCTGTAAAATAAAAGAAATAAGAAAATAACTTTTATTTTTTAATTAATTTGGAAATAAAATAAAATTTTATTTAACCAAATTAATTCCACACAGAAAATTAAATTTCTGTAAAATAAAAGAAATAAGAAAATAACTTTTATTTTTCAATTAATTTAGAAATAAAATAAAATTTTATTTAACCAAATTAATTCCACACAGAAAATTAAATTTCTGTAAAATAGAAGAAATAAGAAAATAACTTTTATTTTTCAATTAATTTGGAAATAAAATAAAATTTTATTTAACCAAATTAATTCCACACAGAAAATTAAATTCTGTAAAATAAAAGAAATAAGAAAATAACTTTTATTTTTTTCCAATTAATTTGGAAATAAAATAAAATTTTATTTAACCAAAATAATTCCACATAGAAAATTAATTTCTGTAACACTTCAATAATTAAAATACTAAAACAGAATTTTAAGTAATGAAAACACAGAAAATAATTTCTAAAACCCAAAATTAATTTCTGAAAAAATTCCACAAAAATATATTCTGAATTGTTAATGACACCAGTATCGTGCTACTAGTTGTCAAAGAAAATAGACAGTATATTACTACTATCTGTTAAATAGCATATAATCACTATTTATTTTTCCAACCAGAATATTATTTTGTAAATCCACATAAAATAATTTTCTTAAAAGAAGAAAGAGAAAAGGAAACAAACGAAAAATTCTGTAAACAGAATAATTCGGATTTGTCTTAAGATTGTTAGAACAATCTTCTGTGTAAATAAAATAAATTGAAATAATTCAAACAAAATAAAATAAAACTTACAGAATTTATTTTGTTGAACCGAATCAATAATTAAAGACCAAGTCGAGTGTGTGACACTCTGTCTTTAAGACAGATTCGCCCCGCTCCGGTGCTTACGGTTATGTGGCTTCTATCTCCCAAGATACAATGATCTTCACAAATTTGTAGTAACACTTCAAACAAATTTGTCCGGCGAACTAGAACCTTGTGTTCTATAACTCTCTGAAATTTATTCTAAATCTAATATGAAGAATAAAGGACGCAAGAGAGCAAAATAAAGGCAAGGAAAATGAATTTTCGGAAAAAAATCAAAATTGGAATGGGGCTGCCTTTATATAGTCTTTGTTGGCACCTATTCAATTTGAATAGAAAATGTATGAAAAAGGGACATAACCCTTCCTTTAAAATAAAGAGACACCATGAAAGGTTTACACCCTTTCATTCAAATAGAGGTTTGACCCTTCCTTTAAAACAAAAAGACACCATGAAAGGTTACATCATTTCATTCAAAATGGAGTCTATTTCAATTCACAACTACCTCTTTATAAATTTTCCAACAAAAAAAAATTCATGAGTTGTATTCTGTTTCTCATGTTATACTTGTAGATTGCTGGAAGACCAATAATGTAAATAATTTGGATCCCATTTCATGAAATTATTTTGGGTGAGGAGTTGTTGAAATTTGTAAATCACTGTCTCAGGCTGTCGTTCGTCCTCCTTCGTCATGGTTCGTTCTCCTTCGTCGTGGTTCGTTCTCCTTCCTGTGATCAGTAATCGATCGGAAGGTTTCACAGAGATGAGAGGGATGGGAGAGATGTGGGGAATGAGAGGGATGACCCGTCTGCACACACAGAAGCAGCAGCAGACTTGTCGGCGGCACACAGGTCGACTCCTTTCTCTACTCTCTAAATAGAGCTACCAATCGCTAATGGGTCTCCTCTTTCTCACTCTCTTTACTCTGTTCTCTTGTTTTTTTTTTTTTTTTTTTTTTATTTATTTGAAATGAAATGTGAGAGTGAAAACAGAGATGGGTCGTACAAAGAAATGGGGGTGTACAAAGTGTTGGAATTTTGGTTTTTTATATGCTTATTTTGGGCTAACTTTGAGCTCAAAATTGAGTGGGTCCTACACGTCTTTTGGGGTGGGTCCAAAGAGGTGATGTCACGCCCCAAACTTTGAACAATTAAATATTAAATTAGAACTAAACCCCATTCAATATTCCATCATCAAAATCTTAGGGGTGAAACAAAAAAACTAAACGTTCTTATCTCCAAAAGGTTTAAGTAAATTTTCATACTCAAAAGATAACAAGGGATTAAAAAATAATAATAATAATTAATAAACGCCCACCAAACTATTTATCATAGATTCATAACTATCCAATACCTTTAACATTAAAGTAGCAACAACTAGTCAAAACAACTTAAATAATGTAATGTTACAAACCATGCCAAATTATCAAAATACTAAGGTCATAAAAAAAAATAATAAATACATAAACTAATATCAACCCTAAGCTCAAGAAAACCAAAAGAAGTCCAAAAGACATATCCTACGATCATAGTTATTTCTTCTCACCACTATAATCTCAACTAATACTGCAAAGGAAGCTCGGCTGCGCTCAAACAGAACGCACCCGAGTTGCCAAGAGACAAAACGGGTCAGTATACTGGTATGAGTACAAGATTTAACACTCACATGTACACCAGACACAAATAAAAATATATTTAATTATTGTTACGGGACAAGACAAGTAGTTCCATCCGCACTGAGACGAATGGGTAGTTTCTCGAGATACGGTGGCATTTAGTTTCTTACCCGTACACAACGAAATATAAATTGAGTATGAAATAAACAAAATATAAATAAAAATATAGTGGGTCGGCCCTGCATAAAAAGTTAGTAAGACCCACCATCCTGCAAAAAAATAAAATTAGTATAATTTATTCATAAGTAACTTGTTAAAGAAGTATAAACATGCACCGTTGCATACTTAAATAATTCAAATTAACCAAAACTCAAAGAACAAAAGTTGTATAGAATCAATTTTCTAAAAGATAACGTGGATGAATTTAGTAGAAACTAAACAGGTTGAGAGAAAAACTTAATAGAAAATCCTAAACGGAATTCAACCGAAAAAACTGAAGCTGAAAACGAACAGAAACTGCCCTAAGATGATTTTTTTCGGAAAAGTTCAAAACATAAAAAATGTGCAGAATAATATTTTACTTCAGTTTATGTGAAACCAATAAAAATGAGCTCGTTTCATGGGTTACAATAGTGGGGGTGTTTGGGAAGTGTTTTTTTTTTTTTTGCTAAAAAGATACTAAAAGACAAAATTGGTCAAAAAACCCAAAAAAATAAATCCAGACAAAATGTCACATCAAACCCATAATCATTTCACTTTTTCTCTCACAAATATCACATCCAACTATAAAAAAAACCCAACTATCTTTCTAAACACAAAAATTTTAACCTCCTAAAACAATCAAAAACTAAAAAAACTTACTAAAATAATAACTTCCCAAACATCCCCAGTATCTAAAGTCTGCACTGCTAAAATGAATAAAAATTATTGTAACCAATATCATCCGATTACAAGTTCTAAACGATCTTTTTAATAAAAAGTTAAAACATAAAAATTGTCTAGAATCACATATACATGCCTCTACTGAAATTTCATAATTTATCAAGGTCGTTTACTATTTTTCAAGATGTACAAATTAATACAATTCACACTATACTAATAAACTCATAATTAAATTCTTTATACCTTAACTCCACCACTTTGGCCTCCACTTCCAGCCTACACATATATCCCATGTGCCTCCCGTATACCTAACACCGCTCCGAAGCCAAACTTGCACGAGGATATCGTCCCGAGTTTGACTCACACTCCCTGGATGGTTGAGCATATGCGTACACGCGTAAATCAAATCACTCGTCTACTCATGAGAACGAGACAACAATATATATATATATACACAATCTCTCATCTACTCATGAAAACAAACATAATAATGCCAAGTCTAAGGCATTTAAATAAATCTCATAATCCTCACTTTTTTTATACACTCTTCTTCATCAACACTAAATGAAACAACAATCTATGGAGCCATGGTGGAGTATAAGGAATTTATCTATAAGTTCCTAATTAATTTTAATTTCATATATCTATGAATGTGATTACAACCATAAAATAAATCCATATAAAAACCCTAAACATGGCATACCCAACTAATCAAAATAATTAAAATCAATCAATCATTTAAAAACCCTAAACCTTGTATGCACAACTAATCAAAATAATTAAAATCGATCAATCATCTACATACAAATACGAAATCAATTCAATATCAAATAAATAAAAATAAATAAATAAAAATAACGAATTAAACAAAAATCAAGGGAAGTGGGTTTTGTATTCACAATATTTTTTGAAAATCAAAGAAATATTTAAAGAACTAATGAAACCATCAAAACAAAACCCTAATCTATTTTTTTTTCCTCCTCTTCTCTTTCTCTCTCAGCTTGCTTGCTTGCTGAGAGCTCTCCTTTTTTTTTCCTTTGATCACTCTCTCTCTCTCTCTCTCTGCGCCGTAGCGGCTGTTTCTCTCTTTCTTTTCTTTTCTTTTCTTTTGATTGATTACCAAATCCTATTCTAACCTAATTGATATATTATATAATATTATATTATACAAATACAATATATATAAATATACTATATATGATCAACACACACATATATATATACATATATATATAACACCTTTTATATACATATATAAAAAATATATAAATATTCAGATTAATTATATATAATTAAATATCACATTAAATTCTTATATAACTACACAATTAATAAAGCCAAAAATAAAGTCAAGTAATAATAAATAAATAAAGACTTACGAAAAATCAGGGTCGCTATAGGTGACGTGTGACTTGCCGTGCGGCACGGCAAGTCACACGGTGAAGACAGTTCGTCAAAATCATTTATGAGTGAATGAGAAGTTAACGTCGTTTTCAGGTTCGTGGAATAAACAATTCAAGAAGTAAAATGTGAGTTTCCTTGAAATAGTTATCCCACATTGGAAATTTAAGAGAACTTATGTGTGTATATAAATTCTTGATGGCAACGCTTGGGTTGGGCCCCAAGGGGGCACCCCAAGTTTGTAGAAGGGAGAAGTTATGGACAAATTGAACCTTGGCTCAAACCACCACAAGCGTTGCTGCCGTTGGCCAACCGAGCCGAGCCGTGCTAGGCGCGAGTGTGGGTTATGGGTCGGGTCGGTTCTAATATTAATTTTTGGACAAAATTTATTTTGAATTTTTTCAAAAATTCTT
Source organism: Camellia granthamiana (assembly GCA_036172215.1). NCBI lineage: Eukaryota > Viridiplantae > Streptophyta > Magnoliopsida > Ericales > Theaceae > Camellia > Camellia granthamiana. The sequence continues at coordinate 9,896,656 of CM069913.1, read as the reverse complement.
GCAGGAAAATTAATATTTTCTGAGTGAAATTAATTCAAAATTTGTGCCAAATTTGAATTCAAATTTTCTGTAAATGTGTGCCTCCTCCAGTCCGAAATTTCCAACAGATTAACTGTTTGAACTGCTCAAAACTGCTAGCAGTTACACAGATTCAAAACTGCAACAGTTATCTATTCAAAAACAGTTTGTATCTATTCAATTCAAATATCAGATCTGTTCAGTTCTTTTTGCACCTATTCAGACAAATCTGAAAGTCACCAATCTGCCTATAAATACTACAACATTCCAGCAAATTTTGAATCCTGAAAACATCCAGAAAAAATTTATTCCCTTCCTATTTTGCTCTATCTTTGCATTATTCTTCTCATTAATTTTTAAGGAATTTTTTGAGAGTATAGAACACAAGTTTTGTTCGCCGTACAAATTGTTGTATCTTGGGAGATAGACGTCATTTATCCATAAGCACCGTAGCGGGGCAAATCTTTCTTAAGGACAGAGTATCATACACTCGACTTGATATATTTTTGTTCTCATTCATTTTGGAAAAATAAAATTCTGTAAGTAATTTATTTTTATTTGTTTGATTTGTTACACAGAAAATTGTTTTAACAATCTTAAGACAAATTCGAATTATTCTATTTATACAGAATTTTTCGTTTGTTTCATTTTCTCTTTCTTCTTCTTACAGAAATTATTTTTTGTGGTTTTACAAAATAATATTCTAGTTGAAAAAACAAATAGTAGCAATATACTGTTTGACAAATAGTAGTAATATACTGTTTATTTTCTTTGACAACTAGTAATAATATACCGGTGTCATTAACAATTCAAAATATTTATTTGTGAAGTTGGTCAGAAATTAATTTTGATTTTCAGAAATAATTTCTGAGTTTTCATTAATTAAAATTTTGTTTTCAGTATTTTAATTTTTGAAGTATTACAGAAATATTTTCTGTGTGGAATTAATTTGTTTAAATAAAATTTTATTTTATTTTCAAATTAATTGGAAATAAAAGTTACAATTCGTGTTTATTTTATTTTTACAGAATTTAATTCCGTGGTTTTGGTTTAAATTTTCTGTGTAGTATAAAATTCTAATTATAATTTTGTTTTATAATTTAGAATTCATGGCTACTGAAAATTGGTCAAACTAATACTCAAACAAGTACTGGTATGGTGGCTGCAATTGCGCCAACCCCCTCTCCTATTGTGACTGTGCCAGTTAATCACGGTGAAAAGTCAGAGAAGTTCTCAGGAATTGATTTTAAAATATGGTAGCAGAAAATGCCGTTATATCGTACTACTCTCAACCTGGCACGTTTTCTCCGTGAGGATGCTCCTACTATGAAAATGGATGAAACCGACCAGCAAGTGGTTACTACGGTCGATACTTGGAAACATGCTGATTTCCTTTGCTGAAATTACATCTTGAACGGACTTGACAACACATTATACAACGTTTATAGTCCTATCAAAACGACAAAGGAACTTTGGGAGCCTTTGAAAAAAAGAAATTTGTGGTTGGCAAATTCTTGGACTTTGTGATAGTTGATTCTAAGACTGTGATCATCCAAGTTCAAGATCTCTAACTCATTCTGCATGACATTTATGCAGAAGGCATGTCTCTCAATGAATCCTTTCAAGTTGCTGCCTTAATTGAAAAATTACCACAAGGTTGGAAGGAATTCAAAAACTACCTCAAACACAAGTGCAAAGAAATGACTTTAGAGAAAAGCGGGCTGGTAAGCATCCCATGGAGTCTAAGGCAAATATGGTGGAACATGCTCAAAAAGTAAATAAACGAAAGTTTTTTGGAGAAAGTTCCACACAAAGCTCTAAAAGAAGGGAAACTAAAAAGTACAAGTTCAATGGAAATTGTTACATCTGTGACAAAGAGGGACATCGGGCCAAAGATTGTCGTAGCAAGCGCAAAAGCAAAGGAAGATCAAGCAAAAAGCCTGCTCAAGCCAATATGACTAGGGATGGCAATATGAACCCGGCCTGAAGGGGACCCGGACTGCCTCGTCCCAATAAATAAGGTTTTTCCCGAAAATTATTCCCCATAGGGTCGGGCCTGGTATTAAAAAATACATCCCTGATGATTTTCGGATCGGGGACAGTGATAGGTTCTCCGACCCCGGCCCCTATATTTCCCCAAAACATCCCGCCTTTATATATATATATATATGTTTAGGGTTATTATTATATATATATATATCTCACACTTTCTGAGAGAGATTATTATATATATTATATTATTATATAATATCTCTTTCACACTTTTTGACTCTTTACTCTCTTACTCTGTCTCAACTCTCTCACTCAACTCTCTCACAATCTTGATGGTTCAACTCTCTCACACTCACTGTCTCACTCTCCCTCTTCTGTCACCGATCTTCCATGGTCTCACTCTCCCTCTTCTGTCACCGATCTTCCATGGTCTCTTCCGTCGCCGATCCTCCACTCCATGGCCTCCCCCGTCGCCTCCACCGTCATCTCCACTACCACCAACTGTGAGATCTAGATCCAAATCAAAATAGAGTTTTAGAGGTAGAATCCATGGCTGTTGTTTGTTAATGATTTTTTTCAAATTTGTTGATGATTTTTTCAGATCTGTTGTTAATGATTTTTTCAGATCTTTTTTCCTTTCTCAATTTTTTTTTTTTTTAAGTTGATGATGATTATTGATGATGAATTGAAACATACTGAAAACAGATTTTTATTTTTTATTTTTTTTTGTTCTTGTGTTTTGTTCTTGTGTTATACAAAAAAAAATTTAAAAAAAAAAAAGAGTTGGGGTTTTTCCTGGGTCGGGGAAACCCGATCCTCGTTAGGGGGTGGGGATAGGGGGGATGGTGGCGTCCTCGTCGGGGATCGAGGACAGGGACGGGGATTTTTTTACCTTTAGGGATCAGGGACGGGGAGTGTAATCCCCAGCCCGGCCTGTTGCCATTCCTAAATATGACCGAAGTGAATAAAATTTCCAATGGTGTAGATGACATAAATCTTTCTGCAGTTGTTTCCGAGGTAAACCTTGTCAGAAATCCTAAAGAATTGTGGGTGGACATTGGTGCTATTCGCTATATCTGTGCTGATAAAAAGATGTTCACATCTTATTCTATGGTGGACAACGGTGAACAACTTTTCACGGGCAACTCCTCGAATTTTAAAGTTGAAGGATAAGGAAAGATTATTCTAAAAATGACATTTGGAAAGGAACTCACTCTTAACAATGTGCTACATGTCCCGGACATTCGCAAGAATCTAGTCTCTGGATCTCTACTGAGTAAAAATGTATTTAGGATAGTTTTTGAAAGTGACAAATTTGTACTTACAAAAAACGGGATGTATGTAAGAAAATGTTACATATCTGATGGCCTTTTCAAGATGAATATAATGACCATTGTACCATATGTTATTAATAAAAATACATCATCTTCTTACTTTCTTGAGTCTTCAAATTTATGACATAGTAGATTAGGAAATGTTAATTATGGATCTTTGCATAGATTAATTAATATGGAACGTTTACCTAAATTTGACATTAATTTAAATCATAAATATGAAATTTGCGTTGAGGCAAAATTAACTAAAACTTCAATCCATTCAATTAAAAGAAGTACGAAACCACTTGAATTAATTCATAGTGACATTTGTGATTTTAAATCAATTCAAACTAGAGGTGTGAAAAAATATTTTATCACTTTCATAGATGACTATACTAGATATAGTTATGTTTATTTAATTTGAACCAAGGATGAAGTTTTGGAAACTTTCATTCAATATAAGAATGAAGTTGAAAATTAACTTGGTAAGAAAATTAAAAAACTAAGAAGTGATAGAGGTAGTGAATATGAATCACCTTTTGGTAAGTTTTGTAAAGAATATAGAATAATTTATCAAACTACCGCTCCTTACTCACCTCAGCAAAATGGAATTGCTGAAAGGAAAAATAGGATTTTAAAAGAAATAATGAATGCTATGTTAATCAGTTCCGGATTACCTTAGAACTTGTGGGGGAAAGCAATACTTTTTGCTAATTATATACTTAATAAAGTACCTCGAAAGAAAGTGAATCAAACACCTTATGAATTACGGCATGGGAGAGTACCATCCTACAAATACTTAAAAGTGTGGGGGTGTTTGGCTAAAGTAACTATTCCTAGTCCTAAAAAGACTAAGATAAGTCCTAAAACCATTAATTGTATTTTCATTAGTTATGCCAAGAATATTAGTGCATATCAATTTTTGATTCATAAGTTAGAACATTCCGAAATGCATGTAAATACTATTACTGAATCCCAAAATGCGTCTTTCTTTGAACATGTGTTTCCAAATAAAACTGGACAAGAGATTAGTACTAACAAAAGATCTCATAATACTATTACTAGTTAGGATCAAGAACATGATGACGAACAAGAGCAAGAAATAGATCAAAATGAGGATGAGGATGAGGAACCTAGGCGTAGTAAACATGCTAGAACCTCAAAATCTTTTAGTCCAAATTGGCTAACATTTTTGTTAGAAAATGAGCCTTTAACTTTTAAAGAAGTTATGTCCAATCCTGAAGCTCATTTATGGAAAGAGGCTATCAATAGTGAAGTTGAATCCATCCTACAAAATCACACTTGGGGATTGGTGGATTTGCCTCCAGGTTGTAAACCTCTTGGGTACAAGTAGATTTTCAAAAAAAAAATAAAAATGAAAGCGGATGGATCAATTGACAAATACAAAGCAAGACTTGTGGTCAAAGGTTTTAGACAAAAAAAAAGTCTTGATTACTTTAACACATACTCACCGGTTACTAGAATAACATCCTTTAAAATGCTATTACATCGTTGTACAATCTAGAAATTCATCAAATGGATGTGAAAACTGCTTTCTTAAATGGTGAGTTAGATGAAGAAATTTACATGGAACAACAAGAAGGATTTTTCTATTCTAGGAAAAGAAAAGAAAGTGTGTAAATTGGTCAAATCATTGTATGATTTAAAACAAGCACCAAAGCAATGGCATGAGAAATTTGACAAAGCAATGATGTCAAATGGATTCAAAATTAATGAATGTGACAAATGTGTTAATATTAAAAACACAAACAAATGCTATGTTATAGTATGTCTTTATGTGGATGATATGTTCATCACAGATAGTAATAATGACATGATTAAAACTACCAAGAAAATGTTGAATAAACATTTTGACATGAAGGACATGGGGATTGCTAATGTAATTCTTGGTATGAAAATTACCAAAACATCAGAAGGTTATGTTTTGTCACATTCACATTACATTGATAAAATACTTGAAAAATTTAGCAATGATGATGATCATCTTGCTAGAACACCTGTGGATGTTAATTTGTTTCTTTCTAGTAATGTACAGGAAAGTATTTCTCAATTAGAGTATGCCCAAATTATTGGAAGCTTAATGTAGTTGATGAACTGCACTCGCCCAGATATAACTTATGCAGTAAGTAAATTAAGTAGATATACGAATAATCCAAGAGTAGAACACTGGAAAGCTATTATAAGGCTTCTAAGATATCTCCGATTTACTCGTAACAATGAGTTAAATTATACTAGATATCCAACAGTACTTGAAGGATACTGTGATGTAAACTGGATATCGGATACTAGAGACTCAAAATCTACTAGTGGGTATATCTTTATTCTTGGTAGGGGCGACTGTATCTTGGAAATCTTCCAAACAGACTTGCATTGCTAGGTTTACTATGGAATCAGAATTCATAACTTTAGATAAAGCTGGGGAAGAAGTAGAATGGCTTTGCCATTTCTTTGAAGATATTCCAATGTGGCCAAAACTGGTGCCTGCTATATATATACATTACGATAGTCAATCAGCAATTGGTAGAGCATAGAGTCGTATGTATAACGGTAAGTCACGACACATTCGTCGTTGACATAACACCGCGAGACAACTACTCTCTAATGAAATTATTTCCATTGAATATGTGAAGTCTAAAGACAACATAGTGAATCCACTAACCAAAGGGGGTTAGCAAGAGAGTTAGTTGAGAATTCATTGAGGGAAATGAGACTTAAGCCTATTAAATAAGAGTTACCACAACAGCAACCCAACCTAGTTGACTGCAGATCCCAAGATCAAGGTTCAAAGGGATAACCGAGTTGTGTATGACTCATAAGGATCACTAGGGAGTCAAACTCCTACCTATTTCTATGATGAAATAGTGATGTCTGCAACGTTTTAGGTTAAGTAATATTTTTAATGATTCTTATATCTAGGTATATCTAGTGGAGTATGGCAGGATACACTTCATAAGAATCACTTATATGAGTATAAATTAGGCCGGTTTTATGAGATTTGAGAAGGGCAATAATTCTCTAGAGCACTCATGAAAGACCAGGTTGTTCAGAGCCAAAATGAACACAATAGTGAGAACTAAACTGTGTCTGGTAATATACTGTGTGAGTTCTATTGTCTTGGTTTACACAAACGGTTGAACAGTTCAAGATATCATGTTCACTGGTTAGCTAGTAAATCCGATAGTGTCTCACAAGGGAAGGTTCAAAACCAAAAGCTACCTATTCTTTGCAGAATATTTCCAATATCTGTACTTTCTGTAATTAGATTATGTTGTTGCATTTTCTCTCCGTCAAATTTCATTCATGTGGGGGATTGTTAGAATTTTGGTTTTTTATAGGCTTATTTTGGGCCAACTTTGAGCCCAAAATTGAGTGGGTCCCACACGTTTTTTGGGGTGGGTCCAAAGAGGTGATGTGTTCCTTATCGCATGGCAAGTCACACGGTGAAGACGGTTTGTCAAAACTATTTATGAGTGAATGAGAAGTTGACGTCATTTTCAGATTCGTAGAATGGACAATTCAAGAAATAAAATGTGGGTTTCCTTGAAATGGTTATTCCACATTGAAAACTTAAGAGAACTTATGTGTGTATATAAGTTCTAGGTGACAACACTTGGGTTGGGCCCTAAGGGGCACCCTAAGTTTATAGAAGGTAGGAGTTATGGACAAATTGAACCTTGACTCAAACCACCACACGGGCTGGGCCGAGCTGAGCGCGAGTGTGGGTTGTGGGTCGAGTCGGTTCTAATTTTAATTTTTGGACAAAATTTATTTTGAATTTTTTTAAAAGTTCTTGCAGGAAAATTAATTTTTTCTAAGTGAAATTAATTCAAATTTTGTGCCAAATTTGAATTCAAATTTTCTATCCAAATGTGTGCCTCCTCCAATCCGAAATTTCCAACAGATTAACTATTTGAAACTGCTCAAAACTCCCAGCAGTTACATAGATTCAAAACTGTAGCAGTTATCTATTCAAAAACAATTTGTATCTGTTCAATTCAAATATCAGATCTGTTAAGTTCTTTTTGCACCTGTTCGGACATATCTGAAAGTCACCAATCTACCTATAAATATTACCACATTCCAGCAGATTTTGAATCCTAAAAACATCTAGAAAAAATATGTTCCCTTCTCATTTTGCTCTCGTTTTGCATTATTCTTCTCATTAATTTTTAGGGAATTTTTTGAAAGTATAAAACACAGGTTTTGTTCGCTGTACAAATTGTTTAGAGTGCTACTACAATTTGTATAGATCATTGTATCTTAGGAGATAAACGGCATTTATCCGTAAGCACCGTAGCGGGGCGAATCTGTCGTAAGGACAGAGTGTCACACACTCGACTTGATCTATTTTTGTTCTTATTCATTTCGGTAAAATAAAATTCTGTAAGTAATTTATTTTTATTTGTTTGATTTGTTTCAAGTTATTTATTTTACACAGAAGATTGTTCCAACACAAAGAATTCGGACCATTTGAGCCTTATTATTTTCGAGCTACCAACCGCTATTGTATTTAAAATTAGAACGAATGTTCTGTAAAAACATGATCTTAAGAAATTTATTATTGTTAGTGGATATTGAACTTAATACCTGGAAGGGGCATACATAGGTCTCAAGTTTTGTCCACAATTTAGTTTGAAAACAGATTATTTTAATAATTTTTTAATTTTATATAAAAAAATATACGAAAAATAAAAAAATAATATAACAACTTATAATAACTTTATAACTTTTTTTTTAAATTAAAATATCTTTAATTGTCAAACACCAACCCTTTGAAGTTTAACACCAACTTTAAACATATCTTCTCTCATAAAAAGTAAAATAAAATGTCAATACTTCACAAAAATATTAAGAGCATCTTCACCCTTCATTTGAATTGTCAACTTGTGCCAATTCTGACATAACAAAAGAGAGATGTCAATTTATTTTATTTATTATTATTTTAATGGTAAGAATCTATAAAAATGTTAAGGAAAAATGATGTAAATAGTCCCTGTAATTTATACGATGTGTTAATTTGATTTTTGTAGTTTTAATTTGTTTGATTTTGCTCTTTAATTTAACAGATTGTGTCATTTTAGTCCAATAAATAACGGTTGTTAAGCTAATTTAATGGAAAGTCAAACAATGTGTCAATTTGGTCCCTGTATTTTTCACAATATGTCAATTTAGTTCCTGTCAAAATTGAGAAAATTGAAATTACATGGACCAAATTGACACATCGTGTAAAGTACAAGGACCAAATTGACACATTGTTTGGCCTTCCATTAAATTAATTTAACAGTCGTTATTTATTGGACTAAAATGATACAATCTGTTAAATTAAGGGGCAAAATCGAGCAAATTAAAACTATAAAGACCAAATTGACACATTATGTAAACTACAGAGACTATTTACATAATTTATCCAAATGTTAAAAAAATATTAAAATAAATCAAGTGGACAAATCGTAACTCCTCTTAACCAATATTAATGTAGCCGCTACTCCAAAACTAGAATAATCATTAGATTTGTGATATTGTGATATGGAAAATGCCTCGTAGCTCGACTGCTATGAGGCTCGAAATGGCTCGAGGGAAAGAAGAGAGGAAACAGAGGAGAAAGAGAAGGGAGGGAGAGAGAGGAGAGGGCTCGTCGTGGGAGGGAGAGAAGAGAAGGGAGCTCGCCGCCGATCATCCGTCGCAGCAGACCGTCGCCGATCGTCGCAGGGAGGGAGGAGCTTCAGACCGTCGATCGTCGTGGCCTTGCCTCCGGCCGTCCTCGCCCAGCTCCAGATCGTCACCGCCGTCCTCCCTCCGCCAGATCGTCACCGCCGCCTCCGCCTCCTCCTCCCCTGTTATTAGGGCCCCCTCCCCTTCCCCTCCTCCCCCTCCCCCATCTTCTTCCTCCTCCTTTGTTTTCCTTGCAACACAGACGAAAAAAAAAAAATAAAAAATTCGAGACCCAAAACGACGTCGTTTTGGGTCTCGAGCCAGATTTCGAGCCTCGAATTCGAGCTACCAATCACTGCCGATTGTGATATCACCCTTGACAATAGTTTTTATTACAAAATTTTATGATTAGTTTGACTAGTTCAAATACAAGTTGCATAGAGAGAAATGAATAATCCAATTCGTGAACTATTTTCCAAGTTAAAATTTATTTTAAAGATCTTGTTAATAAGTATTTGTAAGCACAATAAAACATTCAAAAAAATATCCAAAATGCTTTTAATTAATTTTAGGATATTTTTTTACTAATTTCTATAAATTATTTTTATTGATTTTAAAACACCTTTTTACCCCTTTCATTATGTTCAAAATATTTTTACACTAATTTTAATATTTAAAAAATGTTGTAGAGACACTTTTAACATTTGCCATAATGTAAATATAATATCTCTTCATTTTTAATAATTATTTTGCAAACATATTTAAATATTTTTTCTCATCAATTATAAGTAAAAGCTGCAACACGTATGGTTTTTTAGTTTTAAGAGTTGCCTTTCTGGCTCCTATTATTTCAGAGCATTACTATATATTCATAATTTTTTATATTTTATCTAGAAACATGAATGGGTAATTCGTATAGAGCCACAATACTAATGTTATAAATTGTTTTAATTACTCATGAAATTATTTAAATTTTATCTAGAAACATGAATGGGTAATTCGTATAGAGCCACAATACTAATGTTATAAATTGTTTTAATTACCCATGAAATTATTTAAATTGACGTGACAAAAAGCAAGGCCTTATTTGATTAATTTTTCAATAAATTAACAATTGACTTCACATCATAGGAATAAATTTGAAGGTGATATTTTAAGAATTTTAAGTATTTTTCAGAGTAACAATAAATTACTTGAAAGTTTGATTTTGGTAACAAATTATACTCTAACTTTTAATTATTTGAATTTAAAATGGTCACTTTTAAATTATTTTCAATTTTAACCATCCTCAGTGGCAATTTAGACAATTTCACAATTTTTATTTTTATTTTTTCATTTCATTGTTGTTGACAATCGTGTCTCATCCCAACCGTCATCCATAATTACCCTTTTTCTTTCCCAATTCACTGCGTCAGTCATTTTTGCATGTTCCATGTTAGGGGTCAACGACGAATATTTTAATCTGTTTAAACTGACCGAATTAAATAGATTTGTCACAATTTTTTACGGATGTATGATGATAAGTAGACGATTATGGATTAATTTTTTTTAATTCGTCTAGTTTTAAATGGATGGTAAATTTGAGATTTCTTTAATCGCAATCGAACCGTCAAATTACAAGCACCCCTAATAATTTGTAAAATTTCGTGTTTTCAATTTGTTTAGATATATTATTTGCAGGGGTGTAGCTATGTAGGGGTCAGAGGGGTCACGTGCCCCCTCTGGGTTGTGGGATTTTTTTTTTTTTAACATAGAGAAAATATTTTAAATAAAAAAATGTATAAAAATATTATTTAAAATGAAATGTCAATCATATTTTTTAAATTATGAGAACAATAATGATTATTTTGATTGAAAATAAAGAGACTATGATAAGTCATATTATTATCTATGAAAATTTCAATATAATGGTATTATTAACATATAAACATAATTAATTTTAATAAAGATATGAAATTTATTGAATTGTTAGTTACATTTGACATGTGAAATTTATCCTTCATGTGGAGTTTATCATCCATATGTTTCTTTCCATTCATAACTAAATGACCACTATATAAATTATAATCAAGCAACACATCTTCAATTATAAAAAAATAAAAAATAAAAAATAAAAAATAAATTACAGTAGATCATAACTAATATCAGAATGAGTCATGACTAACTATTGCTTGATATATAATCATAATCAAAATAACAACCACAAGAAGTTATAACTAAATTATATCTAACATTATAATGTGTTATAACTAAAGACCATAAAGATTATAACTAAATTATATCTAACATTATATGATAAACACTTTTTTTGCGGTATGTTTTATAGAATTTATTTACTATAAAATATATCTTCTATCTCAACTTATCTTTTTTTTTTTTAATTTTTCAATCCACATATAAAATAGTTACTCCCTAATATTTGTATAAAATTTAATCTCAAATCCTTTAATTTAAAATTCACATTTATCCAAATGAACTCTTAGTATTTAAGTTTAGTAATATCTCATTGTTGTTTATTATTAAAAAAAAAATTAATGTTATCATTAATTTGTGTCCCCTCTCCACTGAATTCTTGGCTACGCCACTAGTTGTTTGTATTTTCAATTGAAAAAAGAATTTAGATATTCTGTTGTGTTTTTTATTATTTTTGATTTGGAAATCCTTTTATCAAATGGTAAGGGTTGATATTTGGTATTTTTGTGTGAAAAATATTAGGTTTATTTTTATCATTAAAAAAAAAAATCAAATTAAATCATTTTTGAATAAAAAAAAGTAATGAAATAATTTTGATAATGCATGATTTTCTTATATGTAATTATTATTGATATTTGACAATATACTTGATAATCTTTTGATTATATTAAGTTGGATTGTTATAAAAAAAATATATTGACAAGTTGTTGTATTATGTTCAAAATTTGTAAAAGTTTAAACCGCCAAACCGATTTGTATCCATCCGCCAATCCCCTCAATCCACATCTGTCAATTCAGCGAACGGATACGGATTGATTTTTTTCAATCTACCCATTCGGTGAACAGATAATGGATTAAAAGTTTCCTAACCACAACCGAATCGCGAACAACCATATTCAATACTACTCTTCTTCCATTTCCAATCAAGTAATGCTAGGTATCATGAAAATGATCATTAAAGATTCTCCACTGCTAGATTACACATATGAGAAAACACCATACACTAATTAAAGGATGAAAAATTATCATGAAGCATTTCATAATATTTTTTTCATGATCCCTAATATTTTTCTTTACAATCAATATCTATTGCATTTGTCTAGCACCCACTACTAAAAAAAACACTTTTTGCGACTGCCACAAGCCGTCGCAAATAATAAAAATACAGTCGCAAAAGACTTTTTACGACGGCCTATGCGACCGCAGATGGGGGACGCAAGTGTGGGGGTGGCAAATACTTTTTGCGACGGCAAAACAACGGTCGCAAATTATTTGCGACCACCTAAACTATTTTTTGCGATAGCTATTTTGCCGTTGCAAAAAAAAATTAAAAAATAAAAAATACTTTTAGCGACCATTGTTTTACTCTTGCAAATAATTATTTCTTAAAAACAAAATCATATACGGGTTTGCTACAACAAAAAAATCAATTACAAGCACCAAACAATTTTTTGTTAATGAAAAATAACAAAATTAACAAATTAATTAAATTTATAATAGACATTATCCATTAACCATCCTTAAATACACTGTACTAAAAAATTCAAGTCTTCAAAAAAAAAAAAAAAAAAAAAAAAGCAACATAATCTTTGGCTCCCAACATTACCCGCTCGATCATATCAACTATTCCCTCAACAAAATCTGCAAAAACATATATCAAACTCAACCAGGTGCCTTCGTACTATAAAATGCTATGTAGTTAAACACAACATAAATTCAAAGAGACAGTCATTCTTCAAAGAGTGAAATCCCAACTATTGAAATTCTGAAAATAAAATAATATATGAGTTAAGAGTTTATTGGGGCCAACTGAAAATAAAAAGTTACTAAATCTTTTGAAACCAAACAGACTCGTCAAAAAAATGTAATAACATAATTAAATATATATTTTTTAAATTCCTTCATTTTGTCTTTAAAAGTATAATTTTTGCAAGGTGATCCACAATCTATAAGATGCTAGTCTACAGGAGTAAATCCAGTAGAAAACCAGAACAGAGACAATATGATACAAAAATGAAAAATTCAAAATTCAAAATTTCCACAACCCATCATCAAAAACCTATAAATTACAGTAGGTTCTTCAATCTCAGTTCCAATTGGGCATCTAGGATTTTTTTATACAACAACAACAGCATAGAAACTTGCAGTATCCAAAAAAACAGCACAAAAACTATCAAATACCCATTAAAGACAAGCGAAGAAAGAAGAGTAAAGAGTGCACCTTTGAGATCATGGGAGCTCCAATAAAGAGAGACTCAAATTTGAAATGAGAAAGCCAAAAGAATGTAGGGTTTGAATACTAAAGAGCTAATCTCATGAATGCACTCCCTTGAGGTTAACGACCAAACTTTCACGGATTCCTCACTGACAGATGCCAAATAGTCTCCGTTAAGATCCCAACACAGGTAGTTTACCACTCCAAAGTGCCCCTGATTCCAGAAGGTACCGATGCCACATGAATGATTACATAATCTCAATACGCCACGTGAATGATTACATAATCTCAATACAGAACATAATCATCAATGGAATAATAGAAGACAAATACAAACCTGGAATGCGTGAGTTTGTCTATCAGTTTCGACAGTTTTGACATCAAAGATGGACACCACCTTATCTGATGCTGCTGCCAGTACATGTCCACTTATTGGTTGAAATCTCACCTGAGCACTGCCTCCTTGCTACACCAAGTAACAGATAATCAAAACTCAAGGATAATACAGTGCAACTTCAGTAGAAATTTGGAGACATGTGAAATAAAAGAGAATGTTACAAAATCCAACCTTAGAAACACGAGCGCCAGTGAATGGATTGATATTCCAATAGCGAATTTCATTGTTACTATCACAAAAACAGAAAAGATCGTTCTTCTTGGGATGGAAATCCAGGGATATAACATGATTAGGGTGCCCGGTGTATGCATTTAAACAATAACTTGGCTGCAAAAATAAGCCCAATAAGTGTTTGTGGTGGTAATGATAAATAAATACAAACTTCATACATTACAAATTTTAGGTTACTAGAATGTGAACAGCAGAAGCGCGGCTTGTAAATGCAAGAATTACAAAGATTATCGTAAAAGAGAGGGTGTAGACAATTACATTAGCCGCATCCCACAATCGCAGAGACTTGTCAAATGACGATGTTGCTAGCTGAGACGAATTTGGCCTAAAACGTACATCTGTAATCAAATATTGGTGTTCTTCCGGTGTGGTTTCTGTTTTCAGTGTATCCATACTCCAGAGGACAACCTGATACATGTAGCAGGAATAATTAACCATAACGCCTTTTGGATCAGCGCTTCTTATCTATGCTAACATTACTTTTACTCTAAGGTATGCTTATTGAAACATTAGTTCAATCAGTGGCTGGAACTAGCAGACACACGCATCACAAATACATACACGTAACTAACGATATTGACATAGATCTTAAAGGAGAATATCCTTTGTCAAAATGCCAACTTTATGCATGTCATATATCACTAAAGTGAACCATTGTGTCCAGGTATTATATTTATTTTTTAATGTATGTATTTTACCTTCTTGTCATGTCCAGCACTAGCTAGCAACTTCACATCTGAAGAAAAATGACAACAGGTAACTTTATTCCTTGTCCTTATACAACCAACTTCCCTAAAGGAAAAACCTAAAATGGAGAATTTGACCATTTCTTAGTACTATTCAAACAGTTAGGTCAAACATAGCACACACAAAATACAACAATTGATTACCCTTAGAAGACTCTGTTTTATGCTCAGTAAGACCTGCTTTTAAGGTGCCATACAGATCTCTTCCCTCTCTTCCATCATGCGACAGAAATGAATCCATATTATCATCCAGAGAACCGACATCTCCAAAATGTTCTATGTCTTCCTGCACTAATAATCAATGTTTAGCTTCATGTTACACAGAAACTTCATCCATGAGACAGATTCATTCAATACAGACTTCATGTCAATATAAATGCTAACAGATCAATCAACTAGAAAATCCAATCAGCATGATCAACGAACTAATTTAATATCACATATAAATCAAGCAAATTCAACTCTAGGACTTTTTATCTTCCAAATTCAAATTTACCAGTTCTTGCCTCAACAAATTCAAAATTGCCGATAATAAATGAAATCTTGATTTCAAGTTAAAAACAATAATGTACTACTCACTATAATGTATTGAAGAAGAAATTGAGAGATATACACTAATAGATATGGAAAATGCAAGAAAATAGGGCAAGAATAAGATGAGTTGAACCAGTACATACCTGTACGAGGATGAGACGAATTAGTCGAACCAGAGCTTCCTCATATGATATGTATGTGTAGCTAGAGATAAATAGATAGATAGATAGATAGATAGATAGATAGATAGAGAGAGAGAGAGAGAGAGGGTTTGGGGCGAGATTGAGAGAGAGATTCATACCGCTGGAGATCTTCAGACGACGATGACGAGCGAGAGAGCAGAGCTGTACAGGTCTGTTGAACGCGTGCGAGAAAGAGAGAGAGAAAAAGAATGATCCGCCATAGATCTTTAGAGCTATTTGTCAATTCTCTCTCTAGAATCATCTAGAACACAAGCTATCAGAGATATATACACAAATATATGCATGTATATAAAGAGAGAGAAAGAGACCTGGAAGAGGTTGAGGAGGGCAGGGGCGAAGGCGAGGCAGTCGAAAGAGAGAGAAACGTTAATGGCGACCTGAGAACTGAGAGCTTTGACGATTGATTTAAGACATAGAGAGAGAGAGAGAGAGAGAGAGAGAGAGAGAGAGAGAGAGAACCGGGGGGGGGAACGATATCAATGTTTGTGAAATAGGGCTAGGGCAATTATAAGGAAAAAAGGAAGAAAAAATAAATATAAGGAATAAATAGATTATTTGCGACTGATAATTAAGGGGTCGCAAATTATATAGTAGCAAAAGGTCATTTTTCTAGTAGTGACCACTACCAAAAAAAATGATTTAATTGTCTAAATTACTTTCGTTAATTAGGGTATGGTAAGATTTGATGTCATTTTAGAAATTGTTAGCTTTGGAAAGTGTGATTTTTAGTCAAAATTTTTTTAAAAAAATGTCATTATAAGTTATCACATTATTTTCTCTATTTTTTTACATATTTTTTTTTAATAAAAAATCAAACTATAATTATCAATTCCCAAATGGGCCTTAGTTTAAATTGAAATAAGGGTTATTTACACGAAAACTTCTAAACTATTGAAAAATATCACTTTAACTATAAAAGCATAGAAATGAATCTCTTAAACTATTGAGAAGTATCGTTTTACTCTTTAAATTATAAAGACGTACAAATGAATCCTTTAAACTATTTATATGTTTCACTTTAAAAATTCTATTTTTTTCTTTGGGTTTTTTTTATGATAAACCCCTTCCATTAGGGTCCAATTTGTACGATTTTATTTTTATTTTAAAAATAAAAGGAAAACTTACATGTAGTTTCTAATATGTAGACTTATTATCCAATAGGTCTCATAATAATTAATGATAATTTTCATCAAATACTATTAAAAAACGTCACTAATTTTTAATTTTAGTAACAATTGGAAAATTTTGTCATAAAAAATGTTACTAATTATAAGTTTTAGGGATAGTTAAAAAAATCGTTACAAAAAAAGTTATTAGTTTTTAACTTTTAGGGATAATTTGAAAAATTCGTTACAGAAAAAGTCAGTAATTGTAAATTTTAACAACAATTTATAAAAATCGTGATAAAAAAGTCATTAGTTATTAATTTTTAGCGACATATATAAAAAAATTGCCAAAAAAATTATTTTTAACAATAATTTTACTATATCTTATTTTTAATAGGATTCACAACAAAATAGTGTATACTATTTATGTAATATAGTAGATAAGAACTGCTATGCATCTGTTATACTTGTTATGGTTGGTGCAGACGCTTGCGTTTGCAATTTTATATCTAAACCTTAGGTCAAGTGGATTGACCTAACCTTTTGAGCCTCCAGTTTATGGATTGCGTGTGAATCCATCGGTTTGATGAACAAGGAGAATAGGTTGAATTTGGAAGTTTTTTAGCAGTTATTTAGAGTTTTAAATTAATGGAATTGTAGTTTTGAAAAACAAAATGTGAGTCGTTAACAATTTTATGGGCAAATTTTAAAAAAATAAAAATAAAAAAGTGACAAAACTTTAGAAAACCTTCACTCCAAGTGGGTTGTACGTTTTCTAAAACGTCACTGCATTCTTTTGTTTTTCCAAGAATGTCCATAAAATTGTTAATGGCTAGCACTTTTTTTTTAATTCCAAAACCATAATTCTGTTATTTTAAAACTCCACATGCGGTAAGTAATTGCTAAACGTTTTCAAATTCAACACATCTTTCTCATTCATTAAATTGCCCAAAATTTAGATGTGAAATGTGTTTGCATACACGACTAGTATATATAAACAGAGTAATACTACGTATCATGAAAAAAATATCATGAAATTAATTATGAAAGATTTTTCACCGTTAGATTACACATGCAAAAAAACACCACACTAATCAAGGGATAAAAAATCTTCATGAAGTATTTCATAATATTTTTTTTCATAATCTCTAATATTATTCATATAAACATGTATATGTGGTTATACAAATAATTATGATGTGTCCTATTTGGTTAGGAGGGGAAATAGAGCGAGGGCTTGCAGATGTTACATTTGAGGAGATGCCAAAACCACGCTCTAATGGGTCACACGCGGTGTTCCAGCAGGAGAAAAAGGGTAGCCGGGCAAACATGAACAGGTGTTGTATTTATTTGTTGATTTTTGTGATTATATTGTATTGTTTAATAGCTTATTATGGAGTTTTTAAAGGCCAATGGAGGTTAGTGCCAAGAAACCAGTTAGGAGATTAAGAGAGGTCATTCAAGTTCCTAAGAAGTTGAACGGGCTAGTCTGCTTGTGCTTGTTATATTTTAGATAATTTTTTGTAGCAATGATGAACCACAGACAGAGTAAGTAATCTTGCCTGTTATTTGTATATTGCTGAATGGCCAATGATTATACTTTGAATTTTTAGCATACGTTCCGATTCTGTTGTGATCGGTTTGATTCACCAGGAAGTTGTTGAAAACCTTATTCTGAATTTGATTCTAAATTCTCACTTATTTTTTCCATGCCTTCTTGGCTGTCAAATAGATCATTATCTTGTTATCTCTTTATTTTTATTTTTAATTTTTCTTGTTTTATTTATATATATATATATATTTAATTTGATAGATTTTGCAGAGTTACACTAGTTTTTATGATAAGGTATGTCTTATGTTCAACATGTCTTTTTTTTACCAATATAATTTTAAGAGACATGAAGAAAGATTTAATATCATGTTTGTAGTGGTTAAAGGTTCATCTATGTTTTTAGATGTTGCGTTTTGTAAAGCAGTGCGTCATTCTGAGTCATTTTCCTGTTGATTTGATTGAAAGTCCTAGTTCGAACTCTGTTTTACTGAAATACAGGACTGAATCAAATTATCAAAGATAATTTTTCTTTTTAACATAAATTTGGATTTTATTTATTTATTTTTCACATATCAACTACCAAGTATCATTATTAAACTTGTTTAGTCATATTAGTTATTCAATGTATTGTAAGTTTTGTTCAATTGTAGTATACCTGGTGTGGGGACATATTTTTAGGTAGTCCACGTGGCCGAGGTTGTTAGCCGAGGTGCCACGTGGGCGGACCATGGTGCCGAGATATAGTGTGATAATACCGGAATTCGAGATATTTGGATAGAGAACTAGAGTCCTAGATGACATCAAGCTACCTATTTGGATAGAGATGAGACTTTTGAGGGAGTTCATCTTAATCTGAATAGTGTGAGTTATGATAAATGTTATCCTTATAAAGGATAGAGTCCCATAAAGTAAGACTTCTAGGGGAAGTTGGACACTAATCATTATAAAAGTAAGGCACCCTCGTGGGTCTAAGATATACTTTGTTTGAGATGCTTTTATGCTTTCATTGTTGAAATTTAAGTACTTGTATTGATATCTGTGAGAGATAAGATTACTGATTTGATCGTCGGAGTGACCCCGGGTGGACGAACCATCGTGGTATTCTCATATTCTTATTGGTAGGTGTTTGGGCTTAATCTATTCTGCCGGTGCTCTCTAGTTGAGTTCCTTGTTTGGTTGTGTGGTCGGAAATCAACACCCATAATTTGGCGCCGTCTATGGGAACTTAGTTAGAATAGATGGCCATCATCGTACAAGATCAACATGTTGGCAACGACTAGTTTAGCGAAGATGGAGAATGTGTCGACATTAACAGAATGAAGACCCTTTCAGAAGGGATGCAAAGACAGAGGGCATGAGCGCTTCCAAGGAGATGACTTTCAAGTATAGAAGGATCAGCATAAGTGAGCAGATCCCGAATTCCAGATCCTAGAAGACAAAATCTCGGCCTAGATGAGTAGGTCCGAGAAAATAAGAGCTCAGCCTAAGTGAGCAGATCTCAGATCCTAGATCTTAGAAGACAAGATCGCGGCCTAGATGATTAGGTCCGAGAAGACAACAGCTCAGCATAAGTGAACAGATCCCAGATTCCAGATCTCGAATCCTAGATCCTAGATATGAAAAGACAAGATCTCGGCCTTGATGATTAAGTCCGAGAAGACAAGAGCTCAGCCTAAGTGAGCAGATCTCGGATTCCAGATCCCAGAAGACAAGATCTCGGCCTAGACGAGTAGGTCCGAGAAGACAAGAGCTCAGCCTAAGTGAGCAGATCCCGGATTCCAAATCTCGAATCCCAGATCCCAGATCCTAGAAGACAAGATCTTGGCCTAGATGATTAGGTTCGAGAAGCCAAGAGCTCAGCCTAAGTGAGCAGATCCCGAATCCTAGATCTTAGAAGACAAGATCTCGGCCTAGATGATTAGGTCCGAGAAGACAAGAGCTCAGCCTAAGTGAGCAGATCTCGGATTCCAGATCGTAGAAGACAAGATCTCGGCCTAGATGATTAGGTCCAAGAAGACAAGAGCTCAGCATAAGTGAGCAGATCCCGGATTCCAGATCTCGAATCCTGGATCCCAGATCCGAGAAGACAAGATCTCAGCCTAAATAATTAAGTTCGAGAAGACAAGAGCTCAGCCTAAGTGAGCAGATCCCAAATTCCAGATCTTGGATCCCAGATCCTAGAAGACAGGATCTCGGCCTAGATGAGTAGGTCCGAGAAGATAAGAGCTCAGCCTAAGTGAGCAGATCCCGGATTCCATCCCGGATCCCAGATCCTAGAAGACAAGATCTCGGCCTAGATGATTAGGTCTGAGAAGACAAGAGCTCAGCCTAAGTGAGCAAATCTCGGATTTTAGATCTCGGATCCTAGATCTTAGAAGACAAGATCTCGGCCTAGATGATTAGGTCTGAGAAGACAAGAGCTCAGCCTAAGTGAGCAGATCCCGGATTCCAGATTCCAAATCCTGGATCCCAGATCCTAGAAGACAAGATCTCGGCCTAGATGATTAGGTCTAAGAAGACAACAGCTCAGCCTAAGTGAGTAGATCCCGAATTCCAGATCCCAGAAGACAAGATCTCGGCCTAGATGAGTAGGTTTGAGAAGACAAGAGCTCAGCCTAAGTGAACAGATCCCGGATTCTAGATCCCGGATCTTAGATCTTAGAAGACAAGATCTCGGCTTAGATGAGTAGGTTCGAGAAGACAAGAGCTCAGCCTAAATGATCCCGAATTCCAGATCCCGAATCCCAAATCCCAGATCTTAGAAGACAAGATCTCGACCTAGATGATTAGGTCCGAGAAGACAAGAGCTCAACCTAAGTGATCAAATCCCAGATTCTAGACCCAGATCCCAGATCCCAGAATACAAGATCTCGGCCTAGATAAGTAGGTCCGAGAAGACAAGAACTCAGCCTAAGTAAGCAGATCTTGGATCCCAAATCCTAGAAGACAAGATCTCGGCCTAGATGAGTAGGTCCGAGAAGACAAGAGCTTAGCCTAAGTGAGCAGATCCCAGATTCCAGATCCCGAATCCCAAATCCTAGAAGACAAGATCTCGGCCTAGATGAGTAGGTCTGAGAAGGCAAGAGCTCAGCCTAAGTGAGCGGATCTCGGATTCCAGATCCCAGATCCCAGATCCTAGAAGACAAGATTTCGGCCTAGATGAGTAGGCCCGAGAAGACAAGAGCTCAGCCGAAGTGAGCAGATCTTGGATTTCAGATCTCGGATCCTAGATCCCAGACGACAAGATCTCGGCCTAGATGAGTAGGTCCGAGAAGACAAGAGCTCAGCCTAAATGAGCAAATCCCAAATCTCAGAAGACAAAAAAGAAGCACACAAGATCAGACTGAAGTCGGCCAGGTTCTGCCTGTCGGCAAAAGGCCATCTGTACAGAAGGACTTTTACTGGACCTCTGTTGTGATGTGTACATCCTTCCTAGGTTGAAGACTTTTTACACGAGATCCATGTAGGTGGCAGATCCTTTGTCCACAGAGCTATATCATAAGGATTCTGGTGACCCTACATGTCACGACCCAAACCTGCCCCTATGGGTTTAGTACCGTAACCGACCAGTAATCCGTGATTACCGAAGACCTGCTTAACAGTAAAGACAGTAATATAGAGTACAGGGGCTGACGGAAGCTAAAACAGTAATAAAAGATGTCCAATGAGCTGTGACAGTCTGTATGCAAAAAGACTTTTCTGTAACATATTCACATTCATAAGCAAAACATATATACACCATATGTACAACATTCAGGTTAGGGACCAAATCCCTAATTAGCACAGTACAGTACAAGTCTTAAATAGTGTTACAAAACGGAGACGGAAGGGTGAAACTGAGACACCCTAAAACAGCCTTAGCTCGGTCAGACTTGGAACCTCGAGGTGAGGCACAATGGTTGGCTTGACAAAAAGGGAGTTAACCCGACGCTCCTAGCTCCAGTCCGGTGCCTAGACACCTACATATAAATATAAACAGTGAGCTAAAGCCCAGTGAATAACAGTTATGTAAAGAGGTTAAGAATAAATGTCCTTTCAGTCATTAAACAGTCATTTAGAAACCATAGCAGCTATATGTGGTACATCCAATAGCAAAACAGTACAGTAGGTCTTAACAGACTGAACAGTCAGTTGATGGCCATCATAATAGTAAACAGTAGTGGTTCCAAACATGGGAACTGACAAAGATCTCTATGACAGTAGCAGTAACAGTATAGTAACAGTAAATTGCTATGGATACCACGAATACAGTTTACAAATAGGACAAACATTCATTCATTAAACAATAACGTTTTAGTAAACAGAACAGTTGATCATTCAGAAAATATTCATAATTGAACATATCTTTACAACATTGTTACTCACAGAGCACTGGGCTAATAGCAGCTAAAGATCGTCCTCGGATGCCAACCCTACACAGTTACAGAACGAACACACACTAAGTTACACACTTGGGAATCAACAACTTAGTCCCTATCTTGACTCGGTGTGGTTCTACATCAATAGCCTCATTAAGATGCCTTAAACTAGGCCTAGGAATGCCTAGGATGAAATGAGGATGCAAAGATGTACTTTAAAACACTTTTCAAAATTTCAAGAAAACAGGGGTCTCGCTCGAGCATGGCTTTCTACGCTCGAGCAGACATGCAGACAAAGGATCTCCGCTCGAGCGTGACTTCCTTCGCTCGAGCGGACTGTAAACTCAAGCAAAAGTACTGGATGCATGCAATTCACGCTCGACGGGCGCTCGACCTCTGCTCGAGCGTGAGACACAAGGCCTCGCTCGAGCGTGCATTCCCTCGCTCGAGCGGACACATGAAAAGTACTGGATACACCCATTTCACGCTCGAGCATTACTTTCCCCGCTCGAGCGGGATGCATGTACTCAGAGTGTACGCTCGAGCGTGGGTCCAAAATCTGGAATTTCCAGATTGAACCTCCAAGCTCAAATTCAACATTTAAAGCATCAAATTCGATTCTTTTGGGCCAATTTTCTGGAAAACACTTTAAAACTCATAATATGACATGTTTCAAAGATCAATTTGCAAAATCAAGGCCCAAAGGTAGTTCAATTAAACACAAATCCAAACAAAACTTCATGAACATAATGTATATGTAACATGCAAGTGTTCAATTGAAACCAAAGCTTCAAATACTTGGTCAAATGAGTTAATTCACTCCAAAACATGATGAATTCATGGACCATAGCTAGAATATAGACATGCATGTGAGGATTTCCATAAAATCAACCTCAAAACTCAACAATGTGTACATGCATGCATGATTTAGCTACTCAAATCAACTCTTTAAACCAATTCTTGACTTAGATCACTAATGACTCATGAACCACTCAAGAACCAACTTGAATTCATAAACTAAAGGATAAATATCCTACCTTAGGTCCTCAATTTCAAGTCTAGAAGCTCAATTATGCAATCTACTCTTCAATTCTTCTAATTCTCCAAGCAATTCTTGTTGAAACCAAAGCTCTCCTACTCTCCCTCTCTTGCTCACGGTTTTGGTCTCAAGAAGGATGATGAAATGATGTATGGAATGTACTAATTAAGTCTCAAACAAGTGTATAGGAAATGGCCACTCAATGGCAAAATTGCAATAAACTCTAACTAATGTAACTTAGCTTATTTAATCTAATTTAATCATTCCAAATCAAATTTAAATTAAACCTACCATAAAATCACATAAATTCTAATTAGCATGAAATACTAATCAAATTCTGATTCAACCGCCAATAAGGCCTTCAAGTTACAGTTCAAAACTTAAAACATGAACAGATAAATCAATGGCAAACAGATAGAAACGCACTAAAACAACATACACACACAATCAGTTCAGAATTTCAGTCTAACTAGTTACTTATCATGTTCAGTCACAGTTTAGCAGTAATAAGTGGCGAGGGTTGTCACACTACATGCAAAAGGATGCCGAAGCCTATGTAAAAAAACATGAAAATGTTGTTAGAATCCATGATTGTGCGATAAGACCGAAATGTCTTATGGTGATGCTTCCATGGTGAACATGACGAGTAACTTAGACTTATCATATGGTAAAGTTGAATTATACTTGCATATGATAGAGTTGAACTAAGTTCGCGATGTTTCTAAATGAAACATGACGAATAACTTAGACTTATTATATGACAGAGTTGAATTATACTTGCATATAATAGAGTTCAACTAAGTTGGCGATGTTTCTAAATGAAACATGACGAATAACTTAGACTTATTATATGGCAGAGTCGAATTATACTTGCATATGATAGAGTTGAACTAAGTTTGCGATGTTTCTGAATGAAACATGACGAATAACTTAGACTTATTATATGGCAGAGTTGAATTATACTTGCATATAATATAGTTGAACTAAGTTGGCAATGTTTCTGAATGAAACATGACGAATAACTTAGACTTATTATATGGCGGAGTGGAATTGTACTTGCATATAATAGAGTTGAACTAAGTTGGCGATGTTTTTGAATGAAACATGATGAATAACTTAGACTTATTATATGATATAGTTGAATTATACTTGCATATAATAGAGTTGAACTAAGTTGGCGATGTTTCTAAATGAAACATAACGAATAACTTAGACTTATTATATGACAGAGTCGAATTATACTTGCATATAATAGAGTTGAACTAAGTTGGCGATATTTTTGAATAAAACATGATGAATAACTTAGACTCATTATATGGTAGATTTGAATTATAATTGCATATAATGGAGTTGAATTAACCTCGACTTGCCATATCGGCAGAGTCAAACTCAGAATAGAACTAAGTTCATTAATAGAGAAACCAAGGTTGAAACACCTCGGAAGCCTTTGTTTGAATATGACTTTGGCAAAAGACCTTAGTTACATGCTTAATGTGAACTTAAGTGGAGCTTAGATTCATATTAGGGAGCAGGAAGCTGGAGTGATGAACAAACTTAAGAGTTTGACACTTGTTAAAATTTTCAGAAATGGGCTTAACACTTGTTGAAATTTTGGAGAAATTTACAAGTTGGAGTTAGCTGATACAATGATGAATAAAGTATCCGAGGTACATGTTATCCAAGGTAACCAACCATGTTGTCAAAACTTGAAAAGGGTGAAGTCTTGATAGAAGATAGCGTATGGAGGTAAAAAGGTAATAACACTTGTAAAAATATTTTTATTTTTAAAGTGTTAGCCGATGTATGAAAATGGTTAGCCGAGGCAAACAGTCAAGGTTTATCCGAGGTATTGTATCCCGGAGTTATTATACAGTTGAGGTACACTTTGAAGAAATGCAAAAATATTCTAAGTTTGGAAGCATGAAAAGCATGAAAGAAAGCAGCAAACATGCATAGAAGAAAAGAAGGCATACATTCAACACTTGGAAGAAAATATAAGACTTGCATTCAGAAAAGAAACTTGTTCAGATACAGAAAGGCACTTCGGCCTAGCATAAGAGATTCTTTGTTCATCTACAAAGACAAAATGGGACAAATATAAAGCTAACATTTTTCAAACAAAAGATTATAGTTGTCCAAAAGTAAGAAGGAAAAGTACAAAAATGAGGAAAAATCAAAGTTCATGCATTTTCCACGGTCTGCCTTACCTTGGTAATTGGCGTTGTGTCAGCCTCGACAGACAGCTGGGTAGATTTTTCAACTTAGACCTTGGCATCGATCTCATGCAGTGTGTCATCTAGGCTCTTGTTGGCAGTCTCGATCTCAACCTCAGAATTGGTCTTTTAAACGTCATCCTCCTCATCCTTAGTCAAGTCAAAGACTTGCTCATTCAGAGTTGGAGACTTGGCCCCAGCAGCAGCTTCAGATTCTTTCTCGGCAACCTCAGCCTCGGCATCTTCCTTGTCTCCGGCCTCCTCATCATTGGCCTCTTCTACTTCCTCGGCCTCATTCTCAGATTGATTGGGAGAGGGAAGAAAAGAGACATTGAGCTGACTGTAGGCACCCCATTTTTGACCGTCCTCAAGACTTGGACGTCACCGTTTGAACACTCGGTGATCATCCATGTTCGTGTTCGTTTTGAGTTCTCGGAGGCCTCGGCTACGTGTCTTGCCTTAGGAACTCTCAACTTGATTGCTTTGTGTTTGGTTTTGCACCAAACACTTGTTGTTTTGCTTCAGAGGGCAGGGAATGGCTTGTTGGCCATCCCCATACCTCATCGGCCATGGCTTGAGGCCACCGGCCATGTTTTCTTGCCACCAGCCATTGGTGATGACCGGTCAGCACTCTTGGTGGTCGGCCGGCCACCTTTGTTGGTCAAATGGCCATTTTTGTTGGTCGACCACTGTTCATGTGCTTTTGGCAGATATTTTGTGCCAGCTGGCACAGCTAACACCCACTTTGCACCCCCTCCATACACGTGTATGGAGGGATTTCCCTCTTGCTTAGCTTGTTTTGTAAGCTTTGCAAGAGTTGGAATTCTATAAGAGGAGGGCTTCTCCTCCCTCCTCAAGGGTTCCAAAAAAAGAAATTCCAGAGGTATGGATTAGGGCTAGAAATAGTGTATCTATCTATCTCTATATCTCCCTCTTTTTTTGCCTTTGTGTGTGTTTAAGTGTGTTTTGCTCTTACTTTTGTGCATAAACACCTAGTATCACACCTTACCTTGGTTGCCGAGGTGCCAAAGGGTTGTTGTTAAGGTTTTTGAGTGGATTTAAGCTTGGAAAGGCTGCTGGAGCTCCATTCTTGAAGAGGTCTACAAAGGTAAGAATTTTACCCCTTTCTTCCCCATTCTTGCACTAGCTTTTAACCTATCTTGCATCTGTTTTTGAGCTTAGTGTATAACATAAAAAAGTTCTGATTTTGTTAGTTTTAGAACTTTATTTAAGGTTGTTTTGAGGTTTGGGGTTGTTTCCCCCCTCTAAGGAATTGTTAGGCCTTGTTTAAGGCCATCTATTTTGGCCCTTTCTTTGAGCTTTGCATGACCTTTCTACCACTGAAATCCAGAGGATTTTCAATGGTAGAGAGGTGGTTTTGAGGTCCTAAATGGGAGAGGGTCATCCCCTCTCCATATTACCTTTGATGCTTACACAAATGGCTTGTGTTATAGCTTGTATGCTTAGCTTCGTTTAGCTTCTTTTCAATACATATTTAGTGTTATTTTGCCATGATATAGCACTGTTTTAAGTTGGTTTAGACACACCATGCATGCCTTGCATACTTGTCTCGTAATGCCATGAAATTGCCTTAACATGCTTTGTACTTTGAGCCTTGTTTTTAGCATGATTTTGGCCTAGCTTTGTGAAGCTTTTATACATGTTCTAGTATGCTTGAGGTCTATTTTTGGTTGTTTGGGTCGTTCATGACTTGCTTTGTATAGCTACCATGAAATCTCCCTTGTAAGCCTTGAGTGTTGGCCCCTCTAGCATGCTCTCCTTGCATCACTTCAGTGGTTTGGAACCACTTACCATGTCATTTCAGTCCATATAGCATGTTTTTATACTTGCATTTATGGCTCTTTTGATGCTTCAAAAGGTTTGTGTTTTATGCTTCATGTTTGGACCTTTGTACATGCCTCCAGGATTAGGTCATTTAGATGCCATCTAAGTGGTTTTTGGGGCTTACTTTGGCATGATTTGGGACTGTTTTGGTTTACTTTGGTCATTTGCTTCATGTGTCACATGACCATAGTTTAAGTCCTTGGACTTTGTTGCATGCTTTGATTGCTTTGTTTAGTTGGTTTGGCACCATCCTTAACATGATTTTCCAAGCTTATAATGTATGCCATTTGTCCATGTTTCACCCCTTTTAAGTGTGCTTAAAAGTTGCTCTTTGATGCCCAAGTGTTGGACCATGTTTGCATGCATGTTTGTATGTGCATTTGCCTTCATTTCCTTGGCATTTGGCCACTGTTTTGGGCTTATTTGAGAGCTGCCCAAATTAATTTAAGTCCATTGTTTGCATGTTGTTACATGCTCGCCTTGTGTATTGTTGCATACTTGGCTCCTTTTGCATGTTGTTGCATGCTATGTATAGGTCAACTAACATGTTGTTGCATGTTGAATTGAGCATTTGGCATGCATTTTTGGTTAGGTTGCCTAACATGATGTTACATGTCTTGTATACTTGCATGTTCAAATTGCATCTCGCATGTTTGTTAGCTTGCATGTTTGCCCTCATGCTCATATTGCACACTTAGCTTGCATGCTTAGGTTGCATTTCGCATGCATGCCTCGCCTCTTGAATTGCCATGATAGAGGTTGGCCCCCTTGTGTGTTTAGGTGCATTACATTTGACATCAAAATGCACAACTTGGCTTCTTGGGCCATCATGCATGGAAATGCGCGATTGGTGGTCCAAGGGTCGAACACCATATCTCTTTGAGTCCTAAACATGATAAGGGGTGTGGTGGTGCAAACACTGCCTTGAAATGCATTGCCATGCCTTGTCTTGTCCTCTGCTGCTGTCAAAATAGGATTCTGCAGTCATAGATGGCCGACCGACCACATTGAGTACCGGTCGACCACAAACTTCCTGCCGAGAGCCACATTCATGGTCGATGACCATTCCTCCATGGTCGGTGGTGTTCCCTTCTGGCCGGTGACATCCCACAGTGTTCAGAAAGTGCTCCTTGGGACTTGTGCAATTTTCAGAGGCATAAAACAGTGAAAACAGAGGCAGCTTGTGCATGGTGGTGGATTTCCGAGCGGAGTCGAGCACGCATGCATTGGACCCTCTTCCCAAGGCTGTTTTATCGCTTTATTAGCTTAGTTAATTTGCTTAACTAGTTAATTGGTTTGTAACTATTTAATTAGCTTGTTAGGTAGTTAAATCTGTATTATTCTTTTGGTCCCTCCGAGAGAGGGCGAATTGTGTACTAAGCGTGCGTGTGTGTGATGCATGTCTTCCAACCCCCACTTCTTTCTCCCTTTTACTTACCTGCTTTTGATGGTTAGTATTAGGACATGTTTTGATTAGCATACTTATGATAGCATGTTTGCATCCATTCATTTGTATTGCACGCACCGGGCTCGGCGCATCATACTAATTGCATAAGTATTTCAAATCTAACTTGAATACATGTTATCTGTTGCATTTCACATGCCATCTATAGATTAGCCGAGCCTACTCTAGCTGCATTTTGCCTACGATGCATTAGCCATCTTAACATGGACTTGGATCATACATTTGATTACTAACATGTTCCTTGTTTTGGCTTGGAGTACTAGGTGAGTATTTATGCTTTAGCATCTCGCATGAGTGTGAATGTTAACATGATAACATGCTTACCATGAGGCTATGTGCTTATGTGATATAACTGCCTGAATGCCTATGGGTGAAGGTTAGATTGCTCGAGTTGGAACAACTCGTTGAAATCCGTGTTTTAGCTTACTTGCGAGTAGCAAATTTCAAACTGTCTTCCAAACGAGCGGATATGCAATGCTTTGTTCCAAATTAGGCGATCTAGTCTATACTTTTGTATTGTGCGCATCACATAGTAAGATTAGCTAATTAACCGGAATAAGAGCACATAATGTTTTCAAAGCTAGATATCATGGTTAGTAGAGGTCGATCTTTGATCGGGCGAGCGGGGGTGCTCAAAGCTGACCTTCCCCAATCGTACCCAAGTTCCCGAGCCGAGGCAACTTTGGTGATGACGGACACATGGCTTTAGGCAACGAGTCAGGGTTTCCTAAATTCCCCCATAAAAAATATTTAGGTGGCGACTCTGTATCTGGCAAAGCAGTCCATGTTTGGCACTTCTTTCAAAAAAATCTGTTTTAAAAAACGATTTGCCGGATTTGGACTCTTTGATGATTCATCGGTCTTGCATTGCACTCTGCGAGATTAGATACAGGACCATGACATTGAGTCCTGAACTGTAGTGAGCCCCATATGAACAAAACAGGGGATTTCCCTCCCGGGACGTTCGGGGACGTCTACACTGACCCATATCACGGAGGGATGAATCCTCGGGGACATACATCTTTTTGAGGACTACCATCCAGTCAAGATAGTAGCCTTTGTTGCAGGCCATGTTGACTTGTTTTTTCGGCCTTAGTAATGGCCTCGGCTTTGGTAGCAATAACTTGGTCCACTTGCTTTATATGCTTCTCTTTTGAGATATTGACTTGCTGGAGGCATGCGCATATTGGATTGACTCTAAAGAGATGGAGTGGATTGCATAGTTATGACATCAGGGATGTCAACAAGAAGGTCTTCTACGACAAGAGTTCGGTGAGACATGTCGTCATTGGCTATGGCAATGGTTACTCATAAATAAGGTGATTGGAAAATTATCAAGGTCTAAGGCTGGGAGCTTAGGACCTTGGTGTTTCCTATTCTTGGTTCTAGCTGCAAGATTGTCGCTATGTTGGTGTTTTCACTGCCATTAAGATGGTGGGTTGATATGTGGAGCAGCTAATGAATTGCTTAGCTATTAGTCTGGTTCAGTTGGTAGAGTTTGAACCTTGGGCACGAAGGGAGTCTTCATAGTAATGAATGCTTCAAGAATAACAATGATGGTTTACAAAGGCTAAGAGAAAGAGAGTCTAGGAACACAGATAAAGACGAAATATGAAGATGAAATGGTTTTGCTGGAATCAGAAAAATATGGCAAAAAGTTATGATTTCGAGTCCCGATGTGCCCGTACTGACGTCAGACGGCGGGGGGCAGAACTGATGCGACATGATGGGGACGTGATTGGTATGCTCCAATCTCATGATGATCTTGGTTGACATGATGACCTCAGTTGAGATATTGATCTCGGTTGATATGACGATCTCGGTTAACATGATGATTTCAGTTGAGATGTTGATCATGGTTGAGATGTTGAATTTGAATGGGGACAGAACTTGTTTATTCTTGGTTTCTGATGAGTTGATACTAGGATCTTGATGTTCTTAAACTAGCAAGTCATGATCTCTGCTAGCAGTGCGATCTCTGTCGAGATGTTGGACCTAGATGAAATGGAACATGAGGGTTCATGATTCATGGTTCTTGGTTCTTGATTCTTGACAAGTGGACATTTGAGTCCTTGTTTCTTGGTGCCAACGAGTCACGATCTCGATTAGGGAAAGTACATGTATAGGTTCCATCACCTCAGTTTGCCGAGGTAATAGAATCTAGGGGGCAGTTATGGGGACATATTTTTAGGCAGTCCACGTGGCCAAGGTTGTTAGCCGAGGTGCCACATGGGCGGACCATGGTGCCGAGACATGGTGTGATAATACCGGAATTCGAGATATTTGGATAGAAAACTAGAGTCCTAGATGACATCAAGCTACCTATTTGGATAGAGATGGGACTCTTGAGGGAGTTCATCTTAATCTGAATAGTGTGAGTTGTGATAAATGTTATCCTTGTAAAGGATAGAGTCCCATAAAGTAAGACTTCTAGGAGAAGTTGGACACTGATCATTATAAAAGTAAGGCACCCTCGTGGGTCTAAGGTATGCTTTATTTGAGATGCTTTTATGCTTTCATTGTTGAAGTTTAAGTACTTATATTGATATCTGTGAGAGATAAGATTATTGACTTGATTGTCGGAGTGCTCCCGGGTGGACGAACTACCATGGTATTCTCATATTCTTGTTGGCAGGTGTTTGGGCTTAATCTATTCTGCCGGTGCTCTCCAGCTGAGTTCCCCGTTTGGTTGTGTGGTCGGAAATCAACACCCACACCTGGTGATACATTTGTTTGATTCAAGTAGTACATGACCCCGTTTTGAATCATATTGTAAGTCTCTTAGGGGAAGAAGTATGATAGATTCTTTGGTTTTCAATTCATTGTTTTGTGGTTGCAACACCTCTTTATATATATTCCCATACATACCTCCATTATTTGTTAGATCCTCAATTTCATTTAACCCATTTTTATTCAACTTACATATCATAGTTAATGATTGACTCATTTTCTATTAAGTTGTTGATTGTTCAATTATTTGAGAGGGGAGATAGATCGGGTTTTAGAATCCTATCTAGGGGCACATGTAATTTGATAGCCCTTGTTTGAAGTTGTTCTTTAGTTGTTGTTCGTGATGAGTTACTCGAGGGAAAACTCTCCCATTTGTCCATGATCACCCAGCCTAGATGAAAGCAGGATTCAATTGACATGCTTCATTGTTGTGCAAATTTCTTAGTTATTTAGAATTTATTCAAAGGCTTTTCTTTGTTGTGATGAATGAAGAGTTCCAAAAATTCCTTGCATAATTGAAGGTATTTATCATGCTATTTTTTTTTTAAATTTATTTTTTAAATCTGTGCATTCATTTAATTCCTCAAGAAATATCAGAGTTTGTTTTACATTTATTAAATTCCTACCCTTCTTGCAACATATCTTATCAAGACAAACAACACAAGTACGTCAAGGCACACTAATAAGGACATTCTGGCCAAGCACAAGAAAAAAGAGAGATGCGGCAAAGCAAGGGAAAAGACTATTTTATTTGAAAAAATATAATACTTGCTAAGTCTCTATCTCTCTCTCCATTTGAACTTGTTTCTATAATGTACCTTACCTTAGATATGCAAGGGAAAGACAATTTGGTCATCTTCCCCCAATTTTAAATGATTATTAGTCTTTGTTCTGTGTATACAGTAAGAATTTAGCAATATCTTAGTTGGAAATGACGGGAAGCCTCATGTCAGCCCCTTAACCACTCACTTTTCAATGATAAACAGTTTCACGCGATATTAATCTATATTGCCAGACAAAAATTAGAAAGCACACGCTAAAATAATACGCTAAAATATTTATTTTATTGGGAAGTGAAAGTATTGGAATAAACATACTTACAATTTCCTCGTTTTTCTCTTGCAGAAAAGCATGTTTTGGTGTCATGTTTCCGTCCATGCTTCTAAAATGGTACTCTTATGCTTTCTTTCCTAGTTTCACATTCTATTTATTTATTTAACGAGTTTTACACTGTTTTAGTGATGGCTCACTAAACACACAAGAATTAGAGACGATATTTACATTTCTGTATTTTGCAGCCGAAATTCAAAAACAAAAAGGCTTATTGAGAAATACAAGGAGCTCAAGGTATATATATAGACCTTTGTTAATTTTGTTGGAATTGAATAATAATCAACTTAAATCAATTTTGTAGAATAAAATTGAAAGCAAAATAGATTCTGAAAAACTAGGTTTTACAATTCAACAAAACTATATATATATAACAAAATTAGTAAAAGATGAAGATAAGAGTTCAGAAAATAGCCTGTGTGATTGTGAGAGACACGTTAAAGACGCTGTCCTAAAGTCGTTATGCGTTCCCTCCGTGCAGGTGTTAACGATCACAAACGACTCCAAGATACAACCCAAAAACTTTACAGGATCTGATACAATGCATAGTTGCACCAGAAGAATTTGCCAAGAATGTATCAATTGCCCAGAAATATGAAATATAAAATACTGTAAAGAGAAGAAGGAGAGAGAGAGAGAAAGCAGAGTACGTTTTATTTCTTTCCTGAGTAAGAGTCCTATTTAAATAGGCTCTTTGGTGTCTATTTGGAATAGACACACCCTTTGTTTTGAAACCAAATACATATATTTAAAATTCAAACAAATAAGATGTTAAAAGAAATATATAAATAAATACAAATAAAAATAATACAAAATAAAATACAAATAAATACAAATAAAGTTTTGAAACTTTTAGGAAATTTCCAACATTCCCCCACAAGATTCAAAACTTTGTAAAACATCAAATAAATACAAAAATAATAATAATATGGGCAACACTAAAACCATACAATGGGTGTAGGTGTTTTTCAAACTTGAACCTCACTTAGTGTTAACAGTTTCATTCTGAAAGAATCTTAGTGAACTAAGTCTTCAACTAAATCCCTTTGACCAGAATTCAACATGTCACACATATGGTATGATACATAACTGTGGCGCGGGTTAGCACTATTAGCAGCCATGTGCTCAATCTTGATTCTCATGAGAGTTTTAGGAAATAGCCCTATTTCCACGGTCGCGGCTTCACGACGCTCTCACTTAGGTGAATCCTCCAAAGATAGAAGTGACGGATGTCTATCTTGCGAGAGTTTGCCCGCCTCGGATTCATTTAGAGTAAAAACTCTTCCTTAACCATCACATTTACATCAACACTGATTTCTTAAGGATGAGCAGGAGAATATAAATAATAAGTTTAAAAAAAAAAAATCTCCTTCATTAAAATGCTAGAATACGAGTCACACTATAAGGATTGTTCCTACCCATTGAACTTCCTTCATGGGATCTTCTATCACAGAAGTCGGGTTACTTCCTTAGTTGACTCCCTATGGGCTTAGACCCATCCCCCTCGATAAATCTAAGACTACACTCTTAGATAAACCTTTTGTTAACTGATCAGCAATATTCTTTTCAGATTTCACAAAACTCAAAGATACAACATTTTTATTCACCAAACTTTTTATAGATTTATACCTCACTTGCATATGGCTATTCATCTTTTTATTAGTATGTGATTGTCTCACAAGTTCTATTACAGCTCTATCGTCACAATGTATAGAAATAGCAGGTATAGGATTTTCCACAAGTGAAATATCAAGGAGCAAATTTTTAATCCACTCAGCTTCAATACACGTAGTGTCTAAGGCTATAAGTTCTGATTCTGTTGTACTTCTAGAGATAACGGTTTGTTTTTAGAACCCCATGATATTGCTGCTCCACCTAACATAAATATATACCCAGTAGTAGACTTAATATCTAAGTTATCTGTTATCCAATTTGCATCGCTATAACTTCTACCACATTAGGAAAACCACTAAAGCAAAGTGAATAATCTAGAGTTCCTCTTAAATATTTAAAAACTCTTTCCACAGCAATCCAATGATCTTTACTAGGATTATGAGTATGTCTACTTAATCTCCGAACAGCATAGGCAATATCAGGTCTAGTCTTATTAGCAATATAGAGAAGTGATCCAATAATTTGAGATTATCTAAGTTGAGATATAGGTACACCATTATTTTTCTTCAAATTCATGCTAGGATCAAAAGGAGTTGAAACAGGTTTGAGATTATAATAATCAAACTTTTTTAACATTTTCTCTAGGATTCTAGATTGATTCAATGTAATACCTTTGGTTGTTTTCTCTAATTTCATACCCAAAATTATATAAGCTTCTCTTAAATCTTTCATATCAAATTTTGAAGATAAATAAGATTTCACATTTTTAATTATCTCTAAATTTGTTCCAAATAATAAGATATCATCAACGTATAAACACAAAATAATACATTCTCCATTATCTTCTTTATAGTATACACATCTATCATGTTCATTGATCTTAAAACCAAATTCTAGAATTATCTTATCAAACTTTTTATGCCACTGTTTAGGAGCTTGCTTAAGTCCATACAAAGATTTAACCAACTTGCAAACTTTATGTTCTTGTCCTTTAACCACAAAACCTTCAGGTTGCTCCATATAAATTTCTTCATCTAAATCTCCATTCAAAAAAGCAGTTTTAACGTCCATTTGATGAATTTCTAAATTATAAATGGATGCTAGAGCAATTAAGATTCTAATGGTTATAATCCTAGAAACAGGTGAATAGGTATCGAAATAATCTATTCATTTCTTTTGTGTAAATCCCTTGGCTACTAATCTTGCCTTATATTTATCTATACTTCCATCAGGTTTTAACTTCTTTCTAAATACCCATTTGCAACCGATAGCTTTACTCCGAGGAGGTAGGTTAGTAAACTCCTAAGTATTATTTTGAAGAATAGATTCAAACTCACTATTAATGGCTTCCTTCCAAAATGGTGCATCTAAAGATGACATAACTTCTATAAAAGTATTTGGTTCTCCTTCAGTTAAAAAAGTATAAAAATCATCTCCAAAGGTTTTCTCTATTCTAGTTCTCTTACTTCTTCTAGGTTCTATGTTTATGTCACGACCCAAACCCGCCCCTATGGGTTTAGCACCGTAATCGGCCAGTAATCCGTGATTACCGAAGGCCTGCTTAACAGTAAGACAGTATTACAGAGTATAGGGGCATGGCGGAAGCCAAAACAATAATTAACCAATGTCCAATGAGCTGTGACAGTCTGTATGTAAAAAGACTTTTCATATATGTACACATTCGGAAATAGAACAGTATTTACAACGTATACAGAAACATTCAGTACAGTACAAGTCTCACTCAGTCTATACAGGACACAAACAAAAAGGAGGAATCTATAACACCCCATAGCCTTAGCTTGAACAGTACTGGAACCTCGAGGTGAGGCACAAAGGTTGGCTTGACAAAACAGGAGTCTAACCCACATTCCTAACTCCGGTCTGGTGCCTGAACACCTACATATATATATAAACAGTGAGCTAAAGCCCAGTGAATAACATAATGCGTAAAGAGGTTAAGAATGAATGTCCTTTCAGTATTGAAAACAGTCAATTGATTCAGTATATCAGTCATTCAGTCATAACAGTCATATGTGGTACATCCATTAGCAGAACAGTACAGTAAACAGTAGGTCTTGAAAGACCGAGCAGTCAATGATGGCCATCATAACAGTAAACAGAAGTTCCAAGATAGGAACTAATAGAGATCTCTTTAACAGTAGCAGTAGCAGTAACAGTAACAGTAGTTGCTATGGATGCCACAATACAGTTCAGAATGGAGGACATACATTCATTCAGTTAACAGTATCAATTCAGAAATAGTACAGCTTAACCATTCAGAAGATATTCATATTTGAACATATCTTTACACAGTTGTTACTCACAGAGTTCAGGGCTACAGTTAAGCTAGAACGCGTCCTCAGATGCCAACCCTACACAGTTTACAGGATGAACACACACTAAGTTACACAGTTGGGAAGTAATAACTTAATCCCTAATTTGCCTCGGTGTGATTCTACATCAATGTCCTCATTAAGATGCCTTAAACATGCCCTAGGAATGCCTAGAATAGAAAGAGGATGCAAAGATGTACTTTTAAACACTTTAAAATTTTTTTAGAAAACAGGGATCTCGCTCGAGCGTGGCTTTATACGCTCGAGCGGACATGCAGACAAAGGATCTCCACTCGAGCGTGACTTCCGTCGCTCGAGCGGACTGTAAGCTACAGTAAAAATACTGGATGCTCAAAATTCATGCTCAACGGGCGCTCGACCCCCGCTCGAGCGTGAGACACAAGTCCTCGCTCGAGCGTGAACTTTCTCGCTCGAGTGGACTGTAATCTCATGCAAAGTATTAGATACACGCATTTCACGCTCGAGCGTCACTTTCCTCGCTCGAGCGGACGGCATGATCACAGAGTGTATGCTCAAGCGTGGAGTTCCTCGCTCGAGCGTGGGTCCAAAATCTGGAAATTTCATATTTGAACCTCAAGCTCAAAACCAAGTTTTAATGCATCAAATTCTATCCTCTTGGGCTAATTTTCTGAAAAACACTTGTAAACTCATAGTATTACATTATTCAAAGCTCAATTTATAAAATCAAAGCCCAAAGGTGAGTCAATTAAATCTAATTTCAAACCAAAATTCAAGAACATACTTCAAATGTGACATGCATGAGTTTAAACCAATTCAAAGCTTCAATCACTTGCTCAAATGAGCCAATTCTTTCCAAAACATGATGAATCCAAGGTCCTTAACATTAACATGAACATGCATGTGAACATTTGTGAAGAACAACCTCAAAAATGAGAGATATGCACATGCATGCATGATATATGCTATAATTCAACATTACAAGACCAAATCTTGACTTTAAACTCCAATATGACAAGAGCCATGAAAGAACTAACTCAATTACATGAACAAGAAGGTGAAGACTCTACCTTAAGTCTTGAATTATAAGAAGGGAAGCTCAATTGTAAAGAATTCTTCAAATCTCCTAAGCCTCCAAGCCAATTTGGTTGAAAACAAGTTTTTTCCTCTCTCTCACTCCCTCTAGTCGGTTAAGCTCAAGGAAATGGCTGAGGAAATGTTGTATCAAAGTGTAATAAGGCTTCAAGTGTGTTGACATAGTGGCCCACTAGCATGGCAAGATGGTAAATAGGGCTAACTCTTATAATTTAGCATGATTTGATCTAATTTAGTCATACCAAATCACATTTCAATTAAATATGCCATAAAATCACATAAATTCTAATGATCATAAAACATCGATCAATTTCGAGTTCGGCCGCCGACAAGGCCTTCAATTTGCAGTTTAAAGCGTAAAACATGGACAGATAATTTAACAGTCAAACAGATAGAAATACATTTAAACTAGTACATTCAATCAGTCAGTCTTGTATTTCAGTCGATTCAATTACTTATCATAATCAGTCTCAGTTTAGCAGTGATCAGTGGTTAACCAGTAATCAGTGGTGAGGGTTATTACAGTTTAGGTGTTCAGAATCATCTCTCAAAGAAATAACTCTAGTACTAGTAGTAGAAGTTCTATTTACAACCTGATTTGATATCCTAGTTTTATATGGAAAAATGTCTTCAAAAAATGTAGCTTCACGAGATTCAATTATTGTATTATTAGTAATTTCACTAATTTCAGAATTTATTACTAGAAATCTATTAGCACTACTATTTTGAGCATATCCTAAGAAAACGGTATCAACAGTTTTAGGTCCTATTTTCTTACGTTTAGGTTCTGGAATTGCTACTTTTGCTAAACACCCCCATACTTTCAACATCTTAAGATTAGGTACTCGTTTTTTCCATATTTCATAAGGTGTTTTATCATTATCATTCACAATTACTCTATTTAATATAACACAAGCAGTGAGTATCGCTTCCCCCCACAAGCTCTCCGGTAAACCAGAACTAATAAGCATTGCATTTATCATATCCACAAGAGTTCTATTTTTCCTTTCAGCTATCCCATTAGATTGTGGAGAATAATGTGGGGTTACTTCATGAAGAATTCCATGTTCTTCACAAAAAGTACTAAGGGTACCTACATTATATTCACATTCTCCATCAGATCTAAGTTTCTTAATCTTTCTTTCTAATTGATTTTCTACTTCAGCTTTATAAATTTTAAATTTACTAAACACTTCATCTTTGGTTTTAATTAAATATAAGAAACAAAACTTAGAACAATCATCTATAAAGGTTACAAAATACTTATTTCCTACTCTAGTTAGTGGTCTATTAGAATCACAAACGTCACTATGTATAAGGTCTAAGAGTTGTGAATTCCTTTGTACAGATTTATAAGGTTTCTTAGGTTGTTTTGCTTGCACACATATTTCACATTTGCGTTTAACATCAATAGATGATTTAGGTACTAATTCTAAATCCATCATTTTTCTAATTTTCCTTAAATTCACATGTCCAAGTCTTCTATGCCACAAATCACAAACTTCAATATTCAAAATATTATGAGAGATATAATTAACTTCAAAAAAATACATTCAATTTAAATAAACCATCACATACAAAACCTTTACCAATAAAAATATCATTTTTACTTATTACAATTTTATTTGATTCCATTACAATTTTGTAACCTAACTGTACTAAACACGATCCACTAATAAGATTTCT
Source organism: Camellia granthamiana (assembly GCA_036172215.1). Taxonomy (NCBI): domain Eukaryota; kingdom Viridiplantae; phylum Streptophyta; class Magnoliopsida; order Ericales; family Theaceae; genus Camellia; species Camellia granthamiana. The sequence continues at coordinate 9,857,013 of CM069913.1, read as the reverse complement.
TCTAACTTCAGGAACATATCGCACATCTTTCAAAGTTGAGATTTTTCCATAAGCCATCTTCAAATCTATATCTCCAATGCCAAGTATTGGTGCAATTGATCCATTTCCCAAAGTTACACTTCCTCCACTTGATTTTTGGAAAGTTTTAAAATAACCACAATCAAAACACACATGTATATTAGCCCCAGAATCTAACCACCAATCTTGATATTCAAAAGTAGAATTAATTTCAGGATTATACCTAAAAGATAGTCCGGCAATTTCTTCTTTCTCCAAAATCATATTCACTTGAGCATTGTGACTTTGATTTCTTTGCTTATTGTTAAACCTTGGTTTATACTCATCATTCTTCTTAAAAAAACAATCCTTCACATAATGATTGGTTCTTCCACATACATAGCACAAGCGTTTTCTCTTTTCCAGTTTCTAGATTTGATCTATGCTTCTCTTCCACCCTAAGTGTATTGATTAATTGAGTTAATGACAGATCTCCTTGTTTGTGCCTAAGACGCTTAGCAAAGTCATTCCAAGATGGAGGTAATTTATCGATAAGGCAAGACACTTTAAACTCCTCACTAAAAGTTGTCCCTTTCTTTTCTATTTTTCTAAGTAGTTCTTGAAACTCATGAATTTGGTCACCTATAAGTATGTTATCTTTCATTTTATAACTATTAAAATTAGAGACAATGAACCTATCAATACTAGCATCTACAGTTCCATATTCGGCCTCTAAGGTTTTCCATTGTTCTTTTGCAGTCGAGATGGTTGACTGATATACATCATAAAAATGGTCAGATAACACACTAAGGATTCTGTTATAACAATGAAATTCGATTTGTTCGGGTGACAACCAAGATCCAACAAAATCCTGATCTTCTATGGCAGACATAAGACCCAACACGGTCAACCAATATCTTGTTTGTTTTTGCCATCTTTCAAAATTGTTACCATTAAATTTTTCAGGTTTCACACTAACAGTTTCTTCTAAATTAGCTATAAAAATAAATTAGTTAAGATACAAGAGAGTAGACAATTATAAAATCTGTAAGAAATAATAATGAAACAATCACAAATGTTATTAAATTTGAAATTGAAAATTTATTGCCAACAATTTAGGAATAGATAAAATGTGACCAATTTTTTATACTGATCAAATTTGAACACAATAAATTATAACATGAACAATGCTAATTAAATATCATGAATCTAAACAACATAATTTGTCATGTGAAAATTTTGATTTTACTCAACAATTTTTCTAAGAATAATTAATATAGAAATAAAAAATAAACTACACATAAACAACAAGTTCTACAACATTCCTGGATTAATATATATATATATATAAGTCTTGAAAACAAAGTTACACTGTTTCCGGAAAAAAAAAACAAAGAAAAATAAATAAATAAAAATGAATAAGATCAAAGTAATCAAACAAAAGACTCACTCCACAATACAAATAGGTGTATATATTGTATTGTAAGCAACAAGGGAGGCACATTTCCAATTTGATTTTGAAAATAAAGAAAAACAGATTTAACCAAATTGACGGGAAACAAAACTGCCATATATACATATATATTTTTTTAACAGATTTGTTCAAGACCAACAAGTGCAATTATGAAACACAAATAATTAAAAGATTAAATATGTTATAGATATAACGACTTCAGATTGTTGTAGGAATTGAATAATAATCAACTTAAATCAATTTTGTAGAATAAAATTGAAAGTAAAATAGATTCTGAAAAACTAGGTTTTACAATTCAACAAAACTATATATACATATACATAACAGAATTAGTAAAAGATGAAGATAAGAGTTCAGAAAATAGCCTGTGTGATTGTGAGAGGCACGTCAAAGACGCTATCCTAAAGTCGTTATGCGCTCCCTCTGTGTAGGTTTTAACGATCACAAACGACTCCAAAATACAACCCAAAAACTTTACAGGATCTGATACAATGCACAGTTGCACCAGAAAAATTTGCCAAGAATGTATCAATTGCCCAGAAATATGAAATATAAAATACTATAAAGAGAAGAAGAAGAGAGAGAAAGAAAACAGAGTACGTTGTATTTCTTTCCTGAGTAAGAGTCCTATTTAAATAGGCTCTTTGGTGTCTGTTTGGAACAAACACACTCTTTGTTTTGAAACCAAATACATATTTAAAATTCAAACAAATAAGATGTTAAAAGAAATATATAAATAAATAAATAAATACAAATAAAAATAATATAAAATAAAATACAAATAAAGTTTTGAAACTTTTAGGAAATTTTCAACAGTTAACACAACAAAAATTAAAATTTGTAATTAATTTATAAATCCGATGATTTGGGCTCAAAACTAATGAATTTCTGTGTGTGTGATTTTCCGACCACACTGCCAACTCAGTAATCAGCTAGAGAGCAACGGCAGAATAGATTAAGTCCGAACGACCTGCAACAGAAAGAAGAGTCTTCGGCGGTGGCTCGTCCACCTGGGAGCACTCTGACGATCAAGTCAGTAAAAATATCTCTCAAAGATAACCAAAAGTGCTTAACTCACTAGACAGAGCATAAAAAGCATACCTTAGACCCATGAGGGTGCTTCTCTTTTATAGCCAACACAATCCTAGTCTGAATAGGAGCCTAGCTCTAATGGACTTAGGATTACTGCTAATCTTGGACTCCTAGTAGGATTAGGATAAACTCTCTAAGAGTTTCATCTTTACCCAAACTGAAGTCTTCTCCCATTCTAGGACTCTTGTCCCTTATTCGTTTATCTCGGATTCCGGTTTCTTTGCAGATAACCTCGGCCTAGCCGAGATGATCTCAGCGTCATGACCAGGACACGTGGCACCTCGACGGGCACTTCGATGACACCTCGGCCACGTGTTGTCATTCAAAATTATGTCCCCACAACTGTCCCCTAGGTTCTATTACCTCGGCATCCTGAGATGATGGAACCTATATCATTTCTTCCATTTAGCACGTCGGCTAAGCTCGCTTCATCATCTATTGCCGAAGTCAGAACTCATCGGCTTAATATGACCAAGACCTATAGTCTGCTTTCATCAATGCCTTAGAACCAACGACCAAGTTCGTTCAAGTTTCTCAGCCGAAACCGTCCTCCTTTGCAACCATCTCGGGGTGACACACCTTGGTTATACAAACTGATGATTTACCTCGGCAAGTACCCAAGTACCTTTCTTGGCATAACCTCGGCTTCACCTTGTAAATTTTTTCATAAAATTTCAACAAGTGTTTAACCTTGGCTTAACTTTAACTTGTAAATTGTCCACAAATTTCAACAAGTGTTAAGCAATGATTTCGGTTTAACTTCAACTTGTAAATTGTCCACAAATTTCAACAAGTGTTAAACAATGATTTTGGTTTAACTTCAACTTGTAAATTGTCCACAAATTTCAACAAGTGTTAAACAATGATTTTGTGTTTAGCTTGTAAACTTTTCTCAAGTTTCAACAAGTAAACATCATCTCGGTAAGCTCTTCTCTTTTCGGACTTAATCATCTTAGGCCGAGATCTTGTCTTCTGGGATCTGGGATCCGAGATCTAGAATCAGGGATCTGCTTACTTGGGCTGAACTCTTGTCTTCTCATATCCAGTGTTATCTTGGCTTCGCTACGGCGAACCATTTCTCTTCTCTGGTTTGGACGCCTTTGTCCCCAGCGTGTCCTCCTTGGCTCTGGCATACTTTTCTATCCTGGCTATCAGCTCCTCCATGCTTTTTGGAAATGTCTTTGCCAGTGATTTTCGAAGCAGGCAGTCATCCTTCAAGCCGCTTTTAAATGACACGACCGCCACCTCTTGGTTGCATCCTGGTATTTGGTTGAATACCTCATAATACCTTTTGGCATAGGCCCTAAGGCTTTCATCCTCACCGATCTTCAGGGCCATTAGGGCGTCCACCCTAGATGGCTGTAGCTTGTTTGTCACGAACCTGGCCACAAACATCTCGACCAGGCCTTCCCAGGTCTTCACAGTTCCTTTCGACAACTTGTGAAACCAATCCGATGCAATTTCTCTGAAGGATGAGGGGAACACCTTGCAGAGCAACGGCTTGTTCTCGGTGTACAATGCCATCGAGTTCAGGTACAAGCCGACGTGAAAGTTCGGGTCCGACTTACCGTCGTATATCTGGAACCTCGGCATACTGAACCTTTTCGGGGCCTCAAATTTGTCCAATTCTATCAAGAACGGTGTCCTCAGCTTGACAGGTGAGGTCACCCCGACATCGACGTTCTGTTGCTTCCTCTTGAGGTAATCTCTCAAGTCTTCTTTGCTCCGCCCAGGAGCTCGGCTATCTTTCGACTTCAGTCTTTTCGGTATACTACTCTCGGCCTCGTGGTGAGCCCTTTTCGATCTTTCTCCATGAGTTGTGTCGAAGCATAATGCCCGCTCTTGAACATGCCGATGTTCTTTGGGGTCGGACTTCTTGGTGCGTTGTGTCCTTTGTGACTCTTCCTTTCTTGATTCTCCTTGTCCGACCTCCCTTGAAGGCCGGTGAGAATGTTCCTTGGTCCTATCGTGCTGAGGAGTCGTAGGAGTTGTCTTCTGCCCCCCTGCCTGGGCATCTTTCTTGGCTGCTGGAATCGGCGTATCTTGTGACGGGAACGGTGGCTGCATGACGTTGTTCTGTATCATGAAATTGACAACCGTTTGCAGGTCCGCCAATTTGTTCACCATTCCTTTCATCTCGTCGTCCCTTCGTAAGTATCTTTCTTTCCATACCTGGAGGTCGCCTTCGTTGTAGTACCCGCTTCGGTCTGATTTCTTTGGTACGCCGCCCTCCTGGCCGACGTCATTTCCTCTGTGATTCTTATCACGAGTCTCCTTGTTGTAGTTGTCTTCTTTGACGTCAAGGTCAATAGGTTTCCCACTCCCAGTAGGAGTGTCGTTCACAACCTTCTCTTTCTGTCCGTCGTTGGCCATCTATTCTCCTTTCTTTTCCACAGACGGCGCCAAATTGTGTGTGTGATTTTCCGACCACACTGCCAACTCAGTAATCAGCTGGAGAGCACCGGCAGAATAGATTAAGCCCGAATGACCTACAACAGAAAGAAGAGTCTTCGGCGGTGGCTCGTCCACCTGGGGGCACTCCGACGATCAAGTCAGTAAAAATATCTCTCAAAGATAACCAAAAGTGCTTAACTCACTAGATAGAGCATAAAAAGCATACCTTAGACCCATGAGGGTGCCTCTCTTTTATAGCCAACACAATCCTAGTCCCAATAGGAGCCTAGCTCTAATGGACTTAGGATTACTGCTAATCTTGGACTCCTAGTAGGATTAGAATAAACTCTCTAAGAGTTTCATCTTTACCCAAACTGAAGTCTTCTCCCATTCTAGGACTCTTGTCCCTTATCCGCTTATCTCGGATTCCGGTTTCTTTACAGATAACCTCGGCCTAGCCGAGATGATCTCAGTGTCATGACCAGGACACGTGGCACCTCGACGGGCACTTCGATGACACCTCGGCCACGTGTTGTCATTCAAAATTATGTCCCCACAATTTCCTTGTATCGTTTGTCAAGCATTTGGGAAGCTAGAATCTTATATTGAGAAAAGAAGTAGGAAGAATACTGCAAAGAACCATAAATACATGTCGTATCAATGTTGAGCAACAAAACCAGTGACTTTTACCAATTTCTAAATACATTCAATAAATATTTTTCTATGTAATGATGTTGTGATAATTTAAGGGTTTAGTTTAAAGTCAATGTAAAACAACATTTTTCTGTTACAAGAAGAAAATAATGTCAGTGATCCAAATGCTATTTAATGAGTTTTTCATATCATTTAAGAGGTGAAATCTGAACTCTTTCACACAATTACTCATAATTTTTAGATTATAGACATAGTTTAAAAAAAGGTGGATCTGTTTCTTAATGGCAGTCACTAACAATCCATGTTAATTTGATTTCATTACATCCAACTAGAATATAAATTGATTTGATATGTTTGTAATCCACAAATAGATTACACAGTGTAATTGGGCTCGTAGTAGTATGATTATGATGATGAGTCCTATTTTAGTGACTTAAAACAGTTAACTGATCAAATTTTATGTGAGGATTATGTATAAAAATAAATCAAAGATTGATTTGATAATTATAATTATATCTGTTTTTGTTTTCGAAAAATGATTGACAAGTAACTTCTAAAATATATAAAATCATAACATTACTATTATCAAATTATTATATATATTATAAAAAAAATTACAATTTATGTTATTATAATTATATCAATTTAATTTTTTATCATAAAACTTGCGAATTCAATTGCTCCATCATTAAATTCAATATAAAATTATAACTATGCCCCTTTCTCATTTGCATATTTATCTCTTAGACACTGTACGAGCACGAAATAATCTTCTTGTATAATCCTATTGATCAAGTTTGCACTCCTCTAAATATCGTCGTTTTACTACCTGAAGACATAAACGTAAGCTAGCCGGCGAGTGTGTGCCGGAAACCTCTCCGATGCCTAAGTCAACAAATAGACAGTAGACACAAAAGTTCTGTGTATTCCAGAATAAGAATTGGGATACTAGTACATAGGTCCTGCTATGAGTTTTTATAGATTCTGCTTAGCACAATCCTAGTAGGATTCCAACTCTCCTTATAAGAGTTCTCCTATGAATCACACTTCCAGTGAAAAGTGTCTATCTTGATAACACTCTACTCACTACCAACCAAGTAAGATGGTTTGCACAATCCTAGTAGGACTCTATGTAGAGTCCTCCTAGGAGTCTCATGCCCAAGGATAATGCTTATCCTTAGAACACCCTCATCACTGCAAGCCAAGTGAGATTGCCACTCCCTTATGCTTGGATATACATTCCTGACCAAGTTACCTTATCTCGGTCCCCTGTCATTCGAGCCGTGTCACCGGAAGCCGATTTACCGAATTGCACCCTGCCGAGCTACAGATAGCTCGGCCCTCTTCATTGACAACATCTCGGTCCGATAAAGGATTACCTTCAAATAGCTAGGTCCAGCCCCTAGCAACCCATCTCTGACCGACCTAGTGTCTTCTTAGCCCAAGATCGAGCTACATCAGCTTTTATCTCGGCCCATTGCATAGCCTAACTTCCAAAGAAGACTTTTCCTAGCTCGGCCCAATTTGTTGACAAATTACCCTCTCAATTGCCCTTTAATTCCTTCTGCGTAGCATGTTTGGGATTATTTTCCTCCAGCCGAGCTAAGAACGCCCAACTCTATCGAGCTAGAAAAGTTGTTCGGTTTCAATAAGTCTTGTCAGTTGCTCAGCACGTCCTTCCATTAATCTAGCATGTGACGTGCCCCCATTAGCCCTATTCTCCAGTTACAGCCGTTTATGCCAAAAATTTGAATAGTCCCGCCTTTTTGCCTTTAACATATATATCCTTCAAGTTCACAATCGTATGGCGAGTCGTTCTTTCTGTGTAAACGTGTTATACGTCCCACTTTTTGTAATCATCTTCCAATTAATGAAAATTTTCGATCTCTTAGCGCGGTTACTGTGTTTCTTTTTCAATTTTTTCCATCATTCCGACTGCATGTCTAGCCAAACTAATTATCTTGGCCTTACCTGATCCTGCCAACCTTTTTTGGCCGAGATACGCATCTTGGCTGAAGAATCCAAAAAACTTGTTGGTCAAACCTGCCAACCTGCTTTGGCTGAGGTAACTGTCATCCCGGCCAAAGAGTGCAAAAATTTTGTGTTGGTCAAACTTGTCATCCGCCTTTAGCCTAGATCCTGATCTCGGCTGAAGGATGCAAAAAAGTTTTGTTGGTCAAACCTACAAACCGCCTTTGCTCCCCAGTTGGGCAATGAGTCTAAAAAAATTTTATTGGTCAAACCTGTCAACCTCCTTTAACCTAGATCCCGATCTCGGCTGAAGGATGCAAAAAAGTTTTGTTGGTCAAATCTGCCAACCGCCTTTGCCCCCCAGTTGGACAAGGAGTCTAAAAATTTTTTTGGTCAAACCTGCCAATCGCCTTTAATCTAGATCCTGATCTCGGCTGAAGGGTGCAAAAAAGTTTTGTTGGTCAAACCTGTCAACCGCCTTTGCCCCACAATTGGGCAAGGAGTCTAAAACTTTTTGTTGGTCAAACCTATCAACCGCTTTTAGCCTAGATCCTGATCTCGGTTGAAGGGTGCAAAAAAGTTTTGTTAGTCAAACCTGTCAACCGTCTTTGCCCCCCAGTTGGGCAAAGAGTCTAAAAATTTTTGTTGGTCAAATCTGCCAACCGTCTTTAGCCTAGATCCTGATCTCAACTGAAGGGTACAAAAAAGTTTTGTTGGTCAAAACTGCCAATCGCCTTTGCCCCTTAGTCGGGCAAGGAATCTAAATTTTTTTTAGAAAGAGTTAGTCAAACCTGCCAACCCCCTTTGCCGCTTGTTGGGCACAAATTTGTTAGAAAGAGTTAGTCAAACATGCCAACCTACTTTGCCCCCAGTTGAGCAAAGATTTTTGCACGGTCGATCTTTCTTGTCAACCGTGTTAACTTTTGCCGACAGTGTTTTGTCCGACATTGCTGTTTGTATCAGACTCTGCCTTGGTGCGCATCCCATCTTCCTCTACCAAGATGTTAAAGCACTCTCTCCATCAGGGCTTCCATAGTAAGAGGCGGCGTCATTGTCATTGAATATCTCAATTTATTGCCAGCAAACCTCATTTGTACTGTGCGATAGCTAAGTTTGTGGGGCAATCTCCAATCTGATTAAAAGTCTCCCAATACCGATTATTGTAAGACCTCAATGTTTCCTTGTCGCCCATGTCTATGGAGAGAAGCTGGTCAATCTCCACTGGCGTCTTGGTGTTCGTTCTAAATCTGGTCACAAATACCTCCGCTAGTTGCGCCCATAAAGCTATGCTACCTTCTGGCAACCTTGCAAACCATGTTAAACCCAGGTCACCAAGGTTGGAAGGAAACATGATACACATTAGAGTCTCATTTTGCAAATACACGGCCATAACCTGGCGAAAGTGGCTCAAGTGTATGTAGGGGTCTGACTTCCCCTCATAAGTAGTGAATTTGGGCTGGTGGAAGCCTGAGGGTAACGGTGCATTCTCAATTGCCGGAACGAACAGTGAGCTCTGCAACCTTCACTACAAGAAATGAGCTTTTTAGGGACAAATTTGTTTCGTCCCTAAAAGTATAATATTTGTTGAGAAAAACTTTTGCCAACCAATTTCCTTCGTCGCGAAGTTTGTCCCAAATGGCCCGTCCGGAAAAGTCAAAAAATGACTTTTAGAGACAAAATTTTGCATTTGTCACTATAAATAGACTTTTAGAGACAAAAATATGTGGTTGCAAAAAGTTTTGATTTTAAGACAACCAAAATTTGTCTCTAAAAGTCTAATTATAGTTCAACAATCAGAGTAGTTATGGAGACAAAAATTAATTTTTGAGACAACCGAAATTGGTCTCTAAAAGTTTATTTTTTGGGACAAATGAAAGTGGTCTCCAAAAGTTTTACTTTTTGGAACAAATGGAAGTGGTGTATAAAAGTTATAATTTTACTCTAAAAATACTAGTATGAACATCAACTTATATTCCTTTCTTGATTTCTCAACAACCAAACAGAAAATATCAAATATATCACCAGATCATTTGTTCATCTCCAAATTAAAATTCCACTACACGAAAAAAAAAATGCTCATCACATTCAAAGAAGCTTAATTAAAAGATATTTCAATAACAAACAAATACCATGCTCTGATTTATTAGTATGTAATATTTTGATTGTATATCATAAACTGACAGAGATTTCAAAAGTATTATTTCCAATTTATAAGGCTAGTACCATAAGCATTGTTTGTAGCATTCAACTATTCAACAGATTGTAATTGGAGTTATATCTACCTACATAACAACACAACTCAACTCATCGCATCTTCTTCTCAATGGCTTCGTTGAAATGGCATTCAAAATCTAGCAAAGAGCTCCCAAGCTTCAAATTGACGCAAGCTTGCAGGACTTGCATAGAATAGGCCAAACTCTCAAATAGATTACAAATTAAAAATTATCTAATGATAGATTAATTGAATAGAGTGCAATTTAATGTGCCAATTGTAGTATCTACAGCAATCACACATAAATCTTAGTACACAAAGTTGCCCAAAATTCACTATCAATATTCAAGAGTTAACAAAGATTAAACTAAATCAACTTGCTACAAAAATTTGAAAATAATTATTCCAAAGATAGACACAGTTTACATTGATGTTGTGAAAACAAGATGAAAAATGGTTACCTATTTACTCCTTAACTCAGTCATCAAAGCAATTTTGAGGTCAATTGAAATTAGTAATCTATTTAATTTCCAGACCTAATCTCAAAAACTTTCTTGCATTAGAATTTAGATACATGGACACATTTATGGTGTTTGCTCTGTTTCTGAAGCCTCTCATGTAATCAAAGATATTAGTCAAACCCAGAGAAAAGTCATATCCTTGTAAATATTTTCAGCTTCCTCTTGTTTCAATGTTATATATAATCAACAATATATTAATAATGAACAGACCAATATCACAATCCAGAATGGTCAAGTAATATAAGCAAAAGTCAACCAACAATCTAGTGCTTTAATTATTAATTCCAAATATAAAAAAAGCAACAATGTGGACTAGGTTCTCAACAATATTGATTGAAATTCAGCAATTAACAATCATGGGTATGTCAAAGAAAACAATTAGCATTTGAAGAATTAACAAACCTTGATTTGGAATTTGGTTTTGGGAACATCGGTGCATTCGGGCCGAACCTCAGAAAGAATCAGCAGGAGTTCTAGCATCCCTCCACATTTTTGAAAAACCACAAAACACCTAAAGAAATCAAAACCCACCTGAGTCAGCTCAATCAAACCCTAACCCTGTACGCTCCTAGAGCTGAATCCCCAGAACAAAAGATCAAAAACCCAGTTCAGATTTCACACAAATAATCAAAAGGGACCCAGATCAGGTGCTGCTGCCTTGAAAAAAACGATTCAGAAGATACTAAAAGCACAGTGATGTATAACCTGTACTAGCATATACATGCAATCCAATCATATTAATATCCCAAGATTCATCAGATTTATTGAATGAAACAAATATCAATTACTTAAACATTCTGAAAAGATGACTTACTAAGAAGAAGAATCAGTAGAGGGTCCTCTTCGACTGATCTGCTGCATCAAGAAGTCGACTTTGGCATTGTATTCCGTGCGATCAGACTCCAAGATTTGAATTCTTCCCACCAGCTCCTCATTGATTCTTCGTTGCTCTTCAGCTTCTCTTGTAGCAGCCTCATTATCCATCTCGAGTTGGGCACGGGTAAGTTTTCCAGATAATGTTGTACTTGATTTTCGACCATGCCCTAAGCCTCGTATGTAGCCAACTTTTTATCCAAATACCTCAATAGAAAGTTGATCATTGGATATCGGGCAAGATCCATCTTCAATAGATTTCTCCTGCCGCTTTTCAAGCTTGTACTACAATATTCATTAGTTTGGATAAAGTTAAGTATCCATCCACATTTTATTAAGGATATAAGGAATGAAAGTACAGAAAGATTGATGTCTTACATGTCTAATCTCAGCATCAACATGCACCCATGCCTCTTTTTTCTCACTAAAATGCGTCTTTTTGTACAACTCAACAAGTCCAAGTTCCTCTCAAGTGGCACGCTCTCACTGTGCCATTTATAGCGCACATTAAACCTCAATATAGATTACGTTGTTCAATTACAATTACAAAACATGAATTATAGATTCTATAATTAATACCTCATCATATTGCACTTTTCTAAAGGCCTTCGAGCCAGCAGTGTGGAGGACTTTCAACTTCTCCCGATTCAACTTATTCTTGCCACATCTCACCTATTATTAAATGCATAAGTCAGAGTAAAAAGTGTTTCTTTTATTATTAAACATTTCTCATCTACAGGAAATATAGAATTGGAGATAACAGGTTGATTTGGGTTAAGTACATCCCAAATCAGAACACTTGTTTGTTAGTAGGCTTTCATCACTTTCACTTGCAGACTAGCAGAGTGAAGTACTAATGTAGAATTGTTTTCTAGTGACAATTTGAGTCCGTGATTGTGAAAATAAAATATGCATATTTTTCTTAATGCGTAAAGTACTCTTTCCCATAATGCAAAAGCCTCTTAACAGTTGATCCAACAAAAATTTACAACTTTTCTCAGTTGTGTTAACTCCAAAATTACAAAGATGCATTTCCTTTTCTTTCATAAATTCCTTGTTTAAAGATTCAACAAATTCACAAGCATTCTGCAAGTTGATGTGTATTTTACATCAAACTCGGCATTTAACTTCTAATAGGAACACGATTACTGTTCATACCATAGCATATTATGACACGGAGCTTAGGGCACTTCATATTTAAACCACTATGTTTGACAGAAAATGAGACAAGATTGACAAAGTTACCTTATAGTCCTTGTCAGACCACTTTTCGCACAAGAACTTCGACGCCTCTTTTTCCATATTTTCAGGTGGATCCGCAAGGGTAGATTCCATTGTAGGGAAACTTCTAAAGCGTTGTCGTAGGTCATGGCGATAGCTCTCATACCGGTCGTGCATCAAATTGAGGATAGATTTGATAGCATAGGGTTCATTGGTAAACTTAAAACCTTCTTGTCATACCAAACAAGACAAAATTAAAGCACATTAAAACCTTCCCTCAAAGTTATTTATGGTGCTTGTTAATTATTGTGCTAGAAACAAATAAATGGTACAAATAGTGCTATCAAAATGCTTAATGAAATAATGTGGGAAGAGGAAATTTACTGGGGAAATAACTATCCAGAAAATAATTTGGGAAGAGGAAATCTAAATCTCAGCAATTGTACCATTTACCTGAAGGTATGCAACCAGTGTTTCTTTATCCTCTTCACTAATATCAGTCCATGATGACACATTTTGTGGAGCAAATTGCCTAGTGACAATCCCTAATTCACTGGTAAATTTTTCAAATGCTTCACCATATGGTCGTCCACTAACCTTACAAATCTGAATAGGCAGTCGTACCCCTTGATTTTTTAGCTTGGCTAATTTGAGGCTTCGTGACTTCCCACGTCCTCTCTTACCCTCGGATATGCCTACAGAAACAATGAAAAAGTATCATGTTAATATATAGATTGAAAAGACGAGACCACCAACCAAAACAAAATATAAACTTAAAATATTTACAAACCATCAGTGCTGGAATGTGTGCTAGAAGTATTCGAGTGTGAAACTTGTGACGTAACTTCATGTACCGATTCTGATGTAAATGGGTGCAGCGTAGATGATCGAACTGATTTAATGGATGCATGAGGTCTAGGTGTTGATTGAGTGAATGAGCGAACTGATTTAGTGGATGCATGGAGTGTAGACGCATGGGGTCTAGGTACATACCCTGCTCGTCCTCTGCCTCTTGTGGACATACCTGTTGAGAAGTTGAGGGTATATATATCATATATTTCTACACTGCATATATACTTATGCATATATATTAATAGACAGTATATACCATTAGATTTAGTACAAGTAACTAGGAATTAAGCAGAATCATGCAGTGCCTCTGGTTTAAGACTAGCTCTCAAAATAAAAGAAATACATAAATTATAGTACACCTACCAAGAACAAAGTTTTAACAGATTTGCCAAACTGCCTCTGGTTTAAGGAATTCAATTGCCCAAATTAGTCAACATTTGGAAACATTAAATGAAACTACTACAACTGTTAACCACACAGAATAACAGGGTTTTGTAGAGTAACCTTTAATTATACATTAGCATTCATACAAATATGTTACTCCTGTGGATTCATCATCACTCTTTAGTCCCAGACTTCCAGTTAAGCATAATTGCAAGGAGACCTTTTCACAACTAATATTCAAAGATGCAAAATATCCTTAATACAATGGCACATTCAGTAAATAACATCAAGTAGATTTGTATAGATTTGTATTTTTGAAAAAAATAAGTAAGATTCATATTGGCAATTCAAGAACTCTTCAACACATAGAAAAAGAACAACATTAATTTCACTCAACCTATATAACTGAAAGTATAAAAAAGGGGCATTTCCAACGAAATCAAACAATATATACAGAATTTCAAAAGCCTTAGAAAATTAAATAGCAGCAAATTTCATTGACTATCATCACTATCATAATCAATCATATCATCATTGACTTCATCATCTTCAAGTTTCTCCTCGTGGAATTCGCCATCAACATCAACACATATCATTTCCATGTCTTCTTTGCATAATTCTATGGGTTGATTATCCATGTGCACTGCATTTCCAAGACCCAATGATTCAAATTCTTGGTATGGTTCATCATTGTCTTTTTCTTCCTCTTCGTCTTTCTCTTCCTCTTCATCCCCTTTCACTAGAATGTCATATATTGCCCGAGGTATTATTCTTTGTACAACTCGATAATTGTTGCCATATTTCATGTCCTTCATATAAAACACTTGTACAGCTTGGCATGCTAGCACAAACGGTTCATCCTTCTACCAAGTTCTTGTAACATTCACACTAACATATTTATAATCATCGAATTTCACTCCATTTTTTTCATTGCCAACATCCCACCAATCACACTTAAAGAGGAACACCCGATTTCTCCCTAGATATTTCAACTCGACTATATCTCTAACAACTCCATAAAAATCAATAGCTTCTCCTTTATGGTCACCCTTAACAACCACACCACTATTTTGAGTTTTTCGGTTCATGTCACGATCTTGAGTGTAAAATCTGGTCCCATTGATAATGCAACCACTGTATCGTGTCACTCGACTATCAGGACCTCGGGTTAGGTTCATAAGCTGATTGGAAGCGTCCATGGTCCCTTCAAGTTGTTGCTTTGTGACCTAATTCCATTTATGATGTGAAATGTATTAGCATATACTTAGCTACATTATTTAAATGCACAAATAAGGTTAAAAATTTATAGCTCTTACGTATTTTAGAAACCATGTATGAAACTCTTATTCTAGCCTCTCTTGAACATTTCTCAAACCTTGTCTCTCAAGTTCATCCATGTATTGCCTATAAATTATTACACAACATTATTTGACACATATAGTTGTGAAAGTAGTAGAATTCAAAATGAAAATTTTTCTAGTGAATATAATCATATGGTGGTTTACTTACCTCACATACGGTTCAACTTCATCACAATTATTCAACACATACCATCGAGCTTTCTTCAAATCTTTTAAATTCAACACATCATTAACTGCAGCTCCTATTCCACGTATTTTTTGCTTAAATACAAAAATATTTCCATCTTGTGTAGCTTTAATAGGCCCATCATAATTCCATTATGGTCTATTAAATTTTGTCTCACCTTCATTGAAGTACATGAAGCAAAAGGTAAAAGCCTCATTATCAATGTAACCTTCAATAATAGAGCCTTCTGGACGAGCTTTGTTATGCACATAGCCCTTAAGAATATGCATGTACCTCTCAAATGCATACATCCACTGGTATTGCACCGGTCCTACAAGGATTGCTTCACGTGATAAGTGTACGCATAAATGGATCATAATATCGAAAAAAGATGGTGGAAATATCTTCTCAAGCTTGCACAAAATTAAAACAATATTTTTCTCAAGTTGTTCTAAGACATCAACTCTCAATGTTTTTGCCGATAACTCCTTAAAGAACAAGCAAAGCTCAATTAAAGCCTTGCTCACATCCTTTTTCAAACATCCACGTAGGGCAACAGGAAGCAATCTTTGCAAGATAACATGGCAATCATGGCTTTTCAACCCTGTAATTTGACAAGCCTAGTGCTCACACAATGTGATATGTTTGATGCATAGCCATCTGGCAACTTAATTGTACTCAAGAATTCACAAAAACTCCTTTTTTTCAGTTGGAGAGAGCATGAAGCAAGGAGTGGGCAGGTAGGTTTTTCCATCTACTTGCCTTGGGTGTAATTCAGGCCTTATACCCATAGCCACTAGATCAAGACGAGCCTTATATGAGTCCTTGGTTTTTCCATTAACGTTTATCAATGTTCTCATCACACTATCGCATACATTCTTTTCAATGTGTATAACATTGAGGTTGTGGCGAACTTTGAGGGTTTTCCAATAAGGTAACTCAAAGAAGATGCTTCTCCTTGTCCAATTTAAATATTGAGGAGAACGTTTTCGCTTCTTCCCACATTCATCTATCTCCCCAAATATTGTCGAGTCAAGATGCTCCAATTGTCCCAAAACCTCCTCCCCAGACAACAACTTGGGTTCCGATCTGCGCTCTGGCTCACAATTGAATGCCTTGATTTTTCGTAAAACATGACTATGCGGCAAAAAACGACGATGTCCCGTGTAACAAGTTTTCTTCCAATGATGCAAGTATTGGTGAGATACATCCTTATTACATGAAGGGACAAGCCAATTTCCCTTTGGTGCTCTAACCGAATAGGTTACCTGTAGACGTCGCCGAACATCCCGGGAGGAGAGTCCCCGTTTTGTTCATTTGGGCTCACTACAGTTCAGGACTCAAAGTCACGGTCCTGTATCTAATCTCGCAGAGTGCAATGCAAGATCGATGAATCATCAAAGAGTCCAAATCCAGCAAATCATTTTTGAAAACAGATTTTTTGAAAGAAGTGCCAAATATGGATTGCTTTGCCAGATACAGAGTCGCCACCTAAATATTTTATTTTGAGAAATTTAGAAAACCCTGACTCGTTGCCTAAGGCCACGTGTCCGTCATCACCAAAGTTGCATCGGCTCGGGAACTTGGGTACGATTGGGGAAGGTCACTTCATGAGCACTCCCGCTCACCCAATCAAAGATCGGCCTCTACTAACCATGATATCGAGTTTTGAAAACATTATGCGTTCTTATTCCGGTTATTAGCCTAGATTTACGATATGATGCACACAGCATACAAGTATAGATTGGATCGCCTGAATTGGAACAAAACACCTCATGTTTGCCTTTGAAACGGTTTGCTACTCGCAAGTACGCTAAAATACGAATTTACCACCCTCAGGTGGGCTTAGAAAACAAGATGATTTGCCACTCTCAAGTGGGCCTAAAACTCACAGTCAATGCATTATTCCAATTCAGATAATCCAACCTTCACCCACAGGCATTCAGGCAGGTATATCACATAAGCAGTTAGCCTCATAGTAAACATGCTATCATGGCAGTCACTCACACGCATGCAAGGATGCTAAAGCATAACCACTTACCGAGTACTCCAAGCCAAAGAAAGAAGCTAATTAGAAAACATGCATGGATCCTAACTATGCTGAGATGCCTAATGCAACACATGCAAAAATGCAACTATAATTGGCTTGGCTATTCTAAGAATGGCATATGAGATGATACAGCTAACATGTATTCAACTTGGAATTGAAATACGATGCAGTTAGTATGATGCGCCGAACCCGGTGCATGCAAGACAGATGAATGGATGCAAACATGCGAGCATAAGTATGTTAATTGAAACATGCCCTAATCTAACCATCGTAAGTTGATAAATAAAAGGAAGAAAGAAGTGGGGGTTGGAAGACATACATCACACGCACGCACGCTTATTATAATTGTGCCTTCGCTCGGAGGGTCCGAATGAATATTACACAACCAAAATAAATAACGAATTATTACACAATATTAATTACTTGACAAATGAACTAAGTAAGCAAAGTAAACTAGCATGCTATGCTACATGCAATGGACTGTCTCAGCTCTCCTCGGAATGATGAATGCATGCATGCTCAAGTTGCTTTGTTGGGAAATTCCATCGTGATGCCTCGTCTCGCCATTGTTTGCAATTGATTTCCGAAAGTTGCACAAGGCTCCAGAAGGCTGAAACTCCACCCTGGGAAGACTGCCGACCAGCTATTGGCTTGGGAAACACCTGCCGACCACCCTTTGTGGTGGATACCAAAAAAAGGTGGTCGGCCTGCCAGAAAACCTGGTCGGCCGACCACTTTCTGCCCCTGGATCCTGGTTTTCTGCAATACAAAGTAAGAGAGAGACATGGCAAGGTATTTTCAACAAATGTGTGCACGACCACACTCCCCGTCCTTGCATAAGCTCTAGGGAGCGTAGTCCTCGATCCTCGGGCCACCAATCACACATCTCGATGCATGATGGCCAAGGGACTGAATTGCATGACTTGATATGGAATGAATGCACAAATGAACACGACAAGGCCTAGACTCCATCATGTGTAATCCGGAGTGTCGGCAACTGGGAATTGAGACACGTTTCGTCACTTTGAGTACGAAACGTGCCTCGTTTCCCGTGTTTGGGCTAACTCCTATCCCAAACACAATGCAACAAGTAGGATGGCATGCACCAATGCAAATCTATCATGCAACCCTAATGCGATGCAACTAAGTGATGCAAATGCGACTAACATGCACAATGCTATGAACTATATGACATGCACAACGCTCATGAATTATGGCATACTCAATGCGACTAACAACCTAGCATACACAATGCGAAGAATGACATGGCATACACAATGCTAACAACATAACATGCACAACACATTGCGCTAACATGCAACCTAGCATACGCAATGCTATGGACTAAAATGGCATACACAATGCTCATGAATTATGGCATACTCAATGCGACTAACAACCTAGCATACATAATGCCAGGAATGACATGGCATACACAATGCTAACAACATAACATGCACAACACATTGCGCTAACATGCAACCTAGCATACGCAATGCTATGGACTAAAATGGCATACACAATGCAAGATGGACTTACACCAATATGAGTGGACCTCAGCCACACTCACATCAGTGGCCAAATGATGGAAATGAGACAACCGAAATACATGCAAACATGCACGGATGCAAAGGACCGATCCTAAGGCACAACATACAACTCTAACTAAGCATGGCAAAGGATGAAGTATGGCATGCAAACACACATTTTCCAGTTCTGAAACATAATGTACAATGGTCCTGAATCATGCAAATATGTCGCACAATGCATGCAAGATGGCTCGAATACCAAAACTAGTGAAGCGGGTTACACTAGAGGTACACAAAGCAATGTATAAATGGAAAAACCAGCCCCAAACAAACCCTAGGCAGGTTTGAAACAGTGGGAAAATGGCCCAAAATGATGACTCAACATGCAAAGAAACGAAGCTCATGCAATGGTTCGAAAATGAGGCATTTATGCACAACTCTCAAACACGTTTAAAGAGTGGAAATCATGGGAATATGGCATTCACATAAGCTTTGAAATATGATGTATAATGGCCCCAAAACAAGAAAACGCCTCAGTGTATGCATGCAATAGACCTCAAATCTCAAAGCTAGGCAAGTGTATTGAACTACAAGCATGCAAAACAAACACCATTCAACCATGAGACCCAAAAACCGAGCTAGGGCAGTCCAAAATATGCACAAAATCAGTTTAAGACAAGGCCAAAATGTGCTAGAATCAAGGGTCAACAAAGCATGCAAAGAAAGCTAGTGAACCACGATTTGCACTACAGCTATATGAAGCATATGAGAGCTCACCAAACCATCCAAAAATAGAAGCATGTCATGCCAAATAATGCCCAAAAACCCACTGAAACTCAGTCAATGCATGCAAGAATGATAGGCTCCTTTGGAGGGCCATGCAAGGGGTTGTTCTTCACATATATGATGGACACACAAAATGGTAAAACAACCTCTAGAAAGAGGTTATGAGGGTCTTAAAACTCATCAAAAATGGCCCAAAATGAAGCTAGGAAGCATGCAAGTAAAAGCCCCTTTGAAAGGCCTTGAATACGATTGCTCTACACATGCATGATAGACACTTTATATGGCAAAATGGGCTCCGGATAGAGTTCATGCAGACCTTAAAACTCACCAAATAGGGCCTGAAACATGGCTTCAAAATATGCAAAATGGAGCTCCTTTGTAAGGCCAAAAGGGCCAACAAACAAGGCAAGGAGAGAGGGGGTCACCCCCCTCTGATTTTGGCTCTCAAAATAGTATGCTAGCCACTGAAAATCCAGAGTATTTCAGTGGCTAGAAGGCCAAACAAAGCACAAAACCAAGGCCTAGATGCAAGGCTCAAAACAAGATGCAAACAAGCATGCAAGGGGGTAGACGACCCCCAACAGAAAAATGACCTTAAAAAATCTTCAAAAGGAGCTCAAAATAAGACTTTTTTTTAGTTTATGTCGAGGCTCGAAAATGCTTGCAAGTAAGGCTAAGATATGAAGCAAAATAAGCCTTAAAAGAGAGATGGAGCATACAAGGGGGTAGATGACCTCTAACAGAAAAATGTCCTTAAACAAACTTCAAGAGGGACTCAAAATAAGACTTTTTTTAGTTTATGTCAAGCCTCGAAAATACTTTCAAGTATAGCTAAAAGATGGATCAAAATAATACTCAAAAGGAGGAAAAATGGTTACCCTTGAAGACCAGCAGAAACCAGCAGCCTCTGGACCTAAAAACCTAACCTTGAACCTCTAAAAATACACTCGAAGGACCTTAGGTTGATGATGGAAGTGTTAGGCTATGAGAGGTGGTGCAAAAGGGCCAAGAACCAAGCAATTTAGAGCTCAAAAGAGAGAGATATAAAGAGAAATATATTGTTTAGCCCTAGCAATTTTCTGAACCCTTTCAAGTGAGGGATATGGTTTCTCTTATAGAACAAAGGGTCTAAAGCTTCTCAAAGAAGCTTCAAACCAAGGGCCAAGATCCTCCATACACGTGTATGGAGGATGCAACAAATGCCTCCCAGCTGGCACAGCTGGAAGACACTCACTGAGACAAACAGGATGGGAGCTGGCTGACCAGTTCAAGTGGTCGGCCGACCACTTGACCTGGTCGGCTAACCAGGTCAAAAGGGTCAAGGTGGTCGGCCACCCTCTAGGATGCATTAAAATTCCTCTTGTGCAAAAAGTTATGCCTGTTTTGGTGAAGCCGCGCAGATTCGGTCCAACCGGATTGATGCCCTACTTCAACCAACCATATCTCCCCCACCCAGAATTGGCTTTAGGAGATTCTTGAGTGTAAAATGAAGCCCCAGAAGTCTCCTTTCCAACGGTAATGGCCTCACATCTTAAATCCAAGTATGCAAACGAATAAGCCCGATTCAGCGAGGGCTGCTCCTCTCTCTCCTACCCGGATTCATGCCGAACCACTTTTGACCACCTAAGTGGTCTGCTATCTGATTTTCTAGTCAGCCATGTGGCCACATTGAAGCCCCAGAAGTTATCTTTCCAATGGCGCCAACCTTGCATCAAAATTCCTCCTGTGCAAAGAGTTATACCTGTTTCGGTGAAGCCGCGCAGATTCGGTCCAACCGGATTGATGCCCTACTTCAACCAACCATATCTCTCCCATCCGGAGTTGGCTTTAGGAGATTCTTGAGTGAAAAATGAAGCCCCGGAAGTCTTCTTTCTAACGGTGGTGACCTCGTAGTTTAAATCCAAGTGTATAGACAGATAAGCCTGATTTAGCGAGAACCGCTCGACTCTCTTTTAGCGATTTATGTCCACCTTCTTCTTCAATTTAGTTTCTTCCCTCTTCTCCAATTTTCCTCAACTCCAAACCCATAAACAAGGTGTTTTGAAAGATTTTTCAAAGATTTCATCTCTCTTTCATTCATTTCCACTTTGTCCTCGTTCGGTTTACCAAAAAGCGCAACATTTAACGAAATGCGAGCGTCGGAACATCGTAGGAACTTTATTTTCAAAACATTTTGAAAAAGAGGGTTTTAAGGTCTAAACACCATTCAAAATAGCTTTGGTCCAAAATGGGGTGTGAGGTTGGGATTTGATTCTCCTCTTGCCGAAGAAATTTGAACCTTTGCCCTGCACAATTTTCTCCACCAAGTAAACCATCAGTAGTGCCCAAGTCTTAAAGGCGGTCAAAAATGGGGTGTCTACAGTTGCCCCTCTTTGACAGAGCTTGGAAGTCAAGAAGTGACAGGAGTGAATGTCAAAGCCCAGAGACGACCCATTTTTGACAAGGCCGAAGACTTGGACAAACAAACAAAATACAGATGAATAAATGGTTGCGCCCACAGGCTGCCTACGTATCCCATTGCAAGGAATCAAACCAGCGTAGTTCAGGGATAGGATGCAAAATGTTATGCAGGAAGATTTTGACAATTGGACTTATACGCTACGCGAAGCCAATTTGATAATTGGACTTATACGCTACGCGAAGCCGGTTTGAAAATTCAGGATTTATGCAATGCAATGCAATGTAATAGCTAGGAACTGAAGGTACCTCGCAGGGGCAATTGGCAATGACCTACCTCATGCTGCTGGGGACCATCCCCTCCTTCTCAGTTGAACCACAGGTACTACTTTTCTCCCTGGCCATGGTCGCAGCTTCCCCTATTCTCCAACAGGGTGACAGACTAGGTTGATTCGGTATCCAGAATTGAGGCGCATACACATGCTATCTCAATCTATAGGGCTGCCATACAGATTTCAAGCCGAGGATATACCCCTGGGTATTTAAACCAGACTTTAGTCTCGGAAATCCCGAACCTTTGCATTCTAGGCACGAGCCATTCGAACTCTAGTTTCCACCGTCTCAGTTGGTCTCCTAGGAACTCACCGCTAACACAGGCAGGTGGCTATACCAGACCACTGGAAGTCGTTCGGGCACGACAAACACCAAAGGAATTGCACCTTTAGAGGATTTAAGATCTCCTAGACCAGAGAGTGCACAAGACAGTGCGAATAAAGATGCAGGATTTAAGGTCTCCTAGACTAGAGGATTTAAGGTCTCCTGGACCAGGGAGTGCACAAGACAGTGCGGATGATACAAAAATACAATGTGCACAAGACAGTGCGATGCAGAGTGAATACACAAAACAGTGCTAAACAGATGCACAAAATAGTGCGATGCTAAAGGTGTACAAAACAGTACGAGCAGGGTGAATGCACAAAATCAATGTGATACAGATAAGGTGCGCAAGATAGCGCGATACAATGCACTAACAAGTGTAGGTAAGGTGCGCAAGATAGCGCGATGCAATGCACTAACAAGTGCAGGTAAGATGCGCAAGATAGCGCGATGTGATATGCAAAGCACAAGACAGTGCGATTGAGGTGCGCAAAATAGCGCGATGAATGCAATGCACAGGACAGTGCAATGCGTAAAATAGCGCGAATGTAAACTACACAAAACAGTGCGATTGAGGTGCGCAAAATAGCGCGAATGATAAACTGCACAAAACAGTGCAATGCGCAAAATAGTGCGAATATAAACTGCACAAAACAGTGCGATTAAGGTGCGCAAAATAGCGCGAATGATAAACTGCACAAAACAGTGCGATGCGCAAAATAGCGCGAATGTAAACTGCACAAAACAGTGCGATTGAGGTGCGCAAAATAGTGCGAATGATAAACTGCACAAAACAGTGCGATTCGCAAAATAGCGCGAATGTAAACTGCACAAAACAGTGCGATTGAGGTGCGCAAAATAGCGCGAATGATAAACTGCACAAAACAATGCGATTGATTTACGCAAAATAGCGCGAATGATAAACTGCACAAAACAGTGCGATTGAGGTGCGCAAAATAGCGCGAATGATAAATTGCACAAAACAGTGCGATGCGCAAAATAGCACGAATGATTTGAAATGCACTAACAGTGCGATGCGCTAAACAACGCAAGTGATTTGAAATGCACTAAATAATGCGATGCGCTAAACAGCGCGAGTGAAACCCAACCACAAGGTGTACAAGACAGTGCGAGTGATATGAAATGTGAAAGTGCACAAGACAGTGTAAGAGAGATACAATGCACAAGAAAGTGCAAGGATGATGCACAAAAGAAGTGCGATAAAATGCATCTTCTGTGCAAGTAAGGTGCACAAAAAAGTGCGATGAAATGCATGTTCTATGCAAATGTGGGGGCATTTTCTATGCAACAGGGAAAGCATATTCTATGCAATATTGAAAGCATATTGTATGCATA
Source organism: Camellia granthamiana (assembly GCA_036172215.1). Lineage (NCBI taxonomy): Eukaryota > Viridiplantae > Streptophyta > Magnoliopsida > Ericales > Theaceae > Camellia > Camellia granthamiana. The sequence goes on along the minus strand of CM069913.1, from coordinate 9,833,066 downwards.
AGACAGGCATATTCTATGCGGAATCGAAAGCAAGCACATTCTATGCATGAATCATAATGATGCGTGGCACGCATGAAACAGAAGCGTATATGAAAGTGCACATTCTATGCAATAAAGGGGCATCAAACATGTACTCTGGTGCCTCCGATTTATCTCTCGGAGGGCTTTGCAACACACTCTGCTCGAAAAGGGTACACCCTGTTTATATTGGCAAAAAATAACATCTGCATGTGAAAACCACATGTGCTGCTTGGACTGCCATTCTGACTTGAAGCAGGCTCACACTTGGGGTTGAGATACACTCATACTCCAGAGAAACAGCGAGGCCTGAGAAGGTGCACCTGGAATGCAGTCTCGGATTTTGCTAAAGTTGAAACATGCTAAGATGCTCCAAATTTTCCCTCTTTTCTTTTGCTTTGCAGTCCGGAACCTAAATAGCTTCAGATAGGTCCTTGTTTTACTATTCTAACATAACCTGGGTTGAACTTTGCGGCTTTATGAAAGAACCAATCCTGTTTTACACAAATGTGGAGAATGACACGGCACTCTGAGCACAAAACGATTTTTGAAATTGAAATGAGAAAAGGGGTTCTCAACCAGGTATTGAGCCTACAACTGACCACAGCCAAAACGACTCAACAATGGAAAACAAAGGTAGAACAACCTAAACACAACTCAACAAAGGAAAAACAAGGTAAAATGACCTAAACACATCTGTTGACACTCAAACGACTCAAAACAAGAATCGAGACAAACAAAACACACAAACACAACACTCAGCTGTGTTACAAAGGCAAGAGACCTCTCGGTGCACGAGGAGCCAGTTTCTCCGGGTATTGTTTCCCACCCTTTCTTATTTGTGATTCTTACATTACTCGGCCCTCAGGTTCAGCTTTTCTCACAAAACCCTGTTCCTCACTTTTTCTCTCAGCGCACATCTCTCTATTCTTTAATCTCTCATTTTTTATCCCTCCCCTGGGTGGTTGATGGATAAACAAGAAGTTGCGGGCTCTTGCCCCTAGCATTCTGTGGATTCTCTTTCTTCTGCGCACAGCTAGTGAATTCCTCCCACAGAGGAGTTGCGTTACAACTGGGTGTGTAGCAAATCACCAGCTGACACCGATTGACGATGCTCTGCTCAGGAGTTTGGGTGTGATTAGATGTGTCCAGATGGGGGAGTGGAATATCTTGATCCATTCCAGTTCATGCCTCACACTTGGCTTGACACCTCGTTGCTTGGAGGATGTTGAGAGCTTTCAGCCCTTTGTTGTTAGCTTCCGCTGTGCCCTTCTTGGCGAATAGGGTGCCCTTTCCGGCAAGTATGGTGCCCTTTCTGGCAAACGCATTGACGACGGGGGAAAGACAGGAAGCTTGACTCAACTGTGCCCTTAGTTCATCATTTTGACCAATTTTTTGTTTTGGTTTTCTACTAAAACAAATTTGACCAACACGAGAGTTAGATTAACATGCCTGTTCGATTTTCTGATTTCAAAATCATGCAAGTCAGGCTATGAGCACCGAAAATTTTCCTTTTTTGAGTCCAAGAAATGGTCCAGTTTTTGGAAAATAATAGAGCAAATTTTCAAGAAAATTAATCAACTTCAATAAAAATTCTCAAAAACTGTTTTTGCAAATGGCCACTGCTTGACCAACACGAAACTTACTCTTGAGATGCGCAACCTCAGATCCGAAGGAAAATTACGCCTCGTCTAAACGGCACTGCATGGCAACTGAAAGTTGCCCCTAGTCTGAATAGTGCCGCAACACATGGCAACCAGTCCTCACAGTGACAATTATAACCAAATTCTCGGATATAGAGAAGACAAAGATGACCAGAACCATCACATGGACACAGTCGAATTTGGAGTGTTTTACAGCTGGACTTCAGAATGAAGTTGCCTACGTATCCCAAAGATGGGAATCAAGCCTTACGTAGTTCGGGGTTAAGGTACACTTGGGTATTAACCTCTCCTTTTGCGCTCTAACTTTTGCCAAGGCCGCCCTTCCGGGTTTTCAACCTTGCGAGCTCTGTTTTTCTTCTTTTCAATTCTTTTTGTTCTTTTCTTTTCTTTTTCATCTTTTCTTTTCATTTTCTTCATTTTTTCTTCTTTTCTTTTCTTTTCTTTTTCTTTGTTCTTTTTCTTCTTTTTCTTGCTCTAACTTTTGCCTGGGTCGCCCTTCCGGGTTTTCGGCCCAGCGAGCCTCTCAAGGGTAAAAGTGTAGCTTTGTCCATGTTGAATGATTTGAGATCTTGAAGTCATCTGAATCCAGGAGAATGGTTGATGTTCGCTGATGATGTAGAAGTCCATCCAATGGAGGGTGAATTTGCTCCTAGTGTTGTGGATAGGAACTCGATTGTCCTTCAGCAATGTCTTCTTCTTTCCTCCCTTTTGGGGTTTGGCATTCTTGCCGATCTTCATTGATTTGTGGAATGATCCATCTTCGACTCTTCGAGCACAATCTGGCATCTTTTGCCCTAGTTCGAGGGGTGCTTCTGATCTAGCTTTGCAAGCTCCTTTTGATGACATCTGATCTTCTTGATCTGACTTCCCTACCCCTAGTTAGAGGGGCGCTTCTGATTCGGCCACACAGGCAAGCAAGGGGTCGAGTCTCGAGACTGAGAGCGATCCTAGGCTGCACAATCTCAAGAGCGATTCCACACAAGTCTTCGCAGGACTGCGCAAAACATTTTTTTGAGATCTTTTAAGAAAGCGACTAATCGCTTGCGCGGAAGACAATGTAGAACCAATCTGGATTAAGCCAGGATCCTTCTCAGTACTCACATTAACAAACATGATTTCATTCATTAAGGGCTTAGCATGCCTCTCTTTCTCTCAATTGATTAAATTTTTGCAAATCCCGAGGAATTCTTTCCTCTTCGTTTTCATCACAGTGTTCAAAAGGTTTTGAAAAACTTAGGTCAATGCAATGAGTTCGAAGCATAGAAAAGTAGGCGAAAAGCACTGCCATTTCATTTAGAAATTCTGGCACAAGGTAGAAGCGAACACAGGAATGTGAAAATCACTGCTGTTCATTCATAACTGTCGGCACAACTGGCTCCCTAGCAGAAACAGACTCAAAAGGAAACAAAAAGACAAACACAAAACAAAATAGTGATGCGTGAGGTAACACCCCCGGAATCACCTGACTCTAACAAAACAGGACTGACTCGATATAACAAGACAGACCCGAAACAAAAAGACTGACTCAAAACAAAGAGACAGACTTAAAACAAAACCACAGAACTGACTCAACACCCAAGTCAGAAACTACAAAACTAGCATTCGCAAATGCTCAAAACAGTGCGTGCCATTCCCACGTCTGGAGTAAATTGAGCGCCACCCGCAGCTGGCTTATCCCCCCGATCACATGGTCACATTATCCCCCAAGTTTACCGATCCAGTGCCGATAGACTTTGTAAGACCTAACACGAAGATGACCTTTTTATCAATCAGATCTTGTATTTCATGGTGAAGACGAAGACACATGTCAGTGTCATGGCCAGCTTGTTGATGAAAGACACAGTACTTCGCCGGGTTGTGGGAGAGAGGAAGTTTATTCAGTAATGGCCGCGGCTCCAGGGGCTTCAGATGCCCCTTTTCGATCAGGACCCTCAGGGTCGTTGACAGAGACATGTCTAGTGGGGTGAACACCCTCTGGCCCCGAGGTGGGTATTTGGCAGGTTGTGAGCTGGTTGTGTTGGATGTACCGGCGAAAGGGTCGGTAGGTGCTGACTTTTGATGATCTCTTCCGAGTGTAGGATTGGAGCTGAAAGGGGTGTTTCTGGTACAACATCTCTTGTCTCGGCTTGCCCTTTGATTCATACTACCCCTAACTTGAGTGGCAAAAGTATCATCCACAGTTTTTGCAACCACTGCAAACACTTCTGTTTGTTTAGTCCTTCGGCCTTCAAAGCCTCAACAGCCCGTTGAAGGTGTTCATGGGGACCAATGCTTGCCCCTACCTTGTTCTTACCACCTGCTTCCCCTTTGCCAAGGGTTTGGCTTTCTTCAAATGCAGCCAGTCCCAAGATTGGGGAGCCTTTTGTCATGAAATTCCCGGTATGTGATGTGGTCGATGAGGGAGCCAACGTCTCGGAGGCCAGATTTGTCACAGTTCTCTGAAGATCTTCGATCATTCTCTTCAGCTCAGAAGTAGTGGGCTCACGGGTTTGAGATGATTGGGGTCCAGGTGCATCCATCATGCATAAATCCATGCTTTCTAGAATGAACACCTCAGGCTTAGGTAGATGGGCCAGGGTGATGTATATGCTGGGGTCGAAGGTGGATGGTAGTATATGGATGAGATTGAGGTGGGCAGGAGATGTTTGGTCATTGGGGTCTGAAGGTGGAGCTATCGTCCGGTTGTCGATGAGATTTTGGACCTCATGACGAAGGCGGTAGCAACGGTCGGTACCATGACCACGCTGCTGATGGTACGCACAGTACTTGGAAGGGTTATGTCTGGCTGAGAGAGGGTCAGGTAGAGGTTGAGGATCGAGGGGTTTGAGATACCCTCTTTCCATCAAGACTTTTAGTGCGCTAGTCAGGCGCATATAGAGGGGGGTCCCTGAGCTCGGGCTGGGCCGGCGGTTTGTAGGCTTGGATTAGCAAAAGGGTTGGTTGCGGCGACTGTATTGATTTCTGCGGGTTTGGGAATAGCGCTACTACCAGCATTGGTACTACATGAAATCACCCTCTTTGTCGGTTTACTTGTTCTAGGAATGATCCCACTATTGAACGCATTCTCGATCTGAACCCCCAGTTCACGCAAACTTTTGAAAGTGAATAGCGGAGCGACTATCAACTTTTGCAACATATCATGCTTGAGGTTTCGCACCATCATCTGCACTTGATCTCTCTCAGAAGGGCGGCGATCTGTTATCTGTGTTGCCTTTGCTCTCCACCTTGCAACAAATTCCTCAAAAGGCTCTGTTGGGTTTTGGCGGGTTATTTCAAGCTCTTGCATGGTCATTTCAACTTGGGTATTGTAGGAATACTGATCGACAAAGGCCTCAGCCAATTCTTCCTAGTCTTGCTTCACTTTCTCCTCCAACTTAGCGTACTAAGTGGCTGCTACACCCGACAGGGTTCTTCCATATAGAGAGAGTTTCTGTGGCTTAGTCAGACCCATCGGCTTCAGGACATCCAAGAAAAGTCAGATATGTACCATTGGGTCTCTAAACCCGTCGAAACAGTCAATATATGGCATTTTGAATCTGTCTGGGAGCCATACGGCAGACTCGGTGTGACCATCCTCAATGTCGGGAATGGAGTTAAGGCCCTGTGCCTTCTTGAATTGCTTCTCAAGGTTCGTAATTTTCACCGCGGTCGGATCGAGATCATTACCATCAAGGGGATAAAGCCTCTCATTAGGCTGCACCAGGGGTCTGACAACTTGGCCTTGAGCTAACCCTTCTTGGGGATCCAGACCCTGCAAATTTTCAGCTGGCGGAAGTGGGTCAAAGTTCGGCTGGGGCCCCAAAACTAGATGTGAGGCAGATGCCCCAGATGGGCGTTACGTTTCAACATTAGTCTCATCCTGCACGGCAGTTCCCTGATTTAACGCTGCTATCACGGCCACTAATTCTTCCGAACCCTGTGCCATCACGGGTCTACTGATGATGTGACTGGTGACTGTCGAATCAGATGAACCAATGAACCCTGTCTAGCCCTTCTTTGCCTTACCACTGGCGAAGGAAAACTGGTTACCCTTAAACCGAACCTCTGACCTGACAAAGTCTATCAACACAAGTCCAATGAATCTGGGGGATATCGAAGCCTTCTGAAGCTACGGTTCCAAGACTACCTAGCAAAAGAGAAAATAGAGAGCGTCTCAGCCTGATTTCACTAGAATGGACTTGAGCATAGCTGAATGACTGCACTCTTTACTGAATTCTGCCCCAAATTCTGCCTGTAAACCGATACCCTCAGGTAAAATTGATTCCCCAAATACTGATGCCCTCGGGCTGGAGACCTAGACTTGCAAACTGATACATGCATTCCCTGTAGAGGCACACTCTAAAAGCACATAGCAAGCAAGTGAGAGCCAAAACACCCCTATGGAGGGGTAGGGTTTCCCTGTCCTATTTTGTCAGGAGCTAGGGTTTTACTACGCACGCAGCGGTTTCAAACAACCTATAATTGGGTAAGCAACATGTCCTAGTTTGGAATGGTCACCATGGATTCTGAACATGCACTAGGTCGAATGGTCAAAGAGGGTGCCTCGGTAAAACCGGGGTTTGTGTTCCCGTCGTGGCAGAGCCCGCAACCGGTAAGCCTTATGGCATGCTTCGCAAAACGAGCCTCCAGCAAACCGTTCAGGAATAGCATACGGCAAACACGGTGTCCTAGGCACACCAATGCAAATGCAATGCAAAAAAACACACAAGAGGAATCAAAACAAGATATCATAAGTTCGAGTCAAGTTCTCTAACTCCCCAGCAGAGTCGCCAGAAACTGTAGACGTCCCCGAACGTCCCGGGAGGAGAGTCCCCGTTTTGTTCATTTGGGCTCACTACAGTTCAGGACTCAAAGTCACGGTCCTGTATCTAATCTCGCAGAGTGCAATGCAAGACCGATGAATCATCAAAGAGTCCAAATCCGGCAAATCGTTTTTGAAAACAGATTTTTTGAAAGAAGTGCCAAACATGGACTGCTTTGCCAGATACAGAGTCGCCACCTAAATATTTTATTTTGGAAAATTTAGGAAACCCTGACTCGTTGCCTAAGGCCATGTGTCCGTCATCACCAAAGTTGCCTCGGCTCGGGAACTTGGGTACGATTGGGGAAGGTCACTTCGTGAGCACCCCCGCTCGCCCGATCAAAGATCAGCCCCTACTAACCATGATATCGAGTTTTGAAAACATTATGCGTTCTTATTCCGATTATTAGCCTAGATTTACTATGTGATGCACACAGCATACAAGTATAGATTGGATCGCCTGAATTGGAACAAAACACCTCATGTTTGCTTTTGAGACGGTTTGCTACTCACAAGTAAGCTAAAATACAAATTTACCACCCTCAGGTGGGCTTAGAAAACAAGATGATTTGCCACTCTCAAGTGGGCCTAAAACTCACAGTCAATGCATTATTCCAATTCAGATAATCCAACCTTCACCCACAGGCATTCAGGCAGGTATATCACATAAAGCCTCATAGTAAACATGCTATCATGGCAGTCACTCACAAGCATGCAAGGATGCTAAAGCATAACCACTTACCGAGTACTCCAAGCCAAAGAAAGAAGCTAATTAGAAAACATGCATGGATCCTAACCATGCTGAGATGCCTAATGCAACATATGCAAAAATGCAACTATAATTGACTCGGCTATTCTAAGAATGGCATATGAGATGCTACAGCTAACACGTATTCAACTTGGAATTGAAATACGATGCAGTTAGTATGATGCGCCGAGCCTGGTGCATGCAAGATAGATGAATGGATGCAAACATGCGAGCATAAGTATGCTAATTGAAACATGCCCTAATCTAACCATCATAAGCTGATAAATAAAAGGGAGAAAGAAGTGGGGGTTGGAAGACATACATCACACGCACACACGCTTATTATAATTGTGCCTTCGCTCGGAGGGTCCAAATGAATATTACACAACCAAAATAAATAACGAATTATTACACAATATTAATTACTTGACAAATGAACTAAGTAAGCAAAGTAAACTAGCATGCTATGCTACATGCAATGGACTGCCTCAGCTCTGCTCGGAATGATGAATGCATGCATGCTCAAGTTGCTTTGTCGAGAAATTCCATCGCAATGCCTCGTCTCGCCATTGTTTGCAATTGATTTCCGAAAGTTGCACAAGGCTCCAGAAGGCTAAAACTCCACCCTAGGAAGACTGCTGACCAGCTATTGGCTTGGGAAACACCTGCCGACCACCCTTTGTGGTGGATACCAAAAAAAGGTGGTCGGCCTGCCAGAAAACCTGGTCGGCCGACCACTTTCTGCCCCTGGATCCTGGTTTTCTACAATACAAAGCAAGAGAGAGACATGGCAAGGTATTTTCAACAAATGTGTGCACGACCACACTCTCCGTCCTTGCATAAGCTCTAGGGAGCGTAGTCCTCAATCCTCGGGCCACCAATCACGCATCTCGATGCATGATGGCCAAGGGACCGAACTGCACGACTTGATATGGAATGAATGCACAAATGAACATGACAAGGCCTAGACTCCATCATGTGTAATCCAGAGTGTAGGCAACTGGGAATTGAGACACGTTTCGTCACTTTGAGTACGAAACGTGCCTCGTTTCCCGTATTTGGGCTAACTCCTATCCCAAACACAATACAACAAGTAGGATGGCATGCACCAATGCAAATCTATCATGTAACCCTAATGCGATGTAACTAAGTGATACAAATGCGACTAACATGCACAATGCTATGAACTATATGACATGCACAACGCTCATGAATTATGGCATACTCAATGCGACTAACAACCTGGCATACACAATGTGAGGAATGACATGGCATACACAATGCTAACAACATAACATGCACAACACATTGCGTTAACATGCAACTTAGCATACGCAATGCTATGGACTAAAATGGCATACACAATGCTCATGAATTATGGTATACTCAATGCAACTAACAACCTAGCATACATAATGCCAGGAATAACATGGCATACACAATGCAAACAACATAACATGCACAACACATTGCGCTAACATGCAACCTAGCATACGCAATGTTATGGACTAAAATGGCATACACAATGCAAGATGGACTTACACCAATATGAGTGGACCTCAGCCACACTCACATCAGTGGCCAAATGATGGAAATAAGACAACCGAAATACATGCAAACATGCACGGATGCAAATGATCGATCCTAAGGCACAACATGCAACTCTAACTAAGCATGGCAAATGATGAAGTATGGCATGCAAACACACATTTTCCAGCTCTGAAACATAATGTACAATGGTCCCAAATCATGCAAATATGTCGCACAATGCATGCAAGATGGCTCGAATACCGAAACTAGTGAAGCGGGTTACACTAGAGGTACACAAAGCAATGTATAAATGGAAAAACCAGCCCCAAACAGACCCTAGGCAGGTCTGAAACAGTGGGAAAATAGCCCAAAATGATGACTCAACATGCAAAGAAACGAAGCTCATGCAATGGCCCGAAAACGAGGCATTTATGCACAACTCTCAAACACGTTTAAAGAGTGGAAATCATGGGAATATGGCATTCACATAAGCTCTGAAATATGATGTATAATGGCCCCAAAACAAGAAAACGCCTCAGTATATGCATGCAATAGACCTCAAATCTCAAAGCTAGGCAAGTGTATTGAACTACAAGCATGCAAAACAAACACCATTCAACCATGAGACCCAAAAATAGAGCTAGGGCAGTCCAAAATATGCACAAAATCAGTTTAAGACAAGGCCAAAATGTGCTAGAATCAAGGGTCAACAAAGCATGCAAAGAAAGCTAGTGAACCATGATTTGCACTATAGCTATATGAAGCATATGAGAACTCACCAAACCAGCCAAAAATAGAAGCATGTCATGCCAAATAATGCCCAAAAACCCACTGAAACTCAGTCAATGCATGCAAGAATGATAGGCTCCTTTGGAGGGCCATGCAAGGGGTTGTTCTTCACATATATGATGGACACACAAAATGGTAAAAAAAATCTCTGGAAAGAGGTTATGAGGGTTTTAAAACTCATCAAAAATGGCCCGAAATGAAGCTAGGAAGCATACAAGTAAAAGCCCCTTTGAAAGGCCTTGAATAGGATTGCTCTACACATGCATGATAGACACTTTATATGGCAAAATAGGCTCCGGACAGAGTTCGTGCAGACCTTAAAACTCACCAAATATGGCCTGAAACATGGCTTCAAACCATGCAAAATGGAGTTCCTTTGTAAGGCCAAAAGGGCCAACAAACAAGGCAAGGAGAGAGGGGGTCATCCCCCTCTAATTTTGGCTCTCAAAATAGTATGCTAGCCACTGAAAATCCACTGTATTTCAGTGGCTAGAAGGCCAAACAAAGCACAAAACCAAGGCTTAGATGCAAGGCTCAAAACAAGATGCAAACAAGCATGCAAGGGGGTAGACGACCCCCAACAGAAAAATGACCTTAAACAATCTTCAAGAGGAGCTCAAAATAAGACTTTTTTTAGTTTATGTCAAGGCTCGAAAATGCTTGCAAGTAAGGCTAAGATATGAAGCAAAATAAGCCTTAAAAGAGAGATGGAGCATACAAGGGGGTAGATGACCTCTAACAGAAAAATGTCCTTAAACAAACTTCAAGAGGGACTCAAAATAAGACTTTTTTTAGTTTATGTCAAGGCTCGAAAATACTTTCTAGTATAGCTAAAAGATGGATCAAAATAATGCTGAAAAGGGGGAAAAATGGTTACCCTTGAAGACCAGCAGAAACCAGCAGCCTCTGGACCCAAAAACCCAACCTTGAACCTCTGAAAATACCATGATGGAAGTGTTAGGCTATGAGAGGTGGTGCAAAGGGGCCAAGAACCAAGCAATTTAGAGCTCAAAAGAGAGAGATAAAAAGAGATATATTGTTTAGCCCTAGCAATTTTCTGAACCCTTTCAAGTGAGGGATATGGTTTCTCTTATAGAACAAAGGGTCTAAAGCTTCTCAAAGAAGCTTCAAACCAAGGGCCAAGATCCTCCATACACGTGTATGGAGGATGCAGCAAATGCCTCCCAGCTGGCACAGCTGGAAGACACTCACTGAGACAAACAGGATTAGAGCTGGCCGACCAGTTCAAGTGGTCGACCGACCACTTGACCTGGTCGGCCGACCAGGTCAAAAGGGTCAAGGTGGTCGGCCACACCCTAGGATGAAGCCCCAGAAGTTAGCTTTCCAATGGCGCAAACCTTGCATTAAAATTCCTCCTGTGCAAAAAGTTATGCCTGTTTTGGTGAAGCCACGCAGATTCGGTCCAACCGGATTGATGCCCTACTTCAACCAACCATATCTCCCCCACTCGGACTTGGCTTTAGGAGATTCTTGAGTGTGAAATGAAGCCCCAGAAGTCTCCTTTCCAATGGTAATGGCCTCACATCTTAAATCCAAGTATGCAAATGAATAAGCCCGATTCAGCGAGGGCTGCTCCTCTCTCTCCTACCCGGATTCATGCCGAACCACTTTTGACCACCTAAGTGGTCTGCCATCTGATTTTCTGGTCAGCCATGTAGCCACATTGAAACCCCAGAAGTTATCTTTCCAATGGCACCAACCTCGCATCAAAATTCCTCCTGTGCAAAGAGTTATGCCCGTTTCGGTGAAGCCACGCAGATTCGGTCCAACCGGATTAATGTCCTACTTCAACCAACCATATCTCCCCCATCCAGTGTTGGCTTTAGGAGATTCTTGAGTGCAAAATGAAGCCCCGGAAGTCTTCTTTCCAACGGTGGTGACCTCATAGCTTAAATCCAAGTGTATAGACAGATAAGCCTGATTTAGCGAGGACCGCTAGACTCTCTCTTAGCGATTCATGTCCACCTTCTTCTTCAACTTGGTTTCTTCCCTCTTCTCCAATTTTCCTCAACTCCAAACCCATAAACAAGGTGTTTTGAAAGATTTTTCAAAGATTTCATCTCTCTTTCATTTATTTCCACTTTGTCCTCGCTCAGTTTACCGAAAAGCGCAACATTTAACGAAATGCGAGCGTCGGAACATCGTAGGAACTTTATTTTCAAAACATTTTGGAAGAGAGGGTTTTAAGGTCTAAACACCATTCAAAATAGCTTTCGTCCAAAATGGGGTATGAGGTTGGGATTTGATTCTCCTCTTGCCGAAGAAATCTGAACCTTTGCCCTGCACAATTTTCTCCACCAAGTAAACCATCAGTAGTGCCCAAGTCTTAAAGGCGGTCAAAAATGGGGTGTCTACATTACCATATGTAGGGAAATCGTTGATGGTCCATAACAATGCGGCACGTAATTGAAAACTTTGGCCATTTGATGCATCGTATGCTTCTACCCCTACCTCCATAACTCCTTTAACTCATCTATCAATGGCCGTTAAAACACATCAATGTCAAACCCAGGAGCCCTACGCCCAGGAATAAGCAAAGGCATCATAAAAAATGGATCATTCATACATTTCCATGGTGGTAAATTGTATGGGACAAGAAAAACCGGCTATATGCTATATGAGTTACTCATGTTTCCAAACGGGTTAAAACCATCGCTAGCTAGTCCGAGCCTAACGTTACGCGGATCTTTGGCGAAAGACTCATGCTTTTTGCCAAAGTCTTTCCATGCTTCAGAATCAGCCAGATGACGCAATACATTTTCCTCCTCTACACGTTTATCCTTGTGCCACTTCGTATCAGTAGCCGTCTTCTTTGATATAAATAGCCTTTGTAGCCTTGGTTTTAATGGAAAGTATCGCAGAACCTTGTGAGGGATCTTTTTACCTTTCCCTTTACCTTTACGAACTTTGTATCTTGGCACTTTGCAAGTAGGACACTGATCTTCATTTTCATACTCCTTCCAAAAAAGTACGCAATCATTCTTGCATACATGTATTTTTTGATATTCGAGGCCCAAATCTCAAATTATTTGTTTAGCCTCATTGTAAGAGCATGGAAGCGTTTCACCAATGGGACATGCCTCCTTCAACAATTCCAGCAACATCGTGAGTGATTTGTTGCTCCATCTATTAAATATCTTTAGATGTAGCAACTTAACCATGAATGATAGTTTGGAGAATCATTGGCAATCCAGATACAAATCTTGCTCCGCATCCCTCATTAATCTTGCAAATTTATTTGTTTCTCCACCACAACTACTTGGTAAGTCAGGATTACGACTACTAGATGCTTCTCCCACATAACCAAATGTGGTTGTTCCACTTCGTATGTCATGAATAACTTCTCGCACCTCAGTATTGGGGCTATTTGACTTTTCTGTCACATTGTCGAGATATTCGTCATTTTCATTTTGTGAGTCATTATTATCATTCAACTCAAAACCTTCCCCATGATACACCCACCTAGTGTAACTCATGACCACCCCATATGCATACAAATGAATTTCAACTTCCTCTATGGTTTTTTGAATATGGTCGTTGCATCTATAACATGGACACCAAATCTTATCTGCCCCTGGTTTCATATGATCACGAGCAAACAAGATAAATTTCCTCACCCCATCAATGTACTGAGGTGACCTTCAATTACGAAGTTGCATCCAACTCTTATCCATGGTGCAAAAGAACTAAAGAAGAAAGAGAGAAAAAAAAAAAAAAAAAAAAAAAAAAAAAGGGGCTTAAAAAATAGGATATACTAAAAATAGGAAATATGATGCTACAATTTTCGACTCTAATAAAACAAGCGAATCAAAATAAATTTACAATGCAATCAATCGAATTGGCATCTATATTTCCAAATAACACAAATATAATCAAATCAAACAAATCAGCATTAGATCAGACGATATCATCAAAGCAAAAGAAACATTAGATTAAGCATCAATATAGGGATTCTACGAATTCTTCATAGACAGCTTTTCTGAATACAAAGGTCAACTCAAAAAGGTGCTTCTTACTTCCTTACACAAACACGCAAACCATGTAGTACTATCATCTACTTCTTTTCTATGGAAAATCTAACCAGAATTACAAATTCTTACATGATTCATATCCACAAATGCATCTATATCAAATTTTCTACAATAAAAATATTAAATAAAGTAGAAATTATAAATAAGTGATACCCTAAAAAAATATTGTTATACCATTTAACTATGGAAGTATACCATTTTAGGATATTTATTCCCTCTAACATCATTATACAATTGATTTGCAATATATTAAGTGACCTAGTAAAATATGTGCAATCATCAATTGTAAGATATTCTTGGCCCGTGGGTGTGTGTTCGCACACTTTTTTCTTGATGATAAATGTGGTTGATTGTTGAAAATCCAACATGTGCATAAGGTACTTACAGTCACAAGTTGATGAGCATCATTACCTTTAAATAAATTCAACATTTATACTAAGTTTAAAACTTAAATTTATTTTTGGTTGACCTCAATTAAATAGATTAGCTAGGTTATCCATTGAAAAAATATCATAGATGATCTTCATTAGACAAATTTAATTAGTTATTTTGTAGTTAAATTGCAAGATGATGTTTATGGAATTCTAGATAAATATATATATATATATATATGGATTGTAACAGTGTAGCCATGTAATAGTGTTCTAATTTTGTGTTCCATTTTAAGTTTGAGCATCTATGGCCTTTGACAGTTGGGTTGGGTATAGTCCTAATTCCTTTATTTATACCTTGCACATGCATAAGCATTGCATTGCAGGTCCAAATGTTTTGATATTCATTAAAATGTTTAACTCATGTTCCTTCATAGATAAAATTTTGTTGTTTTCTATAATCAAAATTATTTGGTCAACAAATACAGTTTTTGTAAAGCTTTAACAAACACTAAAGTAAATCAATTAGATATGGGTAGAGATGTGACTAAACACTATGAATCAAACTTAGGTTGCTTACAAAAGTAATATTAAACAAGTCTCTAGTATATTTGATCCCACATTAATGATGCTCTCAAGTCCTATATATATACCCTTGCTCTGTTAACAAAAATTGACTTACACCTAAAAGATGTAGTTTAGTGGATTACTAGGTATGTAGAGCTGTGTATCAAGAGGAAGCACATGAGATTTCCCAATCCACACAATGAATATAGTTCCTGATATTTTCATTCTCTACTCTTCTTAGTAACAAATTTGTGTTTCAACCTTCCTCAAAATTTGCTTAAATCTGTGGTAACCAAACCAATGACATGAAATCATACAGCAAATTTAAAGGATAGAGGGGGTGCAAAAAGATTTCATCCAGCAAATTCAGAGGATTTTGAGAATGAATGAAATGATTTCATCCAGCAAAATCAGGTAGTTTCTATTTTTCACTTTATTATGTCACAATTCATTCAACCAATACACTTGATTACAAATCACTGAACACAAGGAGCTCTGAGTTATCTATTCAACACCAATATAGAACTAATTTAACTTGAGACTAGTCCTGCACGCTTCTGTTAAGGATCAAACACAAAAATGTTTTTAGGTAGATTTAGATGCAGTTTTGAGTCCAAAATAATGTAAACCTCTTTGCTCGCTTACTTTCTAATATTCTTACCTACCAGAAGATGAAGTATGGAAAATCATTACTTAGATCTGCATATTTCAATTTGGTAAATTTGATTGAACTAACACATGAATCTATACATGGCTAAAATTGCGATATCAAATCAATTATACGGATACGTACATGTATGTATATACATATATAATGGTACCTGATCGGAATCGCTACCGGAGAGTCGCCGGGAAATCGGAGAATCGAGAGAAATGAGGCGGCAACGGAGAGAGATGCTATGAGACAATGATGAACCACAGATCAGAATATCGAATCCGTAGAGAGTGAGTGATGAAAAGAAATTAGGGATTTGAAACCTGATATATGAAAAGAATTTAGGGATTTAAGAGAGAGGGAGAGAGTGAGTGATGAAACTGATGCTTTTTTTTGTTTTTGTTTTTTGATAGTCCCGATTATTAAGTTCAAAAATTAATATATAAAATACAATAATATATGATTTGGGTTTATTAGGGACCAATTAAAATTGTATGGAAAAGTGATTGATCTTTTTACAACCAAGTAAATTTGTCTAGAAAATGTAATAATATGATTAAATATATATTTTTTTTAAATTCTTTCATTTTGTCCTTAAAAGTATAATTTTTGCAAATAAATTATTTTTGTCCCTAAAAATTTGTCTTTAAAACCTTAATTTTTTGTAATGCTTGCTAACACTTTATCTGCTGGTTCGTAATCAAGGCGTGGTATTGGCATCCCCACCTTGACACTCCCATGTATCCTAGGAGCCAATCGTTGTAGAGCTGAAACTCTACAACGGCCGCGAGCTTGGGTGTCCTCCTTCCATCGGGCCCTCTTCTCTAGCACTGTACGTAGGTCTGCCGACCTAGGAAACTCCATGTGTCTAGATGTCATTTGGTGCATGTGCGAGAGCCGATAACTGCTTCCCTCAGTATACGACCTCTCAGTCCTCGTTCTCTCAGACCTTGAGAAACGAGTCCTAGAGGTTCGTGATTGTGTACCACTTATCCTTAGGCTTCTACTTTCCATCTGAGATGGTGTGACTTGCCTGTCACGATCTTCTGAGTGGCGAGAGTGCGCCCTACTCTTGCCCATGTCTTCTTCTGCGGCCATTTTTTCCTTTATCTGGCGCATCATTGTCTCCATGTCTGCCGCCATCCTCCGAATCAATTCGTCTTGCTCCCTTACCCGTTCTTCTAGAACCTGAGGATCCAACCTTCGCCTTTGCCTTTTCAGGGCTTTGGGAGCGACGAGGACTGGAGCCCTGTCTTTCACGAGTATCCTTCCGCGGGTTCTGTTGCTGGGGATCTAACTCTGCCATGGGCGGGAAAAAGGTAAGTCTTCACGCCTTCCGCCCCCCTCCGGGGTTTGCCCATCAATGGCAGAGTGTGGCAAGTCTTCATTGTGCGCCATTGAAATCAGTTAAAAGAAAACTTAATCAAGAGGCTCGTTCTTTGTGATTGCGTTTCCCACAGACGGCGCCAATTGTACGAGCACGAAATAATCTTCTCGTATAATTCTGTTGATCAAGTTTGCACTCCTCCAAACATCGTCGCTTTACTACCTGAAAACATAAACGTGAGCTAGCCGGCGGGTGTGTGCCGAAAACCTCTCCGATGCCTAAGTCAGCAAATAGACAATAGACACAAAAGCTCTATATATTCCAAAATAAGAATTGGGATACCAGTACATAGGTCCTACAATGAGCTTTTATCGATTCTGCTTGGCACAATCCTAGTAGGATTTCAACTCTCCTTATAAGAGTCCTCCTATGAATCACACTCCCAGTGAAAAGTGTCTATCCTGATAACACTCTACTCACTACCAACCAAGTAAGATGGTTTGCACAATCCTAATAGGACTCTATGCAGAGTCCTCTTAGGAGTCTCATGCCCAAGGATAATGCTTATCCTTAGAACACCCTTATCACTGTAAGCCAAGTGAGATGGTCACTCCCTTATGCTCGGATATACATTCCTGACCGAGCTACCTTATCTCGGTCCCCTGCTGTTCGAGCCGTGTGACCGGAAGCCGATTTACGGAATTGCACCCTGCCGAGCTACAGATAGCTCGGCCCTCTCCATTGACAACATCTCGGTCCGATAAAGGACTACCTTCAGATAGCTAGGTCCAGCCCCTAACATGTAAAACCCAAGTTTTATATATTATTATTTTTGGATAGATTGGTAATTAAATTAATTTATATGGGTCACTTAGTAATACCGAAATTAATTATGAGATGGCATTATTATTTCTATAACATAGGTGGGTAATTTTGCAATTTTGGAAAAAGAAAAGAATATTAGGTTAAGTAAGCCATTATGCCGTGGCTGTCTTGGAGAAGAAAACAAAAAAAAAAAAACACAAACAAACAAGGGGAGGCGTGGGTGTAGGCAAGGCAACAAGGGTTTGAAAAAAAAAAAAAAAATTAAAGAAAAGAAACCAAACCACAAGGAAGAGGGAGGATTCATAAGAGTAGTGGTTTTGCTTTATTCATCACTTAGGTAAGATTTATTTTATTGTATTCCTATCTATGATTTTAGTGTTAATATGTTAATAGATGATTTTATGGGCATATATGATTAAATAAAAATATTGATGTAGTTTATATTGGGGGTCTCGATTTCACTCAATTTCAGAGTATATTTTGCTTTCCGTTTGAGTGGCTCATATTTTGAGATTGATATGTGATAAGTTAGGTTTAATGGTGGTGTGTTTGTGGGATACAAGATTGACTTCAAGCAATTACAAATTTTTACACGTATATGAACAACAATAGAATAATATGGGTTGAGAAATTTCCGAAGCCGTGATGGCTTTGTTTTGATGCCAAATTGTGGGAGTTCCTAATAGGCAATTGGGTTAATTTATTCTATTATTGTTACAAGAAGAGAAAGATGGGTGCACATAATAATTGTTTATGCAGTGTAATATTTTATTAGGTTTGTGAGATTGAGGTGGATCTTGGTAATTTGAGATTAGCTTGGGAAATATTATTTTAGCTGTTTGAGGTAAGTAACCCTCTATCACTGTTGGTTCATTTTTATTCCTATCGAATCGTTTAAAATTATAAATATTTATTTATAGCCTTCATGTTCTCTTAAAATAAAATATGGGTCAAGTATAAAACAACATCGAATATTATTATGAAAATTATTTGAATATTTGGTGAAACTATTCTAAAAATTGTACTAAACGTTTATTCTAAAAATATCGAATGTTTTATTTAAAAGTTGTGTATTGTTTGAATTTTGAACATCACTCTAGTTTGACTATAATTTGGACCCTAGCCAATGGGGGTTATTTATTGGCACAGAAACTAGTTTCTTTTGGGGCTTTACCACCGGCCTATGTGCCTGTTTGGTACAGCTTAAAAGTTGTTTATTTCAGCTTTCAGCTTAATTTAAGCTATTTTGATGTGTTTGGTTTAGCTTATAGCTTTTTGGAAGTCAGAAATCAGCTTATTCTTTGAGTGGGGCAGGAGATGCTTAATTTATAAAGGGGAACTGACCCAAAGGTCCAAGCCCAACATATCATACCCCGTTTAGACCCAAAACAAATTTAATACTCCATTAAGTCCTCAAATTAACAATAAGACGAAAATACCCACAATATATCATCTAATTTACACGCGCGCAACCATCACCCACGTCCCGATCATCTCAGTCTGATCAGTACACTGTCACGTCTCCGCCGCTCGAAATCGACTCCTCAGTCCTCCATCTCTCTTCCGTTCAACTACATCCCCTCTGAAACCCTAACCCTAACCAGAAAACGTAACCGTTCATCTTCATCACCCACAATCATCTCAGTCTGATCAGTACACTGTTACATCTCCGCCGCTCGAAATCGCATTCTCAATCCTCCATCTCTCCTCCGTTCGACTCCATTCCCTCTGAAACCCTACCCTAACCACAAAACCAAACCGTTCATCTTCAACACAACACTAAGCCGTTCATATTCTCCAATCGGCGACTCTCAACAACACGAAGAACCATCACCACTCTGAAGAGATTTCATAATTCCTGACTTCCGATTCACAAAAATGGGGAAAAAAAATAACATCTCTCTTCACCTATTCATTATTTTTCATTCACATTTGTACATCATTCTTTCATATTTCGTATATACACATTTTACATACTTCCAAATGTATAAACCCTCTTTTATATATAATCCCCTGTTTTCAAACATTCTAGTCCCCTGTTTTTCAACATTCTAAACACTGTTTTAACACATAAATCCTTGTTTTTACACATTCAACACCTTATTCTTATTCTTGTTGTTCAATATTGGCTTCTATTATTCTTATTTTTGAATTTTTAATCTTCTCGTTGTTATTGTTGCTTTTTACAAAATACAATGGGCTGTTCCTATTGTTCATACTGTTTCCTTATAAAAACTGCAACATCTTAGTGTTTCATTTCATCACTATACAAGTAACATATCTAAATTTATTCAAACTGCAAATGAAACTGCAAAATTACACAGTTTAACCACTATTCAAAACAAATAGCTAACTTATTATAAAGTGCAAATCAAACTGTCAAATTATACAGTTCCGTAACTGTTACCAACAAAATACATATAACTTCATATTAAACTGCATATAAAACTTCAAAATTATACAGTTTTGTCACTATATTACTCATACCCTGCTGTCGCTTTCATTTTTTCAGAAATAGCTGTTGGAAGATATTGGAAGAAACAAACCCATATGCCCACAAATGCAATAAGGGATTTAACCATCTCCCCTTTTGAAAGTCCATCTCCTGTATCCACTGAAATGCCACCACCATCTCCCCATCCACAATAAACCAAACCACCACACCCAAAAACAACCAAACCCAACAGACCCCACCAAAAAACCCACAAAACAACCACACCACCTACAAGAAAAAGCCCAAGAACTACACCACAGACCCCACTCACACAACAAACACCAACCACACCTCCAACCACAACAAAAACAAACAAAAGAAAGCCAACAAAAAAACAAGAAGCTCCTCCAACCAAAAAAAGAAAGCTCCAAGAAAGCCAATCAACTCCCAAAACAAAAACCAAGGCATCAAAAGAAAAAAAAAAGCAGCAGTCCCTCCAAAGAGAGTCCAACAATTTAATTATCGTTCCAACATCGGAACAGTAATCAAACTGTTGAAGGGGGTCAAATTCACAAAAGCCCAACAGACAGAGCTGCAAAAAACCTCTTTTTGGCCCCTTATAAATGCTCTCTCCTCAACACAACTGAAGGCCTCTTGGTGCAGATGCTACAATTCCATTGTAGCAGAAATGACAACACTCTACAACAAAAGAAAAAGATCATTTGTACTTGGCAAAAAGGAAATGAAACTCAGAAGCAGTGATGTCAAGCTCATTTTTGGTATCGACTGTGGAGAAGACAACATCACCACCAAATCCTATGCAAGACCAAAGGATTTTGAGCTTCCATTTTACAAACGAAGATGCAAATCAGTCAAGAGATTGGATGGCAAGTCTTTGACCAAAATGTTTCAACAAACAAAAAAAGGAAAATCAACCAATGATCGTCAAGATCTTGCAAGGGTAATCACCCTTTACTTGTGCTTGAAACTTCTCATGCCCACAACAAGCCATACACTCAGTTGGAGTTTCCTCAACTATGTTGACAATCTCAACCACATCAAGAAGTACAATTGGGTTGAGGCAATAAAAGACACACTGATGAATTCAATGGCAAATGCAAACAACAACCCAAGGCATGTCACTGGATGCGTCATGTTACTCTTGGTAAGCGCATTACTCAACTACTTCCCACAAAAATATCAGACATCCACCTATTTCTAACTATCTAACATATTTCAATTTTTTTTTTTTTTACAGTACTGGTACTGTGAGCACAGAAAACTCCTCCGACCATCCAACAAAGAAGGCTTCCCAAGGTTCATGAAATGGAACCTTGGCAAAATGTACTCCAAGTGGAAACACATTAGCCTTGCTCACTTTGAAAAGGTATTCAAACTCTTCTATACTATCATAACACAAATCTATTCAACACTCCTTTCACATTCATTGTACTACAAATCATATTATGAAACTGTGAAAATTTTCAGTTTCAAAGCACACACTTATTTAACATCACTCATGTTATGAAACTGTAACATTTTTCAGTTTCAAAAAACATATTTCCACACTTAACCCACATTACTCATAGTACAACTCATCTTATGAAACTGACCAAATTTATAGTATTACTGATATATGCCACATTGTTCCAATGCAGGTTAACCAAAGTGCTTTAACCCCAACTGAATAAGAAATACAGTTATTGCATATCAATCAAAGCATATCAACACACTCTTCAGCAAAGAAACATGACCACAAAAAGGACAATAAGCAAAAAAAGAAAACAAAAGCAACAAAAAAAAGAAGACTTCTAGACAGTGATGAGGATGACTTTCTCGAAGAAGAACATCATTCAGAATCAGAATCAGAACAAGAAGAACAACAAAAAAAAAAAAAAAAGAAAGCAAAAACCACAAGAAGAACCAGAAAGTGATGAACAAGAAGAAAAGAATGATGATGAAAAAAATCAAGTGACTGATGAAGAAGAAACTGAAACTGAAGAAGAAGAAGAACAAGAAGAAGAACAAGAAGAACAAGAACAAGAAGAACAACAACAACAACAACAACGAGAAGAAAAAGAAGAAGAACCTGATGAACAACAAGACAATGATAAAGCAGAAGAAAGACAACAAACAAAAGGTGATCAACAAGAAGACCTTGATGAAGAAGAAGACCAACAAGAAGAAGTCAATGAACAAGAACTAACAAACCAACAAGAAGAACTGCAAGAGAAATCTGACATATTTCATGCACAAGGTAAACTATTGTCTAATACTAAAGCATACTGCAAAATTTCATTAAACTAACCGAAACACAATCCAACATTTTTATAGGTCATGACCAACCACAAACACCAACCAAAGAGGACAACAAGGACAAGCTCATATCAGCCATGAGAGCACAAATGCAAGAAATGGAACAAAAATTCATGGCTGAATTGCGTAAAAAAGAAGATCAATTGAAGGAAATGTCCACCAAAAAAACTGGCAGTCCCCAACAAAGATCCATGATCAAGAGAATCAAACAAAAATCAAGAAAACAAGCACATGACCCAGATTTTGAATACCAACCAATGACCAAACCCAAAGAAGATGCAAGAAACAAGACACAAACTGTTGCTGATGTACCCAAACCAACACAGGGTACCGATGAAGAAAAAGAGAAGAAGAATGACAACAAAAAAGAGGGTGCTCATGAAGCAAAACAACAGCAGAAAGAAAAGATGCAAGAACATATTGGCCAAGATAAAGCAGTTGCTGCTAAAACAAACCCAAAAGAGCATGCCAATCAAGAAAAGACAAAACTTCAAGTATTGGAAAGGGATGATGATTTCCAGGAAGAATCAATCCCAAACAAGCCACTCGCCATTTCATGCCGCAAAACAAACAAGGTTTGGCATAGCCTATCCAAAAAAGACCAAGACCAAATTCAACTCATCAACAACACACAATCAAGTGCTTGTGTCTGGTCTGGCAGCGAAGATGAAAACTGCACATACTTTTCAGATATATGCAGATTGACCAACAGGGAACCCTTATATGGGAATATAGGTCTCCAACTGCACAATTTTACAGTTTATGTACATATTCAATAACCTATTCCACAAACCTAACACATTCTCATATCTAACATGTTTCAGGTCATTGATGCCTTCTCAGAAAAGCAATTGGCACTCCAACCAACCATTGAAGAATTTGAGAAAAACGATCTACTCTTTGCAAGCAATCCATATGCAGGAAGATCTTACGTTTTCTCAACACTCATCAATGTAAGCAAAACTTAACATACCTTACAACTGCAAAATTTTCTACTTTCTCAACATGTATTACTACATAGTTTTATAACATATTTCAAACATATATATAACTTACAGACTCCACTACAAAACCAAGATCAAGCACTGAGAGAAAAACTGATGGACAGCCATTTTCCAGAAGCAATGAAAAACAAATATATCCATTTCCCAATCAACCACGACAACCATTGGACAATTGTGGTCTTTGACAATGCTGATGGAATATGGAGACACTATGACTCTTTGAGACCTGCAAAAGATTGCCACAACAAACACTTTGAAATTGCAAAGCAAATTGTAAGTTAAAATAAAATTTCATACTTAGTTCCATTCCTTTACAAACATCTCAACTCATCACTATAACTAACAAAAACACCCACTGACTATTTTGTAGCAACAACATCAACTGAGATGGAATAAAGCATTACTCAGCAAACAGGGAAACATGTTATCATCTCAAAAGTGCGAGACAGAAATTGCATCAATTGAGGAATGCCCACAACAAACCCCACACTCGTAAGATACAAAATCCATAAACTAATCTTCCAATATGCTAAATTTTGCAGTTTCACCTAATTAATTAACTTCATCTCAAACACTGCAGGAATGATTGTGCAATCGCCGTCTGCAATGTTATCAACCAATATGTCAACTGGCAACCTGTGCAGAAAAAACTTCGTCCAACTGAGTGGGTCAAATTTCGAGCACAAATCATCAATCAATTCCTCAATGATGAGAACCGATCCTGGAAACTCGAGCACTACCAAATGTTGACAAAACATACCAAATCATAGAAACAATGAACAAACTTCTTGACAATACAAATATTCAAGGGAACATATCTTTGTACCTTTTTTTTTTTTTTTTTCTTTTTTAACATGTGACAAGTACTTTATATACTTTTGGGAATGATCTTTTTTCTGGTTATTATGGTTATGGTGAAAATGATTGATGTTGTTGTTGCTCTTCTTCTTGTTAATATTATTGTGGTTGTTCTTCTGATTGTTTGTCTACTTGTTTCTGGTTGCATATATTTTCATACAGTAAAGGTTGTTTCCAATAATTCTTCAAACTGCAAAATTTTGCAGTTTCATCAGCTTGTTTCTAAAAATTTTTAAAACTGCCAAATTATGCGGTTTCATTACGTTGTTTCTAATAATTCTTAAAACTGCAAAATTATACAGTTTTGTCGCTATGAAATATGAACTGCATTTCCATATTATACTGTTTCAATAAGAAATTTTCAACAACCTTATCTACATTCCATAAAAATAAAAAACAAAACCAGACTGTTACAAAACAACTTCAATAAGTAAAGAACACATCAACAAACAAAAAACAATTCAACCAACTTTATTCATTACTTCCATAATACCAAGTATCACATTTTTTATTATCATAATTCCTCAAATTCAAATACAAATCCAAAAGAATAGATTGTGGCCTCAAATAGCAGCCTTGCACGTCTTCTTATTGTGATTCCCATATTTCAAATACCTCCCACACTTGATTTGCTTCACATTCTCACCCCTAGAAGGTATCCTCTTCTTCTTGTTTCGCCCGGGCTGCTTCTTCGTTATAGAAGGTTTGATAACCGAACTACTAGCACCATCAAAGTCAAATCTCTCACTTGAAGGCACTGGATAAACAGATTCCTTGTATGACTCTCTAAAACAATCTACATGAAAAAAAGGATCAATGAAACCATACACATCTCTACCACTACTACGCAAAGCATGCACAGCATGACAACAAGGAAAACCATTCAATTGCCATTCATGGCAAGAACAAGTCTGTCTACCAATATCAACATAAAAAGAAATAGAAGAATGAACCTCAAGCACAGTATCACTAGCAACAATCACATCCCAAGACTTAGCTAGCTCCAAAGAGTCCACCAACTTCTTTTCCATAACTGGACACAATTTCGTAGTCCATCTTCTAGATTCAGCTCTTCTATCCGACAATTGAGTCATGATTTGAACCCTAATCATATCAACCATACAAGTAATAGGCAACTCACGGGCCCCACCAATCCAATTATTGTAAGACTCGGCAGCATTAGATGACATCTCACCATATCGTTTCCCTCTAAAAAATGCATTGGCCCACTTATCATTTTGCAAACCATCCAACATACTATCAACTCTACCATTCCCAGCAATACGCCTCAATTTCTCCATATAATGTTGGAAAGAAACAACCGTTGGCGCATAAGCACATTTAACTAATATTTTCATCAAACACAGCTTATAGTTAGTACAAAGTCCCACCAATTTGTCAATCAAATTTCTCTTCAAATGATTCAAGCAATAAGCATGATGTGCATTGGGGAAAACCACTGAAAGAGCGTCTAGCAATCCATGTTGACGGTCCGACACAAAAGTCAATCTCCGGCCTGAACCAACAGCCTTTAACAACTGACTTAAGAACCACATCCAATTATCTTGATTTTCAGCATCAACAATCGCAAAAGCCAAAGGAAACAGACTTGCAAACAAAATCACATGAAACTGTAAAAATTAGCAGACTCACAACACAATAACATACTGACAAACCAAACCTATACTAACTGCAAATAAATACATACCTTGATTACCATCCTTTGATGTTGCTGCAAGCAAATGCCCCTTGTAACGCCCCTTCAAAAATATACCATCAACAAACAACAACGGACGACAAAATTGAAAGCCATACAAATATCCATGAAATGCCACAAACAACCTCCGAAAACACCCACTACTTTCATCCACATCTAATTCAAACACACTTCCCGGATTCGTTCTCATAGCCGTCTCAAGGTACCATCGAAGCTGGTCAAAAGAAGTTGCAAAATCACCAAACAACCCACCTCTTGCCTTATCAACTCCTAACCATGCAACCCGATAAGAAACATCTATACCATATTGTTTCTTCAACTTTTTCTTAACTTCAATAGGACGAGTCAACGGATTATCACTAATACCATTTTGCATAATATCAGACACAAGTCTAGAACCAACCATTTTGCTACAAGATCTACGAGCAACAACCCCACAAGTATGCACATTATCCAACTTCATTATAAAAAAAACACCGGAATCCATCAACACCCTTCCATGCACAAACCATTTACAACCCGTAGACGACTTCATCATACATTCAGCGGTTACTCTTGTTGCATCGTTCTTCAAATAATTCACTGCAAAACCACACTCAACTGCATACTTAGCCAATGCAATGCGGAACGCCGGCACTCCACCTTCAAATTCTTGACCAACACTATGTATAATCCCCTTCCAACTAGCAGACAACAAAACTCTCTCTGGTTCTGGATAAAAACTACGCAACAAACGACCAACATCATCACAATCATTCACAAAAGAACTCTCACAAGTTACAGAATCAATCCTACAAGAATTACCATCATCAACCTCCACAACTCTCTTATCCCCCACAATAACATCAACAACATGACAACCACTACCACCTACCATTGACAGCATATTCCCCAAATCATCATCACATTCAACAATACAATTAGAATATCCAAGAACAGAGAAAAACAAACAAAAGTTACCAACACTCAACTCCTTGAACTATGCACATATTTTCTCAACAACTTCATCATAACTACATCCCTCACTAATCTTAATAGCAGCACAAGAATTACTGTATTTGCACATTAACATGAAACACCCCTCCATACTACAAAATCACAAACCAACAAACAATTGTTCACAGATTCCAAACTGCAAAATTATACAGTTACAACATATCAATACCAACAGTGCACAATTCACAATTCCAAACTGCAAAATTATACACTTACAACATATCAGTATCAAAACATCAGAATTCACAATTCCAAAATACAACTTCAAAACACATTACACTATACGACAAACAAAATCAACAAAATCAAAATCAAACAAACAAAATTTGCCAAACACAAACCACATATCACGCAAATTTGCTTATCTATATATACATGCATATATGTATCGACAAATACAAACCACATACACACACAGACATATATATATATATACATATATATGTATATCTATGTATCGACAGATACATACATACACATACATATATCTATCACCAGATATACAGAGAGAGAGAGAGACAACGTACGCAGATATCGCTTGTACACAGAGATTCAGATCGCACAACCAGATCCACCTCACAGCACAATGAGATCACCACAACGAAGAGAAATCGAGATCGCAGAGACGAAGATTTGATTTCCTTTTTTTAAACGGAGCAAAAATTTGATTTTTCACGTATATATAGATCTCAAAACAAAGGGTAATACAGTCATTTAAAAATACGAAAATAAAAAACAGGACCTCTGGGTATAAAATTTAAAAAACTGTGGACCTATTAATCTATTAAAAATAAATTGGGATTAGAAGGGAAATAGCTCCCCTACATAGGACTACATGGTAATTTTCCCATTTGTAAATCAGAAATCAGCTTATGTTCATAGTTATAAGCTCTTTAGGCATAAGCTATAAGCACTTTTCCATAGCTCTACCAAACAGGGCCTATGTGTAGTTCTGGGCCTTGTCACGGGCTAAGTGACCGTAGTATTTAAGACTTGGGTTTTGTGAATCAAATCATTGAACTATCTGAATATCAAACCATCGATTTGAACAACGAATTACTTGAATTATCACATTGGCTTTTCATTTAAAATGTATTGTACATTGTTTATTTTTAGCTATGAAACCATCTTACAAATAATTATTCATTTATTGAACTGTAGAAAAATTATATTTATTGGTTATCGATTTATTTATTTATTTTTGTATACTTGATCCAGCTAGCAGTGATAGTTGGTTATTTACTGGGCTATCTAGCTTACCCTTTTTTTTTTTCAGATTCTGAAGAGTAGAGCTGCGCGGGATTTTTACATGTGGGAGTGCCGAGTAGGACTATGATTTAAGTACTTGGATTATTATTTTGTTAATGGATTAAATTAGTGGACTTGGTGGACATTTTCATATAAGAACTATTTATTTTTATGGATTTTGGCATTATGACAATTAAGGATTTAATTTGAGTATTTTACATTGTGGGTTATGTGATTGGATTTTTAGCCTTGCATGCTCACTTATGTGAGTGTGCGGCGTTGTCACGGAGCTTGGGGCGTGACATAACAACCCATCTCTGACCGACCTAGTGTCTTCTTAGCCCAAGACCAAGCTACATCAGCTCTTATCTCGACCCATTGCATAGCCTAACTTCCAAATAAAACTTTTCCTAACTCGGCCCAATTTCTTGACAAATTACCCTCTCAGACACATATCTTCTATGTCAAAAATAAAATAAAAACAAATACTTGAATTATTCATACATAAATACAATTTATTGGCGTACAATTAATAGTCAAATTAACTAACTAAATTAAATTATCCAATGCACGAGCATGAATGAAAAAGTAACCATATTCATTTTAATTTGCTTTTTCTTAAGGCACAAAAAATGTGTTAATTTTTTTACGAACAATTTTACATTTAAAATTTACATCATAAATAAATTAAATTATAGAAACAAAACCGAATTAATACGTGGACAAAGAGACAAGCTGTGTGGAGTTTAAAATATGATACGTGTATGTCTAACCGGACACCGTACTATCAGGTTAAGGTAGGCCCGACAACCGGCACAGCCGGTCACTCCTGCACACTCCACACTCTCTACTTCCCGCGAAGTAGATATAATCCCAGCGAGGAACAACCCAGCCCTCTCGGCCATGGCGGTACTGTACAGATTCGCAGAGCTTTTTCGGAGCTTCGATTTCTAGGGTTTGCATTCCTTTCTCTTCCCTCTCTACTTGTCTCTTCCGTAGTTTTTTGAATTTTTTTCTCTCTCTCTCTTTCTTTTGAACTAATTTTCTCGGAAAATGAACTTCAGCTGCGTTTTTTTCCTTTACTTCGCATCCTTGTTTTTTTGTTGCTGTTTGGTTTCCGAGAATGTGTGTGAAAAGAGAAAAGGAAACGAAACTAACACGCCTAATTTGGCTTCAATGTGGTGGGAAGAGCGTAGGGCTTTAACATTTTATTTTCCTGAGTTTTCTAGGCAGCCAAACGGGGGTTCTAGGTTATGTTGGGAATTTATTTGGTCATTAATCGTGGAGATTGTTGTGGTATAATGTTCGATTTTGCATGTGTTGTTCGTGGTTTCGAGCATGAGTTTTGTGGTGTTTGAGTTAAGTTTTAATAGATGAATTTCAGGTTTATCGATATAATTTTTTGATTTGATCGTCATATAACTCAAAACTATGGGTAGGAAAAAGAAAAGCTAGATTGTCTCTTTGTATGTGGTGATAGGGTTTACACACTCAAACACAAACCTCCCAATTGTTGTTCTTCCCATTTTCCATGTTTAGTACTGTGATATGTTGGCATGAAAATTATCACTGGTCATTTTTTGGTTTTTGGTTTCATCTCAGTCAATTTACTGCTGCAACTGTTCAAATGCTATTTCACTTATCTATACTGACCTATACAGATAGTAGGATGTCCTTCAATTCAAGATATTTTAAATTTGGTCGGGTTGAATTCATGGGTTTGTTGGTTTTTCATGCTGTCTGTAGGTTTCTTCTATGATGGTTCTTTGAATTTCATCAAGGTTATTTTTCATCATCTGTTAGGGATGCCTCTGGAGACCTACATGGATTCGAATGGCCAATTGCCATTGCTAGTGGCACCAACTCACAGGACTGGAAGTTTATTTGAGTCCTTAGGCTCTAGTATATCACTCCAAAATGATGGCCTGTCAGCATCCCACTTGGATGTGTCATCTGGAAACTTGTCAGCTTCTGTGGCTAGAATGTCACACCTGAATGCGAATTCAGGACCAAGTGTTGGATCAAGCTCAGTAGTTACGGATGCCGACTCACCACTAGCAGGAACTGCTCATTTGAAGAGAAGAGGCAGTGCCAGTATGGACTCTTTCCTTAACTTACCCTCGTCACCTTTGTCATTCTCGTCCAATTTCACAGCTTCAGTGATTGATGCTTCCTCCATAGCACAGCCAACATCCTCCCAAAAAGACCAAAACAGCCAACAAGGACAGAAAAGACTGCTACCACAGCATCTGGTGAGTGGTACTACCACATCCCAGACATCACAAACTCATCGAGTTTCACTTCCTACTGGAAAAAAACAAGAGCCTGCTATAACTCAAATGTATAAGAAACCCAGGTTAGATATGAACCCGGAGAATATTATGAACCAGCAGGTTATTCAACAACCATGGCAGAAACAGGACCCTATGCAGTTACAAGATCATAATCAGCAGCTGCAGGCATTTATGCTGCAACAAAAACTACGAAATCAGCAGCAGCGACAGGTTTTGCAGTCAATTCCGCAGTTTCTAGGGGTTCCTGCACAGCAGCAGCTAATGAGGCATCATTTGCAACAGCAGGCCAATCATCAAGTTTCTGCGATCCACCCCCATGATGCTGGTATCTGTTCTCGACGGTTGATGCAGTATATATACCATCTGCGGCATCGACCATCTGTGAGTTGGTTAATTTAGAATGATATGGCTGGCTTAGTTTTCCTCCTCTTACATCATACAGTTTCTTATCATGTTTAAGTTGTGTTAATATGTACTGCTTAATGGTGGTCAAAACTCATTTCTTTATTCTTTCTACAGGACAATAGCATTGCCTATTGGAGGAAATTTGTGTCAGAGTATTATGCTCCTGGTGCTAAGAAAA
Source organism: Camellia granthamiana (assembly GCA_036172215.1). Taxonomy (NCBI): domain Eukaryota; kingdom Viridiplantae; phylum Streptophyta; class Magnoliopsida; order Ericales; family Theaceae; genus Camellia; species Camellia granthamiana. The sequence continues at coordinate 9,802,269 of CM069913.1, read as the reverse complement.
GGTGGTGTCTGTCTTTATATGATAGTATAGGAGAACATGCCCTCGGGGTTTTCTCTCAGGCAGCTATGGTCAGTTTTTGCATTGTCATACAGTCTTTCTACACTATAATGCTATGTTTTTTATCCTACATGTTTTCTATATGTGCATCTTCTTCCTCCTACCCTTCTTTGCTTTCATCATTTTTCTTCTTTGGTTTATCTCAGGAGACATGGCACTGTGACATCTGTGGTTGCAAGTCAGGGAAGGGATTTGGTGAGCAGATCATTGGTTTATGTTTCTTAAATGTAGACTTATTTTCATTTTGCCCCTAGTTCTATACACTCATTCTGCACAAGGGTTTCCTTTGTTGATGTCAAGAACAGATTTCTTGTTTCGTAACCCCCTTCTGATACTGAATTACTGAATATTTTCCTTGTTTGTGCTGTCAGCTGTTTTCACTTATTGAAATCCTATGTTGCAGACAACGTAACTGAATTCTATATCTTATAGGGTTGAATGAATGTACTGCATTCAAATATGAAATTAGCAATTTTATCACCCTGAAGCTGTGAACTTTTCGAGTTGTCCGAATATAATTTTGGCTGAATTAGTCCTCCCTCCAGGTCACCTTTTTCGCTAATTTTGGGATAAGTGGTTTAACCACATACTGTAGAACTTGCGAGTATATGGGAATATGCTCTTCTCATTTATGCTCTTTTGGGCTTGTTTGGGTGAAGTGCTACCATGGTTCTAGAAGCTGTGCCATATCCTTTAAAAGGAACGAAGTGCTTCAAACTCTATTGTATAATCAATTTTGTGCATCAATTATGCTCATTTTCTTTTCTTTCTTCATTTCTGCCAGAAAAGTCAGTATTATTATTTATATTTTGCATCTTCAGCCTGATATTATTGAATTCTAGTTTTACACTTACAAATCACTGGTATTAGTCATGAAGTTATGCCCCATGTGTTGAACAAACTTCTTTTATTTCAGTCTCATAATGTGTTGAATCCTTGTTTTGCTTTCTTCCAATTGTCTAATATCATTGCTAGCCCCTGATGTCTTTCTCTGCACTTTTTCTTCTCTTGGCAGAGGCAATTTTTGAAATACTTCCTAGGCTTAGTAAAATAAAATTTGAAAGTGGGGTTATCGATGAACTTCTATTCCTAGATTTTCCAAAAGAATGTAGAATCCCTTCTGGATTAATGATGTTGAGCTATGAAAAGGCAGTTCAAGAAAGTGTCTATGAGCAATTTCGTGTTGTACGTGAGGGTCAACTTCGTATAATTTTCAGCCCTGACTTGAAGGTGAGTTGAATTTCCATTACATGTGAGGTTATTTGGTTCACATTGTGAAATTTTTAATGTTACTGATTTTATTGAGACATTATATTACTTTTAACCACATGAAATTACATGACTTGTATTCTTTAGATACTGTCTTGGGAATTCTGTGCACGAAGTCACGACGAACTTATACCTCGTAGATTGGTTGCACCGCAGGTACCAATTTTCACCTCCAGTCATGTGTTTTGTTCCACAAGCAGCTGTGATTAGATGCTCTCGTGGTACTGCTAACTTATTTCTAAACTGATCTTCATTTTATTTGTTGGTAGTTATTTCTGTTTCTGATTTTTGTGATTCATGTCTTTAGTTTTAAGTTTCCTTTCGTGTTACCCTTTTATGAGACTATTTGTTTTTACCCTTTAACTAAAGTACCTTGTGTTCATGAAGTCTGTCTCCCCTAAATTATGATATGTGGGGTTGTATGTATGTCATGAATTGGTGGGGACACTTTGAAGTAGTTACATATTATTTTCTTATACAAATTTTGTAAGAAACTAATGCTCGACTTTGAACTGTCCCAAAGCTTTTGGACATGATTCATATGAGTTGTACAACATTTTATATTATTTATTTATAAACATGTAAAGCTGTTTTAACATGTCGACTGTTGACTGGGAGAATCTGCCAGAATGTGACAATTTCGAACTGAGATTGTACAACTGCCATTTTTGTTTTCAATTGCAAATTTTTTCACATAAATACGCTTTGTTCGATAGATATACTTCATAATAGTGCATATCTAACTCAGGTGACGTCTGTATTTTCTTGGAAAATGTGTTTGTATTGGCAGGTGAATCAGTTGGTTCAGGCTGCAAAAAACTATCAAAATTCCATTAAAGATGGTGGATCAGATGGAGTTTCACCACAAGATTTACAATTAAACTGCAATATGTAAGTCAAGAAAATGAATGGTTTTTTTTCTTACACGAGTCAAAGTTTTCTTTTTCCTCGTCATATCTCAAGTATAATTTTCTACTCAAGCATGATGCAAGTAATTCAAAATTTTCTAATTTTCATACCTAATGTGAAGTAAATTCATTTCATTTTTCTAGCAAACACTAAGCAGGTCTTTGATGAAAACACAGCAAAAAGAGGAGGGTTTTAGAAGAATCCTAAGAAGCACTGAAATGGCACAAGATAGGTATACAACATAGGATTGACACGCCAAAGAGGCAATTTCCAAAAAAGTTTAGGACATGGACACGGCCATAAGTAAATATCTATTTCTACACTTAATAGAAAATTATTTACGATCATGGTGTATCAGGGGGGACAACAATCTGTTTAAAAAAGTACCCCACCAAACACCATGTGTCCGTTGTAGTTTGACGTTTCCAAGTTATATTTGCAAGCTTAAGCTGGACTGGAAACTGACCTGTAGAAGAAGACAAACGTTCATAGTCATGCAAATTAAAGTACAATGCTTGGGTTCTTGATCATTCTTCTTGGTATAGGTTTTTAACGGCAGGCCGTCAGCTCACAGGGAATTTGGAGTTATTATTGGTAAATGATTTGGGATTTTCCAAGAGACATGTCAGGTGCTTGCAGGTACATCAGTGAGATTAATTTTTCTTTAAATCAATGTTTTTCCTTCTAAGATTCTCTTGCACGATCTTATATGTTGAGTTTACTATTGTATTGACAGATAGCTGAAGTTGTCAATAGCATGACAGACTTGATGACTTTTGGTTGTGACAACGACATTGGACCAATGGGTATGTATAAACAAGCAGTGTGTGTGAGTGTTTTTTCTTTCTTCGTCTCACGTGACCTTTTGGATCTACGTATCCTTTAGCATGACTAAATTCACTTCTATGAAGCAAACAACAATCATTTAGCATGTCTTTAGTTCACCACGTTTCATATTTTGCTTCTATGTTCTATGATTGCTTGGATCCTGTTCTTATGTTTGGTTGAGTTTGATATTTTTGCATGTTTAAAAATTATTTTCGCTTGACAAAATCATATGAAATAATGAGAATTCTTTATTTTTTTCAATTTTTTCACCGAACTAGTTTTTGAATTTCTTTTTTTCATAAGAACAGATTTTAAAAGCTCAACCAATCATTTGATTCAATGATTGTTTGTAAGTTTCTCAACTCCTTTTGATATGAGGAGCTAAATCTCTTTTTACCTTTGTTTCTTTTTACCTTCTCATGTTCTCTTTAGAAATGCAGGGCCAACTGATTTATACGTGGCTCTGTGTGCCCTGTTTGTTACCTATTCTTTGTTCTTTTTACCTTTTTATGTTGTCTTTGGTTGTGTAACAAATTTGTATCTCTTTATTCAATTGGACAAAATAATTATTCTAGCAGTTGGCCACATATCTAATGTTATAATCTAACGCAAACATTGATTTGTAGAGAGCTTGAGGAAATATCCTCAGAAAGAAACCACAACCGATAACCAGACAAAGCAAATGCATGAAATCGAGTGGCTAGCAACCACCGAGGGTCTGCTGACTGACAAGAATAAATCGATAGTGGTGTGTCCCAGTCTGAGCACAAACATGAATGAGAACTCTTGCATGCCTAAAGATGGAATTGCGACTGGCTTAGAGAAGGCAACACTGGCAGGGATGAACTCTTACCAGAAATTGATGAAGCTGAATTCTAATTTGAGCACTGTAAAGCGAGAGCCATTTTGTTCAATCGACTGTTCTAGCCAGAGTGCAATCTCTTCACCATTTCTACGCCCTCACTCCTCACCAATCAGCGACTTGCCGACTTCCCAGAACTCTGAAGTCAGTGAACAGCGCATGATTCATAAATTACTGCAGGAGATGGTGTCGAACAGCAGAGCGAAAGATGTGCAGCATGCAAATAGGAAAGTCAAGGAAGAAGTCCTCCAAGAGTTCAATCAAAGTGCCATAAGCAAATTCTCCTCAAGATCTAGGGGCACGAGTAGCAGCGGTGCTGCGGCAGCAGCAGCAAATGTGTTGTCAGGTGGTGTTCTAGCCCGGAGAGACAGCTCTAAAGCTACCTGTAGCAGCAACTCTTCCGGTATATTATATGGCAACAACACTTTTGCCAGGAGAGAACCGGATAGTCCTGAGAAGTTTTGTTTGCCTGAAGCAGTTCAGGAGATGGATCTCGAGTTCTTTAGAAATGGAGTTTTAAACGATGACTGGAACGACATGGGCTGGAAAGCATAACTCATTTGGTTTGATTTTCGGGGTCTTTTGGGGAAATATTGGGGGATGTAATCCATCCTATGGTTTGTACAGTCGCTTGATGCAATCTTTATGTTAGTCATCGGGATCATGTGGAAAGTGATGCCAAAGCAAGTATACTTACAGAGCTGGAGCGTATCGTCAGAAGTAATCGATCATCACAGTTTACAAAGTTTAGCTATATATATCTAGTATATATATATTTAAATACAGTATGGTTTCTAAAATGTAGACACCTTTTTTGAATTTTTCCCTGCATTTGAAAGTATAATCAGATTCTCTCCTTTGTGAGTCCCGCTGTCTAAGCTTAAAAAAAAAGGTAACTGGTGCAGCGTGTTCTGAGAGATACATATTGTGAAACCCGCAGATTAGTGCAGTGTGTTGTACAAGAAAGATCTTCAGTACTTTTTCCCATCCAGCTATCATTTGGTTTTGTTTTACTTGTCAGGATGAAAAAAGTGCTGGAAAGGATTTGAATACATTATATAAGGGGTTAGGCTTATCTCCAGTCTGTTTTGTAGATTAGATGGTATTGTTAGGCTTGTGGAATTTACCAAAGGTCTTATTTTGATAATTTAAACTGTTCAATGTGTAGAGCTTGTCTAGTATTTTATTATTGTAAAAGGTTATGTTAATTGGATATCAATAGTTACCTGATCAAATCAGATTTTTGTCAATAGTTCATTTTGAAAATTATATTTACCGTTGACAGAAATTTGATTTAATCAAGTAGTTATAAATATCTGATCAATGTGATTTTTTATAAGGATAAAGTACTTAACGAGTTTTACATATTGAACGGTTTGAATTATCGAAACAAGATTTGTGATGGGCCTTCACAGATCCAATAGCATGCTTAGTTCAAATATCGGACTGGAGAGAAGCCTGGCCTTTATATAAAATACTACCTCATCAATAGAAGTTTTGCTCTTCATAAGGTTTGGTTTGTTTTTATATAGTGTTTGATTTATGAATTTTTAGTAGAAATTTGAAAAAAATATATATATTTATATAATAAAGCACAAAAATTTTTGAAAATATGTTAGAGACAATTGTTCTACTAGGACATTTCAATAGTCATAATTCACTTGTGTATTTACATAGACGGATGAGATGACCCCCTTTAAATATATATCAATCTCCTTCCCGCCCAAACACTAAAGTTCCTGCTCAACCACGTCTCATCTCTATTCTATCTTTAAGATCACTCTGTTATTCAATCTTTATCTCCTCCCTTCTTTGTTCTCTCTCTCTCTCTCTCTCTCTCTCTCTCTCTCTCTCTCTCTCTCTCTCTCCCTACTATTGCCATCATTGTTTTGTTCAAACTGATTCAATTTCAGATTTCACGATTTCTTTTTAGATTTTTAGATTATCTTTTTTGATATTTTGGTTCCGCTTGAAATTTCAGATTTCGGCTTCAAAGGCTTGTGAAGAAAGCAGAAAACAAAACGATTTCTTTTCAGATTTTCCCTCTGTCGGTATTTTCTAATTATCTATCTTTATTTCTTCATGTCAAGCTTCTTTATTTTTTATTTTCATCATTTGACTGGTCATCATCACCACCTCTCTCTCTCTCTCTCTACTCAAAGACTTCCATTACAACCCATTTTACAGCTCAAAACAAAGTCCAGAGCATTCAATTCTCGAGTTACTTAATCCCCAACCCATTTTGTCTCCCTACCCATTGCTTCTCTTTCTCTTATTCTAATCTTCTTTTTCAATCCAGGGCTTCACACCCATCAAGTGTTTGTTTGAATGGGTCTGAGAGGTTGTTTCATTTTTTAACTGAATAGACAGTTGGGTTTTCTTGAGCTGTCCATTTCATTCTGTTCTGTGCCTCCAACGAAGTTGTTTTCAGTGATCAAGATGGTATTACCATTGTTCTCCTTGTTCTTTCATTTTTTATTGCATTAGTACTTATTTGAACTAAAGCCTCTCTAATTTCTGTGGTCTTGCCTCTTATTAGTTCTATCCTCATATGGGTTTAACTCCATTTTTAATATCATCAATCCTCTCTGTCACATAAACATGTATCATAACCATTGAATTATGCTTTCATCAGCCTCTTATATATATATATATATATTGGTGCTTTCCTTATTGGATTCTGCACTCCATTTTTTTTGTTCATGATTGGTGTGTACTTTGATATCACATTGTTGATTGCTTATGCAGATAAATGTGGTGATAAGTAATATTTTATGGATTGATGCTCATTATTGTGGGATCTGTGCTTCTTATAATCTGTTTTTGAATGTTTTAGGTGTTGGTTGATGCTCATCAAGGCTTAAACATTCATTTAAAACATTCAACAATGATCTTCATGATCTTCACAAACGATCATAGTTTCATTTAATTATTGATAATTTTATATATCTCAAGCCATCTTTATAAAACATATTTTTGTAATCTGTCAATAAATAAAAATTTATTAGTGACAACATTTTTAAAATAGAAAAATTTTCAGTAAATCCAAGTTGACGGGTGCATTAAGGCCTCGTTTGGCAAGATGCTATTTTAGTCAAAAAGTCAAAAAGTTACTAAAAAAACCAAAAAGCCAAAACCCATACCAAAAAGTCAAAGATTCCCTTTTCTCTCTACTTTTTGCACATCTTTTCGTAAAAAGCCAAAAAGTCATCCCAAACATACTAATTTTTTTTACATCACATTTTAGCCAGATAGCCAAAAAGTTACTAAATTAGCCTGTTCCCAAACGAGGCCTAAGTATTAGATCCAAGCTTTGGTCTTTGTTGTTTATAAAGACTCATAACACTTCTGAGTTGGTAAGGAAAAACATGTGATGGTAGGGATAATTTTTAACATTTTTACCCTCTATTTTGGCCTAAAAAAATTTAAAAATGCATAACTTAAGTTCTACAGATCTATTTTTAACAAAATTAATATAGGTAGATTTGTCTTTCTGATATCTTTCAAATAATAAGATCAATATTGAATATGAAATTTAAAAATAAATAAATAATAGTTTGATTTTTCGATTAATTAAAATAACAAAACAACATTTTTTTTTTTTTTGAGAAAGTAAGCACTCGAAACCACTTTCGGTAATTTGGAATGGATAGATCTCACAACAAAAAAATAAATAAATAAATAATTTGAATAAAAACAATTGTCTAAAATAGAATAACAAGCGTAAAGTTATGAGTTCTTGAGATTTTAACATCATAAGCGAATTTTTTTTGCATCTTCATATACATATTTGTTCATATACATATTTTTTTTGTCTCCATATTGTTAACTTTTGCGTCCAAATTATTTTAACATATGTGTGTCAATATTTTTACCTATCTGTCCAAATTTTTTGAAGTTATCTGTCCCAATATTTGACCTTATCTATCCAAATAATTTTAATATGTGTCTAAATTATTTTAATCTATCAGTACAAATTATTTTAAACCATGTATATTGCAACTCTTTTGAACTTATTTATCCCCATATTTAAACCGATCTGTCCAAATTATTTTAACTTATGTATGTCAATATTTTTTTTTCTATTTGTAAATTTTTTTTGAACCTATTTGTCCAAATTATTTTAACATATCTTCTCATATTCTTAACCTATCTGTCCACTTATTTTAATTGATAAATTTTTACTTATATGTTTAAATTATTTTAACTTATTTGTTTTCAAAATTGAAAAATACGTACATCAATTTGGACAGATACAGATACCTGAAACTTTAAAAAAAAAACATTTGTGGGATTACATCTTTAACATGTCATAACTTTACACTTGGTAATCTATTTTGGATAAATTTTGTTTTGTTTTGTTTTGTTTTGTTGTTTTTGTTTTTAGATTTATGCATATGAAACTACGGAAGGCAATTTTGAGTGTTTACTTTCGCCAAAAAATATATATATATATATATATATATATATTCAATATTAGTCTTATTTGAAAGATCTTGAAAAAACGAATTTACAGATATCAATTTTATTAAAAACAAATTTGTAAAACTCAAGTTATGAGCAGCAACTTTTAATTATTTGAAACGTTCATATTGTAAGGTCCGTTCAATAGATCATCTATAAAAATAAAAATAAAAAATTAATTGTATATCTTTAGTCCCATGATTAGTTTTTAATTGTTTTGGAAGGCATATAGTCCCCTGTTATAGGACCTGTTATAGGTCCTACATTGCTACTGATTAGAGCATGTTCACAATCGATTTTGTAGTGTGTTCTCTTATGCCTTCCAATATGTTTATTCCTGTCAGCCAGTGTGTTACTTCCACCAAGTAATACAATCGATTGAGAACACACTGTATAGCCAGTTTTCTTTCTAACTATATATGCCTTCCAAAGGCACCTCAATCGATTGTATTCTTTTCATTTTACATTATGAATTTGGGGTTGTTTGTTCCATTTTTTTTTTTTTTTTTTTTGGAAATGTTCCATTGTATTTTTCAATGTGTTGGGTTAATTTTACTTGAGAGTTAGTATAAATTGCTGATTAAACATTTTTTTTTTTTGGTGGCATACATTTATGTTTGGACTTTCTAAATGATAATGATAAATTTAAATTTAATTTCAACACTATAAAATTGAAGTCAGTTAGGGAAGAAAAGAGTTCAAATTTGAACAATTGTTGTGTTCCCATTTTAATACTCTTCATGTTGCTAGGGTTGATTTTAATTTTATCATTTTAATGTGATTGTTAAAATACATCATCGAACAGCCATAATTATATAACCAAACATTTCAGGTTGAAGTACAATAGTTATAGACAATATCACTATTTTCGGTCAAGTAAGTATTCTTTTTTTTTTTTTTTTTTTTCTTTCTTTCTTTTTTTTTTTTCTCCCTCCATACAAATTTAAATACCTCTCTTATAATGTAAGGCCTATTTATTTATTTATTTTAAACTTATCATATCTAATTTTCTTTTAATAAATGTTTTTTCCCTCATACTTTATAGGTGGATGAAGACTTACGTCGAACGGTAATATCAAGAAAGAAATGATTTTTTTTCTTATTTATGTGTACAAAATTTTATTTATCACTCTAAAGTTTTTGTATATATAGATTCAATTTCTTCAAGAAAGAAATGTTAATGTTGTTGTCCGCGATGAGCGTGACCTTAATATTATTTGCATTCGTGAGGTAAGCCTACAAGTAACTTATATTCGCATACATTTTCTTATCATTTTAAAAATATATTTGAATTATATATTCTACTTATTTTTTGTGGAGAAAGGAAAAGGAAAAACACAAAGCAATATCAAAGGAGACAGAAAATGCTATCCTTTCTCGCAAAGGAAAGGAACATGCAAATTTCGTAATATGGTTTCTCAACATTTTTAAAAAGTTTGTTTTTTGAATATTTATTATATTTTTTTTATATAGATTTTTGTAAGAATTGCATAGTGTCATATACTCTTTTTTATGTATATTTTTATGAGTTATTGTTTTTAAAATATTTATTCAATTGTTTTGACTGATTGTAAAATATTTTTCTAAACCATGTTAAAGTAAGCATTTGTACAACATGTTAATGCATTTGTCTGAACATTAATTTGAACACATGTTGTATTTACAACATATCATAATAAATATATAAGAGAAGAAAACAAAAAATGAAATGAAGTTTTTAATTATAGAATATATATATTTTTTTAATTTTAATTTTACTTATAATATAACGGAAAGAACACGAAGAACGAAAAGGGAAGCGGAAACTAGAAAACACTACACACTAATATTCACATTGTACGTACTCAATGATCTAATATTTATCTTTTCAACGTACGACAAAAAAGATGAGTATAATTAGCAACATCAGTGTGGTCTCTAAAAAAAATAATAAAGCTACGCAAAATTATAGGAGGTGTATGGGAGGTTGGTTAATTTAGTAAGTTATTTTAATTTTTTGGTTACTTTAGTAGGTTAAAATAATTACGTTTAGTAAGATTGTTCAATTTTTTAATAATTAGATATGATGTATATGAGAAAAAAAAATGTAAAATGATTAAATACATTTTTAACTTATTTTTTCTTTTAATATTATTTTAATCAAAAAAATATTTAAATGCATACGACTCAAAAAAATATTTGAGGTGACATTGTTTAAATACATTATAGATATATATAGATTTTTTTGATAAATACACTAAAGTTTATATATGATTCAACTCAAACCACATTTTAAAATTTTAAAAATGTGTTAACATACGGCGATTTTAAATTCTATACTTTTTTTAGATGGTGAAATTCTATAAAAAATTCAAATATGAATTAATATTTTAACTTAAACTTTTAGCAATGAATTTGATAAATTACATTTTAACTTAAACAAACCGCCATCGTACGATACCTGCTGAAGTCACGGCCGATGGTGGTGTTGCTGTAGATGGTGGAGGAAGTCTTATGTGTGGAGTCTTATATTGCAGTGAAATTATTATCGTCTTGAATTAATTTATTATAATTGATTTCTATAGCAATGAAATTATTATCATTTTGAATTAATTTTTTTGTAAGGATGTGATACCAATATTCATAATTTATGTTAATTGATTTTTGTAGAATATGTGTACCAATATTATTTACACCGTGCCTTTAGGCACTGGTATAAACTAGATGGATAGTGTCTTTTTGGCATTTGGTGAAATTCCATGAGTTTTTTCCTCCCTTTTTAAATTTTATCAATACACGTATTGGTTCTTACGTGACTAACAACTCAACCGAGCGAAGAAGAAAAGTTAGTTAAACTTTTGAGAACAAATACATGATAAAAGGGAAGCAAGAGATGGGACAATCTTCACATTTTATACACCTAATTATATAATATTCTTATTTTAAGCATACAATGATAATGTGTTATCAAAAACTGCATTGGTTCAACGTGCACTGCGAGAATGTGAAAAAAATCAAAACTCATGTTCTGCATACCAATTAGGACAACGCCTGCGACGAGAACGAGAGAGATCAAATGAATGTATTAACCCAAGACAACCTTCTATAACACCCAATTGGTAAACACTCAGTTTAATTCTTGAAATATATACTCTTACTATTACCACTTTATTATACAGATTTTAATTTATTCACAATCCATTTTTGTAGGCCTGCTTCTACAACCCCATCTAGAAATCACTACAACAAAAAGCGCTTTTGGCGACTAAAACTTCAATTTTCGTCGCTGAAACTAGAAGAAATGGCGACTAAAATGGAATTAGTCGCCAAAATTGATAACTTTTCCCGACTAAAACAGTGTAGTCGCCAAATGTAAGTGTTTTAGCGACTAAAAGGCAGTTTAGTCGCCGAATGTAGGCTTTTTAGCGACTAAAGGTTGTTTAGTAGCCAAAACTCACAGTTTTTGGCGACTAAAATGATTTAGTAGCCAAATGTGACGGATTTGGCGACTAAATCTGAATTTCGTCGCCGATTACAGGTGTTTTGCCGACTAAAAACTGTTTCGTCGCCCAAAGCTCAAGAATTGGCGACTAAAATTTAGTTTCGTCGCCCAAAGTAGAGGTTTTGGCGACTAAAATTTAGTTTAGTCGCCAAAAGTGCTATCCTTAAGCGGAATTGAATTCTTTTAGCGACAGAAAACAAATTAGTAGCCAAAAAATGAAGAATTGGCGACTAAAATTCAGATTTAGTCGCCGAAAGTACTATCATATTTTTTTTAGTAACTAATTTATTTTTTACATAAATAAATATTAAATAAAAATAATTATTTATATATATATAATTTTCTATTAATACCAGTAAAAATAGTATATAAATAATATATGTTGCAATAATAATCATGTGATACGGTAGTGGCGTAGTGGGGGACGAAGTGTTGGTACAGGTTCAGCGTGTTGGGACTGGGACGTTGCGGGTTCGATACTTGGGAGCAGAGGCAATTCTTTTTTTTTTTTTTTTTGGAAAGATGGTTTTGGCGACTAAAGAGTTTTGGCGACAAAAAGTTTAGTCACGGAAAGGTGTAAATAATAATAAAAAAAATCACTATTGGCAACTAAAAGTTTAGTCGCTAAATGTAAAGTTTCCAAAAATGGAATTGCATTTGGCGACAAATTGTTTCGTCGCTGAAGACATATATATTGGCGACTAACAGTTTTTTAGTCGCCAAAGGCATCCGCGACCATATATTGGCGACAAGACGGGCGACTAAAATTTTTAGTCGGGAAAAGTGAAATTTCGACATTTGACGACTAAAATAGGACCTTTGGCGACTAAAAATTTGGTCGCCAAAGGTGTTTTTTTTTGTAGTGAATGTTGGTGTGGTCATCCGTGATGAGCACGACCTTAATGTTATTCATGTTCGTGCGGTAAGTACAAAATCAAGTAAAATATTGTATGTATTTTTATTTATATAAGATTTTTTTAAATGTTTTGAATATTTTATTTATATTTGTTAGGCAAAAGAAAAAGAAAAGGTCAACCCAATGTCTAAGGGAAAAGAAAAGGTAACTCCTTCTGACAAGAGAATGACAAATGCATGTCAAGTGGTATATATTCCTTTTAAAAAATATGAAGCAAAACTATGTGAATTTGTTGCTTTATGTTTCTGCCCATAGAATGATTGTAATATATTTTCCTATAATTTGCTATTATTTATATGTGTTTTCCAAATTTATTTATTTTTATTTAGCATAGATACATGTGCATTTATAATGTAACATATGAAAATAATAGGAAAAAAAAAACGAAGAAATAAAGACAAACTATGTAATGAAAGAATAAACTAAATATGATAGATTTTTATTTCTTCTTTATTTTTTTTGATAAAAAACAAAATGCATAAAGAAAGAAATAAATACAGATAACACTATTAAAGGTATAAAACAAATAAAATATAAAACAAAACTAAGAGAAACAAAATAAATAAGAACATATTTCATGTTAAGGACAAAATATTCACATATTTTGCACCAATGACAAAATATTTTCATTTTAGGCACAAATGATAATATAATATCAAAAGCTGCATTGGCCCAACGTGCACGACGAGAGCGTGAAAAAAATGAAAAGTCATACTTTCAATGCTCGCAACGAGAACAAGAGGGATCAGAAGAATGTATTCAACCAATACAACCTTCTTTAGCACCAAATCGTCGCAATCGCGCTTGCTTGGAATGGGAAACAATAACAGAAGATTCTCATTCGGCACAAAAACGAACAATGGTTGCCCATCATTCTACATGTTCGTTTTCTATGCCGAGCACATCTTTACCTCCACAAAGGAATCGGTAAACTACTATGTCTAATCTTGAAATACATATTCTTACCATTTTGTTTTATAGAATTTTATTTATACACAAATATTCGTAGGTCTACTTCTATAAATCAATTTCTTCAAGAAGATCTATGTACTGATGATGAATTAGAAGATATGCCTATGAGTACATCAATTGATGCCCGAGCACACAACAATTCTTGCCGCCATTATCTTGGCAAGATGGACGTATTATGTCCTTATTGTTCATCCTTACATTAGATGGATGAAAAATTGACCAAATCATCTATAAAACGTCCCTTATTCAGAACTTGCTGTTTGGAAGGGAAGATTAGGCTACCTTTACTTATTACACCTCCTCCATCACTTCAAGCGTTATATGATGGGAATAATGATCAATCAAAATCCTTTCGAAGTTATACCCAATTGTACAATGCAGCCAATGCTTTTACGAGTCTTGGTGCTACATTGGATCCTAGAGTACTCAGTAGAAGGAGTCCTACATCATTCACAATTCATGGGGAATTACGACATCGAACAGGATCACTACAACCACAACCAGGACAGGATGCGAGTTATGCTCAACTGTATATCTATGACCCTGATTCAGCATTAGAAATTCGTAATCGTAGAAATCCTAATTTGAGAAGGGATGTGCTCAAAACTATTCAAGATAGTTTGTTGCAAGTCAATGCATTTGTAGCTACATTTCGCCAGGCTCATGCCATTTTACATCAATTAGACGCGGCAGGACACAATCTACTCGCTCATCTTCATTACAATTCAACAATTGATCGACGTCGGTATAACTTACCAACTGCAGATGAGATTACGATTGTAATACCAGGTGATGGAACAGAGGTAAGTGGAATGACAGATATTATCTTACATTTCCAAGGAAATAATGAGTTGATGCAAATTAATGAATGTCACCCAGCATATTTGCCATTACATTATGTTCTATTATTTCCATATGGTGAGCTTGGATAGGAACCTAAGTTGAAATTGTGAAACATTCAATATGATCGACCTTCAACTGATCGACTTACTCAAATGGATTTTTATAGTTATCGTTTGTTTGAACGACCCACAGAGTATTCAACTATTTTGAGAGGTAGGAAACTATTTCAAGAGTTTTTGGTAGATGCTTGGGCCACAACTGAGCAAAATCGATTGACATACTACAAGCTTAATCAAGGAAAACTTCGGGTTGAGCTTTACCAAGAGTTGTTAGATATTGATCCAGATTATGTACGACCTGGTCAAATTGGTCAAAGGTTTGTTTTGCCATCTTCATTTACTGGTAGTCCTAGACATATGTTTGAAATCTTTCAAGATTCAATGGCGATCACGCGATACAACCAACACCTAGATATTTTTCTTACCATGACTGCAAATCCTAATTGGCCAGAAATTACTTCAGCATTATTATCACATCAAAAACCTATTGATCGTCCTGATCTAATTGTCCGTGCTTTTGAGTTGAAGAGAAAATGTTTGATGAAGGAGATAAAAAAAAATAAAGTGTTTGGAAATAAAGTTGCACATGTTTTTACAATTGAATTTAAAAAACGAGGCCTCCCTCATATGCATGCATTTTTATTTCTTAAGGGTCCAGACAAAATTCGGACATGTGCTCAAGTAGACAAATTGGTCTGTGCAGAATTTTCAGACCCAAAAGATGATCCTATACTTTTTTAAACTGTCAAATGTTGTATGGTTACATGGACCATGTGGTGCTCGAAATCCGCATGCACCATGTATGGAAAATGGTAGATGTAGTAAGAGATACTCTCGAGCTTTCACAGAAACAACAACTATGGATCAAGATGGATACCCCATCTATCGTCGTCGCAATAATGGCCAAGTACATACTGTGAGGGGGCAAGAAGTTGATAACAGGGATGTCGTGCCATACAATGCATATCTTTCTAAACTTTTCAACTGTTATATAAATGTGGAAGTTTGTGCCGAAATGAGATGTGTCAAGTATACACATAAGTACATTTACAAGGGTTATAATCGTACAACGATGGTGTTGGGATCGATAAATGAAATTCGACAATATCTCGATGCAAGATATATTGGACCTCCAGAAGCTGCTTGGCGAATATTTGGTCATCCTTTGCATGCAGAGATACCAACGGTTGTACGATTGGCACTTTATTTACCTGGAATGCATCGCATTGTTTTCAACCCAGAAGAGTCATTAGAAACGATTCAATCTAGAGCTGGTCAACAAATGTCAACTCTTACTGGCTTCTTTGCATATTGTGCTGCCAGTAAAGATAAATGTCCATTCACTTATCAAGAATTTCCACAGCATTTTGTATGGCTCAAGTCAGAAAAGAGATGGAAATCAAGAGAAAGAGGATATGCAATTAGTAGAATGTACTTTGCCAGTCCTAATTGTGGTGAAAGATTTTATCTGCGTTTGTTACTAACTGTTGTCAAAGGACCAAAGTCGTTTCGGTCTTTACGCACGGTCGATAATGTTGTGCATGATACATTTAAATTAGCATGTGTTGCAAGGGGGCTTTTAGAAGATGATGAAGAATGGATAAAATGCTTGAAAGAGACTGCAGTTATGAAAACTAGATACCAATTGAGGAGATTGTTTAGTATTATTCTCACACACTGCTCTCCACTAAATCCATGTGCATTATGAAATCAATTCTCAACGCATATATGTGATGATCTTGCACATAAGATTTGTACATTGTTTGCCATTTCTAACCCAACTGAGGCTCAAATGGAAGATTATGGTCTCCATCTTTTGAATCAAATGCTTCATGAATCAGGCAAATGTTTAATTGACTTCTCACCCATGCCACAACCTACTGCAAATTGGCGTGCAGTAGTTGGTAATCGATTGATATTCGAACATCAACAACTGCAGAATGACGCACAACAGGCAGATCCACAAATTACTATTGATTGTCTCAACAATAGACAACATAATGCTTATAACACAATCACTTCTTCAATTTCTCAAAATAAAGGAACTGTTTTCTTTCTTAATGGGGGTGCTGGAACAGGGAAAACATTTCTGTACAATATGATTGCATTAAAATGTCGCAGCCTTGGACATATCGTTGTTACTGTGGCTTCATCTGGAATTGCATCATTGTTATTGATAGGAGGTCGCACTGCACATTCAACATTTTCCATTCCGTCAGATGTCTTGGAAAATTCACTTTGTGGGTTTACCAAACAATCATTACAAGCTGAGTTGTTTAGAGAAAAAAAACTCATAATTTTGGATGAAGTTCCTATGCAACATAGACATTGTGTTAAGGCGGTTGATCGTACATTGAGGGATATTCGTGATAGTGAAAAGCCATTTGGGGGTATTACTGTTATTCTTGGTGGAGACTTTCGACAAATCTTACCAGTTATACCCAAAGGAATTCGTGAGCAAATTGTGAATGCTTCATTAAGACACTCTGTTATATGGAAGTATATACATATCTTAACTTTGGATTTGAATATACACTTGAATCATGGAGACCATGAAAATGCTATTTTGCAAATTTCTTGATGGAGGTAACACTACTTTAACTTTTTTCTTTATTATATAGATTAATTTAAATTATTAAATTGTGTTTACACTTATATTTTTTTTAATTGATTTCACTTTTTTTAGATTGGGACTAATCCTCAAGAAATCATCAACCTTCCATCAACAATACACAAATGTCAAGATTTGAATGAATTACTCTCTACAGTTTACCCACAGTTAAATATGATAAAGACGTCGACCCCAACATTTTTAACTGAACGCACCATTCTATCTGCGCGTAACAATGATGTCAGTGACATTAATACTACTGCGTTGAATATCTTTCCAAGGAGATTAAATACTTATTTTGCAGCAGATAAAATGTCTGAAGATAATGAAATTGATCCTACCATTACAAATAGATATCCTAATGAATATTTGAATTCATTGGATCCTCCCGGGCTACCAACTTTTAAGTTAGAGTTGAAAGTGGGTTGTCCTATAATATTGTTAAGAAATATTGCACCGAAAGATGGACTATGTAATGGTACAAGATTGATTGTTACTAGGTGCGACACTCGCATAATTGAAGCTCAAATTTTAACTGGAGAAAAGTTTGGCAATTTGGCATTCATACCAAGGATATCTTTGACACCATCTTCTTCAGAAATGCCTTTCCAAATGATAAGACGTCAATTTCCAGTCCGATTAGCATATGCCTTGACCATTAATAAATCTCAAGGACAATCTGTGAAATTTGTTGGGTTTGATTTGCGTATACCAGTGTTTAGCCATGGCCAATTATATGTGGCATTGTCCAGATGTACATCTTTTGATCGTATAAGTATTCTCCTCCCTAAAGATAGTTTGGATTCTACTACAAATATTGTTTATCCTGAAGTGTTGTTGTAGTGTTTCATGTTCATTAAATCATGTTTCATCAAAAGGTAACCATGTAGATTTATTTCTATTGATTATATATATAAATTTTTTTATAAAATTTCAATCTAATAATAATTGGAAATATGAATTTTTTAAGGATTAGATCAAAAAATTTATGGAGCTTAAAAGGAGAAATACAACTAGCTTGCTTCGATGGGGATGTAATAAAGTAATTTCAATCTCAAAGTATTTTGATACGTATATTTCCAACAAATATACCAATCTATATATATATATTTTTTATTTTCACAAATTACCAGATTGTTGTGCATGTTCCTCATTAGGGATACATACAAGTTAATACAAAGACTTTTTCGAAAGTAATGAGGAGGAAGTTTGGGCAAACACATGTTTGAAGACATGTTATTGACACATCTTCTGCAAAACATACATATTCTGGAAAGTTTCAACCCATCTTTTTTTTTTATAAAATTTTAACTCACTCTTTTGGCGTATGACAATATAATGTTTATTTTTCTTATGTAGTTAGAATTTGATTGGTAGCAATAACACTACCTGGTATGCATTTTAATTTTAATTTCTTTTAAATTGCAGAGTACTGGCTGGTGTGCATTATTTGATATTTATTTATTTATTTATTTTATATTTGATTTGTTTGGAATTGTAGAGTGTAGTCTATTAAATATATTTTTATAATTACATTTTAATCTTAAATTTAAATAGTGTTGCGATTACAATTATATTATAATCCTAACATTATTTACACCGTATATTCAGACACGGGCATACGCTAGTATATATATAAGTGAAATGTGAATAATAAAATATAATTAAATTTTACACAGTTTGTTTTTTTTTTTTTCTATATAAATTCATGAACCAAACAACTATTTTTTTTGTTATTGAAGTTATAAATTTTAAAAAAATTAACAAAAATCTAGTAAGGACAAAAATAGTAGACTTATTTTTTTTATTTTTTTTTATTGTTT
The DNA here is from genome assembly GCA_036172215.1 of Camellia granthamiana. Lineage (NCBI taxonomy): Eukaryota > Viridiplantae > Streptophyta > Magnoliopsida > Ericales > Theaceae > Camellia > Camellia granthamiana. Next base: position 9,783,175 of record CM069913.1, on the reverse strand, counting down.
TCAAAATTTTAAATTTTTAAATTCATCTCACTAAACGGATTTAAATAATAAAAAAAAATTGAAACAATTTCAAAAAAGATTACTGAAAAAAAAATTGCGACTTATTAAATTATATGCCAAACAACCCTATAAGCCTTGTTTGGGATGTAGATTTTTTTGATTTTTTAACTAAAATAGTCAATAAAAATAAAACATTATATTTAAATAATAATCATTTTACTTTTTCTCTCACGACGATCAAATGAACTAAAAAAAAAATATCATACTAAACATAATTTTTTTAACCAAATTAAAATAATAAATAAATTAATTAAAATAGTCAAATTCTGAGACGGGCATAATCCTTGCACGCCAAAGTAAAGGGGGCCAAAATTACAAAACCTAAACAAACAGAGTTGGCAAAACAGTGACACATAAATACACTAATCAAACAACTAAGTACACGCATATGTATGAAATGGTTTGAAAGCTTTCAGAATTTCCTAGCTTAAATAAAAATGATTCTATTCTATGGCCTCGTTTGGTGTAACTGTTAAAACAGATTATAAATTATAACTTAACAAATTATAGATTGTGACTTTAATGAGAAGTTGTTAATCTATTTGATATAGCTGTTGAATTATAGATTTAAGTTGCTAAATAGTGTTTGTTAAGGGCTGGTTTGGGGTGTACTAAAAAAGTGCACTTTTTGTCTTTTTAGACTAAAAAAGTTGAGAAAAAAATATAGAGGTTTGGGTTAACTTTTTGGATTTTTTTGAAAAAATGTGTATTAAAAAATTGTATAAAAAGAGTGTGTAAGAGATGAATAGTGACAGGTGGGCCCCAACAAGTACAACTCGGCAGCTGTGAGAGGAGTTGGAAATTATTGGCTATTTTTTTTACAAAGCACTGCACGGTTTTGTTTGGTCCATGGAGGTCATCACGGGCCCCATTTTAATAATCTGAACCGTTCAATGCGTATAACTCGTCAAACACTATATGCCTATAAAAAATCACATTGATCGGATATTGATAGCTATCTGATAAGATTTATGTATTTTTCAATCATTAATTATAACACAATAATTTTGTCGTATGTAACTGATTTGATCATATACTTATTGATATCCGATTAATGTGATTTTTTACAGAGATATAGTAATTGACGAGTTCTACACATCTAACGGTTCAGATTATTAAAACGGGACCTGTGATAGCCCCTACAGGCCAAACAGCCGTGTGTGTGCAAATCACACCCAATAATTTCTTTGTTCAGCACTGGCGCAGCACAGCAGCTGCTCACGGGTCACTTCGGCGTTTACTTTTTTGAAGAAAAATTATTTTTTTAATTTTTTTTTTTGGTGAATAGTGATATATTTTTGAATTTTGAAATAACTTTTTGGCTTTTTGACTTATATAGGTCTACCCAAACCAGCCCTAAATAAGCTATGAAATAGCTTTTTCAATTAACTTTTATTTTTTTGTTAATAATTACTTGTCTACATTTCTCATAAAAAATAATAATAATAATCTATAATCCATTTGAGTCTTTTTCTATTTTTAAAAAAATTAAAAATAAAAAAATTTAAGAGTATAATCATAAATTAATATGTCCACAACAAAAGCTGATAATCAGAAGTAAGAGGTGAATAGCTTCTCAGAATCAACTTTTTTAAATTAAAATAAGTTGTTAGAATCAGTTTCTGTTTGAAATAAATTTAACCAAACAATCCAAAATAACTTTTCAAAAGCTAAAAGCTATACGTTAGCTCAAAAAAGCCCAAACAAACACCCTCTATATACCGTTCAGAATTTTGATCGTTTCCATTGTATATTTATATAAAAAAAGCTTTATTATATCATTCAATACTGAACACAATAATGTTTTTAATTTAAAATAATTATAAATTTATATTCTTATTTTATAGTCATTAAATATATAATAAAAATCTTCTATTATATATATATATATATGAAATGCAAAGGATCAAAATCCTATAACTCATACCGACTAAGTAGACATTAACTCACCTCTCTCTCTCTCTCTCTCTCCCCCCATCTACTACTAGTACATAACTCTATCTAGAAAAGGTTTGAAAGCAATTCAAAAACGCTTTAACCCTTCCCTAAACTCACTTGGGTATACTACTACAGAGTCTACACACAAACCACCTTTGGTGTGAGTACAATCAATCTGTGTCATCGAGAATTTGACTTTTGTTGGCACACTGGGATTCTTCCCAACAACAAAATCTCCAACGTGGCAGTGCATCCATTTTCCGGGCTCGTTCAAGAAGCACTGGGATATGGCTTCCTGCCCATCTGAAGTCGAAAGCTGGAACCGCACAGGCTTTTTATCCCAACCGTGGATGTGCTCAGAGTTGCAGACCCGACGACCAAACCTCTTTGAGGCCCGGCCCAAATGCAGCCTGAAGAATAGGCTATAGGTCCCAGGTGGAAATGGGAACTCCACCTCTCCATCGACTTCAAACCACCAGATTTGCTGGAGATAAGCAACCGTGTCGAATCTGCAGGGAAGGGAATTGAAATCAATTCAGTTACTGCATTCCTTTTTCGAACAGATAAAAATGAAAAAAATAAAAGAAATCATCATTTGCATATGGTTTTCACTTTTTTTCCGGATGAGAATATCTTTTTTGATAATGTTTATTTTCAAAAAAAGATTCAAAAAATTGATTTTGAAAACGAAATCAAATTGAGGGAAATATTTCATTGAACCAATACTGTGGTTCCATATAAAAGAACTTATTGTTCTACCTTTTCTCTATATACATGTGTATACGTACATAATTGATAAGATGGAAACATTCCGTTCTAGAACGTGTCAAGGATCCAATCCAATATAACAAAAACTAAAATAAAAATTTAAAAATTACGGTATAAACACATGGGTGGATGTCAGAATTAACAATGTCATTAAGAACAAATGAAATATTTGCTCAAATTTTAGCAACAGAAAACTACATGCAAGTGAGAGTTCAAAAAAAAAATTACCAATACATGGAGCAGTGCAAGTGATACGTGGATCCTCACAACCTTTCATTTGCACCCCCACGACGACATATTTGTAGCTCTCATGTGTTTATAATTTTTTTTCTCAACTCTCACCTGTATGTATGTAGTTCCCCTTTAGCAACTAGAAGGCATTGAGCTTAATCACCATAAAGGCCACATAACTAGCACCGCACAAAAAATACAGAAAAATTTAACTATCGCATTATAGCTAACTTTGGAAGGTCCTCAAGATCCATTATTAGAAACAAACAAAAACAAATGAATGATCTGTAATTGTGTGCCAAAACCATTCTCATCATCAATGCATATGTATAAGCTGCTTAGATATTCATACAAAAACTCAGAATCAAGGTCTGGATCCAACAATTTCCACAGTAAAAATTGATCCAAGCCGGGGACATTTGCTCATAAACAACTTATGTATGCTCAGCGAAAGAATTTAATAGCATAATAATACTTGAAAAACGACAACACAACTTGTAATTTGTGAATAATTTTTGATATCTATTGCTAGTCTGAGGAGCAAATAGGCACCTCTGATCCATGATGATGAGAAGTAAGCTAATCCCAATTGTTCAAATGCATACGAGAAATGAAACATCAAACAACCCCAAAATCACACAAGATTAATGAGGGAATCACAATTGAAGAATCACAAGTCAGATAAAAGTGACTAATGAAAGCAAATAACCTAATTTTTGAGAGATTTCAATGAGAAAATGCTCCAAAAAATTGAATTTGATCAGCCAATCCAATATATGTTCTGTTTTCAAGGTAACGCCAACAAAAACAAAAACAAAAACAAAAACAACGATTCTAAACCCTTACCTAGATTCTGTAGTAGGAATATGATTCCAATATCTTCGATCATCTATTCCGGTAATCGCCAACCCTTTCGAAGAAATTGACAAACAAACTCTTCCTGTAATCTTATCCAGCCACACTTTCTGCACATAACCCATTTCCACAACAATCACAATCAATAATTTTATTTTATTTTTTTCCTCTCAAAAAATCAAAATAAAAAAACGAAATAAACAATTCCAGAAAGCAGAAATGAGAAAAAACAGAACCAAAAATTATTTTCTAAGGAAACAAACAGACGGTATAAGAAGGAAAATAAAACCTTAGTGCCTCCATCGAGGGAATTCTGCTGACACAGCCTCACGTACATATCTCTCATACACAATTTCGATGGAAAATCATCAAACACTCTTCGAATAAGAGAGTCGTAATTCGGAGGCAATTTCGATTCCCACACAAAATCAGCCGACGAAGCGAATCGAAAGGCTCGATTCAGACGAGAAAGTGTACAAATCTCCGGCGGATCCAAGTAAACAAGGATCGAAGCCACGCAACCCTCCGGCAAGTCCCCGAGACTCGGCTCCGGCGAGGGAGGTTTCTGAAAATTGTAGAGTGAGATGAGAAAGGAAAATCCAGAACCCATTGAAGGAATTGAAAAGGGTAACTAAGAAGAATCCAGAAGAAGAGGGACTGAGAAATTTGTAGAATACAGTGTTGTTTGATTGGGCTTTTTCAGAGGTCTGAGATGGGAAGATGATATATAGATACATAGATAGAGAGAGGGGGGGGGGGGTGGGGGGCGGTGGAGACAGTTCGTGATGGTGTTTGTATACGTACGTGTACAGAATGGAATTTTGTCTGCTTCTCGTGTTTGAGAGAGAGAGAGAGAGAGAGAGAGAGAAGTGTTGGAATTGGGTGGGACTAGGGGGAGATATAGAGATAGAAATTATATACTATTATGCATTGTATTTGAAGAATTTAGTGGGCAGTACAACTGGTTTTGTCTGCTTCTCCTGTTTGTTAGAGAGAGAGAGAGAAGTGTTGGAATTGGGTGGGACTGGGGGAGATATAGAGGTAGAAATTATATACTATTAGAGCATCTCCAACCCATTCTCCATATCTTCAAATATGGAGGATCCTCTCCCAAAAATAATTCCAACCCATCCTTTATATCATCCTCTATTTGGGAAGAGGATGAATTGATCCTCCAAATATAGAGGAGTATGAAAAAATGGAGGAGACTCTAAAACACTGTTCACTCTATATTTCTTAATTATATTCGAAATAACTTTTAATGTGTAAATTTAATTTTTATAAAATTGACATCAATAAAAAGTATAAAATCATACCTTTAAAATGAGTATAATATTAAATACATATTACAAAAATTTTAAAATTAAATATTTATTAATGAATAAAAATTACTTTTTGATTGAAATTTAAATGAAGAAAATGAAGATTTGTGGTTGAAGTTTGAATAAATAATGACCTCTTCTATATTTACTTTTTAAATAAAAAATATTATTTTCATCCTCTTGAGAAGAAGATGTTGGAAAAAAATGGTTTTATATAGGCATATTTTTTAGCCCAATTTGGGTGGACTCCAAACGTCTTTTGGGGTGAGTCCGAAGAGGTGAAGTGGTGAAGACGGAACGTCAAAACCATTTATGAGTGAATGGGAAGATGACGTCGTTTTCGGGTCTAACATTAATTTTTTAGATAAAATTCTTTTGAATTTTTTCAATAAAAATTATTGTGGGAATTTAATTTAATTCTAAATTCAAATTTTGGGTTCCTAAGTGGTTTCTTAAAGTTTGTAATTTTAGAATTTAATTTAATTCTAAATTCAAATTTTAGGATCCTTTAAAGTTTCCTAAAGTTGAGACCTTGTCATTTATTTATTTAACTATTTCAATAGTTTAATATATATATATATTTAATTAGTTTAATATATATATATATGTTTGAAATAGTTTAAATAATAATAAACCTTTTTGCTCCGTTGACTTGGTCCAACAGTTTAGAAACTGTTCACGCATGGATCTTTATTCAAATTTGTTTGAAAGTATTAGCAACGGTCAAATAAATGGTTGAAAAGTGGTTGCACCTTTACACTTCTCTTTGATGCCTGTTCGGATAAATTTGTTTGCCTATAAAATTCAATCTTTTTTCAGCAGTTCATTTTCCCCGGGAAAAAGTCAGTCTGTTATTTTGTTTCTTGCTGTCCAATTAGTAATCTTTGTGCATTGGTACATTATTCTTCATTTTAGTATTAGAATAATATTCAGAGAGTTAGAACACAGGTTTGGTTCGCCGAACAAATTGTTTGGAGTACTACTACAATTTGTGAAGATCATTGTATCCTGGGAGATAGACGCCACTCAACCGTAAGTACCGTAGCGGGGCGAATCTGTCTTAAGGACAGAGTGTCACACACTCGACTTGGTCTTAAATTTTATTTCGGTACAATAAATAAATCTGGTATGTTATTTATTTATTTTGTTTGATTTATTTCAAGTTATTTTATTTACACAGAAGATTGTTCCAACAATCTTAAGACAGATTCGAATTATTCTGTTTACAGAATTTTTCGTTTGTTTCCTTTTTCCTTTCTTCGTAAATAATTTCGAAAGAAAATTATTTTCTGTAAATTTACTAAATAATATTCTGGTTGGAAAAACAAATAGTGATTATATGCTATTTGACAGATAGTAGTAATATACTGTCTCTTTTCTTTGACAACAACTAGTAGTACGATACTGGTGTCATTAACAATTCAGAATATATTTTTGTGAAATTTTTTCAGAAATTAATTTTGGGTTTTAGAAATTATTTTCTGAGTTTTCATTAATTAAAATTCTGTTTCAGTATTTTAATTATTAGAGTGTAACAAGAGATTTTAATTTCTTGTGTGGAATTAATTTGGTTGAATAAAATTTTATTTTATTTCCAAATTAATTGGAAAATAAAAGTTACATTCTTGTTTCTTTTATTTTTACAGAATTTAATTCTGTGAATTTGGATTAGTTTTCTGTGTGGAATTAATTTGGTTAAATAAAATTTTATTTTATTTTCAAATTAATTGGAAATAAAAGTCACATTTTTGTTTCTTTTATTTTAACAAATTTTATATCTGTAGTTTTGGTTTAATTTGTTTAAATAAAATTTTATTTTATTTTCAAATTAATTGGAAATAAAAGTTACAATTGTTGTTTCTTTTATTATTTACAGAATTTAAAATTCTGTGTTATTTGGTTTTAATTTTCTGTGTAGTATTAAATTCTATTTATAATTGTGGTTTATAATTTAGAATTTATGGCTACTAAAACTGGTCAAACTTATGTTCAAACCAGTACTGGTATGGTGATTGCCATTACGCCAACCTCTCCTTATGTTGGGACTGTGCCAATGAATCATGGTGGAAAACCAAAGAAGTTCTTAAGAACTGATTTTTGCAAAGGCAAAGGAAGAACAAGTAAGAAGGTTACTAAAGCCGATATAACCGAAATGGATTTAATTTCCAATGGTGTAGATGTCACAAATCTTTCTGCAGTTGTTTCCGAAGCAAATCTTGTCGGAAATCCTAAAGAATGGTGGGTGGACACTGGTGCTACTCGCCATATCTGTGCCGATAAAAAGATGTTCACATCTTATTCTACAGTGGAAAATGATGAACAACTTTTTATGGGCAACTCCTCAACTTCCAAAGTTGAAGGACAAGGAAAGATTATTCTAAAAATGACATCTGGAAAGGAACTCACTCTCAACAATGTGTTACATGTACCAGACATTCGCAAGAATTTAGTTTCCGGATCTTTGTTGAGTAAGAATGGGTTTAAGCTAGTTTTTGAAAGTGACAAGTTTGTACTTACCAAAAACGGAATGTATGTAGGAAAATGTTACATGGCTGATGGCCTTTTCAAGATGAATGTAATAACTGTTGTACCCTCTGGTATTAATAAAGATACATCTTCTTCTTACTTACTTGAGTCTTCAAATTTATGGCATGGTAGACTAGGACATGTTAATTATGGATCTATACGTAGATTAATTAATATGGAATGTTTACCTAAATTTGACATTGATTCAAATCATAAATGTGAAATTTGTGTTGAGGCAAAATTATCTAAAACTCCTTTTCATTCAATTGAAAGAAGTACGGAACCACTTGAATTAATTCATAGTGACATTTGTGATTTTAAATCAATTCAAACCAGAGGTGGGAAAAAGTATGTAATCACTTTTATAGATGACTATACTAGATATAGTTATATTTATTTAATTCGAACCAAGGATGAAGCTTTGGAGAATTTTATTCAATATAAGAATGATGTTGAAAATCAACTTGGTAAGAAAATCAAGAAACTTAGAAGTGATAGAGGTGGTGAATATGAATCACCTTTTGGTGAATTTTGTAAGGAACATGGAATAATTCATCAAACCACCGCTCCTTACTCACCTCAGCAAAATGGAATTGCTGAAAGGAAAAATAGGACTTTAAAAGAAATGATGAATGCTATATTAATCAGTTCTGGATTACCTCAGAACTTGTGGGGGGAAGCAATACTTTCTGCTAACTATATTTTAAATAAAATACCCCGAAAGAAAGTGAATCAAACACCTTATGAATTGTGGCATGGAAGAGTACCATCCTACAAATACTTAAAAGTGTGGGGGTATTTGGCTAAAGTGGCTATTCCTAGTCCTAAAAAGACTAAGATAGGTCCTAAGACCATTGATTGCATTTTCATTGGTTATGCCAAGAATAGTAGTGCATATCGGTTTTTGATTCATAAATCAGAACATTCCGAAATGCATGTAAATACTATTATTGAGTCTCGGAATGCATCATTCTTGGAACATGTATTTCCACAAGAGACTAGTACTAATAAAAGATCTTTTGATGCTATTACTAGTAATGATCAAGAACATGATCAAGAACAAGAGTTAGATCAAAATGAGGAAGAGGAACTTAGGCGTAGTAAACGTGCTAGAACCTCAAAATCTTTTGGTCCAGATTTTTTAACATATTTGTTAGAAAATGAACCTTTAACTTTTAAAGAGGCTATGTCCAGTCCTGAAGCTCCTTTATGGAAAGAAGCTGTCAACAGTGAAGTTGAATCCATCTTGCAAAATCACACTTAGGAATTAGTGGACTTGCCACCAGGTTGTAAACCTCTTGGATACAAGTGGATTTTCAAAAGGAAAATGAAAGCGGATGGATCAATTGACAAATACAAGGCAAGACTTGTAGTCCAAGGATTTAGACAAAAAGAAGGTCTTGATTACTTTGACACGTACTCACCGGTTACTAGAATAACATCCATTAGAATGCTAATTGCCATTGCATCTCTATACAATCTAGAAATTCATCAAATGGATGTGAAAACCGCTTTCTTAAATGGTGAGTTAAATGAAGAAATTTACATGGAACAACCAGAAGGTTTTTCTGTTCCAGGTAAAGAAAAGAAAGTGTGTAAATTGGTTAAATCATTATATGGTTTAAAACAAGCGCCAAAGCAATGGCATGAGAAATTTGACAAGGCAATGATGTCAAATGGATTCAAAATTAATGAGTGTGACAAATGTGTTTATATTAAAAACATAGACAAAGGTTATGTCATGGTATGTCTTTATGTAGATGATATGCTCATCATAGGTAGTAATAATGACATGATTAAAACTACCAAGAAAATGTTGAATAAACATTTTGACATGAAGGACATGGGCATTGCTGATGTAATTCTTGGTATGAAAATTACCAGAACATCAGAAGGATATGCTTTGTCACAATCTCATTACATTGAGAAAATACTGGACAAATTCAGCAAAGATGATGATCATCTTGCTAGAACACCTGTACATGTTAATTTGTATCTATCTAAGAATGTACAGGAAAGTATTTCTCAATTAGAGTACGCCCAAATTATTGGAAGCTTAATGTACTTGATGACTGCACTCGCCCGGATATAGCTTATGCAGTAAGTAAATTAAGTAGATATACGAGTAATCCGGGAGTAGAACACTGGAAAGCAATTATAAGAGTTCTAAGATATCTCCGATTTACTCGTAACATTGGGCTTCATTATACTAGATATCCAGCAGTACTTAAAGGATACTGTGATGCAAATTGGATATCGGATACTAGAGACTCGAAGTCCACCAGTGGGTATGTCTTTACTCTTGGTGGGGCGGCTGTATCTTGGAAATCTTCCAAACAGACTTGTATTGCTAGGTCTACTATGGAATCTGAATTCATAGCTTTAGACAAAGCAGGGGAAGAGGTAGAATGGCTTCGCCACTTCCTTGAAGATATTCCAATATGGCCAAAACCGGTGCCTGCTATATGCATACATTGCGATAGTCAATCAGCAATTGGTAGAGCACAGAGTCATATGTATAACGGTAAGTCACGACACATTCGTCGTCGACATAACACCGTAAGACAACTACTCTCTAATAGAATTATTTCCATAGAATATGTTAAGTCTAAAGACAATATAGCGGATCCACTAACCAAAGGGTTAGCAAGAGAGTTAGTTGAGAATTCATCGAGGGGAATGGGACTTAAGCCTATTAAATAAGAGTTACCACAACGGCAACCCAACCTAGTTGACTGGAGATCCCAAGATCTAGGTTCAAAGGGACAACCGAGTTGTGATTGACTCAGAAGGATCACTGGGGAGTCTAACTCCTACCCGTTTCTATGATGAAATACTGATGTCTGCAGCGTTTTAGGTTAAGTAATACTTTTAATGATTCTTATATCTAGGTAAACCTAGTGGAGTATGGCAGGATACTCTTCATAAGAATTACCTATGTGAGTGTGAACTGGGCCGGTTCTGTGAGATTTGTGTAGGGCTACAATTCTCTAGAGCACTCATGAAGACCAGGTTGTTCAGGGCCAAAATGAACACAATAGTGAGAACTAAACTGTGTCTGGGAATATATTGTGTGAGTTCTATTGTCTTGGTTTACACAAACGGCTGAACAGTTCAAGACATCATGTTCACTGGTTAGCTAGTAAATCCGATAGTGTCTCACAAGGGAAGGTTCAAAGCCAAAAGCTACCTATCCTTTGCAGAATATTTCCAATTTATATACTCTCTGATTAGATCATGTTGTTGCATTTTCTCTCCGTCAAATTCCATTCATGTGGGGGATTGTTGGAAAAAAATGGTTTTATATAGGCATATTTTTTAGCCCAATTTGGGTGGACTCCAAACGTCTTTTGGGGTGAGTCCGAAGAGGTGAAGTGGTGAAGACGGAACGTCAAAACCATTTATGAGTGAATGGGAAGATGACGTCGTTTTCGGGTCTAACATTAATTTTTTAGATAAAATTCTTTTGAATTTTTTCAATAAAAATTATTGTGGGAATTTAATTTAATTCTAAATTCAAATTTTGGGTTCCTAAGTGGTTTCTTAAAGTTTGTAATTTTAGAATTTAATTTAATTCTAAATTCAAATTTTAGGATCCTTTAAAGTTTCCTAAAGTTGAGACCTTGTCATTTATTTATTTAACTATTTCAATAGTTTAATATATATATATATTTAATTAGTTTAATATATATATATGTTTGAAATAGTTTAAATAATAATAAACCTTTTTGCTCCGTTGACTTGGTCCAACAGTTTAGAAACTGTTCACGCATGGATCTTTATTCAAATTTGTTTGAAAGTATTAGCAACGGTCAAATAAATGGTTGAAAAGTGGTTGCACCTTTACACTTCTCTTTGATGCCTGTTCGGATAAATTTGTTTGCCTATAAAATTCAATCTTTTTTCAGCAGTTCATTTTCCCCGGGAAAAAGTCAGTCTGTTATTTTGTTTCTTGCTGTCCAATTAGTAATCTTTGTGCATTGGTACATTATTCTTCATTTTAGTATTAGAATAATATTCAGAGAGTTAGAACACAGGTTTGGTTCGCCGAACAAATTGTTTGGAGTACTACTACAATTTGTGAAGATCATTGTATCCTGGGAGATAGACGCCACTCAACCGTAAGTATCGTAGCGGGGCGAATCTGTCTTAAGGACAGAGTGTCACACACTCGACTTGGTCTTAAATTTTATTTCGGTACAATAAATAAATCTGGTATGTTATTTATTTATTTTGTTTGATTTATTTCAAGTTATTTTATTTACACAGAAGATTGTTCCAACAGAAGATGTGGTTGGAGATGCTCTTATGCATTGTATTTGAAGAATTTAGTGGGCAGTACAACTGGTTTTTGTCGGGTCCGACTATGGTACGTAAAAGTGGTATTTGCATACCATACATAAAAACTATTTTGAGCCTTTAGTTAAGAATCTAGGGTCTTGACCATCCACCAATAAAATGGCAATCGGTAATAACCGGTCAAGCAAAACACTGCTCTGCTTTTTCCTGCCACTTTCATTTTCTCGTTCCACAGTTCGTCTCTATCCATTTTCATGGCTCAATCTCCATCCCTTTGATTCACTGTTTCCGGCAATCGGCCCTTCCTGTGTTTCCGACGGTCAACGATCCTCCCTGGTTCTTCTCACTTCCCCAGTTCCCTAGCCTAGTTTTTTTTTCTCTCTCTCTACTCGTTCTTCTCCTTTGCAGTGCCAAAACGCGTCGAAGAAGATGTGCAACGGCCAATCGCTTTGGATTCGCCAAGAGAGCTTCTCTAATTTATCGCTAAAAGCAGCAAGCTCTTCAAGTACTTGCATTTTTTGTTTAATTTGTTAATCTAATTTGGGTTTCTTATTGTAGTTAAGTTTGGATTTAGATTTAGATTTAGATTTGTTTGGGAATTAGTTTGTTTTATTGTTAAGTAAGTAGGGGACAACAAAGAAAATTCATATTCATTGATTGTAGAATTTTTTGCTCTGTCAGAAAAAATAAACTATAATTCCTCTTAAGATTTGTTCAATTGTATGTAGTTCACACTAGGGTGGGTTATTTGTATGAAAGTTGATAAGTAGAGAATTTTAGCTTGATTCCCTGCTATTTTCTAGGCACTGTTGGAGGCCAACGTTGCGTTGCGTTGATTTTGTTTTGTTTTGTTTTTTTTTTTTTTTTTTTTTTTGAGATTTTAGTTAAACATTCATAAAATTAGGAGTTCCATGTGTTATATACCTCCCACAAAAAACTTCTCTGTTTCCATATTCATAAATCTCCAATATATTCGCATTTTATTTTGTTTTTGTCAAATGCAGAACATTCATGATCCTCAATGGAGGAGAGAGTTGATCAAGACTAATCTAACATGATAATTAGCTTCAAACTAACATACTTTTGATGTACATACACCACCCATGATTTTGAATGGATGGTTCTTTTATTTATTCATTTATTATTTTTTTATGAAGTGATGTAGTAGTGCATACATGTAAATGTGTTTGATTGGGGGGGGGACTATCCACTATTTGGACTCCATGTCCGGCCTTTCTCCTTATCCGTTGTTTGATTTTTTTTTAGTCTAGCAGACTCTATGTCCGGCCGGACTCCATGTCCCCCATATGGGGGACTATCCTGTCCTGGGGGGGTGTGGGATTGTTTTGGAGGGACTAATCACTATTGGGATTAGATGCGAAAATGACAATTTTGACCCTCTACTATTTAATTATGTATTATATTTAATAAAATTCAATAAAATTTAAATGTCTCAATTTAAAAATAAAATAATTTTATTTAACTTTTTATTAATGTTTTATTTATTTAATTTTTTAAAATAATTTTTTATAGATATTTTATTGATGTTTTATTTTCAAATTTTGTTTATAATTTATTTAATTTCATTATTTAAATTGTAACAGGTGTTTTATTATTGTGTAAAAAAAAATAAATTTAGTGGTTATTTATTTATTTAATTGTGTAAAAAAATAAATTTATGTAAAAAAAATAAATTTAATTTACATTATTAAATTAATGATATTTTTTGTATGTAAAAAAACAAACACAGTAACGTTTTGTATGTAAAAAAAATAATGATTTGTTATACAGTAATGATTTAAAACAAATTTTATTGATATTTTATTTATTTATTTATTTATTTAAAAAAAACAAATTTATTTAATTAAAAATAATTAAAATATTAAAGATATGTTTAATATTGCTATTCCTTAGTAAACAATTGAAAAAGGGCAAAATAGTCTTTTGTTCATTTATCCTATCCAGTCCGTCCAACCAAACGTTGGATTCACTAAAAATAGTCCTTTCCAGACATCTAATCCCATGAAAAAACAAACACAGGATACATATCCAATCCGACCAAATAGTCCGGGGGATTCACAGTCCCAGGACTCAAGTCCGATGGATTCTAATCTCTCCTTATCCAGTCCGCCCAATCAAACACACCCAAAGTTACATAACATGAGCATGAACAGCATGATTTGTGTGTATGGAATGAATCTAGGTGTTCATGATTCGTGTGTATGGAATGAGTCTAAGAAACATGGACACGAATTATGCTTTTCAGCTAAGTAATTTTAATCTCCAAGAAATTCTCATTTAAGTTTTGATTTCTGGAATTTTGAAGAAAAAAACTATTTTTAATATTGTTTGCATATAAATTGGGATTTTGTATGAGAATAATATCTTACTACTCAACTGAAGCTTGATTCATTACTTTTAATTAAACATTATTTACAATTCAATGTTACTCAATTAAATCTATTTGTTAATCAATAAGACTCTATTGACTACTCAATTAAATTTTACTTACTATTCAATTTTACTCTATTTATTATTTTATCAAACTATACTTATTACTCACTTTTGGTTTCATTTATTACTCAATGAGTTTTCACTTACTATTTCACTTAGTACTTTACTAGACTCCAAATGATAAGTGATATTACAATTAGTTATGAGATTTCACTTATTATTTCATTAGACTTCACTTACTATTCAATTAAATTGTACTTACTACTTAATAAGTTTTCACCTACTATTTCATTACACTTTGTTTACTACTCAACTAAATTTCACTTACTACTCAATAATCTTCCAATTACTACTTCAATACACTTTACTTACTACTTAATGAGTTTCTACTTACTATTTTATTAGACTTTACTTGGTACTCAATTAAACTCCATTTACTAGTTAATGTGACTCAGCTTACTATTTATTGAAACTTAACTTACTACTCCATTTATTATTATTATTATTGTTGTTGTTGTTGATGATGGTGAAGAAATAAATTGAAACACATCAGATCTGCTTAAATAGATAAAAAAAAAACTTGAATTGTGATTTTAACAGATAAAGGCTTGGTATTTCAACAGATTACTCTTTGAATTTCAATAGATAGCTTTGTATTTCAACAAAATACAAAATATTTAAACATATAAGGGAAATTTGAATTGAAAATATTAAAAAATTGAGAACTGATTAAGACCTCCTCAAAACTCTCACCCCCACCACCCCCACACACACGTGGGGGTTAGGGATTGGGAGAGAAGAAGAAAAAAAAAAAAAAAAAAGACCAATCAAAAGCAAAAGGGGTCAAAGGGGGTGGGGGGAAATGGGATCTTAAACATTTTTGTAAAAAATTAAACAGATAGGATGAATTTCTCACTAACAAAAAAATATCCACCGGACCTAAAGCCTTATCCACCGGACCTAAAGCCTTATACCCTCCTTAGCTTATAGATTTTTTGAAATTTATAATGAAACTATAAAAATTTTAATACCTAATCAAACTAAAAAAGTAATTTAATAACATGATCGCAAAATATTATTTGTAACTTACTCAAACATCAAGCAAATAAAAATAATTTACATAATTATTCAAAACTTAATTCTACTATTGTTCAATTAAATATAATTTACTACTTAATAAAGGTCCGCTTACTATTACATTAAATTATTAAATAAATTATTTGGACATGTTTGGTATTTTTTAAATATATTTGAATTTATAAAAATTACTAAATAATTTTCATTTATCTTATTCATTGAAATTTCACTTACTACTCAATCAGATTGGCTTACTATTCAATTAAATCTCACTTACTAGTCAATAAGACCCCACAAACTACCAAATCAAACTTGACTTACTACTCACTTACTATTTCATTAAATTTGACCAGCTACTTTGTTAAACTGCATTTATTACTTAAAGAGATTTCACTTACGACTTCATTAGAGTTAACATACTACTTAATTAAATTTCACTTATTATTCAATGAGACTTTACCTTGACTTATTACTTAAGCCTCGTTTGGCAAGTATCCTTTTTAGTCAAAAAGTCAAAAAGCCAACAATCCATACCAAAAAGTCAAATATTCCATTTTCTCTCTACTTTTTGCACATTTTTTCGTAAAAAGTCAAAAAGTCATCCCAAACATACTAATTTTTTTTACATCACATTTTAGCCAAAATGCCAAAAAGTTACTAAAAAAGCTTGTTCCCAAACGAAGCCTTAATCAAACATTTGATTACTAACAACTATTGAGTGGTAAGTAGAATTAGTACGAATAATATGACTTGACTTATTACTTAATCAAATATTTGACTACTAACAATCAGTAATAAGTATTATCATAACAAGTGATAAGTACTATCACAATTGATTGTAAGTAAATTATAATGTTTACTTCATTCGTTCTAAAATATTTGCTCCTTATCAAAAATTAAGGACTAAAATAATAGGAATTTTCTATTTTGTCATTCTTTTAAAGTGAATGCATATGCATGCTATTTATCAAACATTATACTTTTTCATCTCAAAACAATGCAATGTCAATATTATATATTAATTCATAAAAAATATACTTTTATATCAAAAAATAGTGTAGCGAATACAAAACGCTAGGAATCTCTAAGTACGTGTTTGCCAGTAGGCTATACAAGCACTACTAAAGTCATTTTACCGGTACTAACCGAAAGAATCGTCACCCAACTGCGCGGATTTCTGGACTTGACTTACTACTCAACCACTGCCACAACTACTACCACCACTACCACTATCCCTACCGCTACCGCTACCGCCACCATGCTATCACCATCACCACCACCTTTATCAACATTGTCATTGTTTCCATAAACATCACCAAAATTTTACTACCACTACCATCACTACCTCCACCACCATCACCACCACCACCACCAATCAAACTCCATTTATTACTTAATCAAACATAACTTACTACTTAATATGACAGCACATAATTGGACTTGACTTACAACTTAATTAAATCTCAGTGCTATTCAATTAGATTCTATTTACTATTTCATCAAATTTATCATTGTCCCCAAAAAGTTAAAAAATACTCGTTGAGCTTCCACTTAGTACTTAATAAGTTTCCACTTACTATTTCACTAGACTCCACTTATTACTTAGTTTTAGTTTCACTTACTACTCAATAACCTTCTACTTGCTATTTTACTATACTCCACTTACTACTCAACGAATTTTCACTTACTATTTCACTAGACTTTACTTACTATTCAATGAGTTTTCACTCACTATTTCATTACACTTCACTTACTACTCAATTTTGGTTTCACTTACTACTTAATGAGCTTCTACTTACTACTTTAGTAGACTCCATTATCTACTTAATTTTGATTTCACTTGCTATTTCATCAAACTTGAATTTTTTTTTCTTACAACTTAAATCTCATAATTTTTCTTTTAACTAGGTGAAATGTTGTTCCAACAAAACATTAAAATTTATAAATTCAAAATATCATGAAAAGTTAAAGTTAAAAAAGAGATAGAGACTATAGAGACATAGATTGTTACCAAAGGAGTTCCAAATTAACAACAATCTTATCTTCAAATCTTCAAATATTAAAATTTTTTTAAAATAAACATAAAATTTTGTTCATGGAATCCTCAAATAAATTTTAAATTTTCCTATATTTTATTTATTATATTTCTTCATTAATTGCATTTATTATTTTCAAGTGTGGTAAATGAAAAGGAAACTAGGTTTCATTTATTGCCATTAAGTAGATAGATAAATAAATAAATAAACCATATTTCATAAAATGTAATAAATTATAATAAAATGTATAAAATTCACATTTATTTTGTATATTTTTTTCTTAAATTCTATTTTATAAATTTTATATTTATTTTAGAGGTTTTGAAAATTTATTATAACTTAATTTTTTAAGTTTACCTGTTACCTGAATAGCAGGTGAGAGGGTAATTTATAAATCAATTGGGCCGAGCTAAGGAAATTGCCTTCTTTGCAAGTTAGGCTGCGTAATGGGCCAAGGTAAGTAATGATGTAGTTCGACTAACTGGCTCGGCCTTGTTGAGGTCCGAACCGAGCTAAGTTTCACGTGTTGTCACGGTGAGATAATTACATCATTGTGCATTGCTAGCTCGGTCTTGAGTTGTTAGCTCGGTTGGAGTATGTCAAACCGAGGTACAAGCGGAGAAGGGAAGACCCGAGCTAGACAGAGCTCGTTCTAACCTGCCACTTTAGCATGGCAATTGTAGCTCGGTCGTTTGGACATACCACCAAGCTAGAACCATCTCACTTGGTTTATACAGTGAGGGGGGTGTGAAAGGATAAGCATTATCTTTCAGGAGAGTAATTCTTAGGAAGACTCTACACGGAGGAATAAGAGTCCTACTAGGATTGTGCTTTGCGGAACCTATAAAAACTCACAACATCACCTATGGAGAGTTAACACAACTTTGATTCTTGAATACACAGAGTTTTTGTCTATTAGTCTATTTTGCTGACTTAGGCATCGGAGAGGTATCCGGTACACACCCGCCGGCTAACTCACGTTTGTGTTTTCAGGGAGTAAAGCGACGACGTTTGGAGGAGCGCAGACTTGATCAACAGGATTATACGAGAAAATCATTTCTTGCTCGTACAATTGGCGCCGTCTGTGGGAAAACCAGAAAGAACAAAACCTCTTGATCAAGTTTTTCCTCTCTAATTGGAAGTAATGGCGCACAATGAAGATTTGCCGCAGTCCACTATCGACGGACAAACCCCAGAAGGGTTTGGGAGGCGCGAAGGATTGCCTTCTATCCCTCCCATGGCGAATTTAGAGCCCCAGCAACAGAATCCCTGGAGAGATGCCAGGAGAAAGCGGGCTAACAGCCCCCGTCGTTCTCAAAGTCCTGAAAGACAAGTGGAGGATGGATCCTCAAGTTCTGGAGGATCGCGTAAAGGAACAAGACGAGTTAATAAGGAAGATGGCAGCAGACATGGAGTCTATGAAGCACCAGATCAAAGGAAAAGGGGTGGCGACAGGAGAGGGGCCCAAAAGCAATACGCACCCTCGCCACTCAGAAGATCGTGGTAGGCATACCACACTATCGCAAGCAGAAAGTAGGAGCCTGAGAACAGGCGACACTCAGTCAAGAACTCCCAGGACTCGTTACTCCAGGTCTGAGAGAACGAGAACTGAGAGGTCATATACTGAAGGAAGCACCTATCGGCCCTCGTGCATGCACTAGACGTCATCCAGGCAGACGGAGTTACCTAGATCATCCGATTTGCGAATTGTGCTAGAAAAAAGGGCACGATGGAAGGAAGATACCAGGGCGCGCGACCCGCGCAGAGTTTCAGCCCTTCAGCGGTTGGCTCCTCAGACGCATGGGAGCGTCGAGGTAGGAATGCCAATACCGCGCCTTGCTTACGAACCAACAGATAAAACATTAACAAGGCTACAGACCTCGCCGTTCGTTCCGGCAATTGAGAATGCACCACTACCTTCGAGCTTTCACCAGCCCAAATTCACCACTTATGAGGGGAAGACGAACCCCTACATGCACTTTAGCCACTTTCGCCAGGTTATGGCAGTATACCAGTGAAATGAGGCTTTAATGTGCATCCTGTTTCCGTCCAGCCTAGGCGGCCTGGGCCTAACTTGGTTCAAAAGGCTACCAGAAGGCAGCATCGCCTCCTAGGCACAATTGGCAGAGGCGTTCGTTACAAGGTTTAGAACGAACACCAAGACACCAGTGGAGATCGATCAGCTACTCTCCATTGACATGGGCGACAAAGACACATTGAAGTCCTACAACAGTCGCTACTGGAAAACTTTCAACTAGATAGGAGATTGTCCTACAAACCTCGTCATTGCACAATACAAACAGGGGCCTGCCAATCGGCAACAAATTGAGGGATTCAATCACTATGACGCCTCCCTTCACAATGGAGGCCTTAATGGAGAGAGTGCACTAAAATATTCGTATAGAAGAGGATGGTGCCCGTGCTAAGATGAAATCTGGCACAACAGCAATATCAGATAAAAAGACTTCGGCAAAAGTCAACACGGTAGAACGACCAAGCAAGAATGGGCGAAGCAGACAGGCCAACAAAGAGGATCCAGACAAAAGGTGGCTAAGAGTTCGCACTGCCATTTCTACGGTGTTCAAAAAACCAATCTACCGAATTCTCAGTGAGATACGTGATGAACCTTTCGTCCGATGGCCAGCTAAGTTGGGAGAAGCACAAAAAGACTATGACGAAGGATCCTGGTGTACCTTCCATAATGAAAAGGGGCACCGCACAGAGAATTGCACGCCGTTGAGACAGCACTTGGAGGAGTTAGCGGCAGCTGGGCACCTGGACCAATACATAGAAGGAGAGACCCAACTAGCCCCCCAGAACCACGACAACCCAAACGGAATGCCGATCGACGCCCCCCCTCAAGGCGTGATTAACGTAATACAGGTATTCGAACCTGAGCGAGTATGTGAGCTCAAGGGAATGATCAAGAAGGCCGAGCACTTGAGGGAGGTATCAAGTGCACAACTTGCCATAAAAAATGGGAGAACAGAAGCCACGAATGTCATATCTTTTTCAGACAGAGACTTGGCAAAGATATATTGCCCTCACAATGATGCACTGGTTGTCACACTCCGCGTCAAGGATTACGACATCAAACGGATTTTTATTGACCAAGGAAGCTCGTGTGAGATAATGTATTACGAAACCTTCAAACAATTGAAACTGGAGGACAAAGACTTGGCGCCTGCAATATCTCCCCTAATCGGATTCAACTCAATGCCAGAGTGGCCAGTGGGCAAGATAATCCTCCCAGTCAGAGCAGGAAGCATGACGAAACAAGTGGAATTCTGGGTATTGAAAGTCCCTTCTACTTACAACATCATCTTGGGAAGGACATGGCTGCATGCCATGCGATCGGTAGCGTCAACCTACCATCAAGTATTGTGGTTCCCCAACGAAGCCGGAGTAATTGAAGAGGTCTTTGGAGACCAAATTATGTCCAAACAATACTTCGTCACAGTAAATGGCAGCCGCGCTGCCAAGGGATATGTACAGATGGTGGAAGAACTTGAGAGCAATGAGTTGTTCACAGATGTTGGCAAAACAGCTGAACAGAAGGCGGTGGAAGACTTGGTACAGGTAAGGATGGATGAAAAAGACCCAGAAAAGTTCTTTTTGCTCGGCTCGTCATTGTCCAGCACTGAAAGAATAGAGGTCATGAAATTCTTAACCTCTAACATCGAAGTGTTCGCCTGGACGCCTTATGACATGCCTGGCATTGACCCAAATTTCATCTGTCACCAATTAAATGTCCATCCAACTGCCAGACCAATTATACAGCGCACTCGCAGATTAGCACTCCACCATGCCGAGACAGTAGCGAAAGAAATGGGAAACCTTCTAAAGGCAGGAGCTATCAGAGAAGTGCACTATCCCAAGTGGATATCCAATACTGTGGTGGTGCCAAAAAAGAATGGAAAATGGCGTGTCTGCGTAGACTACAAAACAGTCAACAAGGCATACCCAAAGGACAGCTTTCCCTTACCGCGGATAGACCAACTGGTAGACCTAACGGCAGGACACAATCGACTTAGCTTTCTTGATGCGTACAAAGGGTACCATCAGATCGCTACGTATGAACCAAACCAGGAGGTCACATCCTTTACAACGCCAAGAGGACTGTATTGCTACAAGGTCATGCCCTTTGGCCTAAAAAACGCAGGGGCAACATTCCAGCTAATGGTCACCAAGATGTTTGAACCATTGTTAGGAAGAACAATATAGGCATACATAGATTATATGGTGGTCAAAAGCAAGGATGAGAATGACCATCTCAAGGACCTAGGTGAGATGTTTCATATCCTAAAAAAGAACAAGTTACGCCTTAATGCATCCAAGTGTACGTTCGGCGTAGGATCTAGAAAATTCCTAGGCTTCCTGGTGACCAACCGAGGTATAGAGGCAGACCCCTCTCAGATCAAAGCAATTCAGGATCTAGAGAGGCCCAACGCAGTAAAAGAAGTGCAGCATCTCACTGGTATGGCAGCTGCGCTTAACTGGTTCATAAGTCGGTTGTCAGATAGATGTCGACCATTTTTTCAAGCATTAAAGGCCAAGTTTGAGTGGGATGAAGAATGCGACCGCGCCCTCGAGAACTTGAAAGAATACATGTCTTCTCCACCATTGTTAGTAACCCCAGTACCTGGAGAAGAGCTCTTTTTATACCTAGCAGTTTCACAACACGCAATCAGCGCAGTGTTGGTCAGAGCCGAAGGAATCCAACACCTGCCCATCTTTTACGTTAGCAAAACCTTGTTGGACGCAGAAACCAGGTACTTACCATTGGAAAAACTGGCCTTAGCCTTAATGATGGCCTCAAAAAAATTGTCGCATTACTTCCACGCCCACACCATAATCGTCCTAACGGCTTTGCCCTTAAAAGCCTTGTTTGAGAGGGCGGACTTTTCTGGGTGAATCTTGAAGTGGGCAGTGGAGTTGGGACAATTTGACATCAAGTTTCAATCCAGAACCGCAATAAAAGCCTAAGCATTAGCCGACTTTGTGGCAAAGTTCACATTAGGAAGCCATCACATCTGCTCAGTTAACTTGACTGGTGCAACCGAAATGGGGATGGAAAGCGCCGCAGAAAGCACGCAACCCCTGAATCAAGATGCCCAGCCACATCCTAAAACAGACCGGAGTAAAGACAAGCAGGAAGAGGCAAACCATGCTGCACCAGGCAAAGACTCATCAACAAGTAAAAACTTGGTACAATCAGATAGTGAGGGGCAAACAGTAAGCATGGACTTTGAAGAAAATACCAGCAACACTCAGAACCCCAAGGCATCATCCGATCCCTCCACTTGCTGGAAGCTGTTCGTTGGAGAAATGTGGAAGCACTTCGTGGATGGAGCGTCCAACAGGCACGGCGCAAGACTTGGCATAGTCCTCATCTCACCAGATAGCCTAATAGTAGAACAAGCAGTCAACCTTGGCTTCCCAGCATCAAACAACGAAGTGGAGTATGAAGCGCTTCTGGCAGGCCTAAAATCAGCACTCTACATGAAGGCCACCGAGCTAATGGTTTATAATAACTCACAGCTGGTGGTAAACCAAATTTCAGGCGACTACGAGGCAAAGGATGAAAGAATGGCTAAGTACCAAGAGTTAGTCAGAAAAGATATCATGAAATTTGAGGTAGTGCGGATAGAGCAGATTGGCAGAGAAGAAAACAGTAGAGCGGACGAACTAACACGCTTTGCTTCAATGGCAGATACATCCATCCCTCATCCGTTACTGATCGACTACCTACCAAGACCAAGCATTGAAGAACCTGAAGTAGTTGAGGTATGTTGCGCCGAATTAGGCCCCTCATGGATGGATCCCATTATAATGTTCTTAAAAGACAACGTCTTACCTGAAGAAAAAAAAGAAGCCAACAAGATTAGAGCAAAGTTCCAACAATTTTGGCTCTCCCCATCAATGGCCTTGTACAAGAAATCCTTCACAGGACCTTACCTAAAGTGTGTTCATCCCAGCAAAGTCGAAGCATTCTTGTTCAAGATACACGAAGGCGTATGCGGAAGCCACCAAGGAGGAAGATCTTTAGCCTACAGAGCAATTTCACAAGGATATTGGTGGCCTTACATGCAAGCAGATTCAGAGAAATATGTCAAGAAGTGCGAGAAATGTCAGAAGTTCGCACACCAAATACATCAGCCCGCTAGAGAACTTCTACCATTGACTAGCCCATGGCCCTTCGCAATATGGGGCTTGGACATAGTAGGACCACTTCCAACGACACCCGGCAACAGGAAGTTCTTTCTTGCAGCAACAGACTACTTCACAAAATGGGTTGGGGCAGAAGCACTCGCCTCAATAAAGGAGAAAGATGTGAAGAAGTTCATCTGGCAGAATATCATCACTCAGTTCGACATACCCAAGATTTTAATATTTGACAACGGCACTCAGTTCGATGGCAAAATTTTTAGAGACTTTTGTGAAGAATACAAGATAGAATTCTACAACTCTATACTAGCATACCCCCAAGCAAATGGCCAGGCGGAAGCATCAAACAAAGTCGTCTTTGATGGATTAAAGAAAAGGTTAGAGAAAGCAAAAGCAAAGTGGGCGGAGGAGCTTCCTTATGTTTTATGGGCTTACCGTACCACACCTCGGCGATCAACTGGAGAAACACCATTCTCCTTAGCCTACGGCATGGAAGCAGTAATCCCACTGGAAATTGGCCTCCCCACCATCAGAAGCAAAAATTTTGACCCAAAGTTAAATGGAGAAGCCATAGCCTTGGAACTCGACCTTACGGAAGAAAGAAGAGAAAGAGCACTGGTTCACATCACCTCATACCAGCAAGAGTTAGCCAGAAAATATAACAAGACAGTACATCCGAGGCAATTCAAGGTTAGACATTGGGTGTTGCGCAAAGTGATGGGAAACACCTTGGTACCCGGAGATAGCAAGGCCATTCCCAGGCCATGGAACACTGTCAATCTCAAACTATTTTATTTTTAGTTTTTTATTAAAAGTACTTGTAATTTTTCTTTTCTCAATAAAGCAAGTAGTTTCATTTTCAGTATAATTGTTTTCTACTGTAAAAGATGTTTTAGTGAGCTAGGGGCATTGAAAGCAGAGTTGGCCAGAATAACCAACTTTGCGCTCTCTTCAGTCGAGATCAGGATCTAGGCTGAAGAGGTTGGCTGGAAAAACTAACACTTCTCCTAAGCCGAAGATAAGGATCTAGGCTGCAGGACGTTTGGCAGGAATAACCAAACACTTCGCTCTAGGTTGGCAGGAATAACCAACTTTGAGTTCTCTTCAGCCAAGATTAGGATCTAGGCTGAAGAGGTTGGTTAGAAAAACCAACACTTCTCCTAAGCCGAAGATAAGGATCTAGGCTGCAGGACGTTTGGCAGGAATAACCAAACACTTTGCTCTAGGTTGGCAGGAATAACCAACTTTTGAGCTCTCTTCAGCCAAGATTAGGATCTAGGCTGAAGAGGTTGGCTGGAAAAGCCAACACTTCTCCTAAGCCAAAGATAAGGATCTAGGCTGCAGGAAGTTGGCTGAAAAAACCAACTTTTAGTACTCTTCAGCCGAGATAAGGATCAAGACTGAAGAGTGGTTGGCTGGAATAACCAACTTTTAGTACTCTTCAGCCGAGATAAGGATCAAGGCTAAAGAATGGTTAGCTGGAATAACCAACTTTTAGTACTCTTCAGCCGAGATAAAGATCAAGGCTGAAGAGTGGTTGGCTGGAATAACCAACTTTTAGTACTCTTCAGCCGAGATAAGAATCAAGACTGAAGAGTGGTTGGCTGGAATAACCAACTTTTAGTACTCTTCAGCCGAGATAAGGATCAAGGCTGAAGAGTGGTTGGCTGGAATAACCAACTTTGAGTACTCTTCAGCCAAGATAAAGATCCAAGCTGAAGAGTGGTTGGCTGGAATGACCAAATAGATTACAAGGTTAGAACCGAGATATGTATCTCGGCCAGAAAATGTTATATTGAATACAAATTACAGTTGAAAACTAAGCGCAGGTATGGAACAGACCGAACAAAAAGATGAAGATTTTACATTCAAAATCCAAAGCAGAAGTACAAAAGGTGGGGCCTCAACCCGGTTACACATTCCTTCCAAAAGTAAAAAGAAGAAAATACAGCATCAGGCAAAGAGGTCGTCAAGATCCGCATCCAGTTCAACTCGAATCCGGGTTTCAACAGGTAGCTCGGCCACATTTTCAACCAAGTCTTCCATCGGTGGCTCCACCCGAGCTGACTGAGCGGGATCATTAGCGACGACCGGGGTATTGTTGGGCTTTGATACCTCTTCTTCATCCTCAACTTGAAGAAATTTTTGTTGGATGGCGTTGGCATACTCCGTCATGTAGCTCGGTATGAAATGAATAAGAGGGTTTAGGAAGACCTCGGTCTCTTGGCCATGACCGAGCTGCATCATGGCTGCCTTCCACCCACATTTGAAGAAAATATCCTTAGCAGCTTCACACTGCAGGATATAGGTGGCTTCACCTTCTTTGTAACCGCGGTCTTCCGCGTCCTCCATTTTCTTCTCAAGCTCCGTTATTTCAGCGTTCTTCTTCTGCTCGACTTTAGCAAGCTCACACAGATAACAGTCTTTTTGCTCAATCAAGGCCTTTTGTTTGTCCACCTCGGCTGAGTCGAGTAGTCCGATGAGGCGGGCGACCTCTGATTACAGCTCGGCCATTTTTTGCTTAGCTTCGTTTAGCTCGGTCACCTTGCTGTCGGCCTCAGACAAGGCCAGCCTTGTCGTCTTGCGCATTTCCAACACTCGCTTATGCGCAATGTGGTTTTTCTGCATAGCCTGCGAAATGAGAGATAGCAAATATGAGTAAAACTGAGCAAACAGATGGTATAAATGAAAAGATGATTATGAGGAGCACTTACTAGCACCATTGACTTCATCGCCGACCGGATGGCCTTTAGCTCGGTCAAATGGTCATGGTGTTCCATGTCAGAGGGCAGGCACACACTCCTAGCCAAGTTAAAGGCAAGGGTATGATCTTTGTCCGCCACAACTGAATCTGTGTTTTGAATAGGTCGGTTCTTAAACATAAGTTTTGGGGCCCAATCAGAAGAATTAGCTCGGTCTGAGCGCTCATGTTGTGGGCTCGGTGGCGTGGTTTGGGGAAGCACTATTTCATCTTCATCAACAAGGCGTGGCTCGGTGGTGGAAGTCCGAGCACGCTTGCTTGGCCGGGATGAGGACAGCTGAGCGGTTGGCAGGGCTACCACGGCCGGCTGTGTTTGACCGGCTTACGGTACCTCGGGTTGGTTTGTCTCGGTGATAAGAGCTCTTACTGCTCTCTTCTTAGCCATTTCTTGTTCTGTAGTTAAAGGGATCAAGTTGATTTGAGGCAAGGTTGGATCTGGTTCTGGCGAAGGCTCCAACAGGAAGTCTGTCACCCTGGTCTTTCGCCTGCTGCTGTATCTATACGTCGGCTCGAAGTTGAGTAGCTCGACCCAACCTCGGTTGGGATATCTTAGTGCGGCGCGGAGGGCGTCTAGGTTGGGGTAACTGTACTGCGACTTTAGAAAGTTTAAATCTGCATAAAGGAAAATTACAACGGTTAGTGCGGTTCAAAACTTACAAACAGAGTAAGTAATGCAAAAAGTGAGCCGAGGTATGTATACCGGCTACTCCTTTATTCCAATTAATTCAGTTGCCCGGGATTTGGGCCTCTTGGTCTTCAAAGTTGCCCGAGACCCAGAAAAAATCATCGTCATTTACATCTTTGTCTGGGGTATTCTTTATTATTTTCTCTTGACGACGTCTTATTCTTAAATAATAAACCCATCCATCTTCATTTTGGCCTAAAGAGTACTGGTGAAATAACTCGGCCAAACCGAGGTTGAGGCCAAGCCGGTGATTTAGCTCGACGATGCCATTTATTATTCGGTAAGAATTGGTGGAAAGCTAGGTAGGGCAAAGATTAGTTTGTCTAAGGAATTCGCAAAGCAGAGGTTGAACGGGGAAACGGAGACCGGCCTCCACGATAGAAATGACGTTGAAAGGGACGAAGCCCCTTTTTTCCCAGGGAATGGTGTCTAGTTCGGCTAGGGAGAGATGGACGTCATCTGGGATTTGGTAATCATTTCGGAATTCGGTTATGGCCCCTAGAAAGTTCACTAAAAACCTATATTTACCCATGTGGACTTAAACTATGTGTAAAATAGCCTGAAGTGTTAGCTCAATGCTGAGAAGGTGTTGATTATCTCGGTTGAAGCGTTCAAAGGAGTGCCTGGGTAACCTAAGTCAGTCTGCAAAGTGAAAAGGAAAAGTGTTAAGCACAGATCGTTGGACCGTGCTAAGTACATAGGCAAAATAAGTATAAGCCTAGCTCAGCTAAAAGGAATGCTATCTGTTCTTAGTTCGGTTGTTGCAAAGGATTTTAGCTCGGCTAAAATAAACTAAAGGTTTGGCATAAAGCTTTAGTTCGGTCACTTGCGAGAGTTATCTAGTTTGGCGTGACGTTTTGGTTCGGTTGATGGGGGAGTCATCTAGTTTGGGTGGGTACACACCTAGAAGGATCCCTAGTTCGGTTGAATCTAAGCCTTGAGTTGCCCAAACAGGTTTTTAGCTCGGTCACACCACGATTCTAGATTCAAACCTCATAATTTTTGAATCCAGAGGGTGTGCTCTTAAACATAAACCTATGATTTGGGGGTTTGGTTTTTGGTGCTCTCTATTCTTACTCGTAACATGTTTACACAGAGAATGTTTCATGATATATATGAGTATATATGTATCTATATTATGTATATTCACAAAATGAATAGGAAAGCAAGAGATTTGAGCCACTTACCAGTTCAAAATTGTGGAATCAAAGATAAAAACAGCACCAGCAGAGAATGCGAGCTTTTTTCAGGTACAGTATTGAGAAAAAATGGAAACTCAGAAAATAAAGAGAGAAAAAGATAAATAGTGGTACGTTTGGTTCAAAAGAGTAGGGTTTTTGTGAAAAGCGCGAGAAAATGCGGGACTATTCAAATTTTTCGGAGTACAAAGATGGCGTGACAGCTATGCTGGGCCAATGAGGGTTTGCCACGTGTCCTTGGAATGGGAAGTGATTCAGTTACAGCAACTGAAAAGACATTTTGACTGGACAGATTGGTAGCTCGGTGTGAATTTAGCCCGGTTGAAGGCCGCTTTTTAGCTCGACAGGTAAAAAAGTAATCCCAATTATGCTACGCAGACGGAATTAAGAGGCAATTGAGAGGGTAATTTATAAATCAATTGGGCCGAGCTAAGGAAATTGCCTTCTTTGCAAGTTAGGCCGCGTAATGGGCCGGGGTAAGTAATGATGTAGTTCAGCTAATTGGTTTGGCCTTGTTGAGGTCCGAACCGAGCTAAGTTTCACGTGTTGTCACGGTGAGATAATTACATCATTGTGCATTGCTAGCTCGGTCTTGAGTTGTTAGCTCGGTTGGAGTATGTCAAACCAAGGTACAAGCGGAGAAGAGAAGATCCGAGCTAGGCAGAGCTCGTTCTAACCTGCCACTTTAGCATGGCAATTCTAGCTCAGTCGTTTGGACATACCACCAAGCTAGAACTATCTCACTTGGTTTATGCAGTGAGGGGGGTGTGAAAGGATAAGCATTATCTTTCAGGAGAGTGATTCCTAGGAGGACTCTTCACGGAGGAATAAGAGTCCTACTAGGATTGTGCTTTGCGGAACCTATAAAAGCTCACAACATCACCTATGAAGAGGTAACACAACTTTGATTCTCGAATACACAGAGCTTTTGTCTATTAGTCTATTTTGCTGACTTAGGTATCGGAGAGGTATCCGGCACACACCCGCCGGCTAGCTCACGTTTGTGTTTTCAGGGAGTAAAGTGACGACGTTTGGAGGAGCGCAGACTTGATCAACAGGATTATACGAGAAGATCATTTCTTGCTCGTACAGCAGGTTAAGTGTATTTTATTAATAATTGAATGGTAAGTATAGTTATTAAAAATAGTAAGTATAATCATATCAAATACTTCACATGAGATGTGTATTTAGTTATTGTGGTAAGTTGAAAACCATTTTTTGGTTTCGAGACTATTGAAAACTACCTTGTTTTTTTACGAAACTACCTAGATTTCTTAACCTGATTTTAATTATTACCAATCAATTATTAGATTTATTTTACTTTTAGATCTAATGGTCCAAATTTATTTATGTATGATACATGAAAACCACCTTCATGTATCATAGAAAAATCCATTTTTGGAAGGAGGAAATGATTAGTGGACAGGGGATAAGTATGAAAAAGAGTAATGTTAAATATATTAAAATTTCTACTAGTTGTTTGGAATGATCTAAATGAGTATATTTTTTGACTTTTTATAAAATATGAGTTCGGTATGAGTTAGGTTTGAAGTAATGTGATAGAGAGGTGATGTGATTTAAATAAGATGATGTGACTTAAATTGGAATAGTAACTTTTTGACTTTTTTAAGTTATGACAAACAAGGCCTAAATATTTTATAAAAAATTTCACATGAGGTGAATTCTACATAAATGTGGAGTTCATATTTATATGAGACATTTAATAAAATATTTAGTAAAAATTTTAAGACTAACATTTTTCGTATGAAAAATTATTTAATCTCCTATGTGACATTCTTCCAAATGCAGCCATCCATTGCGTGAGATCCACGCAATGAATGACTTGGGTGCATTTAGGGTATGTTTGATTGACATGATTAAAGTATGAAATTGAGTTTATTAATCTGTGAGCCTAATAATCCTGCATTTATTTTAAAATTTTATTTCAGGATTATTAATCCAACGGATAATTAATTCAATAAATTTGTAGGATTATTAGTAATGGAGTAGGGGTAGAATTATATATCCTGAGTTGAGAAATAAAAAACAAAAGACTCTTTTATCTACTAATCCAATTGAATAATGAATACCACACTAATGTGATGAAATTATTAATACTTTCACTATTAACCTTATGAATTAAACATGGCGTTAGAGCATTGTCACCTTAATGTCCCAAGATAATGAATAATTGCTCAATGAATATAGATTATAAACTTAATAACATGATTTATATACACCTAATCTACAACATAGAAATTGCAGCTCTATTTGAGAAAAATATTCCAAACTCTTAATAAATTTTCATAATTTGCCTATAATAATGTATAATAATAAGTGTCAATTTGTGATTTGTTATATACTCAATTAAGTATGGATCTATCTTCTTACTATATTATTGTAAGTGCATTTAAAAATCTCAAATGTGAGTTTCTAGTATTACTCCTCTATTTGGTAATCAATCCCATTACATTCCCTTAATCGAACTTAGTCACATTATTGAGAATGGAATTGGGGGATTCAATTAGGAGATGCAACATATTTCATGTGAAGTATTCTCGTATTCCTCTCTCTCTCTCTCTCTCTTTCTCACTCTCATCTTTAATCCTCTTAATTCTAATTTGTTAAGAGTGAAATTATGGGGATAAATCAAGTGGATGAATCATTTTCCTTTGATAATGGTTTATAAAAAAAATTATTTTTATATTGTAGTGACTTTTTTTTAAAAAAAATCTAGAATAATTTAAAAGTATTTTACTTTTCTTATAATTAAAAAAGTCAATAAAAAAGTTACAAAAAATATTTATCAAACCAACCTTAGGAAAAACTTTATGATACATATCATTTATTCTATTAATAAAGATTGGTAGTCTTGGCGCTATCAAATTTATAGTGAAATTGATTATGAGGGGTGGCTGGTCACTTTTTTTTTAATTTTTGTTATCTCACAAATTTATTTTAGTTATAAAACTATGTGGGGGGTTTGATTATGAAGTGTTGTGGTGTTTTCACTGAATTAAAAAAAAAATAAAAAAAAAAATTAGCCAATTTAACTAGCCATGTTGATTGAAATAAGTTTTGACAAGAAGTTTTCCCTTTCCTAACTAATAAATTCTTTGTATAACAAAATCATATGACTAGCATGGAAGTTAAGGATAAAACAAAATTGAAGTTTATACTTGAACCAGACATATCAATCATATTATTGTTAAAGAGAGAAAAATTAAGGAACAATTATAATTCAGTTTACTTTAAAAAAATTATAAATTTTCAAAAAATTTATAATTTTAATTATGATATTGATAGAATTTATCTGTAATTATTTTTTACAAAATATATTGATAATGTTAATTTTCCAAGAAAATCAAAGCCAAAAGTTGTCAAATCTAATTCATTTCAAAATTATCATGTCATGTGATTGAACAAGACAGGCACACTAATAAATTGATAAAGAGGTGTTTTAAGAAGATAGTAAAAAATTAATTTTTGACTTTTTATTAAATTTTTTGATTTTTTTTAGAAAGTGATTTGGAAAGATAGTTAAAAGTTGCTTTTGATTTTTTTAATTAATATTTATTTATGATATTACATTACAATAAAATGATCAAATTATACCATCCAATTTAAAATTTTATATCTTCATTTATGTATAATCCTAAATAATATAAAAATATATAATTATAATTTTATATATAACTTTTTTAAATTTGCCAAATCATTCCAAGCTACAAACGCAATTTTTAACCCAACTTGCCAAATACGAACAAGGCGTGCACACAAGTAGTACGAAAAGGCATGGGCTTCCCTTCCGTGTATTGGGTCTCCATGGTTTGTTATAGATTCGTTTTAATAATTTAAATTGTTGAATATATAGATTGAGTATTTTATTTTTAGAAAAAATTATATTTAAAGGATATTGATAATTTCTTGATCGGAGTATATTTTTATCAACAAATGTGTTTAGGTTAAAGAATTATCGATATCTGATCAATATAATTTTTTTATAGAAATAAAATACTTCAACGAGTTTTACACATTGAATAATTTAGATTATCAAAACGGAATAGGTGGTAAACCTCACAAGTCCAACAGTACGTTCTAATCCACAAAGGGTGTGTTTGTTTGGACGGACTGGATAAGGGGGGATTGTAATCCATCGGACTGTTAGTCCCGGGATACATTGTCCCGGGACTATTTGGTTAGATTGGATTTGTATCCTATGTTTGTTTAGTCATGGGATTAGATGTCTGGATTGGACTATTTTTAGTAAATCCAATGTTTGGTTAGACGGACTGGATGAGGATAAATGTTCAAAAAACTATTTTACCCTTATAATCTATAATTTATAATTTAACAACACTAAAAAAGTTTAATTTATAAGGCCATAATTTTTAATTTATTATTTTCAATTAAATTAAATTTTTAATTTTTAATTTTTATTTTTATTAATATATAATTTTAAATAACGACAATAATAAAATAATTTTATTTAATATATAAATTAAATTTTCAGCAACACTAAAAAAATTTAATTTATAAGGCCATAATTTATAATTTATTATTTTTAAATAAATTTAATTTATAATTTATATTTTTTATTTAATATATAATTTTAAATTAACAATACTAAAATTTTTTTTATTTAATATGTAAATTTAATTTTTTAACAACACTAAAAAAATTTAATTTATAAGGCCATAATTTATAATTTATTATTTTTAATTAAATTTAATTTATAATTTATAATTTATAATTTATAATTTTTTATTTAATATATAATTTTAAATTAACAACACTAAAAAAATAATTTATAAATGTTCAACAGACCATTTTACCCTTTTCTAATTGTTTACTAAGTAATAGCATGGAGGGTAAAATGGACATTTCACAAAATAATCCCATGGGATACCAATCCTATGGTTTCTATCCCACACCCCCCCATGGGATAGGATAGTCCCACATTATTAGTCCGGGAAGACTATTAGTCCGGAGCAAAATTTTTCAAACAAACAATGGACTATTAGTCCAATGGGACTAATAGTCCAATCTCACCCCTTTATCCCTCAAAACAAACATGCAAATTTAAAAGAAACCTATCCCAATTGAAAATTGATAGTCTTAAAATAGAGAAATTATTTAATCATTTTGGAATAAGTTTAGGTGATACTTCATATGAGTAGTTATTGATTTAAATAATGGTATCTATTATTTTTATATTAGACTTTTAAGAGACAAAATATTAAATTTTAATTTGCAAATGAAATGGAACAATCCTCTTAAAATATTGAATAATTTCCTTTTAAAATATTGCTCATTACTTAACACTTGTCAAGTTATTTTTCAAAAATTTAATACAAAATATTAATTCTTTTAACAAATGACTATCAAGTTAGTGGTGTTTTGAAAAAATAGTAAAAAGTAACTTTTTGGCTTTTAACCAAGCTTTTGGCCTTTTTTAAACAAGTGATTTGAAAAGTTGATAAAAAGTTACTTTTGACATTTTTTATTAATATTTGTTTATGTTGTCAAATCACAATAAAATGATCAAACTATCCCATTCAATTTAAAATGTTTACAACTTTATCCATGTAACACATTTTGACCGATGAGGGATAGAATTATAATTTTACCAGTGATTGAAAACCAACTTCCAAAATGTCTTTAAATACAAAAAAGTCAACTTTTAATTTTTGTTACAAATACACAAATTTAGCTAAAAGTCGAGTACCAAAAGAGGCCTTACAACACCATGCGACGAGGTTGCTCAAAGACCCAAAAAAATAAAAAATAATAATTTCTCCTCTGTGTGTCTCAAGAATTTGGGTTTATAGCAGAGAAATTAGGCTCTATTTGGAAGAGTTTTGAAAATATATTTTTACCTCTTAATTTGCGTGTGATGTTTAGTTATCATTTTTAAAAATTAATTTCACATCCACTTTTGAAAACTCTATTGAAGGCGGGAAAATTTGGACTAACCGGTTGTTCTCCCGGATGTCCGACTGGTTGACCGGTACAGTGCATTTTTTTTTTTTACAATTGACACTTGTTATTTTTTAGTATTTTAAATAAAAAAAATCGAAATTTTTAATTTTTTTATAAGTTTTTAATAGAATTTTGAGTTTTGTGTTTGATTATGAGTTGAACATTTTTGTATCAAATATCATATGTCACATCAAAAATTTATCACTCAATCCAAAATTCTTTTCAAAACTCATTCACCAAACAAATTTTCCACCCTCAAATCATAATTCAAAAACTCACAAGCTCAAAATATAACTCCTATTCTCAAATCATATTTAAAAAAACTCTACCAAACACTACCTTAAATTGGTAATTATGGTGGACTTGTTGGTTTTGACACATACAAGGACCCAACCTCACCAATTTTTCTTTTTCTTTTTTATCAAACCTTATCGATGTTTTTTTTTTTTTTGAACTGGAACCTTATCAATGTTGGGTAGTTGAATTTTGCAGTTTTGCTAAAATATTTCACTATAGTATACGGGTTTTAGGAATTATTTTTATTTTTAAAAATAAAACTTTTGTTATAAAAAATAAGGGAATCACAGTACAATAGAGAAGAAAAAATCACAAAAACATGCAAGGTGTAACTCATTCTATGGAAGGGTGCAAGTCAAAAGCTGTTTGCACCCCATTATATTTGTGAAATTTTTTTCTCCAACTTTTATCGAACAATGATTTTCCCTAAAAATATTTGATTACTAATTTTTGTCATCTTTAAAAAGTCGTTCTAAAAATTTTTTAAAAAAAATTAACAAGAAAATTTTTAAAATATCGATAATAAATACACTTTTAGAGGTAAAATAATTTGATGCCAAAAAGATTTATGTGAAAATTTTGATCCCAAAAGGATAATTTTTCATTACTAAATATCTAATTTCGTCACTAAAAATATAAAAATTATATTTTTAGCAATTAACATATTTTCTTCTTAAATTTTTATTTTTAAAACTTTAATTTGTTGAGTGCTTTAAATAGTATTTTGTTAATTGTTCAGAATATGTTTTGAAGAAAAATATATAAAAAATTCATTATTTTCATATAATTTTATTTTTTTAAGATAAAAAATAATTTTTTGATATTTATTTTTATCAAATAATTTGCATAAATTTTAAAAGAAAAATACTTGAGAATTGAGCACATGTGAATGGACCATCTGAAAGGACAAAATAAAAATGAGAGTAATATAACTTTTAAAAAAATAATAAATAAATAATATATTAAGAATATAAGGAGCAGCTGGCCTTCGGTCTTTAATCAGGTTAGACAATGTTGTTTAGTTTGTAGGAGTTTATCACGAGTCCCGTTTTGATAATCCAAATCGTTAATGTGTAGAATTTGTCAATTACTATATATTTATAAAAAATTACATTGATCGGATATCAATAACTATGTGATCAAATCAGTTTTGTATTAAAAAAATGACGGTGAACAAATTAATGGTTAACAAAAAACTGATAAGATGAGATAGCTATTGATATCCGATCAACGTAATTTTTTACAAATATATAATACTCAACGAATTTTATACATTAAACGGTGTGAATTATCAAAATGAGACTCATGAAAACATGTCACAAGTCCCATTTTGATAATTCATTTGTTGAACACTCAGTTTAGAAACTTTAAATTGATGGAGCAAAATTCCGGTCTAATTAACCCAATAACAGGCCTACCTGTCGTTCATTTTCAGTGGGATGATGACGTTAATTATTTGGACCACACACAATCTGAGGATATCTACGTCTGGATGGATGAGACAAAATTGGGATTAGATTTGGACATTGAAATTTGCGGCAAAAATCAAAGTTTAGTTATGTATTGAATGAGTCCTTGATGAATGATTTAACAAGTTGGGTTGGATTTTCTGAAGAGTTCTGATCCAAATTTGAAAGAATTTAAAATAGGGGAAATAATTATTCAGTGGAACAAAAATTTAAAAAATATATATATAAAATCATTAAAAAGTATAATATTTTAATTATTAAAATGTATAGATTGTTTCATTGATTTGTAATTTCTTTTTTGCTATTTCACTGGACAGTTATTTTCTCGTTAAAATATTTGTGTGATTTATGAGTCTCATTTGAATAAATTGAATTATTTATTTTGTAATATTTTTTTATATATTTCATTAATAAAAGAAAAATCAAGTTAATCTAATAATCGTAATATTTTTATTTTATATGTTTATTTTTTAAAAATAAATAATTTATTTTTAAAAACATACTTATCTTCAATTTTTGTAAAGATAAATGTGATAAAATAAAAAGGAATTATTTATCTAATTTTTTAATGATGTGGCAAAGGAGTAGAGTAATATAAAAATATTACATTTGTTATTTATTATTTTTTTTTCATCTTACAAATATATTGCTCTTAGAGCATCTGCATCAGTCTCTGTAAATTTTGAGCTAAATTATAACCCAAAATCCACTTTTGTATTTTAACTAGCCTTTTTTTTATGTACACACTCCATCAAACTCTTCATTCTAAAATTATATTTTATTAAAATATTATTTTTTTATTCTTTTATCTTTTTCAATTTAAATAAAGTTGAGTCAATTAAAGTAGTTATGAAGGGTTGTATAATATTGCACAATGTAATCATTGAGGATGAGCCAGATGACAATAAAGCACAAGACATTGATTTTGAACAAATCAACAAAATCAATGTCTTGTGCTTCAACCGAGCTTATGGAATTCGTTCAACAAAATTACCGTATCAAAAACAGATCAATTCATTCTCAACTCTAATCAAATCTTGTTGAGTACTTGTGGCAAATCATTATAATCCTTAAATTCTCCTTGTGTTTAACCATATTTTTGAAGTGCAAAATGATATTAAAACAGGTATAAAATAAGGCCCAAGATAGCAACAGATTAATACTAGAACAACAACAAAGCAGCAGTAACACATGAGGGTTGAACCCACTGAGGGGCGGTCGATCGATCATGCCAAATTTGAGCATTTTCCTTCTTTTGTTACAGGGCACTCACAGGACATTTGGATGGATGACCGGCCATGGCTTTTTGGCCCAGTTTTGCTCCAAAAAATGTTTTAAAAAAAAAAACCCTATGAACAGTGTCTCGCTTAACCAGGTGAGGCACTATAACAAAGTCAAAATGAATGGTTGTCATAAAGAGTCTGATAGAACACATATTTATAATTTTTGCTCTCTACAATAGTTTCAATGCCATTGTAAAAAACCTGATGTGAACGCTTTTACTTCTTATTAATCAACCTACTCTTGCTTCCACTACAAACTTGTTCGTGTTGCCTTCTCTATTTAAAACGTTACTTTTTGTCTTTTAACCAAGATTACTTTTGGCTTATAATTAACCATATCTCTATCAAAATGAAATCTGATATTACGTTAAGGTCAAGTTTGGCATGTGCCTAAAAAGTTAAAAAGTTATCACTATTCACCAAAAGTCAAAAAGTACGGCTGCACAACTCCTAATCCTAATTTTCCTCTACACACTAATTTATACAATTTTTTAATACACATTTTTTTATAAAAAGTCAAAAAGTTAACCCAAACAATCATATTTTTTTCTTCAACTTTTTAGTCGAAAAAAGTCAAAAAGTACACTTATTTAGGACATTCCAAACAACCCTTAAGTTATTCATTATTTTAAAAGTTTAAACAGTTAAAAAGTAGATTTAAACAATGTTTTTTTATTTTTTTATTTTTTTTTTAACACTCAATATTCACCCATGGATTTAAAAATATATAAAAAGTTATCCAACATGATCATCACTGCTCCAACTGTGGAACTGAGCTTTGTGTCATAGTGATATGCTTTATAATTTCCACAGTGGAGGCTATGAATTCAAGTATCATGTGGGGCATATTGTGGGTGAGTGAAAGAGAGGCTCATTATATATCAATATGACCGTTGAGACTGAAACCAGCAATCACGCAACTTCGTCGGAAGAGCAAGACCACCTTGATCGGAGCAAGAAAAAAGTGAAAGCTTGTGATGCAAATGGTGTGGAAGTATCGGAAATTCCAGATTGTGTTTTAGAGAAGCCCGATGAGCAAATGGTAGAGGAAGTGGAGGTCTGCAATGACAGATGTGTTAAGGGCCAGGAAGCTAATCTGGGAGCTCAGAGATCCTTCAAGCAAGCCCTCTTACGATCTCGATTTAATGAGACAGAGAAAGAAAGAAGTTTTGATTGTGAGGCTGCTTATTTCTCCTCCGATGAGGAGATGGATAATGAGGATGAAACAGAGAATGCTTCGGAGACTCTAAGACATTCATCGATCCCGATCATTAAGCTGCCTGCTGGTCTACTTAAAAGGGTCCGAGAACCTTGGAAGAAATGCCTCATTGTTAGACTTTTGGGGAAGAATATTGGTTATCATTTGTTTGTAAACAGGATGCGTAAATTGTGGAACCTTCAAGCAGGGTTTGAAACGTTGGACATCGGACATGGTTTCTTCATTGTGAAATTCGAAGTGATGGAAGACTACTCTAAAGTATTCACTGGAGGACCATGGGTTGTAATGGATCGGTATGTGACAGTTCGGAAATGGCAACCGGATTTTAAAGCCGATGAGGCGGAAGAAGACACCACCGCTATTTGGGTGAGATTCCCGAATTTGCCTATTGAATATTATGATGAAAAAGTTCTTTACCATATTGCGAAGGTACTTGGTAAGCCGTTAAAAGTAGATATCAATACTGCCATAGCAGCACGGGGCAAATATGCTAGGGTGTGTATCGAGATGGATCTTCGCAAACCACTTGTCTCACACATTACCATTGGTCGGTACAACTACGTGGTGGAGTACGAACACCTACATCTTCTATGTTTTTCATGTGGTCGTGTTGGCCATCGGAAAGAGAAATGCCCAGAATTTCCGATGATCCAGTCGGAGAAGATGACTCAAAATATGACCGTTACTCAAATGGACATAACAACTGGGCTGAAGGAAATGCAGGAAAATGGGCCAACAGTTAATGAGTTAGCACAAGATACAGATACACATAGGTATGGACCGTGGACCTTAGCAACCACAAGGAGAAAATACAACCAGGGAAAGCTTAAACAGAAGACCCATGTTCCCAAGAGCAATCGGTTTGAAAGTTTGCAGGTGGACCATAAGAATGGAGAGACGAGTGCAGCCCAGGATAAGAAAGAAGCTAAAGGCAAATATGTCGATCTTGACATGGGCCCTCAGATTTTGCAAGGAGCTATTTCTTACGTGCAAAAACAAGGACTTGTAGGCCCAAGTAAGCACATAAATGAGGGCGGGGTAGAATTGGTTCTGGATGGTGTAGCTGGGCCCAAAGAAATAGAACGGACCAGCTGTGCTAGCCCAGATTCCTTTAAGCTTATAAGCCCACAACCCAGTTCTGTTGCTCTAAACACGCCAGGAAAACCTAAACATCTTCCAGATAGCACAGCGCCCTCCTTAGATCACAGGACTAATGCCTTGAATACGGCCACCGCTCCAGCTAGCCGAGTGAAAACCAGTCAAGCTACACCACCAGACTTGCCGACTAGAAGGGAGGGACGGCCTAATGGAGGAAATGGCAGAGAATCTTCCCATGGAAGAACACAGAGTGGATCAATGCAGGACACTAATGTTCTTAGAACTAGAGAGAGAAGTGTATCACCACGTCGCCATCGATTGGTGGTTAGAAGAGGTGAAGCTCCTGATTCAACCATGGTGGGAGATCGATTCACACAATGTGAGGCACATGGTGCTTGTGAAACCAGCGAAGACAATGGAGGAAGACCAGAAATCTGTGCGCAGAATTTTGGGGATGTCTGAAACCGAGGTATGGCCAACCCATAAATTATCATCTATGGATATGTTGATATGGAATTGTAGGGGTGCTGGAAATGTTCGGTTCAGGAGGAATCTGAGGGAGTTAGTGAGGCTTCATAACCCAGATATGATTATTCTCATGGAAACTAAAGTGGAGCTTAACACAATGGGGATGTTTTTTAACAATTTGGGGTTTACAGCCTCAACCCATGTTGACCCTATTGGAAGAAGTGGAGGTATCTGGGTACTTTGGAACCCTAGCCAAGCTAATGTGAGAGTTCTTGATGCTTCTTCCCAGATTATCACAGCAACTATTTCAAAACAAGACTACCCGGACTGGGTTTTCTCCGCAGTGTATGCTAGTCCGAATATACGAATGAGAGATGAACTCTGGAATGGTTTGGAAAATTTGGCCCAACACACCCAAGACCCATGGCTGGTAGCAGGAGACTTTAATGACTATTCAAGCTCTGAGAAAAAACGGAGCTTCTCAAGTTCTCCGTCTCAAAGCCTAAGTCAGAGTCACAGAAGGAGTCAAAAATTTTCTGATAGAATCAGTAGCTGCAATCTCATGGATTTAGGATGTGTTGGCCCTAGACTCACTTGGACTAATAATAGGAAAGGATGGGCGAATACTATGGTGCGCTTGGATCGGGCTCTTTGTAACACTGAATGGCGAACCTTATCATACTTTCTGGAAGATTGTGGGCCCATCTGTGATCAATTTTGTCCAAAATTGCTTCTCTTCTTGTAGCATTCCCCCTGAAATTAACAGAACTATTGTTGCACTTATCCCGAAAGTTGCTAATCCTGAGAATGTGAAGCAATTCAGGCCTATTAGCTTGTGTAATGTCACTTATAAAATTATTTCGAAAATTCTTGTGAATCGAATTCGGCCTATCTTGAATGATATCATTAGTCCTAATCAGAGTAGTTTCATTCCGGGTCGTTCCACACATGATAATATCCTAATTACCCAAGAAGCCATTCATACTTTAAATAAAAAGAAAGGAAAGGTGGGTTTCATGGTTTTCAAAATTGATCTTGAAAAGGCTTATGATAACATTTCTTGGAATTTCCTCCACCAAACTCTGCAAGAATTTCACTTTGATAAAAATTTGGTGAATCTGATTATGAGTTGTGTCACAAGCGTGAACACAGCTATTTTGTGGAATGGCGAACCCCTTGAAGAGTTCAAACCCGCTAAGGGTTTAAGACAAGGGGATCCTCTATCCCCCTATCTTTTTGTGTTATGTATGGAACGTCTCTCAGCCATGATTAGCCAACAAGTGCAAGATAAGAAATGGAGAGGGCTTAGTTTGGCTAAGAATGGGCCTCACATTTCCCATTTATTTTTTGCGGATGATTTGATTTTGTTTGCCAAAGCTAATGAACATAATTGCAACATTATTTTGCAAGTTTTGAATGAGTTTAGTGAAATTTCGGGTTTGAAGGTGAACCTCCATAAATCTCATATGTTTGTGTCTCCTAACATTGCTAGAAGGAGTGCAACTCAGTTTAGTAATATGTGTGGTATTCCTCTAACCCGTAATTTGGGAAAATATCTGGGGACCCCTTTGATGCATGATAGAGTGTCCAAAAATCAGTTCATGTTTATTTTGGAAAAAATGAAGACTAAGCTTGCAGGGTGGAAATCTGGAATGTTGTCCTTGGCAGGGAGAGCAACCCTGATACAATCTGTCACTAGTGCTATCCCTAGCTATACTATGCAAACTATGGAACTTCCGAGGAAAGTGTGTGATGAGATTGATAAAATTAATAGAAACTTTCTTTGGGGTGAAAGTCTTGACAAAAAGAAAGTTCATCTTGTTAATTGGGATCAGGTGTGTAAGATGAAAAGACATGGGGGTCTTGGGATCCGTAAGGCTAGAGATCAGAATCTAGCTCTTCTCTCCAAATTGGGATGGAAAATGTTAATTGGAGAAAATACTTTATGGGTTGAGGTGTTTAAAAATAAGTACTTGGGCCAACAGCCTTTCTTAATAAAAAAGAAAGGCAAGAGTATCTCGCACACTTGGAAAGGTATCCTTAATACCAGGGAGCTCCTGGTTCAGGGAGTTCGTTGGAAACTTGGTAATGGTAGCAAAGTGAGAGTGTGGAAAGATTGGTGGTGTGGTGATGGGGCCTTTGATTTGATTTTGGAACCAACCACCAATCAATCTACACATTGCGAACATGCTACTGTGGAGTCTCTTCTTGATACCCATGGTGATTGGGATTTACATAAGTTGCAAAACTCCTTTCCATTATCTTTGGTTGGAGCTATTTTAAAGCTACAACCGCCTCGCGTTACTGCTGGGGAAGACACTCCC
Organism: Camellia granthamiana; assembly: GCA_036172215.1. Lineage (NCBI taxonomy): Eukaryota > Viridiplantae > Streptophyta > Magnoliopsida > Ericales > Theaceae > Camellia > Camellia granthamiana. The sequence goes on along the minus strand of CM069913.1, from coordinate 9,740,656 downwards.
AGATGGATCAAATCCTCTGATGGAGAATTCTCCACATCCAGTGCATATGAATTAATTGTCGATCATCATAATCCAGAAAGGGATTGGGGATGGATCTGGAAGCTTAAACTCCCTCAGAAACTCAAAAGTTTCTTGTGGCTTGTCTTGCATGGAAAAATCCTCACTAATAATATGAGATATTTGAGGGGTATTACTTCTGATACCAAATGTCCTTATTGTGCTAATGTGGAAGATCTTGAACACCTGCTTTGGTTTTGTCCCCGAGCTATCCAGATATGGTGCCATGTTTTTAGCAGGGAGTGGTACTGCAGTAGGTTTGCGTTACCTTGGAAAGATTGGATCATCCACAATATGAAAGGGAAGTACCATAATTCTTACTTATTCATCCTCTCTCTTTGGACTATTTGGAAAAATAGAAATAAAATGGTTTTTGAATCTAAAAATCCTAATATTCATGAAAGTGTTAAATCCATAATAGATTATGCCAAAGTTATCTTACATGCCTTTAGTTCGGATGTTACTCACCCACTTCAAACTAAAAGTGTCTCTGTGTGGTCTTGTCCAATTGCAGGAAAAATCAAACTTAACACGGATGGCAGCACTCGTAGACATGGAGGAGGAGGAGGATTTGGTGGAGTATTCCGGGATGAAGTCGGGGCATGGATTAGTGGATATTATGGAAGACTTGAAATATGTACTTGTCTAGAAGCGGAACTTTGGGCCGTCTACAAGGGGCTGACTATAATACTCCAACGAGGCTTCAATCAAGTGATTATAGAAACTGATGCGGAGCAAGTGGTGAAACTTTTGAGTGAAGACCTGGGAGAAAAGTGCCCTTTCCGGGGCATTGTGGAAGATGCACGTATTATCATGCGAGGATGTGATTGCTCCATCCAGCACATTCGTAGGGAAGCAAATATTTGTGCAGATGCAATGGCCAAGCTAGGTGAGTACCAACCGACAGATTTGCTTATTGTAAATGAACCACCTGCAGAACTCCGCCCCTTACTTGTTGCGGACGTTGTTCATCTCTCTCAGGAGAGTGGTAGGATGTAGTCCTTGTTTTTATCTTTAATTTCCGATGTACCCAAAAAAAAAAAAAAAAAAAAAAGAGAGGCTCATTTATAATAAAATTCTTCAGTGACACAACCTTAGACTTATAGCTGAATTACATATAAATTATAGCAAGAAATGTGACAAATGTAAGATCTTATGCAACCTCGAATAAGAAGTGTAAAATTTTGAATCTAAAAGAAAGTGAAAAGAAATTGAAGAATTCATAACTCAACACAATGAAACATTTCATATATATGAATACAAATTTCAACTACATGGTTCAAAAATAAATGAAATTGGTGACCCTTTCAAAAAAAAAAAAAAAAAACCAAAGAATACATATTTAAAAGTAACAAACTAACAAAGAATTTCAGCAAATACATCAAAGAAAGAATCAAAGAATAGACAAACAAATGAGACTCCAAAAACTACCCACTGAAAACCTAGAAATCTTTTATCTGCAACAAAAGAATGAAAGAATGATCAAAGATTTCTCTACCTACAAAGAATTTCCTACCCTTTTTAGTGTATACGATAGAACGAAAATGAAAACGACGAAAATCAAATGTATGATCAAGAAGAAGAAAATCCACAGCAAATCAACTCGGCGGCTGAGAGTACGATGAAGAACTTCCTGCAACAACAGCAGCATCAATCGGAGCCCATGCTGACACGGTGAAAAGAGGCTGATCTAACCAATTAAGTGTAATGGCATCCGCGTCTTGTCCTTTCCTCTCCACACTCCAATTCTCACAATTGTACATCTTCAACAACATTTGGCTTTGAATCAATTCTCTCTCAGTAATCCCCGCGCTTCTGAACCCTCCTTGCTCGATCAATCTCTTCCACTTTGCAAAGCATTCGTGCCTTTCAACCCTATCGATTCCTTCACAAGCGATAATATTCCTAATTTCGCGCGCAAATGTCTCTTCTATCTTGATCCTGACCGGGCTATCCAATGGAAGAAAACTAGAATCAACCGAATCAAAAATAGCAGAATAGTATTTGAGTGAATTGGAAAGTCTAGCTTCCAAGCTGATCTCATTGTGCTGTGCTTCTTGCTCTGCCACAACCACAATAGTTGGATTCGTGCTTCGAATTAGCCCCAAAAAGTCCTTAAAAGCTCCTCCAGAAGCGTCATAAAGCATCTTGTGAAGTTGGAAAATGCAATTCACAGCCACTGTTTCCCTCTCCTTGACATGAAGCATCCAAAGCCTGACATCTTCCAATCTATCGACAGCAGCGTGGAATTCGAAAGGCAAATTCAACGCCCCAGCGAATCCAGATAGTCTCTCTCCTGTTTCGATTAGGTCTTGTTTGGATTCGCCAACACCGGTGATTCTAACATGGCTTGGAGGATTAGTTCTGGAGGCCAGACTTTGAAACAAGCTAGGCCATTGAAGGCCTTCCTTTACGTCAAAATCTATGATGTGAACCCTGTCCTTCCCTTCAAAAGCTCTCAAAAGAATTTCATTTGAAGTGAAATGAATGAATTTGGGAATTGGGCTCACCTGATTCAAAAGCCTCAATGCATTGCCACCATCATCGTCTGCACGATCAAGCTCCCGAGGTGTTGTGATGTGAAAAATATTTGGCCAAAGTCTTGTGACTCGCAAACCTAAAGCTTCGATGAAGTAAGCGATGAGACGACTAATTGGGGACCCTCTTGGAGAAGCAAGATCACCCAATTTAGCTATGAAATGGTTGATTCCTGCAATGTTTTTCGATCCAATCTCTTCTACACAGGCCATTAATAAGCTTATGAGCTCAAACCCATCATCTTCTCTGTGGTTGTTGTTGTCCCCTGCAGCAGCCACCTCTGTTCCTCCACCAGTTGGGGGATTAGGTAGTCCTGACCCGTTACCAATTTCATGCCCAGAAGGGTTGTCACTGAGCTTCAAGGCCAAGCTATGGCTCTCAGATGAAGTACTCGATCCTGACGCCGCCTGCACGGGCTGCCTGTGGCTCGATTCAATATTCTTGTCATCTCCTAAGTCTGCAATCTCAGTCACAAATGGAGTGTTTGATAGAGGCAGAGGCAGTGAGATCACATCACTTGGCACAAAACAGACTCTCTCAAAACTTGGCTGAAACCAAAAATTCCCACTACCCAGATGGCCTAAACTCCTCAATTCTTCGTCTGCACCGCCTTTTGGAGAATGAGAATCATCTGATGATCTTCCACAACCCCTTTTCCTCTTAGCCCTCTTCATACAGGGCTCATCATCGTCGTCGTTGTCGTCGAAAAAGCTCTGTTCTGCAAATCTCTTCAAGCTTTTAGTACCTTTTTCCCACAATTCATCTTTGATGTCTCTACCACCACCGCCTTCAATGAATGCGGTGGTGGTCTGAGCGGTCGTTGCAGATGGCGGGAGGCGAATGCTCTGCTTCAGATTACAAGTATTGGTCTTCGATTCAAGCGGTTTTTCGACAGAAAGGCCAACTGGCCTAATGGGTTGTGATCTTGAGGTGTCTTTTCTGGGAAAACTACATGGCAAATCCAATCTTTGTGTGCTCATTGAAGTGAAATTACAAGGTTGGAACTGTGTTGATGCTTCACTCCTAAATCTATGCCTTGGTGACAACAATGTCGAAGAACACCCGGCCAACATATTCTCTGTACCCTTCCAATTTTCTCAATTTCTTTTGTTTGGACACACCCACCCTTTCTTTTCTTTTCTTTTGCTCTCTCTCCCTCTCTCTGTGTATATGTATAGATACAAATTATGCAATGTATGACTATTCTGTGTGTAATTATGTCAAGGGAAATCCAGAGAAACAACAAACTATGTGTGAGTGTGAAGTTAAACAAATCAAAGACTAACAAAACCAACAGGAATCCGATGAGATTTACACAGAAAGTGGAGGAAGAAAATTAGTGAAAAGGTTTTGTATACGTGTGTGTGTCCCTATATGAATGAATGCAATGAAGAACAGAGTGAACAAAACAAAACCCACCCGAGAAAGAATCAAAGAATTGAAACAACAAAATTAGAAACCTACCAGAAAATGATCATCGGATTCCGAAATTTTCAAAGAGAACTCATTGGGAAAGACTGAAAAGTTTGAAAATCACACCATGATTTGAGCTCCAAACACTCGATCGCTCAAATTGGCAGCTCAAATTGTGAGAAATTGAGTGACCCAGATCAGCATTTGGAGCATTCATACCTGACAATGAATCAAAACCCAAAAAACCCAGAATCCCCAACCTTTGAAACATTCATGAAATTGATTAGAAGACTCACTCACTACCCAAAAAGCCTTTACACCAAATAAGACTCTGTTTTTATATAAATCAAACTCTGTTGTTACTGTCTCTCTCCTTCACTATGCTACTTCTTCCATGGTTGATTTCATTTACCTAGCTTTGGGGGAATAGGGGTGGTTCGAGAAGGGTCTGGGAATTTCGATTTGGGGCCGTGGGATGGAGATCAGACGGTTGAGATTGATGGGTCAAGTGACCGTTGGAGGGTTGTCGGTGAAATATGACCGTTGGTGGGAAGAGGGGGTTGGGTGTACGGAAGAGAGTGATTATTTTAATGGCACGTGTGAAGTGGCACGTGCTTGTCTCCTCATCTGAGACCCGTTTACTTGACCGTTGGGTGACATCATCATTTGGGTTTTGTGAAATTTTACCATTGATTATGATTCAAGTTGTCAGTATTTGTAAACTTTTGTCTGGATAATTTGATGACTAAGCTAATTCATTACACGTGGCACACAATGTGAAGCCCTTGTTCCAATGAAGTATTTGCATTGTGCCACGTGGTTATTAAAATACGTATTGTTTAATATTGGGATGAAGATAAAATGTATTTTTGAAAGTAATGAAAATATTAAAAAATGTATAGAATTTAGTGAAAAAAATTTCATATTCCAACATTTTATTTTATTTTTGTTGTTTGTGTGTGTGTGTGTGTGTGTGTGTGTGTGGGGAGAGCATTTATTGACAAGATCCAAAATAGTTTTAGAAAAATGTTTGGGGCCTTAATTTTTGTGGCTCAAAATTGCCAAAACGATGTCGTTTTGGCAATTTTGATGTTGTTTTGTACTCAAAACGACGTCGTTTTGACAAATTCGAGTCATTTGAGCCACAGAAATTAGGGTCCTCTACCATTGTTGATAATTTTATATGCCTCTCTAGGATTGTTGTAATGAATAACATTAGGGATTTTTTAATATATCTTATAAGTGGTCATATATATTTTTTTAATTTATTTTTAAATTATTAAGATAAAATAAGAACTAAAATTAATAGAGACAAACCTAAGCTAGCTTATAAGATGTGTTAAAAAAATAAAAACAAAAATAAAAATTATATGATATTCGTTGAATATCACTTGATCAATTCAGTATGAAATAAAGTAAGTTTCACCAACTCATTTGGTCAATCTTATTAATTAACAAACATTTCACAAAATGACTCACAATAACTGTAAACTTTGACGGGCAATTAGGCCACTCACGTTCATTTCGAGTGCTTGATAATTTAGAGTGTAGATCATTCAGTTAACTAACATTTTTTATCCTGAAAAACTTGAAATGTCTAACAAAGTTGTCATAGATTTTGGATCAATAAGGAGAAGTAGTGTTATAAGGCTCCATTCTAAGTAAATCTTCAACATTAATATGAAATTGTATAATTTTTGTGAACTTTTTTGTTCGAAGATGATAGCATTGCTGTTTGTGAATAGTAACATTGCAAAAGATGGTATCATCACCTTTAAGTTGTGTTACTTCCTTGACGTGGCGAAGTACAATTTGTCGTTGTCGCAGGGGTATATAAACATACGGTTAAGTGAGGTACTGATCAGATGGAGTCAGGCCCACAGAGCCATATATATTTTTGTTTGGTGTTAATGGGGCCGAAGCCAGAGCTACAGAGCCATATATATATTAATACTTGAAGAAGTTGCTCAAAAAGAGTACTACATATATTTGTCTGTTGATTATTAATATTTGACAAAAGATATGAACTTTCCTATGATTACGACTTTTTTTCCTTTATTTCGGCCAATCGCTTTCAACACCTAGAAAGAGGCCCATTTTGGAGAAGTTATTGGTTGGTACACAATTACGTCAGGTGATATTTAAAAGTGTTGTGATTAATAGAAAATATAAAATTTCTAATTTTATATTAAATAATTAAAGAATAATAAGAGATCCGATCCATTATAATTGATGAAGAATATCATCACGTAACGCCTAAGAACACCAAATAATTTTTCTGTGTCATCATCAACGTTCATTAACCCCAACCTCTATATACTCTTATCAAAATCACTCACTTTCTATCAACTTCTTTTTCTTCCATTTTTTTTTTTTTTTTTTGGGACCCATCTAAAAATAATTATTCAATAATCTCCCACCAACACAAATTCACCTATTTTACATCTAGTATGATCTAGAGGCAAAATGAAATAAATAAAGGGAAATTTAGTTATAAATTCCTCTTACCTTTTGTTTTATTGTTAAAAGAACCAAGAAAAAAATTATAATTTCAAAACCCTCTCATAATTATAAAGTATTGTATAAAGGATAAAATTTATTATTTAAATATTTTATCTGACTATTATACTTTCAACTAAATCTTCCCACCTTCTCTACCCACTCTCCCCCTACATTCTTCGTCTCTCTCCTCATAATCAACCTCAGTACAAAACGAAATTCGAAGCAAAATCATCAACTAAAATGCAAGCTAGGGCAAAGTAAAAAAGAGAGAGACGATCAAATGAGCACGCAATTGAGGTTTAGCTAGTGATGTGTGTGTATATATATATGGATATATAATGTATATAAATTGATCAAATTGAAATTGTAACACTGAAAATTGGAGAGGAGATCTGAAGGAAGCAATCTTTTTTTAATCTGATGATAAGTATACACATGTCCTCAGATCCTTCAGCAGAGTAACTTTGGTCGGCGGAGCAAATCTAGTTAGCGGAGATTGAGATCGAAGACGACGGAGCAAATCTGGTATGCGGAGCAGATTTATAGTCTGTGATCGAACCAAAGGTATCGGAGCGACGACGGCAGAAGAGGAGATCGAAGACGGCGGTGACTAAGGGTGTGTGCAGTTTAGATTTGGACCATTTATGGATCGGTTTGGACCCACCCACATCTATACGGTTTGGGGAAAAAACAACCCACAACGGCCCGCAGTGCGGTTTGCAATTTGTGCAGATAAGGTTCGCGAATGTGTGGGCGGTTTTGCAGATTGGACTTTTTTTTTCAAAAACTTATTTTTGAGCCTTATTTTTTTCCCATTTTATAAATATTTATTTTGGGTCATTTTCTCCCCATTTTCTAAAATGCTCCAACATTAATAATTAATAAATTAAAATTTATAAAATTAAAAACACAACAAAATCAATTCGTAACATAAACAAATCATTCAAAATCTTAAATCAAATCATAAATTAACACAAGTATATATTTCAAAATCTTAAACTAGAACTTCATGTTCATTAAGGAATTTAAAATTCTAAATCATAATTCATCCGAGACAAGTTCAGTTATGTAACAATAATAATATGAAAAGTATTTATTCAGTTTCAGTTGATATAATACTATTAGCAAATGTAATGTTAGAGTAAGTTCAAAGAATAGAAAGTGTTTTATTTTTAGCAAAAATATCTAGGTGGGATATAAGAATGAAATCAATGGTTAAGATAAAAAAAAATTTAAAACAAGAAGTGCGGGTGGGTTCTTGCAGGTGCAGGTTAAACCCGCAACCCGCAAACATGTCATATTTCAAACCGCATCTACCCGCATTGTGTTTGCGAAACCGCCCATTTATATACAAATTGAGCAGTTTTTGCGGATCGGATAAACCGTTGCCCATCCCTAGCGGTGACGGATGGTCTTCCAGATCTCCACTGCAACAGCGGATCCATGCTGGCGACGGGCGACAGTGAGGACCGATTCGAGTTCATGACTAGTGTCGAAAGAGAGAGATCGGGAGAAAGAGATTGAGTGAAGAAATTAGTGGTAGTGGTAGTGGTGGTGGTGGTGGCGGCGGCGGCTAGCTTGGCGACGGTGAAAGAGGCAACAAAAAGAGAGAGAGAGGAATTGACTGTTGTTTTCAATTGGTTTTTTTTTTTTTTTTAATTTGTTAATAGATTTAAGAGTAAAATTTAACTCTGGTTCGTTTATTTAGTATGTATTTTATTTTTTGTAGCAGTAAAAAATTACTTTGGTTAAAACATGTTGATTTACTTAACAATATAAAATTTTACTTTGAATTATGGTAAACTTTACTCTGATTTAGAGTAAAATTATACTTTCAGAGTAAAATTTTACTATGTCGTTAAATGGTAGTCTATGGCTGTGTTGAAATTGTAGTTTTACAGTAAAATTTTAAATTCAGAGAGTAAAATTTTACTTTTATTCAGAGTAAAATTTTAGTTTGCATCAGAGTAAAGTTAATTATAATTCAAAGTAAAATTTTACTCTGAAATACACTGTAAGAATGGCTTAATAAAAGAGCTGATAGATATGAGGGTAGTATAGTAAAATAAACAAGTTTTAAAATATTAAGGGTTTTGAAGGTACTTACATAATTTTTGTACTTTTAAAAGACAAATTAGATAATGAAAGTCTATCACCAAATCCCCCATAAATAAATAAAAACTTAAGCCTCATTTGACATGCAACACTTTTAGCATAAAAGTCAAAAAAATTACTAAAAAAATAAAAAAGCCTATAACGTATACCAAAAAATCAAAAATTTCTTTCTCTCTATTTTTTGCACATATTTTCATAAAAAACTAAAAAGTCATTCCAAACATCCTAATTTTTTTTATCTCATATTTTAGCCAAAAAATCAAAAACTACTAAAATAGCATGTTCCCAAACGAGGCATTAGAAAACTCTATCCTCACTTTTAAATATCACATTAAAATTTTAGTTTAAAACATTGGATATGAATAAGAGAAAAATCCAAGCATTGATTAATAACGCTAAAACTAGATACAAAAAACATAAGGTTGATTTTATACAAAAACAAAATAATTTTTATAATTTTACTTGCTACTAAAACAGCACATACATACCTTTGACCTGACTGCTTCTATAGATAAGGCGGATCATTCTTGGCTCAGCATTATAGCACATAGGCCTGTGGCACTACTGCAGAGCCTCAGTGCTTATCACATAATGTGACCATCTCTATGACCTGGCAGGGCAATAATATGAATAAGAGTCATTCCCAACGAACTTGCAAAGCATAGACTAGTCTGCCATTTCAGTCATAACAATTCTGTTGAAGCCTCTTCCAACCAAACATCACAAAACAACCTCACAATCCCCACACAATCCATGTATGAATGTATGTATATGTTTAGGTAGTCTATAATATTTCTCAAATGAAATCTATTACAGCTTTACGGGAGAATTCCAGCTAAATCAACTCCAGAAATAGGGCTTCTTGCTTGCTGGTCAAGCCTAGTTCTTTCAAAGTCGCAGCACACTCTCCATCACTAAAAGCACGCCGAGGGTATGGCCTCACCTAAACAATAAGAACAACAATCAGAGAAATTAAAACTTGTTCACAGCTCTTTTACATCTTCCATTCAAATCCCTTCTTTTTCAACTTATCAAAAAAAAAAAAACAAAGAAAAAGAAAAGAGAAGAACATTGTTTCCAAGATTATAGCATAATATACATTTGATACTTTCACTGTAAATGCTCTGGAAAGTACTTCTACCAGGTTTTTAAGTTTAGTTGAAACTAGAAATTAGAATTTAATTTGCTCTGCACAGACATGACAAATAATGACCGAGTCTTATTAAATGGTTAATTTCTAGTCTACCCGTGCAAGAACAACAAAAATTGTTCAGTTTTGCCTATATTCTGTAAATGGTTAATTATGGTGAATTTCTAACCTAGAGAACTCAGAAAGTTCAACCAGAATGCAACCAGGAATTCTGAAAGAATTTGGCCTAGTGGCCCTAGTCACACTAGGTCTACTGAGTTTCAAGTTGACTTGGAGGCTTCTGAAATAGTTTATATTTCTCGAATGCCAACAGAGCACAAAAAATCCATTTCACCATGCAAACCAAACAGATAATGCAACGGTCGGCTATAATCTTAAAAATATTACTAGGAAATCATACACAGAAGATTACTTACCAATCTATAATTCCCGGGCTTGACCCCTCTACCAACATCAATGAAGTCAAAAAGGGACTGCAAAGTAAATCTCCATACATAAGAATGTGACAAGTGACTACTTAATGCAAATCAAGTCCTCCCCACAAACTATACCTGTAGTTTGTCGGACTTCAGAAATCGACGACCACGACGGCTTCCATCTGGCATCCGCACAAGAAGAGTTACAGCATTCTCATCATCTGATGTTGGTTCTTGAGGAAGGGAAACTTCCTTTGCCCCTAGTTGCCTCTCCATCTCCTGCAGTAAAAATACTCCAAGGATGAAGATGAAAACTCTAGACATAAAAAAGGAGTGCGTCCTCCCCATTTAAGGACAACATTAGCAAGCATTAAATAGTGAAACAGAAAATGTGAACAATCTCCAAAACAAAATGATCATTAAATATCATTGTGATACACCAATCCTGCTAGTTTTACAATTACAATACTTGTATTTACTTGGGAAGAGTAATGCTCTAGGCACAGCTGTAGCAAACGATTGTAGACTTTGCTTTGAGGGCTGTCATGTACTTGGTTGTTCTAAAAAGGCCAGTCAAATGTGTTTAGAGTACAATGCATTAGAGTCATATATCAGTAAAGGTATTCCAAAACTGACGTGATTAGAAGTGCCAGGGTAAGAATGCATAGTAAACATTTTTAGACTATAGTTCATTGTTCTTATCAAAAAATTTTATAGTGTTTAAATCTCAGATGGCATCAATTAATTTTTCAGTACTTAGAATTCAGTGATTTGAAGTTTTCAGCAATTAAAAATTCAGTACTTATTTGTTAGTTTTATCAAACAGGCCTAGGTCTATATTCACTTATCAAGTTAGTAATTATTATGCAAGGTGTAACGGGAAAAAAAAAATACTAACAAAAGAAACGACCCATGAGCAGTTCCACATCATCTGGTGCTGCCACTGAGAGGAGAATTTTCTAATTATATTACCTGTTCTTCTTCCAACTTTCTGCGCAATTTTTCCTCCTCCAGCTTTTTTTCTTCAAGAGCAGCTTCTCTAGCTGCTTGCTCTTTCAAACGCCAAGCTTCAGCTTCTTCAATTGCCTTCAGTTCTTTTTCTCTATCAGCTCGCAGCGATGCAAGATATTCATCATCCTACAAAGTAACAAAGTAGAATTAATGACCACTATATGATAATTTAATCATAATTAGAAAACAACACAGTAATGTGTGTTTGGGAGGGGAAAGATTGGTTCAATGGTAAAACCTTGGCCTAAAGTTATGGGTCGCTGGCTTAAAATACAAACCTGTTGTTCCCTAATTGAGCGCTGAGCAGCAAGACCTGGTGAGGGGGGTCGAGGCATTCGCTGGGGGTAATAGCCCAAAGTTCTATCTAAACCATTCTGCATGAACTGATAAGGTGCATATGAGGAAGGATATCCATTTCCTTCAGGGACTCCACCAAAGAGTGCAGCCTCAAGCATAATTGCTTCATCATGTTCCTCAGATGAGATGCCTCCCCACTTGAAAGCAATAAATACAAAAGTTTTTAAAATAATAATAATAATATTTAATTTTTTGCTCAACATTGTCACAGACGTGATTTGGAATTACTGTGCGGAATTCATACTATACAACAAGCTACCTCATCAGAATGCTGTGGATGATTAATATTTTCATGTTGTCTAGGACTTGATGGTGATCTAACCTCAACTTCTCCAATTTCTTTGCCAGAGTCAACAACAGCAGAAGGCACAAGCCTACTCGTGTTCCCAACCAGTGGCTGCCCTTCCACACCATCAGCAACATCTTGAATAGATGAGTTTCCCACCTCCAACCTAGATTGTCTCGAAGTATGCTTGTCAGAAGAACCAAACACTTGCAACCAACATTAAACACACACACATGCCCAAAAAATGTACAAATAGAATTTACCGGCAAGTAAATGGTGTGTGTCATGATAGTAAGTGGCAACAATAGACATATACCTTCCACTTGATGATGGCATTTTCCCCTTATCAACCATCTCAGTTGAATTGTAAGCTTCCAGTTCTGATGCTCCAACTGTCTCCCCCAGTTCACGCAAAGCTTTCTCTTTCTCCGCCGTCTTTAAATTCAATTCATGTAAGACAGTTGCAAAGGGTGACAATATAAGGGTACCACTATATAATAAAACCACAAACCTTCAATGACAATGAAACTGCATGTGCAAGCTCAGCATCCGCTACGTGAGACTGAGTTTGTTGGGTACGAGGATTACTCAAGTCCTACATCAAAATGAAAATGCATCAAATATTAAAACTGATGGAGGATACAAAAGCATGCCTCTTAGGCCATGTTTGATTCACAAAACTAATACTGAAAGTATTAATAATTCCATCAAATTAGTGTGGTATTCACTATCCAATTGGATTAGTAGGATAAATTATTCCCTTATCCATTGTTTGATTTGCATTGGATTAGTAAGTAAAAGAGTCTTTTTATTTTATTTCCCAGCTCAGGATATATAATCCCACCCCTACCCTATTACTAATAATCCTATAAATTTGTTGGATTAATTATCCATTAGATTAATAACCCTGAAACAAAATTTCAAAACAAACACAGGATTATTGGGCCCACAAATTAATAATCTCAATCCCATGTTCTAATCCTGTTAATCAAACATGCCCTTAAGGCATTAAAATTTTACATACATCACGAGCACCAAATTGTTGATCCAGGTAAACTTCTCCAACCTCCCTTTTTGAAGCCTCAATAGCAGCTCGAACCATTTCTTCTTCTATGTCATTGTGGTAGTCAGGCAAATCATCAATTCCATGAAAACCTGATCTAGGATAAGTGCCATGAGAACTATTACCCAACAAATCATCAATTGGTTCATTCTGCCCAACAGTACATCCAGAGGTAGCAGTTGGAATATTGTCATCATCAATTATGACAGGCCCATGGCTTTCACGGCCATGTGCATGTGCAGTTCCAGTGACATCACCTATGGCAGGAGAGAGGACAGAATGACCTGATTGGTCACTCCCATCCTTGACCTCAACAGGAATCTCCCTTACTTCTCTTGGATGCGAAACAACTGGTGCACGGCTTGAAAAATCAGGACCACCATCAAACAAACTTCTACTGAAGTTAGGATCAAGAAGAGAGAACGGATTAAAATTTCTAGTATTAGATAAAAGTGAGAAAGGAGGTCCCCGGGACCCAACTTGGATAGGTTCATCTATGTCCATGGCATCATTGTGAGAAGCAGCAGTAGATGTGCCATGTATGCTGAACATGGAAGAACAAACAGTATTATCAACGTTAGAAAAAGAAGCATGGACACAATCAAAAAGATTTTGTCAATTCATGAGAAAAGTAGAGCAAAAAGAAAATGTTAGCAAAATAGCACAAGCAAACACTGACGTGTTTCTTTCTCCTCCGTTGAAATGTGCATTAACAGCTTCATTGAGATCTCCATTATGCTCCTTACACCATAAAGAAACAACCGTCAGATTTGAGGTTTAAGAAAATAGAGGAAAGAACTTTCAAAAGAAAGTTCGCAAAAGAAACCTACTCAATTGCAGCACTAAATGCATATAAAATTAGAACAACAAACATCCTCGAAATCAGAATCTGCATTCATTACTAACGGTGCAAAAAGAAGATGCACAACAGACAATAGAAATGGATCACTATATAATGAATATATGAATGTTGGAATCTTAAAATATGCAGCTGCAATCCTTTCTTTCTATAGTAAAAACTCATATTCTCCTCTCTTTTTTTCCGGATAAGTTATTGGCTTTGAGAATTATGATGCATTCAGCCTGAAGGAAGCTAAATCAGTTAAACACATTCTCAAATTAAAAAGCACACTTAAGCTCCATGAAGATACTGGGTACACATAAATTAATACTTCAATTCATTGACCTTAGCTGCTTCTCCCAATTGATTCAAAGGATTATTACATTCATACAGAAACACTGTTTATCAGCATTTAATAAAAACACACAAAAAGCATATACCCAAATTTTCAGCTCTAGTTCTGGACACTAGATTATGGACCATCCAAATATTTGCCAAGAATTGATCGCAGTGGTAGAAATACTATGAAGGTACCATTTGCAACAAAAAGAAAATTTATTCTTTATCATAACAAATATGTAAATCTAGTTTATACATAGATCACCTGGGCTGCTTTGTATGCCACAGCTTTTTATATAGAATGAGTAACAGTAATAACTCTACTTTTGTGAAGCACGAGACATTCCATGTGGAATGATGAGTGCCAAGTGAGAAGTTAATGCATGTGAAATCTGCTTCAAAAATATCAGAAACACATTTTTTCATTCACAAGGTTAAGAGAGACACTCTTAGGTGATAGCTGAAGGTATAGATGAAGCCACCCAAATAATCCAGTGACTCTTTGCTCACTTAGCAAGAATGTTTTCAAAATTAAAGTCAATATGCCTTTTTCTTACTCAACACAAATGATATAGAACAAAACCCATGGATATGCTACGGGACATTTCAAGTACGATAATTGTGGCGATAGAGATTTGGGTGGTGTATGACCCATGGATATGCTACGGGACATTTCAAGTATGACCATTGGTTCAATGGTAAAGTCTTGGCCTAATAACCTTCAGGTTATGGATTTAAGTCTCAGGGCAATTACTTTGTGCACTATGCCAAAAGTTAGGTGTGTACCCAATCTTTCCCCTCCCAAATACGCATTAATGTATACTATTTGGGCATTGTATAACTCAGGTGAATCTAATTGAAGAACACTAAATGTCTTGAATTGTTAACAAGTACATGAATTTTTTAGATTGAAAAAATCGATAGGCAACCATTGCACCAATATAGAAAAACAACACTTTTTGCATTGAGGGTCATGCTAAAAATAGAAAAATCAAACTCAATATGGGTTAAGATATCAAAAGAAAACATGGTCACTTAGGGTTTAACTGATGCTTTAGACCTTAATAGAACCAAATGCGAAATAGGATTATAAAGGCACCTCAAACAAGCTGGGACAATGTATCATTGAGTTGACATGTAGTAAAAAAGGAAACTGGCATTTAAAGATAAATGTAAGTTTTTGTCTAGGTGCGCTTTATTATGGGACTATGTGATCGCTTCAAGTCTTTTTTACTACATGTTTTCTAAAATTATATCAAAATCTTACAATTCAATATTTGATTTGATTCATGATTCATAAAAGTAAACTTTGATTCATGATTTGAATCTTGATTTAACAGCTATGGTAATTTCTTTTATTGTACGTCATAAATTCAGGCATGTCCAACCAATATCAAGTTTATTTAGTACCAAAATACCAAGGAAACAGAATGGGACATTTAAAAAATAGTGAAAATTTCATTTTACCACCCATGCAGTACAGGTCCGGAGCACTTATCCTATATTTTAAAAATAACCACAAACCCCCAAGTGATTTTGGACTAAATTACAACACGAACTCCGTTAGTATTAGTGATGAAAAGACAATTATATATACCTTTGTCTTCTTTCTCTAATTTTCATTACCTTTCTGAAAAAAGAAAAATCAGACTTACCTTCATAACCACAACTAGCAAAGCAATAATTTTTAAAAATAAAATCCTAAATTAAATTTCAATTAAGAAACTTGATTTTCTCTAATTTCTAAAATTTCACAACAAAATTTTGTGCGATTTTTTTTTATTTTTATTTTTTTTCCTTCAAAACTTTGATATGATGGATTAACAATATGATAGTTCAACTAGTGCTGATACTTCAAATATATATAATTCAACTAGTGATGACCAATTGACCTGTCAGTCATCTGTCCCTTAATGGTTAAGGCCCGAGCCATATCTAATAATTTTTGTCACAAACAATTATGTGTAGTGAATGTTCTCACTTATTTGTGTGTATTGATTCATTTATCTTAGAATCACCTTTTTGCCAAGGTTTTTCAGTGCAATCTAAGTACCAAGAGCATGCTTCTTTTGAGTATGTTGCTATAGACAAAAAATAATAAATAAATCAATCATATAAGCCCTTGAGTGAACTATACCCCTTACTCTAGTGCTCAACCATTGTTACAACCCCATTCTTTTGTGTCCCTTTGCATAGGTTTCTCCTCCTGTATTCATAAGAGCTAGTACCAAAGCATTGAACTTTAAGGTCCCATAATTTTTCTTCAAGTAAAGGCACTCCATAATGAGGGAAAAAATGACATAAAGACAAACCAGATTATTTGATCAGAAAACTCCAATTAAAGGCCCTGATTTTATAGATTTTGTCAACAGCACTAGTTAATTCTTTATTTTCCTTTCTTTTATTAGAAAACCATTGATGACATACAAGTTTCCAGCTCAGACCTAACAGGCTAACACTACCAAAATCCCACACATATCAAATTCAACTACTGTTTACCTCAACTGAATTTCCGTTTGCCTTTCTTTCTCATCTTCTCTTACCTTGTTATTTGTCCTCATTAAACATAAAACTATTCCTTCTTTTTCAGGAATTATAGTGGTTCCCGGACAAAGTTACTGGCATGTTGACAGAACAGAACAAACTTAAAAATTCCAATCATCAGTTGATAAGCTACGAGCAATCCTAAACTTTTAAGTGAAAACCACAGCCAAAAGCCATCCATAAGCTATCAAGACCATGCTGTTTAGTCCCTCAATTCTCACACAATGTGCCGATCTGTCTGTGTGTTTTTCAGTTTTGTGCACGTCAATCCACGATAATAAACTATGAAAAAAAATGTAATCCTGTTCGAAACACATTCACGATCAACGGCAGTGATTGTGACCCCAAAGCACTCATTTATGAACAGATAAAGCTTATGCTCCAATTTCACATTTGCAATGTTGAATTCACAATAATACTTAACTAAAAAGCTTAAAACCCCACTTGACTATGTTCAAAATAAATAAAATAAAAAAACTCATCAAATGAAAATTGAAAATTACAGTTCTACTGAGCTCCCTCGGCACCAAAACAGATGGTTTTACAGAAGAAAATTCAAAACTCCACAGATTACAATAATGAGGCAATCAATCACAAACCAACTAAATCCACAATCTAATTACAATGTCAGGTAATCCAACACGCAACGCAACAGAAAAACAACAAAAAAAACAAAAATTGAAACTCGAATGCGAAACCCTTGGGCTAACAATCGCATCAATCTAGAGTTTTTCGATCGGAAAAATATAGAAAAATTCACCTCGAGTATCTGAAGGGCGAGGGATTCGGATACGCCGGTGATGCTCATGAGGGTGTCGATTGCTTCTTGATTAGGTCTCGCCATTTTCACAAGACCACGAATTTGGAGAGAGAGAGAGAGAGACGTGAAATGTAAAGGTGTTGTCGAACTGTATATATATGTGTGTGTGTGTTTTTTCTGAGCTGGAAATTTATATGGAAGAGATATTTGTAGCTGGTGATGAAGTGTGCGTGTGATTTGGTCAGGGTTGTCTTGTGGCCTAAGCAGCTTAAAGATATCAAGGTGCTCTCACCCTTTTATATTTTTGTGGTTAGATAGTTTCCCCCTTACGTGATGAGGTTGCTTCTTCGAGGTCCCTTTTTTTTTTTTTTTTTTTTTTTTTTAAAAGTAAAAAATAGAAACAAAAAATTGATTAGTTTATACTAGTATTAATAAATAAATATATCCAGTGGGTTGCGGTGATTGTGGTGGTTGATGGATGAATGTAGTGACTAATGTCTGATAGTAAAAGTGATTGAACGGATGTAGTAACTGATGCTCAAAGTAAAAGTGGTTGAACGGATGTAGGAGCCGATACCCGACAGTGAAAGTAGTTGAACGGACGTAGTGGCTAACATCTGATAGTGGGATTGGTCGCAGGTGGTCATCATAATTGGTAGTCGGAGTTATGGAAGGAGTGGAGGCCACGAATGGTGACCAACCAGTTGCCAAAAGTGATCTATGTTTGTCGACATGTTGGTTAAAACAATACTTAAAACAAAGGGTAAATTACACTAACAGTCTCTATAGTTTGGGACCCGTATCACTTTGGTCCTTGACTTTTTAATTGTGACACATTTAACCCTGAATTTTGAATCTTGTTCCAAATAAAGACAA
This sequence comes from Camellia granthamiana, assembly GCA_036172215.1. Lineage (NCBI taxonomy): Eukaryota > Viridiplantae > Streptophyta > Magnoliopsida > Ericales > Theaceae > Camellia > Camellia granthamiana. The sequence goes on along the minus strand of CM069913.1, from coordinate 9,722,388 downwards.
TTGAAGATATCATTGTTTAATTTCAAGGGCAAAATCGTCAATTTAATAAAATATAAACTAATTTGACAAAAATAAATGTCAAAAAAATATTTTTAATTTTTTAAAAAATATTTTTATCCACCAATGATAAAATTATGCAAAATTGATAAAAATTAATTTTACATGATCATTATCCAAACACATAATAAAACTTAATTTGGTAAAAAAATAATAAATGTCTAAAAAATTTATCAATTTTACATAATTTTATTTTTAGTGGATAGAAATAATTTTTAAAAATTCAAAAATATATGTTTGACATTTTTTTTTGTCAAATTAGTTTATATTTTATCAAATTGACGATTTTACCCTTGAAAAATCTAATGATATTTTCAATTGTTCTTATTTGAAACAAGATTCAAAATTCAAGGTCAAATGTGTTACAATTGAAAAGTCAGGGACTAAAGTGACACAAGCCCCAAACTATAAGGACTATTAGTGTAATTCACCCTAAAACAAATGTTTTAGCCAAAAGTGAGGGCATTTTTCATACTCAAATGATTAAAGGTCTGCGATAGTCAGTTACAGCAATAAATGGTGGCTAGAGATGGTAAGAGAGAGAGGAGAAAGTGAAAATTGTTTTGAAAGTAAGTAAAAACACTTTTTTTGTTTTCATTTTTGAAATTTTCATACATTTTCAAGTTAAAAATTGTTTATTTATCACACTTACAAAATGAGATAATTTTTTATTGTTAGTATACAAGATATGATTTATAATAGTGTAGACAAATTTTTTATACAGAAACACTCATTCTTATGAATTGTATATAGTTTAAGATTTTTGCACATCTTTCATTTACTAATTTTTAAATGGTTGTGATGGCTTGACTTTCACATTTTTAGTATAGTAATATTAAAATTTATTGACTCATGTTTATGGTTGTCATAATAGGGGGTAAAAATGATACATGATAGAGATATTACATTGACATTAAAAATGCATTTTCATTGTAAACTTTTTTTTAATTTGTTATTGTCTACAATTTGAGATGAAGTTTGCATAATTATGGGAATTGATTCGAAAACTCTCACCTATTTCATGTAAAATGTGACACATTGATACTTTGCTTATTTAATTAATGATTGCAAAACTAACTTGTTAGATATTCTAAGATGTAAAATTATTCTATACCCCTGGAGAAGGAATAGGAATGCTACCTATCTTGCAAATGTTGGTTATTCTTTTAGCTATATGTTAGATGAAATGAAGAAAGTGAAGGAATAAGAATTTCACTACTAGAAAATTTATTAATAAGCAAAAATCTTTTTTTGGCATTTATATTCATCAAACTAGATTATATTTATAAATAAAAAATATTATAATGCCTATTTTGATGATCAAATCAATAGAGTGCACACATTTTAAGAAACACTAGTTTTATAAATTTTCAATTTTTTATTTCAATAAACACAAGAAATGAAAACAAGAAATATGAAAAAAGAACCAAACATAGCATATGGATTTGAAATTTTGTCTTCATCCCATCTATTTTAAATTTGTTGAAAACTTTGCGCATAAATCATGCCATTTATTTTGCATTCAATTAACTCCTAATTCTAACTAAAAGCAAAAGAAAAAAGAAAAAAGAAGATAAATTATACTTCATCCTTTTATATTTATTTATTGGCATTTAAAATTTTGATTTTAGTTTAACCTTTCATGTTTCAAGTTTTTTTTTTTTGGTAATTGAATCTTAAAATTAGATAAAAAAAAATATCACATTAATTGTCACATGACATAAAAATATATAATTATATTAGAATTTAAATTTGTGTTAGAAATTTGAATTATACATAATAAAATAATTTAAAGGCCGCATAGTTGTTAATATGTCAATCTTTTGTTTGATTTTAAACATAAGTTAATTTTTAAAATAAATAAAAAAAATCTTAAAATATGAAAATTCAAAATGTTAATAATAAAAAAACATTTAAGAGCAAAGTAAAAAGGAGAATTTTTTTTAAAGTCCCTAATAATAGTAATTTAGATAATAGAGGACACCAAAAAAATGGATGATGCATCAGGTCCCTCAACTAGAATGCGCGCATTTTTAATTTTTTCTTGGACCAAAATACCCTTCACAAATCAACTGAGAACATTCCACTAGATTCCGACGACTTAGTTCCATTCCAAACATCCAACCATCTTCACGAGCAAGAGAACAGGAGAATTAGGGTTTCACAATCATATTCACTATTGACATTACAATTTCATTATCTTCTGCCAAAATCTTTTCCATTTCTTCCTCACAAATTTCTCTAACCCGTTTTCACTATTCATCGTCATCTCAATTCATTTTTGTCTCATTGCATCTTCGTCTCAGGGCATATCAGTTCATAATTAAGGTTTCATCATCACTTTGGTAAGTTTTCTACAATCCAACGAGTTTTTTTTCTTGAAAACACAGTGAATTACATATTATATTAACCTTCCATTAATTAGAGTTTCAATTTCGTAATAAAAAACTACATGAATTTGAAAAATGTTATTTCTCTAAGTTTTGAACTTATTCATGAAGATGTTTGTGTGATTTTGTCTGTGAATTTCTCTGGTATTGGCTTGATCTATGTTTCTTCTTTGAATTTTCTCTGGCATGTTTATTCCCCTATTTGTTTTTGTTTATTCCCTCATTTTCTCTGGCATGGTTAATTTCTCGATATTTCTCTATGTAATTTTCAAATTCAATTCATTCAAATTTCTCTACTCTATAAATTTATCTAGCTTGCCATGTTTAATTTTCTCTAGCATGTGTAATTTTCTCTGTCCTTTTCATTTTCTGTACTTGTCAGATTTATGTTTCTTTTTTGAATTTTCTCTAGCTATATTTTACATCTATATGTAATTTTACTCTCTTGTCTGTGTCTATGTTTCTTTGGCATTTATAATTTTCTCTGGCCACATCACTTTTCTCTCTTGTGTGTGTCTATCATGTTTAATTTTCTCTGGTTGTCTGTAAATTTCTTTGGCATTTTCATATTATGGAATGGAAGTTTTATCTGACTTTTCATGTTTAATTTTCTCTGGCATGTGTCATTTTCATTTTATGTGCTTGCTAGATTTATGTTTCTCTCTTGAATTTTCTCTAGCTATATTTTACATCTATATGTAATTTTACTCTCTTGTCTGTGTCTATGTTTCTCTGGCATTTATAATTTTCGCTGGCCATATCACTTTTCTTCCTTGTGTGTGTTTGTCATGTTTAATTTTCTCTAGTTGTCTGTAAATTTCTTTGACATTTTCATATTATGGAATGGAAATTTTCTCTAGCTTGCCATGTTTAATTTTCTCTAGCATGTGTAATTTTCTCTAGCGTGTTTATTTTGTTCAATTCTTGGTTTCTCTGTTCTGTAAGTTTTTGTGGCATTTTTACGTTGCTTTGTTTATTTTATCTTGCTAATTGTGGAATGGAAATTTTCTTTGGCTTGCCATGTTTATTAGTACTCTGTTATTTAATTTTCAGTGTCTAATCTGACATTTATAATTTTCTCTGGCCACCTTAATTTTCTCCCTTATGTGTAATTTTCTCTAACATGTTTAATTTTCTCTAGTATGTTCAATTTTCTCTGAGATTTAATGTTGACATCTTTATGTTTTCATTGTCTGGAAATGGCGAAACGTAAAAACAGCAAAACACCAGAAACACCAAGAAAGAAACAGAAACTCTCTCAGTCTTCCTATGATCTTAGATCAAAAAGCAGCAAAACACCACAAACTCCTCACCAAAAAACAGAAGTCCTAGGTGATGAAGCAACAAGCATCAAAATGAATGCCCCAACTTCAAAAGGCTCAAGCTCAACGGGAAACAAACCTATTAAACTCCAAAGAAAGAGAGCTCATTACAGCATTCAATACCGATCCAACCTCTCATCTGCTGTCTCCTTTTTTCAAACACTTAAATTCAATTCAAAACAACTTGAAAAGCTTCAAAAGACTCCATTCTGGTATTTGATCCAAGCTCTAACCACTGGAAAGATGGATCCAAGGAAGTCTAGGAAATCTGATGATGATGTAGTTGCAATAATCCAACGTTACAATGAAAAAACGAAAGCATTCACAGTTGGTAAAAAGAACTTGACCTTTACAACCAATGACATGACCTTGATTTTTGGTTTAGAAGGCAGTAAAGGAGCCATGTCATTAAGATACTCAAAAAAGCCAAACACAGCATTCCTAAGGCAAAGATTCCCAAAGGACACAAGGCTTACTGATTCTGTTCTTAAGAATGCCTTGGTCAAAGCAATGAAAGGCAAGCAACCAATTGATTTTAAAGATGTAACAATCATTGTTACCTTGTACTTGTGTCTCCCCTTATTTTTTGTAACTAGTGGGAATTCAATAGGGTGAGTTTTTATCAAGTACGTGGAACCTCTTGAATCAATGAAGTAGTATGATTGGCCAGAAGCAATCATAGCAACACTGATATATTCTATCACAACATTGCACAAAACTCTAGAAAAAGTTACGAGGTGTGTCATTGCATTGCCGGTAAGTAGAATTTACAGTTATGATACTTACAAATTTGTGTGTTTGGAAAAATTTAATTACTTCAATTTCCATCACAGTATTAGCTGTGTGAACATGCGACTATCATTGACTCGGAAGACAGTAACACAACTGAATTCTCAAGATGTGCAAAGTGGAACCTACAAAGCTTGATCAAACAGTTACAGAAGACACCAATCCACTCTCTTGCACCTCAACAGGTTAGATTTCAATTGCCACTGAAGTCTCAGTGAAATTCCAAAATTTCTCTGACCACTGGTTTGTTTCCCTTCTTGTGCCTTGATTGATTGAAATCAATTTTCTCTGTGATGCAATATCTTATATGGAATAACTTATATGCCTTAACTGATTGACATCAATTTTCTCTGAACTTTCAATTTATGTTTCTTTTTTTATTACCACTGGTTTATTTCTGCTCTTGTAATGAATTTTCTCTAGAATCCAAATTTTTCTAACCACAATTGTAACACATTAACTTATATGCCTTGATTGATTTTCTCTGATATCTGAATTATGTTGGTTATTTCATAATTTTCTCTGACCCATAAAATTATTTCTCATTGTGTATAATTTTCTCTAGCCCATAATTTATGTGCCTTGACTGATTGAGATCAATTTTCTCTGAAATTTCAATTTATGTTGCTTCTTTGATTAACACTGTCTATTTTTGCCCTTGTAATGAATTTTTTATGGAATCCAAATTTCTCTGACCACAATTATAGTGACATTAACTTATTTGCCTTGATTGATTTTCTCTGATATCTAAATTATGTTGCTTTTTTCATAATTTTTTATGGCCCATAAAATTATTTCTCCTTGTATGTAATTAAAATTTTCTCTGAAGTTTGTATCCCATTAGTATGATTTAGATGAATTTTATCTAGTCTATAACTTATGTGCCTTGACTAATTGAGATTAATTTTCTCTGAAATTTCAATTTATGTTACTTCTTTGATTACTACTGTTTATTAATGTCCTTGTAATGAATTTTTTTTGGAATCCAAATTTCTCTGACCACAATTATAGTAACATTAACTTATATGCCCTGATTGAGTTTCTCTGATATCTAAATTATGTTGCTTGTTTCTTAATTTTCTCTGACCTATAAAATTATGTCTCCTTGTGTGTAATTTTCTCTGGCCCATACAATTTTCTCTGAAATTTGTTTCCCATTAGTATGATTTAGATGAATTTTATCTGCCTTATTTGAATTTTTCTCTCAGTGAATTTTTAACATTTATCTAATAAAAGAGCCTCCTATAACAAATAGATAACAAGGAGCTAGTTAAAAACCCATCAAAGGAGTTTTATCTTGGTAAAAAGAAGAAAAAAGAAGAAAAAAAGGCATTAGTCAAATTTAATGAGACATTAGAAGATTCATCTGAAGAAGAAGGAGGGAGTGAAGAAGGAGAAAGTAACATAAAAGAACAAGAAGCAAGCAATGAAGAAGAAGATCAAGCAAGCAATGCAGAAGCAGAAGCTAGAGACAAAAATAAAGAAGTAGAAAACAAAGAAGAAAATGAACAGAAAGAAGAAGAAGACAATGAAGAAGAAGATAAAGGCATTGAATCTAAAGAGGAAGAAGAAAACAATGAAGAAAAGGATGAAGAAGAACGTAGTGAGCCGATAGACCAACATCATGATAGCATTTGTGCTCAACAATGCATCAGCCTCAAGAATCTGAGAAATCAAAGGATGCTCAAATAGCTAATCTACATCAAAGACTAAAGGCACTTTCTACATCCAAAATAGAAGAAGAGAAAAATCGGAATGAATTCCTTGCAGAAAACGACATTGCAATAAGAACCTTGACATCAAATAACTTTGAACTTCAAGAAAGAGACAACAAAAACCAAATGAAACTAAAGATGTTGGAGGCTAAAAAAAAAGATGATATAAAAACAATTCAACAGTTGAGGTATTCAATTTCATAGCTTGAAATTGAAAATGCTAGATTGCATGAACAAATTCAAGAACTATCCATCCAACTAGCAACACAACCTTACCAAACACCAACACAAGTTCAACCCCAAGGTCAGTGAAAATCTTGAGTCACAAAAAGTTATATTCTTGTGTCAACATAACTCAGAGAAATTTCTATTTATTACTATTTTATCTGTCAATGGTAATTTTCTCTGGAAGTTAAATTTCTCTGACCACATTAGTTGGGCCAGTTTGACTTCTGCTGCTTATTTGATTTTCTTTGTCTATTTGCTTATTTGATTTTTGGGATTTGTTTGATTTTCACTATGTATAATTGGAATAGAAGTGGAACAACAACCAACAATCCAGCAAGAACAAGTGGCCCACAAATAACAACCAAAACAAAAAATAAAAGTCTATGGTAACTGAAAAATATTGAATCAAATATATTTACATATTGAAATATGATCTATTACTTTAGAGCAATTTAACTTTTATTGATATTTTCACTGTCTACAGTGAACAAAGATCATACATCAATGATAAAGAACTTAAAAGCAAAAGAAATGAAAGAAAAGCAAGATCCAAACTTTCAATATCTCAAAGTTGTGAAGGTGACTAGAGGTTCAAAGCAAGCTGCAAAGCAAATAAAGCAAACCAGCAAAGATAAAGAAGTATTTGATGCTAATAAGTATGTCTTGCCTCAACCAACAAGTGTCAGAAAATCTTGAGTTTTTCCACAAAGTTTACCAGTTGCAAAATTGGTAAAAGAACATGTCAAAGATGTCTTACAGCACATATCAAATGTGCCTGGACTAGAGTAAGTACAACAAAGAAAATAGAAGATGACAAACAACAATTTACTAACTGATATTGCATTAACAACTATTAAATCACTTCTAATCTTGTAGGGCTTTAATCTAGACAAGTGAGTTGAATCTAATTACTTTTAAAGATATCAGAAACCTAATAAAGGAAAAAAAAATTGCCAACAATGTAAGTCATTCATCGAATTTCTCTGCAATGTTCCATCAGCTTTTATAAACCAATGTTACAATTATAAATGATATTTTTTAGGTCATTGATAGTTATGGAGAGATCCTATTTGCGGACCAAAAGAGAAAGGGACAACAACAAACTTCATTTTTTTTTACATGCATGAACTTGGTATGTTATTACTTTTTTATTTGATTTTCTCTAGAATTTATTTACTACTTTCTCTTGTTAAGATACTTCTTGAAGCCAGTTGTGTCACTAGTCTAATTTTCTCTAGCTAGTTATGTGCATTTAAAATTTCTCTGTGTGTATATTTCTGAAATTCCTGCCATTTCAACTTTCTTATAACTATTTTTTGATTTTCTCTAACCACAAAACTTCATCAAGATAATGGAAAATCAAACTTTCTGAGTCTCATTATTTGACAAGTATCTTGAAACAGCATGGAGGAACTACAGGTTCCTCTATTGCCTAATAAATATTGGGGGCAATGAGAAGTCAACAGAAGAAAATCACTGGACCTTGCTAGTCTTGGACAAACAAGACAATTTATGGAGGTACTATAACTCACTAAGGTCAAAGAGGGATGATGCACAAGGCAAATATATCAAAGATACAAAACAATTGGTAACGAGTGCAAATTTATATCTATGATAATGTTTATGTGATGATAATTTTCATAGAATCCCATTAATTTGTGTGTAAATTTATTTGTTATTTAAAAATTATTTTTTTTTGCAACAAGATTATGTGGAGAATTTTTTGAAAGCTTGCTTTGAAAGAAAGGCACAATCACAACCCTTTTTCAAATTGATAGACTTACAAAACACAAATTATGGCTTTGAATATGTCAACAATGCTCCACAACAAGACAGTAATTCGTAAGTTTCATACAACATCTATAAATAAAATAATCTAATTTGAATGTTTCTTAAAACTAACTATATCTATAATTTGTATGCAGTGTGGATTGTGGCCTCTTTGTATGCTATATAATGAGACAATATAGCAACCATGAACCTATCAGCTCGAAATTGTCGACACAAGACGTAAGGTTGATGAGGCAGAAATCATAGAGAGATTTGCAATCGAAGTTGGTCGGTCATGGACAGAACCAATTCAAATTCTACCAGAAGAAGAACCAAAAGAATAATAGTGAAAGCACACTAGTGAAAGGAAGACAATGCACACAATGTAATTAGGAATAACCCTTCAATTTGTTTTTCATACATTGAAGAAATGATGATGTTTGACATATATGTATATATCTTTTTTTAATTAATGTAAATTTCATAGCTATCAATGGTTAAATATATTTTTTTTTATAATGCATGCTAAGTGGTGATTGTCAACACAATCCACACAGAGAAAATTATCTGCAGAAATTTCTCTAGTGTGAAGTTACCAGAATTTCACAGAGAAATTTAACTCGTATCGTACCAAAATGGTGCCTATATGATCGTGTAATCTGTAATGCACCGTGTTAGAATAAAACAATCATCAAATTCAAAAAATACAATGCACATAGTAATTTTCTATACGATTGGCAAATTTTTCTGGATGAATTTGACCTCACAAAACACAATGCACAGAGAATTTTCTCTGCTAGTGGCAAATTTCTCTAGATGAATTTGATTGGTATTATAAGCACACTACCTATAGTATGTTTCAACAAACACAATGCACACTGTAATTTTCTCTGCTATTGACAAATTTCTCTGGATGAATTTGACCTCATAAAACACAATGTACATTTCAATAAACATAATGCACATAGTAAATTTTCCTACTATTGGCAAATTTTTCTGGATGAATTTGACTGGTATTATAAAGGCACTCCCAAAGCATATTTCTAAAAACACAATACAAAAAGTAATTTTCACTGCTATTGAAAAATTTCTCTAGATAAATTTGATTGGTATTATATACACACTGTCCAAAAAGTACATCTCACAAAACAAAATACACAAAGTAATTATCAAATGTATCATTCAATCAATAAAATGTATTATCCTCAACTATTTAACAAAAGTTCCTTGCATGTTCTCTTATTATGGTGACCAATACTCTCACATCGACTACACTTCATCACCCTTTTAAACTCTCCAGTAAAAGCAATTATGTTTTTCTTTAGCCTATCAGCTGGTTCCTTACTCAATAGAGGTAAAATCATAGCATCATCAATGCTACACATAGGTTTTTCAACAGTTGGAACTGGGCCAATCGAAAACGAGTATGCTTGACGATACATATCAGCATGAAAAAATGGTTCAACAAATGAATTCAAATTCTTTTCACTCCTAAAAATTGCAACAACAGCATGTTGACATGGATACCCATTTATTTCCCATTTTCGACATGAATAAGTTCTCAACCCAAGATCAATCATAACCAAAGGAAAATAATGCACTTCAAACACATTATCGAATAATAAACTCACATTCCATGTCCTCCCATCCATGAAAGCCTTCTCCAACACACTATCCATACTGTTACCCAAAAGACAACCTAAGAGAGAGGGTGAATTAGGTTTTTACAATTAAAAATTAATAATACCCTAATAAAAATTATAACTAGCACAATAGATAAATATAGTTAATGAAATAAAAATAATTAAAACAAGTGTTCTAACAACTATGTCAGTTAATGATTTTAGCACAGTGAAAATGTGAAATATAGCTACAGCAATTTAAATAAAATTAAGAGATCAGGGAGAGAGAGGCAAATAAATTTATAGTGGTTCGGTTTCAACTCGACCTACATCCACTCCTCAAACTTCACTTGAGATTTTACACTATGCTCTAGTTTGATGGGAGTGCTAGCAACTTCTTTACAAATGAAACAAACCTCCACAGATTTTACACAGACTTTCTAAGTCAAAAACACTGAGTGTACTACACTCTTACAAGGTTGAAAAGAAGATGTTTTTGCTTTCACAGAAAGCTACAAGAATTATCTCTCAAAGATAGATATAAAAATGAAGCTCTGGTTTTTCTATAAACCTCACACAGAAAAGATGGGCTTAAAACTATACGTTTCAGTGTATAATTTCTAAAAAAGGATGTAAACAAAAATTGAAGAACACTCCTTAGAGAATTTTTCAGAGAATAGATGTGAGTAATTATAGATCAAAGAATATTTTCTGGTTTTTGTAACTTGTTTACATTAGAGACTTTGGTATATATAATGAAACTTATAACCGTTGTATTCATTTGAATTTATAGACATTTATAGCCATTGTATTTATTTGAATTTATAGTCGTTTATAACCGTTGTACTCCATCATTACTAATTTGAATATCTTTCACTCCATCATTACAAATTTGAATATCTTCCACTTGAACCTTTTGAACTGCTGTTGTGCTGGACTGTTTGAACCTCTGTTTTGGGCTGTTTAAACTCCTGATTTAATCAAATATTAAATACATTCTAACAACATTTAGGATAAAGGTTTAGGTGAAAAATAATGGGACAAAATAAATTTTGATTCTATTTTTCTCTTTCAAATAAATCATCAAAATAAATTTTGATTCTATTTTTCTCTTCCAAATAAATTAAAAACATAATTAAATAAATCATCAAAATAAATAAGTCTAACACATACGATGACAGAGAACTTTATTCCATTTACTATAGAGCAGCCTCCTATTAGACCTCATATTCATGATTTGCAACCGTATCATGTCCACCAAATTTGTTATTGGCAAGTGCCGAGCTTCTCGTATCAATGAATTGAATAACTCAGCAACATTTGAATATATTTCACTATAACGTTTCCTCTCAAAATATGCATCACTCCAATTTTCATATAGTAAACTTCTCAAGAAAACACTCACAATGTCTCTTCCCTCACTTTTTAATTCATTTAACTTGAAATAGAATAATGCTTTTGTTGGTGCGTATGCACATTCTGAAAACTTGGACACAATCGTCTTTCTAACCAAATTTGTGTTTCCATATGATAACTTATCCCTCAAATTTTTCTTTAGATGTTCAAGATAAAATCCATGATAGCAATTAGGGAAAAACCTAGCAATTCCTTCCACAATACCACAATGTCGATCTGATATGAAACTTATCACCCTCTCCGATCCTAATACTTCACATAAATGTTCAAGGAACCAACACCAATTGTCTTTATTCTCAACATCAACAACGGCAAAAGCTATAGGAAAAAAACCTACAAAACAAATAGGAACAAGCATATTAGATATACACATGCAGAGAAAATTAGAACAATAAACAACCAGAGAAATTTGACACTGCTAACATCCAAAGAAACTTCACACAGTGGCCAAATCCAGAGAAAATTCACATAGTGGCAACCTCCAAAGAAAATTCACTTAGTGACCAACTCTAGAGAAAATTTACACATTGGCAACATCCAAAAAAAATTCACTTAGTGACCAACTATCGAGAAAATTCACACAATGACAACATCCAGAGAAAATTCACTTAGTGACCAACTATAGCTAAATTTACACAATGACAACATCCAGAGAAAATTCACACACTGACCAAAATCTAGAGAAAATTCACACAATGCCCACCTCTAGAGAAAATTCAAGGTGTCAGAGAAAAATCACAAAACATAACCACAAAAATAGAAAATTCACTAAATTCCCACATGTATAGAAAATTCACATACTTAGAGAAAATTAGACATATTTACAATTACCTTCATTCCCATCTTTCCTGTCGCAGCAAACATAACTCCTTTGTATCGTCCTTTCAAAAATATTCCATTAAGAAACAACAATGACTGACAATATTTGAAACCAGCAATGCATGCATGAAAAGCAACAAACACTCTTTTGAAACGCTTGTTATCTTCAAAATCTAACTCAAAACGACTACCTGGGTTGTTCTTCAATGCCTCATCAAAATACCACCGTAATTGATCGAATAACAAACAAGAATCCCCATATGTACCACATTTTTCTTTTTCAACCCCCAACCAACCACAGTTACAACTAATTGAAACCCCATACTTGTCATTTATTTCTTTAACAACATTCACTAGACGAGTTAAAGGTTTTGCACTTACCTCTTCAAGTATCAGCCCATAAACTAAGCTGGAAGTCATCCTAGCATGTTTACTAGTACGAACCGCCACACCATACATATGTTCATTGTTCAAAGTTCTTATGTAAAAGAACCCGTTTGTTTTTTCAACTAAAGCATGTACATGTCACGTACATCCCCTTGATTCCTTATATGCACATTCTGCCGTAACCCTCAGCTTGTCATTTATAACATACGTAAATTGAAAACCAACCTTAATAGCATACTTGTATAAAATAGTACGGAACTGAACCACACCACCCTCAAACTTTTGTCCAACACTCATAATATTATTTCACCAACCAGCTAACAATAACACATTTTCTTGGTGAGAACAAAACTTAGAGAGTGAATTCTTTTCAATATCCACGAGCCTATTACGTTTACCATGCACAACATCTACCCAATTAGACCCTACTTCATCCTCTTGATCAGAAGTACTACACTTAATAAGTGAAACATCAACTATATCAACACCACGTGCACAAATAACCCTCAACATATTCAGAAAATCAATATTATTTTGAATCATACAATTCGGATGGCCCACAATAGAATATGAAATATACATCATCTCAGGTTTCAAATTCTCCTATGTTTTACACAAAATGCCAACCAATTCCTCAAAATTCAATTCGCATGAAACATTAATGACAATAGTATCATTTCCATATTTGCACAGCAACAACACTGCACTGTCTATCTAAACTGAAAGAAAAAACAAGAAAATAACTTGTTCAATATAAAAACACTTCACAAGAACAACATAAAAGTCTAGAGAAATTTTGTGACACTCCAATTGTTTAATTAATTTAATAAAAATAAAGAAATAAATGAATAAAATAAAATAAAATATTTGATTTTATAATTATACTCGCTAAAATGTAATCTTAAAATTAGGGGCATTATTATTACCAAAATAACAATATGATTAATATACATTTTTGGTACAAACCAAATATAACCATGCAAGTAGTAAACATTTGTGGGCCAAAGTAAAATTAATATCAATTAAAATGAGTTGTAAGCTAAAGAGGTTGGCTCATCCTCGAGCAAGGACGTGGCAATTGGTGAGATAAACAGCATGGGAAACCTAAGGGTTAGACTCTATATACCATAGCTTGCATGAATCAGCAAGCTTGTATAAATCAGCACAATTAGCCAACTATATAAGAGACTGAGCCTGTAGCAAATGAACCAAACTGAAAAGAGAAAAAGAAAAAAAATAAAAACACCCGAAATAGTAAGAGAAAGAGGAACTCAGAGCAATAGGAAAAAAGAAATTAGTAAGGCTCAATATTAAGATGAGTTATATTATGCTTTGAGTAGTCATAAATGATTTTATTATTTTTATAAATTATCTTATGCAAATCATTTTTTATTTATTTATTGATAATCAAGTTATTAATTTTATGAGCCCTGTTTGTTTAAAATTAAATCCGTGGATATGTTTGTTTAAAATTTGAAATTTATTTGACAATGAGCATATAAGCATTTATTTTTATAAATACCATCACAGAGGTCCCATACCTTGGAAGACTTAAATAACCATTGGCCCTCTGAATTGTCACCTTAGTGACCCTCTGACGGTCCCATGCTTTAGGGGATTTACATAACCACTGGCCCTCTAATTAGTCACATTGTGACCCTCTGTCTGTCATGGATTCATTGACCCTCTGTTCTGTACTGTGGTTATGGTTATTTCGTTTATATGATTTTTGTAGTATATGTCTGCTATTAAAAATAATTTATTTGAATCAAACTATTCATCGTTTAGCCTAAATAATTATCCATGGTGATTTATATACCCTTATACTCTTGGTACAATATTCCTCATTCTACCATATGCTTATAGCTGTTAAAACCCTTTCAGGTGAAGAAACTTAAATAAGAGTGGTTTTACCCCACTAATCAGGACCCAGATTGAGATGAACACCATGTTTTTTTTAAATTTATTTACTTGTAATTATTATCTTACTTATGTTATAATAATTCTCATGCACACTTCAGACATTATCTACAGCATATATTTTTTATTTCATTTCGTTGCATTATTTAATTTAATTACATAAAATTAATCTTGAAAATTTTAGAAATTAACTCGTTGTGAATTTAGCCCTAGACACCGGGATGGGTCATGACAAATTTCTAATAATTATAATTTCCTCTAGATTATAATCACAAGCTTATAATTTTTTCTGGACTCAAATAAAAGTTCAAAGACATTTACAAACTTATATTCACCTTCAAGATAACAAAAACAAAATCACAAAAAACTTAATAAATCCAGAGAGAATCACAGAGAAATTTAATGCTAATTATTAAACACAATCATAGACAAAAATCACACAGAAGATCTGTTATGAAATTATAAGCTTCTCTGTGATTTTCACTGAACTACAAGCTTACAATTTTTTCTGTGTGATTTTGCAGTATTGCACTCAAATCAAAATCTAGAGAAATCTACAAACTTATATACATCTTCAAGAAAACAAAAAATACTACACTGTCCATCTAAACTGAAAGAAAAAACACAAAAAATAACTTTTGCTCAGAAATAAACATTCAATTAAATCCCCAATCCATATATCTAGTCTAGAGGACATAAACAATAAAAAATATCAAACTTATAATAACATGTCCAAATAAAATTATGATTTTTTCTGAATTATAATAACAAACTTATAATTTTCTTTTAACTACAAATAAAAATTCAGAGAAATTTAAGAACATATATTTACTTTCAAGATCACAAAAACAAAAACACAAACACAAACACATTAATATCAAATTGACAAAAATGCTAACTATTCTACACAAACTCAGAGAAACTCATAGAGAAGATCTGTTATGCTTACAAAACATTCAATTGAGAAAAAAAAATAAAAAATAAAAAATAACAAACTTATAATAACATGTCCATAACAAATTACAATTTTCTCTGTAATTTTCACTAGACTACAAACTTACAATTTTCTTTGTGATTTTTACTGAACTACAAACTTACAATTTTCTCTGTGATTCTATCTGCATTATAAACTTATAATAATATGTCCATATGAACTTATAATTTTTGTTGGATTACAATAACAAACTTACAATTTTCTCTGGACTATACCAACAAAAATACAGAAAAAACAGAGAACAAAACTTAGAGAACAAAAAATGATAAGAAATTTACACTTATCTCTGGTTTAAAGAAATTTCTCTAGTTTGAAAAAATAGAGAACAAAATTTATCATTGATAAGCATGTTGATGAAAAACAGAGCACGAAAAATGAACTCTAAAAATCAAAATCAACTCCACTGTCAACTCTCTTTGAAATTGATCAAAAAACAGAGAATGAAAAATGAACTCCAAAAATCAAAATCAACTCTATCAAGCTGACCTCTCTTTAAAATTGATTAACAATAGAGAATGAAAAATCAACTCCAAAAATCATAAACAACTTCACTGAGTTAGCCTCTCTTTTAAATTGATCAAAACTGAAAACAAAAACCTAATGCAAAATACACTCGAAAAACTAATATGAAATCAGAATCTTTACATATTCAAAACAAAAATCGAAATCAATATGGAATCTCCATCGAAAACATACATGATTCAACTCCACTGTAACACCTATACGATCAACACCACTGTAACACCTACACGATCATAACAATCTCTATCGTCAAGTCCACTGTAACACTTGTAAAATCTCTACGAAATCTCCACCGTGAAATCCATCCCCATAAAATCTTCTACAAAACAGCAATAGAATATTCAGTTTGTCAAAATCCAAACAAACGTATGTTATAAAGAAAGGTAAATTAGGTATTTTACAACGTAAAATAAGGTTGAGAGACCTTAGGCATCAAAAAATATTATTGTGAACCTCTCCTCCTATCAAATGTTAGGTAGAGATTTTAGACTAATTTTTCCAAGTAAAAAAATAGTCAAACATAGCACGAGCCTGTTTGTTTTCAGAAGTAGAATAGAGGAGATTCATAATAAGGAGATTGTTAATGAGGGGATTAGTAAAATTGTGTTTGTTTTGGTGATAGTTGTTGATGTAGAAATTGTTAAATTATTTTTATATAAAATAAATATAAAGTAATAAAAAAATACAAAAACATTAAACATTAATATTCAAAAAAAAATGTCCAACATGAAAAAAATAAAAAATAAAATAAAAATAATAAAACAAATAAAATTATGATTTTTACTTAATAAAAAATACAAAAAAAATTGAATATTAATGTTCAAAAAAATGCCCAAGATGTAAAAAATAAAAAATCATATAAAAAAATAATCCGACAAACTATTTTTTAATACCAAATTTCAAGCCTCTATCCTAATTTCTTCCCCAATGCCCATAATAATCCGAAAAGAATTATAAATCCCCTATCTATTTTACAAAATAAGCATAATACTATTGAATCCTACCTCCACCTCCATCCTAATCTCAGCCATATTCATTATCTCTCAAAACAAAAGGCGCATGGTTAAAAGCAAACGACGTCGTTAGAGTCAGTTTGTGTCTCGGTCGATGCCAAACCCTCCAATCCAACACGGTCGACTCTCTCTCTGAGGAGGATCGTCTCTGATCTGCTGAAAATGGAGGAAGCATCAGTGGAGAAGACTCATCAGAATTGGCAGAAGAAGAAGAAGAAGAAGCCATGGTTTTGGAGCTGGGCATTCGCTTCAATTCTCTTCAGACTCATCCTCATCTACTTCCCCCAAAACCTCTACTTGTCCTCTCGTCCCGAAGTCTCCACTCCTCTCACCTCCCTCCGCCGCCGTACTCTCTCTCTCTCTCTCTCTATATATATATATATAATTGTATGAATAATTGTGTATTTACTACATTTGCATATTTCGATTTTGCAGTGGCTGAAGGTTACTGGTTGAAACAGTCCTCGATGTCTCCCTATGCAGGTTTTTTCACTATCATGATTGATAATGCTGATTACTGATTTATTTACATATTAAGCTTAATTTGATACTATTTGTTTTTGGTTCTATAGGTTCAATGTATCATGGATCTCCTATTTTACTCTCAATCCTTGGTCCTCTCACTGTTAAAAGGTGCCATTTAATTTAGGCAATCCGTGCTTCAAAGACAGCCTTAGGCTTCAATTCATTTAGTATAATTACTTACATGTATGTTTGTATATGTATAAGCACCTATGTTATGGTTACTTACTGTATCATTTTATTGGGAACAGAATTGAAGGCCAGCCAAATCAACTTATTTGCAGGTAATATATTTTATTAATCTCTCTTAATTAGTACAGTTTTTGTTTTTTGTTTTGTTTTCTCTTGATAATTCTATCTGAATTTCATTTTGTTGCTGGTGTTTTTTTGATACATAAATATAAATCTGCTTTTGTTGTTGTTGTTGTTGTTGTTGTTGTTCGTTTTAGTATTTAAAATTTTATTTTTCCCAGTACAATAAGAATCAACAGGGGCACAACCAACCAGATGTTACGAGTTGCCAGTAGTCATACCTTCTTCTTTTTTTTTCTTCTGTTTATTCCTTACAGTGCTTTGTTAAATTCATGGGGACAAATTCTATTAACGTTGCTAACACAAGTTGCAATATAGAGATAGGCTGTGGTTTATATCAGTGGCAATACCATTTCTAGGTGGATTCTCTAGTTTGAATGCAAACTAATAGTAGTGGTTCAAGCAATAGAGAGGCATCAAATTTTTGGCAAAAAATCATTTTATTGTAGATTAAGGAGTTAGAAGGCGAAAAAGCTGAAAGAAACTCCTCACCTATGCACATTTCCTAAATTACGTCCTGAGACACTAGTGTTGTTAATTTTATTTGTATTGATCACTGATTAATGTGCAACTATTATAATTATTATTAGCGAACAATGGAAAAGAAGTTGGATATTAATTTGCATTCCCGAACGATTGTTACTTCTTTAGTTACACAGTATTTATTTGTTTATTTGTTTTTATTTTCTTTCTTCCTGATAAGCAACTTCTTTAGTTACACAGTTAATATCAACACATTCTTGGATACAGTTTGGTTTTTGTCATTGCAGATTTTGTCACTGCAATGCTTATTCGTTCAACTGGCCTGAATCTTCAAAAAGCATATTCTCAAAGATTGAAATCACTAGGCCTTGTTGGACTGTTGGAAAATTCAGGTGAGTGTAAAATATTTGTTTGATCGTGAAAAATGTCCTATAAATAATTGTTGTTGGATTCCATTTTTTTCCCCCTGTTTATTCCCTTATAAGCTGATGAATTACACTCTCCAAACTTTTTGCAGAGATTCTTTCATCTGGGGATATCGCTGCTCTGGTGTACTTATGGAATCCTTTTACCATAGTCAGTTGTGTGGGTTTGTCTACTTCTCCAATTGAAAATTTGGTCATCATACTGTCACTTTACGGAGCTTGTACACGTAAGAAACTGTAATTCTTTCTTTGCATAATTCATGACTATTTTAATGCTTTTATGGGTCCTTTGAATTATTAAGTGAATTTTTCCCATCTTTAGTTGAATTTATCAACTCTTTAGTATAATTATTTGTGTCTTATTTTTTGTTTTCCAGTTTCAGATTCATTTGCATTGCTTGAAAACATTTCAAATCTGTTTTCTGTTTATGTTGTTGTTCAAAAGATTATTTGTTAGTCTTCTTAAGTAGGATTACAAGGATGACATAATGTGCATCCATTTTAAATTGAGATGACAATTACTCTTTAATCCTTTCTCCCTTTTTTGTGGTGACATGCAACTATGCAAGTCCTAGGTGTTTTGTACTCATACCAGTTTTTATTACATAAAAAACTCCAGTTAGGAAATGAACACCTAGGTAATAATTATCATCATTTCTGTCCTTCAATTATTTTATATCTTGTCTTTTGAAATAAACTGTGATTTTGATGGTTGTTTATAGCTTACTTATCATATGCTAATAAAACTTGTCATTAAATTTATGAAATTATCTGAGAAGAAGATTTTAATGACAAATTTAGAGCTTTGTGGTTAACAGCTAACATATAGTGGTCGTAAAAAAGGAAATCTTCATTACACGAAATGAAATTAATAATGTTGATATTGTGATTTTGCATGATGTAACAGGCATTAATTTCCCAATCTTTCTTGGGGCTTCTTTCCATACTAGCCATGTTACTTAATTAATATTACTGGCAATTGAATTTTCTGTGGGGAAGGCTTATTTAATTGAGTATTTATTGATTTTTTTGCATATAACATGTATCGGGCCATTTAGTGTCTTACTTCTGTTGGAGTGCAGGACAAATTCCATTGGCAGCTTTTGGATGGGTCATAGCAACACATTTGTCCCTTTATCCTGCTATTCTGATTGTACCGGTATGCTTTCCCTTCATCTGGTGTTTGTTGGGAACAATAGGTTCTTCATACAGAATACAGACTGAAATAACCAGTGAAATCTCCTACTAATTTTTCTTTCATTTATGTGCATCAACCTCTTATGATTTGTTAAATTTGGTTCATTCTTTTCCAGGTGATTCTTTTATTAGGTTATGGTCCAGATGCTCCCCCAAGGAAATTGTTACTGCAAAGGAATTCCTGTGAACTGACAGGTCAACAGAAGGAACTGAAAAATCAACCAGTGCAACTAATTTGTTTCTCTTGGAAACCAGTTGTGTGTTTCTTCTTGTGGGCATCCATGTGGGCATTCTACGTGTTAGTTCTATGTGGCATTTCTGTTAAACAATATGGTGGTCTTCGGGAGATGTTTAAGAGGTAGCAATATGAAATATAGTCTCTTACCAAATATATATATATATATATGAAATCTAGTATATCTTATTTTGAAGTCCAATGATTTTCAGTTTGATTTGTTGGGACATCCTCCAAGCATTGATGATGATTTTCTTTATCTATTTTGTACCTTTGAAGGACTTGTAACCTTTTTGTGAATGGAAATTAATCCTTCCCTTCCATCTATTACCAACTTAGATGGACTGTGTCTGTAATCATGAATTAATCCAACAACAGACACTGCTGATGTGTGTTTAACGCAATTCACAGTGCTTTCTGAGATGCAATGCATGCCCTTTTTCCTCAATCAGTTCAACATGCTATTTATGTGTAATCTATGTTAATCCACTTGCACAAACAGTTGGAATGGAACCCCTTCTTTTTGTATTTTATGTGTGAGATACTTGCAAATTAAGTATCAATATAATTGAAACAAAATTACTTTGATTTTACACGATGTTGATTCTCTATGGACTATCCTGGACTGGACATGATGGTTTTATGATGATTTCTCCTATTTTTCTTAGTCATGAAGATAGCTTAATATAGATATTGGTAATGATTATTGTTTTTAAGTGTTATTGATTGTTCATGTGCATGGATAAATTCTACAGAACTTATGGGTTTATTCTCACAGTGGAAGACTTGTCTCCGAATATAGGCGTCTTGTGGTGAGTGCAAAGACATCTGTGTTGTTTGCTGTTTTTATGAAATGATTTAGTCCAACATTTAAGGTCTTTCACATCTATGATCTCTTTGTTTACTTGAATGCAGGTACTTCTTTGCGGAAGTGTTTGATTTTTTCAGAAATTTCTTTCTGATGGTTTTCCATTTAAATATTCTATTCATGATATTGCCATTAGCCATACGGCTAAACCACCGGCCTTGCTTTCTGGCTTTTGTGTACATTGCAATCTCATCAATGCTTAAATCTTACCCTTCAGTAAGTTTCATCTTTTCCTTGAAGTCCTATTTTCACCTGGATTGGAGTTCTTTGTGTGATTAACCAAAAAGTAAAGCAAATTGCTCTTTCATTTCCAGCATTAACAAGTTTCTCATTTTTTGATTTAGTTTTGAATTCTATGGCTGTTACTGTGCTGTCTTTTCCCTATAAATAAGGAAGTTATTGGTAGGAGACTATTGGACTGTAATCTTTCCGAGGGCTTGAGAAAGACCTGTAAAAATTTTTGAAAGCCTTTCTTCTTGACTGCTTAATTATCTTGCAGCTGCTAGCCACCTAATGAGATAATGCAACTTGAATCTTCCAAATAATGTTCTGAAATTTGAGATTTGCTAATTTGGAAAGTACTTTTTTTCTATCCGATGTCCTTTAGAACAAGTGAAAACAACAATTTGGCTTCTGAACCCTTAACTTTTATTGAAATCATAAATGCATTTATTGTGACTCAATTTCTTTGCTTTATATTTTTGACTGGTTCAAAATGGATCAGGTTGGAGACTCGGCTCTGTACTTGGGTTTGTTGGGTTTGTTTATCAATGAACTAGCAGGTAAGTTAGTATGGCCAGGTTTGTTTCTGATGGGTTTTAATGGATCGACATCTTAGGATTTCTACCTACAATGCCATGCAGATATGAAGTTCTCTTTCTTCCTCTTCTGTGGATACATTGGGGTTTCTCTCCTTAGCCCTGTGATGCACAACCTATGGATATGGAGGGTATGTTTTTGCCTGAGATTCACACACATGGCCATCGAAGTAGAAGTAACTTATTTGGATCATTGATTTATTGAATCATTTACAGGGCACTGGCAATGCGAACTTTTACTTTGCAACTGCCATGGCTTATGCTTGCTTGCAGGTTTGTTTAAACTCTTTTCTGAAACTCACTCTCTCTCTCAATTTTTAGTAAACTAGAACATGCTTTATTGGATGAGCACAAACCTACATATAGGTGGTGCACACAAGAAGAAAGTTTGCCTTTTCTCACATGCTATTTTTGGAGCACACTCACATAATGATAATTCTCATGCATTTATTAGCTCAAACCTATGAACAAAATCTTGTGCTTGCGCAATCGCACGCTACTGTGAATAATTCATTCTCTCTGTGTGTTTTGTTTGCTGTGCAGATTATTTTGGTGGTGGAGAGTGTGGGTGCGATGCTCAACCATGACAGGAAGATAAAAAGGCTATCTACCACGAACGCTTGATATTGTGGATCTAACAAGAATATCATCATCTGCAACAAAGGACCTTTTTGCCAGAAATTTTAGGATAATTTTCTCTCCCCTTGCTGCAATGGAGATGTCCAAAAGAATTTTTTTTTTTTTTTAATTTTAATTTTTATAGCAGTCCCTTGAAACATGGTCCCCCATCACCTTTTGTATGTGTTTTTAATATTAAAAAAAAATACAGAGAACTATTTAGCTTTGATAGATCAATTTTTTTGTGTCCTGTTCACTATACGTGTCCAATGTACTTGCAGAAAATAGAACCATTTTCAATTTTCTTTCACTATTTTCATATTGGAATAGAGAAGTAAACACCATTTTGTCATCCAGAGTGTGAAGTGGTGGTATGAGATGTCCGTTCTTTCACCAATCTAGTTTTAAATTTTTTTAGAAAACATTTTGAAAATTAAATCAATTCATGTTTAGCAAAAAAAACAAACAAACAAACAAACAAACCCAGCTTCAAAAACTACATTTTGAAATTAAAAAAAAAAAAAGGCTAAAGTGGAAATTCCAAAACCAACTCTGTTTGATTTTGTTTTTAGAATCCATTTTCTAAACTAAATAACTAAATACTAGTTTGGTCAAAAAAATGAAAAACTCCCAAGACATATACTCTGTTTGGTTTCATTATCAAAATGTTTTTTTATAAAATAAATTTTTTAAAAAAAAATAGTTTGATATAACAAAATATAAATAAAAAAAAGGATCGTCCGAAAGAAGAGAAATTTTTTTTAAAAATTGTATGGGCTGGATTTTAAATTTGAAACTAAATAATTTGTAAATTTGTTTTGCCAAAACGGGGTTAGTGACTCATGGAAGCCCAACCTATGGGCTGGATTGAAGCTAAAAAGAAGTTGGGCCTTTGGGCTCTACTACACCCAAAAAAATGTAGAGTTTTTTTGGGTTAGTGCCCTAAACCTGGCCTGTTCTCCGGCCCAGACCAAAGCATGCTACTATACACTAGACTCCAGTATTCTAAAGAATAAAGATTAGTTTTTAGAAAAAGGTGGGTCTGGCCATTAAATGTAGAGAATCATGTGCAGTTTCAGTACAACTGAAACAAACGATATATTCTAGATGCATGAAGTTATGGACATGGTTTGTTTCAAGGCGCGCTCGCTCGCTCGCTCGCTCTCTCTCTCTCTCTCTCTCTCTCTCTCTCATCGTTCTTTTATTTTATTTTATTTTATTTTTATATTTGCATTTTGCATCACCAAGTTACTAGGTCCATGGTTCCCAGGCCATTTTTATGATAGCCCTATGTCATGGATGACCACATCTCAAAACTACTTTTTTTGGTGTATTACATACTCTAAATTTGTTTCCTCGTGATGAAAAAACAAACAAGCTTCTCTCCGCTCTGAAATTATATTTGAGTATGTTGTTGAGTTTGTAGAGATTCATTACGGGTTTTGTTTCGATAATCCGAACCATTTAATATGTAGAACTTGTCGAGTATTTTATCCCTACAAAAAATCAAGTTGATCGAATAACAATAACTATTTGATCGGATCAAATTTTTGTCAATGGTAAATATAATTTTTTAAATACATTATTAGTAAAAATCTAAACTGATCACGTAGTTATAGATATTCGATCAACATGATTTTTTGCAGGGACAAAATACTTTATGAGTTCTACATATTGAATGATTCAAATTATTAAAATAGGACCCATGGTGAGCCTCACGAGCCCAATAATACTGTCCAATCCATAAAGTGGACTGAAAACAAGCCTATTCCAAAAACATATATATATAGAACTAGTGGTTAATGTTATGCCAAGCAATTTGGGTGCAAGAAAAAACAAAAAAAACCAAGCAAAGAAATATATATATATATCTTAAGAGCTAGTTATTACAGACTTGGCGCTTATTATCCTCTCGAGAAGCCAACTCTAATGCGTACCCAATGCATTATGCCCAAGAACCAACTCAGGTGATGCGATAGGGATCTACCCTGTTTGTCTTACCGCACACAAACGAATGCGCTTGCAAGGTGTTTAGTGTAGAACTCGCATCTTCAATGAATCGGTACGTGACATGCTACCACTGCCAATCCTTGATACCCTCGTCAGGGGGACATTACCTTACTTGCCTTCATGTTTGTCTGTTCCCTACCCATGGGAACCCGCCTTGCATGGACACCACCCTTGGTGCCGACCCCATAATAAAAGTGCTTGGTGTAAGTTTCACGTACCATCCCCATTACAATGCCCCTAAGCTGACTCTGATATCACTTATCACGGATTGGGGGTTTGTCATCCTCCTAAAAAGCCGACTCTAAAAATGGTACTGCGTACCCTGTACATTATGCCTAAAAACCAACCCAGGTGATGCGATGGGGATCTACCGCCTGCCTTGCCGCTCACAAATGAATGCGCTTGCAAGATGCTTGTTGTAAAACTCGCATTTCTAATGAGTCGGTACATGACATAGTGTTGATAATCACTTGAAACTCAATACGCGGAAAAAATATCTAGTAAATAATAAGGGGATACATGATCATGTATCTCTCTATTATTGAAGGACACATCACACATGCTATATAGATCTGATCTATTATATAATTTTTTTTAAAAATATTATTTTTAAAGAAATGGCTTCTCTCCAATTTGATTCAAAATTCAGTCAATTTTGTGAGTGAAGTTGTAAGTTCAACAGCAGCTATAAAACTTCTCTTATAGAATTTGAATTGAAAATTTTAGGCCTTTTTTTTTTTTTTTGACTTTTAGACAACTTCTCTTTCTAATATTTTGACTTGTTCAGTTAAAAAATAACTTTTTTATCTGCTTTCTAAACATCACATGAGTCTAAATAGAAGCTAATCTGATTTTTCAAACTAACCTTGGGAGGAGTTCTATTATTTTGCTTTCTTGTGAAGTTAATATACAAAACACATATGCCAAGTAGTGAACAAAGAAAAGTTATTATTGTTAAAGTTATGGAGTTGGACTTGTGACTAAGTTGACCTAACACTCACAAGTGTATCGGTAGGTTTTTTTTGACCAAAGTTTAAATCCTAAGTAGTACACAAGCAAATTGGTTTTGACCTCTATGCATGTGTTGGTGTTGGTGTTGGTGCTGGTGCTACTCTTCTCTTAAAGTGGACAATTGACCATGTGTAACATAGCTTGCTTGCAAAATATAAAAATTATTCACATTAGTCTTGAGAAATACACCATTTTGTCATTGATTTTAGTGTGAATCAATACTTGCACGAACCATGACTCATCCAAACAAGTCATTATATTCCATCCTCAAACAAATATATACTTATTTGTTCCAATATACTTTTAATCACAATTGTATCTTGAGATTTTTACTATATCAATCAATTGAAAATATATTGATAACCGGGAGACATAAATTTTAGAGCGAGAAGATCTCTCAACCACCCATTTTGCACATCTGTCCTCTATCTCAACTTAACAAAGTCTTTCCTATAGAATTTTAATTTGTTTTGCATATAGTATTTATTTAATTATTTTGTTATGGTACAAATGGGTCGCACCTGATAGTGATAATAATATATAAGAAAACTGCAAATTGTAGTTAAAAAAAACTACAATATACCAACACTGTTAGGTAGCCTCCTTAGATACAACTGTACACCACCTAGTTTACACTAATCATAACACAATAAGTTAGCAATAGCATTTTAAAGTTTACAATATTCAAACACTCTTCAATAATTAGAAGTTCAGTTTCTCTATCATGATTTTCCTGCAATAATATTATTGTATTTTTTATCGCAATAAGATACATCAAACAAAATATATAATTTAACGGTTCGAGTTAAAACTTGAATAAAATGGCATTTAAATCACACACTAAAATGACGTAATTTTGCTTTAATTTTGAACAAAGGCTATTGAACCATAACACAACAAGACCATTGCAGAGATTAGTCCTGATTCATATTAGCTATGTATATGGCCTTTGACACATTGATAGCTCAAATGGTTCTTGTTCTCTTTGATCATATATATTAATATTATTATAGTTTCTATTTTGCTTTCTCAGCCATCATAGTCGAAGCTATATAGCTGCAAATATGAATGGCTGTGTTTATGTGAACGTGGCACCAAACACTCCCCTTCTGTAACTGCACTTAATGCATCCTATATGGGTAAACATGTGTGTGTGTGAGAGAGACAGAGAGAGAGAACTTGAGTGCATTGCAACTACAACGTAGACAAGTATTTCATTGAAGTTTACACCACCCACTTAATATAATACAATAATTTGAGAAGAAAATAGTTTCTTGGCAAACTCTTTAAAGAAACATATTTTAAGCTAGAGATTCTAGATCTAGTAAAACATTTCGACTACAAACTAACTAAATTTAATATAGTCTTAACAAGTCCTCCTTACACGTTGACACATCGGATCATTAATTTTTCTAATTCCCTTCCAACTTAACGGGATTTAGATTCTCAAACTTAATTAAGTTACACTTACACTATATAATAAGCACTTAATGGTTACGCATGACATCAAAAAATAATATGCTAATGTTGCTACATGTCAACACGGGAATGGTGTGCTAAGTTTTAATACTGCAACTGTTATGAATCACACAAACACCACCATCTAGGCAAGGCTAGATTCAGTTTATGCATTATCGTTATATTTCATATCCTATTACTGAGTCAGTGTTATTTGAATACCAAGGCTAGCTAGCTGGAAAGCAATGATCTCTAAATTTGTTTATCTAAACCCTATAATTTCACAATAATAATCACACTTGATTGTTGTGGTTAGGTTATCTCTATCTATTGTGGGTGTCTTTTTTAATTTAATCAGGATTGTGCCTGAACCTGTAGTGAGCATATATTGGGCCTATTTTGACCCGGTTTGGTACTACTCAAATCTCGTATATGAGGGTTATTTTGGAGTTTTAGTGAGATCCGGCTCATTGTATTCACTACTTTAAAAGTGAAATCTTTCTGTTATTCTTCACCTATAGACATAGCTTTAGCTCAAACTTCTTTGTGAGCTTTGTGTATGTTCTGATTCCCCATCGCAACACTATTTTTCCACCTAGTGTGTCATTCACAGCATAACAAGCATGTGTTCAAAAAAAAACTTCTATGGAAGTACTAGAAAGGTAAAATTTGTAAGAGACTACCATCTTCTACACAGACCATAAAGAAATAACAACCCATGGTTTGCTTAATCAATATGAAGACAACTAAACTCTACAGATAAACTATCATCATCAAGAGTGAGTTGATATATATATATACTAGCGGATGGCACACGCAATGCGTGTATAATTCAAATAAATAAATAAATATAAAATAAAATATTTACTAAATATTGACTTATTTTTAGAAATAAGTTAAAAGCTGATTTTTTAAATTTTTTTTTAAAAAACGTGTAAAAAAGTAGAAATGTGATATGATTAAAAAAAAAACCAAAAAGTTGACTTTTTGCTGAGTTTTCAAAATAGGCCATTGTGTGCTAGTGTAGTGGTAAAGGTCTTATTTGATGAATTCAAAATCTAAGGTTCGAGTCTTGTTTATCTTTTTTTTTTTTTAATTAGAAAATAAATGACACATGACAAAATGAGAAACCACCAAATACTTGGACACTAAATCCAGTGCTCATATAATAGTATAGATAGATGATAAAGAGATTGCATAATCAAATCAAACTCCTGTAGAATAATTAGATCAGATCAACTAATGATTCTCTTATCAATATAATCATAAACTTTATGCTATGTATATTTGCATAGTTTGTTGGGCAGCTAAGTTAATTATGTTCTCGTGCCATAGAAAGGGAAGCTTAGTGAACAAAGTTCAATCCTGCCATTGCGGGTTTGGGAAGAGTCAAACACACAATCTTATCCCACATACTATGATTTTAGATCTACCTTTGTAGATTCTCAATCTTCTCATCAAAAGCTTCGCAATACCCTACATATTACACATCTCAATAGTACTCAAATTATTATTTATTTTCCTTTTATGATAAAACATTTTCTCTTTCAATTTCTTTCTTTCTTAAAACTCAGGTCATATTTACAAAATCTTGGTGGAATTTCCAAATGACTTTATTGTGTCTGGCTTCTCCTAGAAATTACACACATACGATAGTTAGCTAATCACATGCTAAAACCTATTAAGCTCCTGTTTAGAAATAAATTATTTTAATAATTTTTAATCTTACATAAAAATATATAAAAAAATAAAAATATATAACAATTTATAATAATTTTTTAACTAAAATATATAATTGATAAACAACAGCTAAATAAAGAGTTGACTGTATAAAGCTAATGACCATTTGATTGATATCACTGCTTTTGCCTTTTGGCAATGACTTTTTTTAGTTAGTTTTTTGACTTTTTTAACCTGGGGTTTTTTTGTTCGTTTGGTATTCTTGATTGGTTTTTTTGGCTTTTTAGTTTTGGAATAGTGAATTTTTTGTCTTTTTGTAATTTTTTAACCTTTTTTTTTTTTTTTAATCTTTTTGTGATTATTTAGTCCAAAATGATAACCGTGGCATTGTTTGGCAAGTTGGTTTGTGGCTAAAATAGCCATAAAAGACAAAATAGGCTATTTTAGCCACAACAAATAAAACATCACATCCAACTCATAATCATTACACTCTTCTCTCACAAAAAAAGTCAAAAAAGTCAAAAAGCTAAAAAAATCCTTCTTAAACCAAGTTTTTTAACCCAGGCTAAAATAATCCAAAAAAAATCAAAAAGCTAAAAAACGAACTCACTTTCCAAACGGATACATATTCCCCATGCGCTTAGCACAGACAATAAGAACAACTTCACTTTGTCCTCGAACTTGTCGCCTTGGCCTGAGGCATCTATAATAATACATATTTAACCTGTGGCATCTATAATAATTGTTACTACTATATTGTACTTTTCTATTAGTGGCAGTCTCAAAATAATAATTTCCCTTAAAAAATTTAACTTTTTTCAATAGTATAATTATTATATTTTAAAAATATTAATTTTTTAATATTATTCTTTGATAATATATTTTTTTTTGAAAATATCAATTGTTATAATTATACTTTTTGTATTATTAATAAATTTAAAAGAAGAACAAAGTAATAAATTTATATTATTTTATTTCCTAATTTTTAAAAAAGAACAAATATTTGGAGACAATAAAAAATAGAATAATAAAATAATATTTTGAAACGGAACGAATATATATTTATATATATAAATCATAGCTTCACTCTCATATGAGCTTGAGGGCATGTCAACCTGTCAAGTAACCTCAAACTTGCAAAATAATAATTATTGGTGTCGTTACCCCTAATACAATTATTAGAGCATCCACAATGAACACATTTGGACACATTAAGGATGATGTTAGTGTCAGATGTCAAGTTTTAGCCAGCTAAGTGTGTTGTTTGGTGCTGCAATAGAGTTGTTAAGGGTAACGTTAGTGCTCAAAGCTAGTATCAAATGCTAAATTATGTGTTAACTATAGCCAGTGTTCTAGCCAGTGAGAGAGAAAGAGAAATAGTAGGGTCGTCCGGCCGGTTGTTCGGTTGGACGTCCGAACCTTTGCTCCAAAACACAGAGATATACATAGAGAGAGAGAGAGAGAGAGAGCGCGCACTACAACAAAAATATACTTTAGTGGCACTACACTAGTGGCATATTTTTAGAAAATGCCACAAAAAATGATATTTAGTGGCACGTTTTTTAAAAATGCCACAAAACGACAAACATAAAAGGCTCTAGTGACATTTCAATGAACAAGTGTTACAAAACTACAACAGAAACATACTTTAGTGGCACTACATTAGTGGCATATTTTTAGAAAATGCCACAAAAATGATATTTAGTGGCACGTTTTTTAAAAATGTCACAAAACGACAAACATAAAAGGCTCTAGTGACATTTCAATGAACAAGTGTCACAAAACTATAACAAAAACACACTTTAGTGACACTATACTAGTGACATGTTTTTAGAAAATGCCACAAAAATAATATTTGGTGACACATTTAGATAAATGCCACAAAGCCACAAACATATAAGGCTCTAGTGGTATTTCAATAAAAAAATGTCACATCAATTTTATGGCATTTAATAAAATAATGACATAAAAAATTATGTTCGTGACATTTACCAACAGATGCCACTAAACTTTAGTAGCAATGGCATTTTTTAAAAAATGTCAGGACACTAGGTAGGTGCAAATTACTTTTTATGGCACTTAGGTGAAAAGTTTCATAAAAAATATTTTATAGCATTTTGAGAAATGCCACTAAGTCAAAAACTTTTCAAGCTTATAATGGCATTTTTAAAAAAACAAAAAATGCCAATATATTTTTAAAATTTTTACAATGCAGTAAATGATTAAAAATAAATAAATTAAACTCAATATACACTACAGAAAAAAGCATATTCGGCGGCTAAATTTCCTGACTAAAAAAAATTTGGTCGCTGAAAGTATAGCTTTCAGCAACCAAAACAGCATTAGTAGCCAAAAGTAAAGCTTTTTGGCGACTAAACAATTTTAGTAGCCAAAAGTCTACAATTGGCTACCAAAACTAAGTTTGGTCGCTGATTATATGGGTTTTAGTGACAAAAAAAATTTTAGTAGCCCAAAGTAAAGCTTTTTGGTGACTAAAAAAATTTTAGTAGCCAAAAGTCTATAATTGGCAACTAAAAAATAAGTTTAGTCGCCAAAAGTGGTTATTTTTAGCGCGGGAGAACTAAAATCCTAATGCGGGAATTAAATTTTTTGGCGACCAAAATTTTGATAGCTAAAAGTGCATCTTTGGTGACCAAATCCGATTTTGGTCGGCAAAAGTTAAGTTTTTTAGTAACTAAAAAACAATTAGTAGCCAAAAGTATAGAATTGGCGACTAAAAAATATTTTTAGTCACCAAAAGTGGTCTTTTTTTATTTTACTAGTAAATAGTTTATTTTACATAAATTATGTTCAATAAAATCATTATGTTTATACATATACTTTTATATTAATATAGATGTATGTACTATATAAATAATATATGTTGCATATATAATCATATGGTGCTATAGAGGTGTAGTGGGAAGAGTGTGGTGTATAAGGTTTATGGTGCGGGAGGTTAGCGGTTCGAGTCTCTGCAAAAGCAGATCAAATTGTTCTACAACAAATTATCGT
Source organism: Camellia granthamiana (assembly GCA_036172215.1). Classification (NCBI taxonomy): domain Eukaryota; kingdom Viridiplantae; phylum Streptophyta; class Magnoliopsida; order Ericales; family Theaceae; genus Camellia; species Camellia granthamiana. The sequence goes on along the minus strand of CM069913.1, from coordinate 9,690,772 downwards.
CATGAATGGCACTTGATAGCGTCATGAATAGTGCCTACCATGACATACAAATTATCGTCATAAATGGCACTTGATAGCGTCATGAATAGTGCCTACCATGACATTAAAGTGTCACTGAAAGGTTTTAGTCTTGATGGTGTAATGACACTTATAAGTGTCACTAACTCTTTTTTTAATGGCGCTTGATAGTGCCACAAATAATATCTACCATGACATTAAAATGTCATTGAAAGTTTTTAGCCATGATGGTGCAGTGGCACTTGCAAGTATCTACCGTGACACTCGTATCTACCGTGGCACCGATAGAAGTGGCACTTGTTCAAAATGCCACAAGACCAAAAAATGTCATTAGAAGAATAGTTTTGTGGCACTTTCAAATGTCACTAAACTAAGAAAATGTTGTAGTGGCGCCAGCCTAATTTTGGCAAAAGAGTTGAAGGAATTAGCAAAATAGCGAAGCGTTTGATCCCAACATTTAACAAAGTTCTGGTGGAGAAGATCGTCCCTCCCTCCAAGACTACCATTGGTATTCTCCTCCCAGAGAAGTCCTCCAAGATATCTCTACTCTCTCTCTCTCCCTCTATATATATATATATATATATCGACACATATATGTGGTTTGTAATTGATGATTTTGGTGTATTGTGAATACAATTATTACAAAGTGGGGAATTGAATACCAATGGGGGTGAAGAAAGGTGACATTGTATACGTGTTTATTATATATATATATATTCTTAACACACATTTTAACATATCCATTGCACCATCACTCACTTTCTAAAATTAACAAGCTCTTAACACACATTTTTGGACCCCACTTTTTTCACTTTTTGTCATATAACACATTTTTAACACATTGTGGATGCTCTTAGTGGCATGGTTGGCATGGTTGGACTAGATCAATCTCTTGAAAGGCAAGTCAAGAGTGTATTTCATTTAATAAACCTAGCATTTTGCCTATATTTTATTTAAACTCTAAATCGTGTAGTAAAGAGCGAGTTTGATACAGGGACGAAGGATATTCAGAAAAATGATCCCATGGTGTCCTAATTAAATCCACTCCACTTTTAACTACCATGGATGCAAAGATGAGGTGAGCAACTGTTGTGGGTGTGTCTCAAATTCAATTCAAATGATGCTTATCACTCGTTGACAACTTGCACGATCCGGTTAATGGACTAATGACACCCAACCCATTATTTCTATTTGAGTCTATTTTGATCCAATTTACTACTTTCAGATACTTATGTATTATATTGGATTATTTCGGGGCTCTAGGTTGTGAATAGGATTTAAGAGAGAGAAAACTGACTCATTGTAATATCTACATTCATAGTGAAACTCCTTTGTCATTCTTCGCACGTGAACATAAGCATATTGCCAAACCACGTAAATTCTTGTGTGCTTGTGTGTTTTTCTGATTTCGATTCTCTCTTCTTCGCCTTTGCCGTAAATTCTTGAGGGTAAATCATAATAAGGTCCCTTAAAGCACATCCAAAGAGATAAGAACTAATCAACTATTCAGTAATGATCCAAGCCTAGAACTTGCATAGATCAATACTCTTAAGCAGTAGATTGGTAAGAGGCTAATCATCCCATCCAACCAACATATGTGATCTCCACCCTAATGTGGTGAAAATTATTCAGTGGTGCTCACAATACTGCCACAAATAGGTCTCCACCATCCATTTGTGGCCACGTTAGTTTCTCCTAATATGAGTCCTCTGCATGTGGGTTCCTACCAATAGATTAATGCATTCTACAATCAAGACAGGTAGGACCCCAATAAGTCCAAACCCACTCACCAGACATGAGAAATTCCACAGGTAATAAAATAAGTGTAAAGAGAACTTGACTTCATAGCACCACTTTCAAGTTTTAAAAAGTGTTATTATATGGAGTTGTTTAAGTTCCAAAATAAGGGCTAAAATGAGCTGTCATTGTTGTGCAACCCTAAGGGAGACCCTTTCCAAACCCTTGCCTTGCAGCTAAGCAATCTATGTCATCCTATTAAGCAATCCATTTAACAATTTGGATTCTTCTCTGCTAATTAATAGACCATTTAAGATTAAAAGCTAAAAGAACGGAAACAAAATCAGGAAAAGGAAAAACCTGGATTTTTCATATATGCAATGACTAATTTTTTGAAAATCCAGCACAATATAGTTCTTTCACAATATTTAAAATGTTCCTTTTGACTACCATTAATGGTCCGCACACGAGTTGTTAAAAAGTATCACAAAACCCAGAACCAGACAAGGTTTTAGGATCCCATGATCATGTTTTTTAGACCTGATGAACAGTGCCTAAATTCCTTTCCTGTATGTGAAACTTCTTCCAATATTGTGTTAGCCACAATACAGTAACCTACCTACATTGTAATATTTGTTGATGGGATTGACCCATGGATCAGAGGACCCCTGGGGGTCGTGCTCTATGTGTCAAAATCAGTTAAAATTAAGCTTAAAACTGATTAATCAGCCTTGCTTACTTACATTGTAATAGTTGTTGATAGGATTGAGCCCATGGCTCAGAGGGCCAGTGGGGGTGGTGCTTCGTGTCGAAATCGGTTAAATTAAGCTCAAAACTGATTAATCAACCTTTTCTTACCTACAATATTGTCAATTATAAAAAAAATTAATTAAATAATTAATGGGAGGAAAAAAAACAAAAGCATATACAGTAGTTGTAGGCATATCAACAGCACCACACTAAAAATAACTACTGATGTAAGCAAGATTCAGTATTTGACAAGAGATTAGGAGTACAGCTAAAGAAGATCTAGGAAGAGATCTAATTCTCAAAAAAACAAAGAAGAAAAATGAAAGAAAGACAAGATCAACATGCGTGGCATCCCTCATGATATCAACTTCACATAGATACTATAGTATTTGGCATAGATAAGGCAAGGATTTATTAAGTTGTTGAAACACTAGATTCTATAATTTAATGATACATTGAAGATTGGTTTCATACTTAGTTGAGTCAGTCAGACAGATCCTTTGAACCTCTATCTTTTCAAATCGAGGAGAGAGCCCCTCAGTTTCTGCAGAAACTACCTAAAAAATGCCACATTTCTGCCTCGTGGTCCTTCAGTTCCAGTTAGGGATCCTCCGTCCCCAAAACCCACTATCCCTTGTCTCCAGTGCACTCTCAATCATACGATGCGGTGGGAATCTCAAAGTACGTAAATCTTGAGTACAATACGATCATGCAACTGAGAGTGTATTGGGGACATTGGAAAAGAATTTTTGGTACAGAAAATTGCTTACCTTCAGTTTCGTGTTTTATGTACTGTTAATAAACAAATAAAACCAGAGAGAGAGGAAACATCGTGTAAGCTTCATCGTCATGCTAGGCTTTTTACACAGATTTTTATAAATGGCGTTGACAAAAGATAATGGGTGGTCTCTAGACAAAATTATTCTACCTATATTATTGTTTTCTTATCTCCAACTACTTGTACAGCTTTTTGAGCAACCAACTTCACAATAACTAAGACAGCCAACTTAATTCTATTATTCTATCCATCTTATGAATTCTAGCTTGCCTATTTAAGTGTCCCCTCATGAACTCTCAGATACATGCCAGCACTTTCTTCTCTTCATTCTCTTCTCTTAATTCTTCCCTCAACTCAAGAACTTCTCTTGCTTTCCTCTATTCATTAAAAGTAAATATGGGACCAGTTGCTTTGTGCATTGTAGCTTTGGTTATCATAAGCATCACCCACTGGGTTTACAGGTGGAGGAATCCTAGATGCAATGGGGAACTCCCGCCAGGTTCAATGGGTTTGCCACTCCTCGGCGAGACTCTTCAGTTCTTCACCCCCAACCGTTCATCTGACATTCCTCCTTTCATCAAAAAGCGGATGGAAAGGTAATACAACATCACCAACATCATCATCATCCTCAATGTTTATCTTGTTATAACATGTTCTATTGTTACTTTTTTAGATATGGTCCAATATTCCGAACAAGTTTGGTGGGACGGCCAGTTATTATATCGACAGACCCGGAACTTAGTCATTTTATCTTTCAAAAAGAGGGGCAATTATTCCAGAGTTGGTACCCAGATACCTTCACAGAGATCTTTGGACGACAAAATGTGGGTTCCCTACATGGGTTCATGTACAAGTACCTCAAGAACATGGTGCTAAATTTATTTGGTCCTGAGAGCCTTAAAAAGATGCTCCCTGAAGTTGAACAGGCAGCATGTAGAAACTTGAACAGGTGGTCGGGTAAGGAGTCTGTTGAATTAAAGGACTCTACTGCAAGTGTAAGTTCAGGCTAACCAATAACCACTACTTCTTGTGATCCAAATTCACTAAGATTTTGTTGATTGAATGAATTCTTATGAAAATTTAATGTTCAATTACAGATGATATTTGATCTGACTGCAAAGAAACTGATTAGTTACGATCCAGAAAAGTTATCTGAGAATCTGAGAGAGAATTTTGTTGCTTTCATACAAGGATTAATTTCCTTCCCTATGAATATTCCTGGAACTGCATACCACAAGTGTTTACAGGTATATCAAAACCTTTCATGTTAATCTTGGTTGTAAGATAACAAACACTTACCACTGATAATTATTGTCTGTGACACTTGGTCCATTGGTTTTGACTTGTCTGAGTTTGTTCAGGGAAGGAAGAAGGCAATGAGGATGTTGAAGAACATGTTACAGGAAAGACGGGCAAAGCCTAGGGAGCAGCAAAGTGATTTCTTTGATTACGTCCTTGAAGAACTTGGGAAAGACGATACACTCCTCACAGAGGCTATCGCTCTGGATTTAATGTTTGTGCTACTGTTTGCTAGCTTTGAGACGACTTCCCTGGCTCTAACTATGGCCACCAAATTTCTTCTGGACCATCCTTTGGTGCTCAGGGAATTAACGGTCAGTGACTATAATGCATTTCCACACACACACACAAAACAAAACAAAAAAAAACCATTTTTTTATCCAATCCTATACTGCTACCCCAATTGACATGCTCTGTATACCCCCCTGGCAGGAAGAGCATGAGGCAATTTTAAGAAGACGGGAAGATCCAAATTCTGGACTTACATGGAAAGAATATAAATCAATGACATTTACGTTCCAGGTGGGTTAAGAAGTCCCTTTTTTATTTATTTTTCTTCCTATCATACAGAACAGGCCCAAAGAAGGAAAAAAAAAATCTACTAGTATTTAAATTCCGTGGTGCTAACTGTTAAAGTAAAATTGCAGTTCATCAATGAAACAGTCAGGATGGCAAATATAGTTCCGGTAATTTTCAGAAAAGCACTACAAGAAATCAATTTTAAGGGTATGTATACAGTTAACTGGTCAATTTCTAGCCATAGTACTTGAATTTGTTCATACAAAAGAAAAACACATCCATTTTGACATACCTTAAAATAAAACGGGGATAAATGCAGGCTATACCATTCCAGCTGGTTGGGCGGTTGTGGTCTGTCCTCCAGCTATACACTTGAACCCTGCCAAATATGAAGATCCCCTTCAATTCAATCCAGGGAGATGGGAGGTAAGTTGATTGTTCCAAAATTACCTGCGTTTATATTGTTTATTTGATTTTCACCGGCAATTATTTAACTGCTAATCAGACACCGCTGTCAGTTGTACTTCTGAAAATTTCAGTCTTTCTCCTGAATTCTCATCTGATAAAAAATGGTGACATATAGGGAATGGAATTGAATGGTGCATCCAAACATTTCATGGCTTTTGGGGGTGGCATGAGATTTTGTGTTGGAACGGACTTCACCAAAGTGCAAATGGCTGTCTTTCTCCACTGCTTGGTTACGAAGTACAGGTAAAAGCTTCATATAAGCAACTATGCCTGAGAGAGACAAAGAGAGAGTAAACTTTTTACATTTGAAATTGTCAGGTGGCAAGCGATCAAAGGAGGAGAGATTGTTCGAACTCCTGGTCTACAATTTCCAAAGGGTTTTCATGTTCAGTTCACTGAGAAAATGAATTGAAACAAGAGCCAACAAATAATGCTATTTAATCAAAAACAGTTAGTGCACAGAGAATTCATTTCTACGGCTAGAGGCATAACATCAGCTATGGAAGAGATTATTATCAAGAAAACATTCAAACAGTGGATAAAGGGGGGAAGCAATTAAAGTGGTCTCTCCACAAACTAAGAATGAGCTGAAGAAATACAGTTCATGAGGATCACATTAAAAAAAAAACCAAGTTTTTAAGCTTTTTTGTTTATTATATTTAAACACTAATATGTGAAAGGCATGAAAAAAAGTTTGTACAAGTCTCATACAGAACACAATCATCAATATAAGAAAGTACCTGTAATAATGAGCGTAAATGTTTTTGCATTACCTTTTTGTGCATACTATCTTTCTTTAGTATTAGAATATTACATCTGTCACTTGGATGGGGTCAATAGGTGATTAAGAAGGTCCATGGCTTAGGTTGGTGATCTCCATTGCACTTAGAGGGCTGCCGCCTTTTGCATCACTCTTTATGCATTCTAAATCTTAGTATTAGAATATTACATCTGTCGAAAGCTCAGCATTACTAAATAAATAATTAAAGGGAAAAGAGAAGAAAGAATGACAAAAAGCTTTGCTTTAAATTGGTGAAGTGTAAAATAAACTGTAACAAGCATTGATATCTATCCAAATCCAACTATTTTCTGTGTTAAACATGCAGGTTAGAATGTATTTTCACCAAAAGGCCCATGTTTGTGCTTGTAATGATCCTTCTGATTTTCATCACTATATCTAGTAATTTTGGACAAGCCTTCTATTGCTTCCTTTTCTTTTCTGCGTCTATGGTGGCCAACATGGTCAACCTCCCCTTTATCTAAGTACATCTGCCGCATGATACGGGTGCCCTTGGTTTTGCCATGTTTGTGATTGTCTTTATGGACATGGTGAAGATAGTAATAATAATCAGTGTCCAGTTCTGAATGGTCATGCCTCTGCTCGGTATGAAAACTTCTTCGCTTCTTTTGGGTATCATACTTATGATGCCTTCTTTCCAGCTTGTGATGTTTCTTTTGACGTATTCTCGAAACATCAGCATTATATCTATGCTTCCGCATATTACCAATTCTTTGTTCATCAGCCTGAAAATAATCTTCCCACCAGTCACAAAGAGGATCAAAGAACCCTTTTTGATGTAGAAGCCAGAGTAGCACAACCACTGCAACTCAGCATTGAAATACATTGAATTAATGCTTGCTCTAAGATGCAGAGATCAACCATATTTATCAGTAATTTCAAGTAACTAGTTAGATTACCACCTGTTGGGAAAATTGCCAAAAGTAGACCAAACATCACTATCCAACTCATACAAATATACTGTATGTGGCAGCTAAAGTCGAAAAACCCAGAGCATTTCCTTCTGCTCAACTCAATGGAAATATCATTAAATGCATGCCAGCATAATAACATCAACTACACATAATTATTAAGGAATCAAAACGGCTATGCAATGTGATAGACAAAACTTGCACATTCTGTCCTAGGTTCACTAACAGTGAAAAAAAACTAAACACGACAGTACATTTACATGTAGTATAGATATTGTTCTTCCAAAACAAATACCTGCAAGTATTGCCAGTGAAAAAGTCTGCCAAACCATCCCAGAAGTTTTTCCACAATATCTCAATAGATTCAAAGAAACCATGTATACTGGTCTTTGGTGGTTGAAAAGGAATCTGTAACAAGATTGCATGTGAATCAAACTCCTGCAAAACTATAAGGCTGTATATACACATTGGTTATAGCCCCAATAATTCTAATGATTGGCTAATTACTCAATCCAAACATAATTATATGCTGGGATCTTATCAGAAGTCAGAGTCAATGCATGTACCTTTTTAGGTAAGTACAAATGTCTGTACCATGGCCTCAATAAGAGTTTCATTTTTAAAGAGTAGTAGTTTATCACTATAAATCTACCGGCAAACCTGTGATCCATTCTCAATAACAGTGGCAGTAGTAGTAAATTGGCACTCAGCTCTATCAACTTCACTAAAACCAGAGTCCTTCAGTATAGCTGCAAACAAACAAAACTACATGGACTTAGCTTTGACATTCACTAGAATCACTACCACCTTGTTTACCATTCCAGGAAGCAGCCAAAAGTGCCATGTAAACCTAGTACTCAATCATACCTGCGCACACATATTTTGCAGCTTGATCAGTTATAGGGTACAATTTGAAAGATCGAGTTGTAATTTCTTTCGGCTTCATTATGTAATACTGTTCCTGCAATGTTTTAAACTTTTCAAAAACATTATCCCTTGTGAAATTATATCCATGACACTAGTTTGAACTTAAGTTTTCAAATTAATACCTCCATTTGGCCAACACTTGTTGAGCAATCAAACTGCAAGATGAAAATTGTCGTTGCAATTGAGTTTAGAAAAACAACTATAACTCAAGCAGACTTTATGCACTAGTGGAAACACATAAATAAAAAATTGCTGTCCTCAAATCAAAACTTGCAGTAAATTTTGGCTGTTGACAAAACCGAAAATACTAAAATAGGTACAGCAAGGCAGTTGTAAAACTTCAAGGTCACTCTTCTCTTGTACTGTTCAGCAGTTCCTTCTCAGCAACCAAACAAAAGAGAATCTTAAAAATTTCATTACATTCTGTCTTTGAAAAACTAATATTACAGTTGTACATAAATACCTAATTATCTACTTTGGGTAGAATAAATGAGAAAATCCTAGTAAGTTACAAATCAACTTTTATGTTGTTGTAGCCGAACTAGGTGTTTCATTGGCTTCAATGAAAGTGAGTTAAGAAACAATGAGTTAAGTCAATCCTTGACAGATGTCACAATTCTACAAGAATAAGAAAAAGAAAAAATCCAATCACTCTCAAATAGAAGCAGCATGTACAAATTAAGCATTTAAACAACCTCAACAATGCCAATCTGACTCCTCTATAAAACTATATCTATATTTTTTTTTAAATCAAATTGTTCCACATTGTAGTTGAAAATTGTTCCATTCTACTAACTATTCCCATTTATCAGATGAAATATCAAGAAATAATATAGTTCCTGAAAATGAAATTCCAAAATCTAGTACTGCATACAATTAATCTAGCAAGTCCTGACATTTTACCCAAACATAAAATCTTATTATTGAATCCATCATAGAGAAATAAACTCACTCAACATGCAAGCAATAGGGCTCAGCATGGAAGATACTGATATATTTTTGTAGCATGATAGAAGGTGAAAGATACAGTTAGGCTGTATGAAAGGTTCATTGGGGATACCGTAAGGCTGTATGATGCTTCCACTTCACCAATATTTTTAGTAGTGATGGTAGCAGTCCCAAATTGAGTGAGGGCTTCAAAAGTTGGCACAGTAATGCTTAAAATTTTTCCAGGGCTCCTACAAAAATATTGAGATATGTGATTCATCAAGGACCATTCGAAGGAAGGAAAAAAAAACACTAACTAGCTAACAATATTGCATAAGAGGATTCTACTAGAATATGTAAATGGAGCATAAAACGCATTAAGCTAGAGCCCTTATTTTGTTCAATATAATAACTGAAATTATTCTATATAATAACTAAAAGGATATTGCCAACAAAGTGCCCATGGGGCATAAGAAAAAGAAAAACACGAGACACTTTTCACTAATTTCAAAATAGAGTTCAACCTTTTTACCTATTTCCAAAACACTTTTCACTCAAATGCTCATACTATAAACAATGTACCCAGGGCACCTGTTAACATTTGCCTAACTGAAACAATCAAATGCGCATGTTTTGTGTGTGCTAAATACAAAAATACAAATCTATTTTGCTCCAAATCCTAAATTTGCAACGTCTCAGAGAAAATGATGATGTTAAAGATAAATGAGTGGCAATAAATATAAAAAAGAATATTTTCTTTTTTAAAAGGAGGACTGCATGGAGGGCTAAAGGTTGCGGAAATTGAGGATTGAGTAAAATAATTCCATTGTGTATGACGAAGATCAGATCAATGAGTGCATTTATATAAGAGAGGGTTGAAATAGTTGCACGCAGTAGTACCAGCAAAAGCGGAATGCCAAAAAGAGAATGCAGGTTGAGTTTATGATGGTCTATGACATAGCAGACAATATGAACCTAAGTAGAATGGAATGATTAAAACATAAAAAAACAGAATATGAATTTTTATTTTTGTATTACTATTTACTACTCAATACTGTTCATGTAGCTGGCTCTACGTACTTAAATTTTAAGATTTTTTAAACACATGAACTATCAGAAGCATGGCTTTTGGTTATAATAATAATATCCAAAAATTAATGTCATTATCTTAAGGCATTAATCTCAAGGAATTAACTACTAACCTTTGGTTGACATATTCTATGTCATCAGCACTTAGTTCTATCAAGAGGTTTGTATTAAGAACTTCAGTTATTCCTATGGAGAATGAATGACTCCCTGAATTCTGCAGACAACAGTAATAGTAAATGATTAAAGATCCAAATAATAGACATCCTTAAGTATATGACATCTATAGTTGCTAAAACATAACTGGATGCTGGTTTATCCTTTCAAACCTCTCTTGCACAACATAAAGTGGTGACTGTTTCCTACTGATTCGGTTCATATCAGCCTGTCAAAAGGAAGATTCTTATCAAATCAAAGCCACAATATGAGACTTGCAAAATGGCATTCTTAACATTTAAAGACCAAACATTCACAGCCCACAAAACTGATTTACTTGAGATTATTCATCTTAAAAGCTTTTCCAATTTCTTAAAAAAGAATGCCATCGTAGAAGACAAAAATTGCTAATAAAGCATTTAGTTGAACCAGACGACAAATAATCAACATAAATTACAAAAATCTAACGAGGGAAACACTTAGTTTAACCATGTTTGCATTTGATGTGTTATGTATATTAAAAAATGACGAAACATGCATATTTTGCACCATAAAGGATCAAAATCTATGTCCCATAAAGGATCAAAATCTATGTGAAAGTCCTCCAAACGGAAAAGAAGAAATATATTTCACATACGTAAGGTGATATATTTCACAGAGGTATAAGGTGCCCTATTGGCATATTAGTTGTGCTATGTAGGAAATGGCTGATCAGCACTGCTATAAATGTCAATAAGACATGCAATTGACAGAGATATTCAAAACAAAACAAAATTCTTTTAAACATGAATGGCTAGGATGATAGCGGGAATTCTCAGTAATTAATTCCAGTTTTAAGTTACTAACCTCCCAGAAGTTCCACAACTGATTATGCAAGCAACTCCAAAATGGGGATGAGCAGAAATCCGGCTGCCCATTGAAAGCGTCATAACCCACACCAATTTTGTTACATTCAAGACCATCTAAAGTAAATCTAACTCTCTCAATCAGCATCCACATAGAAAAGTTCCTTCCCAGATTTTGTGGTTGACCTGGGCCACCCTTCAACAGGAGAAACAAGAATGCACTCAGCAACATGAAACCATATAAAACATAAAACAGTATAATAAAGATTGACAAGAAAAAAAAAAATATCAATCCTCACTAATACAAAGCAGAAAATCAGCACACAATACAAGAAATATAACATCTACAAGTAGATAAACTATTATAAAATAAGACTAGAACCAGCAAGAAACAAGAAAAGGTGATACACAATATTGTCAACACAATTATAAATATGCCTTCATTTAGGTATATTGACTGACTGAGTTAGCTACTTGACAGTATGATAGCCATAATTAGACCCATAGACAAATCTTTCTGGTGATAATGATTCGAGTTTATAAAAAGTATTATGGCACAAACAATAGTCGTGCTGTCCAGCCACACTTATTCCTTTTTTTTTTTCAAACTTCATTGAGCAAATGTGGTTCCAGTTCAATATGTGGTCCCCCAGTTTCTAGGACTGGTAAATGTCTTTGTGATCAAGGGATGTTGGACATGGGTATGGTTGTAAAACTGATGAACCTGAAAATAATGCATGCTGAATCAGTTCCATTAACAGTGGACAAACATTGAGATAGTGAACATATCCCGTTGGCTGTCAGTGGACAAACTTGAGTGGCTCCCATGGTGAGAGCATGTCACCGCATGCCAACAGGGAGACGGACTGGGGAACGGCTCCTCGTGGGGCCTTCCCGGGAGTCGAACAGTGGCAAATTCAGAAATATGGACAACTGAATGTAAGATAAGCTGTCTTCAGTTTTTTTGTGTTTTGTAAACTCAACTTTTATTCAGGCCCGTATGGGCAATAGTACAGGCAAGGAATGGCTGTGCAGCTCAATTGGGTAACATTGGGGTGAAGCAGACTTAGGCTTTGCCCAATTGGTGCACCCTCCGAGGAATTGAATGAGTTCCTTTTAGCAAATATAGCAAGAATTGCTTTTGTTAGACTTTATTAACTTTTTGTGTTCTATTTCCCCATATAGCCAAAAAAAAAAATGAAGAATGCAAGTCAAAATTAGATCAGCAAAGCTAGCATACCTGCCTTGGAATAACAAGGTAGTAATCCTCAAATGAAGGAATATTTGTGTATCCAACATAATCTCCAATAAGATTTGCTCGTAAGAAATTATCATTGGATGTTACTGTTCTATTCCCAGGGCCCACAATCACGTCCTGTAAGCAAAAATTTCCAAAAGCATTTTCCTGATTAACTTCTAAAAAATATGCTGAGTTCAATAACTAGAAAGAATATAGTAAACATGAAATATAAAAAAATACTGAGACCAATCATTATTTGGAAGAAAATAAAGATAAATGTTGATGAGATAATCATTGATTTAGATAAATAGGATATCATCCAGAATGTAAGTGTTAGTATATTATATGTAATGTATTGTTAGTGATCTAGATAGTGGATGTAGTTAGTGATCTAGATAGTGGATGTAGTGGATGTATATAATATGTAAGGATATAGATAGTGGCTCTTAGTGGTGATAGTGGCTCTTAGTGGCACAAATAGTAGCTCTTGTTCTCTCCTATATAAGGAGTGTAATATGGTCTTTATAAATCAGTATATTGATATATATCAATCAATAAGATCAATACATTAATTTCCTACATCAAGAGAAGACAAAGTTTGCAGAAGATAATTTAAAATTCTTGACAACACCTCAGGCCCTCGTGTATGGCACAACTCTTCATTGTTTCTGGGGTGCTGAATGGCCATTGCAATAATTCTGAATATTGGAGCAGCAAGAGTCATTGTGGCCAAAGACAAAGAAAGGTTCCCTTGTTGTGGTTCCAAGCTGTTTTCATGCACATTGCTTACTGTCAGCGGAAGTAAAGACATGGGACCTCCATAAGCCAGTGCCCACAAAGCCTCTACTGGACGCATTCTTGTAGCAACATGTACTTGCCCAAGAACTTCAGCAGGTCTTCGAAGCATGCCTGCAGCACCACTAGGGGAAGCATCTGGACAGAAACGGCCACTAAGTAAATTAGGATGATAGAGGAGATGAATGCATCCTCCAATTTCTGCATCCAAAAGTGCACTTTCTTCTGCCATACTCTGCACACGTTCATTTGTCGCTAGCCATGGTAGCCCTGCCCCATAACCAAAAGAAGGCAGCACATCCCCACCTCTAGAAGCCAAACTTGACATTCTTTCTGGACCAATTGGTTCCTTAAAAATGTATATAGGCCCCATCTCAGCAAACAAAGGGCACTGACGCCGACGCCGCTGTAAACCAGCTATTGTAGGTAGAGGATTAGTCCCAATGCAGCAAAAAGCAAGTGGCTTGGAAATTCGTAGGAAATCAAAAGGACGGCTTTCATACAAGGATCCATCAATGTACAGCTTCAGCTCACTCTCTGCTTTCCCAATTAACCCCTGCTTACAAGTATGCTCCAGACCCACAAAATACCAACACTGTGGCTTGAATGCATGAGTAAAATGCAAGGAAGCCTTCTTTCCCCTACCACTACCAACTTCAACAACCAAAAATTGAGCATGGAAGTATGCCTCCATCCCCTGATTATCAGCAGATAAGAAGCTGAACAGCCGAGGCATGTGTGCCGTGCCTTCACCAGCAAGTGCACTGGCAGCAGCAGCTGCTGACATGGCTGATGATTTCCCTGATTTCGCCGCAGCTGCAGCTTTCTGAACAGCCTCATTGGTCACCCGTGGGGAGGACTTTCTTGAAGCCTGAGCAGCAGCATTTTCAGAGAAGAATGCCTCATCCTTGTGACCAGCCAATGCCTTTTGCTCTAACCATCGTGAGGAAGCGCTCCTGACCATAACAGAGGGGAACTTCGCAGTCACCGATGTCAATGGAAACATCATGTTCAAGTTTGGTTGAGGTCCGGCGGGCGGTGAAGGCAAGGTTGCCGCCCGCCGGAAGGTGAAGATCACCAAGAACTAACCTATAGCTCTGATACCATGTAGGAAATTAATGTATTGATATTATTGATTGATATATATCAATATACTGATTTATGAAGACCATATTACACTCCTTATATAGGAGAGAACAAGAGCTACTATTTGTGCCACTAAGAGCCACTATCACCACTAAGAGCCACTATCTATATCCTTACATATTATATACATCCACTACATCCACTATCTAGATCACTAACTACATCCACTATCTAGATCACTAACAATACATTACATATAATATACTAACAGTAAGCCATGCCAGGTCATTAAGCATAGTAAAGGTAAAGGTTAACCTGTGCAGTAATTCACATACTTTAACATAAGAAAATGATAAGGAAGAAATTGAATATGGGGAGTGGTCTACAGAGCACAGAAATGTGATGAACTTTCATATCTTCCTTCCATATAGAGAAGAACAAAGCCAATTGGAAATGAACATAATCAAACCTACTTGAGTTTCAGCATTAAGTGAGAGGGCATTCACACCAGAAATGCTGATCTCAATTCAAGACAATAATAATTTTTTTAAAATGTCTAAGGCAGGCCTTTAATTTTCGTAATTCAGACTTCAAGTAGGACGAACTATTGTTTATGTCAAGAAATTGGATGGATAAGCAGAATATCGGAAAAAAACCCTTCTCCGAAAATTGTGCAGTGTGAAGGAAAAATTATAAAAGCTGACTGCAACAACTTGAATGATAACACGTAGGTTAGTGACAGCTGATAGATGTAGCACAAGGATGCACAAAAACTACACACCGATATTTTAGATGCTGTCTTCACCTCAATCCGAATGCTAAATCCCACTGAGCGCTGTCCAATACCAAAAACATGGAACCTAAATGGATAAGAAAAAAAAAATTGTGGCATCAAAAAAGGATATCTGAAGATTGAGAACAAAAACTAAACAGTAAAGGAAACCTTGAGTCAACAAGCATATAGCTAAATTCAAACACAATGTGTTTCTCATTGTGTCTAACCCAAAATGGAATAGCATTAGTATTAACAAGCTACAGCCTCCACATGGAGTAAGTAATATCAGATGAAATAAATCTTAATAGTCAACAAGCATATACCTAAATTTAAACACAATGTGTTTCTCATTGTGTCTAACCCAAAATGGAATAGTATTAGTATTAACAAGCTACAGCCTCCACATGGAGTAAGTAATGATAAATATCAGATGAAATAAACCTTAATAGTCAGTTAATCCATCCAGTTCCTCACCATTTGATTTTCATAAATAATCATAATCTTGATTTATTTTGTTGAGAACAAAGTATTCAAGTAAAAAGATGATAAACTTGACACTACTGGAAAAACTTCGGTGATACTTCAAGAAGTGCAGCTTTGCCAACAACTTAACATAAAATCAAAAACAGACAATCACATGGACCTACTAAAAATGATGTCCATTAATTGCTTTAAAAAATTGACAACCTTTTTTATGTATACACCTGACCACATTGCATATCTTAATTTATCATTACAAATTTTATAGATTAATGGATCCACCTATCAAAACAAAATTACTGAAAGAAAGAATCCAGGCCATACCAATCACCTGGAAATCGGAGACAGTGTGCAGTGTTGGCCTTCCCCTTCATCATCTTGTCAACTAGTTCAAATAAAATTTAGAAACATCTACCACAAAACTATATGTTGAATCCTGCAAGAATAATTGAGAATGCTAACAATGAATATGATAGCACTTACAGAAGTTTCCACATGATGACGGAACCCTACGCTCGTCCCCACAAGGACAACAGGTTGGCTGCGAAGAAAAAAAGAAAAGAGGAAAACACAGGAAAACAGTTTAGAAACATTGTGAAACAATTATAAGAAACACATCAAGTAATAAATGAACATTATGTATGAGAAATCCAATAAGTATAGAAGCTCAATTTCTATTACAACTGCTACAATTATTAAGAACATTGAATTCGGTATTTTAGAATTTCAACGGCAGATCAGTCCCCTGATGTTATCTGTAACAAAGGTTAGATTCCCGCTTCTCTTCGCCTAGACTTCAAAGTCAAATTGATGCCTTTGTTGCTTATTATGCATGGGGACTGGATGGTGAGCACTAATTGGAACCCTAAAGGACAATGTCTAATTGTATCTTTTTGAGTCAAATAAAGAAACTGGTGTGAGCAGGGATATTACTTGGCAAAGAGAGGAGAATTGATTCTTGAGTGTTTTAATAGCGATTCTCAGCCCTTGATGGACATATTGTCAAACCAACTAAGAAAAGTCAGAGAGTGAGGGCATGGGAATTATATATCTTATTTGAGTTTTCTTCAATTAGCAATTACGTCATTCATTTAAAAATCCTCATCAAGAACAAATTAAGTTTTTTTTTTTTTTTTAATAATAAAACATAAAATTGAGTGAGAGACCAAGAAGAGGAATAAAATAAGATTTCAGTCTGTTTAGTAGTACTACATATAGATGATAAAATAAACTAAATTCTCAGAAATAAGATTGGAGGTGAAAATAAACTAATGACTACAATGAGAGTAAAGCAATATCCAACACTTGGAAATCTTACCTCAGTGTGCTCAATAATGTGACCATTTTCATCTCGCAGCCTGAAATAGATTTATGAATCCATTCAATCAAATTTACATTTACAACTTACAAAAGAAAGAAAACTATATCTATGGGTTCAAAATGCTAAACCTCAAATGCTGAAAAATAAAGAACCCCAATGCTGGTCCTGATTATCAAAGGTGTTGGGAGGGATAAACTAGATACAGACATAACTTTTTAACATAATAACACTAAAAGTCCATGCTCTTAGACCAAAACAGAAATGCTACTTTCAACCCCCCCCCCCCAAAAAAAAATAAATAAATAAATAAAAATAAAAATAATTTGAAAGAACATTTCAAAGTAACCTCTTAGATAATTGATCTTCTGTACCACTATAATCAGGCAACACCTCATCTCGGTAACAAAAAGGGAATGGGAAAAAAAAAATGTTACCTACCTCTCACAGTTCATCACAACATCTGCACCAGCATCTGGCTCACATTTGCGCGTCTGAACATAGAACTCCTCAGGCTTATAAGCAACATCCTAGAAAATATGTTACAGCAATAAACATCAAACTCAATGGGTAACATTAAAAGAGGGGAATAGGGAATTAAAATGAAACGAGAAATGAAAAAACCGAAAAAAAACATATATTTCAAATGCAGACATGTGCTTACCACATTGCCCGACAAGTTCATCACTCAAAGTACGTCCACGAAAATTTGACTAAAAATCATCATTCTCCGATGGCATTACATTAATAAAAAGTTAATTAATCAACATAACAGCTTCAAAATTTTGGTTAACTAGTCTCAAACATTTCAACACGTTCATGTCCACAATAACTTAATTATAACAATCAAGCACCATGAGTTTAGGGGGTCAATCCTGTACACTACCATTCTGAAGGTCAGGGGGTCAATCAGGTTGTATGATGTTGGTTATTTATTCCTATTATTAGGCATTTATTGCAGTTGATTATTGGGCTTGAGTTGTTATTTTCTTCTCATTACAAACAAGTAATGTAATGCTTCTCATATTTATAATTAAACTCCTATCGATTAACCCAAAAAATTAAATTTAAAAAAACAAAAATCAAGCACGATGGATTCACTGTTCAAAAACACTCCCTTACAATTTCCAAAGTAAAAAAACACTGGAAATACATTAAAAACATAGTACCAAGTTAGTAATTAGTAAATAAACCTTAAGTTACCAAAATCAGTTCTATAACATACTCGTATATATGTCAACTCATACAGTGCATAGACGGCCGATTTGTTAACTGTGATCACAGGTGGGAATCGCAGAGTTTGCATATCCGCAGTAGAATTCTCCTCCACCTCTACAATTTCCGCCACAATCGAGGCCTCTCTCCCACTCTGACAAACAACAATTCTATATCAAATCACATACACATTATTACATAGATATACACACTCATAATTTTGGTACTTGTGTCATTTTGGTCCAATAATTTCAACTGGATCAATTGACCTGAATTTTTAATTTTGTCTCCAATTGGTCCAATTGCTTTCAATTGTTGATATTTTTTTTATGGCAAATGTGCATACGAGCGCCATGTGTCATACTTTTATAAGCAAAATTATAAACTTGATCAATTTAGTAATTTAATCTCGACTAACTCAATCAAAATTTTATGTCAAAACCCTACCGACGTTGTCAATTGCACTAAATTGAGCAAAATCTAAAATTAATAATCAAAATTGAGCCAATTGAAACATGAGACAGGCGGCAAAATGTAGGGACTACCGTGTATATATATACATGTATGGATCTGAAACTTTTTAAAGAGAGAATGCGAGGGGAAAGAGATACCGATTCACTGGGAACGGCCATGTTAATGAGCATTTTGGTGGTGCAATTGAGGCTGCCGGAGTCGGAAATCTTGTCGCACCTTTCGAGCTTTGATTTGGAGAGAATTTGGGGGCTGGAGAGGGAATAGAGAATGAGATGATGAGAGAGAAGGTGAGAGAAGATGAAGAGAATGAGAGAGGGAGGAGGTTTCATTTCGTTTGAAGAGTGAGCAAGTGGGTGATTTGTTGATGGTGGAACTGTCTGTCAAGTGAGGGACATGTTTGGGGGAATATATATGTAAATGTATGTATGTATGTATGTATGTATCAGAGATGTGCGGTTTTGGCGGGGCGTGTAACTGCTTTCAAAGGTCGGGTTTTTGGGTGTTTTGGAAGCGTTCGGATCCTCTAGAGTGGTAATGGTGCGCCACGTGTCCCATTTTTGAAGTGAATGGCTGAGATCGTTTTGGTGAAGAAAAAAAAAACTGTTTGTTTGTTTCAGTTCAGTGACTCAGAGAGAGGGACAAGAAGAAACAGAGGAGGGGCTGAGGAAGAAGGCTAAAGGCAACGCTGCCTTCTCCGCCGGAAACTTCACGGAGGCGATCAACCTTGTTGCGGACAACTACGTTCTCTATTCCAATCGTTCCCCCTAATGCCGTCGAGATCAAGTCTGGTGTCGCTCACGAACAACACATTCGGCAGATCTTGGGAAATCGACAGATTTTGGTAGCACCACTAGAAAATTAATTTATTTTCTTTGAAATGGGAATTTGAGAATTAAGGATTTTTAGGGGGAACACATTCGGCACTTTGTCTTGTTCACAATAAATCCTTAATTCATTTGTGCATAACCTAAGATTTTGATAAATGACTTAAATGATAAATCAAATCATCCATAACTTAAAAATTTCTACCCTTAAATCACACGTATATGAGTCATTTATCAAAAGATTTTTATCTTCTGTATGGTTTGATTTTTAAAATTTTTTTAAAAAAAATTAAAAATTAATTTGGTTAAAAAATAAAAAATAATTATCATTCAAAGGTAAAAAATAATTATCATTTTAACTTTTAGACAGATTATATACATAGCTATGATTGTTTTAATTTAATTTGTAAAAAATTATTTCTAACCACTCAAAATATAAAAATTATATAAAAATAATTTATATTTACAAAAATTATAAAAATTATATAGTTGATTATTATTTGCTATTATAAATTATTATTATATATAAAAATTATATTGTTTCAATTATATAGCTGATGTGTGTGTGAGTGTTGTGGGTGTGTGTGTCAGAGTGTGGGTTGGTTTGTATTGAAAACACGTTTTTACATTTCAACAGTAAAGCGTGGTTCGCAATCACGTTTTTTGAAAAAAATTAAATTTTACTTAAAAGCGTGGTTTGTAACCATTTTTTCTTAATTAAAAGCGTGGTTTATAACCACGCTTTTACGATTTTACAAATTTTTCGTGGGAAGACCACAAAAACGGTGAAAGCGTGATTTGTAACAACGTTTTAGCTTATTTTGGGAAATCCATCAAAACTAGTCCTAGTTTGAAAAATAGCTTTGTATTTTGGCTTATTTTGGGAAAAGCCCCGATTATTTCCCTGTGGGTTTGTAAGGAAGGTTGAAAATTATTGTTGTGTTTGGATTTGGATTTTTTAATTTTTATATTAATAAGTTTTTCTTGATTTGGGAGTTATGGTTGGATAGGGATCGGTAAATTGAAGATTGAAAAGGAGGAATTGAGTTTGACTGGCATAAACTGGGTTTGAGTAATTGAGTTTGGATTGGATAAATTGGGTTTGAGTTTCAATTGAAGAAGAGGAACTCAGCTGGCTGGAGATTATTCTGCCGACGTCGGCCAGGATGGTGTTTCTTCCTCAGCCCCTTCTCTCTCTCTGAGCTGAAACAAACAAAGTTTTTTTTTCCTGTACCAAAACGACATTGTTTTGATGAAGACTAATCTCAACCATTCACTTCAAAAACGGGACACGTGGCCCATTTATTTTGGGGTTAAATAGATGGGAGTGGATTAAGATGGAGGTGAGATTATTTAGTGTTGTGTTTGTTTGTAGAGTTGGGGAGGGGATTAGGATGGAGGATGTGATATAGATGGAGGTTGGAAAAGAGATTGAGATGGAAGAGGTGGAGATGGTATTAGAAAAATAATGAGGGGATTATAAATTTTTTTGTTTTTTTATTTTTTATATATTAGGAATTTTTTTAAGAATATTAATGTTTAATTTTTTATATTTTTTTATTTATTTTATTATTTTATATAAAAATAATTTAACAATTCCTACACTAACAACTATCATCAAAATAAACACAATTTTACTTAATCCTCTCACTATCAATCCCCTCACTAACAATCCCCTCCATTTACCTCTAAAAACAAACGGGGCCTAAAGGATCACTCTACCATTACCACTCTAGAGGATCCAAACGCCTTTTAGAATGGCATTTTTGGGTTTTTTTTTATTTTTTTTATTTTCATTTTTAATGATTTTTTAAAAAAAAATTGGCTATGTTTGGTTATGTGTTCCAAACACGTTTTCACCAACTAATTTAAGTGTGGTATTTGTTTTGAGCTTTCAAAATATAATTTCACATCCACTTTTTGAAACTCTTTTCCCGACGGAAAAATTTGGCTAACCCAGTCGTCATTCTGGACATCCGATTGGTTAACCGGAACAGTATTCGTTTTTTTTTTTTTTTTTTACACCTGTTGTTTTTATATTGTAAATAAAAAATATTTTCGAAATTTTTTAAATTTTTATATGAGCTTTTAATAGAATTTTGGCCTATGTGTTTGGTTATAAGTTGTAAATTTTTTAATCAAATGACTTTTCTAATTTCAAAAACTCAAAACTCCCTCCAAAACTCAATTTAAAAATCATTTCAAAACTCATAACCAAACAAATTTTCCACACTCAAATTATAATTTCAAAATTCACAAGTTTAAAATACAACTCTATTCTCAAATCATATTTAGAAAACTCTATCAAACGCTACCTTAAATTTTTAGATTCAACTCAACAAAAATAAGTTAAAATAAGTATTTTTTTCGTCTTGAGTGATTTTTTTAAAAAGAAATTCAAAACAAATATACTTTTTAGATTCATCTCAACAAGATGGAGCAAAAAAATAAAATATTTTGACATAATTTTGAAAAAAATGACTAAAGATAAAAAAAATTAGGGTAAATTACACTGACACCTCGCGAAGTCTGGTCCAATTACATCTCACCTCCTACTGTTTTTGTAACAACCCCATTACGTAAAATGATTAGTACTTGATTAATTAAGAGGATTTGAGATTTAATTGCCGAGTATTATAATTTATTTGGGATTTATGAGAATTGTGGAATTTAACTCGTATATGATTTTATTGAAGGTTTATTTTGGAATTAGAAATTAAGGGTCCAAATGGTTTAAGTAAGTGAAGTTAAGAAGTCGAATCAATTTAATATTAATTACGGACTCATTTGGGAGTTTAATTAAATATTCGATTCAGTTTAGTGAAATTGAGATTCGATTAATTAGGTCCTAATTGGAGTTGATTAAGTCATGAGGGTTGAGGATTGTGGTTATTATAAATTAAATTTAATTATGATGCGCCCAATTTGAAGATGTAATTTATGGTTGAAAATTTGAGTCTTATCAGAAATTGAAGGCCTGAATGATTTGGGAAATCAAAGTTTATGATGGCAATAAGTTCGATTTATTATTTGGAGCCTTTTGGGAGTCTGATTAAAAAATCTGATTTATACCGATAAATTTAAATATAATTAATTAGGCTCTAATGGAAGTTAATTAGATTAATTAAATTATGAGAGAGTTATGATTAGTCATAATTAATTTACTGATGTGCTAATTAAAATTTATTAAGATTAAGTGTTGCTTAATTAAATAAATCCTAAGTATAAATTGTCTTATGAAACAATCTAGAAGTGAGGGTGTATTTGGGTGTGGGTGTGTAAAGAAAATTCTGTGGGTGTGTGCATGTTAAGTGTTGTGCTGGAAGTGCTTTGAGAGTGCACGTGTGCTGTGTGGTGACAAAGAAGTGAGGTGTGTGTGTGTGAGTGTATAACTTAGTGAAACTCAAGAAGAAAGTACAAAGAAAGGTAGGAATGGCAACGGGGCGGGGCGGGGCCGGGGATCGCCCTCCCCGTCCCCGATCCCCGATGGCGAAAATGTCCCCGGCCCCGGCCCCGATCCCCGACGGGGAGCCTAAGACTGTCCCCATCCCCGCCCCCAACGGGGATCGGGTTTCCCCGACCCCGAAACTCCCCCGATCCAAATATGTTTCAACATTCATCACCATCAATAACTTCTTTCAACATAATCAAAAATCAAACACAGAGGTCTCACAGATATGGTTAATTTGTTGGCTATTGCTATGGAATGCAAATCATACATCAATAGTGCAAAGAATGATCCGATCAAAAAAAAAAAAATAGTGCAAAGAAGTATACATTCACAGATCACTCATCTATACATTCAACACACACAGAGATAAAAAATATATATATATACATTCACACACACACAGACCCACACATACATTATACATACACAGATCTCGCAGATCGGCAGTGATCGGTGGAGGAGATCAACACAGATCTCACAGATCTGAGATGTCTCTGTGACAGCGACGACGGAGATGAGAGGTCAAGCGGTGGTGGACAGTGACGACGGAGAGAGAGAGGACGACGGCATCTCACGGTGACTCGACGGAGAGAGAGAGGACGACGGCATCTCACGGTGGAGATCGGCAATGACGACGGAGGAGATCAAGCGGCGGTGGACAGCGATGGAAGAGTGAGAGAGAGACTCTGGCGATGGACGATCGGAAGGCTGTGGCTGTGGCGATGGAAGATCGGAAGGCTGTGGCGATGGATGATCGACATCGAGAGAGAGTAGAGGGAAGAGAGAGAGAGAGAGAGAGAGAGAGAGAGAGAGAGAGAGAGAACTGGAGGAGAAGATGAGGGTTTGGTTTGGTTAGGTCGCCGTGGTCCCTGTGTGTGTATATATATATCTAAGGGTAAATTGGTAATTTCATTTCGGGGAAAAATCGGGCCGGGGAACGGGGCCGGGGACGGGGCCGGGCCGGGGCTTGAACACTGATCCCCGTCCCCGGCCCGAATCTGTTCGGGGATTAAGTTTTAAATACCATCCCCGTCCCCGCGGGGGTATTTTTCGGGGAAAACCCGCTTAAATCGGGGTCGGGGTCGGGGATCCCCGTCGGGCCGGTTTCAAATTGCCATCCCTAAAGAAAGGAGATGTAAGTGAGCTCTGTTGTTTAGCCGAATATGAGAGAGAGAGAGGGAGTTCAATTAAGCTCTTAGTTGCTGGAAATTGTAAGGAAAGAAGAAGATTAAGGGGGAAATCATCAACACTCTTTGACATTAGAGCTTGAGGTATGGATTCATGCTTAAATTTTTATAGAATCTTTACATTATGCTTAAAATTAAGGGTAAAATTGGAATCAATAACAAGAAGATGAAGAAAATTAACTTGGTATGGGATTATGGAAGTTAATCTAAAATGGGTTGCATGCATATGGATGATTATGGAATTAATTTAGGAACTTATTTACTATGGATTTAATGTGGTGATTTTGCATGAAAATGTTACATGCATGAGCAAATTAATACTCTAATTACAATATATTTCATGGATTATGGAAAATCTAAATTTATTCAAGTTCATATTTGAAGAGAAAAATGAAATGTTTGATAAGAATCAAGTTTATGAAAATTTAGAATTAATCCTAATGCTAGATAAAGCTTTGATTTTATAATTAGATTTTTAATCCATGCATGTAGTGTGATTTAAGATTTTATTTAAATTAAACATATTTTGGTTATGAATTAAATTGAGGTTATGAATTAAGTCAAGATTAAGATTATGGAAGTTAGATGGAGAATTTATAAGAATATAAAACTAGTAATTTTGATGTCAATTTCATACATGTGAATAATTTTCTAAGGAATTTATGACTTTAATTTCATGCTTGGTAGGAAAGTAGAAAGGGCTTGAAATCAATTTTATGTAACAAAAAAAAGAAAATGAGAGTTTGGAGCCATGTTCAATTTATGGAGATTAAGTTAGAAGTTAATCATTTTGAGTTAGGATTTGGCTTGATATGGAGAAAATGATTTCAAACTAAATTTGGCAATTGGGGCATGATTTTGAATAGATGATTTAGCAATTTATGACTCAATAAAGATAATAAGCTACTAATCAACATAGGTTAGTTAGTTAAAGGATGAATCATTGATCTTGTGGTAATTATTTAAGAAGCTAAGTAAAGGATCAACCTATTTGGAAAAGAGGGACTTAGTAACGAAAGAATATGTGAAATAAGAACCCAGTTTACCTAATTGAGAAAGAATAAATGTAATAGAACTTCGGACTATAAAGACTAGAAAGGACAAGTTCAATCAAGGGAGTAATGTTGTATTTCAATGTGTATATGTTATATGTTTGTGTAGGTCACGCGCCATTGTCTGCCCGATTTATCTGATATATCCAGTCTGTCTGATTTGCCTCTGCAGCCCTCTGTGAGTAATAACTTTGTAAAGTTATGTTCAATGTTATGTATTTTCAGTATACTATGATATGAAATGATTGATTCTCGAAAAGCCATGGTATGTCGGAAATGAATGAATGAATGTCCAGTTTTCTGAAAAGTATTTGTGGCACCCTTAGTCGATAAGGCCCGCGCCCGGGGGATAAAATACCGTGGCATAAGGCCCGCGCCCGGGGGATAAAATACCGTGGCTACTTGCACGCAAGATATGGACCTTTATGGTTGTTGGTACCAACTTTATTGTGGTCTTTGGACCTAATTGATCGGATAGCTATGGGTGTACCACATATGATCTTATGCAAGAATCTGTGTATGAATGTGAATATGGAAAATGATTTGAAATATGAAAATGCATAAGACTCTGTTTCTGATAAGATTGTGTTTCTGATATAAACTTTGATTTCTAACTCTGTGATGGATATCATTCATTAAACCCTTTACTCTGTTATTATTCACTGGGCTTTAGCTCATTGTATTATTTATGTATGTAGGTGATCAGGCGCGTGACCAGGCTAGAGGCTTCTGTCTAGAATCCGTTTGTCAGCCAACCTATGTGCCTCCCGTGGAGGTTCCGGATATGTTAAGCATTGTTGTTATATGATTTAAAGTTTAAGCTATGTTTTTGGTCCAGCAAGTCTTGTGTATTTTGAAAAAGGGGGACTAAGACCCTTTCTGCCTAATCTGTATATGTATTTTATGACTTAAAGATAATGTGTAGTTATATGTATAAAAAGTTTAAAATTTTTCTGTCTCATATAAGTCTGCACAGCTCAATGGACGTTGTATATTATTATTTGCTTCCGCTAGCCCCTAATATTTTGTTAATCTGTTCAGAGGCCGTAGGTAATCCTCGGATTACTGGCCGGTTACGGTGCCAAACCTATAGGGGCGGGTTTGGGTCGTGACAGTTTTGGAAATTACATTCTTACTCTTGTGATTAATGGTCTCATTCCACAAATCCCTGCTTATATAAAAGGTAACAACTACTAATAGAAAAACAAAAGAAATTACATTAAAAAAAACAAAGTAAAGCAAAGAAAAAAAAAACAGTGGAAGTAAAGCAAAATATAAAAAAAGAGTGCATGAGATCAATATTTTTATTCCGTCTAAATAATTACAATGACTGGGGAGTTAGTGTAATTTCTCAAATATCAAGAGATGATAAGTATTGAACCGAAACCACATGGCGTGTAAGCGTAATTTACCAAAAAATTTTAAAAAATATGTTTTTTTTTTTTTTGGTAAATTACACTGACACCCCTTGAGATTTGGTTCAATTAAATCCCACTCCTTGATGTTTTAGAAATTACATTCTCACCCCTGTGATTAATAATCTCATTTCACAAACTCCTCATGTTTATATAAAAAGCAAGAACTCCTAGTTAAAAAAAATAAGAATAAAAAAACATAAGAAATTATATTTTTTAAAAAAAAGGTAAAGCAAATGAAATGAGAAAAAAAAATAGAAAAAGTAAAGCAAAGTAAGAAAAGAGAGAGTGCATAAGTTCAATATTTTTCATTATGTCTAAATAATTACAATGATATGAAGGTTAGTGTAATTTCCCAAATATTAGAAAATGATATATATTAAACCCAAATCTTAAGCAGTGTAAGTGTAATTTACCTTCTTTTCTTTTTTTTTGGGGCCAAAATGGGCCTTGCAACCTTGGGCTCCCTAAAATTGATACATATTGAATTGAATTGGGCTTCAGTCCATAACATGGACTAGAGGTATGTGGGTTGTAAAGTCCACCTTGAATTTCGATTTGATATGCACGTAAGTGTATTTTATAAATAAATAAAAAATAAAAATAGATAATTGTAATATTTTTATTTTATTATATTTATTTAAATATATATATATATATATATGAATGTGTTTTAAAGAAAAGTAATGATATATAAATTTTTCATATAGAATAATATAGGTTAATCTAGACTTTTCATTTTAAAACATAATTGTGAGTGTTGATTTCTAACCACACAACTAAAAAGGAGAACTCATTTGGAGAATACTAACAGAATAGATTAAACCCAACAACCTGCACAAGAAAATGAGAATCTAGCAATGGTTCGTACACTTGAGGGCACTCCGATGATTAAGTCAGTAAATAATATCTCTCAAAGATAGCAAATAGTACTCAATGCACAAGTCAAAATATCTCAAATAAAAACATACCTTAGACCCACAAAGGTGCCTCACTTTTATAATGATCAGTGTATAACTTCCCTTAAAAGTCTTATTTCATGAAACTCTATCATTTACAAGAATAACATCTATCACAACTCACACTCTTCAAATTAAGGTGAACTTCCTTAAGAGTCTCATCTCTATCCAAATAGGTAGCTTGATGTCATCTAGGACTCTTGTCCTATCTTCGAATATCTCGAATTCAAATATAATCACATCATATCTCAGCAACTTGGTCCAGCCATGTGGCACCTAGGCTAACAACCTCGGCCACATGGACAACCTAAAAAATATGTTTTCATAACTGTCCCCTAGGTTCTATTACCTCAGTGACCTAAGGTGATGGAACCTATATTGTGTAATCTTCCAACATGTCAGTTAAATAACATGCTAGAGGTATTCCTCCGACCGAAATCATGACTCATTAGTTTCATGAAACAAGGACTCAAATGTCCACTCGTCACAAACCAAGAACCAATAATTGTAACGTCCCCAAAAAATAATATAATAAATCCAACTCATAAGGAGAAGAAAAATAAAAATAAAGTACTTTCATTCATCAGAATTCGTATTACAAAATATAACACATGCAATATACATTCAAAAATGTACATCCTGAATCTATAGCATGTAATACCAATTAATGATTAACAAAATAAATGCCCTACGGGCTTACATCTTTCCAAGACATTACTTGGTTAAAACAAAAGAAAGTCATAAGTTCTGTACATATAAAGCCCTCGGCTTGAATAAACATTAAGCACAAAACAACAAAATAGAGCCTCCAACTTCTAAATCCTCGCAAGCTACGTCATTGGAGAAAGCATGTCACCGATACTTGAAAATGGTTTCCCCAGTAGGGTAAGCCAAAGTCCAGTATAAACAATATATCACAATATATGAGGTTTAACGAACATATAAGTGTCAAGTGTATATTTAATATTTATAACAAAACACACATTCTCAACATGACCATATGGTACCGATATTTACATCTCAATCCATTCCTATCTATTCATTTCAAATTAATTCATTTCATTTCAATTCATGGGCCAAGTTTATAATTCTCCGAATAACCCAACTGAAACTACAACTCAGTGGTTCTCAATCAACACAATCATCGTATAAGCACTTTAATCTTGTCATTTCACGAAAATTTCGTCCGCGAGATCGGCACCCATGTATACACATGATTTCGGGACTTTCACCATGGACACTCCAGCCAACTTAATTTCAATGGAGTCCATTCCCCGTCTCCTTCCAAAACATGGAGTACATCCCCTCTCTCCTCTAAAAATATTATACATATACAATGTATTTAAAGTACCGTCATGTTCAATGACACCAATTAAATGATTAGTTTCAATTCGCCTAATCTTCAAGTAATTTCTACAACAATTATAACTATCCTTCACCGATAGCCCAATATAGATATTTCTAAACAGATATTCAATCTCAAGACAGATAATTTATTTAAATTTCCATAGGAGCGAGATAACGCATATCCAACTCCACCATTTATATCAACAACTATCCAATTCCATGTCACCAAAATCAATTTTGTTTATTTATACAAAACATAAATTGACCCATCCAGGGCATAACTCTCATTCTTCCAAATATTAACTCAAGTGTCTAAATCAACCATTTTTCAACAACAAACCTTTACATCTACACCCAAACCATTTTTACTAATTGTATTTGAAAACCCCTCTTTCATTCCACACCAAAACGCTAGGTTCATCCACAAATATCCCCAATATTCCATCATTTATACATAATAACAAATAACTAGGCTAAAAATCATATTGATGTGTATAATATTTCTACCTCAAGCTTAGAAGAGCAAAAGAAGATATGGAGAATCTTCAAAGACGCCGAAATCAAACTTCAATCGGACTAAAAGGAAGCTCTTGAGACGCACTATCTTTTTAATAAAGGCACATGGGTGTAGAGATCACTAAATCTAGGTGTAAATGTAGAGAGAGAGTATTTTAGACAGAGAAGGTCTAAACTTTAGGTTTTATGATGAAAAGATTTGAAAAAGTAATGTAAAAAGTCATTTTCGCGATCTGATATACGCATAGTCTACTCGAGCGCAAGAGTTGACGCTCAAGCATCAGACATAACAAGTTGTTCCACTTGAGCGCAAAAACCCCCGCTTGAGCGTAAAATACACACCTCTAGCACTTTTGTACACAATAGACAAACCGTTCGAGCACAAGAAGGGACGCTTGAGTGCCCACCTGGTCGAGTGTAGGAAACGTCGCTCGACCGTGGAGAACACCTCTCTAGTACTTTTGCAGACAGGCAAAGTACTAAGAGTTTGTAAATCCCGCTCGAGTGCAAGAAGGGTCGCTCGAACGGAAGACCAAAATTCTAGGCAATACAAGGTTTGAAAACCAAGCAACCAACATGTTCCAAACACACTCAACACATCCAAATAACCAAGTTTAATGAGGAAATAAGAGGAAAAGACAATGAACAACATCCAAAAACCATAAACCCGAGTATGAACTAGCACAAGAGTCAGGTCAAAACCAGGATCGCTATAAGAATCAAGATGATCTTTCTCGTCCTCCTTGCTAGATGTTGGTCATCTATTCTATACTAAGTTTTTATAAACGGTGCCAAATTGTGGGTGTTAATTTCCAACCACACAACCAAACAGGGAACTTAGCTGGAAGTACGCGGTAGAATAGATTAAGACAACCACCTACCAACAAGAATATGAAAATATCGCGGTGGCTCGTCCACCCAGGGGCACTCCGACGATCAAGTCAATCAACTTATCTCTCAAAGATATCAAATAATGCTTATACTTACTAGAAAAAACTTACTTCAGACCCACGAGAGTGCCTTACTTTTATAACTAGCAGTAACCTGATCCATTAGAAGCCTCACTTCAATGAACTCAGGCTCAATGCTTATCCTGGACCCTCATCGAGATAGAAATAAACTCTTCTTGAGTCTTATCTTTATCCAAACTAAGATCTTCCTCTGTTCTAGGACTCTTGTCCCTTATCTGCTTATCTCAGATTCCGGTATCTCCGTAAACAACCTCAGACTAGCCGAGATCATCTCAACGCATGACCAAGTCACGTGGCATCTCGACTAACACTTCGATATCACCTTGGTCACGTGCTGTCATTTACAAAATACGTCTCCACAATAATATTTATAAAGATAAGGTTATTTATTAAAAAAAATTACCTTCATTTTACACCCCTAATTTTGAAACAAATTCAAAAAAATAAGTTTAAGATATAACTACAACACACACATTAAGGGTCTGTTTGGTAACGTTTACGTTTTCAATTTATATTTACAAAAATTTTATAAACTGGTTTTTGTTTTTTTTTGTTTATTTTTAGAAAAACATAAACTACAAACGCGTTTGGTAATTGACAAAATGTTTAAAAAAATTTAAAAATATAAAAAAGAGTGAGAAATGGCAAGTGGTGGCAAGTGGCGACGGAAGACGGTGGTAGAAAGTGGTGACGGTTGGTGGTGGGTAGCGGGTGGTGGTGGTGGTGATTGGGTGGGTAACAGTGGCGGGTGGTGGGTGGTAACGAGTGGGTGACGGTGGTGGTGGTGGTGGTGGTGGTGGTGGTAGGTGGGTGGGTGACGGTGGCGGGTGGTGGGTGGTAGCGAGTGGGTGACGGTGGTGGTGGTGGTGGGTGGGTGACGGTGACGGTGGCGGGTGGTGGGTGGTAGCGAGTAGGTGGTGGTGGGTGGCGGTGGCAGGTGGGTGGCAAATGGCGGGTGGGTGGGTGGGTGACGGTGGCGGGTGGTCGGTGGTGGTAGTGGTGAGTGGTGGTGGCGGGTGGTGATGATGGGTGCGTGGGTGGCGGTAGCGGGTGGTGGTGGCAGGTAGGTGGCTGATGGCGGGTGGTGGTGGGTGGGTGGGTGACCGTAGCGGGTGGTAGGTGATAGTGAGTGGGTGGTGGTGGTGGTGGTGGTGGTGGGTGGTGGTGGGTGGTGGGTGGTGGTGGTAGTAGTAATGGATGGTGGTGGTGGGTGGGTGGTGGTGGCAGGTAGGTGGCAGGTCGTGTGGTGGCTGGTAGTGGTGGGCGGTGGATGGTAGTGGCGGATGAATGGCAGGTGGGTGGTGGCGAGTGAATGGCAGGTAAGTGGTGGGTGGTGGTGGTGACGAAAGATAGGTGGTGGTAGCGAGTGGGTGGCAGGTGGGTGGTGACGAGTGGGTGATAGGTGGGTGATGGCTGGTGGGTGGTGGGTGGTGGTGGCAGGTAGATGGTGAGTGGTAGTGGCAGGTGGTGGTGGGGGGTGGGTAGTGGGGGGTGGATGGTGGGTGGTGGCGGTAGGTGGGTAGTGGTAGCGGGTGGTGGGTGGTGGTGACAGGTGTGTGGTGAGTGGTGGTGGAGGGTGAGTGGTGGGTGGTGGTGGCGAAAGACGGTGGTAAAAAATGGTGGCGGGTGGTGGCTAGTGTTGGGTGGTAAAAAAACAAAAAACTCAAAACGAAAACACATTTTTTGAGCTTACATTTTTTTGCCAAATTTATAAACTGAGACCACTGATTTATAAATCAAAAATTTACTAAACAAGTTTTTATTTGAGTTTTTTAAATTTTTGTAAATATAAACTGAAAACTGAAAACGTAAGTGCTACCAAACGGCACCTAACTAAGTTATCATGAGTTTTATGGTGTGTTCTAGATAAATAAAAAATCACTGTACACAACAAAGGTTTGTTTGAAAACTTATTTGGAGACTTCTTCAATTATTAAAAAATATTACTTTAACTTTTTAAATTATAAAATTATATAGATGAATTGCTAAATAATTGAGAAGTATCACTTTGTTTGCTCTAAATTATAAAAATGTATAAATAAACCTCCTAAACTATAAAAGCGCAAACAAAATGATATTTTTCAATAGTTTAGAAAGTCCATTTGTAAGTTTTTATAATTTAAAATGTTAAAATGATACTTCTTAGAGCATCTCCAATGGTTTACCATTGGAGCTGCCATTGCTATAATATAGCAGCTGTGTTGAATTTTGATGCTCCAATGGCAAAACATAACAGCTGCCAAATTTGAGAAATGCCAAAATTTGTGTCAAATTTGACATAAGCTTTGGCAGCTGCCATTCATGCCAACTCAGCCAAAACCAACGATTTCCCTCCCTCCTTCCTTCTCTCCCCCCCACAACTGTTTCACCATTTTTATGTTTTAGAATTCACCAAAAAATTTCATGAATAATGCAACATTTTACCATTTTACCCGAAATCAAATGGTAAAAAAATAGATTCACAGAAAAATTATAGATTCAAAAATTACAGATTCATCAAATTCATCAAACAGATTCATAGAAAAAAAATTACAGATTCAGAATTCAGATTCAAAGATTCGCAGATTCAAATTCATCAAAAAATTACAAATTCATCAAACAAATTCACAAAAAAAAAAAAAAAAAAAAAGATTCAGAATTTTGATTCAAACAGATTCACAGGGAAAAAAAAAATTCAAACAAATTCAGAATTCACCATACCTGGTTTTTGAGTATCTTTTTTAGCATATACCGTCGCCGGTGGCCGATCGTCTTTTTGAGCATATACAGTCGCCGATCGAAGACATAGAGATGAGGGATAGAATGAGACAGAGAGAGAGGTAGATATGGATAGCCAGAGTGAGAAGATCGAAGACAGTGAGAGACATGGACGATGGGGATGGTAGATCGAAGACAGTGAAAGAAAGACAGAGAGTGAGAAGATTCACCGATCGAAGAGAGTGAGAATGAGAGACGAATCTGAGAGTGAGAGGGATATGAAGGAGGAATGAGAGAGACAGTGAGAGGGAGGGGAAGAAAATGTTGATGAACAAATCATCTCAACCGTTCAAGATCAACATGTGGATGATGGGGGATGGCATTTGATAGAGCCGTTGGGCTCTGTTTGGCTTTAAAAAATAAATAAACTCAATTTGCTAGGTGGGTGGGTAGGTGGCTTAAAAAAATAAACTTAATTTTTTATAAATAGAGTCATTGGGCTCTGTTTGGGCATTTGATAAAGCTGTTGGGTCTGTTTGAATTTTTATAAATAGAAACTCTTTATTTGAATTTTTTTTCACAACAACCATTGCACATTTCATTTTTCTTTTCTTCTCTCTTCATCTCAATTTGATTTCGTACTAAATTTCCGAAACTATATTATTTTTAGTTTTTTCACACAATCACTATGGAAGGTTCATTAAAAATAAAGAAAGGAAAATCATTTACTACTGGAGAAGATGTGGCAATTTGTAAAACTTGGTGTCACATTACTGAAGACCAAATTGTTGGAAATTCGCAATCACATACTCATTTTTGGGGAAGAATTTTTTTAAATTTTTGCTTGCTGCAGAATGATCACTCAAGAACACAAGTGTCTATCTCATCTCGATGGGGTGTAATAATAAAATGTTGCAACAAATTTCATGAGTGTCTAGCACAAGACATCCAAGTTGAGCGTCACAAGTTGATATAGTAAGATTTCATTTTTATTTATTATGTTAGTTTTTTTTTTTTAATTTTGTCTTACATAAAAATTAACTAATTAATTAATTTAATATTTTTTTGATATAGATGCTTCAAGCAAATTTATTATACCATCAAGATGAAAACAAACATTTTATTTTTGAACATTGTTGGCCAATTTTGTAAAACAATATCAGGTGGCAAGATGTAAATCCTACGAATACGATGAAGTCAATGATACATACATCATTTTTTTCCTAATTCAGCCCCCGATTCTCCTAAGGATAACTGCATTTCTCTTGAAGATGACACCAGTCCAAGTGTTGATAACAATCCAACTGTTGGTGAGGGCAGTGTCTCTGCAATGGGGTAAAAGGCCGATGGGTAGGAAATCTGCAAAATAATTATTTTGGAGAAATCAAGTGGTTGAAGCTAAAGTCCAAAAAATGACCATACAATTTGAGACATTTAACCAACACCTTACTGAGAAGGAAAAGAAAAAAGATGAAAGAGAACAAAAAAGGATTCAAGCACTGCAGGAAATGAAAGAAGTTGAGATCAGAAAAGAAGAGCATGAGATAATGACTACGAACATTTCTCTTTTGGACCCTCAGATAAAAGCATATTATACAATGCGAAAAAATGAGATTTTCGCCAAGTGGTCCTCAAATGTCAGCAGCCCAAATTACTATTTCCCCATGTCTCTTGATGAATAATTACGGGATAATTGGTGATTGTTTATTTTTTTAATTTAGCAATGTCATTTAATTTTTAATTTTTAATTTTTAATTTGGATGGTTGTTGGTGGGTAATTGGTGATTGTTTATTTTTTATGTGTAGTTAAAAAAATTTATTAAATATGTAATGATATGTTTTTTGGTGACGTGAATTAATCAAACACATTTTTTTTCCTAATTTTTCATTTTTTTAATTTTTTTATATTTGTCTAGTTGAGAATAATATAAATATATAATTTTTTTAACAAACAGGTAAAAAAATGTCACAAAAGATAAAAACTAACTAAAAATAAAATCACAAAAAACCTATATCCAAACAACACCCACAAACTTGAAGGGAAAGTTGGTTGAGATTTGCCAAAAATAGCAAATGACCATTGGAGCACAATTGCTATAATTTGACAAAATAACACTATTCATTGCCAAATTATAGCAATAGCAATAGCAAAATAGTAACGATCATTGGAGATGCTCTTAATAATTTAGGGAGTTTTCGTGTAAATAACCCAATTAATTTTATAGTAAATTTATTTTATTTTTTTTTTTGTGTGTAAAAAATATGCGCAAAAATAAAGAAAATAAATTAACTTTCTATATTAACTTTTAATTTTTTAACTAATTTAAAGAATATTTAGAAAGTGAATATTTTAATTTTTTTTAAACATAAGAGAATAATATAATTAATTATTTTAATCAAAAAGCTAATCTGTAGGCGGGAGCAAACTTTTTTTTTTAAGTAACTTTTTAATTTTTTGGTTAAAATATAATATAAAAAAATTAATATATTTGAGATAATTTTTTAATTTTTTATGAAAAGATAATAGAGATGAAATAAAATTTTTAATTTTTTAATATGTATTATTAATTTTTTAATTTTTTTAATAATTTTTTAAATTTTTAATTGAAAGAGACACTTACCAAACAACACCTTACTCAATCGCCAAACAAGAAGTAAATCATTTTTGCCCCTGCAATGAAACCACCGACCTCGTCTAGAACTACTAAATAATTTTTTTGTCTTTTGATAAATATGAGTACTAACTTTTTAACTCATATATAGTGGTGTGACAAATCATCATAGTTGACAGAAAAGATGATCACCCCTCAACGCCTAGACTGGGATTGCATGCCCAGCACTCGGAATAGGTTCTCAATTTTCCCACTAAAATAATAACATTGATGTGACGTTGGCTTGTTTTGACAATACATTAACGTCATGTTTGTTTGAGCGGACTGAATTAATATTTCCATGCCTAATAGTCCTAGGACTACGAATTTGTTGGATTATGTATCTTATCTTAACTAATAGTCAGGTTTAAAATAATTAATCCGTACTTTAATTGTTTAACCAAATATCGGATTAATAACTTTATTGGACTATTAGTCCAATCCCAAACTCATGTCCACCCAAACAAACATGGCCTAAAAGTTTAAAACAAGAAAAAATTTAAAACTTTTTTTTTAAGTCACGAATTACTTTTTAATTTTTTATACATTTTTAAAAAAATCAAAAATTAATTTTTAATTTACTTGTCAAAATAGGCATTGTTATAACATAATTTGGACTCATTTAGAAAATTGATTAAAAGTCAATAAGATTCTATTTATACTTAAAAAATTATTAAGTATTCTTCGGGGTTGTTTGAGATATTCTAAATAAGTATATTTTTTGACTTTTATGAAATATAGGTTGAGTTTGAAGTGATGTGGTAGAGAAGTGATGTGACTTAAATAAGATGATGTGACTTAAATAGGATAGTGACTTTTTGACCTTTTGAATTTTTTAAAGATGCCAAACTTAGCCTTAATTTCTAAATACACCCTGTTTAATTATTTAAAATTTTATTTTACTTAACTCTCATTATACCCTATTATTTTTTCTGAAATTACCCTTAAGGTAAACCAAAATAATAAATAATAAATAAACTAAAAAAACTAAATTATTTCAAAAAAATTTCAATATATAAAATAATTCTCAAATACAAGAAAAAATTTAAAAACCAAACTTATAAGTACATAAGCATTATAAATAAACTAAACCAAATAAAGCCTTAAGTCCCATCAAATGGGGTCGGCTACATGAATCATTCTTCTCAACGCGACCCTATCAAATGCGATTTCGTTAGTCAAATTAAGTAGATCCATATCTCTATTTACAACGCTAACTAACATTAATCTAGGCCTACCCCATCTCCCAACACTTCCATCTACCGTTACAGTATCGCATCTCTTCACTACTGTCTCTGTTGGTCTCCGTTGAATATAACCAATCCATCTCAATCGATTCTCTCTCGACTTATCTTCTATCAGTGCTACTTCTACCCATTCTCGAATACACTCATTCCTAATTCTGTCTTGTATAGTTTTTCCATACATCCACCTTAGCATTCTCATCTCAGTCACACTCATCTTATCTGCATGTTGTTTTTTGGTTATCCAACACTCCGTCCCATACAACATCACTAGTCTAATAGTCGTTCTATAGAACTTACCTTTAAGTCTAGTGGATATTTGTTTATCGCACAGTACCCTAGACGCACTT
The DNA here is from genome assembly GCA_036172215.1 of Camellia granthamiana. Lineage (NCBI taxonomy): Eukaryota > Viridiplantae > Streptophyta > Magnoliopsida > Ericales > Theaceae > Camellia > Camellia granthamiana. Next base: position 9,653,505 of record CM069913.1, on the reverse strand, counting down.
CTTCACTTACACCATCCCGCCTTAATCCTATGGGCCACATCTGCATCAATCTCTCCCGTTGTTATGATAATCGACTCTAAATAACGAAAATGTTCACTCTTAGGCAGTTCTTGGTTCTCAATCTTCACTTCTCCTCTACTTTCATTGTTACTGTTACTAAATTTACGCTCCATGTACTCTGTCTTAGTTCTGCTTATCCGGAACCCTTTAGATTTAAGAGCTTTTCTCAAAATCTTCAACTTTGTATTAACCTTTCTCTAGTCTCATCCATTAGCACTATATCGTCTACAAAAAGCATGCACCATGGCACATCATCCTGGATATTTCTCGTCCACTCATCCATAACTAAAGCAAAAAGATAAGGACTTGAGGTAGATCCTTGGTGTAATTCTACAGTGATAGGAAATTTATTTGTCTTTCTAGCAGGCGATTTAATAGTGGTCATCACCCATTCATACATGTCCCTAATCACATCAATGTAACATTTTGTCACCCATTTCTTCGCTAACACCCACCATATTATATCCCGTAGCACTCTATCATATGTTTTTCAAAGTCAACAAACACCATATGAATGTCTCTTTTATTTTCTCTATACTTTTATATTACTTTCTTTAAAAGATAAATCGCTTCCATTGTTGACCTGCCAGGCATAAATCCAAATTGATTTTCTGACACCTCTGTTATATATCGTAATCGACGTTCTATCACTCTCTCCCACACTTTCATTATATGACACATTAGATTGATTCCTCTATAGTTGTTGCAATTCTGGACATCTCCTTTATTCTTATAGATTGACGCTAAAATACTCTTTCTCCACTCATCTGACATGTTCTTAGTCAACAAAATTTTGTTAAACAACCTAGTCAACCAAGTAACCTTCTTTTTACCAAAACACTTCAAAGCTTCAATAGGGATATCATTTGGTCTTGAAGCCTTATTTGATTTCATCTTATTAAGTACAATCTCCACTTCAAAGTTCCTAATCCTGCGATAGAACTTATAGTCTTAGTTTATCGTATTACTGGCTATTTTTTGGCCTATTGCCGTACCTCCATGTTCCTCATTTAATAGTTTATCAAAATAGTTCTTTCATCTTTCCTTAATCTCTCTATCCCTTACCAATACCTTAGAATCCTCACTTTTGATGCACTTAACTTGATAAATCTCTTGTTTTCTTCTCCCGTATCTTAGCAAGTTTGTATATCCTCTTCTCTTCCTCCTTACTATCTAGTCTAGTGTATAGATTATTATAAGCTTTCAACTTAGCCTCTCTCACTACTTTCTTGACCTCCATATTAGCCAATCTATAACTCTTAAGGTTTTCTTCAGTTCTATCATTTTGCCACTTTTTAAAGCACTATTTTTTTTCTTTAACTATTGCTTGAACCTCTTCCTTCCACCACCAAGTTTCCCTAGAGCTGGGTCTCGTTCCTTTCAACTCTCCAAGCACTTTCCTTAAGATTCTCCTCATACAATTGGCCATCGAGTTCCACATAATGTTAGCATCATCTTCCAAATCCCAAGTACCTTCCTTATCCATTCTATTCTTAAATATTTTTAATTTATCCCCTTTTAGGTCCCACCATCTCGTTCTATGACGCCCATCATCCTCCCTAGCTTGGTATTGCCCTTTAAAACATAAATCTAGTATCAAAATCCTATGTTGAGAGGTCAGGTTCTCTCTAGGAATCACCTTACAATCATTGCATTTTAGGCAGTCCACTTTTCTCACTAAGAAATAATCTATTTGGCTCTTAACTGACCCACTCTTAAAGGTTATCAAATACTCCTCCTTCTTCTTATACATCGTATTGTCCACCACCAGGTCATAAGCCAACGCAAAATCTAAGATACTCTCTCCAGCCTCATTTCTGTCACCAAAATCGTATCCACCATGTACCATTTCATAGCCTAGTTTATCTATGCCTACATGACCATTAAAATCTCCATTTATAACTAGGTTCTCTCCTATGGGTATCTTCTGTAAGATCTCATCCATTTGCTCCAAAAAATCCCTCTTACTCTGATTATCTAATCCTACTTGAGGGGCGTATACACTAATAACGTTCACTATATTCCCTTCAATAACTAGTTTAACTAACATAATCCTATCCCCTTTCCTAATGACCGCCACTATATTTTCCACAAGACTCTTGGCAATTAAGATTCCTACTCCGTTCCTACGTCTATCCTTACCACTATAATATAGTTTAAAACCGGTATCCTCAATTTCCCTAGCTTTCTCACACGTCCACTTAGTTTTTTATACGCAAGTTATACTAACTCTCATCCTAATCATAACATCTACCAACTCTATTGTCTTATCAGTTAAGGTTCCTATATTTCAAGTGGCTACCCTAAACCTATAGTCTTGGACTAGTTTCTTTACCCGCGCTCGTCCAGAAAAATGCGGGAACCTTTACCCAATTTTCACAGCATCCAAGCGTTGATGCGGCGCCCTTTACTCACTTTTCTAAACACCTAGAGGCAGGCGCAATGCGTCACTTGAGGGGAACGACCTGGTATTTAAACGATTCAAAGTAGGATTCATTGTCATAAGGGATCCGAGCGGCTTTTTTACGTGTTGGCTGCCGGTTACCTAACACACAATCCTTCTTCTTAACCCGGGCTTGGGACCGGCAGAGTTGTTAACAACCTCGACGGAGTTACATAAGCATTATAACTACAGGGGGGGGAAAAAAAAAACCAAACTTTTACATAAGTATTATAAACTTTTCAATATAGAACAAAAAAACTCTTACATTATAAATTATCCACAAAAATGCCTGTGAAAAAGTAAAAACCAAACTTATAAGCATCAGTCATTAACAAGAAAGAGTATTTCTCAAATAATATATTATTTAAATGACAAAATAAGAATAACTGCAATAATATGTTATTGTTAATTTAACTACTAGACTATTTAATTTTTGTCAAAAAAAGATATACAAAATAATTGATGGTACTTTATAAAAATTATGAAATCCTTTTATATGAATACTTACCTCATTTTTTATAGGTTGCTTCAAAAAACTATTTTGGATTATTACTCTCATCCATTATTTGATTTTGTTCAAACTTTTCTTCTAGGATTTAGGGTTTTAAAATAATAAAAAACAATGATATTGATGATAATGGTGAGTTTTGGTAGGGTGGATTGAAATTTTGGAGGGAGGAAGAAGAAGAAGAAAAAACTTTAATCTCTTGAGGAAGAAGATATAGAAAGATTTGAATAAGAATAATTGATTAGGGTATACCATGAGGAAAAAAAATTATTTTAGAGGTTAATATGTGTTGTCCTTGTTATTAAATTCATATTAAGATATAATAGGAATTAAAATTTATTAATTTAATTGGGCGTACTGAGATATATTTTGGGTTCAAATAGAATCTCCTAAAAGTCAACTTTTGGCTTTTAATCCATTTTGAATCACATTACCTGTCACATTTTTTATCCACAAAAAGACAAAAAAGTCAAAAAATCAGCGTTTATCTAACTTCCTAAAACACCCCTTTATACCATTTATTTATGAAAACACTATAGGTGTGTATTATATATACCTTATAATTAAAGTAATAAAACAATATTATTTTATATTCTTTTAATCATAATTAAACACAACATATCACATAATTAAAAAATTCATGAATCACAATTAAAATAAAAATAAAAAACATATATGTACCCCTTTTAAAGTGCGTAGGTTAGAATTTCCCTTTATTTATTTATATAAATTTTGTTTGAATTCCATAATTATATAGGGAATCATACAAAGGGGTGTTTTGAGAAGATGGTAAAAAGTCGACTTTTGGTTTTTTACCAATTTTTTTGGCATTTTTAGAAAGTGATTTGGGAAGTTAGTAAAAAACTACTTTTTTGCTTTTTTGTATAATATTTATTTATGGTATCACATCACATTAAAATGACCAAAATATCCCACCAAACTTATGAAATTTACCATTTGACCCAAGTAGTTGTTTGAACAATTATGTAATTTCATGGAGGGCAATTACGTAATTTCACCACCTGCATTTTTGTCCCTTCCCAAATCAACTTGCTTGCTTTTTTAGGTTGCTAGTGGCGTTTTTGAATGCTGCAAAACGCAGCTTTTTGCTTTCTTTTAAAAAGGGCACAGAGTGGATGTTTCAGAAGTTGTTATTTTAGTCTTCGTTTGGTATAAGTTAAAATGAAATTATTTAGTTAAAATAGCCGTAAAAAGATAAAAATAGACTTTTTATCCTAATAAAACAAAATGTCACATCGAAAACATAATTATTTTATTTTTTCTCACAAAAGTAAAAAAAATTAAAAAATCTATCACAAGCGGGACTTTTTAGTCTCAACCTAAAATAGCCAAAAAAATCAACCCATATGATTAGATTTATTTGGAAAGATGATTAGATTTTTTTTTGTAATTTGATATGATGTTTGTGAGAGAAAAAATGAAATAATTATAGGTTTGATGTAACATTTTGTCTTATTAACTATTTTAGCCTATTTTGTCTTTTTGTGAATTTTAGCCTAAAAAAGACTAGCCTTCATTTGGGATGTGGGTTGACTTTTTGACTTTTTGATTTTTTAGCTATTTTAGCTTGGGATTAAAAAGTCTCGTTTGAGATAGGTTTTTTAGTTTTTTTTTACTTTTGCGAGAGAAAAAATAAAATAATTATAATTTGGATGTGACATTTTATTTTATTAAACTAAAAACTTATTTTATATTTTTGTGGTTAAAATGACCCTAATTCAATCCAAACCTTCATGCCAAACGAACTTAAAATTTTTCTTCCCAAACATCACCAAAGGCATATTTGGCATGGATTTAAATGGCTATTTTAACCACAGAAAGACAAAATAAATTAAAAAGTCAATAAGAAAAAATTTCACATTCAAACCATAATCATTTTATTTTTTCTCTCACAAAAGTCAAAAAAATTTAAGAAAACTCATCTTAAACAAGACTTTTTAATCCCAAAATAATAATAAAAAAACTAAAAAGGCCAAAAACTAAACCACATCCAAACAAAGGCAAACTAGAGTCAATTACACTCCAGTATAATTTTACAAAAATAATTATATATATAATAATTTTAATTATTAACATTTATAAAATTTATCATTTGGCATGTAATTATTTTTTGAAAATGTCATTGATTTGATATTTCCTTTAAAAATCAAGTTCTCGTATAGAAAGTCGATTTAAATTTTTTTTTTTAATAAAAAAAAAAACCCATATTTGGCATGAATTATCAAAACTTACCAAGCATCAATATAAAAAAGAATTTATTACACTTTCTATCTTTAAACTATCGTCAAATTATCTATTTAATTTATCAATTATCGATTAAGTTTATTAAGTCCTTAAAATATAAATTAAAATTTATTTAGTTTTTAAACTATCAATTGAATCTATTAAAATTTTAAAATATTTAATTCAAACTTGTTTAGTCCCTCAAAGCATTATAAAAATAAAATATTAGCTTACAAGTATTATAAATTAGTAAAATATCCTAAATAGTTAAGATTTTATTACAGAAAAATCTTAAATTTCTATCTATCTTAAAAAAATATTTTGTTTCACTATGTGTTTAACTTAGCATTAGAGCTTGATTTCTCGTTGTTGCTAATAAAATTATACAAGTATTATATATATTGAAAAAGTAAAATTATATAATTTAAATAATACTGCGCTACAAATAATAATAAAATAAAATAATACATTAATAACGAAAATTTTAAAGACAATCAATTAGAAATTGTAAATGAAATTTGGCATATAATACTAAATAATAGCAAGCAAATAGCTACTGTAAAAGATAAAATAAAATTTTACCATTTTTTAAAATAAAAATTTAATTAGGTAGGATCTTTTACTAATTTATAATATTTACAGGCTTATAATTTATTTTTATAATTCTTTCAGGGACTAAATATATTTGAATTAAATACTTTAAGAAATTAATAGATTCAATCGATAATTTAGAAACTAAATAAATTTTGATTTATATATACTATGGGACTTCAATCAATAGCTGAGTAACTAACAATTCAGCAGTAATTCAGGGGTAAAAAATATAATAAACCCTAAAAAAACTAGTGTATCTTCAATTTTGTACAATGACTTTTTTTTATAAATTTTTTTTATCAAGGATAAAATGAAAATTAAAAACAAAAAATAAATAATACATATTAGTTGTACGGGGGCGAAATATCCTCTGCTTTCCGTACTCCTTGTACTCCAAGCTTCACTTGACGGCGTCTAACCTAGCCACACAGAAACAGTGAGCTGCCCGGCGGTGGTGTGCCGGATAGACCCTCCGACGATCAAGTCAGACCACTTGAGGAAGAAGAAGTAGATTGTTAGGGAGAGAATGCTTTAGATGGCGATAATGGTTTCAAGTTGCATACCTCTAACGTTCACCTTCCCCCCCTATTTCTAGGCTGGCCATGCAGCCCCAAGATCGTGCGCGCACCACCTTTGTTGTCTTTCCCTGGACAGGTGGCAGTGCTTGCCTCTCACCACCTTACGCGTGTAAAGGTTTTGTCTTCCAACCAGTACATGCAGAACTGCCCAACGGTATTGATGCGTGCATAGAGCAGATGTCCTCTCCCTTACGCCATTGGCCCAAGTGGCACACTTAACCGGAGTGCCATGGTCGGCCTAGCCCACGGAGAATTGCCACCACAAGCAGCACGACCGAGCTATGCCACGCCGACCTGTCCCTCGGCGAAGGGACAAATACCAGACTCTCACGGCCGAGCGGCAATTGATCGGTCCATCAGGGCACCCGGCTGTGATGTGCGCCAGCCTCAGCCTGTTCTACCTGCATCCTCAATTACACGAAGACTGTCCATCTCGGTTGATCGGCTAGAGCCATGCCGGCTTTAACCGCGTCTCAAGCCCAGTCCGGGCTACTCTTAGCTCGGTTACCAGACATCGCCGCGTACTCTGCCGCGTCACAGCTCGGTCAGGCATTGGACCGTGCCTGGTCGACCGACCTCCTCGACCGTGCAAAACAGACTCATGTACCGTGCTACATAGAGGGAACGGAACGGCGTCGAGAGGTCTATCACGTCCCGCGCCATCGTAGCTCGGCCGTACTAAAGGTGCAGATCTCCCCTCTCAATTGCCCCTTAATCCCATCCGAGCTAATCGTGATTGGGGTTACCATTGCGACCGAGCCAACGATCAGTGAGCTGCATCATTTCCAAGCCGAGCGTGATTGGGATCGAAGCCATGGCCGAGCTGTCTTCGTTTGGTCGGCCACTGCCTCAAAAGTCTTGTCAATGGTCGTGCAGCCGTACTGACAACCCCATTTTCTCAGTGCTACGTGGCTTCACGCCATTGGGTTATGCTACCAGCTGTCCTGCACGCGCAGAATTCAAACGGCGCAGTCGTTTGGTTTCCTCTCTATTTTGGCTCCAATGAGGGGTCCAAACCTTTCACTTTTCGTCTCTTTCCTCAACCCAAAACCCTAGCTTCCATACTCTCTGAGATTTTGCCCTCTCTGCTGCTGCGTCTCCTCTCGTTGCACCCACCATTTCCGTCCCCGCTGGAGCTGTCATCAAGTTTGTGGGGTTGAACCAACCTCGTCCTCTACCTGTGGTAAGTTATCTCTTCCCCATCACATTTTGTGCCTCCATATGCGTTCTTCATTTTTTGTCTTCGTGTTCTTGATGTTCTTCGCTTAGGGACGTTAGGCATCTCCCAATACCTCCTTCATGGGGTAGTATTGGCACACCCTAGGGTAAACTGTAACTGGGGGAGCATCTGGGGTCCTCGTGCCCCTTGATTCCCCATGCTTCAAAACAAAACCCCTGCATTTCATATGAACAGTTTGAATTTGGATAGAACCGAGCAAAACGCTCATTTAGATTCATAGGTAGGGCCTCAGCCAAGCAAAAACTGGTTTGTAGCTTCTCGCTGAGGCCGCAACCGAGCTGAGTACACAATTAGATCGGTAAATAGGGCTGAACCGGGCCAAACACCTGAGATCTTTACTCAGGGCTATGACCGAGCTCAAAGCTCAATTAGATCCGTAAATAAAACCGAACCGAACTGAAACTGATCTTAGGTCAATGCTTGGCCTTGACCGAGCTAAAGGCTCAATTAGATCCTGAAATAGGACTGGACCGAGCTACAGCTTTGTTAGCATCCCCTTCTTGGACCTTGATCGAGCCGGAAGTGGAGAGTTAGAACCGAACTATGAAAATCGACCAAGTAGTCTAGCCGAGAGAGGGGTCGGACCGGTCAAACACTAATAATCCTTTCACTGAGCCAGTTCCAATAGGAGCCGTGCAATTTATGCCGTGCTAACCCTTGGAATTATTTTTTAACAATGCAGAACAAACTAGGACCGACCAGGCCAGACCAGTACTATCACTGGTGGAGCTCAAAGACCGAGCAAACACACAAACATTTTTTACCGAGACACAAATTTAATTACCCAATAAAACCGAGGTAAATGGGGAAGTACCGATTTATGGTGAGCTCGCTCGGTGCGATGGCCGAGTTTCGAAGGGAGTACAACATCCCGGATGACGTTGTCTTAGAACTCGCCAAAAAGGGAGCCACCCCTTGGGGAGACCTAGACCGGTGCCCTTTCACGGTCGTGTCTATTGTTGAAGGAAGGCTTTGCTTCCCCGTCCAACCCTTGATCTGCGAATTTTTGAGGCAAACAAGGCTTTGCCCGACCCAAGTCTCCAACAACATGTACAAAATAATAAACGGAGTCGCCGAGCTGAATCGGAGGCTCGGTCTCAATCTCGGCCTTTCTGAAATTTTCCACCAGTATAGCCTTAGCAAAAATAAGGGTGGGTTTTGCTGGTACCTTAAGGTAAAGAAGGGCCGAGCAAAACTTATCGAAGGTAACCCAGACAAAGAAACCAACGACGATGACTTCCTCTGGGTGTCCGGTAATTATGAGGACACCGAGGTGCCCATACCGGGCTGGTACATTAGAAAGGACTTCGGCAGTACTGGTGAGTAGTCCGGCTGACCGCACTATTTTCTTTCTGCATTTTATCATTATTATTTTTTACCGGTCTAACACTTGCTTCTTTTTGTAGATTCCAAGCACTTGGCAGAGGACTACAACCGGGCTAACCAAGAGGCTATCAGGGTCTTATTGCGTCATCCAGCCGAGGAAAGGGAATCCTCGAAGCTGCTTGGCTTTGAACAGACATACCACTACCAAGCACCGCACAAGAGCCGGGTCACCGACTTTCTCCGTGCGCCTTCGCCTGAACCTGACCCAAATCTTCCGCCGATCAGACTAGTTCCCCTCACCGCCGAGCAAGAGATGGCAAAAATCCGGGCTATCAAATCAATGATCACCGGAGAGGAAACCGAGACGCAACAACTAGAGGCAACTGGGGGAACATCCTCCGCCCCAGCCAGGCAAATGGAAGGCGCGGTGCTGGCCCTAGCTAGCGAACAACCAACTGGCCGGTCGAAAAAGAGACCGAGGAAGGAACAGATCGGGCAGCACCTCGTGGATGAGGATTCCACCGAACATGGGCCAACCGAGCTTGGGGACCAGACCGAACAGCAAATTAGCGGGTCATCCCAATGCCCAAGTGCCCCCCCGGTCTGGTCGCCAGAATTCAAGTACAAAGGCCGGGCTGTCTCCGAGGCCGATTTAGTGTACGCGGACAAGGATTACTCTCTCGGTTTCAATATGACCAAGGCGCTGATCCTTCCTGCCGACATGAAGAAGCATGACGAGCTGTCCGACCTGAAGGTGCTTCGTTCGGCGGCAAAATCGATCGTTTTGGTAAACTTTGTACTATCTCCTTTTTTGGTCGGTCCTCTGGTCGGTTTTCTGCGTCCTTATAGTCTTTCGTTCGTTTTCAGGCCGCACAAAAGAATTATTTAGCCCATGACCGGATGATCAAAGTCCGACAAAGTCTGCGGGATGCCATTGCCGAGAATAAGGCCTAAGAGGCCGAGATATCCAAGCTCAAAGCCGCGCAGGAAGCTCTTGAGGCCGAACGAGACAACCTGAGCCAAAAAGTCGACCGAGCTGAAGCTGACAAACAGAGGGCCGTGAAGTCGACCAAAGCTCGGTACCTTGCCGAGCTCCGAAAGCTGCGCGATGCCCACAAGACGGAGAGGGAGAAGGTTGTTGAGGACGCAGAGGACCGGGGATACGCGCAGGGGGAAAGGACTTATGAGCGTCAAGTTCAGGCGACCAAGGACATCTTTATCCAGTGCGGTTGGAAAGCGGCCGTGGAAAAAGTTGGCCTTGGTCAGGACGCTGATATGTTCCTGAATCCCCCGGCAGCTTATATCCCGGTCTATATGCAGGCGTACGCCAATGCCGCTCAAAACCGGCTCATCGCGGATGCAAGGAAAGAGGCCGAGGAAGCAGCCGCCGCCGCGCAACAGGTTGAACAAACTTCTCCTAAAGCATCCGAAGATGCGGAAGATGAAGTGGCTGATCGGGATGTTGCCATGGTGGTTGGAGCTGACGATGAGGTCGAGGAAAACCTGCCCGAGCAGAATGTTGAGATCATTGAGCAGACGGCAGAGGGTGCCGAGCAAACGGCCGACCTATTGGACTGATGATTTGTCTTTGTATTTTTTGCTTTGCATTAGTCTTGTTTCTTTTCTTTATTTTGATGTAACCGGGCTAGGCCCCTCATTTTGTAAAGAATCTCCCTGTTCAATGAAATTTCAACTTTTTGCCCGTTTATCTTCTACTTTTATTTGGTTAACACGTGCAAAAACTTCTTGATTCAAACTCTAATAAATCATAACTGATAGGTCGGTTGCGCCGTGCAATATGCTGGGCTAAAATCAGAGTTGCTTGGACTTAAACCAGTTCGGCTCTTTTATCTTTCGAATGAACCCAGACATTTTCACGAGCCGAGCAAAATAAGCTCGGTTTGAGCAAAATTACCTCAGCCATTCGGGCCTTGACAATACTTTGAGTCGTGTATTTGGGCGGGCAGACATCAGCTCGGCCCTATTAAGAAGGTGGGGGGAATCACCAACATGCCTTCGGCCGAGCAAAATCAGCTCGGCATATATTAGATAAGTCACCAACATTCCAAAGCAGCCAAGAAAAATCAACTCAGCCTCGGGTTGGACAGGACGCCAACATTACCTTCGCCCAAGCAAAGCCAGCCTGGATCTTGTAAGTTGGGCAATTCACCAACTCATCTTTTGGCCGAGCAAATTCAGCTCGGCTCCTATCAGTTGGACAAAACACCAACGTGACGTTCTAGCCGAGCAAAATCCGCTCGGCCTTTTCCTTGCACAGAACACCAATATTCCATTTAAATCGGTTATGACGCCGACACAGCAAAGGTCAGGTCGGCCCTCACGCGAACTCGACAGCACACCAATTATTTCGCTGGAGCCGACTGTTTGTGCGGTCCATATTTATACCGGCGGGAGAAAGTCATCCCGGCCCCGTTCAGGTCGGTCTCCTTGCCCCTAGCACTCATAGTGGCCCAGGGTCCTTGTGGTGTCATTTGTTCATAAAAAAAAAGATGTAATACGAAACGAAAGAGGGCTATTTTTAATTACAAGAAAATGCGCTATCTCTTACATCAAATGCTTTGGCTTACAATTCTAGCTAAAGCATCAAAGGAAAATTACATCCTAAAAATAAAAGACCTTAAGGTTGGCTGCATTCCATGGTCTGGGGACCGCCTTGCCATCTAAATCCTCCAGATGGTATGTCCCTTTGCCAGCAAGGCCAATCACCTTGTATGGTCCTTCCCACTTTGCGCCGAGCTTTCCCTCGCCAGGGACCACCGTGTTACCCAGCACCTTGCGTAAGATCCAGTCCCCGATCTTGAACAGTCTAGGGTGCACTGCCTTGTTGTATTTTTTGGAAAGTTCTTACTGATAAGCCGCTATGTGGATCAGTGCGCGTTCTCTCCTTTCCTCAGCAAGATCCAGCTCCAACGCCACAGCTTCATTGTTCAGATCTGGCTGGAAACTTTCAAACCGGATGGTTGGCATGCCAATCTCCAGTGGGATGACGGCCTCCATGCCGTAGGCCAGGGCAAATGGGGTTTCTACGGTCGATCGCCTTGGCGTAGTGCGGTATGCCCAGAGCACATTAGGGAGCTCTTCAGCCCACTTGCCCTTGGCCTTCTCAAGCCGCTTCTTCAGCCCGTCCAGGATGGTCTTCTTCGAGGCCTTCGCTTGACCATTCGACTGAGGGTAGGCCGGCGTTGAATTGTAGAACTCAATCTTCAATTCTTCCTAAAATCCGCGAAACAGTTTCCCATCGAATTGAGTGCCATTATCCGAGATGAGGGCCTTGGGTATACCGAAGCGAGTGACGATGTTTTGCCAAACAAACTTCTTCATATCCTTTTCTTTTATGGTCGTCAGTGGCTCGGCCTCGACCCACTTGGTGAAGTAGTCGGTGGCAGCGATGAAGAACTTGCGATTGCCCGGTGCTGCTGGGAGTGGTCCAACAATATCCAACCACCAAAGCGCGAACGGCCAAGGACTTGAAAGAGGGAGCAAATCTCTAGCCGGCTGGTGGATTTGGTGCTCGAATTTCTGGCACTTTTCACACCGACGAACGTATTTCTGCGCGTTCGCCTGCATGCACGGCCACCAGTAACCTTGGGAAATTGCTCGGTACGCCAAAGACCTGCCCCCAGTATGGCTTCCACAGATGCCCTCGTATATCTCATAGAGGAAAGCCTCCACCTTGGCGGGGTGGACACATTTTAAATACGGCCCGGTGAAAGATCTCTTGTACAAGGCCCCGGACGGGGAGAGCCAAAACCGCTCTGACTTTGCCCGGATCTTGTGCGCCGCCTTTTTTTCTTCTGGTAGAATTCTATCTTTCAGGAAGGCGATGTTGGGATCCATCCAAGAAGGACCCAAATCGGTGCAAAGTGCCTCGGTCACTTCCGGTTCTTCTATACTTGGCCGGGGTAAAAATTCTATCATCAAGGGGTTGGGAAAAGCTGTCTGGGTAGAAGCGAGCCCGGCCAACTCATCAGCCATGTTGTTTCCTTCGCGGTTGATCTGCTCTACTCTTATGGCATCGAACTTGTTGATCTCCGCACGCACCAGCGCCTGATACTTGGCCATTCTTTCATCCCTGGCCTCATACTCCCCTGAGACTTGATTGACCACCAGCTTGGAGTCGCTGAACACCATCAGGGCCGACGCCTTCATTCTTAGTGCGCTTCTTAGCCCGGCAAGTAGGGCTTCATATTCCGCCTCGTTGTTGGACGTTGGGAAGCCGAGTGTAATTGCTTGTTCAATGATCATCCCGTCCGATGAAGTCAGTACTATACCCAGTCCGGCCCCATGCCTGTTGGATGCCCCATCGACGAAGAGTTTCCATACCTCGCCAATGAACAACCTCCAGCAATCAGAAGGGTTATGGGAGCTTCTTAATTCTAGTCTCTGTTCGGCTCGTTGTGATCTCTTTCCTTTTCATGGTCGACTCCGCCTACCAACAAGTCACTCGCCTTTGCTAGTTCGGCCACTCTTTGCCCTTTCTCCTGTTGCGCACCAACACTTGCTCCTATTGCCTGAGCCATGGGCTGTGCTAAGTCCGCACAAGCCAAATCAACCGGGCAAACTGGATGCATTCCAGGGGCAAATTCCGCTACAAAGTCTGCAAGAGCTTGAGCTTTGATTGCAGTGTGCGGGCGGAATTTGATGTCGTACTGTCCCAATTCCACGGCCCATTTCAGAATCCTCCAAGTGAAGTCTGCCTTTTCAAAGAGTACCTTAAGTGGGAACTCGGTCAGCACAACTATTGTATGGGCATGAAAATAGTGTGCCAGCTTCCTCGACGCCATCATCAGGGCCAGCGCCAATTTTCCAAAGGGAGATATCTCGTTTCGGCTGGGAGCAAAGTCTTGCTTACGTAGAAGATAGGCAAGTGCTGGACGCCTTCAGCGCGAACCAGGACGGCACTCACCGCATGTTGAGAGACCGCTAAGTAGAGATACAATTCTTCGCCCGGCAAAGGTGTGACCAAATCAGGGGGCGAGGAGATGTGCGCTTTTAGTTCCGCCAGTGCGCGGTCACACTCATCGTCCCAAAAAAACTTAGCCTTCAAAGTTTTGAAAAAGGGCCTGCAACGATCCGAAGACCGGCTGATAAATCTGTTCAGCGCGGCTGCCATCCCAGCAAGATGTTGCACGTCCTTTATGGAGTTTGGGCGCTCCAGCTCCTGTATCGCCTTGATTTGGAATGGGTCGGCTTCGATTCCTCGGTTTGTAACCAAAAATCCCAGAAACTTTCCGGTGCCAACTCCGAACGCACACTTGGAGGCGTTCAAACGAAACTTGTGGTGCTTAAGTATGGCGAACATCTCTGCTAGGTCGGCGAGGTGTTGACAATTTTCCTTACTCTTCACCACCATATCGTCGATATAGGCCTCCATTGTTCGGCCTAAGAGAGGAGCGAACATTTTTGTCACCATTCGCTGGAAGGTCGCCCCGGCGTTCTTCAGTCCGAAGGGCATGACTTTGTAGCAATATAAGCCTCTGGGGGTGGTGAATGACATGATCTCTCTGTCCGGTTTATACATGGCTATCTGGTGGTAGCCGCGATAGGCGTCCAGGAAGCTAAACCTCTGATGGCCAGCGGTCAAGTCCACCAGCAGGTCAATTCGAGGGAGGGGAAAGCTATCCTTCCGGCAAGCTCAGTTGACAGTAAAGTAAAGTCGGGGGATGAGCCACCTGCGAGCGGTGTTCAGTTTACTTCAGATGTGACGTATGGCACGCACTGTTTTGAGCATTTGCGAATGCTGGTTTTTGTACGCTCTAGCTTGGGTACTGAGTCAGTTCTGTCGTTTTTGTTTTGAGTCTGTCTCTTTGTTTTGAGTCAGTCTTTTCTTACTAAGTCAGTTAGGGTCTGTCTTGTTGTATCGAGTCAGTCCTATAATACAAAAGATCGAGTGATTCCGGGGGGGTGTTACCTCGGGCATCACCATTTTGTTTTGCGTTTGTCTTTTTTGTTTTGTTTTGAGTCTGTTTCTGCCTAGAGCCAGTTACACCAACAGATTTGAATGAACAACAGTGATTTTTACATTCTTGTATTCGCTTCTGCCTTGTGCCAGTTGTGTCAGAAGTTCTAAATGAAACGACGGAGCATCTCACCTGCTCTCCTGCGCCTTGAAGTCATTGTAATGACCTGAGTTTTTCAAAACTTTTTGAACACTGTGATGAAAACGAAGAGGAAGGAATTTCTCGAGTTTTGCAAAACTTTGATCAATTCGAGAGAAGGTGAGGCGTGCTAAGCCTTTTAATGAATGAAATTGTGCTTGTTAGCGTGAGTACTGAGAAGGACCCTAGCTTGACCCAGACTAGTTTCACACTGTCTTCAGCGGGAGCGATCTGTCGCTTTCTTAAAAACTTTCAAAAAACAAAATGTTTTGCGCAGTCCTGTGAAGACCTGTGTGGAATCGCTCTTGAGATTGTGCAGCTTAGGATCGCTCTCAGCCGCGAGACTCGACCCCTCACTTTTAAACCACGAACTTGAATTCAGAGTGTTCAACGGTCAACCACCATGTAAGGCCTGTATGGCCAGATTTGAAGGAGCCCTCGAACAAGAGGCACCAAAGTCAGATCAAGAAGTTCAGATGTCATCAGAAGAAGCTTATGAAGCTAGAACAGAAGCCCCCCGAACTAGGGGCAAAAATTTCAGATGTGCTCGAAGAGCCGGAAATGGATTCTTTTGCAAATCAATGCAACAGCTACTCTCCTAGATACGGATGGCTTCAAAACCCTAAATCCATTTGGCATGGACTTGTTACACTTTTACCCTTTGAGAGGCTCGCTAGGCCGAAAACCCGAAAGGGCGACGCAGGCAAAAGTTAGAGCAAGAAAAAGAAAAAAAAAAACAAAAAAAAAAAAAACAAAAGAAAGAAAAAATGCAAAGAAAAGATGAAAAGAAATGAAAAAAAAAAGAAAAGGAAAAGAAGCTCGCAAGGTCGAAAACCCGCATCGGGCGCCTTGGCAAAAGTTAGAGCCTAAAAAGTGAAGGTTAAAATACCCGAGTGTACCTTAACCCCGAACTACGCAAGTCTTGATTCCCATGTTTGGGATACGTAGGCAACTTCATTCTGGAGTCCAGCCACAAACACCTCTAAATTCGATTGTGTCCATGTAATGGTTTTGATCATCTTTGCCTTCTCTGTACCCGAGAGTTTGGTTGTGACCTTCACTGTGAAGACTGATTACAACGCACTGTGGTGCCGTTCAAACAAGGGGCAACTTTTCGTTGCCATTCAATACGCCACGGTGCCGTTCAAACAAGGGGCAATTTTCAGTTGCCATGCAGCCCTCTTCAAGCAAGGGGCAATTTTCTTTTTGATCCGAGGTTGTGCATCTCAAGAGTAGGTTCCGTGCTCGTTGAGCAATGACCGTTTGCAAAAATAGTTTTTGAGAATTTTTACTGAGGTTGACTAATTCTCTTGAAAATTATTCCATTTTTCTAAAATTGGACCATTTTCTTGGACCCAAAAAGGAAAATTTTCAGTGCTCATAACCTGACTTGCATGATTTCAAATCAAAAATCGAACTAGCATGTTAATCTAACTCTCATTTTGGTCAAAATTGTTTTAGTAGAAAGCCAAAAACAAAAAATGGTCAAAATGATGAAATAGGGGCACAGTTGAGTCAGGTGTTCTGTCTTTTCCCCGTCGTCAGCTACTCGCCAGAAGGGCACTCTACTTGCCAAGAAGGGCACAACTGAGGTTAACAACAAAAGGGCTGAAAGCTCTCTCATCCTCCAAGCAGCGAGGTATCGAGCCAAGTGCGAAGCACGAACTGGAATGGATCAAGATATTCCACTCCCTCATCCGGACAGATCTGATCACGTCCAAACTCCCCAGCAGGGCATCATCAACCGATGTTAGCTGAAGATTTGCTACACACCCAGTTATAGCGCAACCCCTCTGTGGGAGAAACTCACTGTTGTGAGCAGAAGAAAGAGAATCTAGCAGAATGCTAGGGGCATGAGCCCGCAACTTCCTGTTCATCCATCAACCACCCAGGAAAGGGATAAAAAATGAGAGATTGAAGAATAGAGAGATGTACGATGAGAGAAAAAGTGAGAAAAGGGCTTTTTCAGAAAAAATGAAGATTGAGTGCCAGAGTGATGTGAGAATCACAAATGAGAAAGGGTGGGAAACAATACCCGAAGAAACTGGCTCCTCGTGAACTGAGAGGTCTCTCGTCTTGGTAACACATCTGTGTGTCGTGTCTTTTGTTTTGTTGGTCTCGATTCTTGTTTTGAGTCGTTTCAAGTGTCAATGGATGTGTTTAGGTTGTTTACCTTTTTGTTTTCCGTTATTGAGTCTTTTTCGCTGTATTCAGTTGTAGGCTCAATACCCGGTCGAGAACTCATTTCTCAATTTCAAAAAAAAAATCATCTTGTGCTCAGAGTGCTGTGCCATTCTTCACATTTGTGCAAAACAATATTTGTTCTTTCATAAAACTGCAGGGTTCAACCCAGGTCATGTGAGAACAGTAGAACAAGGACCTATCTGAAGCTATGTAGGTTCCAGACTGCAAAGCAAAAGAAAAGGAGAAAAATTCGGAGCATCTTAGTGTGTTTCAACTTCGGTAAATTCCGAGACTGCATTCCAGGTGCACCTTCTCAGGTCTCGCCGTTTCTCTAGAGTATGAGTGTATCTCGATCCCAAGTGTAAGCCTGCTTCAAGTCAGAATGGCAGTCCAAGCAGCACCCGAGGGTTTCACATGCAGATATTATCTCTTGCCAATATAAACAGGGTGTCCCCTTTTTGAGCTGAGCGTGTTGCCAAGTCTTCCGAGAGGTAAATCGGAGGCACCAGAGTACATGTTAAATGCCCCCATACTTGCATAGAAAATGCATTTTATCGCACTTCTTTTGTGCACCTCACTTGCATTGTCATGCACACCTCTTCATTTGCGTTGTCACGCACTTTCCACTTGCATTATGATGTACATTTCAATCGCATTGTTATGCGCTTTCTTTTTCTGAAACACCAGGACACGTCCCTACGTTTCTCTCTCTTTTTGAAACACCGGGATACGTCCCTATGTTTCTCATTCTTTTTTTGAAACACCGGGATACGTCCCTACGTTTCTCTCTCTTTTTGAAACACCGGGATACGTCCCCATGTTTCTTCTTCTTTTCCGAAACACCGGGATACGTCCCTATGTTTCTTTCCCTTTTCCGAAACACCGCGATACATCCCCATGTTTCTTTTTCTTTTCCGAAACACCGGGATACGTCCCTATGTTTCTTTCCCCTTTCCGAAACACCGGGACACGTCCCTATGTTTCTCCCTCTTTGGTTAAAAGCATTTGGAATACGTTCCAATGCTCACACCACTCCGAAACACCGGGATACGTCCCTATGTTTCTCCCTCTTTGGTTAAAAGCGTTTGGAATACGTTCCAATGCTCACACCACTCCGAAACACCGGGATACGTCCCTATATTTCTCCCTCTTTGGTTAAAAGCGTTCAGAATACGTTCTAATGCTCACACCATTCCGAAACACCGGGATACGTCCCTATGCTTCTCCCCTTTGGTTAAGAGCATTTGGAATACGTTCCAATGCTTGAACCACTCTGAAACACCGGGATACGTCCCTATGTTTCTCCTTTTCCGAAACACCGGGATACGTCCCTATGCTTCTTCCCTTTGGTTAAGAGCATTTGGAATACGTTCCAATGCTTGAACCACTCTGAAACACCGGGATACGTCCCTATGTTTCTCCTTTTCCGAAACACCGGGATACGTCCCTATGTTTCTCTCTCTTTGGTTAAGAGCATTTGGAATACGTTCCAATGCTTGAACCACTCTGAAATACCGGGATACGTCCCTATGTTTCTCCTTTTCCGAAACACCGGGATACGTCCCTATGTTTCTCCCTCTTTGGTTAAGAGCATTTGGAATACGTTCCAATGCTTGAACCACTCTGGAAACCGGGATACGTTCTTATGTTTCTCTTTCCTTTCCGAACCACCGGGATACATCCCTATGTTTCTCCCTCTTTGGTTAAAAGCATTTGGAATACATTCCAATGCTCACACCACTCCGAAACATTAGGATACGTCCCTATGTTTCTTCTCCCTTTCTGAAACACTGGGATACGTCCCCATGTTTCTTCTTCTTTTCCGAAACACCGGGATACGTCCCTATGTTTCTTTCCTTTTTTCGAAACACCGGGATACATCCCCATGTTTCTTTTTCTTTTCCGAAACACCGGGATACGTCCCCATGTTTCTTCTTCTTTTCCGAAACACCGGGATACGTCCCTATGTTTCTTTCCCTTTTCCGAAATACCGGGACACGTCCCTATGTTTCTCCCTCTTTGGTTAAAAGCATTTAGAATACGTTCCAATGCTCACACCACTCCGAAACACCGGGATATGGCCCTACGTTTCTCCCTTCTTTCCGAAACACCGGGATACGTCTCCATGTTTCTCCTTCTTTCCTGAACACTGGGATACGTCCCTAATCACTGGGATACGTCCCTAATCACTGAGATACGTCCCTAATCACTATGATACGTCCCTATGTTTCTCCTTCTTTCCGAAACACCGGGATACGTCCCTATGTTTTTCCCTTCTTTCCGAAACATCAGGATACGTCCCTATGTTTCTTGCATGATCATAAGTTATGCTCGGCTTTGTGCATTGTCAGTTGCATTTTGCCCCTGCCTTCGGGCGCGTATCTTTATCTGTAGCTTGTATGCTTTGTCTAAGTCTTCGGCCTTGTCAAAAATGGGTCGTCTCTGGGCATTGACATTCACTCCCGTCATTGTTATGACTTTCGAGTTCTGTCAAAGAGGGGCAACTGTAGACACCCCATTTTTGACCGTCCTCAAGACTTGGACGTCACCGCTTAAACACTCGGTGATCACCCATGTTCGTGTTCCGTTTTGAGTTCCCGGAGGTCTTGGCTACGCGCCTTGCCTCAGGATCTCTCGACTTGACTGTTTTGTGTCTGGTTTTGCACCAAACACTTGTGTTTTGCCTTGGAGGGGCAGGGAATGGCTTGTGGGCCATCCTCACACTCCACCGGCCATGGCTTGAGGCCACCGGCTGTGTTTTGTTGCCACCGGCCAAATGTTTGGCCGGCCGGCACTATAGATGGCCGGCCGGCTATCTTTTTTTGGTCAATTGCACTTTTGGCCGGCCGACTACTGTGCATCTGCTTTTGCAGATATTTTGACACAGCTGGCATGCACTTGGCTCCCCTCCATACACGTGTATGGAGGGATCTCTCTCTTTAGAGGCTTGTCTTGTAAGCTTTGCAAGACAAAAAGCTCTATAAAAAGAGAGGGTCTTCTCTCTTGTAAGGGGTTAGACATTTTAGACAGCTCTTTTAGGGTTTGAGTTCTAGGGTTAGGGTTTGTTTATATCCTATCTCTATATCTCTTTCTTTGTGTATTTTGTGTGTGTTTTGCCTTGGTTTTACACACAAACACCCACCATCACACCATCCCTTGGAACTGAGGCCTTTGAGGGTTATTTTTGGAGGTTTTGGACTGATTTCAACCTAAAGAAGCTGCTGGAACTCCATTGGTAAAGAGGGTCTTCAAAGGTAAGAAGTTTGTCCCTTTATTCCCCATTTTTGCATTGTATTTTTGCCTACCTTACAACTATTTTTGAGCTTAGTGTATAACATATAAAAGTTTTGTTTTTTGGTGCTCTAAATAGTTGATTAAGGTTTCTTTAACCTTTGGGATTGTTTGACCCCTCTTAAGCCTTGCAAGGCTCCATTTTGTGCCTTTTTGAGTGAGCTCCGGGACCATTGAGTTTGGGCCTCCTCACCACTGAAATCTTGACGGATTTCAGAGGTGAGGATGGTGCCTTGAGGTCCTAGGAAGGAGAGGGCCACCCCCTCTCCTTGTTGTCCTTGAAAAGGACCTTTATTGCCTCTTGAGAGAGCACCATGTCTAGGAGTATGTTGACCATGCCTTGACTGATTTTCATGCTTATTATGTCATAATATAGCATTGTATTGAGTTGGTTTGGACACACCTTGCATGCCTTGCATACATGTCTTGTAATGCCATCATTTAGCCTTAACATGCATCTAGGTTTTGACCCTTGTTCAAGCATGTTTTAGGCCTAGCTTTATGAAGATTTTATGTTTATTTTGGCATGCTTAAGGTTTGTCCTTGGCTGTCTTGGCCTACCAAGGCTTGCATTGCATAGCCCCTTTGCATTTTGGCTTGTTAGCCTTTGACTTTGGACCATATTGCATGCTTGGCTTGCCTTTGTTTAATTGGTATAGCACCATTTCTAACATAATTTCAGAGCTTATATTGCATGTCATTAGTCCATGTTTCGCCTCTTTTAAGTGTGCTTGAAAGTTGCCTTTGTGTGCTTAAGTGTTGGCTCACCAACATGTGCATGTATGTGTGTGTTGGCCCTCATTTCTATAGCATTGGCCATTGTTTTGGGCTTAGCATAGAGCTGTCCAAGTTAGTGTAAGACCCTCCTCACATGTTGTCACATGCCTTGTATGCTTGCTTGCATTATCCATGTTGCATACTAGTCAACATGCTTAGGATTGCATTGCATTGGCATGCATGCTTGGCCTCTTGAATTGCTTGTGATAGAGGTTAAGCCCCATTGTTTGATTATGTGCATTGCATTCCATATTAAAATGCACACTTGGTTCTTTGGACCATCATGCATGGAAATGCGTGATTGATGGTCCGAGAATCGAGGCCCATCCTCCTTTGAGTCATTCACATGATAAGGGGTGTGGTTGGTGCACACATAACTTGAAATGCATTGCCATGCTATGCTTTGTCCTCTGCTGCTGTCAACTACAGGTTCTGCAGGGAGTTTTGGCCGACCGGCCACATATAGTGCCGACCGGCCATCCATTGTTGGCCGATGGATGAATTGGTGGCCGGTGACCATCATACATGGCCGGTGGCCATCCCTCCCAGCCGGTGGTGTTCCACAATGTCTAGAGAGCATACCTTGGGAGTTGTGCAATTTTCAAAGGAGCAGAACAGTCAAAGCAGAGGCAGCTTATGCATGGCAGTGACCTCCGAGCGGAATCGGGCACGCGTCGCATCGGACCCTCTTCCCGAGGCTGTTTATTGCTTAAATTAGATTAATTAATTTGCTTAATTAATTAGGTGGTCTGTAATTATTTAATTAGCTTGTTAGCTAGTTAAATTGTATTATTCTTTCGGCCTCTTTAAGCGAGGGCAAATTTGTAATAAGTGTGGGTGCGTGTGTGCATGTCTTCCAATCCCCACTTCATTCTTCTTTTTACTTACCTGCTTTGATGGTTAGTATTAGGGCATATTTATTTTAGCATCCTTATGCTATGCATGCGTGCATCATTCATCAGTATTGCATGCACCGGGCTCGGCGCATCATGTCAACTGCATAAGTATTTCAAATCTAACTTGAATACATGCCATCTGCGCATTTCACATGTCACCCTAGGATTAGCCGAGCCTGTTCTAGTGACATTCTGTATGCGTTGCATTAGCCACTTAACATGGACTTGGATCATGCATGTTTGCTAACATGTTCTTTGTTTTGGCTCGGAGTACTTTGTAAGTATTTTATGCTTTAGCATCCTTGCATGCGTGTGAGTGTTGCCATGACAGCATGATTGCCATGAGGCTAGTTGCTTATGTGATATAACTGCCTGAATGCCTGTGGGTGAAGGTTGGATTGTTTGAGTTGGAACAACTCATTGAAATCCGTGTTTTAGCCTACTTGCGAGTAGCAAATTCCAAAGCGTTTTCCAAACAAACGGATATGCAATGTTTCATTCCAAATTAGGCAATCTAGTCTATACTTGTTTGCTGTGCGCATAACATAGTAATTCTAGGCTAATAACTGGAATAAGAACGCATAACGTTTTCAAAATAAGATATCATGGTTAGTAGAGGCCGATCTTCGGATCGGGCGAGAGGGGGTGCTCATAGCTGACCTTCCCCAATCGTACCCAAGCTCCCGAGCCGAGGCAACTTTGGTGATGACGGACACGTGGCCTTTGGCACCGAGTCAGGGTTTCCTAAATTTCCCAAAATAAAATATTTAGGTGGCGACTCTGTATCTGGCAAAGCAGTCCATGTTTGGCACTTCTTTTCTAAAAAAAAAAATTTATTTTCTCAAAACGATTTGCCAGATTTGGACTCTTTGGTTCAGATTAAGAACCGTGACACAAATCGAGTCCGAACTGTAGCGAGGTCCCCCGCAGACGTGTTACAGCGACTCTTGTTTCGGTTATTGCGGTTTGAGCCACGGCGTTGATCTTTTGCCCGATCATTTGGGTGGCTGTCCTCCTGCCTGACCGAGTGAACTTTCCCTGCCACCCTTCTGTCCGCCGTGACCGGGTTAGTCTTCTCGGTCGCGGAGGCGGCATCCTCCTCCACACGGATGTGCTCATTGATCCGCTGCATCAAGGACTCCATAGTCGTGGGCTGATGCATCGTGAGCGAATCTCGCAGCCTATGTCCGACTGGGAGACCTCGCTTGTACTGAGTGATTGCCAGATTGGTAGGGCAGTCGAGGATCTCATTGTATGTTTCCCAGTACTTCGCATTGTATGCCTTCAATGAACATCCAGACTCCATCTTGACGCCCAGGAGGTGATCGACCTCCTTTAGCGTTCGAGTGTTGGTTTTGAATCTGGTGACGAAGGCTTCTGCTAGCTGCTGCCACCCCTCGATACTCCCCTCCGGGAGCCTTTCGGACCACTTTAAGCCCAGCTCCCCCAAGCTTGCTGGGAATATGAGGCACATTAAGGCGTCGTTGTGCCGGTGGCCAGCCATTACTTGCCGGTAATGACTCACATGCATGTACGGATCCGTCTTGCGGTCGTACAAAGTGAACTTTGGCTGGTGGAATCCGGCAGGGAGCGGCGCACTCTTGATCTCTGGAGACAACGGCGTGGCTGTAAGTCTTGCCAACTCTTTGTCCACCAGCGCAGGGGCTATCACTCTGGGCGCCGGCATCACCACTTCTTCACTACAGCGAACTGGAGCACTCAACCTCTGGAGCGCCGACATTCTCTGAGCCTCTCGACGGCGCGCTCTCTCCTCCAGCACATCTCTGAGATCCCTGGAACGGGTGGAGGCAGAGTATCGCGATGTCGACGACAGGTGTGAGGGGCAGTAGGTGCTGTCGCGAATGAGGGATCTGCCCTCTCTTTGGTCGGAATCTCCAACCCCATAGTTCCTGGTGATGGAGACAGAGTGAGTCCTTTGGCGGCGACTGCTAGAACGAGGGGAGGGGGTGCGCTCACTGAGGTTGCCCTCTCCAGCAACACCCTTCCCCTTAATCTGACGCTTCAACATCTCCATCTCCGTCACCATTTTGCGAATGAGGGCTTCTTGGTCTTTGAGTTTGTGTTTCAGGCGCTGCGCATGGGACTCCCCCCGCTGTCGACGGCCCTCTAGACTCTTCGAACGGTCAGAGCTCCTCCCGCGTTTGTCTCACGCACCTCGCGAAGAAGTTTCTAGGCCCGCCATAGCCGGAACATCTGGGGGGCCATCTCTCCTTCGGACATACTCCGGAGTGACACCATCGACGACGGACAGCGGGATTTCATCGTTGTTGGCCATGGAAAAATGGTCGAAGAGGCTTGAAGAACAAGGGTTGAATTATCAAAGAGTTCCCACAGACGGCGCCAATTGTACGGGGGCGAAATATCCTCTGCTTTCCGTACTCCTTGTACTCCAAGCTTCACTTGACGGTGTCTAACCTGGCCACACAAAAATGGTGAGCTGCCTGGCGGTGGTGTGCCGGATAGACCCTCCGACGATCAAGTCAGACCACTTGAGGAAGAAGAAGTAGAATGTTAGGGAGAGAGTGCTTTAGATGGCGATAATGGTTTCAAGTTGCATACCTCTAATGTTCACCTTCCCCCCCTATTTCTAGGCTGGCCATGCAGCCCCAAGATCGTGCGCGCACCACCTCTGTTGTCCTTCCCTAGACAGGTGGCAGTGCTTGCCTCTCACCACCTTACGCGTATAAAGGTTTTGTCCTCCAACCAGTACATGCAGAACTGCCCAACGGTATTGATGCGTGCATGGAGCAGATGTCCTCTCCCTCACGCCATTGGCCCAAGTGGCACACTTAACCGGAGTGCCACGGCCGGCCTAGCCCACGGAGAATTGCCACCACAAGCAGCACGACCGAGCTATGCCACGCCGACCTGTCCCTCGGCAAAGGGACAAACCGGACTCTCACGGCCAAGCGGCAATTGATCGGTCCATCAGGGCACCCGGCTGTAATGCGCGCCAGCCTCAGCCCGTTCTACCTGCATCCTTAATTACATGAAGACTGTCCATCCCGACTGATCGGCTAGAGCCATGCCGGCTTTAACCGCGTCTCAAGCCCAGTCCGGGCTACTCTTAGCTCGGCTACCAGACATCGCCGCGTACTCTGTCGCGTCACAGCTCGGTCAGGCATTGGACCGTGCCTGGTCGGCCGACCTCCTCGACCGTGCAAAACAGACTCATGTACCGTGCTACATAGAGGGAACGGAACGGCACCGAGAGGTCTGTCACGTCCCGCGCCATCGTAGCTCGACCGTACTAAAGGTGCAGATCTCCCCTCTCATTAGTCAATCATTTTTGTTATACAACTAAAATTTCATAAAATTATTAAAAAACACTAAAGCATCTTCAAAAAAATCAATTTCCAACGTTTACATTACAATAAAAGCTATTCGAATATTTTTATGTGTAAATATTTTGTTCTTATTTATTGTGTATTTGATTGAAATTTCTCATTTTTATTTTGAAAATTTGATATTTTATTTAATTATTAATATAACTTATTAAATTTTATTATAATAATATAATATATTAATAAAAAAAATTTATTGCCACAAAAATAGGGTATCGATTTTCAGAAAAAAAGATCTCCGGTAGATTCTGAGATACGGTTCAGGGAATCACTGCGAGTCTCTATTCAGTTACTTACACAAACACAGGCTAATATAACAGGTACAAAAACGACGTCGCGTTCTGCTTGTTTTTACGTAAAACTTTGGACTTTGCAAAAAGGTTTCTTGTTGTTGTGTGGAACTATGGCCTACCGTGCGTGGTAAAATCGGGTTTTCCGACCCGATCTCCTCGCAAGTTGTCATTGTCTAAGAGATTTTTCATCTATGATGATCAATCAAAGTGGTGGCCCACCTGTTGTTGCGTCCAATTAATGATAACACGGGTCAACAACACCTAGAAATACAGAAATACTATTATAAGGGAGTTTGTTTCTCTTTTTACTGTCAAAATCCTCTTACATTTAAGTGAAAGTCGGGTTTATGGTGAATTTAGATCTTGCTCCGTATATATTTAAAAAATTAAAAAGTTATTATCTTATTTAATTTATATTATTTTATTTAAATCACATTATATTTTTATAAAATCACTCCAAATTCAATCTAGTTATTGTGATGGGTGTGGGGCAGATTGGGCATAAAATATATATATATATATATAAGAGCATCTCCAACTCACCTTTTATAACATCATTTAAAAGATTTGTTCCTCCAATCCATCCTCTAAATTCATTTCTATTTGGAAGGAGGATGGGTTGATCCTCTATATTTGGAGAGAGGATGAAAAATAGAGAATTCCCTCTATAATACTATTCATTCTATATTTTTTATTATATTACAAATAACTTTTAATATGTAAATTTAATTTTTATAAAATTGACATCATTAAAAAAGGTGAAATCATATTTACTTTAAAATGAGTATAATATTAAATATATTTTACAAAAATTTGAAAATTGAATATTTGTTAATGAATAAAAGTTATTTACTTTTTGACGAAAATATTTTCAAGAGAAATCTATAGAGAAGAAAATGATGATTTATGGTTGGAGTTTAAATGAATAGTAAGATGCTCTATATTCACTTTTTGAATAATTTTTTTTTTTTTTTCATCCTCTAGTTAAGAGTATTGGGTTAGAGATGCTCTAAATTCTAAATTTTTATTTCAAAATATATTCAAATTTAATTATTGATTCTAAACGCACTAATTACATTTCAATCACACTTTACTTCTCAATGACAATTTTTCATAGAAAAGGGACTTTCTGTTAAAAACATTGCCTGGAATTAACCCGCTCACATAATTTGTGAAAAATTATACTTAGAATGAATTCTCATTTTAATTTTGATATACCTAATTAATTCATTAGGTAGAGTGTCGTTATTGGTTCGATCTTATCAAACGTGTGGGGTGGGGTATATCACATATGATCCACTACAAAGTGACTTACAAGAGTATTAAAAACTCTATAAAAGATAAGACGGGCATAAGGCAATACTCAAAATTTTAAGGTCACGTCTAATTGTTAGATTCTTTTTTATGAGATTATATATGATAGGATTATTAATAAAATGATAAAGGATAAGTTATATCATGATAGGACTATAGATAAAATTATGGGGATAAGTTATACCATAAGCTAAATGATTGGATACACAAGAAAGAACTATTATATTTGGTTATTATGAAATCAAAAAATATAATTATTTTTACTAAAAGAAAAAAGAATAGTATGAAGAAACTAATTAATCCATTTGATATCACATTACTTATGATATTATTTAGGTTGTTTTGTAAAGTTGGTTAAAAGTTAATTTTTTTGATTTCTTTTAAAAAATCGTGTAAAAAAGTAAAGAGATGATGTGACTCAAAATAGGTTAAAACTCAAAATATAATTTTTAATCATGTTTCCAAATTTAGCTTTTATTATTGTCAAATTTTTTTTCTATTTAATAATTTATATCATTACTCAAATTTTTCATAAATTAATATCATGCAAAACAAACATTAGATTGAAATATCCGGTGGGATACACATGTTCTTCACCTCTCCAACTCTTTCCTCCTTATCCTATAATCAAATACCGAATTAATAATTTGATGGCTCCAACATACTTCTTTCAACTTCACATCTCATTTTTAGTTCTGGAATCCAACATGTCCTAAATCTCTTCATTTATTTTTGTCATTTATGCTATTTTCAAAATGGACTAACTTAAGTATACAAAGAATTAAGCCAACATTACACTGTTGTCTCTCCAAGCTTTCTTTTTTGACAGGTCACGGAGTGGCAGTTGTAAACTTGATTGAGTCTTTGTTTGACATGCCAACTTTTTAATTTTTTTTTTATTATTCTAATAAAAAATAAATAAATTTTTTAGTCTGATAAGACAAACTGTTAGAACAATCTTCTGTATAACTAAATAAATTAAAACAAAACAAACAAATAAAATAAATTACGTATCGACTTATTTTACCGAACCGAATAAATATTTAAAAGATTAAGTCGAGTGTGTGATACTCTGTCCTTAAGACAGATTCGCCCTGCTATGGTGCTTACGGATAAAAGGCGTTTATCTCTCAGGATACAATGATGTTCACAAATTGTATTAGCACTCAAAACAATTTATACGGCGAACAAAAACCTGTGTTATAATACTCTTTGAATTTTTCTCTAAAACTAGTATGAAAAATAATAATGGAAGAAGGAAAAATGAAGGCAAGAATATCAATTTTTCTGAATCAAATGACTGCCGGAAATGCCTTGGTATAAATAGACCCGAACAGGTTTGAAAAACAAACTGAAAAGGTGGGTTTTTTGAATGAACGGGTGCAACAGATAACTGCTGGGTAGTTTCTATCTGTTGGAAAACTGCTGGCAAATTTGAATCTGTTTGGCAGTTTTGAATTTGTCTGGGTTCCAGCAGATCTGAAAAAATGTTTGGACTGATTGAATTGTTGTGGAATTCGGATTTGAAAAGAGACAAATTATGGACAAAAAGTTTTGAATTCAAATTCAAATTACATTGGCGCAAAATTTAAATTAATTTTTTCTGCAAGAATTTTTAGAAAAAATTCAAATAAATTTTTGCTAAAAAAATAATATAAGAACCGACCCGACCCACAACCTACACCCCGCGCCCAGCACGACTCAGTTCGGTTGGGTAGACGGATGGCGGCGCACGCACGCGTGTGTGGTGGTTTGAGCCAATGTTCCATTTGTCTATAATTCCTCCCTTCTACAAACTTGAGCTGCCCCTTGGGGTCAACCCAAGTGTTGTCACCTAGAACTTATATACACACATAAGTTCTCTTAAGTTTTCAATATGGGACAAGCCTTACAAGGAAATCCACATATAATTCTTTAATTGTCCATTCCACGAACCCGAAAACGACGTCAAGTTCCCATTCACTCATAAATGGTTTTGACAAATTGTCTTCACCGTATGACTTGCCATGCGGCAAGAAACACGTCACCTCTTTAGATTCACTTCAAAAGACGTGTGGACCCTACTCAAATTTGGGCTCAAAGTTGGCCCAAAATAAACCTATAAAAACATGACCTAATTACAGAGAGTATAGAAATTGAAAATATTCTGCAAAAAATAGGTAGCTTTGGTTTTGAACCTTTCCTTGTGAGACACTATCGAATTCACTAGCTAACTAGTGAATATGATGTCTTGAACTGTTCAACCATTTGTGTAAACCAAGACAATTGAACTCACACAGTATATCCCTAGACACAGTTTAGTTCTGACTATTGTGTTCATTTTGGCCCTGAACAACCTGGTCTTTCATGAGTGCTCTAGAGAATTGTAGCCTTTCACAAATCTCATAGAACTGGTCCAGTTTACACCCATATAGGTAATTCTTACGAAGAGTATCTTACTATACTCCACTAGGTTTACCTAGATATAAGAATCATTAAAAGTATTACTTAACCTAAAACGCTGTAGACATCACTATTTCATCATAGAAATGGGTAGGAGTTTGACTTCCCAGTGATCTTTCTGAGTCATACACAACTTGGTTGTCCCTTTGAACCTAGATCTTGGGATTTCCAGTCAACTAGATTGGGTCGTCGTTGTGGTAACTCTTATTTAATAGGCTAAAGTCCTATTTCGCTCAATGAATTCTCAACTAACTCTCTTGCTAACCCTTTGGTTAGTGGATCCGCTATGTTGTTTTTGGACTTCACATATTCAATGGAAATAATTCCATTAGAGAGTAGTTGTCTCACGGTATTATGTCGACAACGAATGTGTCGTGACTTACCGTTATACATATGACTCTGTACTCTACCAATTGCTGATTGACTATCACAATGTATGTATATAGCAGGCATCGGTTTTGGCCATATTAGAATATCTTCAAGGAAGTGATGAAGCCATTCTACTTCTTCCCAAACTTTATCTAAAGTTATAAATTTTGATTCCATAGTAGACCTAACAATACAAGTCTGTTTAGAAAATTTCCAAGATACAGCCGCACCACCAAGAGTAAAGACATACCCACTGGTGGATTTTGAGTCTCTAGTATTTGATATGCAGTTTGCATCACAGTATCCTTTAAGTACTACTGGATATCTAGTATAATTCAGCCAAATGTTACGAGTAAACTGGAGATATCTT
Source organism: Camellia granthamiana (assembly GCA_036172215.1). Lineage (NCBI taxonomy): Eukaryota > Viridiplantae > Streptophyta > Magnoliopsida > Ericales > Theaceae > Camellia > Camellia granthamiana. Next base: position 9,623,092 of record CM069913.1, on the reverse strand, counting down.
AGAACCCTTATAATTGTTTTCCAGTATTCTACTCCCGAATTACTCGTATATCTACTTAATTTACCTACTGCATAAGCTATATCCGGGAGAGTGCAGTTCATCAAGTACATTAAGCTTTTAATAATTTGGGCATACTCTAATTGAGAAATACTTTCCTGTACATTCTTAGAAAGAAACAAATTAACATCCACAGGTGTTCTAGCAAGATGATCATCATTTTTGCTAAATTTGTCAAGTATTTTCTCAATGTAATATGATTGTAACAAAGCATAACCTTCTGATGTTTTGGTAATTTTCATACCAAGTGTTACATCAGCAATCCCCATGTCTTTCATGTCAAAATGTTTATTCAACATTTTCTTGGTAGTTTTAATCATGTTATTGTTACTACTTATGATGAGCATATCATCCACATAAAGACATATTATAACATAGCCTTTCTTTGTGTTTTTAATATAAACACATTTGTCACATTCATTAATTTTGAATCCATTTGACATCATTACTTTGTCAAATTTCTCATGCCATTACTTTGGCACTTATTTTAAACCATATAATGATTTAACCAATTTAGACACTTTCTTTTCTTTTCCTAGAACAGAGAATCTTTCTGGTTGTTCCATATAAATTTATTCATCTAACTCACCGTTTAAGAAGGCGGTTTTCATATCCATTTGGTGAATTTCTAGATTGTACAAAGATGCAATGTAAATTAGTATTTTAATAGATGTCATTCTAGTAACTGGTGAGTATGTGTAAAAGTAATTAAGACCTTCTTTTTGTCTAAAACCTTTAACCATAAGTCTTACCTTGTATTAGTCAATTGATTCATCCACTTTTTATTTTTCTTTTGAAAATCCACTTGTACCCAAGAGGTTTATAATCTGGTGGCAAATCCACCAATTCCCAAGTGTGATTTTGCAAGATGGATTCAACTTCACTATTGACAACTCTTTCCATAAAGAAGCTTCAAGACTGGACATATCTTCTTTAAAAGTTAAAGGCTCATTTTCTAACAAAAATGTTAGAAAATCTGGACCAAAAGATTTTGAGGTTCTAGCACGTTTACTACGCCTATGTTCCTTTTCCTCATTTTGATCTATCTCCTGCTCTTGTTCTTGATCTTACTCTTGATCATGACTAGTAATAGTATCATAAGATCTTTTATCAGTCTTTTGTCTAGTCTTATTTGGAAAAATATGTTCAAAGAATAATGCATTCCAAGATTTAATAATAGTATTTACATGCATTTCGTAATGTTCTGATTTATGAATAAAAAATCGATATGCACTACTATTCTTAGCATAACCAATGAAAATATAATCAAAGGTTTTAGGACCTATCTTAGTCTTTTTAGGACTAGGAATAGCCATTTTAGCCAAACACCACTACACTTTCAAGTATTTGTAGGATGGTACTTTTCTATGCTATATTTCATAAGGTGTTTTATTCACTTTCTTTCAGGGTACTTTATTAAGTATATAATTAGCAGAAAGTATTGCTTCTCCTTAAAAGTTTTGAGGTAATCCAGAACTTATTAACATGACATTTATCATTTCTTTTAAAGTCCTATTTTTCCTTTCAGTAATTCCATTTTGCTGAGATGAGTAAGGAGCAGTGGTTTGATGAATTATTCTATATTCTTTACAAAATTCACCAAAATGTGATTCATACTCACTACCTCTATCATTTCTAAGTTTCTTAATTTTCTTACCAAGTTGATTTTCAACTTCATTCTTGAATCGAATGAAAGTTTCCAAAACTCCATCTTTGATTCGAATTAAATAAACATAACTATATCTAATATAGTCATCTATAAAAGTGATAAAATATTTTTTCCCACCTCTAGTTTGAATTGATTTAAAATTACAAATGTCACTATGAATTAATTCAAGTAGTTCCGTACTTTTTTCAATTGAATGAAAATGAATTCTGGATAATTTTTGCCTTAACGCAAATTTTACATTTATGATTTGAATCAATGTCAAATTTACGTAAATATTCCATATTAATTAATCTACGCAAAGATCTATAATTAACACGTCAAAGTCTACCATGCATAAATTTGAAGACTCAAGTAAGTAAGAAGAAGATGCATTTTCCTTAATAATAGATGATACAACAGTCATTGCATTCATTTTGAAAAGGCCATAAGATATGTAACCTTTTCCTACATACATCCCGTTTTTGGTAAGTACAAATTTGTTATTTTCAAAAACTTTGTACTTACCAAAAACTAGCCTAAACTCATTTTTACTTAACAAAAATCTGAAAACAAGATTCTTGTGAATGTCCGGTACATGTAGTACATTGTTGAGAGTGAGTTCATTTTTAGATGTCATCTTCAGAATAATCTTTCCTTGTCTTTCAACTTTGGAAGTTGAGGAGTTGCCCATAAAAGTTTGGTCACCGTTGTTTACTATAGAATAAGATGTGAACATCTTTTTGTTGGCAGAGATGTGGCGAGTAGCACCAGTGTCCACCCACCATTCTTTAGGATTTCCGATAAGGTTTGCCTCGGAAACAACTGCAAAAAGATTTATGTCATCAACACCATTGAAAATTTTGTTCATTTCGGTTATATTGGCTTGAGCATGCTTCTTGCTTATTCTTCTTTTGCTTTTGCTTTTGCTACGACAATATTTGGCCCGATGTCCCTCTTTGTCACAGATGTAACACTTGCTATTAAACTTGTACTTTTTAGTTTCCCCTCCTTTAGAGCCTTGTGAGGAACTTTCTCTAGAAAACTTCTATTTCTTGACTTTTGGAGCATGTTTCACCACATTTGCTTTTGACTCGATTGGATGCTTACCAGTCCGCTTATCTGAATTGCGGTTGTCCTCCTCAATCCTCAAACGCACAATCAATTCTTCTAAAGATATTTCTTGAATTCCTTCTAACCTTTTGGTAATTTCTCAATTAAGGTTGTAACTTGGAAGGATTCACTAAGAGACATACCTTCTACGTGAATGTCACGCATAATGAGTTGGAGATCTTGAATTTGGCTAATCACAGTCTTAGAATCAACCATCACAAAGTCCAAGAATTTGCCAACCACAAATTTCTTTGAGTTAGCATCTTCTGTTTTGTACTTTTTTCTCCAGAAATTCCCAAAGTTCATTTACCATTTTGATAGGACTGTACACGTTGTATAATGTGTTGTCAAGTTCGTTCAAGATGTAGTTCCAGCAAAGGAAATCAGCATGTTTCCAGGCATCGATCGCAGCAACCACTTGCCAGTCAGTTTTATCTTTTTTCAAAGTAGGAGCATCCTCACGGAGAAAACGAGCCAGGTTGAGAGTAGTAAGATAGAACAGCATTTTCTACTACTATCTTTTAAAATCAGTTCCTTAGAACTTTTCTGGCTTCTCACCATGATTGACTGGTACAACCATAACAGGAGGAGGGGTTGTCGTAATTGCAGTCACCATACTAGTACTTGTTTGAGTATTAGTTTGACCAATTTCAGTAGTCATGAATTCTAAATATAAAACAAAATTATAATTAGAATTTTATGCTATACAGAAAATTTAAACCAAAACCACATAATTAAATTCTATAAAATAAAAGAAACAAGAACTGTAATTTTTATTTTCAATTAATTTGAAAATAGAATAAAATTTTATTTAACCAAATTAATTCCACACAGAAAATTAAATTTCTGTAACACTTCAATAATTAAAATACTGAAAACAGAATTTTAATTAATGAACACTCAAAAATAATTTCTGAAAACCAAAATTAATTTCTGACAAATTTCACAAATAAATATTCTGAATTGTTAATGACATCAGTATATTATTACTAGTTGTCAAAAAAAAAAGACAGTATATTACTATTATCTGTCAAATAGTATATTACTATTATTTATTTTTTTAACCAGAATATTATTTTGTAAAATTGCAGAAAATAATTTCTGTAAGAAGAAGAAAAGAAAAAAATGAAAAATTTCGTATAAACAAAATTATTCGAATATGTCTTAAGATTGTTGGAACAATCTTTTGTGTAAATAAATAAATTGAAACAAAACAAACAAATAAAATAAATTACGTATCCAATTTATTTTACCAAACCGAATAAATATTTAAAACATCAAGTTGAGTGTGTGATACTCTGTCTTTAAGACAGATTCGCCCTGCTATGGTGCTTATGGATAAAATGCGTTTATCTTCTAGGATACAATGATTTTCACAAATTGTAGTAGCACTCCACACAATTTGTACGGCGAACAAAAACCTATGTTCTAATACTCTCTAAATTTTTCTCTACAACTAGCATGAAGAATAATAATGCAAGAGGGCAAAATGAAGGCAGGAAAATCAATTTTGCTGAATCGAATGACTGTTGGAAATGCCTTGGTATAAATAGACTCGAACAGGTTTGAAAAACAAATTGAATATGTGGGTTTTTTGAATGAACAGGTGCAACAGATAACTGCTGGGCAGTTTCTATCTGTTGGAAAACTGCTGGTAGATTTGAATCTATTTAGCAGTTTTGAATCTGTTCGGGTTCCAACATAACTATTGTGGAATTCGGATTTGAAAGAGGCACAAATTATGAACAAAAAGTTTTGAATTCAAATTCAAATTACATTGGCCAAAATTTAAATTAATTTTTCCCGCAAGAATTTTTGGAAAAAAAATTCAAATAAATTTTGTCTAAAAAATTAATATAAGAACCGATCCGACCCATAACCCACACCCGCGCTTGGCACGGCTCGGCTCGGCTCGGCTCGGCATGGCTTGACCGGCCGGTCTGACGGACGGCGACGACAGTGGCGAGTGTGTGGTGGTTTGAACCATGGTTCCATTTGTCTATAACTCCTCCATTCTACAAACTTGGGGCTCAACCCAAGTGTTGCCACCTAGAACTTATATACATACATAAATTCTCTTAAGTTTCCAATGTGGGACAAGCCTTACAAGGAAACCTACATATAATTATTTAATTGTCCATTCCACGAACTCGAAAATAACGTCAAGTTCTTATTCACTTATAAATGGTTTTGACAAACCGTCTTCACCGTGTGACTTGCCATACGGTAAGGAATACGTCACCTCTTTGGACTCACCTCAAAAAACGTGTGGACCCCACTCAAATTTGGGTTCAAAGTTGACCCAAAATAAGTCTATAAAAATCAAATTTTCCAACAAAAATATCACATTCAATCCATAATCATTTCATTTTTTCTTTTACACAAGTTAAAAAATTTATTCCAAACGAGACTTTTTAACTTCAAGTTTAAATAACCAAAAAGTCAACTTATATCCCAAACGACTTGAATGATATTTGGCTTAGTTAAGGTTTCATTTGGAAGGTGAGATTAAAGGTGTAAGAATGAAAAATATCAAAATGGTAATTTCACGCACAATAATCTAATAGGTCTGTTCCATTAGAGGAGAGGGGTGCAACTATATCAAAATTATTGAACCAACTGTAATTTTATTCAGTGTAATTTATTTAAAATATTTATATTAATATATTATTTAGAAACTAATTTGTTTTCTCAATAAATATCTACGAAAATAGTACAAAATCACAACCCGGATCATATTAACCGACCCGGGCCCATATCACAGAAACTTGGACTAGTCACGTCGTGACCGAACCAGAGTTTCGACAAAACATTTGTGATTTCTCTTGATTTCTTTTCTATATATATCCTTATTTCTCGCTCTCACTCAACTAAACAACAACAAAAGAAAAAGTTGTTTTTTCCGTGATTACTCTCCAATTCACCTAATCCACTTTTATTTTCATTTCTATATTCTCTTTCCAACTCTTCACTCTCTCCCTCAAAAATGCTCAGCCCACACTCAATTCAGCAGTAGAACTCACTCTCATGGGCAAAGCAGCGAGGTTTTTTCGCGGCCTCCTCGGCCTCAAAAAGGAGGAGCCTCGGCCGGCGGCGACGGCGAAGCAGCCGAAGAGAAGATGGAGTTTCGGTAAATCACACAGAGAAAAGGACCTCTCTACTGCGAATAATGCCGCATCGCCGGGTTTCGACGCCGGCGACGGCGATCCGAGCAAGCACGCGATTGCGGTGGCCGCGGCCACCGCCGCCGTGGCGGAGGCGGCGGTCGCGGCGGCGCAAGCTGCGGCGGCGGTGGTGCGGCTGACGAGCAGCGGGAGGTCCAACAATGGCGTCGTTAACGGTAATCATGTATCCGCGGCGTACGTTAGCGGCAACGGCTGTGAGATTCGGGAAGAGTGGGCGGTGGTTAGAATACAAGCTTACTTCCGAGGCTATCTGGTTGGTATTTTCTCTGATTCTGATTCTATTTTTTTTATTTTTTTATTTTTGTTGTCAAAACCCGCATTGATAATTACGAATTTCACTCTCTCATCACCGACGGAAATACTGTCGTTGAGCGCGGGGGTTATGCGGTCTTTTCATCTTTGGCATAGAGGATATGGACCCATGGTTTTCAACTTCCAAGTGGAAGAAAACGTTGAATAAAGCGTGTTTGGATCTGCATTATTAATTTAATCCAACCAACGATTTTTTTTAACGGGTGCTTTGCATTTAATTTAATAACTATTATCAAACATTGTGGACCTCAATTCTAGCACTTTTTTTTACCATTTTTTTTACCCCATAAATCTCTATGCTTTCTAAAAGGAATAAGTTTTTTTTGGGGGCTGATGTTAGTTTGTTAATAAGATGTATTACAAAGAGACTCGAAATCTTTTCGAGTTATGGTTACATGCGCCGCTATAAAAAAATAATTGTTTGTTTTGATTTTTTAAAAATATTTTTTAGAAAATTCTATTTTTTTTATTTTTCGTATTTTTTATTTATTTTTATTGAATTTTTTTATTATTTAAAACATTTTTTTTAATTTTTAGATACAGTTAACATAAATACAGATAAAAATGTATAATTTTTGTGATTTTTTTTTTTTAAAAATCCATTAAGTATCAAAAATATAAAAATATGAGAATTCAGTATATTTTTCTTATTTTTATGTATTTATTAATTTTTAAAATATTTTTCAAAATTTTTTATATTTCAGATACATCTAAGTAAGGGAGTTGTATCTTAAAAAAGTAAAAAATGTTTAAAATTTTAAAAATATCCAATAAAAAAAGAAAAAACATAAAAAACAAAAAATTCAATTAAACTCAAATCAATCCAATATATAGCTTGGATTGAGTCTAATTTTATGATGGATTTAAGAGAAATGAAATAAAAATTCAAAGTTCAAAAAGAGTCCATGGGTATGATTTGAATAATGTTATATGTAATAATTAATGTATACATTAGTATATTAATGGATGACGTGACATTATTTGTATGATTTTGTATATTTATAATTTATATGATAAATATGGTCAATAATAATATCATAACCCTAAGTTAATATACATATGTTAATGGGTGTATGTAGCCTCACCTTATGATTTTCTATCATTTACCATTAGGAACATAAATGTTAACTTGTGTTTTGGGTCATTTTAATTTTGTCTTTATCGAGGGGGTCATTTTAGTAATGTCAGTTCTCAACCTCTCTTTGTATGTATATTCTGTCTAATTTCATTCCTGCGATTTAATGCGGGAGTACCGTGGTTGATGTGCATATTACACGAATGTGGTAATGGGACCACGTTTGTTATACTCCCAACCGAACTCCATCAACCCCACTACACAATGAATGTTAGGATGTTATAAATATGATACATTGGGAGAGTTTGAGAAGAGATGTAAAATAGCATACTAAAAAATATGATAGATTAAAATAATTAATAAGATAAAATGTTATATCTATTTTATAATTATTTTATTTTTTATTTTACAATTATCAAATCAATTAAAAAAAAAAATCAACTTATCAATACAACTATTTTAGTCAAGTTAAAATAATTAAAAAGTCAAATAACTAATTACAATAGTTAACTTTCAAACAAGACCGTTATTAGATGCCCTTGAAATAACATTAATATCACATGTAATAGCCTTGTTTGGTAGAGGTTTTTTTTTTTTAATTGATAATCCAAAATTAAATTTTTTTCTTCTTCTAAATAATCAATTTTTCCTAATTTATTTAAATTATTTCTGTCTAATAAATTAAATAGTCTCATACATAGTGGCCTTTTGGGAACTTGGCAAGAAGCTGCGTTTTGCAGCCAAAAACGCAGCCTCAGTTAAGGCAAAAACGCAGCCAAAAAGCTGGATGGGTATTTGGGAAGTTTGCAAAACGCTAAGGGTGGAATTACATGACTATCCTCCTTGTTTCAACAAGGAGCTAAATGAGCCAAAAAGGGTCAAATAGTAAATTTTTAAAGTTAGGTGGGGTATTTTAGTCATTCTATTGTGATGTGGTACCATAAATAAATATTAACTCAAAAAGCAAAAAACAGTTTTTTACCAACTTCCCAAATCACTTTTCAAAAAAGCCAAAAAGCTTGGTAAAAAGTTAAAAGCTAGCTTTTTACCAACTTTCCAAAACACCCCATACTCTCAAATCAGAACAAGTTATATTCACCTCTTAAAGAATAATGCTATATATCTTAAATTTTTTACCAAATGTCTTATATGAGTGTGGGATTCACACCATGTAGGTCCCATATCTACGTGAGACATTTAGGCCTTGTTTGGTTTGTCCTAAAAAAGTCAAAAAGTCAAAAAGTCACTATCTTATTTAAGTCACGTCATTTTATGTAAGTCAAATCACCTCTCTATCACACCATTTCAAACCCAATCCATATTTCATAAAAATTCAAAAAATACACTTATTTAGATCTTAAATAGGATGATGTGATAGAGAGGTGATGTGACTTAAATAGGATGATCTGACTTAAATATAATAGTGACTTTTTAATTTTTTTTGAAGATGTCAAACCAAGCCTTAGTAGAAATTTTGATATAACTTTTAGGATCTTTAACATTTTTGCCTCTTAAAATCTTCATCTCTTAGAAGTTGGTGCTTGGAGTAGTCAATTCCACGTGGCACTCTGGACTATAGAATAATTTTCTTTGAAATATACTATTTTACCCTTCTGAAATTTTACCCTAAATGTTTAGGATGTATTTTCATTTGGAAGTCTCACAAAATAACAATTTATAGGTATTATTCTAATATTCTTTAATTTTGTCATTTATAGGTCTTGCTGGTTAAAGTTGTAAGATTTTGTTAGAAAGAGCAAAGATTTTCTTTATTTCAACCTAAAATTTTCAAAACGGAACTATTATTTTCATTCCCTCTGTATTTTGTCTTTACTATTATTGTCTAACATATATAGTAGTTAATATTGCATTTTTCAATTCACATTAATGATTTGGAGTGTAATTATAAGAAAGGGAGTATGAATAGTAATCACTTTTCTCGATTTTGAATAATTAATTTTTAATCGAGACCACCACTTCAATTTTGATTCCAAATCATAGTGAGAAAGTGTATGTATCCTTGGCTTTTAATTTTCCTGAACCACCAGTTATTATTGATATTTCATTGTTAAAGTGATAGCTCATAATCAAATGGTTTTTGTGATGATTACATGCATGTTTGGTGCAACTCTTGTAAGTGAGAGCTCATAATCAAATGGTTTTTGTGAATAAGCCGAAAATTGATAATTAAAAAATAAAAGTTAAAAACATCTTTTTTCTTACTTCTCAATAGTAGTTTTTTTTTATTTTTATTTTTTATTTTTTTTTAAAGTTTTTTCAACCTTAGAAAACGTAAGCATTAATTGCACCAAACATTTTGACAAAGATTTTTAAAATAAATTTTAAAAAAATTTATAAGCAGTTTAGTAAATTACACCTAACATGGCTCACATCATCATACATGGCCAGAGTCTGAATCTTTACTATTTTATCTTTTGGGCCTTGAGGGGTTGTACTACACTAGGGGGTCCCAGCCAACAAAAAGTTTGGTGTTGAAAGGGTGTGTAAATGTGTTCCCTTTGGAGAATTTGTACCGCTCTCTGGATAAAAAGTTGGTTAGTTGGGTATTCCAATCCAATGTTCTAATATTATATTGTGAGTCACAGTCTCATGCATTACTTTACTCTTTTTCCACAGGATGGCTGGTGAGATGTCCTAGTCTACTTAAATGTCAGACTTTCTCTCTTTCGTGGAAGATTTAAGGGGGAAGATTAGTATTTCAAGGCGCCCTATGACTTTTAAAATTTTCATTGTTCAGTGTTGAAACTTTAGAGTCTTGTCTTTTGGCGCCATAGTCAGAGTGTCATCAGTCATTTACCAATTACTACTAATTAGGTTAATTTCATTTTAATTCCTGAACTATTAATTTCAGTCCTTGTGGGTTTTTTCTTTTCCATTTTCTTTTCATGTGGTCCATTGAAGAGGATTGTCCTAATTTGCTAGACAGAAATGTCTTTTTAATGTTTGAACAACTTGAGTGTGGTTGGAGAGGAGAGGATGAGGGAGGGAGCCGAACATGGTTCTTTTGTTGTACAGTGTAAGTTGTGTGAATAAAGAAGGGTATTATTTGGTTATATGATTTAGGTTATCCAAATTGGAAAATTATATTTTTGCTCCTTTGGTTAGGTTTCAACCGTTACTTAATAGATGGCAGCCACATAAATGAACTGAAATCAGAAACTCTAGGGGCTAAATAGATGAAATTGATAGTTTATAGCAATAATTTAGGGGAGAGGAGTGAAATTAGCCCCAAATAATTTAAAGTCGTATCAATGATCCATTGTGACACTGTTGCAGTGATGCACCATTGCTCAATGGCCTTGCTTGTGTCCTCTGCCCTCTGATTTTAATCAAATGGATGGTTGCTTCAGTGATGGAGGGTTTTTATTTATTTATTTAATTGATCTGGATGATAAGTTGGTTTGATGATTAATTTTCATGGGTAATGTGAAGGCAAGGAAAGCATTGCGAGCATTAAAAGGACTGGTGAAGCTTCAGGCATTGGTGAGAGGTCACATTCTGAGGAAGCAAACTGCGGATATGCTACGATGCTTGCAGGCATTGTCGCGAGCCCAAGCACGCGCTTGCGCTGGGCGGGTCCTAATATCTGAATCCCCACATTCAAGCTCCAAGTCCTCTCAATTCCACCATCCTGTGAGCAAATTTCACTGTTCCCTCCAATATTTAAATTTGAGAAGTATAATTGCTTCTTTAAGAGATGTATTTCAGACTTTCGAATTATAAAGTCGTATACTTTAGGCAGTCTGTATAGAATACTTTTTTCTTTTAATAAAACATCCAATACACGCTTTATTAAAGAGAAAATGTGTTGACACTTGTCAAACTAGAATTGCAAGTATTTTTTTGGTGTGCAGTTAATCATCAGTAAGGATTGTCCTAGTTAACTCTCAGTGTTCATTGTTAAGCATTTTTTCAGGAGTAATTTGAAAACTTGTGCAATTTGAGCCGTGCTTGTAGGTACAAGTTAGTTACCAGTATACAAGGTGATGAGATACACTGGACTTAAACTGAAATGATAAAAAAAGTCTTAAATTTAGTAATGGATGAATTCCTAATGATAGTCCCTGCTTTTCATTCAATAATCTAGAAATTGGTTCATGATGCTGAATTTTTTGGATTCTTTTCTAAATTATAGCAATTCTATGAATTTTGGCACTTGTTTCATCAGTAGTGGTAACAGAATATATCTTTTGTGATATACAGGGCCCTGCAACCCCTGAGAAATTTGAACACACCTTACGGTCAAAGAGCACAAAACATGACCACTCACCAATGCTTAAGGTACCGCTGTAGACTCTTTCTGTTTTTTATGGTATACTACTATGATATTTATCTATGATCAAAATGATCCACACCTCAATCCATTCACCATCAAATGCAGAGAAATGGCTCGAAATCTATTGGTCGGGTGATCATTGATCAGGACAAGGCAAATAATAGCTGGAACAGTTTAGACTTGGATGAAGGCACAGGGGACCAAAGAGGGCCTTTGATGAAAAGTAGCCAGCTGGACGATGAAAAGAGTGACAAGATTCTTGAAGTAGACACTGGGAAACCCCATTTCGCTCCCAAAAGGAAAAACCTTTGCCCGTCTTCCCACCATGCCTCGGCTTCAGATCAATATAGCCATAGCTTTAGCGCATCAAAAGATTCAACAACCCATCAAACTGTTCCAAGCCCATCATCTTGCGAAGTTCAATCTCTGAGCCCTTTGAAGTTTCCCCAAGACGTCGAAGAAAGCCCGTTCTGCACAGCTGGCAATAGCCCACAGTTCTACTCGGCTTCATCTAGAGGTGGTAGTTCTAAGGGAGGGCCATTCACTCCCTCCAAGAGTGATGGTTCTAGAAGCTACCTAAGCGGTTACTCAGACTACCCAAACTACATGGCTTGCACTCAATCTTCAAGGGCTAAGATTCGGTCTCTTAGTGCTCCGAAACAAAGGCCTCAGCTTGAAGGGTCTGTTCCAACCAAAAGGTATTTGGTTAATTTGCTCGATGATTCGAGTACAAGCACTCAAAGGGTTTCTGTTTTGCATGCCAACTTCACGAACAAAGCTTATCCAGGGTCTGGTCGCTTGGACCGACTTGGAATGCCAATGAGAGGCGACATGGTTGGGCTTAATGCTGGAAATTGGAACAGATACTAAGCAAGGGTTTTAGAGGTTTAAGGGTTTTGAGTCTGTCTTGTTTATCAAAACTAATCTTGCTAACTGGTGTATTTAGGTACAGTTGTTATTGTTGGTCTTTCTAAGGTATGTCTCTGTTTATGTTTTAGGTTTTGTTATGAACCTAGCTAACTGTTAAGAGTTTTGTAAGCACTTAATGTTTAGTTTATTAATGTGACTTCTTCCTACTTTTGGAGCTGAAACATCTATAAATGTGTAACAGTGGAGTTTTTTCACTTGGCTCTCCCTCGCTTCCCCTACCTTTCTTCTTAGAAGCTCTGTTACATTTGGTGTTATACTAGTTTCAACTGTGAGAGACTATTTTAACTCAATTCTTTGAGTTGTTTGACTGTTGCAATTAACTAGGATTTACTATGTTAAGGTTAGTGAAGTAAACACATGAAAACTCCAAATCAACTTACACTTTATTTGGATAGAGTGATTTGGAGAGAAAAAAAAGAAAAAAAGAAATCAATCAGCTTGCTTGTTTTCATTTTTCAGAAAATACTTTTCAGAAAATTGTACTTTCTTATTTTCCTTGTTTTTGTGTTTTTACTGAATTTTTTTAATATTTTAAGCATTTTTTTTTTTAAAACTTTGTAGACACCTAATATAAATACACCTAAAAAGTAAAAAAATTATAAATTTTTTTTTTTATAAATTCACTAAATATCAAAAATATAAAAAAAATACAAGAATTCAGTACATTTTTTATATTTCTATGTATTTATTAATTTTTTAAAATATTTTTTCATAATTTTTTTACTTTTTAAATACATCTAACTAAAGTGCATCTAAAAAAGTAAAAAAATGTTTAAAATTTAAAAAAATTCACTAAAAACAAAAGAATACAAAAATCAAAAAACTCAATTTTCAAAAAATTTAATCCAGAAAACTCAAACCAAACCCACTGAATCTTTTTTTATCTTGTATATTATTAACATTGTTCATCTACCTATAAAATATATAAAAGATTATTTTGATAAAATAACGTGTAAGAGTTTATTTTCTTTCTAATTTGACTAAATAAAAAAAAGAAAGAAATCACAATTATTTTTTTCTAATTTATTTTTTTTCCCTCCTAAATATCCAAACACTGTTTAGTCCAAATAGTTTGGAGACAAGACTATGGCCCCATTTGGTAGATATTATAACTTATAACTGTGAACATAAGTTGTGAATCTGTTTGGTGTAGCTGTGAGATTATGGATTTAAGCAGCAAAGTAGTATTTGGTTGATAAGATGTAAATAACTTTTTGCTGTGTAATTGTCCTTTTTGCCCTTATATAATATAAAAATAATTATTTTGTCATTTTTTTTCAGTTTTAATTTTAAAAAAATTATTTCATTAATAAAAGTTAATATAATTAGTATTAAAAAAATTATTATTTTCATTTCTTCATTATAAATTAATTAGTATAAAATTATTTCATTTTTTCATTATAAATTAATTAGTGTCAATTAATGGCTTATTTTCATTTTTTCATTATAAATTATTATTTTCACTTTTTCATTATAAATCAATTAGTATAAAATTATTTCATTATAAATTAATTAGTGGCAATTAATAGCATTTAAGTCATTTTGCCCCTCAAATGGTAGCTGCGCACTCAAGCTGTTTGGAAAAGCTTCACCTGCCCCACTCAAAGAAAAATCTGATTTTTGACTTAGAAAAAGCTATAATCTGTATTATTAAACTGAACCAAACACACCAAAATATCTTAAATTAAGCTAACCAAACTGGGCCTATGTTAACTCAATAGTATGTTGAGAAATTAATTCTATGCTCGAAATTCCGTAATATCATATACATAGAAACTCCATATTTTCTTCGGTTGGGCTGGGCTTAGGTCAGAACCTTAGGTGGATTGCTAAGCTAACTGGGCCCAGGTTTTTATAATAATATATAACTATTGCAATTAGTGGACGTCCAGGGGTGTCGTGGTGTAGTTGGTTATCACGTCAGTCTAACACACTGAAGGTCTCCGGTTCGAACCCGGGCGACGCCATTGTTTCCTTTTCTCCTTTTTTGGGGTGAATTTTCTTTTTAATTTAAAAAAAAAAAAAATGCGTTTACCTTTTTTTTTTTGTTAAACAAATTTTGAAAACTCAATCAAAATTTTACGTCCTATTTAGCACGATAGATTCATCAATTTTTAAAGGGCAAACTTCACTTTATTCCATATGGTTTGCGTTGGGTGCAGTTTACCCATTGACATTCGGATATCATCACATAACCCCCATATGGTTGATGGACTAAAACGCACATTAACTTCTGTTAATAAAAGTTGTAAATTGACAATTATAGCCTCATATATATATATATTATTTCAGGAAAACCCAATTCTATTTATCTCCATCTTCATCTTCTTTTTCTCTCTCTCCATTTCAACTTTATATGTGTATATACATATACATATATATACATATATAATTTCATCTTCATCTTTTTCTTGATTATGTGTACATATATATACATATATACATGTCAAACCCAGTTTGAATGCAAAGCCCCTATTCGAATGAATGGAAATTTTGAGATTGAAGTCGGAGACATTCATAGATCATTAAGGTATTTTACTTCATAAATTCATAGATCACTGAGGTATTCGTAGAAATTCAAAGCCCCTGTTCATCTCAAGTATTTTACTTGAAGCAACCATGCCCAGTTCATAGTATCATGGTAATTCCTTCTATGTTGACCTAGTTTTTTGGGCTATCATACAAGCTAAGCTACCCTTTGGGACATAAAATGGATTAAATTAAACTGTGCCACATATCAAGAAGAGTTGAACCCAATGGTGCTGGAGCTGACCCTTGTAGGATAATATAATGCAAGTAAAATTCAAGAAGAATTTAGATCATGGCTTGAAGATATACCTATGTAAATCCTATTCTTGAACTTCAAGGTTGATTTGTAATACATATCTGTGTACTTGTAGGATAATTAATTATTTGAAGATATACCTATTAGATTTCCATAACAGACAAAAGAATGGCATTGTGATGTTATTGTGATGTTTTCCAGCAAGTATAGGAGGTGTTGATGGATATGTAGAAATGGAGTAAATAGAGATATAGGGCTGGTTTGGGGTAACCTAAATCAGCAAAAAAGCCAAAAGTTACTCCAAAATCCAAAAAGATATCACTATTTACCCAAAAAAAAAAAAATAGTTTTTTTCTGCCCAAAGTACACACCGAATTGACCAAAAGCCGGCTGCTGTGCAGCGGCAGTGCACATATATGAAATGATTGGGTGTGATTGGCACACACACCGCTGTTTGGCCTGTGGGGCTATCACGGGTCCCGTTTTCATAATCTGAACCGTTAAATGTGTAGAACTTGTCGAGTACTATATGTCTGCAAAAAATCACATTGATCGGATATCGATAACTATATGATCAGATCAGTTATGTACGACAAATGGATGGTGTTATAATTAATGATTGAAAAATAAATATATCTGATCAGATAGCTATCGATATCCGATTAACGTGATTTTTTTATAGGTACATAGTGTTCGACAAGTTATACACATTGAACGGTTCAGATTATTAAAATGGGACCCGTGATGACCCCCACGAACCAAACAAAACCGTGCAGTGCTTTGTACAAAAAATAGCCAATAATTTTCAACTCCCATTCACACCTTCCGATTTGTACGGCTGTGGGCCACCTATCACTATTCATCTCTTACACACTTTTTTTATACAATTTTTTAATACACATTTTTTCATAAAAATCCAAAAAGTTAACCCAAACCTCCATATTTTTTTCTCAACTTTTTTAGTCCAAAAAGACAAAAAGTGCACTTTTTTAGGACACCCCAAACCAGCCCATAGTAGAGAGAGAAAAAAAAATGGCATTTTTTGTAAATTTGAAGTTGTGTAAGGGGCATTTTTGTTTTCAAAATGAACCTACTCTCCACACAGGCAAGTGGTTTTCACATTCCGTCATGTTAGACAGAAAAGCTAACAGTGCACTTTAGTCCATCAACCACATGGCGGTTATGTGGTGATATCCAAATTTTAGGGGATAAACCGCACCCGGCTCAAACCATAAGGGGGTAAAGTGAAGTTTGCCCATTTTTAAATTTGTACTCCATGAAATAAAGAGATAGATTAAATGTTGTGGTAAATAGCAACCTTCAAGTTTATGTAGTCAATTATCAATACATGTGGGTGGGGTTGGGTATAGGTTATTCGATCTGCGCAAATTGCCTAACCTGAATCGTCCAACTCGAACCACCTACACCTATTTGGGCGGTTTCGCATAATCGTTATGATCGGATGTGAGTTAGAATTTTCCTATTTTGCAGGTTACAGGAGGGTTGTGGTTTTTACCTGCACTCACCCGCCTACATCTATATACATTTTAAAAGAAATTTTGGACCATTAATTTTTTTTGTAAGTTTTGTAAGTGTGTAACCCTAATCTTCCTTTCTCTCACTCACTTGCAAGTAAACAAATGTTTTGCAATTTGTTTTGCATTACTAGTGTGAAAACCCAACAAATATGGGTAACTTATAATAAAATAAGTTACTTATTTATGGTTATGCTTCTTGTTTTTCACCCGTTAGTGAGTTTAGCAAATCCTAAAATTAATTTTTCAGAAGAGATGCTTGTCCATTTTTATTAAAACAACTATGAGTTTTATTTAGTTTATATATTTTTTGAAAAGTGAACGTAAGTCAATTGGCTGATCTTAACATGTGCTTATGGTTTGTTTTCTTCTGAAAATAAATTGGATAGATAGACTGTAATTTATTTGGGATAAATCATTTGAAAAATAAGCTTGGTTAGGGTTTTTCAAAAACACTTTTTAGAAAATTTACTTTATCGTTTTTTGTGTTTTTTTGTTTTTATTGAATTTTTTTAATATTTTAAGCAATTTTTTTTTTTTTACTTTTTAGACATACCTAACATAAATATACTAAAAAGCAAAAAAAATTGTGAAAAAAACCTTCTAAAAATTCACGAAATACCAAAAATACAAAATACGAGGATTCAGTATATTTTTTGTATTTTTATGTAATTATTAATTTTTAAAAATATTTTTTCACAATTTTTTTACTTTTTAGATACATCTAAGTAAAGTGCATCTAAAAAAGTAAAAAAAATGTTTAAAATTTTAAAAATATTCACTAAAAACAAAAAAAACATGAAAACCATCAAAAACTGATCCCCGAGCACCCTTACATGTGGATACAAATTATTTGAATGAGGCAAGAATGATTCGAAAAGTAGCATGTTGGTCATCCGTTCAATGTACAATCTAACTTCATTTCAAATGTAACCATTCCATTCAAAATGAATATAAACCACACATTCAATTTTCTATGCATTTCTTTGATTGTATTTTTTTTTTTTCTTTGCACATAGCATTGTGGGAAATTGAAATTATTGAGAGTTATGTTACAGAGGCACACAAATCACTTGTGTAAATTTTATTATTAGACCACATGACAAAAGCAAAATAATAATAAAATCACTTCCATCTGTGAAGAACAACATAATTCCATCATCATTAATTTCAGTAATTAGTACATAATGGGAAGAGATCCCATGTAAATTTATACAAACAAGACTTCCTAAATGTCCACCAAAAAAAAAAAAAGAGAGAAAAATTATGGGTCAGAGACTATAAACAGAATCATACAAATGAAATAAACAAATAACAATCAAGAAAGACGAAATCAGAGATCACGAAGAATCAAAGCGAGATATATGCTGAGAATTCTCCGATCAGTTATTACAGTTCCATCTTGAGGTCGGCACACAGCTGAGGTAGTAGCACCAGCTGCAATGATCGTTTGCATTCACCCCTTTGAATAGCAGTACCAGTCCCACTGTAAATCTGCAGTATTTTTCAACAAGAAAATGAATGGAAATTAGTTTTTTTTTCATAGGAGCAAATAATGTGTCCATTTGTATAAATCTCAAACAAGAAAACAGAATTGCAAAAATCTACAAACAAGCTTTTGGGGGAAAAAAAAAAAAATCTTGCTATTTTCTCTACCTTACTTGTTTACTATCCTGCATTGAACAAAAGTTTGTTCTGGATTATGTCTAATGTAGGATAGTAAACAAGCATGGTGGAAAGAATGGCAAGGATGAATTGATAAAACAGTGGAAATAAAAATCATCTTTTGTTTTTTGTGGGTAATATGGATCGATCATATTCTGTATGCTTCGTGACAACCCAATTTTAACGACTACTGCAACCCTTTCATAAATGGAAATGTTTGGAGGAGGGGAAGACCTAAAATAACATGGGATGCGGTACTAATAAAAGATATAAGTTTATTTAGGCTCCGTTTGATTTTGGCTTTTTTAGTCATTTTTTGCCTAATTAAGCTAAAGAAAGCCTGTTTGTTTTCAGTTAAAAAAAAGCTAACCATGAATAAAAAGGAAAAAACAAAAAAAAAAGGCCAAGTCTCAACTTTTCCACTAACAAAAAATATTTTTTTTAGCATTTGACAAACTCATCAGCCATTTTAGAAAGTCTTTTACCAAAAAAAGCCGTTGCCAAACCAGTCCTTAATTTAACTCAACAAATCAAGAGCGGAACTATATAGGGACGGGCAGTGGCCACGACTCCTCCCAAGTTTTGGAAAATTTAAATACTACTCCTATATTTCATGATCATTTATAATATATAATGAGATTATTTAGAAAATATATAATGAGATAATACCTATTTTATAAAATCACTCACTAATGTTTTATTTTATCAGTACTTTATAATATATAATGAGATGATTTTTAACTATTTCAAATTATAAAATGAAAAAAAATGACTTGTTAGATTTATTTAATTTTACCCTTATGAAATTCTATTTTCACAATGTTTGTATAAAAAAATATTTTTAATTAGTCATGCACCAAAACTAAGTCAATGTTTTTTATACACACACCATGCCCCCCCCCAAAAAAAACAACATTTTTTATTCCACCTCTGCAACAAATAGCCCTTAATAGAGCAGAGTGATGAAAAATGATTCATATACCTCACTTGAGTGGAATACAAGGCCTAGTTTGGTTTGGTACTGCAATTCTACAGTAGAAGATAACAAACATAGGATTTAGGGTGATAATGCTTACCCAGCAATCAGCAAAACCAGAGCAACCAACAAGAATCCATATTGGTAAACCGTAAACTTTGATATGGCACGAGCACCAGCTGGAAGATTCCGCCTCTCCAGCCAACCAAACTGGGGGCGGAGTAGCAATATGAAACCAAGGAGAAAACCCGTCAAGAATCCTCCAATGTGTGCAAAGTTGTCGACGTGCGGAAGAATTCCAACTGCTAAGTTGATGACGATGATGATCACGAGGGTAAATAGAGCAGCAGCCTACAAAATAAGAGAGGAGGAATTACTAAATGTGATTAGAGTTGCCGAAATTCTTCATTTCATAGCCTAAACAAAATTTTAAAAACCAGTTAGACAACTAGACTACGTTTCAACCACCAATTTTCATATTATTCAATAAGGAAATAATAGAAGAGAAGAAGAGAGGGAAAAAAAGAAGCATTTTCATGTGTTTTGGTGTCATGATAAGGATCTGTAAATCTCAAAGAATTCCTGGAAGCCATTGCAACGTCAAGTGTTTTCAAGCTTCACAAACCCAAGCATCATTTGAGTAAAGAAAAGAGAAAAAAGTGAAATCCTAACTCCTAATACATTAAAAAAAGGGGTCAAGCATCATTTGAATCTACCTTATTGGTATAAATAGTCCAATTAGTAAGAAGCTCTGACAGCATTGCTCCAAGAAGTCCAAATAGAGCACCCGATGCACCAACAGAAATACTGCGTTGAATGAAAAGAGAGGAGAGTATACTCCCACCGACCCCTGACAACAGGTAGATTGCCCCAACTAGCACTGCCACATACAAAATAAATAAATAAATAATTGAAGAGGAAGAAGATAGTAAGTATGCTTAAGAAAAAACAACAAAATTGTCTAGAGTCTAGACAATGACAATGAATGGATGAGAACCTCATAATGGGCCCGATTATGTTACAAAAGGGGTGCCAAAGATATCCGTGGGGTAAAATTAATTAACTCCATTTTTATTAGCTTTTAGGACACAAATATATCCAAATATGAGAAGCCACGTCGTCCTTGCTAAAAATTCGAGTGACGAGAAATGAAATGAAATTTCAATGGTTTCACTTAGTCATATCCAAAATGATCATTGTTAATCATTTCATTACCATAGGACATCCAAACCCCAAGGAAACCATCGTAAACGCCTACATCTGAGCTCCTCAACAAGCGACAGCGGAAAAGTTCAATGAACTGAACTGCTTTTTTACAGACCAATTTGAATTAGGGACAAGTCACACAAGTGGAAAAGAACATAACATACCAAACCCAAATTGCTGTTCAAGGCGGATCCCAATAAACACTAAGCTCAACATGTTTGCCAGTAGATGAACAACACCAGCATGCAACCAGATGCAAGTGATAAGTCTCCATCCTTGATGTCCGTGTGCTACCTTGTTCCACTCTAGAGCTCCCAATTTTTCCAATCTGTGCGTAAGGGCATGTAAAATTAAGAATTACTACAATTAAATTTTATCTGTTTATTTATTCACCGTTAAAGAGCTCCCCAAAAGCTCATTTAACCCCAAACAAATTCCCTAGGACTGCTACAACTCCATGATATAGACCACGAAAATTATGAAGGTAAACAACAATGGAAAACATAGTTGCCCTATTTTCACAAAATATGATAACAATCAAGATGATAGCCCAAAATAAATGGAAAAAAAAAAAGAAAAAAAATTCCCAGCACATTTCCACAGAAAAACATATTACATAAAAAATTAAAAAAAATTACAAAGAAATATAGTTCATGAGGCTGCAATCCCCAGCTGACTAGCCTAAATAAAAAACAGCAAGAGATGTCCATGTAAAAATAATTAATAAATAACAAATCCTCAATTTCTAAAAGCATATCATAATTAATCCTGAAAGCATGAATTTCCATAAACCCACATGCCCATAAAGATCCCTAGTCAATAAATGAAAAAAATAGAAATCAAATTTTTTTTAAAAAAAATCCGCATAAACAACTTGTCCAAAAAACTAAAAAGCCACTAAATTTTCATTAAACCACATGCGTAAACTTATATGCTAAGGAATTCCCAATCAATGAATCAAACCCAAAACCAAATTAAAAAAATACAAAAAATTAAAAAATGGACGATGACAAGCTTGGATGACTAAGAGAGGCGATGACAAGTCTCTAACACTTCCGTGTTACAATTAGAGGTGATAGAGATTAGAGAAATATAAGTGGTGCGGAAACTTGGGGGGCAAGGACTAGTTAATATTTTAGAGGCATCCAATCCAAAAGCAATTAGCTTTTGAGGAAAAGACCCTTAAACTATATTAATCAAGTTTGCTTGACTCATAGAAGTGATCCTAAACTCATATGCTGTGGACTCCAATTGGATTAATTAAAACCCCAAACCAGTTATTTATTATTTTAAGGACAAAATACAAAAAAATTGAGAAATGAGTATACTAGAAAAACAACAAACATGTTAGAATCAAGACTCCTACAACAGGCATAAACTCACACTGATTATCAACAAACCAAAGCTAACAAAATTAAATAACACAAATTGAGAGAAGCGAACTAACCCAGAAATTTCCACATAAATTGATAAATACCCAATTCAGATCAATGATTCAAACCCAAAACCCAATTGAAAACAACAACAAATAACACAGTTTCACGAGATGGGTAAGCAAAACATTACGTAGAAGAAGAGGGTCCGAAGAGAGGGTTTTCCCTGAGAGGCTCGAACGAGAATCTACCGAGAAACTTGGCAACACAATTCCCTTCAAAACCCAAATTATTTTTGGGGCAATCGTTGACGAACATGATGGCAACGAACATACCCACGTTAGCCACTACAATCATCGGAACCAACCACGGAGTCCACATCGTCTCTGTGGAATCTAGGTAGTACGAAGGCGAGTAATAGCTTGGTGGGTTTGTATTGCCTCTGTTTTTAGTACCTACTCTGTTCTCTGGATCTTCATTCGCCATTCTCTACCCTTTCAATTGAAATCTCGGAGACAATGAATGTATATATATATATATATATAGATAGATAGATACAGAGTAATGAAGAAAGTTGAGGAGTGACTTTGAAGGGAGTGGGTGGGAGTCTTCAATTGGATGCTAGAGAGAGGAGACAGATAAATGGGTTACCGTTGTGGTGAATTCAACTGCCGAAATCATGGAGGAGATGAGAGAGAGAGAGAGACTTTGATTTCAGTTGGTTGTCTATTTTATGTTAGGTGCAGTTGCCACCATTTTACTTGCAAGAAAAAGACAGCTACTGGTTTATTTTAGGAGAAGAGTGACATATTAAACTCATTTTTTAAGATTCATGTGTAACAGATATTAGTGTGGTTTGGGATGTGAATTTATTTTTATTTTTATTTTTTATTTTTTGGTTAAGTTAGTTATTAAAAAAAAAAAAAAGTTAAAAAGTTAATAAGATAAAATATTATATTTAAATTATAATTAATTTATTTTTTTACAAAAGTCAAAAAAGTTGAAAAAAAATTGATCCAAACGAACTTTTTAGTTAGGGCTAAAATAGTAAAAAAAAAATTAAAAAATCAATCCAACTTCTCAAATGATGCCTTAATGATTAACGCATGGGGCTGTGACAACTTGGTAAAGTCTTGAGGTATAAGTCTCGAGGTCTCATATTCTATTTGGTAGGATGAACTTTCCAAACCTAGACGAACCGTACCCAATGTCAGGAGCATGGGTTCGAATCCTCACTTATGTACGAGTCCGCGACTTATCACTATATGATTGAGTGATCCTATTATGTAACACAACGTAAAAGTAACCTCTAGGGCCTCAGCTCCCTAGCCTCAGATGTCATCCCTATATAGTTAGGCCTTTTTAATATATGTAATGATTAGAAAATTATTTTAAATATTCTAATACATTGTTACAATGATAATTGTGGATGCAAGTTTTCAGTATATTTTTTATTTTAATTTAGGGAACCTATTTTATGGTCGTGTAATTATAAATTTTATATTTTATTTGATAATAAAGTGTTTTAGTCTCTTAGAATACACATTTATTAGTGGATATACAGATAGAATTTTTATATAAAATTTCAAAAAAAAATGATTTATAAATAATTTTTATACAAAAATTTTATCTTAAATGATGTGATAATATGTTTATGAAAGTATGAATTAAAATAGTAAATAGTTTGATTTGAAATGAGAAGACAGGAAAAAGCAATATATTCTTCTGTATCAAAGTTTCAAACAAAAATTATATTTGTATTTTTTTTATTACTACTATATTATTGTTTTGAATGAGTTTTTAATATAAATTTTTTTATTTATCTATCGTTTGAGTTTATCAACCTGTTGCTGCTGGTAATAAGGACATTAAAGAGAATGTGACATTTGTCATTCAAGCTAATATTTTGTAGGAATTAAATCAATATTTATGAGTCGGCAAGAAGGTCATCCAATTAGTGGTGTTTTGGAAAGTTGATAAAAAGTTAATTTTTTAATTTTTTGACTTTTTTAGTGACGTTTTTGACAAAAAACTGGATTGTTTTGGGTAAAAAAGTTGATTTTTTTTGACAAAAAAGCTAATTTTTTTAGCTAAAAAAATGAAAAAGTCAAAAAATTGACTTTTTATCATTGTTCCCAAAAGACGTTAGTCTTCATTTGGTATTGGTGTTTTTAGTTGGTTTTTTTTATTGGAACTTTTTTAACTTGGTTTTTTCTATGTTTAGGAAGTAGGTTTTGGGGCTTTTTTGACTAAATTAGTCACAAAAAATAAAATAGGCTTTTTAGTTTAATAAAATAAAATATCACATCAAACCCATAATTATTACATTCTTTCTCTCACAAAAAAGCCAAAATAGTCAAAAAAGCCAAAAGCCCTTTCCAAATCAGATTTTTTAGCCTCAGGCTAAAATAACAAAAAAAGCCAAAAAGTCAAAAAACGAACCCCACTGTCTTGTTTAGTTTGGCTTTTTAAATTTTTGTGAGACAAAAAATGTAATGATTATGGTTTGAATGTAATAATTTACCTTATTGATTTATGTAATCAATTTTATTTTATTTTTGGTACTTTTTTAACCAAAAATCAAATGCCAAATAAAACTTTAGTTACTTATAATAATCACATGTACCATTTGCACATGAGAAAGTTTACATAAGTTTTTATTAAGCGGAACAAATTTATCAAAAAATAAATAAGTAAAAATTTATTGTACTCACCAAAAGTTCATTCTGCTTGAATCGAGATACAAAATCAAATTTAAAAATACTTTCAAATTTTGTTAACTTTTTCAGTTTAACTTTGTTAAAGTATTCTGCAAGTATATATAATAATTAAAGTTTGTTCAAGACCCATTGAAAAATAAATAAGTTAAATTTAAATAAATTTTAAAACTTACTAATTTTTAAATCCTAAACTTAAATAGTCTGTTGTTCACTTTAATTCAACATACCCTTAGTCTTTTTTTTTTTTGACACATGTAGACATCAATTAGTAAGATTAGTTGTTAGATTACTACTAAAGAATGCCGCTACTCCATCAGTTTGAACCCCAAATCTCGAACCCACTGTACCTTAGGGTGCAGCGTAATGCCAAACTGCCACAAGGGTGTTGGTAACATAAACTTAGTTGATCATTTGTATATTTTTGTTAAATAATTATTAAAATTAGCGTTCATTTTTTTTTTTTTGATACATGTAGACATCAATTAGTAAGATTAGTTGTTAGATTACTACTAAAGAACGTCACTACTCCATCAGTTTGAATCCCAAATCTCGAACTCACTGTAGCTTAGGGTGCAGCGTAATGCCAAACTGGCACAAGCGCGTTGGTAACATAAACTTAGTTGATCATTTGTATATTTTTGTTAAATAATTATTAAAATTAGCGTTCAAAAGGCACAAGAGTTAAGTTGAGAGGATTTTTTACTTTTCTTTGAGAGAATCTTGACCACTTTGTCCTATACTTTGGACCATTTTCACTTTTTATTCGAGTAATGACAGTGGGGTTATTTTTGATTTTTTTTTTTAATATTGAGGTTAATTGGAGTGTGCGCTAGGTAGTGAATAAAAAAATGAAATATTAGGCCTCGTTTGGGAACATGTTAATTTAGTAATTTTTTAATTATTTGTCTAAAATATGTGTTAAAAAAAACTAATATGTTTATGATAATTTTTTGACTTTTTACGAAAAGATGTACAAAAAGTAGAGAGAAAAGAGAATTTTTGACTTTTTGGTATGAGTTATTGACTTTTTTGACTTTTTTAATAACTTTTTGACTAAACAGGAGGATACCAAATGAGGCCTTAAGTCTCATTAAAATAGTATAGTAGAAGAATTGCAAAGAAACAAAAGGTATATCATTTCTCTTGAATAACGTTATGTCTCATATTTCATCTTCAACTTTTTACACTTATATTTTGTGTTCTATCATTTTAAAATAAAAATATGAGAGGATAAAAATGAAATGTGACTTTTTTTTTTTCTTTTTAAAAAGAAATTGAGTAATGTTATAAAGAAAATTATATGAAATTTATATATCTAGTACTTGGATTGATACCTATCACTTTAAAGCACCCATTGAAAACACTAACCACCTTATCATTTTGAGTTTTTTGCATAAAATTTTTATAAGAATAAAAATTCTTGATGTAAAACCACACTTTGAATTATGCCATGTGATCGTAAAAGTTTAAAAGATTATCCACTTTTAACAAAAAAATGATTACTTATGAATCCTCTGATATTTCCTTGAGTTGAGATTTTGTCTTAAAAACTGTATGATCTATCACAAATTTATATACAATTGTTGCATCAACTTTGAATAAATTAAACAAAAATGTTTTGAAACTCTAATTTATGAGCTTTAATAGTTCTAATAGGGGTGAGTTTTACTATGATGTGATATTTTAGCATTAGAGTTTTTTTTTTTTGAGCTACCAACTCAGTATACTTTTAGAGTTACTAATCACTGCTGTAAATTAAAATATAGAACGCTATAATATTTAGGACAAATAATCCCTAACTTTTTCTTGACATTTTTTTGTTTTTTGTTTTTTTAGGTAGGAAGTATTTTGTTCTTTTCTCTCTTCTTCTTCTCTTTTTTTTTTTTTTTTTTTTTTTTTTTTTTTTTTTTTGTGGTGTAATGCTACACAAACAAATTTTTGCCAAGTGGAAGGTTGGCATTCTGTGACAGCTAAGTTGGACCTAGTTTGCTTGCTTTAGTCGCACACCATGCTTTTTATTTTTTTATTATTTATATAAAATAATAATTATTATACATGTCCAACTTGCATTGGTTTAAAACAGATAGGTCTTTAGCTAATCTTGATTTCGACAAAGCAGTTGTCAAAGTTTACAAGAAAAAGGGCAGGGCAGATGTGATCGTTGAATTGGCTCAGAGGGACGCTTTGTTTGGTTTTTAACACATCACAAGATTTACTGATTATGAATAATAAAAAAAAGATTTACAGATAATTTATAATAAAAAATTAGAACTTATTTAATTTTATTTTTTTTTAAAAATGCAAATGATCATTTGTAGCTTTTCGGAATATAAGAGCATGTTTACTCGAAATTCTATATTTAATTTGGCAAACATAATGAACAAAAAAAAAAGAAAAAAAGAACAAAATTGACATGAAAACACGTTCCACTTATGGTGTTTAAACGCCATTCTTCAGCAATATGAATCAGTGTCGGGCCAGAAGATGAATATAGAGAAATCATCTATTTTCTTCAGCAAAAATGTAGTTATTGAGGACCAAGAAGCTATTAAAGACTTGCTGGGAGTGGTTTACTTGGCCATTGATGCAAAGTACCTGGGTGTGCCTTCTTTTATGGGGCAGTCAAAGTCCGAGGTTTTTGGGTTTTTGAAGGACCGAGTGTGGCAGCGGCTTAATGGGTGGAAGGAAAAATTATTATCAGCAGTTGCCAAGAAATTTTAATCAAATCTGTGGCCCCATCAATTCCCACATTTGTTATGTCTTGTTTTTATTACCCGAGGGTTTGTGTCGCGACATTAACTCATTGATTGGTGAGTAGTGTAAGCCGAAAGCACAAGGTGGTATGGGTTTCAGAAGTTTTGTGGCTTTTAACCTTGCAATGGCTTTTGCAGAAACTGCACTCTTTAATGTCTCGGGTGCTTATGCTATGTTCGGATTGAGTGATTTGGAGAGAAAAAGAAATAAAAGAAATGGAGAGATATATATTTCTCTTACTTGTTTGAATAATTTAAGTAGAGAGAAATGTGAAGAAATTGAGAGAAACTCATTTCTTTTATAAGCTTCATTTTCAATCTTCCCGAAAGTGGAGAGATTGAGAGAGAAAAGAAACCATTATTTTCATAATACCAATTTTGTCCCTATAAAAATAAAAGAAATAAAATGATTGAAAATATAAAAAGGTTATTTTGGTAATATAACATAAAATAATTTCTTTTTTTTTTTCTTTTAATGAAATCTAACCAAACAAAAATGAGAGAAATCACAATCATTTCATTTCATTTCTTTTATTTCTTCCTTATCCAAACAAAAAGGAGAGAAATCAAAATCATTTCTTTTCTTTTCTTTTCTCTTATAACTTAAGTAATCATTTCTTTTCTTTTCTCTCCTAGGTTCCCAAACATAGTGTTAATACTGTATTTGGTTAAAGGATTTAGAGTGACCGATGGGTTCCGAGGCTGGTTTCTTTCACCACCGATTATGTTGCATGAGGATGCTATCGTCAGTGTGCAATTATTGACTTGGATTGGCGATGTTGGAATGTCGGCGAGATTGAGGAACAGCTCTTGGATGTCCATGCCAAATAATGTATTCTGAGTATTCCACTTTTTGTCCGCGGCTACCTCGTGACACACTGGTTTGGCGCCATACTAAAACAAAAGTTTTTATGGTGGCCTCAGCTAGGGTAGGTGTGGGTCAGTTGTGGTTACGGTATTTTCAATCCGCCATCCGTCCGTCAAGTTGGTAGATTAAAAAAAATTAATTTGCATCCATCCGCCAATTCGGCTGATGTGGATTGAGCAGATTGGCGGATGGATGAGAATCGGTTTGGCAGTTTAAAATTTTATAAATTTTCAACGTAATTCAACTTGTACACTTCGTCAAAAAAAAGAAAGAAGTATTACAATCACTGTATGCCTCATCTAAAGAAAGAAAGTTTGAAACTTTAGAATATTATAATTACTGCATGCCTCATCCACATATATTACAATCACAGCATGCTTCATCCACATAAAGTATTATATAAAGTATTACAATCTGTGGTTCTTAAAATATAAAAATAATTCAAACCACCAAAAATATGAACAGAGCAGTAGTAGAGATTGTTGTTAGAATAATCTTCTGTGTAAAAAAAATAATAAGAAACCAAATCAAACAAACAAAATAAATTACTTATAGAATTTATTTTATCGAACCAAAATAATTAAAAGATCAAGTCGAGTGTGTGACACTCTATCCTTAAGACAGATTCACTCCGCTATGGTGCTTACGGAAATGACGTCTATCTCCCAGGATACAATGATCTTCACAAATTGTAGTATAGCACTCTAAACAATTTGTACGGTGAACAAAACCTGTGTTCTATATTCTCTTAATTTTCTCTAAAATAATATAAAGAAGAAGTTGATGTAAGAGAGCAAAATGAAGGCAAGAAAAATGAATTTTTCGGAACCAAATGACTGCTGGAAAATGACTAGTATATATAGGCAAAAACCAGACCTGAATTGGTATGAATTTGAACTTGAACAGGTGTAAAACTCTTGAACAGATTCAGCTTGTAAACTTGGACAGATCTGCAACTTCAAACTGGACAGATTTGTAACTGTAGCAGTTATAAAAACTGTCCAGAACTGTTGGGCAGTTTTTCCCATCTGTTAGAATATTTTGAACCTTTTGAACCTCAGTTTGAATCTATTCAAATCTGCCTGGGCAGATTTAAATCTGTTTGGCAGTTTTTTTTTTGAATCTGTCCAGGTTCCAATAGATCTGAAAACTGTTTGGATAGTTTAATCTGTTGTGGAATTGATCTGAAAGAGGCACAATTTTTGGACACAAAATTTGAATTCAAATTTAATTTGAAACACAAATAATTTCCTGCAAGAATTTTTGGAAAAATTCAAATAAATTTTGCCCAAAACATTAATGTTAGAACCGACCTGACCCACACCCGTGTTCAGCACGGCTCGGCTTGGCTAGACGGCGGCGGCGCGCGTGTGGTGGTTTGGGCTAAGGTTCACTTTGTCCATAACTCCTCCCTTTTACAAACTTGGGGTGCCCCTTGTGGCCCAACCCAAGTTAGTACACCAAGAGCTTATATACTCACAAAAGCTCTTTTAAAGTTTCAATGTGGGACAACCCATTTCAGGGAAACCCGTATTTATTTATTTAATTGTCCATTCCACGAACCAAAAAACGACGTCAAGTTCTCATTCACTCATAAATGGTTTTGATTAACCGTCTTCACCGTGTGATTTGCCATGCGGCAAGGAGCACGTTACCTTTTTGGACTCACCTCAAAAGACGTGTGGACCTCATTCAATTTTGGGCTCAAAGTTGGCCTAAAATAAGCCTATAAAACCAAAATTTTCCAACAATCCTCCATATGAATGGAATTTGACAGAGAGAAAATACAATAACGTGATATAATTACAGAGAGTACAGAAATTGAAAATATTCGGCAAAGAATTAGTAGCTTTTGGCTTTGAACCTTCCCTTGTGAGACACTATCGGATTTACTAGCTAACCAGTGAACATGATGTCTTGAACTGTTCAACCATTTGTGTAAACCAAGACAATAGAACTGTGACAACCCTCACCACTGTTTACTGATAATGCCACTGATTAGTGCTAATCTATGATTAAGCATGTTAAGTGACTGATTGACTGAAATGTGACTGATTGATTGAAGTGTATTAGTTTAAACGCATTTCTATCTGTTTGATCTGTTCATGTTTTATGTTTTAAACTGCAAATTAAAGGCCTTATCGGTGGCCGAATCCGGAACTGATTAGTGTTTCATGATTATTAGAATTTATGTGATTTTATGGTAGATTTAATTGAAATTTGATTTGGTATGATTAAATTGGATTTAATAATGTTAAATTGCATTAGTGGGCTTATTAACCAAATTGCCACTTGGTGGACAATTCTAGGACCATTTAGTTGACTCTTATATGCTAACATTAGCACCTCTTCAGCCATTATTCAAGACCCAAAACCGTAGGAAAGAGTGAGCAAGGAGAAAACTTGGCTTCAATTGAGACTTGACTTGGAGGCTTAGAAGATTTAGAGGATAATTGCAAAAATTAAGCTTCCCTTCTTGAACTTGAAGACTTAAGGTAGAGCTTTTACCTTCTTGTTTATGAGTTGAGTTGGTTCTTGCATGGTTTAGAAGAATGTTGAAGTCTAGAGCCAAGTTATGGCTTAAAATGTGGAATAGTGAGCTTGTATCATGCATGCATGTTTACATTCTTGAATTTTGAAGTTGTTTTTATAGAATCCTCACATGCATGTCCATATTTGGGTTATAGTTCACGAATTCATCATGTTTTTGAAGGAATTGACTTTTTTGAACAAGTATTTGAAGCTTTGATTTCAATTGAACACTTGCACGTCATATGTTCATCATGTTCTTGAAATTTGTTGAAATTGTGTTTTATTGGAGCTACCTTTGGGCTTTGGTTTTGTAAATTGATCTTTGAAACATGTCATATTATGAGTTTTAAAGTGTTTTCCAGAAAATTAGCCCAAAAGGATCGGATTGGATGCTTTAAAAGTTGAATTTGAGCTTGGAGGTTCAATCTGGAAATTCCAGATTTTGGACCCACGCTCGAGCGTAAGACTTCACGCTCGAGCGTACACTCTGAATACATGCATCCCGCTCGAGCGGGGAAAGTAACGTTCGAGCGTGAAATGCGTGTATCCAGTACTCTTCATATGTTGACAGTCCGCTCGAGCGAGAGAGTTCATGCTCGAGCGAGGACTTGTGTCTCACGCTCGAGCGGGGGTCGAGCGTCCGTCAAGCGTGAATTTCATGTATCCAGTACTTTTGCAGTCAGTACTTTTGCAGTCCGCTCGAGTGAGGAAAGTCACGCTCGAGCGAGGCTCTTTTGTCTGCATGTCTGCTCGAGCGGAGAAAGCCATGCTTGAGCGGGACCCTTGTTTCAGCAAAAATTTGAAAAGTATTTTAAAGTGCATTTTTGCATCTCCATTCCATCCTAGGCATTCCTAGGCCTAGTTTAAGGCATCTTAATAAGGATAATGTTATAGAACCACACCGAGTCAAGGTAGGGGCTAAGTTATTGTTTCCCAAACGTGCAACTTAGTGTGTATTCATTCTGTAACTGTAGGGTTGGCATCCGAGGACGCTCTAGCCTATCTGTAGCCCAGTGCTCTGTGAGTAACAATGTTGTAAAGATATATTCAATCATGAATATTTTCTGAATGATTAACTGTACTGCTTTCTAAAATGATATGTCTTACTGAATGAATGCTTGTCCTATTTGCGAACTGTATTCATGGAATCCATAGCAATTTACTGTTACTGTACTGTACTGTACTGCTACTGTCACAGAGATCTCTGTTGGTTTCCATGTTTGGAACCACTATTGTTTACTGATATGATAGCCATCAACTGACTGTTCGGTCTGTTAAGACCTACTGTACTGTTTGCTATTGGATGTACCACTTATGACTGTTATGATCGAATAACTGATACACTGTTCAAATGACTGTTTTAAATACTGAAAGGACATTCACTCCTAACCTCTTTACGCATATGTTATTCACTGGGTTTTAGCTCACTGTTTATATATATATATATGTAGGTGTCCAGGCACCGGACCGGAGCTAGGAGCGTCGGGTTAGCTCTTGTTTTGTCAAGCCAACCATTGTACCTTACTGCGAGATTCCAAGTGCTGCCAAGCCAAGGCTGCTTTGGGGTGTTTTAGTTTCCTCCTTTCTGTTTTTGTTTTGTATAGACTGACTGTACTTGTACTGTACTGACCTAATAGGGATTAGGTCCCTGTCCTGGATGTTCGTATATGTATGTATATACTGTTTCTATGTTCTGAATGTGAATATGTATGAAAAGTCTTTTTGCATACAGACTGTCATAGCTCATTGGACATCTTTTATTACTGTTTTGGCTTCCGCTAGCCCTTGTGCTCTATATTACTATTATTATTGTTAAGCAGGCCTTCGGTAATCACGGATTATTGGCCGGTTACAGTGCTTAACCCATAGGGGCGAGTTTGGGTCGTGACAAAAACTTACACAGTATATTACCAGACACAGTTTACTTCTCACTATTGTGTTCATTTTGGCCCTGAACAACCTGGTCTTTCATGAGTGCTCTAGAGAATTGTAGCCGTTCACAAATCTCATAGAATCGGCTCAGTTCACACTCACGTATCTTGCCATATTCCACTAGGTATACCTAGATATAAGAATCATTAAAAGTATTACTTAACCTAAAACGCTACAGACATCACTATTTCATCATAGAAATGGGTAAGAGTTTGACTTCACAGTGATCCTTCTGAGTCATACACAACTCGGTTGTCCCTTTGAACCTAGATCTTGGGATCTCCAGTCAACTAGGTTGGGTCGCCGTTGTGGTAACTCTTATTTAATAGGCTTAAGTCTCATTCCCCTCGATAAATTCTCAACTAACTCTCTTGCTAACCCTTTGATTAGTGGATCCTCTATGTTGTTTTTAGACTTCACATATTCAATGTAAATAATTCCATTAGAGAGTAGTTGTCTCACGGTGTTATGTCGACGACGAATGTGTCGTGACTTACCGTTATACATATGACTCCGTGCTCTACCAATTGCTGATTGACTACCACAATGTATGCATATAGTAGGTATCGGTTTTGATCATATTGGAATATTTTCAAGGAAGTGACGAAACCATTCTGTTTCTTCCCCAGCTTTATCTAAAGCTATAAATTCTGATTCTATAGTAGACTTAGCAATGCAAGTCTGTTTGGAAGATTTCCAAGATACAGCCACATCACCAAGAGTAAAGACATGCCCACTGGTGGATTTTGAGTCTCTAGTATTCGATATCCAATTTGCATCACAGTATCCTTCAAGTACTGCTGGATATCTAGTATAATTCAGCCCAATGTTACGAGTAAATCGGAGATATCTTAGAACCCTTATAATTGCTTTCCAGTGTTCTGCTCCTGGGTTACTCGTATATCTACTTAATTTACTTACTGCATAAGCTATTCGGGCGAATGCAATTGATCAAGTACATTAAGCTTCCAATAATTTGGGCATACTCTAATTGAGAAATATTTTCCTGTACATTCCTAGAAAGAAACATATTAACATCCACAGGTGTTCTAGCAAGATGATCATTATTTTTGCTAAATTTGTCAAGTATTTTCTCAATGTAATGTGATTGTGACAAAGTATAATCTTCTGATGTTTTGGTAATTTTCATACCAAGTATTACATCAGCAATCCCCATGTCTTTTATGTCAAAATATTTATTTAACATTTTCTTGGTAGTTTTAATCATGTCATTATTATTACCTATGATGAACATATCATACACATAAAGACATACAATGACATAACCTTTATTTGTGTTTTTAATATAAACACATTTGTTATACTCATTAATTTTAAATCCATTTGACATCATTGCCTTGTCAAATTTTTCTTACCATTGCTTTGGCACTTGTTTTAAACCATATAATGATTTAACCAATTTACACACTTTCTTTTCTTTTCCTGGAACATAAAATCCTTCTGATTGTTCTATGTAAATTTCTTCATCTAACTCACCATTTAAGAAAGCGGTTTTCACATCCATTTGATAAATTTCTAGATTGTACAAAGTGCAATAGCAATTAGCATTCTAATGGATGCTATTCTAGTAACCGGTGAGTATGTCTCAAAGTAATCAAGACCTTCTTTTTGTCTACACCCTTTGACCACAAGTCTTGCTTTGTATTTGTCAATTGATCCATCCGCTTTCATTTTTCTTTTGAAAATCCACTTATATCCAAGAGGTTTACACCCTGGTGGTAAATCCACCAATTCCCAAGTGTGATTTTGCAGGATAGATTCAACTTCACTGTTTACAGATTCTTTCCATAAAGGAGCCTCAGGACTGGACATAACTTCTTTAAAAGTTAAAGCCTCATTTTCTAACAAAAATGTTAGAAAATCTGGACCAAAAGATTTCGAGGTTCTAGTATGTTTACTACGCCTAGATTCCTTTTCCTCATTTTGATCTATCTCTTGCTCTTGCTCTTGCTCTTATTCTTGATCATGTTCTTGATCATAACTAGTAATAGCATCATGAGATCTTTTATTAGAACTAGTCTCTTGTCCAGTCTTGTTTGGAAATACATGTTCAAAGAATGATGCATTCCGAGATTCAATAATAGTATTTTCATACATTTTGGAATGTTCTGATTTATGAATAAAAAATCGATATGCACTACTATTTTTGGTATAACCAATGAAAATACAATCAACAATTTTAGGACCTATCTTAGTCTTTTTAGGACCTATCTTAATCTTTTTAGGACTAGGAATAGCCACTTTAGTCAAATACCCCCACACTTTTAAGTATTTGTAGGATGGTACTCTCTCATGCCACATTTCATAAGGTATTTGATTTACTTTCTTTCGAGGTATTTTATTTAAAATATAATTAGTAGAAAGTATTGCTTCTCTCTATAAGTTCTGAGGTAATCCAAAACTTATTAACATGACATTCATCATTTCTTTTAAAGTCTTATTTTTTCTTTCAGCAATTCTATTTTGCTGAGATGAGTAAGGAGCGGTAGTTTGATGAATTATTCCATGTTCTTTATAAAACTCACCAAAAGGTGATTCATATTCATCACCTCTATCACTTCTAAGTTTCTTAATTTTCTTACAAAGTTGATTTTCAACTTCATTCTTATATTGAATAAAAGTTTCCAAAATTTCATCCTTAGTTCGAATTAAATAAATATAACTATATCTAGTATAGTCATCTATGAAAGTGATAAAATATTTTTTCCCACCTCTAGTTTGAATTGATTTAAAATCACAAATGTCACTATGAATTAATTTAGGTGGTTCCGTACTTCTTTCAATTGAATGAAAAGGAGTTTTGGATAATTTTGCCTCAACGCAAATTTCACATTTATGATTTGAATCAATATCAAATTTAGGTAAACATTTTACATTAATTAATCTACGCAAAGATCCATTATGTCCAAGTCTACCATACCATAAATTTAAAGACTCAAGCAAGTAAGAAGAAGATGTATTTTTATTAATAACTGAGGGTACAACAGTTATTACTTTCATTTTGAAAAGGTCATCAGACATGTAACATTTTCCTACATACATTCCGTTTTTGATAAGTACAAACTTGTTACTTTCAAAAACTAGCCTAAACCCATTTTTACTCAACAAAGATCCGGAAACAAGATTCTTGCGAATGTCCAGTACATGCAGCACATTGTTGAGAGTGAGTTCCTTTCCAGATGTCATCTTCAGAATAATCTTTCCTTGTCCTTCAACTTTGGAAGTTGAGGAGTTGCCCATAAAAAGTTGTTCACCGTTATCCACCGTTGTCCACCGTAGAATAAGATGTGAACAACTTTTTGTCGGCACAGATGTGGCGAGTAGCACCAGTGTCCACCCACCACTCTTTAGGATTTCCGACAAGGTTTGCATTGGAAACAACTGCAGAAAGATTTATGACATCTACACCATTGGAAATTTTATCCAACTCGGCCATATGGGCTTGAGCAGGCTTTTTGCTTAATCTTCCTTTGCCTTTGCAAAAATCAATTCCTAAGAACTTCTTTGGCTTTTTACCATGATTCATTGGCATAGTCCCAACATAAGGAGGGGTTGTCGCAATTGCAACTACCATACTAGTACTGGTTTGAACATTAGTTTGATCAGTTTCTGTAGCCATGAATTCTAAATTATAAAACAAAATTATAATTAGAATTTTATACTACACATAAAATTAAACCATAAACTCAGAATTAAATTCTGTAAAAATAAAATAAACAGGAATTATAACTTTTATTTCTAATTAATTTGAAAATAAAATAAAATTTTATTTAAACAAATTAATTCCACACAGAAAATTAAATTTCTGTAACACTTCAATAATTAAAATACCGAAATAGAATTTTAATTAATGAACACTCAGAAAACATAATTAAATTCTATAAAAAATAAAAGAAATAAGAATTATGACTTTTATTTTCAATTAATTTGAAAATAAAATAAAATATTATTTAAAAAAATTAATTCTACACAGAAAATTAAATTTCTGTAACACTTCAATAATTAAAATACTGAAACAAAATTTTAATTAATGAACACTCAGAAATTATTTCTGTAAACTAAAATTAATTTATGACAAACTTTACAAATAAATATTCTGAATTGTTAATGACACTAGTATATTACTACTATCTGTCAAACAATATATAACTACTATTTGTTTTTCCAACCAGAATATTATTTTGTCAAATTACAGGAAAATTTTTTTTTTGTAAGAAGAAGAAAAAGAAAAGGAAACAAGCGAAAAATTCTGTATAAACAGAATTATTCAAATTTGTCTTAAGATTGTTGGAATAATCTTCTGTGTAAAAAAAATAATAAGAAACAAAATCAAACAAATAAAATAAATAACTTATAGAATTTATTTTATCGAACCGAAATAATTAAAAAATCAAGTTGAGTGTGTGACACTCTGTCCTTAAGACAGATTCACCCCGCTACGGTACTTACGGACAAATGACGTCTATCTCCCAGCATACAATGATCTTCACAAATTGTAGTAGCACTCGAAACAATTTGTACGGCGAACAAAACCTGTGTTTTATACTCTCTTAATTTTTCCTAAAATAATATGAAGAAGAAGTTGATGCAAGTGAGCAAAATGAAGGCAAGAAAAATGAATTTTTCGGAACCAAATGACTACTGGAAAATGATTGGTATATATAGCCAAAAACCAGACCCGAATAGGTATGAATTTGAACTTGAACAGGTGTAAAACTCTTGAATAGATTCAGTTTGTAAACTTGGACAGATTTGCAATTTCAAATTGGACAGATCTGTAACTGCAACAGTTATAAAAACTGTCCAGAACTACTGGGCAGTTTTTCCCATTTGTTAGAATATTTTGAACCTTTTGAACTTCAGTTTGAATCTGTTCAAATATGCTTGAGCATATTTAAATTTGTTTGGCAGTTTTTTTTTTTTTGAATCTGTTCGGGTTTCAATAGATCTGAAAACTGTTTTGACAGTTTAATCTGTTGTGGAATTGATCTGAAAGAGGCACAATTTTTGGACACAAAATTTGAATTCAAATTTAATTTGAAATACAAATAATTTCATGCAAGAATTTTTGGAAAAATTCAAATAAATTTTGTCCAAAAAATTAATGTTAGAACCGACCAGACCCACAACCCACACCTGGCACGGCTCGGCTCGGCTCGGCCGGATGGCGGCGGCGCACATGTGATGGTTTGGGCTAAGGTTCACTTTATCCATAACTCCTCCCTTCTACACACTTGGGGTGCCCCTTGGGGCCTAACCCAAGTTAGTACACCAAGAGCTTATATACTCACAAAAACTCTCTTAAAGTTTCAATGTGGACTAACCCATTTCAAGGAAACCCATATTTACTTCTTTAATTGTCCATTCTACGAACCTGAAAACGACGTCAAGTTCCCATTTACTCATAAATGGTTTTGACGAACCGTCTTTACCGTATGACTTGCCATGCGGCAAGGAACACGTTACCTCTTCGGACCCACCTCAAAACACATGTGGACCCCACTCAATTTTGGGCTCAAAGTTGGCCCAAAATAAACCTATAAAATCAAAATTTTCCCACAATTGTATGCCCCTGTAATGTTACATCTATTTCTGTTTTTGAAAATAAAAACCAACCAGCATATATCATATTTTTTATTTATTATTTTTAGAGTTAGATTTATAAACCAAAAAATATAGATAAATAATACATTTATTTTTTTCAATTTAAAAAATATATTCAAGTTGAAAATTCTTTTTCAACATAATATATTTAACAGAATATTTAAACTATTTTTCAATTGAAAACACAAACATAATATTTAAAAAATAGAAAACACAAAATCTTACAAATTACTAGGGGTGCTCGCAGTTTGACGGTTCGGTTGTTGCCAAAGAAAACTCAAATTCGCCATCCGTCCAAAACTAGGTGGATTGTAAAAAATCAATTCGCAACCGTCCGCTCGTCATCACGTATCTGTCCAAAATAAGACAGATCGGTCTGGTTCGATCGATTTGGGTGGATCGGTATATCCGTTGCTCACCCCTAACCTCAGCGTATCATCTTAAGTTATCCATTATGAATAGCACATGCAAGAGGGTCATCGGAATGTGAAAGAGAGATAACTATGGTTTCAGTTTTTCGAAAGTTAATTTTTTTATTTTTAGTTAGTATTTTTAAAATTTTAAGAATTTTTTTACTTTTTTAGATGCGCCTTACTTAGATATATCTAAATAGTAAAATATTTGTGAAAAAATATTTTAAAAATTAATAAATACACAAAAATATGAAAATTGTATTGAATTTTTGTATTTTTTATATTTATGATATTTAGTGATTTTTTTAAATATTTTTTTCTAAAATATTATATTTTTAAGTGTATTTATGTTAGGTGTGTCTAAAAATTTAAAAAAAATTACTTAAAAAATTTAAAAAAACAAAAAAAAAGTAAATTTTTTTTAAAAAGTGTTTTTTGAAAATCAAAACCAAGCAAGCTGCACGGTTTTTGAGCGCAAGTTGACGCAGTTGAAAATCCTTTCAAAGATTGAAGTTTTTGCTTGGACAATTTGTCTTCACATCTTGCCGGTAAAAGTGAATTTGTGCAAGAAGAGCCAGTTGTGATATGTGCAACAGTGGTAAGGAAACGATTCGTCATTGGCCTTGTTTAGAAAGTTGCTATTTTAATAAGTTATTTTTGTTTTTGATTTTATTAGTAGGCCAAAATTTTTGTATTTGAAAGGATGGTTCAATTTTTTTATAATTGAATGTTATATTTGTGAGAGAAAAAGTGAAATAATTATAAATTTGATGTGACATTTTATCTTATTAACTATTTTAATCTATTTTCTCATTTTATAAATTTTAGCCCAAAAAAAACTAAAAACCCTCTTGCCAAACAGGGCGATTGTGTTTTTGATTGTGCTTTTGCAGAGCAGGTTTGGATTAAATGTTAAGATCCTCTACAGTGAAATGGTAAAGTGATCTCATACAGTGAATTTATGAGGGCGCGACATCTGTCCCACTAATGTTACCAAAGGTTGAGATCAATCCTTCACCAAAACAACGTCGTTTTGGTGGGGGAAATAAAAAAGAAAAAAGAAAAAAACAACGTGAAAAGAGAAACGAAGAGAGAGAGAGAGAGAGAGAGAGAGAGAGAGAGGGGGGACACATAGCCACCGGAGTTCTTCTCCATCTCCGACGCATTCTCCTTCTCTCCTAGTGACCCTACCCCTCTCATTCTCCTCTCTTCTTCTTCTCCTTCTATGCCGGAGTTCTTCTCCTTTCAAATGCAAGCACAGGCATTAATCTCTAGAAATATGCTTAAGAAATTAAAGGAAAAGTAAGGAAAAAAAATTTGGAAATCATCTATCTTTTAAGTTTTTTTTATTTTTTTGGGTTTGTTTTTCAAAAACAGTGCACAAGAAGCAAGCTTAGAAAAGGTTTTCAAGAAGCTAGGTGTTTTCAAAACAGAGATCCAGTGTTTTTCATTCACTGATTTAGACCCATTTAGGGATAGTAACTCCAGCGTGGCAACAGAAGAAGGAGAAAAAGAAGAGAGGAGAAGGGGAGGGGAGGAATGAAGTGGGGTTGGGGTCGTTGGGAGGAAATGAGAGTGCGCCAGAGATGGAGAAGGACTCCGATGGCTGTGTGTCCTCTCTCTTTCTCTCTCAAAACGACCCATCTCTTGAAATTTGATCTTTTCTTCAAACTTAAACTACCCAACAGCTATTAGTAATGAGTGAGAAAGAGAAATATAAAACAAAGTCACTTAACATCTTCACTACTCCTCTCTCTTTTTGCTTTTTCTCTAATCTCTACCTTAAATCTTGAATTTTCAATGAAATCTGATATGGGTATCTCAGAAAACTTTCGATCCACTTGAATTTTCTCTTCAGATTTCATCTTTTAATCTAGTTTCCTGGTCTGGGTTCTTGTATTTTCTTTATATTCCTCTGTTTCCTTATCATTTTGGGGTCATAAAGTGTAAATGAGATCACAATTGTGACATCTTTTCCAAATTCTGTGATCAGATTTGAACTTTTCTTTTACTTCTCATCTTTCTTTGTTTCTCTGTTGAAATGTATTTCTAAAACATGTGTGCAAATTGTGTAACAAGAGCTTCCCCTGTGGTAGATCCTTGGAGGGTCACATGAGGTCTCAAAGTGAAATGGTAGAGTGATATTCTCTCTCTTTCTCTCTCTCTCTCTCTCTCTCTCTTTTCACATTTTTTCTTTTATTTTATTTTTTAATTTCCCCCACCAAAACGAAGTCGTTTTGGTGAGGAATTGATCTTAACCCTTGGTTCCTTTTGTGGGACACGTGTCGTGCCCTCATAAATTCACTGTAGGAGATCACTCTACCATTTCACTCTAGAAGATCTTAACACTTGGGTTGAGGCTGATTTGGAACATCTTTGGCGATTGGGTGAAGGATTATATATATAAAAAATATTATTATGATTTATAATTATAACAATGTCATTATCATATCACTATATATAAAATTTTAAATATTTAATATTCCATTTGAGTAAATTATAAATACATCTTTTAAAGTTTGATAAAAATACGAATTTTTCCCTTTATGTTGTAAAAATTACAAATATTTCTTTATCTTCTACAACTGACCTAGCAAAAAAAAAAAAAAAAGAAGAAGAAGAAGGGGGGAGGGGGGCTAATATCCTAATTTTCATTCACCCACCGCTAAATCTCTATATCATTACAATATTCTTCAACTTTTCTTAGCAACACAACAAATGCTTGTAAATAATAATGAGAGTAATGCTAATTAAGAATGAGAGATTGTAGTGTGATAGTTGGACAAAGTGGTATTACTAAGTTGACGAAAAATAGAGAATAAGTAAGGTGAGATAGAAAAAAAAAAAGAAAAAGTGATCAACTTTATAAAGGTTAATAAAAATTACTTCACACACTATATTAGATTAACTTAATGAAAAGAACCATCTATTAGATGATAAGAAACTTTAAGGAATGGAATACAATTTATCAAATATAAAATTGAATTTATATTTTTAATAAATTTTAAGAGAAATATTTATAATTTATTTTTGGATAAATTACAAACACACCCCCTGAGATTTACTTAAATTAAAAATTATTCCTGTGATTCTAGAAATTATATTATGCCCCCTAAGGTTTTTAATTTTATAATAAATATGTTCTTTTATTTATAAATCATCAAGTTAATTAATAATTTTTAATAATGTTAAAATTTTATTTTAATTAATAATTCAGATAATTTTATTATTGTATAGGTGAACAATTAGAAATTTCACTTTCTCAATTAATTCTGTTAAATAAAAAATTATGACAGAGAGATATTTGTAATTTTTCAAATCACATAAAACAATTTGTATTTTAAGTAAACCTGAGAAAATGTATTTATAATTTTGTTGGCTTTTTTGGCTTTCGAAGGTTATTTTTGTAATTGTGAGCGTGCCAGTAAGGATCAATAAGTCCTTACAGAAATTTAATTGCCAACCAATTATTAGACGATTGTGTTTTAGTTCTTTCAGCCTCAATGAAGATGATTTTTACTGGTGACTTTACTTAGGAGGAATAAACTGACAAGGATTAAATGAAGAACAATTGTTGTATTTCATTAAGTAAAACGAAAGACTTACAATGATCAAATTCAGCCTCGTAGAGGTTTACCGCAACAATCTACTTGAAACTACTTCTATGAACGAAGTGTAGTGCAGGAATTTGAAGTACAGAAATGTAAAACTGGAAAAGAAATAAAGTAGAATAAAACTGGTTTTCTGGATCTGAGTCTGGGGCTTTCTCTACTATTTATACTTCTCAAGGATGACCATCGAACTGCACTTCTAACCGTCGAATCGCTCCTCCATAATCGCTGATCATGTTGCCTTATAGTTAGCTCCACTATGCCATTACCTGCAGTTAGGCTTCCCTCCTGATTTTGAATTTAAATGTGAGTAACCGTTGAAGCCACATCACTTTGCATCTCTTTGTTGATCCAGTGCTACACAGATCTTGTAAGAACCAATACTAACTGCCACGTGTACGATCACAATCGAAGACTTAAATAGTCTTCCCATATTACCCTTATTCTGCCATGCGTTGAATTGTAATTGGCTTATACAAAATATGTAGCCAACATTACCCCCCGCACTAATATACCCAATACTTGGTAATATTAGTGGATCAAGGTCTTTTATCCACGTCTTAGAATGTGCATGGGCTTTACATTCTTCTAGAAATGCAACCGTCATTCATCATTCATCATTCGCATTAAATTCTCTTTTA
This sequence comes from Camellia granthamiana, assembly GCA_036172215.1. Classification (NCBI taxonomy): domain Eukaryota; kingdom Viridiplantae; phylum Streptophyta; class Magnoliopsida; order Ericales; family Theaceae; genus Camellia; species Camellia granthamiana. The sequence goes on along the minus strand of CM069913.1, from coordinate 9,579,843 downwards.
ATCTTTTGAACATCCCCACCACCTTAATATTCGAACAGACTGATACATCTTTTATGGCCAAACCAATTCTCTCTTCTATTGATCGAGTATACGAAGAGTCATTTGATGATGCTGTTCTTCCTCGAAAGAATCTTCATGCATTGATTAGCCACCTTTACCCACCTTTCTATATTCAAGTCATGGAAGCTTTTGCAAATTATCAACCCTTGGACTACGAACACATTGTCCACAATCCTTTGATTCAGAAATTTGCAAATATGGACATGTGAAGTTCTTCTTCTAATCGACAATCTTCTGCATGGGATGAGGCTGTGGCTTCTTCTTCCTCTGGGGCTTCTGGTTGGAGAAGCTGGTCGGAACCTGAGGCATATGAGTTAAGGGAGCGAGTTAATCACCATTTTGTCGAGTTCACTGATCCTCTAGAATTCCCTTCTGATGCTCGAAGTTCGGTGGTTAATCCTTACATGCCCATCGATCGCTGACGCAGTTTAGAGGACAATCTGTTTGTAGCATGGTACACATCCTCCATGCCTACAAAGATAGTATAAGCTACCCGATGCCCAGAAGATGCATAAGGGCATAACCGATCATTCTTAGCCTAGAAGGCGAGGCTTTGCTCTTTTGACTGGCTTGATTGTGTTAATACCCCTCAGTTTCCTCATTCTTTCAAAATGGAAGCCTTTATACCTCCTCCTCCGCAAAATCCTTGCTGGACAGAGAGACTGAGGCTTACCCTCTCTGCGGACAAGGTTTTTTCTCCTTATAAGCCTCTACCTTTCCCTACTCCAGCTCAGCGAAAGCAAGCCCAACTTCTGTTTGCGGCCTTTTCTCACTTGCCTTTCAATGTTCTTGAAGACGATGTTCCTCTCAAGAACCTTCGATGGGTTTGTGATATTATGACTCGGGGTCACATCTTCAACCCCATTGCCCAAGCAGAACTCCAAATGTTTTTGGACCAACTCCCGTTGCTTCTCCATTGGCACCGGACTTCTGTGGCCACCACCCAATCTTTGAACCAACTTTCATCCCTTCGAGTTCATACCCAGTATGAAGCAGAGAACCTCATCGAAGAATATGATGACTTCAAGAATAAAGACTCTGCGTACTGGGATGACTTGGATATAGACGAGCTGGAACAAGGGTTAAAAGAAACAGCGTTTGAAATAAAGGCTAAAGAACTCTTTTATCAAGTAAAAGAGCACATCAACTTCAGCAGCCAATCTTGGAGAAAATAGAGGATAGAATAAAAAAGGAACAGAAATTTATTGACCATAGCTGGACTAAATTCCATAATCTTGTTATTTATTCTATTCCTTACTTTTATGAACTTGAATTTGTACCCAAAGAGGGCCCTTTGATGTAATTGCTTTTATTTCAATACAGCTAAAACTTTTCTCTTTGTTTGGCATGGTTTGACTTTATCTCCGTTTGCCTTTATAAGCAAATTCAGGGCTTCGAACTCAACAATCTCATCCTTCGAATCTAGATTCAATCATCTCAAATGAAACACTAAAAAACCAACATGACCTTTTCCAATTCATGGAATACAATTGACAAATTTTGCCGGTTTCCATTTAGAATCAGTGCTTCGAATTTAACAACCTTGCCCCTTAAAGCTTGTCTTAATCATATCCAACATATGGTTATGGTTAGTACGATCAATCAGTTTTAAATTGACCATTTTTGCTTCGAACAACAGTTCATACTTTCAAAAATATGAAAGCCCCCCTCAAAGGTTGCACTGCTTTAATCCGAAAAGCAATCTTCAAACCAACTATTGGTTTTGATACTTCGAACAACAATTTCCATCCTTAAGGGATCTCAAGTTTTGCTTCGAAGGATTTATTCTCACTAAGAAACCCTAAAACAGGCTTTCAATCCTGTTGAGGTATACAAATACTTGAGCTTTCTTGCATCCTTAGGTGTGGGATGTGCTTCGAAGTTGGCTCCTTGCCTTCGAAGCTATTTGTTATCGGATCTTGGCGCCAAAATTTGGCTTCGAAGCCAAATGCTGTATTTCGAAGCTGATATCAGTATTTGAGATATGTTTCCCTCCAAAACTATCAACATTGAGGGAAACCTTTCGCATCCGTATTTTAGTACTTTTTTGTGAATTCCGTTCGTGTCACACGACCAGGTATATTTTCAGACACAAAAGTTTTAAAACCCTTTTATTTCGTGCTCGAAATTCACCTATTTGTCTATCGCACAAACCATTTATCTCTACCGACCTTCCACTTCTCTCTATTCTTTTTCCCAACTTCGTCCTCTGAAAACTTTCTATCAATGGCTTCTTTTTCGTTGAAAATACCAGTTGTAGAGCGTGCGAGCCCGTCTGTAACCCTGAAAAGGATCATTGACGCAGAATGTGAGAAGTACAAGGCTGGTGAGAAAAGCGCCATTGACGGACGCATCTTCATTCCTCGTCGTCATGAGCAGCAAGACTATGTGCTTGGGCCTATCTTCAAAGAGATTCTTACTGAGCTTCCAGCTTTATATCCACGTCTAGAAGATCATTGTCTCCTTTACGAAGGTGGTTTTGACTGGGGAAACTGAAGGATGAACCGCCCCCACCGCTGCTGGCCCACGGTGAGACCAGAGTGGCAAGAATGGTATGATCGGGTTGTCCCTGATAGGACTCTGGACCTTCAAGAGCTCTGCCTTTTCGACGCCCTCCAACTATCCAGGTTCACTATCTCAGAGGACCCTTTCTTAATACCTGCTGCCCTTTGCTTTTGGAATTCTGCCTTTAATTTCTTTCAATTCAGATGTGGGATGATGGCCCGTATTGTTCTTGATATCTGCCATCTATTAGGATTGTCCCCCATTGGAACCCCCATTGGAACCCCCATTGGACCAGATTATCCTGACCTACCAACCCCTTTTTCCCTCCCCTCTCTTAACTCATCTTATAGTGACTTTGTCAAGGCTGAGAATAGAAGGGAAGGCCCTGTGACTGATAGGGAATTCTTTTCTTTCATACTATATTGGCTTTGCAAATTCCTTTTTTGCATCTCTTCTCAAAGAATTATGCCTGAATTCGCTCTTCTTGCCAAAGCCCTTGTTTTACAGAAAAAGGTGGCTTTAGCTCCATACGTTCTAGGTCACGTATATGGAGCCTGTTCTCTTTTTTGTGAGAAACCCTTGGATGCCAATCAAGGGGGTCCATTTTGGATACTTCAGCTTTGGCTTTTTGCTTATTTTACTGAGCTACAATCTAAATGCCTTAAATTTTTTGAGCCAAACCCTGCTATTCATGGCATGAGGCTAGCCAACGCTTCACTCTATCCTTCTACCTTTGCTTTTTACTTCTCTTTCTTCCACCAACTTCCAGCTTCCCTTATTTCTTACAACTTTCGTCCCTTCGAACCTACTACCATTAGCCCATCTTGGTTGAAAAACTTTCTAAGTGATAAGTTCTGTGCTTCACCTCATCACAAGAACATATGGGCCTCTATTCTGATCCCTAGAGAGTTATTCATTGGGACTATGAACCTCAGAGCTTACAAGTGCATTGCTAAGTCCTATTGTCCTGCTCAATTTGCTAGGCAATTTGGCCTCTCACAAGGGGTTCCAATACCTCTCTGCAGCAACACCAATTTAAATTTTACTAGCACGGATTTAAAGGTTCGAAGATCTAGACTAGAAGAAGTAACTTCTAAATTTATACAGGACTTGATTGAGTTTGAGTATATTCCTTTCATTCCTCAAGGTAACCTATTGAAAAGGTGCCAAAACTAGTGGGTGACCAATATGGAGGTATACTTGGCCATTCCTTCTCAAGACCTATTAATGGTGCTGGATGTGCCCCAAGCCAAGCCCAAAGGAGCTGGAGTTGTCACTTCTTCCACTGCTCCTACTACTTCAGTTCTTGTGCCTGCCATCACACAGTCTATTCCTACTGCCTTAACTGCTCTTAGAGTTACTCGAGCTGCCTCGAAGAAAGGTATATACCTTTGTTTCTTTTCTCTTCTTCTTCTTTATAATGCTTTTAGCCTTACCTCTAGTTCTTCTTTTTGAAGGTGGTGTGGGTGCCTCACAGGGAGATTCTCCCCAAAAGATCCAAGCTTTAAATCTTCTTAGGAGCAAACAGCAACAAAAGAAAAAGAAACTTTACTTGATCCTGAAAAGGAAGCACCTGAGGTTCAGGCAGCAGAAAAAGAAGAGGCAAATCAAGAGCAAGAGACACCTTTAAAAAGAAGAAAGAAGATGACTGTCTCTCTTTCTGATTTGGTTGAAAATCCCACTCATGAGGCAACTGCCAAAGTAGTAGAAGAGGAACTCACTCTTGAGGAATCTGAATCCCAGATTGAAGAGAGAGAGATTGAGAAAGAGCAGGAAATACCAATACAGAGAAAAAAGAGAAAGAAAATGACTGTCTCTCCTTCTGATTTGGTCGAAGACCCCACTCATAAGGCAGCTGCCAAAGCAGTAGAGCAGGAACATTCTAAGGCAAGAATTGTTTTCCAGAGAGCTGAAAAAAGGCGGCAGCAGTAACTATTAAGAGATGAAGTTGCTGCTGCTGATGCAATCCAAAGAGAAACTGCGAGAAGGCAGTATATTGCTGAGCATTATTCCCTTCGTAGCTCTCCCATTATTGCTACCACTTCTAAAACAAGTAACTTCTTTCATGCCTCTATTCTTTTTTTTTTTCGTCAAATTCTTGGTATTGAGACTTGACATTACTTTGTACTTCTTTTTTTGCAACAACAACTACTGAGCCTATTCTTCCAATAAGGACTCCCTCAGTTTCAGTTGAAATTGATCAATTGTAAAATGTGAAGTCTATTCAGATAATACTCCCACTTTCTAGGCCTATATTCTCCATACCCTCATTGTGGCCAAGTATCCCTATATCTCTTTCTTTTGGCTTAACTCCATACCTCCCTTATTTGTCTTTTGATTTTACTCAATTTGGTTCTCTTTTGAGCTTTATTTCTCCTCCCCCTCCTAAGGAAATTCCAGCTGTTGCTTCATTTTCGATGGTGGCTGATTCCTATATAGAGGGTACTGGTAGCTCTCCAATTCATCATTTATTATCTTTGCCTAGCTCCAATCCTTCTTCCCTCGACCTATTGGTGGCCAGAACTATAGAAAGTGTTGAAGATGCTCCACCCACATCTCTTATTCCTATGCAGTCCTTTCTTCCTTCCACCAAAGCTCTTTCTGCACCTCTCATGTCTACGGATGATGTGGACATCTTCGAAACTAGACTAGCTAGTCTTTTCGACATATCTTCCACCTCTCCAATGGCTAGCAATGAGACTGAGCCATTAGTTCTGGCTGATTCTCTGCTAGAAATTTTTGAGAGCTCTTCCACTAGCAGTAAAACTTTCTTGCCTCCGATAAACTTGGACAGCTGTTTGGAGCTGCTGACATCCTTCTCGATGATCCCTTTCGAAGCCTTACAGAGGCCTATAATAAGAAATGACTTCCTCCAGTGCTGCAAGATTGTTGAGCAATCCGGCATGGCTGTCTCAGGTCATTTGTCTCAGGCAGCAACTACCATAGATTTTTACATCAACATCTGTCATGCTGCTAAGGCTGCAGAGGAAAAGTTGCTGAGAGATCAGAGTTTTGTTTCTAAAGTTCATGCTGAAGTGTCAGAATTGAAAGAACAACATTCCTCTGTCTCCCAATTTCAAGTTCAACTGTTGGAAAATAAAGCTCAACTTGAGGAAGAATTATCAGCAGTTAACCAAGCTTTGAATCGGACTACTACCAAGCTGTAAATCACTAATCAAGAGCTAGCAGATCAAAAGCAAGAAATGACTACCGCCATTCAATTGTTTCCATCCCTCAAGAATAGAGCATCTATTGTAAAAGAACAATTTAAACACTGTACTGACTTTTGGGCTAATCTATGGCTACATGTATTTGACTCTCTATGAAATAAATTCTTATTTAATTAAAGTGTTCTCATGTTCTTTTATTTAGCACTTATTCTATTCCTTGTGTTTCCCACAAGGTTGGATAATATGACTTCAAATATCTGCCATTAATCTTTTTGGGACGTACATATCCATTCAAATTTCTCAAATGGTATGCTCCAAAAGGCAGGACTCTATGAACTTGATATGGTCCTTCCTAGTTAGGTGACCATTTGCCAAACTTATGGCTTTTAATCCCTATTGGGAGTATTGTCTTCCATACTAGATCACCTTCATCAAAGCCAATGTGTTTGACTTTCTTATTATAGTTTTTGGCTGCTTTTTTCTTTTGGAAAAGAATGCTATTTAATGCCAGAATTCTAACTTCATCTATACTTTCTAACTCCAAGCACATACTCTGATGATATTGCTCAAGATCTAACTGATCCTAGCATCTCACCCTTAATGACTTAACATTAATTTCCATAGGTAGCACTACATCATGCCTATACACTGAGGCATATGGAGTGATTCCTGTACTTGATTTTGGAGAAGTCCTATAAGCCCACAATACATCCAACAGAAAGTTATGCCAATCCCTGGGATTATCTTCCACAACCTTCTGAATTCCTTTTTTCAAAGACTTATTGGATGATTCAGCTTGACCATTGGCTTGTGCATAATAGGAGGTGGAATTAACAAGGCTAATTTCAAACTCTGCTACAAAAGACTTTACCATTTTTCCATCAAATACAGTCTCATTATCAACAGTTATAGTCTGTGGGATACCAAATCTATGGATTAAATCCTTAATAAATCCAATAACTTCAGTCTGGTCTACAGTCTTGTATGGTTTAGTTTCGACCCACTTAGTGAAGTAGTCAGTGGCTACTAAGATGAAACAATGATGCTTCGAAGAAGGTGGGTGTATTTTCCCCATCATATCCATGGCTCATCCTCTAAGTGGCCAAGGCTTCACAACTGCATGTAGGTCAGTTATGGGCACGTGCCTTATTGTGCCATGCTTTTGGCATGCCTGGCAACCTCTTGTATATTCTATACAGTCTTTAAGGATAGTTGGCCAATAGTAGGAATGCCTTTGAAGCAGCCATCTTATCTTCACACCAGGCTGATGAGCACCACAGATGTCTTCATGAACCTTAGCCATAGCTGTCAATGCTTCCTTTGGGCCTAAACATTCTAACAATAACCCATCTCCCCCCCTTTTGTAGAGAGCATTACCATACATTATGTATTGCATAGACTACAATTTAATTTTTCTACTGGCTTTCGAAGATGGGCTAGCCAGATACTGCATTATTGGATGTCTTCAATCTTGTTCTTGTAAGTCATTATGATTGACTTTCAGGACCACATTCCTTTTATTCAAGGGTGGTATTACTTTCTGATATGTTGTTTGGCTTATATCTCTTCCAGTATTATCCCTTCTCTTGAAATTCGAAACTTTCTGAGCTACATCATTAACTTTATTATTCAAGAATCTTGGGATATGAGTTACATTTGCTATCTGAAATTGAGAAAGCATATGTAATGCAACAACATAGTATGACAATATGTTTATACTTTGATATTTGAAAATCCCTTTCACTTGGTTAACTACCAATTGAGAATCTCCAAATATGTCAACTGCATGAGCTTGTAATCCAATAAGTATTTCCAGTCCCATTATTAAGGCTTCATATTCAACTTGATTATTGGAACAAGTAATTTCATTTACTTTGAAACCATGTGTGGTTTCTACTCCTTGTGGTGACTTAATTACTACACCAATTCCAGTTAAACCATTGGCTTTTGATCCATCGAACCACATTTGCCATGGTTCAACACTAGCCATACCAAGTTCCATTATCTCTTGGCTTTTTGTTTGACATGGATGGTCTACCAAAAAATTAGCTAAAACTTGTCCTTTTATTGCCTTTTGGAGGACATATTCTAGATGAAATTCTGATAAAGCTAGTATCTATTTGCCAATTCTTCCCCTCAACATTGGTCTAGATAACATATATTTAACCAAATCTATGGTTGCAATTACCAAGACAGTTGTAGGCAAAAGATAGTATCTTAATTTCATTGCAGCAAAATACAATACAAGACACAGCTTTTCTACAGCTGAGTATTTACATTCACAAGAATTTAGAAACCTACTAAGGTAATAAACAGCTTGCTCCTTGCCTTCTTCATTGTCTTGGGCTAAGAAACTCCCAATGAATCCTCTGCTGCAGCTATGTACAACTTCAAGGGCTTATCACCCTTTGGTGGCATCAGCACTGGAGGGTTGGCTAAGTAGGCTTTGATTCCTTCGAAAGCAGTTTGATGCTCTGCTGTCCACACAAACTCCTCTTCATCTTTTAGCCTTAACAAGGAAGAAAATACTTTAGTTTTCCTTGCAGTATTAGAAATGAATCTTCGAAGAAAATTAACCTGCCCAAGGAACTTTTGTAATTCTTTCTTACTTGATGGATGTCTGACTTCAATGATGGCTTTGGCTTTATTCTGGTCAATCTGTATTCCTTTCTTGTGTAAGAAAGGAATATGCCAAAAAACACATTTAAGAGGCCAAGAAAGGAATAACCCAAGAAGTTTCCAGATGATACGCCAAAAACACATTTAAGAGGATTGAGTTTCAACTTAAACTTTCTCATTCTTTCGAAAGCTGCTTCTAGGTGGAACAAATGTTCCTCTATGGATTGGGATTTCACTACAATATCATCAATATAACACTCTAAATACCCTCCAATGAGGTCATGAAAGATAGTGTTCATAGCCCTCTAATATGTAACTTCAGCATTCTTCAGGCCAAATGGCATTTTGACCCATTCGAAGGTGCCAATATTCCCAGGACATCTGAATGCTGTCTTGTGGATATCCTCCTCTGCAATACAGATTTGGTTATAACCAGAATGCCCATCCATCATTGATAAAACTTGATGCCCTGCTGAAAGTCTACCAACAAATCCACTATAGGCATAGGATACTCATCTTTTGGGGTCGCTAAATTCAAGTTTCTGAAATTGATGCATACCCTCATTTTACCATTCTTCTTAACTACAGGCACAATATTGGATAGCCATTCAACGTATCTGGCTGTCCTAATAAAGCCTGCCTTGAGGAGTCTAAGAATTTCCTCAACTTTCTGGATCACTTCTGGACTCGTTCTTCTTGGTTTTTGTTTGTATGGCTTGAAATTAGGCCTCATAGGAAGCCTATGTTCCACTAATGATCTATCCAATCCTGGTAGTTTATTATAAGACCATGCAAAACAATCTTTGTATCTCTTTAAGACCACCAACAACTGGTCCCTGTCAAGAGCATTCAAACAAGCACTTATATTGGTGGGCTGCTGTGTGGAACCTTCCCCTAACTCCACTTCTTCCAAGGGGTCTTGTACCTGAGAACTCACTGATACTTTTTCTTTAATTCCTTTTGACTTCGAAGCAATCTCCTTGCTTTGTTCTGCTCCCAGTTTCTTTGGTTCGACATCCTTACCCTCCTCCTCATAGACAAAGTCTGTCCAGAAGGCATCCTCCTCCTGTATCTCTTGGATTTTTATTTCAATATCCAAAGCATAGTATTTATCCAAGGCCAAACATCTGACCTGTTGTTGTTCCTTCTTACAACCAATCATCATGGCTTCTTTCTCTTACTCTTGCACTTTCTGGACTATTGATTTTATATCAAATGCTGAGAACTTAATTAGAGCCAAAGACCTGGCTTCTTGGGTTTCATCTCTTTGCCTATAACCAGGCATCATTGTCATCCTTAACGACAAACTCTTCATCAGCACTCTCCTGGACCAAGTGCTTTAGATGTGCAAATTTCTCATCAGACGTCACATCGGCTGATCCATTAGGTTTCCTCAGTATACTGAGTGGTGCCACTCCTTCAGTATATAATTTGGCCCCTACGAAATCTGCACAAGCTATGAAGGGTTGAGGATCTGCATTGATCCCCTCCGTCTCCCCATTGCACAAGGCTATCATGATTTTCTGATGTAAAAGAGGAAGGCACACATTTGTTAGTGTGAATCCAATCTCTTCCAAGTAAAGCATTATACTTAGCATTGCTGTCGATAACGAAGAATGCTGTCATGCAGTCTCTGGTTCCCATACTTAGGTTGATGGGCAAAATACCTTGGGCTATCTGTTTGTCTCCAGCGAAACCAGCAATGGCTGTACTGGTTGGGATTAGTCTGGGGTTCTTCTTTCATAGTTTCTTCAATGAAGATTTTGGAAGCAGGTTTACTGCTGCCCCGTTGTCCACCAGCACCCGATTCATCTGTATTCCATCGAAGAAGGCCTTGATATACAAGGGTTTGACAATACTTACCTCTTCCTCACTCTCGTCTTCAGTTTCCATTGGTGTGGCTGCTTCGGATTCGTCTTGCACCGTACTTACTAGTGAGTCTTCACTGGAGACTGGAATTGGGTCAACCTCCTGACCTTGGTTTTCATCTTCAGCTTGAAACTCCTGTGGTAATATAAGCACCATATTCACTGACACCGGAGGGAATGAGCCAAATTGGACGACTGGCTGTACCTGCTTTCCCTCTTGGTCAACTTGTTCAATTACTTCAGAAGCGTCTTCCATGCTGCATTTTGGCACTTCTGTATTAGTAACTTCCTTCGAATGGTCTGTTTCTGTTGGTTTTTCGACCAAAAATGTCTGTTCAGCCATGAAGGCTTCAAACATTTCTTCCTCAACCATCACCTTCGTTTGGCCTGGGATGGCTTTATCTTCTATCTCACTATCACTTTCCATCAAAGCTTTTTCCAATCCTACCAAGCTGGATCTTTCCTTGGCCTTTAGTTCGGAATGAACTTTGGCCAACTGCTCCCTGCTATAACTCTTTTTGTCTAGGAGAGTCGATTTCAGATTATGGTTTAACTTTGAATCTTCTTCTCTTTCTACTTGGCTCTTTAACTGAACCAATGAAGAACTTTCTCCACCTTCTTTCAGATCCTTCTGGTACTGAGTGTACCTTCGTTGGATCTTCCTTCTTTGAGACCTAGAAATCACTGGGACCATATTTGGTTCTTTGGTTTTCGAGTGCTTAAGTAATACCCAATTGTTTGGAGCCACCAAAGGAGGTTTGACCATCCTACCTAGGTTCCCAATAACATTTCTTTGGGTAGACATTTCCTTAGGTTTGTTCTGCATGACAAACCAATCTGAAACTCCAGGTACCCAAGAACCTACTGACCCAACTATTGAACTGTTTCTTTCTTCCTTCGAAGCCATCTTCGAAGTTGGCTGTGAAGGCCACTGCTTGGCCCTGACTCCCTATTTTGGACCTAACTTAGGCCTTTGATGAAGGTGGCTACTTTCTGTCCTGCGTGAGGCTGGTCTAGGAGGCTAATCTCTAGCTTTGATCCTATAAACCAAACCCTTCTCCAGTCTCCTTTCAGGATGACTACTCTCCATTCTGTAATAATTAGATGGTCTAGACTCATATAAAGGCTTCTTGCCTTTAGAATGCATTCTAGCGGCTGTTGGCTCAGCCATTAATGGTTGCTGCTTAATGTTAGTTGGATATGACCTTTTGTTATAAGCACTGGTTGGTTTAGGACGCCTATGCACATCATTGTAATATTGCTTCCCATCAATTGGAAGCCCTTTCAACCACTTGTAACTCAGCCTGCATCTAGGACACATTCTTTGCATGACAACTGCTTCTAAAGAATCGTCATCCAGTGCTTTTTCATCAGAGTCTTCCCTCTGGTGTGAGAAATCTTGTCCAATAGTTGGTAGATTTCCATTGTCTTTCTTGACAGTTGTCTGGCTGGCCACATGCATCTGCACATTGACTTCTTCCAATTCTTTGAAGGACAAGTTCTGGAAGTCTGGCATAATAACATTGACTGCCACCTCTCCAATTTCTGGGAATGGATTAGTATCAATCCCCATGGCTTTTTCTGCTTTAGCTGGGAATTTTAAACTCCTATTTCGAATCTGCTCTTGGATCCTGTTTCGAAAAACAATGCAGTTTTTAGTTGAGTGAGACCAAGAATTATGCCATTTACAATACACTTTTCCTTTAAGTTCCTCTGGAGACGGAATTTTGACTTCGTTTGGTAACTTCAGGCAATTTGCAGCAAGCAAACGATCAAAAATGTCATCTGCCTTTGTTAAATTGAAAGAGTATTTCCTATGAAGGTCTTTCTTTTTAAACTGCTGGTCAATTGTTGTGTCTTTATGAATTAATACTTCACAGATCATAGTTTCTTTCCCTACAATCTCTGCTGCATCAATCTCATAATTAGGATCTCTATAATACGTCTTGTATGATGTATTACTTCAATCTTGTTCTTCTTCTAGTAATGCTTCATACCTAGACACCTTATAGGTTAATTCCACTAAGTCTCTAAACTCAGTTGAGTTAAACTTCTTTCGAAGCCTAAACTCTAGACCATTTTGAGACAATCTCACAAATTCAGGCTCTGGTAAGATGATCCTACATTTATTTCGTGCTCTTTTAAATCTGGCAATAAACTGAGTAGCCTTCTCATCAGGCCTTTGACTCAATCTTGCCAAGTCTGCCATGGAAACCTTTGGCTCTGTTTGGAAGAATTGGGTATGAAATGCCTCTTCCATTTGTTGCCAAGTTTGGATAGAGCCAGGTGTAAGGTTAATATACCATACAAATGCTCTCCTAGTTAGAGAATTTGGGAATAATCTTAACTTCATATAGTCATTATTGGTAAATTCACCGCACTGAGCTGTGAACCTAGCAATATGCTCAACCATTGACTGGTTTCCATTTTCATAAAAAAGGGTAAAATCTGATATCCTGAAACCTCTTGGGTATTCATGTACCCTATCTACTTATTCTGGGTACGGTTTCCTGTACATAGGAGTCTGAACCCCCCGAGTCATTGGTCTACACATCTCTCTAACAATGTCAGCAATTTGGTCCCTAGGGACCATATTTTGTGCCTGTTGAACCACTACTGGAGGAACAAACACCGGATTTGATGGACAACCTTATGCTTGGGGTCCTCTTGGCCCATAGGGTGGTATATTTGGGACTGGTTGTCCCTGTGGTGTTAACTGTTGTTGGGGGTATGGGTGACCCCTTTGAGCCTGTCCTGTGAAAGGACCTACGAAAGATACTGGAATAGGTGTTGTGTCTCTTCCAGTTGTAGGAAAACCTTCCAACCCCCCCGGGTACAAATTCGAATAGAGGGTTAGTAAACCCCCTCGTGCCAGGTATGGCTCGAACATGGGATTTGGAACCATCCTTATGCCATTTTCTTGTATTGGGCTAGATCCACTAATTTGCATGGCTTCACTGTTAAGTAATTAGGCATTTTGACTTGCCATAGGCCTCGAAAGAGACTCATACCAAGACTGAGGTGGTGGTCTTTCATAGTTTTGATTACTAGTTTGACCATTAGTATGTCCATTACTCTGCATAGGCTATTTATCTCTAGCCAATCTTTGCTGAGGGACATTTGAAATTTCCTCCTTGTGTGTTGTGTTTGTTAGTTGGTGGGTATTCATTCGATCCAAAAAAAGATGTTGCCTACCTTTCCATTGTGTTCATTAACTGTTGTCCCATGGCATCTACTAGGCCTCCCCATGGATTCATTGGCTGAGTAGATGGAACAGTGGATGATCCAATTCCTTGACCTCGTCCAATATTGTGAACATGTGGTAGTTGTTCCGAAGTGCTGGTCTGTTCGATCATAGGTTTTGATAAAATGAGTGTTTTTACAGGATGTGTTATTACATTATCCTCTAGATTAGGTATTTCTACCTCTCCTTCTACGTCTTCTTCCAAGCGTTCATTTTCTCCTTATCTCTTACGTCTAGTCATTTCAATTAGTCCCACCGGGCGTGCCAAAAATATATGTTGGTTTTTTTGGCTTTCGAAGATTATTTTTGTAATTGTGAGCGTGCCAATAAGGATCAATCAGTCCTTATAGAAATTTAATTGCCAACCAATTATCAGACGATTGTGTTTTAGTTCTTTCAGCATCAATGAAGAGGACTTTTACTGGTGGCTTTGCTTAGGAGGAATAAACTGACAATGATTAAATGAAGAACAATTGTTGTATTTCATTAAGTAAAACGAAAGACTTACAATGATCAAATTCAGCCTCGTAGAGGTTTACAGTAACAATCTATTTGAAACTACTTCTATGAACAAAGTGCGGTGCAGGAATTTGAAGTATAGAAATGTAAAGAATAAGAAATGTAAAACTGGAAAAGAAATAAAGTAGAATAAAACTGGTTTTCTAGATCTGAGTCTGGGGCTTTCTCTACTATTTATACTTCTCAAAGATGACTATCGAACTGCACTTCTAACCGTTGAATCGCTTCTCCATGATCGCTGATCATGTTGCCTTATAGTTAGCTCCACTATGCCATTACCTGCAGTTAGGCTTCCCTCTTAATTTTGAATTTAAATGTGAGTAACCGTTGAAACCACATCACTTGACATCTCTTTGCTGATCTAGTGCTACACAAATCTTGTAAGAATGAATACTAACTGCCACGTGTACGATCACGATCGAAGACTTGAATAGTCTTCCCATATTACCCTTATTCTACCACGCATTGAATTGTAATTAACTTATACAAAATATATAACCAACAAATTTATTGCTTATTTTTTTTATTTTTTAACACAAATTCATATGTAAACGCACAAAGGTCACATCCATACCTAATGTCGAATACATAAAATCTAAAAGATCAAATCTCTTTCTTGACGACTCCTAAGAGCATCTCCAACGCTTCACTTTTTTTTTTCATCAAATCTGAGTCAAAAAAATGACTTTTCACCAAATCTGATACTGAGCGCTCCAACCCTTCATTTTCATCAAATTTTCATCCGGGACAACCGGGTGGTCGACCGGCCGGTTGACCGGTTAGCCCAAAATTTTTTTTTTTTTTTTTTTTTTTTTGAATTTTCTGAACTTTTTTTGAACTTTTTAAACTTTTTTCGGGACAACCGGGTGGTCGACCGGCCGGTCGACCGGTTAGGCAAATTTTTTATTTATTTATTTTTTTTTTACGGTTTGAACTTGAACTGTTTGAACCTTTCACTGGTTGACCGGTTGGTCAACCGGCCGGGTAACCGGTTGGTCAACCGGCTCCTCTTTCCAACGGTCAGGAACAGTGTTTTGATGAATTCAGTATTCTTTCGCCGATTTGATGAATTGTTTGATGAATTGTGGATTTGATATCAGTTCTGATGAACCGTTGGAGTGATGAACAGTGCCTTTTTCATCAAAATTTAAATTTGATATCCATTCTGATACACCGTTGGAGATGGTCTAATTAATGGTTGAGCTCAATTGCACACTGTGCCAAGTGTCCTATAGATTGACAAGACCATTTATTAATATTAATACATCTCAATTTTAAATCTCTATCATAGTAAGATTGCAATATGCACAGATTTGTAAATTCAAAGTCTTTGTTTTTCATTTATCAAAAAAAAATTCCATTTATCCAAAAAAAAAAAAAAAAAAAAAGTCTTTGTTTTCAAAACACGAATTCACAAAGTATTTTGTGTTTATGAAATAGGTTCAATTGCACAAATTTTATAAATTTATTTGAAATAAGAGAAATTTATGAAATACATGTTTAAATTTGGCACATTATAAAAAAAATGTTGTGCTATTTTGTATTATATCATTTAAAAATAAAAGTTAAAAATGAATAAATCTATAGTGTACAAAAGTAAAAGTTACAAACCATTATAATTATATTATAAATTATATGGTGTGAATATTATTTTGATAAGAAATGTTACCCCATGTTATAGTATTTATTATAAAATATTGTGATTATATTATGTACATTATCACGATTTCACAAACTCATGTTTTTATTGTATTGTATTTACTGTTTAGAACATTTGACCTCCATTCCTATGGAATGTGGATGCTAGCTCACACAAATAACATTTTCTAATAAAAACATTACACTTTACTTTTTGTATGCTTAGTTATTTTTTTATTTTGATTCTTAAGTTTTTATTTTATTTTATTTTGATTATTCATATTTTAATTTTTTTCCAATTTACTTAAAAATTAATTATATTCAAAATTAGATAAAAAATGATATATTAACAGTTACGTGACATAAAAATATTTTATTATTATATATAATTCACATTACAAATCCAAATTCTAATATAATAATATATTTTTTATATCATATGACAATTAATATAATATTTTTTTTATCTAATTTTGAACAAAAATTAATTTTAAGAATAAATAAAAAAATTAAAACATAATAATAAAATAAAATTTCAATAGACAAAATGAGAAAATAATTAAATATAAAAATGATAAAATGTAATTTATCTGTAAATATATAAAAAGATAAAATAAAGAAAACATTTCTCCAATTCCAAAACCTACATAACCCATCCATATTGATATTTATGGGCTATTTTGGGAATTTAGGATGGCTGCTGTGCGGTACACATCAATTATTGTTGTGCAGTTAAATGGATTCATTTTTTGGATTTATTTCTATAATTTGAATTGTTTATATTTTATAATACATAAATAGAACATACTTGTAAAAAGTCAAGTTAATCAGATGTAGTTTACCCTTTTATCCACTCACATTTATATATGGATGAAAGGATAAACGATATCCGAATACATCAAGTAAAATATATCTATGAAAAATCAAGTTAATCGAATGTCGTTTACCCTTTCATCTACTTACATTTGTATGTGGATGAAAGGATAAACGATATACGATTCACTTAATTTTTTACAGGTATATTCTACTATGTATTGAAAAATGTGAAGGGTTCAAATGATTGAAATAAGTCTGCTCATTTGACTGCATGACAGTGGTTGCTATGCACCCGCACTGCAGCCACTCCAAATCCTATTTTAAAAAGATGATTAAAAATTTTCTTTTAACTTTTAACTTATTTTATGTTATATTATCTCTTATATATTTTATACTTTTTTCTTAAAAAATTAAAAAAAAATTAAAAAATTAACTTTTAACTATGTTTCAAAAACACTCATTATATCACTCAGTCCAATTCGATCAATTCGGTTCCACACTATTATGTATAAAATTTGTTCATTTCTCTAAAAATCGTACAAAAGCATGAATTGAACTCAACTGAGTCGATTCTCCGAGTTAGGGTTCCGAAATAAAAAATGTCGACATCGAGCTCTCCCACCAGATCTTCCCCCGATAACACCTTGGATTCATCGCCGTTGCTGAACTCCGCCGCCGCGAACAACGATCGCGGCCGTCGCTATCTCCGGCGACAGAGCTTGAGCGAGGCGGCGCGGTTCCTCCGGCGAGCCAGCAGCCGGCGGATGATGAGAGAACCGTCAATGCTCGTGAGAGAGACCGCGGCGGAGCAGCTAGAGGAGCGCCAGAGCGATTGGGCGTTTTCGAAGCCGGTGGTGGTTCTCGACATGATATGGAACTTCGCGTTCGTCGCCGTCACGGTGGCAGTTCTGGTTCTCAGCCGGAACGAGTCGCCGTCGATGCCGCTGAGGCTGTGGATTGTTGGATACTCTCTTCAATGCGTTCTTCATATGCTTTGCGTGTTTGTGGAGTACCGGAGCCGCCGTCGCCGGCGGTCTGCAGCGGGTGTGGTGGCGGTGGAAGGGGTTTCGAGCGGCTACGTTTCGTTGGCTCATCTGAGTGATGGCAGCACCAGGTAAAATTAAAAATTCTTTGATAAATTTTTTTTTTATCAAATTCAAATTTAATGAAAAAATGGCTGAAAGTGTGCTCCGATCATTTCATCAAATATGTATAAAATCAAAAAAGACCAGTTTTTCACTAAATCAAGAAATCTTTCACCAAAATTTACTCAAATTTGACAAATTTTTATAAAGAATATAGTGTGTTTCATAAAAAATGGTTACAACAGATTTTTAAGGTAAGTTTCGAATTTTTCACGAAGATTTGAAGAAAGAAGAGAAAGGATTCGAGCGTTCCATTTTAACCAAATTATCATTTAAATTTGATATAAAAAGAAAAAGAAAAAAAGAGAGTAAGGATTGGAGATGATCTAATGCAACGTTATGTACATGTGGATAGTTGATTAATTTGAAAACCATCTACAGTAATTTGGTGGAGGAAACACTACATTGATCTTTAGGAACTTTTATTTTTATGTTTTTTTATTGATTGTGTTTGAATTTCACAGTAGGGTGGCCAAGCACTTAGAATCTGCTAATACAATGTTCTCGTTTCTCTGGTGGATGATTGGATTTTACTGGGTATCTGCGGGTGGACAATTAATGGCAAGGGAATCTCCACAGCTTTACTGGTTTGTTGAGTACATGGAATTTTGATGTCTTTAAAATTTGTTGGCGTCATGTGAAAGTGATGACCTTATGCTTTGTTATTGTGGTTTTGGAATGCAGGCTCTGTATAATTTTCTTGGCTTTTGATGTGTTCTTCGTAGTTTTCTGTGTTGCCTTGGCATGTGTGATTGGTATTGCGGTTTGCTGTTGCCTTCCATGTATTATTGCAATCTTATATGCTGTGGCAGATCAGGTAGCTCTTGCACTTTCATGTTTGCTTGTGCCTTTTTTTTCTTTTTGTTTGTTTGTTCATAAGTATGTTTACTTGTGTTTTTTAATATTTCATTTGTTGTGTTTTTCAATTATTTATATGTTCCTTTAGTTGGAAGAATTCTAGTTGAGTGAACAATGCATTCTGACATGTTTGGATTATCTGCACATACACCTTTAGAACCACAAACCTTGACCTTGCCTCGGCTCTGCATTCACCTTAGTCTTTTTTGGAAAGAAGAGAATTTCATAGATCTAACAAGTAAAACTGTATATGGGGCATACCCCATGCCAATGCAACAAGGATGGAGACCATCAACAAGATGGGAGCCATCCAAGAGCAAACTGACAGACAAAACAAAGCTAAAGCAAAAGAATACATGATTAGTCAAGAATAAAATACAAATAAGGAGTCGACCACTAGGATCCGCAACATGGAGCACAACGTAGACCTTAGCTACTCAACAAGCCCCAAGACCTAAGGGAAACCAAAGCAAGGCAAACGACAGCTCAAATCACCAAGTCGCTGCGCCCATATATAACACCATAAACTAATTCCCATATACAAAAATTGTATCTGCGAGTCTCTCTATCCACACTGCAACCATTTGTTGGGTTGAGTATTTTTGACACATTTAAGCAAGGATACATACACTACACTAGTATTAGCTATTAATTATTTACAAAAATATATAGACTCGCCCCTCTAGATTTTTAAAATAATTTAAGCGGTCATCCCTTCTATGTTAATATAAACCCAAGTTTGTAAATTAATACATAATCAATATGTTTTTAATTATAATTTGATTTTTATTTGAATGATCTTGAATATATTATCACATTGAACCCAATATATATAGTAGAGGATATCTATATGTTGGACTGTGAGACATTTAGTACTCCTATCCAGAGATAGAATACTGAAAGCAATTGTTATGTTTCTTCCCTTTATTTACTATGATTGCGTCTGCGTAAGGCATAAGGCTGTATCTTGTTTTCTCTTTAATTGATTCACAAGGACAAAAGGACAGGAGTATTGGGCAGTATTGTTGAAGAAAGAAAAATTATTAGTTCAACATAATTTCTTTTCTTAGTTAAAAATTAGAGGAATTTAAATATTATTTTCTCCTACCTTTCCTTCTCTATGTCTATATATGATACAACAAGTTATTAATTTATCCCAAAAAAAATTGATACAACAACTTATTAGAAATTGATGATGTAATCCATACTTTCTTTTCAAAATTTTTGTTAGTTTATATGTCCAGCCCCCTTAAGTTAAAATCCTAGTTCTGTCCTTGCCTTTAAGGAGGCATAATTTGGATCTGACATTCATCACCACCTCCTGAATTATCATTTTGGAGTCTTTATAGTTGTTTTGGTATAGTCTTCCATTCCTCTTCTTCCACAGGTTCTGTTTCAGGGCATTTGAATGCTTTGTCTAGGTTCCCTCCGGGGTGTTCCATCCCCTTGTGATCACATACTTTTTAGGGGGTGTTTGGGAAGAAGCTTTTTTAGCCTTTTGGACTAAAATAGCACTAAAAGACAAAATATGCTAAAATAACCAATAAGATAAAATATCACATCAAACTCATAATCATTTCACTTTTTCTCTCACAAATATCACATCCAACTACAAAAAATCCTCTCCCCAAACATAAGTAGTTTAATCTACTAAAATAGCCAAAAACTAAAATAGCCAACTCTCCAAACGGGACCTTAGTGTCTTCTAACACATCGCCCGCTCTCTGGGTCTCTTCATCTCATTGCGATATTCTTTGGCAGAGAATGAGGCACTCATTTATTAGTCAAGATATGAATCAATGGACCATTTCAAACCTTATGATCTTGACCCTAGAAGGGAAACTGATTCAGAGGTTATGGAAAACGAAGGCTAGTGAAATGTTTGAGAGATAAATGCATTCATTTACAATTATAAATTGGCGCAACATAGGTGATGAGCACGTGATATATACTTCCTTGGTGAAACATATTTTACCTTGAATTAAAGGATTATGTAGGAGTGATATTCTGTGCACTGGAAATTTTTGGTGATTGTACGAGGCACAACTTTTATGTAAGTTGGTCCTAGTACATGTAAGTAATGCCTGAAGCTGCAGCCAGATATTGGTGTGTTCCCTAACCTATAAGATTGGGCCATGTGGCATTCTTTTTAATGGCCCTCGCTGTGAGGCAAACCTAGAGACATAACTATTGCTTACTTTTCAAAGAGTAATCCATAGTTTACGAAATCATAATAATATTTTTATGTACTCCAACGATTTCATCTTATTGTTGCCATTATTGTTGGTACTTCATAAAGCAGCATTTACTTAACATTCTGCCTTCTTGCTTGTGCTTTCTCCGCATTACTTTGCACCACTGTTTATCAAACTAGGAAGGAGCATCGAGAGAAGACGTTGAGCAACTCACAAAATACAAATTTCGAAGGGTTGGTATTGACAAGCTTGATGGTGAGATACAAGAACCTTTGACAGGAGTGATGACTGAATGTGGCACAGATACACCAATTGAACATGATCTTTTGCAGGAGGATGCTGTATGTTCTCTCTCTCTCTCTCTCTCTCTCACACACACACACACACACACACGTGTGTGTGTGTGCGTGTGTTTTTGGATGAGGTGATTTGGTGAGAAACTATGAAACATGGGTATTTCGACAAACATGTCGTATCCCGTACCGGGTACTTATTGACATATGATACTTCGTATGGTATTTCTACATACGTATTGAGTATACGAAATACGTACCTAAATTTTTTCTCTTAATTTTTGATGTATCCAGACGTACCTAGTATATACCACCCAAGCCATGTTGTACCTCCGTCGAAATAATATTTTCTTCTACTACATAAATAAAATTCCTTTCACAATTTTTTTTTTTTTTTAGTGTTATGCTTAGTATGATTTTAAAATTAAACTATAGTTTGTAAGCTATTTAATATAATGACATTTAATTTTGGTTCATACCTTTATTTTTAGCATTAAATGTTAATTGTAGGTTGGATTTTAACAAATTAAATCACTTAATCAATTTTTGCATTACTCCAAATTAAAAATAAATATTTTTTTACAAACATACCAAGCTGTACCCGTATCATATTTTTTTTGGATTTTGCCATATTGGCATACCCGTATCGTACCAGTAACAATATTTGTACCCGTACCTGTGGTTCATAGGTGAAAAATGACAAGAAATGATG
Source organism: Camellia granthamiana (assembly GCA_036172215.1). Lineage (NCBI taxonomy): Eukaryota > Viridiplantae > Streptophyta > Magnoliopsida > Ericales > Theaceae > Camellia > Camellia granthamiana. The sequence goes on along the minus strand of CM069913.1, from coordinate 9,558,201 downwards.
AGAAATAGAGCTTTTTCTCATGTTTGATTTATAATTAGGTGAGAGATGATGAGAAGAGAACTCTTATTTTGCCTATTTCATTTCTCATCAGTAGTGGTGAGATTTAGTAAGAAACAAGCTATTTGGGTATAAAATATTTTTCATCTTAGAGTGCCCCCTAAAATATAAAAGAAGAAAAAAAAATCTTACTCATATCCCTCTCACACATGTTTTTACTTTCTTACTTATCCATACATGATATTAAGAAAAAACAATCCTTTCTTTTTCTTTTCTCAGCTAGATGAGATATCGTGATAATTTCTCGCCCTATGATCTGAAACGGAGTGTTAGTTATTAAGTTGAGAAAATTATGCATCTCTCTAAAATGATGTTTACGGTAACCATAGGAATGTTGCATATGCCTTTGCACTTATGATGATGGAGCTGAGCTTCGGGAACTTCCATGTGGCCATCATTTTCATTGTACCTGTGTAGACAAGTGGCTTTACATCAACGCTACTTGCCCTCTCTGCAAGTACAACATCTTGAAGAGTAGCAACCATGGCAGGCAGGAAGTGTAGAAGAAAGGTTCAGGAAATTATGGGGGAACATATGCAGCCCTGCAGGAAGTGTAGAAGAAAGGTTCAGGAAATTATTGTGGCACGTATGCAGCCCTGCATGCTGCTCAAGCTTGTGAGTTTTATATCGTACATGTTAATACAGTGGTAATGGTTGTGTGCGCGCGTTTGCTCTGGCTTTATCAGGTGTTTGTATATAATATGGTTGGTTGTCTAGGGCAATCTGCACGTGATTAACTCGAGCATTGTTTTCTGTTTGTTTGTTTTTTTCCCTCATTGTTTTCTCGTATATGTTAGGTTATGAAAGCTAGTTCATGAGAAGTTGATGTATCCGAATCACCTTATAGAGTTTGTAGAGGGTCTTGGAAATCTCACTGTTATATACTCTGTTTCAGAGTCTTGTAGTTAGTTGAGACAGTTTGTTAGTTTGAGCAGTTACTCTGTTTCTGCTATTTCGGCTGAAGATGAGTGCTCTGTTTTAGTTGTTATGAATGATGAGCTGTAATAAGGGTTTGTTTGTGAAAAGTGTATTAAGATTTCAATAATTTTACCATTATTTCTACCCTAACAACCATCATGGCCCTTGAAAACCTTGAATGAATTATTTAAAATAATGATATTTACATTCTACTTTGAATTTGAGGTGGCATGTTAATATGGGACTGTTGGATATAATTTAGGGTTATTTTTAACTTCTGTGTTTTTACTATTTTATTTTTAGAATTTTCTGTTAGTATTTGATATAATTTTTACTTATAACTTAGGAGACAGGAGAAAAAGGAAAAAGAAATAAAAAAAAAGGAGTTATTCTTGATGGCTGGTGGCATGTTTCATGATTGTATTTTGTCCCGATTTCTCTGGTTGGTGTAATTCGTTGTATTACTACATAATTTATTAATGAATTTTATTTTGTTGATAATTTTTTTTTTGTCTAATTTAATAGAATTTAAAAGTAAATTTTTTAATTTCTTTTTTTTATTATTTAAATTTCCCTAAAAATTTTAAAAAAGAAAAAAACTGTTAAAGAAAACAATTATCAAACACTAAACCAAAAACTTTTGTATATTGTGAGAGCTTCTCTTTCTACTCTTTTTCTAGGGTTTCTTCCTTGGCTCTGGTAGGGGTGGGGGAGGGGGGGCTTCAACCTCCAGCCTTTGGCCTCCTCCTTTTACCCCCTTTCCGCCCTTTTTTATCTGCTGGTTGTAGGTAAATAAACCTTTGAAGCTTGTCTTTCCGTCTTCTTCCTCCTTGTGAGGTATTCTTTCCCGCTTGGTGGAATCCATCTTTGTTTCTCTTCTTTTCTTACCTAGTCATGGCCCCAATCTACCATCTCCTTCCTCCTTTGCCTCATGCCGGCGCCGCTACCATCACATCACCATTAGATTTGCATTCTCTTACCCGATCTGCTGCCTCCACGAACCCACCTCCACCAGATTCGCCGATGGTGAAGAGTTGCTGCAAAGAGGCTAGGAGGTTGGGCAGCAGGACCAACAAAGCCAAGCATTGGATTTGGGATGGATTTTCCTTAGCCTCACTTTCCAAGCATTACTGTCAATGTAATCATTGGTGAGCGCACGTACGTTTTTTTTGCTGCCTTTGGGTTCCTAGTGATGACTGGAATCTTCCTCCCTGATAGATTGATTTGGTCTGTGTTGCATTGGTGAGCACACTATGGTTTGGGCTCTTTTTGTTTTTTGTTTTTTGTTTGTGCTGTTTGTCTCGTATTTAGTTGTGTGATTAGGAGTCCATCGGTACTCTCATTGTAGATTAACCTTTCTACAGTTGTAATCTATGTTTTTATGCTAGACTTGTTTTACTGTCGAATTTTTATGATCAGCGTCTGCATTGTAATATAAGATTTCCGTTAAGTGTCACTTTGCTTACTTTAATGAAAATTTCTACCAGTCAAAAAAAAAAAAAAAAAAATAAAATAAAATAAAAATACCACAGTGACATCTAGCAACGCTAGCATCCAAAAACTTATCCTTCAACTTGAGACATCTTACTGGAAATTTTGTGAGCCACTTGACCTTCCACCACACAAATTTGAGTTAGTCTAAGATCACTTCCACCTCACCAAAGGATCACCAATCACTTACTTACATGTTGATCCCACATGTGAACGAAACTAATAATTTGTGAAAAGAATCAGAGTAGGTCCATCCGTCCTATAAATTGCATCACTCTCTTATTATAAATGTAGATACCACAACATGTGGAATCAATCATATCTGAAAATCAATTATAAAATTGAATATAATTAGATAAAATTTACTTTTTATAAATCTCATAATTTTGTGAGAATTATATTTAATTTTATAATTAATTTCTGTATAAGTAAAAGAATTGATATTGATTAAGTGCCCATATATTATTATTATTATTATTTTGAACTAGAAAAAAAGGTATTTCTTGATGGCATCATTGCAGCCCTTAGTCTCCAATGTGTAGGTCAGATTTATCCCAACTCATAAGAAATGACTCGTCACTGATATAAGAAGAGAATGCACTAACTCTTAATACATGAGGCAGAATCACAAACAGAGTATAGCACGGTTAGCTTCAACCATAAATAAAAAACACTAATTATGTCTCCAAAAATAAAATCCTACTCATCTGTGTGAAATGCCAGCACATTTCCACTCCACCAACATCCCCACAAAATTTCCACAAAGAATAATGGAGCACAAATTTATTAATTATATTACGATGGATAAGACGGTGTTGAAAGTTGCCACCTCATCACAGCACCTAAGGGGAAGTTCCCTTAGATCTTCCAAGTTCCAACCTAGAAATGAAATGAAAAGAAAAATACACACATTTTACTTGGAGTCATTCAAGTCAACTCACCCTCATCTAATTTAGGAATTTTCAATTTCAACCATCTGTTGACATTTGATTATGAAAGGGGCTTAAAAAAATTTAAAAAAAAAAAAGTTTAAAATGTTGGCTAGGCACGTCAATTTTATGATTAGAGAAGAAATTAATAGGTTGGTCGAGCGATAAAAATTTAAAAATAAAATCTAAAATCTTGAGTTCGAGTCATCCTAAAAAGTACAGGAAGTTTATCTAATTATTAATTTTAAGATTTTGAAATTAATTGAAATACATGTATACTTGATCGGACATCCAATTATTAAAAATAAAACAAACAAAAAAAAATCATGCCAATTTTATGATTAGAGAGGAAACCTACTTAGTTACGAAATTTAAATGTACAGTTTATATGTTACTTTTCCACCTTTTCATAAGAAAATAACAGAAGATTCAGATTGAAATAATTAGAGATTTTTTTTATATTTTTAATTGGGAGGAGAGTAATTATAAATATTAAAAGTTTTACATCAAGGATAATTAAAATCTAACAAACTGTCACTTGGTTAAATAAATTAAAAGATTAAGAAAGTAAAAAGTAACAATTTTTAGTTGAATGGATAAAGTGACATCCGTCTATAGTATATTAATGGTTAGATTATACTGCATACCAACGTTTCTCTATAGATTCGAATGTAAAATTTTACTCACCGTGACACTTAAGTATTATTTCTATGACTACTTAGACAATTGTCCGGAAACTATTAATCAATTGATTATAAGCCTAACTTATGAAATTGGATATATAAATAAAACATAAAAATGAAATATTTTTTTTTATTTTTAAATTTTTATTTAAATCTATTATTCAAATATAACATTAATTTTTATTTAAATTCATTATTCAAACAAAACGTTAATCTCAATTGGACAAACGTTACACGTCCTCATTGTCCCACATGTCCACCAAACTAATACACACCTTTTTACACGGTCCAATATATGTGGCACTACTAAATCCAAAATGATCAGCGCAATCCAAACCGTCGATTTGTTTAAACTTTAAACATGCACTGGCCCACCTTTAGCCCACTTTTTTATCATGTTTGCTTCTTCACAGTTCAGCAAAGCTAAAAATTCAAAAATAAAAGTAGAAGTTACCTAAAATTTAAATTATATGAACTAAATTCATTATTAGTAAAGACTCACAGCACATCCAGTTCAATTACTATTGTATAGCTTCGTATTGATTATTTAGTTGACTTTTTAATTTTTTATAAAAATGTATAAAAAAAATAAAGAGAGTGATATGACAATTTATAGTGATTTTTTAACTAAAATCTTAAGTCTTCAAAAGATTTTAGATAAATTTATGGTTAATTTTTATAGGTGTTTATTTTCCTGCTTACATTTACCAATAGAATTTTGCTAGACTGAGAATCAAAACACAGAAAAATATATAAAAAAAAGAAATGTGCAGTTTAGATTCAATTTTTGTATGGTATGATTCAACACTTAAAATGAATCATTTGGAGCACAATACTTTGTGTATAGATTCTTTATCATTACTCTGGTTAATAATGCACACACACAAAATTAAAACATACAGAAGACACACTATGTGATTCACATTTATTTTAAGCATGATCTACATAACAGTTAAAATGAATCTCAACTCCATTTTATACTTTTTGTGCATCTTCTGTGTTCGAATTCTGTGTAACTACCATTTCTGTTACAACTACCATCCAACACACCACTGGCCGCTGGCGACATTGTCACTGGAACACCGATCACCGTCTTCTGACACAAACCCATCTCCGGCAAGTGTGTCAGATTCGAATTCAGAGAAATTGAAGAGTCCAACTTCACTGCAATGTTGACAACACCGTGGCCTCTCGAACCATCTCTTTCCCGGAGCCGGTAACTCAGGCGGCGGAGCAATCCCGGCGGCGACAACCCATCTATGATATCGGCCGCCGGAATCTGACACCAACCCAGTTGAGTCTGACCACCCATCACACGTTTGGTGTACAATTGGAGATATATAAAAGAGTGTGTTTTGTATAAGAAGGTGGCATCAATTGGTAGATGAAACTTATCACCCCAAGTTGGGTTAATGTCTCCTTCATCATCCACCCTTGATTTGTACACGTGGCAGGGCTTATCACCGTTGGTGGCGGTGGGTGGCGGTGGTACAGTGAGGGTGACAAAGGGTCTGAGAGAGCTTGAGAAGAGGGCTGAGGATTTATTCTTGAGGCCTTCAGCTGATATGACTGTGATCTCCATGATCGATCTTCTTCAAAAATGATACGTCGAAACTCTGTTAGTTGAGTATTGTTAGTATTTTGTATTGATATATCGATATCTATATATAGATAGATATAAATATGAAAAACAGAGAGATTTCTAGGGAGCTTCAGAGGCTACTCACAGTGCAACTTCCTTTGTGGAAATATATGGCGACTTTGGAATTTAAACGGGCTGTTGTTTCCTAGGCTTGACAAGTTTATGGAATTTTCTTTTTTGAGAAGAAGGTTTATGGAATTTTCATGCAAAAGTGTGAGGTATGGAATTTTCCTACTAGTGAGGGTAGTGGAAAAAAATAATTAATTTTATTTTTATATTCTAAATTATTGTTATTTTTTATGTTTCTTTTATCACTAAATTATCAATTTTATTATTTAGTCCTTAAATTATTATTACTAATTCTTAATCTCAGTTCAATCTAACTCAATTGATGTCAATACAAAAAAAAAAAAAAAAAAAAAAAAAATGCTATAAGTCTTAATTTTTTTACCAAATAAATGATCAAATATCTTATATGGATGAGGGGCCCACAAAAACACACATGCAAGACATTTGATCATTTATTTAGTAGAAAATTTAATATTCTTATCATTGCAAAAATAATGAGTCTTATTGTTGCGGGATGATGCTAATGCCACGACTTATGCAACCATTAATGTGAAATTTCACTTTTGTCAACGTTTGATTTTTCACGCTCCTTCTTCCTCCTTCTTTCTCATACTGCACATTCATGCTCAAATTGAGTTTGGGAACAGTTAAAAAAGTTATATATATATATATTTAAAATCTTTAGTGAATTATTTCAAAATTTATGTGATTTTTTTGAACTTTTCCAATCATTTTAGTCTAAAAGCATCTAAAAAAGTAATTTTTTAAATGTTTTAGCTTTTTTAAGTGGACTATTTCATTTTTTAAAAAAAAAGAAGATATTACTGTTTTCTAATTTAGTAAAATTTGAAAGTATTTTTTTTAAAAAATTACTAAAAATTAAAAAATAAATAAATTGCTAAAAACCAATTTTCAAAACAACAACTCACTCCTGTAAACCCAATCCACCACCGCTACTGTTTTTGTCACCGCCCTCAAATTTGATACTGAGAAGTTATTTGGTGGTTTAGGAGCAATGCTTCACATCACTTAACATTTGATATTTATTAAGTTGTCTCTTAGCATCCTAATAAAAAAAAAAAAAAACGTAGGATAAACTACCAATAGGTCCGAATAGTTGAATTTAATTCCTATCAAGTCCTATTGAAAATAAATTTTTGTAAAATTGTTGCTAAAAATAATTTTTTTGTGACAATTTTTTATATATGTCGCTAAAAATTGACAATTAGTGACTTTTTTTTGTTATGATTTTAATAAATTGTCACAAAAACTTACAATTAGTGACTTTTTTTATGATAAATTTTTTCCATAGGACCTATTAGACAATAAGTTCACTTATTAAGACCTACACGTAAGTATCCCTAATAAGTATTGAATTTTACAATTTTAACAAATAATATCAAGGTTACATGTGACAATGTCATAAGACCATCACATAATTTATTTTTTCTATTTTTAGGCTTTTTGAGATTTTTTTTTAAGCTTCTTGTCGTCTTTAGTAAATTTTTTTTTAATTTTTTTAAAAAAATTTAGGCTTCTAAATTCAACTCAATGAGATGAACCGAAAAATTATAACTTTTTAAAAAAAATCCAAAAAAAAATCAGAAAAGACAAAAATGAACCAAAAGAAGCAATCTCTTTTTTTTTTTGTGTGCTTATTTTCGTCTTTCATAATTTTTTTTTTTCTGGATTTTTTTTTTAAAATTTACTTTTTAAATTCGTCTCAATAACACAGACTGAAAAAATAAAAAAAATATTAACATAATTTTAAATAAAAATCACTAAAGATAAAAAATAAAAAAATAAAAAAATAAAAATTAGCCTTACGACTCCTTAAATTATGGATTCCATGCCATACACGACAATCACAGTCAACGCCGAGTTGGCGCGGTATCAACAGCTGTAGCGGCCTTTATTTCCACATCACACCCGAATCCAGCGGATCCCTAATCAGCAAATAGAGCTTATATGAGCTGACCGAAACGAATCACGATCCATTCCTTTCTCTCTCTATCTATCTACTTGCCAGGCTATTAGGCTTATTTTTAAGTGTTATTTGGATAATCCGAACGGTTTATATTTTAAGATTTATTAAGTATATTATATTTATAAAAAATTAAAGAAAAATGTTTCCGTCCCCCTCAAAATAAGACCCCCTCGACCCCCTCTGAGCTGGACAGCGCGTGATGGGTCACGTGACATACCAAACCCGACGCCCCTCCTCTTTCAGAATTCAAACACATTTTTGAACGGGAAAATATAGCTCGATGAGATTTTTGAACGGGAAAATATAAGTCGATGACAATGGCGATCGAGAGGCAGAACGACTCCTCCTGAACTTGACGGACAGCTCCCCCGAACTCGACGGACAGCTCCAACTCCCAACTCCGAAGGCCGACTCCTTCAGCTTCTCCCTTTCACTCCGACGCCCTTGACTGCGACGCCCGACGCCCGACGCACTCTCTCTCTCCCTCCCTTTCCATCTCATTCAACGGACCCCCTCCTCCCCTTTACGCCCCGACGACAGGTCCGACTCTATCCTCTCAAGTCCCGACTGCCTCTATTTCAATCTGGTGTATATATATATGTTGATTTTGCCCTAATTTTGCCAATTTCTGAAATTTCAGAAATTGTCATCCCCAAGTTGAGGTAATATATATGTTGTTGAAATTTCTGAAATTAACATATATATGTTATTGATGCCCTAATTTCTACAGATTTGCTTAGATTTCTGAAATCTGTGTAAAAATCTCTGTAAAATCTGAACAGATGGATTGAATTTCTGAAATTGAAAATCTGTGTAAAATCTGAACATATGGATTGATGCCCTAATTAACATATATTTTATTATTCTCAATTCCATATTTTATTATGTAAAATCTGTGTAAAAATCAAATTTCTGAAATTGAAATTTGTTGAATCAAATTTCTGAAATCAAATTTACCTTTGCTTTTGTTTTTGACTTAAATAAGATGATTAAAATTAAGATAGTGACTTTAGAAAATTGAAATTTGAGCTATTTACTTACACTGACCTATTTACTGAATCTGTGTAAAATTTGTGACTATCAAATTTGCCAAAGTAGTTAAGTGAATTGGAGTTTGAATAGTTAATGAGTTATTTACTTACACTGAGCTATTTACTGAATCTGTGTAAAATCTGTGACTATCAAATTTGCCAAAGTAGTTAAGTGAATTGGAGTTTGAATAGTTAATGAGCTATTTACTTACACTGAGCTATTTACTGAATCTGTGTAAAATCTGTGACTATCAAATTTGCCAAAGTAGTTAAGTGAATTGGAGTTTGAATAGTTAATGAGCTATTTACTTAACCATTTGAAATTTGCGAAAGTAGATTAAAATTGAAAAGTCACTATCAAATTTCTGAAATCAAATTTGCCAAAGTAGATCAAATAGTTGTTTAACCCTTCTATTTACTTAATGGAGTTTGAATTGGATTTATGAAATGGAACTAGCCCAATGTTCAAATTTCACTTAAACAACATGAACCAATGTGTTAATGTTCAAATTTCACTTACAATTCAAAAATGGAACTAGCCCAATGCACATAAAATGTAACTTGTATGAGTTCAAATTCAAACTGACAGTGTTTGAATTTTCAATTTTTGATTCAATTTCAGACTATTTCCATATGAGACTATTGAGTTCACTTTTTGATTCAATTTTCAGTTAATGAGGATAACTTGTTATTGCAGATGTCAAGTTCAACTGTCAATGCCAGTAGCTCAGATCGGTTGATGTACTTCAACAAAAATTGTCCTACATGTAAGAAAAAGGCCATCATTCAAATTTCTGAGACCGATCGAAACAAAAACAAGCTATTCTACTCTTATAATGGTTGTGGTATTTTCATTGGATGGTGTATGCCTATGAATTTAGAATGTGGAGATCAAGAAATTCCAAGACAAGTAGAAAGAGAACTGCTAAGATCTATGACGGAACAAGTTCGAGCTATGACCGAACAACAAAGATCTATGACGGAACAATTTAGCTGTGTTAGTGCAAAGATGCAAAAACTAGAATTTGTGATTTTTTCTTGCTTGTAATTGGTGTGTTATTACTTATGAAGATGTAATGCTAGTTAGAAGTAGAAGTAGAAGTAGATTGAACTATGTTTTGTTGTGGAATGGAATATGTATTGTTGAATATGTTTTGTGGAATGGAATATGTGTTGTTATGAATTGTTGAATTTTTGAGTGGAATGGAAATGACCCACTGAATTGTTGAATTGTCATTGTTGAATTGTTGAATGAAGATGTGGAATGAAGATGTGGTATTGTGGAATTGTTGTGGAATGAAGATGTGTTATTGTGGAATTGTTGTGGAATGAATATGTGAACCATGAATAGGTTTTAAACCATGAATTGAACCATGACCCATGACAGATTTTAAACCATGTCAGATTTTAAACAGGTTTGTTGTGGAATGAAGATGTTGTGGAATTTTGTGGAATCAAGATGTTGAGCATGAACCATGACAGATTTTTTATAGATTTGAATCATGATTTGAACCATAAACAGACATATTTTGGCAACCATGATTTGAACCATAAACAGATTTTAAACAGCATGAACCATGAACCATCAATTACAGAACCATGAACCAGATTTGAGATTTGAGCATGATCCATGAACCATCATTGACAGAAGCAGATTTCAGACATTTGAGCATGATTTTTACACAGATTACACAGATTTTTAAACCAGATTTTACACAGATTTTTAAACCAGATTTCAGACATTTGAGCATGAAATATGAACCATGAACTAGATTTTACACAGATTTCAGATTTTTACCAGATTTCAAATCATTGACAGATTTTTGCAGATTTTACATAGATTTTTACAGATTTGAACCATGAACTAAAAAAACCATATTTTGGCTAAAATCATTTTTCTTACAGATTTCTTAAACCATGAATTGTGAACAGAGATTCTGCATGAACTCTCAAAAAATCATGCTCAAACACTGACAAAATGCTCAAACACTGTCAAAATAGCAAAATGAAACATATTTTTTTACAGAATTTTTTAAACCATCAACTATGAACTGAAAATGCTGAAAGACAGATTGTCAAAATAAACCATGAACTCAATAACCAATCTTGGAAATTCATACACAACATGCGTTAGACATGTAACATGGGACTTAACATAATAAGTTTCAATCTCAAAAACAAAATGTCAATGTTCAATAAACTAGTTAAACATTTCTACAATCTCCATCATTCATTCGCGCTGTGCAATGTCCATTATTCATTCCCGGTGTGCATGCATTAGAACCCGATGCGGTTAGAGATCCAGATCCAAAAAATTGAGTTGGAGCACTCATCAAACTTCTCGGTGTGCCGCTTACAAAGTTCGATGGGATAAGAGATGTGCCTCCAATAGCATTTACGACCTGTCATAATTAAAGTAAAAAAATACATGTTACAAAATATTTGTAAATGAAAACAAAAAATAAATGTAAAGTTGTCTTATGAACACATACCGGTGCATACACACTATTTTGCATGCCAACCATATAAGGATAATATGATGTATAAGCTTGAGCTTGAGCTTGAGCTTGAACTTGAGCTTGAACTTCAGCTTGAGCTTGAGCTTCAAATTGAAGAACCTTAGCAGCCTATATTGGTTCAAGAGTTTGTAAAAATGTAGTTGAAAAGAGTTTGTTAAAAAAATAAAAAACAAGTTCAATTCAATATACAATTTACCTTTGCTTTTGTTTGTTTTTTTGCCGTTGCCTTGAACCGATTCACTATTTGATCTACTTTGGCAACCTTTCGTTTCGTTACTGGACGACCTCTTCGCCGAACAACCAAAGGACTAACCACCTTCCTCGTACTAGCACCCGATGTACATCCGGTGGCAATTGGACTTTTTGTAGAAGATCGTATCCTATTAGTAGAAGGTGGTAAATTACTCCCATCACCCGATTCATCGTGCATTACTTTATCCTTCATTTCATCCAACCCACGGTCTATAATTTTAATTTTCCCTTCCGAATTACCAGTAAGTTGTATAATGGCGATCAATTTCTTGTTCATCCTCTCATAACAACTTGTATTGAAATCATCCCCAAAGCCAGTGTACGTGGTTTTGATGCATGTGTAGTCTCGAACCAAATCTTTCCTCCAACGTGACAAAATGTACTTACTTGGCACCTCATTTATGCACCTTCTCATAAGCACCGCGAGTGAGTGAGCACACATAATCCCTCTAAACTGAAACAACCGACACATACACTGAACTTCACATTCAATTGAATTAAAATACACAACAAAGTCCACATGCTTCATCTTGTCACAAACTACCATAGCTTCTTGGACATTATATGTACAAATTGCTCCCTCCTCTCTGACAATCAAGGCTTGACAGTACACTAATCTCTTCAACTCTCCTTGAACTTCTTTGAATTTTGTATTGGTGTAGGCTTGTTGAAATTGCTTCTCGAAGCCATATATAGTTAGACAATCAAACAATTTGTGTCGAGACTTGAAGTCTGATTTCTTCTCTTTCTCTACCTTACTTCTCAACGCATTGTCATATTGTTCAACAAATTGTTTTAATGTAGTCTTCGGGTTGACATATCCATCAAAAAAAGCATTCATGCTTTCACTTTGTTGTGTTGTTGACATGCCAGCCCAAAAAATGTCTTTAACATATACAGGAACCCATCGATGCCGCTCATGATATAGTACCCCCAACCAGTCATTATCATAAAGATTGAATTTAGTAAGCATCTCTTCCCATTTTTCCACAAATTCATCTCTTGTCAAACAATCATAAATTGCATTTTGCATAGCCAACTTCATGGGTTCATACTGAGCATATCCTTTCAACTTCTCCGGTATTTTCTTCATTACATGCCATAAGCACCATCGATGCCGGGCCTGTGGAAAGACTATTTCTATAGAATTTTGCATAGCTCTGCACTGATCAGTTATGATAGCTTTTGGAGGTTTATTTGACATGCAACTTAACCACGACTTAAATAGCCAAATAAATGTGTCGGTGTCTTCACTAGATAACAATCCACAACCAAGCAAAATAGACTGTCCATGGTGATTGACTCCTACAAATGGAGCAAATGGCATGTCATATTTGTTCGTTAGATAAGTTGTGTCAAATGAAACAACATCTCCAAATGATTCATACATAGCCCGACTCCTTGCATCAGCCCAAAACAAGTTTCTAATGCGAAACTCCTCATCAACATCAATCACATAAAAGAATTTCTCACTATGTGCTTGCATCCTCATAAAATAACTTTGAAGTGATTCGACATCACCTTCACCAAGCCTTAATCTTCTAGCTCTATTAATGTAATTCCTTGCATCTCGCTCATCAAATGTCAATGACTCGTATCCCCCCGCTTCAATAACCATTGAATGATAGTTCCTAGACACCCTAATCCGTGCTTGATCATTGATTTCTAATCTTCTCTTCACAGGAGTATGGATTTTCTTATTCATTGCAAAATGACGAGAGTCGGTGGGAATCAACTCATGATTATGCTCAAGGTTAACTGTGGTTAACATATATGTCCCATTCTTTTGTAGAGTACCTCGTACCCTTGCTTTGCAACCAATTTTTGTGGACAAAGATGGCTTCAAAGGGTTCACTTCTGATTTCTTTTTTCTCTCCCCCGCTCGAGAACATTCAATTGCAAAGTTTTTTAATTCGCCATCATCTCCAAAATGTTGTGCTCTATGAGCTATAGAAAAGCCAACATGCTTAGCATATGTGGCATAAAATGTGTACACTTCTTCCCTTGAGCTAAAACACATACCCTTCTTCGGTTCTTCAACTTGTTTTTGAGGGGGTCGGAAATCAGATTCAACTTGTTCACTCTCATTTACTGAAGGATTGTCACCACCATTTGAATCAACCTCCATTCTACGAGAATCAAAAATGAAATTCAAATAGAATGATTTTAGAATAATAATTTTATAAGATCAAACATCAGCTAATAAACTGTACAAACTGTTGAAGTAAACCATCAAACAAATTCAAACATCTGTGATGTGTAAAACTAATCACAGATGTTTATAAGATCAAACATCAGCTAAAATATTATAAAACTAATAATAAAATTATTAAACTAATCAAACATCTAATAATAAACTTTGTTGAACATATCTGTGATGATTGAAACATTGAAAAAGTTTGCATTTTGGTTTAATTTATCATATGTCAATGCTACATGCTATTGGTGTTCTCACACAGTGCCAGTTTCTTCTCCATTTCTAATTGCATACCATGATCTATCCAGTTTTACTACGGGTTCGTATACCATATATGCAGACCCGTTGAATTTCTTGGGGTTGAGGTAGGTGGATGTATTCAAGTCGCAACCTATGAAAGATGGATCCAAGAAATTCCAATTGGAGCAATAGTGGAATTCAGGCCTTTTATTGAATCGAGTTGTTGTGTCCAACTTTTATTCCCTCTGTTTTATCTGTATTATGCTTCCATACTTCCTGGTAGGATTCACCAGTATGGTGATAACATAATAACTTGTAATGGTAAAAAATTGGTAGTTATTTTCGCACCTTCTGTAATGTCCAAAAAGTTAATGACTACAGTCAAAAATTTGATAATCACAAAGAAATTCTCTGCTTCAATGTTTCAATAAATATCGGCCAAAACAAACTGATAATATGCAAGGATGTCATAATTTGGGGTTATGAATAGATTTTATACAGAACCCCAAATTATGAGCATCAACCATGACAGTTTCAGCATGGTTGATGTAGATAGAGAGAGAGAGGGAGAATGAGGGCGAATCAGGGGTTTTCGAGTAACATTACCTGACAAAATGCTATGGTCGACGGAGAGCTATGGTCGATGGAGAGCTATGGCCGACGGAGGAGAGCTATGGTCGACAGGGGAGAGCCATGGGGGACGCACGATGGAAGGGAAGAGGGAAGAAGTTCCCGCTTTTTTTTTTCTGTCTTTCTTTTCAGTATTTTTCTTGTCTTTCAGGTGCGTGTATAACACCTTCTTCATTGTGCGATTCTTCTTCAGATGCCTTCATCAGCTGCCACCTCAGAGGGGGTCGAGGGGGTCTTCAATTGAGGGGGTCTGTATCGGAATTGAAAATTAAATTGATCGGATATTAAAAATTACGTGTTTGGATTATCAAACTAAAAACTATTTTTTAAAAAAATTTAATAGATAATTTTCCGAACACATGCTTTCTAATATCCGTTTAACTTTATTTTTTACAAGTATGATATACCCAATAAATTTTAAAATATGAACAGTTCGAATTATCAAAATTGAGCCTAAAAATAGGCCTAATGACCCAACAAATAGAGAGAAAGAAAAATAATAAGAAGAGGATCCTGATTCCACACTCTCCGCGTCACATTAGCAACATCCTCTTGAATGCTAATGCTTTATCAATTTGAAGTATCACTTCAAAGTAAAACATTAAGGGTGCGTTTGTTTGGACGGACTGGATGAGGGGGGATTGTAGTCCATCGGATTATTAGTCCTGGGATATATTATCCCGGGACTATTTGGTTGAATTAAATTTGTATCCTATGTTTGTTTAGTCATGGGATTAGATGTCTGGATTGAACTATTTTTAGTTATCCAATGTTTGTTTGAGATATTACGGAAAAGGATAAATGTTCAAATGACTATTTTATCCTTTTCAATTATTTACTAAGTAATAACAATATTAAACATAGCTTTAATATTTTAATTATTTTTAGCTAGATTAAATAAAAATTTATTTTATTTTATTTTTTGCACAATATTTTAATTATTTTAATTTATTATTTTCAATTAAATTAAATTTATAATTTATAATTTATATTTTTTATTTAATATATAATTTTAAATTAACGACAATAAAAAATAATTTTATTTAATATATAAATTAAATTTTCAACAACACTAAAAAAATTTAATTTATAAGGCCATAATTTATAATTTATTATTTTTAAATAAATTTAATTTATAATTTATATTTTTTATTTAATATATAATTTTAAATTAACAACACTAAAAAAATAATTTAATTTAATATGTAAATTTATTTTTTTAACAACACTAAAAAAATTAATTTATAAGGCCATAATTTATAATTTATTATTTTTAATTAAATTAAATTTATAATTTATAATTTTAAATTTTTTTTAATATATAATTTTAAATTAACAACACTAAAAAAATAATTTATAAATGTTCAAAAGACTATTTTATCCTTTTGTAATTGTTTACTAAGTAATAGCATGGAGCGTAAAATGGACATTTCACAAAATAATCCCATGGGATACCAATCCCATGGTTTCTATCCCACCCTCCCCTATGGGATAGGATAGTCCCATATTTGTGGGACTAATAGTCCAGGGGGATTATTAGTCCGAAGCCAAAAAAATGAAACAAACAATGGACTATTAATCCGATGGGACTAATAGTCCAATCCCACCCCCTAATCCTTCAAAACAAACACACTCTAAGGGTGTGTTTGATTGAGGGGATAAGGGCGGGACTATCCACTGTTTGGACTCCATGTCCGGCCTCCCTCCTTATCCGTCGTTTGATTTTTTTTTAGTCCGGCGGACTCCATGTCCGGCCGGACTCCATGTCCCCCATATGGGGGACTATCCTGTCCTTGGGGGGGGGGTGTGGGATTGTTTTGGGGGGACTAATCACTATTGGGATTAGATGTGAAAATGACAATTTTGACCCTCTACTATTTAATTATGTATTATATTTAATAAAATTCAATAAAATTTAAATGTCTCAATTTAAAAATAAAATAATTTTATTTAACTTTTTATTAATGTTTTATTTATTTAATTTTTTAAAATAATTTTTTATAGATATTTTATTGATGTTTTATTTTAAAATTTTGTTTATAATTTATTTAATTTCATTATTTAAATTGTAATAGGTGTTTTATTTAAAATTTATTTAAAATTTTAATTAAAAAAATAATATAAATTTTTTATACAGGTTATACAGTATTTTATTAAATCAAATTTAGTGGTTATTTATTATTTAATTGTGTAAAAAAATAAATTTATGTAAAAAAAATAAATTTAATTTATATTATTAAATTAATGATATTTTTTGTATGTAAAAAAAAAACACAGTAACGTTTTGTATGTAAAAAAAATAATGATTTGTTATACAGTAATGATTTAAAACAAATTTTATTGATATTTTATTTATTTATTTATTTATTTAAAAAAAACAAATTTATTTAATTAAAAATAATTAAAATGTTAAAGATATGGTTAATATTGCTATTCCTTAGTAAACAATTGAAAAAGGGCAAAATAGTCTTTTGTTCATTTATCCTATCCAGTCCGTCCAACCAAACGTTGGATTCACTAAAAATAGTCATTTCCAGACATCTAATCCCATGAAAAAACAAACACAGGATACATATCCAATCCGACCAAATAGTCCGGGGGATTCACAGTCCCAGGACTCAAGTCCGATGGATTCTAATCCCCCCTTATCCAGTCCGCCCAATCAAACACATCCTAAGGGTACGTTTGATTGGGAGATTAAGGGGGATTATTTACTGTTCGGATTATAATTCAAGGAAAGTTTTTTATCTAGCTTTTTTTCTCTTTTTATTTTTTTTTATTTTTTTTTTAAAATAATTCGCTAGACATGGAATCTGGCCGGACTCCTTATCCCCCATATATGGGATTTTTCTATCCCGGGAGGGTGTGAGACAATTTTCATGAGATTATTTACTATTGGGATTAGGTAGTGAAATAACCATTTTGACCCTCTACTATTTAATTATATATTATATTTAGTAAAATTTAATAAAATTTAAATGTCTCAATTTAAAAATAAAATAATTTTATTTAACTTTTTATTGATGTTTTATTTATTTAATTTTTTTAAAATAATTTTTTATAGATATTTTATTTTAAAATTTTGTTTGTATTTTATTTAATTTCATTATTTAAATTTTAATAGATGTTTTATTTAATTTCATTATTTAATTATTATTATTTTAAAAATAAATTTATTTAAAATTTTAATTAAAAAAATAACATATATTTTATTGATATTTTATTTATTTAATTTTTTAAAAATAAATTTATTTAATTGTGTAAAAAATAAAATAAAATAAATTTTTATTTAATCTAACTAAAAATAATTAAAATATTAAAGATATGTTTAGAATTGCTATTACTTAGTAAAGAATTGAAAAATGATAAAATAGTCTTTTGCTCATTTATCCTATCCAGTCCGTCCAACTAAACGTTAGATTCACTAAAAATAGTCATTTCCAGACATCTAATTCCATAAGAAAATAAACACGGGATACATATTCAATCCAAACAAATAGTCCGGGGGATTCACAATTCTAGGATTCAAGTCTGATTGATTCTAATCCCCCGTTATCCAGTCCGTCCAATCAAATTGGGGGATTAGAGGGGGATTATTTACTATTCGGATTGTAATCTATAGGAAGCTTTTTATCCAACGTTTGTTTTTTTTTTTTTAGTTCGCCGGACATGGAGTCCGGCTAGACTTCTTATCCCCCATATATGGGATTACACTTTCCCCGCGCGCGGGGAGGTGGGGGGAAGGGGAGGACAATTTTCATGGGATAATTTACTATTGAGATTAGTTTGTGAAATGACCATTTTAACTCTCTACTAGTTAATTATGTATTATATTTAGTAAAATTCTATTACACTGTCCGCGCGGGGGGTGGGGGGAGGGGGGACAATTTTCATGGAATAATTTACTGTTGAGATTAGGTTGTGAAATGATCATTTTAGCTCTCTACTAGTTAATTATGTATTATATTTAGTAAAATTCAATAAAATTTAAATGTCTCAATTTAAAAATAAAATAATTTTATTTAACTTTTTTTGGATGTTTTATTTATTTAATTTTTTAAAATAATTTTTTACAGATATTTTATTTTAAAATTTTGTTTATATTTTATTTAATTTCATTATTTAATAATTATTATTTTTTAAAATAAATTTATTTAAAATTTTAATTAAAAAAATAGCATATATTTTTATTGATATTTTATTTATTTTATTTTTAAAAAATAAATTTATTTAATTGTGTAAAAAATAAAATAAAATAAATTTTTTGAAAAAGGATAAAATAGTCTTTTACTCATTTATCCTTATTTAGTCCGTCCAACCAAATATTGGATTTACTAAAAATAGTCCTTTCTAGACATGTAATCCCATGAGAAAACAAATACGGGGATACACATCCAATCCAACCAAATAGTCCGAGGGGATTCACAATTCATGGATTCAAGTCCGATAAATTCTAATCCCTCCTTATTCAGTCTGTCCAATCAAACACACCTTAAGAGTGTGTTTGGTTTGTGTTTTAAGATAAATTTTAAAAAAAAAATTTGGGGAGAGAGTTTAATTTTTTTTTTTTTGGATTTGTTTGGTTGTATATTTTGAAACAAAAATGATCCGTAGCTCAAATTTGTTGGCTCGAAACTGGCTCGAATTTGGGTATTTTTTTTTTCTTTCTTTGTTTGTAACAGAGAGAGAGAAAAGACGAGGGGAGAGAGAGAGAGAAGAGAGAAGAGGAAGAGGAGAAGAGGAGAAGCTCCTTCTTCTTTTTCTTAATTCTTCACCAGACCCAGCTCCTTGGTTCGGTTCCGGATCATCAGACCCATCATCATCATCAGACCCAGCTCCTTCTTCTTCACGGAGAAGAGGAACCGAACCAGATCTGGATTTGAGGATTAAAGGTAATTTTTTTTTTTTTTTTTTTTTTTGTTGATGAAGATGATGATGATGTTGAAGATGATGATGATCTGGATTTGAGGATTAAAGGTAAATTTTTTTTTTGTTGTTGATGAAGATGATGATGATGTTGTTGCTGATTTCAAAATCTGAGGATGAAGGGAAAAAAAAAAAATTTGTCAGACCCAGATCTGATAATGTTGATGAACAAAAAAAACTTTTTTGATGTTGATCTTGATGGAGAGATGGCCTTGATGGAGAGATGGCTTTCTAGAAATAAGAAAATTGCTCAGAAGCCACATGGGCAAATTTTTTTTTTTTTTCTTTTCTTTTCTTTCTTTCTCTGTAACAGAGATGGCCTTGATGGAGAGATGGAAGTTTGTTTCTCAGAAAAACGATGGCGCTGGAAGTTTGTTTCTCAGAAAAATGTGAAGAAGAAGGAAAAAAAAAAAAAAAAAAAAAAACCAAAACTGTGTCGTTTTGCTGTCGAGCCACACTCGAGCCACACTCTCTCGAGCTACCAATCGAGATTGATTTTGAAAATAGTATTGGAGTTTGGAAGTTTGGAATGATTTGATATTTTGTTGTAATTGAGTAGATGTGTGTGAGAGAAAAAGTTATTAAGGAGAGAGGAGAGAGAAAGAGTGATTGATTGATGTGTAATTGAGAGAGAAGTAATTTTAAATTTTTTTTGAGAAAATTTGTAACCAAACATGTTTTTGGAATTTTTTTTTTTTTTTTTCCAAAAACATGTTTCAAAACACAAACCAAACATACCCTAAGGCACCGTTTGGGGTGATTTTGCCAACCCTTGAATAAGCAATTCATTTATTATAAATTATCATATCACATTTCTATTTTTTATACATTTTTTTTTTGTAAAAAGTCCATAAATCAAAAAATAAGTAAATTCCAAACCCCTAAAAAAGCAAAAATGCAACCACATTATTTCCGCTGTTTTTATACACATCTTTTTATAAAAGAGTTTGGCTTGCCTCCAGTCCATAAAGTGGATTGGACGGTGCTGTTGGGCCCGTAGGGCTTATCACTAGTTCTGTTTCGATAATTCGAATCGTTCAACTTGTAAAGCTCGTTGAGTATTTTATTCCTGTAAAAAATCACATTGATTGAATCAGATTTTTGTAAACAATTTATTTTGAAAATTATATTTACCGTTGACATAAATTTGATCTGATCAAGTAGCTATTGATATCCGATCAATGTGATTTTTTACAAGGATAAAGTACTTGATAAGCTCTACACATTAAACAGTTTGAATTATCTAGACAGAATCCATGATAGATTCCCATAAGCCTAGCAACGCACTCCAATTTGATCTAGGACTGGAGACAAGCCATGCCCTTACAAAAAATCAAAAAATCCACTAAAATAACTATTTCCCAATAATGAAGAGCCATGCCTTTCAAGAGGCTGATGCCACTTTAAAAAAAGGTTTATCAATGGTAGAGCTTCTCTAATGTTATTAAGCATTATACTTATTTAATAATTATTATAATATTATACATATTTTTAATTGTACCTATCCACTTTTTTATGTTTTCATTCTAACACTGCTTTTTAATCTAGCTATTCATTCAAATGGTAATTTTTTTTTTTTATAAAATGCTACATCAACCATAAAGATAGAAGGAAAATATATATTACAAGAATCAAATAGATTTCACCTAAGCTTTGAAGGTTACTTACATTTAACTAGTGAATGTGAGTTGGGATAAAATCTCTAATCATATACCTAGTCCATTGGAATTAAAAAAATAAATTGTATTAAGCATTTTAACCAACATGCATTATATTATCTAATTATCAACAAATTATATTATTGACACATCACTCGGTCTAAAAAGTCGACTTATATATTATTTTTCTTGTTTTTTTTAAACCATAAATGTTAGGGACATTAATACTATACTAACAACAATAATAGTATAATCATCATATTTTCTTATCATTTGTGTTACTATTATATTGGTTTAATGGATTTCACTTCCAAAGCATGTTATCAATGGGGGAATATTAGAGATGTATGAGTCTAATTTCATCCCTAATTGTGTGTCAGGAGAGACTAGGTTTAGGTTGTTTATTTTTAAACTAATTACTAAATGATGTAAAATATCATTATAAATAAATTAATGAATCATGATTTAAAATACTCTGAAGCAACATATCAACCTCTTCCGTCGAAAAAGAACCCCTGTCGAACGCTCGCCCATCACAAAACCAAAAACCCTAGCAAAGCTTCTCTCTCACACCTCAAATTAACTAGAGCCCTTTCTTCAGGAAAAAGGAAAGAGAAACCACTATATGTAGGTTACACAAGAACTTGTTTATACCATACCTGTGTAGCCTCACAAACTCCCTTTCAGGGTCAATACCAAGAGAATGGAACTTCCAAACCAAAAAAATGCATATGAGAAGTAGCTTTTTACGTTACACTTGATTCCCAGAATCTTTAAAAGCCATACCTCCTTACAGGCATATCAGTTCTATGCATCCCCAAACTAATTAATAAATGATGTAAAATATCATTATAAATAAATTAATGAATCATGATTTAAAAGTGTCAAACTTCCATTTTTATTAAAAATGTAATAATGACACATAAAACAATGAATAAAATACATACAAATTTGGGGTGGATCCACAACCACTTTGAGACACTACAAAAATTTTTCCTTTTGGCGACTAAATTTTTAGTCGCTAAAAGTTAATTTTTAGTCGTCGACTGGTTTTAAGGACTAAATTATTTGGTGGCAAAAGTAGTCGTCAAAAAATTGTTGGTAAAGGTAATTAGCAACTAAAATTATTTTAGTCGCCAAATGTATACAATTCCCGACTAAAATTTTAGTCGCCGAAAGGTTGGACATTAAATTAAATTAGATCCTTTTCGGCGACTAAACTTTCAGTCGCCTAAAGTCCCATATTTTTAGCTACTAAAATTTTAGTCGGCAAAGAGTTCTTCTTTTGACTACTAAAAATTTAGTCACCGAAAGTCCCACATCTTTGGATGTTAAATTTTTAGTCGGCAAATAATTCCTCTTTTGGCTACTAAATATTTAGTCGCCTAAAGTTCTACATTTTTGACTACTAAAATTTTAGTCGGTAAAAGTGTTTTTATCCTTTAGTTTTTTGTTTTTAGTTACGAAATATTTTAGTCGCCAAATATTTGATTTTCTTTTAGCTACTAAACTTTTAGTCGCCAAATGTCTCTTTTTTTTTTTTTTTTTGCTACAAACTTTTTGTTACCAAATGTCTTTTCCCAATTTTTTTTAGCTACAAATTGTTTAGTCGCCAAAAACATGATATTATGTTTTATCGCAAAATTATAATTTCTCCACAACTTGTCTATATTCAATGCAACCTGTAATACGTATATAAACAAAATGATACATACTATCAGTCATTCCACAATCTGCATCTATATACCAAAAATAAATAACATTAAATGTCAAAGTCTATACAAATCAACTATTGTCCAAACTAAAATAATAATTCCATACAAAATATATCATATAAAAATTAAAGCCCTCCATATACAAAAAAATACATTTACTACCAAGTGAAATTACCATTTGGCATGGTACAATTTACTATCGTAATCAGTACGACAACAAAATGTGATATATGTACCATGACAAAAGTTTTCTATAGACCATGACAAAATGTCCTATATGTACGCCGGCAAATGGTATATATGTATCACGACAGAAAGTGATCTCTGTACCACGACAGCCATTATCTGTTGATTGCCAAAATTTTTCTGTATTAGTAATAATGAACTACACAAAAGCTGAGGACGATAAAAGTATTATATTAGTTCTACACAAAAGTGAAAATTCTTCTCCATACACCAATATGGATTATCCACAAGTCCATGCAACAAAGCCATCTACAAAGAAAAACAAAAAACGAAACATTAGAATTGGTTACAAAATATCAATTCAGTCAGCTATATGGAATATGTTCTAACATGCATTAATATTAAGGTAGAACAATCGAGAAATGTCTTCTTGGAAATAAAAGAAAAAATATATATATATGTATCATGCAATATTTATTCCAACCAACTGCACAAACAATGTAATATGTAATTTCTTTATCCTATAAATATATAAAGGCAATTATTAGAATATGTAGATGTTATTTTCATAAAGTTGTCACTTTTTAAACTAAGTGTTGCGAGTTTTTCGACTAAGTGTAAGGCGTATTCGGGGGCTGTTATGAATTTTCGCCCTCGGAAAGTTCTTTTTCGAGTAAGTTTAGGGTGTATTCGGCTCTAACTCCCAACCTATGGGTCCGAATTACGTTCTGTCAGTTCTCACAAGTCCTATTTTCCATGGCAAAGCTATCCGTATGAGTCACACGGTCATTCGGGGGCTGTTTTAAAATTTTGTCCTCGAAACGCCCTTTTTCGACTAAGTTTAGGGCGTATTCAGCTCTAACTCCCAACCTACGAGTCCGAATTACGTTCCGTCAGTTTTCACAAGTCCTATTTGTCATGGCGAAGCTATCCGTGTGAGCCACACGGTCGTTCAGGGGCTGTTTTGAATTTTCGCCCCCGAAACACCATTTTTCGACTAAGTTTAGGGCGTATTCGGCTCTAACTCCCAACCTACGGGTCCGAATTACATTCGGTCAATCGTCACAAGTCCTATTTGTCATGGGAGAACTGTCCGTGTGAGTCACACAGTGGTTCGGGGGCTGTTTATAATTTTCACCCCCGAAACGCCCTTTTTCGACTAAGTTTAGGACATACTCGGCTCTAACTCTCTACCTGTGGATCCGAATTACGTTCCGTCAGTTGTCATAAGTCCTATTTGTCATGGAGAAGCTTTCCGTGAGAGTCACACGGTCGTTCGGGGGCTGTTTAGAATTTTCGCCCCCGAAACGCCATTTTTCGACTAAGTTTAGGACGTATTCGGCTCTAACTCTCTACCTATGGGTTCGAATTACGTTCCGTCAGTTGTGACAAGTCCTATTTGTCCTGGGGAAGCTGTCCGTGACAGTCACACGGTTGTTCGGGGAGTTGTTTAGAATTTTTGTCCCCCGAAACTCCATTTTTCGACTAAGTTTAGGGCGTATTCGGCTCTAACTCTCTACCTATGGGTCCGAATTACGTTCCGTTAGTTGTCACAGGTCCTATTTGTCATGGGGAAGCTGTCTGTGAGAGTCACACGGTGGTTCGGGGGCTGTTTAGAATTTTTACTGAAGTAAAAAATATAATGAATAACAACATTAATACAGAAAAATAACACATAAAGATCAATAAGTTATATTTATTTTGATTGCAATAGAAACATTTTTCTCACACAAAATATCACATTCGAAGTTTGAAAAGTCTTAATCACAAACCTCAAAAAAAATCAGTAGAGAGAGGAAAAACATAGGGATCTTTAGATCAGTAGGAAATGACAATAATAAATACAATTACCTCAAATACAAAAACAAAATTGCCTACGTTAACTCTCTTTGGCCATGCATCCAAGAAATGGACATCATTTTCTTGATCAAACTTGAGTTCTTGCATCAAGGCAATTGACAAGATCATTAGGATACAAGTTAGGCAAATTATGGTCATGAGCATCTGATAAAAAAACAAAAGAGTCACATACAGCACCTGGCTCTCAATTATAGAAGCATCTTTTGAACCAGAACTGAAAGCTTGCTTGAGTTTTACTGATGGAGACGGCGCTGCAGATCCCAGTATAGTATTCACCCTAACCTGATAAGCAGCACGATATTATACTGATCAGTATTTAGCCATATATATAAGCTAAACTTTAAACTAGATCTTGGGAGTGGCAGATCAAAACTTGAGAGCTAATAGTTAAAAGCCACTTAATGGAACTCAACTACCTCGGGAGAAGAGGGTTATCTATGAGTGGAAGGCTAACTATGCACATTACCAGATTAAAGACGTCCAGATATCAAGAAGCTTGGACATGACTGACCCTTTTTTTTAAGGATCTAGCACACTAATGTATGGACTTCTGTTGCTAAAATTGCAAAAATCATTCAAAACAAGTAATTTTGTTCCTCAATCTCTATTGTTGGTAGTCATATAATTGGATTTGACATTTATACTTTCGTGATACGGTAACCTTGTAAATGTGTTTGTATTTTTTCCAAGAGGTTTAGTTAGTCCGACCTGTCATACAAGCATGACCAATTTCACCATCAAATAGAAATTTGTTTAATAAGGCAAATGATAACACTTTGTAAAGCTTTCTAAGTGTTCAATTAAACATGGTATCAGGTATGACATGCACCAACAATCAGGAATAAAAGTTTTCTAAGATTTCTAAAACTAGCAGATTCACGATCCGATATTGTAACATATACCAATGTTGTCTCATCAAGATCGTTACACCATGAACCAACAAGATACTCAGAAGTCCACATAACTAGCTGAATTGAAACAATGGATTAAAATGTGAAGAGCAAAGTGGAGTGGTCAAATATTACATTGACCAAGAGAGACGAATTAATCGTAAATGTCTAAGAGAACGGTTAGATCACTTATATGCTCATATATTCAGCAGGGATGTAACTGACAAATCTAAACTTCAAGCATGCTTTAATCTAATAACATGGAACTACTACTTTAAAATCATTTTTGAATGTCACAATGCTATTTCTTCTCAAGCACAACTAAATAATTTGATACCAACAAAGAATGGATAAATTACACAAATACTTTACTCCTCAGTACATATATAAATCATGAAGTATGAACTTCCCAAACTTCAATGAGCATGCATTCATGAAGTATGAACTTCCCAAAGAAAAACAAAATATTCATGATAACTGCATCCTAAGAACCTCATTCAGCACAATTCAGAGCCAGTATTTACATTCCAAAAAAAAAAAAAAAGGTGCACTGCATAAAATATTTTAGACAAAGACCTTTCTCATTGTTTCTTTCTCTATAAACTAGAAATGAGACTTCCTTCTCCCTTATCTACCCGCCTTCTATTTTTATATCCAATGATCACAGTGGGGGCAGCTATTGCATAAGTTAATAGTTATTTGCCATCACCAAACCCATAAAGAGCATAAAGAAATAATAAATAACATTAAAACAAAATATACCCACTTCATAAAAAATTTCAGGATACAAACTCGGTACCTTATGTAGTGTAGATTGAATGATCCAGCTGCTGTTTAGTGGCAATAATTCTACTGATTGATTCACCTGCATATGTAGACAAAGCATTATATATATACACACACACAATAAGAAAGAAAAATATATAATTATAGAAAAATTCATTGCATTTTCCTAAAAAATGGAATTGCTAAATTCACCACCTTTTATACATTTGATTATGTTAAGATCCTAATATGATGAAAAACTAGTGTACTATAGTTTCCCTTTTAATCATGATTTTTTTAAAAACTAGCGTACTATATTTTCACAAACCAGTTTAATCTGAAGAGCTATTTTTTAGCCTACTCTTATCTACATGACATAAATCAAACGATCCTAATAAAAAGGTAGTGGTTTATGGTGTGAGAACAGACATGTTGGTAAAAAAATATGGCAAAGGAAGAACAATGTTACTGATCAATGGCAAAGGAATGTGATACTATCTCTTATTTCTAATTTGAACAAGTATTAAAGTAGTGAAAAGTATACATTGGTATTAAAATATTTGAATTCCTAATGTAATACTACAGAGGAGTACTTTTTTTCTTTCATTCTCGGTGCATGGTGATAGGATGAAGGAGCATAGGGAGTTGGTTGGCCACTGCGGTGGTGGAGAAGGGGGAAGGACTGTTGCAGCAGTAGCAGCAACATGGAGTTGCTGCATCAAACAACTCTAGAAATCAATTAAGAAAAATGAAAGTTTGGGACTGCAATACTGGTGGCGTAGAAAAGAAAATTAGCATTATCCAAAATGAAGAAAACTTATTAATACTCTAAACAAGCAAACTTTATGCACAAAATTAAGGTGACAAAGTTTCAAATTGGTCAAGTCAATAACCAAACAAACTTTAAATACAATATAGGGTGAAAAAAGCCAATATAAACTTCAAATTGATGTTTTATGGTCAATGGTTTGGAAGTATCAGGTTCATTTTAGTGTCTTTTTTGGACTTATTCAACCAAGGTGACAGCAAAAAGTTAAAATTGGTTGCATCATTTAAATATATAGTTACTTTAACTCACAGTTTTTGTTTTTGATAGTGGGTAAGCATAATGCTTGGAACTAATGCAAGATTTACAACCAGCAACCTTAGCTGCAGATCATTGTAGTGAAGCTAATTATTGGGAATGGTTCAATTAGGTGCTGTCATAAAATGGATGTGTGGTTAAATCAAAAATATTTGTGATTTCATTTGTAGAATCATTTGCAGCTGTTGTGGTTGTATGCCACTGTTGGTGAAGCTAATTGCAGGGTATGGTTCTAGTAAGTGGTGTGAAGTGTGTTTATCAATTTGAATCGTTACACAAAGGAAACATCTCGGATGGATCCTTCATATTATGAGTGGAAAATCTGAGGCTGCAATATTAATATATTTTCTTATTTTCTCCTTGTAGGTTCATATTAGTTTGAGTTTTCCCAAATTTTTGAAGGGGATTTGGGATCCCTATGCATAGATATTAATCTCCATGAGGGTTGGAAACTAGTCAAAAGTCATTTTAATGCTTTTTGAAGTTTTCTTGAAGCTTTTGTATCTGAGACTTACCATTCAGCCAGTTATTGTGGAAACACGGTATGCTGATCTCATATTTTTTCACATTTGGTAGAATTACGTAATGTTAGATTGAGAGGAGTTCAAATGTTGGTTGAAGATGAATACCCAAACCTGAACTAAGCTTATTTATAACATATGAACTGATTGAGAACATTCCGAAACACATTATTGAGGTACATCCTCTGTTTCTCACACTATTAAGTCTATGACACAAAAATACCATTGAAGTGCCAAAGTTTTCTAGTTAGTATAGTTACTGATAGTAACGTTAAGCCAATGTCCTTTCAATGTGAAATGTCTTGAAAGATTCAAGAGACATGCTTGGATGTACATGAGTAACTAGAAGGGTCATTTATGCAGCTTGTATTTGTCGGAACAATCTTCTGTGTAAATAAAATAACTTGAAATAATTCAAACAAAATAAAATAAAACTTACAGAATTTATTTTGTTGAACCGAATAAATAATTCAAAGACCAAGTCGAGTGTGTGACACTCTGTCCTTAAGACAGATTCGCCCCGCTACGGTGCTTACGGTTATGTGGCGTCTATTTCCCAGGGTACAATGATCTTAACCAATTTGTAGTAGCACTCCAAAACAAATTGTTCGGCGAACTAAACCTGTGTTCTAACTCTCTGAATATTTATTCTAAAACTAATACGAAGAATATATGCACTAGATGAGAATTGGACAGCAAAAGACAATTTCCAGATTGTTTTTTCGGATCAAAAGACTGCTGGAAATGTGGTATGTATTTATAGCTCAGTTGGTGACCTTTCAAACTTACCCGAACAGGTATTTTTTGAAAAGAATAGGTGCACCACTATTCAAACATGGTTTGACCGTTGCAAAATTTCAAACAAATTTTCAACCAAATGAAAAGTGATACGTTAGATAACAGTTAAAGTAACTATTGGACCACTATTCTTTAAACCATTTGAAATATATATATTAAACTATTTGAATAGTTTAATAAATAAATGAAGAGGTACAAACTTTAGGAAACCACTTAGGAACCTAAAATTTGAATTTAGAATTAAATTAAATTCCCATAATTACAAATTTTAGGAAACCACTCAGGAACTCAAAATTTAAATTTAGAATTAAATTAAATTCCCACAATAATTTTTAGTGAAAAAATTCAAATGAATTTTATCTAAAAAATTAATGTTAGACTCGAAAACGACGTCAACTTCCCATTCACTCATAAATGGTTTTGACGTTCCGTCTTCACCGTGTGACTTGCCACGCGGCAAGGAACACTTCACCTCTTCGGACCCACCTCAAAAGACGTTTGGGGCCCACTCAAAATTGGGCTTAAAAATATGTCTATCTTAAACCATTTTTCCAACAGTATTTTTTCAGTCCCTTAGTAAGATTATGTGGTTCTCTTTTAAAAGGAAACATTAGTTGCATACTTGTGTCCCCAAGTGATTGGGTTAAGGCTTTTAAGAGCTTAGTAGTGTAAGGTTTTGAGTACAGTGGGTACTGAAAAAAACCAAGTTGGTTTGCTGTGGTATTGGAACCGACATGTTGATAGTGTAACATGGTGAAATTATCACAATTGCTAGAAACAAAATAAAATTTGTTTTCATATAAAGTTATTGATTAATCTCTGAAACCAGTGTTACAGAAATGAAACAACTTTAATGTTTTTGTATCATACTCCTCTCCTTTCTTTATTTTTTATTTTGTGTATTTTATTTGTTTTGGAGGAATGGGAATAGGAGACTCATGTCTTAAGATCCAACCATGATAAGAAATATGCTTCTTACTCATTCAATTTTAGGGGGAAAAAATTCTCATATTTGCATAAAGTATTGTTTGCTAAACCTCCATTTAGTAGTGTCAAACTGGGAATGCATCATCTATCTTATTTTCTTTTCTTGGGAAATTTTCAAGGGAGGGGGTTGTCATTTTGAACTTGCAAGAATTTCTTTGGAGTGTAATTGTGTCAAAGTTTACATGTGAATCTTTTTTCTATATGCTAGTTGCAATTCCCAACCCCACATTAAGCCAATTGCAATTTTTTCAGCTCATAGATGACAAAATCATAAAAATTCATATGATTTGTTCATATATTAAACATCATCTTTGTAATTTTTAATAAATTACAGCCACATACGTTAACTTTTGAAAAAATCCTAAAGCAACAATGTTAGAAAAGGGGAAAACAGAGAAAGGGAGGGAGGGATGGAGGGAGGGAGAGAGAGAGAGAGAGAGAGAGAGAGAGAGAGAGATCGACAAACATAGACAGAGACTGTGAGTGAGAGAGGTTGAGCAAGACACAGAGAGAGAAGCTGTGATACGTGTACAAAGCATTATATATATACAGACACACACATATTAAACCTCATCTTTGAAATTTGTAATCAATTACAACCACTTATTTGAATAAACCCTACAGCAACAATGTGAGAAAAGGGGGAAACAGAGAAAGAGGGAAAGAGAGATAGAGACAGATAGATAGACTGTGCGAGAGAGCTCGAGCGAGAGAGTGAGAGAGCTCAAGCGAGAAAGTGAGAGACGGACGCACAGATACATTGAGAAGGCACACGTGAGAAGGAGAGAGAGAGAGAGAGAGAGAGAGAGAGAGAGAGAGAGAGAGAGAGAACCTTGTGATGTGCGGCTGTGATGGTGGTGATTTGTGTAAGTGGCGGTAACGGTGGCCGTCGCAATGTTGTCCGTACGGTAGGCTACGGTGAGGGGGGTGATTTCTTTGAGGTTTGGTGAGGTGTGTGTGATACACTGTTGTGAAGTTGTGTTGCCTAACAAATCAACGCGTGTGCAGCAATAAAAGAATTGGTGGGCGTTGAAATTTCAACCTTTAGCGACTAATTTTATTTTTGGTCGGGAAAGGAATCAATTATGCTGACTATAGCTGCTTTGGTAGCCAAATATCACTCAACAGCGACGAAAATCTTTGTCGCCAAATGTCCTCTTTCGCGACTAATGTCCATTTTAGTTGGGAAAAAGCAATATTGCCAATTAAATTTATTTTTTGTAGCCTAAAACGTATGCAAACGGCGACTAATATCCTGTTTAGTCACTAAAAGTGGAATTTTTGCTGACTAAATTTAAATTTAGTCGCCAATAATAAATATTTATCGACTAAAATATTTTAGTAGCTAGATCTTGAACCAACGCCGACTAAATTAATTTTTAGTTGCCAAAAATTGTACTTTTGGCCACTAAAAATCTTTCAGTCGTCAAAAGTAGTCGCCAAAAGTGTATTTTGTTGTAGTGATGGTCACTCCACCCAAATTTGTAGTGTGTTAATTAGACACCATATATTATTATTGTTTAGAAAATTGATAATTCAACATCCATTAATTAGACCCATTCCACAACCCAATGTCACCCTCCCATATGTAAGATGGTTTCCAAAGTTTGTCAAATGTTTTCAAAAAATTCTCAAAATTATTTTAAGGACATTCTTAAATATTTTTTAAATTATTTTATGTTATATATATAGAAAATTTTCAAACTGAATTTCTAAAAATTTGATTATGTTTTCATGTAATTTCCACATAATTTCTAACTAAATTCTTCTTAATTTTTTTAAATTTGAATTTTGGTATGATTCGGGTTAGATTATACCTAATTTAAAACCCAAATCAATTTTATTAGGTTGGTTATATTTGGACTCCAAACATAACTAATGTATCGATAAAATCAAACCAATCTAATTCACAGAGATCAAGTTGTTAGAGCGTGTACATAAATAAAGTAGGACCTTTCATTAGAAGGAACTTATCATTTTTTTTAATATTTTTGGTGAGAGATTGCCAATTTCAAATTTTCATATATATATATATATTGAGTTAAACAATTTTCCTTTATCAAAAACAAAAAAATATCCTAAATTAAATTTCACAAATCTCTTGTTCCGCTAGCTCACACAACCACAATTAGCCACCACCGGCCATCACCGAGCACCACCTCTGATAACGATCTTCAATTGCCAACAATATTTTCAATGATTGTTTTTCGATTGCTATCTAACTCTTCAATGAATAATTCTAACAAAAATCTCTAATGACCATTTTTTAACAACTCTATGCACTATTCTATTCTCCACTCCTTCCCTCTGACAACCCTCCTCCCGGGGACAGAACTATGCCATGACCAAAGGAGGCCATGCCCCCTCCTCGCAAAGTTCTTCAAAAATTTCATTATTGCCCATTAATGCTAAAATTATTTTGATATTGTACATGAAAAGCCCTCTACTTCAAGATTAAGTTTATAATGTGGATGGGATGATCCCTCTAAGTTTTTTTTTTTATTTTTTATTTTTATTTTTAAAATCTACTATTACTATATTTCAAAGGGGAATTTACAAGATAGTAAAAAATGAAAATTTTATTTATCAAAAGATAGGGGTGCAATAAAATAACAGTCTAATTTAGGATATTAACTACATAACCAAAAAATTGTATGAAATAATTAAATAACTATTAGAAAATGACTTATATAGATTAATTTATTATTTTTTAAAATTTCTTATGTATAAAATTTATTTTATCTTTTTTTTTTTTTTTTAGGTGACCTAGGCGTTATGAATTCAAACCACAGAAACAATCTCTCTACACATTCTATAACATCGAGAAATTAATTTTGAGTTCGTTTGGGATGTGGGTTGTCTTTTTGGCTTTTTGATTATTTTAACCTGAGGCTAAAAAACTTTGTTTGAGATATGCTTTTGACTTTTTTGACTTTTGTGAAAGAAAAAATAAAATAATTATGGGTTGGATGTAATGTTTTGTCTTATTGGGTTAAAAAACTTATTTGTCTTTTTTTTTTTTGTGACTATTTTAGCCAAAAAACCTTTGCCTTTTTTATACCAAACGAGCTCTTTATCATTTTTTTGGGACTTAGCTTATCCTTAAGGCTACCTAGGCATCATGAGTTCAAACAAGAGAAAAAACAATCTCTCCACATATTCTGTAACATTGAAAACTTTGTGTATGAGACAATTTTCAACACTTACCTTTACGGCTGAGTAAGGAATCCGTGAAATTCGTAATCTGATCCAATCTAGTCCAATCCGATAGGTTTGGATTGATTTTTTGAATCCGTAGTTCGGTTCCGGATTGAAGAATTAAAAATCCGTAATCCACGGATTGGTTCCGGATTGAACCCCATGGTTCCGGATTGGAACCGATCCAGGCCGTATACAAATAGTCTATATTTTTATTATATATCATCTCCCATAGTATTTTCTCTTATTTTATATAAAACCTAAACTCAAACCTAAATTCGTATAATATCTTCTTTTATTACTTTTGTTTGTTAGTTACCAGTTTTCTTATGGTTGTTTAAATTCTAGAACAATATGTCGTTATTATAGAAAAACATGTTGCTATTGTGAAATTAATATGGCGCTATGTTTATGTTTTAAAAAAATTAAAGTGTTAAATATATTTTTTCTTGTTATTTAATTATGTGAATCCGTGGTTCTAAACCGATCCAATCCGTGTTTAAATGGATTGGTTCAGATTGGTTCCATGATTTAAACGGATTGGATTGGTTCCAATTTTTTAGGAACCGTAGATAACGGATTGGTCCTGATTTTACCCCAATCCGGTCTAATCCGGACCATGCTCACCCCTAGCCCCTTGAATAAATTTTCGGTTTATTCCGGCTCTGTCCTTGCTGCCTACTCCAACCACTAATAATTTTAGCTTTCATTTAGGAAGAATTAATTTATCCTATTTTTGGGGTAATTTAGTTTGACTAAATTAACTCCGTTTAAAAAGAATTTTTAATTTAATTTAATTTTTTTTATTTTTGTTTGAATGTGATAGTTGTGAGAGAAAAAATAAAATGATTATTATTTGGATGTAATATTTTATTTTATTAACTTATTTAATTTATTTTATCTTTTTGTACTTATTTAGACAAAAAAAATATTGTCAAAGGATAACTTAAAAATTATTCTCATCCTCACACTATCACCACTATCCTTGAACAAATCACAACAAAAAGAAAAAAAAAAGAAGAAAAAAAAAAAAGAAAGAAAGAAAAAATCAAAAACAAATTTAATTTTTCATAAGTTTCTCTAACCACCTAACAAACCACAAAGGCTGGGCTGGCATCCAATCCACTATCTGAATTGAAGGGTTTAAATTGGTTCATTGGGCTCACTTTTAAATAATTTTGTGATAATTTAAATCGTTCACATTTTAAGGTTTATTAAGTATATTATCCGTATAAAAAATCATGTCGATCGGATAACGAATATTATGTATTCGATCAATTTTTTATAAACTGTTAATTTTTTGAATGTTTATTTCTTCCAGATAAAAGTGATCTGAATTCATAGTATCCATTATCTGATCGACGTTTACAGAAATAATATACTTAATAAATCTTAAAATCTGAATGATTATAATTACGAAAAAGAGACCAAAAAATAAACCCAAAGAGCCGAACTGGATCGGACTGTCCCAATTTGGACTGGATATTCAAAATGCCAAGTGAAGTACACGTGACATGGCAATGTTGTTAGCAAACGCAACATTCAAAGCTGAAGAAAAGATGGAGAATTCTAAATTAAGAGTTCCAATAGTTTTAATTAGTGTGTGAGTCTTATGTGATGTGATATTTTAGTTTTAGTCTTTTTTTTTTTTTTTTGGATTTTTCACATCATTAATACTCTTTTAGAATTCTAAATTAGAGGAATGTATCATTTCCGTTTAAAGCTGTAATCACTCAGCCCACTCGGCGCAGTAGCCTACACGTACGCCGGGAGCTACACGTGGACAACTCCACATTTTTTTTTTTGGAAAATTACAAAATCATTTTTTATTTTTTATTTTATAATTTCAAATTTTAATTTTTAATCTAAATTATTTATCTATTTTCATAAAGTAAAATTCTCAAAAAAAATTATTTTAACTATCGAATTTAATGAAAGTGCTCATAAAATGTCTAAAATAATTTTTTTGTTGAGTTTAATATTTAAAATATCAATTTTTTTTTTATCAATTTTAATTAACAAAAATAGGTAAATATTTTACATTGAAAATAAATCAAAAAATTAGAATTTAATTGATAAAATTTATTTTATTATTAAGGCCAAATCCCGAATTTTTTTTTTTTTTGAGGAATTTTTCCTTCCTTTTTTTTTTTGGACTACGTACTATTAATTGTCATATTATTCTCATATTTTTTTTTTGTATAAATGTTATATATAAATAATTTCTTTTATGAAAATTGTTTCTACACCCCTCACCAATCACCGAGAAATTATCTAATACTTCTCGAGCGAGTTTAGGTATGCTCTAAAGTGATAATTTTTGTTCTAAAGTATATGATTCAATACTTTTCTATTAAAATTTTAGGAGATAATCAATAAATAAAATTAAACATTGTGTTCTAAGAACCTATCTGATTAGATAGATTATTGAGATTATTAATTCAATAGTTTGAATTATTTTATTAAACTCAATATAGGTATATATATATTGTTTTGAAGATTTTAATCACAACCATTTACAATATTAATGAAAAGATCCGAAAGCTATAAATAAGACCTAAAAGTGTTGGGTGAGCTTAAGTACAACAGTATGATGATGCCGCAATTTTAAATTCCAATTTATTTTTATTTTTATTTATTTTTTTATTTTTTTGTGGAAGTTGCTACGGTGTGCCCCACTGCAATATGATGATATAACTAGGAATGACAATCTGAACCTGACCCTTTGGGGATCCGACACTCCGACCCCGCATTGAGCGGTTATTTCTTGAAAAATACCCCTGATGGGCCGTGAATGATATTAAAAAATAAATTTCCAATGATATTCGGACCGAAGACGAGGATACATGTTTCAGCCCTGGACTCGGCCCCGACTCCCGCCCCGTTTGTCCCCGAAGTGATAATATATATATACTTTTTTGATTCAATGTTTTTCATCCTTTATTCATTTATATCTACTCTCTCTCTCTCTTCCTCACATCTCTCTCTCTCTCTCTTCTTCACCGTCTCTCACCGCCGAATCAGATAGCACCACCACCTCCTCTTCCTGCGAGCGCCACCTCCTCTTCCTCCAAGCAAAGAGAGTAGAGAGAGAGAGAGAGAGAGAGAGAGAGCGCACCCAACATCGTAGCCGGGCGCCACCTCCTCTTGCTCCTCCGGCGTTTGTTCTCTTCGCCACGGCATATCTGAGTAGATCTCTCTCTCTCTCTCTCTACTCAGATCTCTCTTCCTCGCTGTGAATCTGTGATGTTGATGATGTTGTTGTGAATCTGAATTGTTTGATAAAGAGTGGTTATTTATAAGTGTAGTGTTTGGTGGTTTTCATTGGATTGTTTGATAAAGAGTGAAGTAGTTGAGATTTGATAAAGTCGTTAGTTTGATGGAGTTGAAAATGTTTAGTTCAGAGAGACTGTTTTGAAGAAAATTTTTGAGTCAGAGGAACGTTGTTGTCAAGAGCTCTCCATGGTTGTGTTCTTGCACAGGTAAAGAGTTAATTAATTAAATGCCCAAATTGGAATTTTAGTTGTTTTTTTTGTGCTTTTCAAATCAGAATTCGCAGAATGGAAAAATGTAAAAAAAATGTCCATCTTATTTCTTTTTCCTCTATAGATTCTCTGTAACCAATCATTCAGTTATTTGTGTTCACTAGGCTTGCCCTTATTGTATTCTTGAAATTGAAATGCAAATTTTGTTTTGAGTGTAAATTAGTGATGGATCTGAAATTGTTTTGGTGGGATTGATTGAGATTGAAATAGAAGGAATACAAAATGAATGGAAGCAAATGCACAATCCATAACCAAGAATATAAGCTCTTTTTTTTTGGTTCGGAGAATTTTCGAGGTCGGGGAAACCCAATCCCCGTTAGGGGGCGGAGACGGGGACGGTGATAGGTCTCCCGTCGGGAATGGGGGCCGGGAACAGAGAAATTTTTACCATCGAGGATCGGGGATGGGGAGTGTGATCCCCGGCCCCGTCCCGTCCCGCCCCGCCCCGCCCCGTCCCGCCCCGCCCCGTCCCGCCCCATTGCCATTCCTAGATATAACACAAAAATATTATAATAAAGGATTGTTTGGCACGATAGATATAAGTGTACTTATTTATTTAAGTTATATCATTTCTCTATTTTTTTATATTTTTTTTATAAAAAATCAAAAAATATATTTATATAGATTATCTCAAATAACCCCTAAATCATTATCTTTTAATCAAAATAGTTGATAATATTTTACATTACAAATAGTTTGCAATATTTAACTCACACTATTCATAACATAACAAAAATTAATCGTAATTTCACTTCAGAACAACGTATCATAAATTTGTTATTTTTAATTTTAACAAAAAATGTTCTTGATGGCGGTCAATGTACGGTATTGTTTGGGTAGTGGGTTTAGGGTTAGAATAGCCATAAAAAATAAAATAGGTTTTTTAACCTCAATAAGACAAAACATCACATTCAATCCATAATTATTACATTTTTTTTCTCACAAAAAAGCCAAAAAAAACCAAAAAAAAAGCCAAAAGCCCTTTAACCCGAGTCTAAAATAGCCGAAAAAATTTAAAAGTAAAAAAACCAATCCACTTTCCAAACCAAGCCGTAATAGCATTCTCATTGATTTTAATTTTATATTTTATTTTTTAAACGAGTCACAATCCACCAATCACTCATTTTTAATCCAAGATAAAGGCAAATTAGTAACCTGACAACAAAAGAAACCTGAAAGAGGGTGCAATTGGAAACAATTGGGACATTATTTTGTGTAAAATCGCTAAGATTCTGTTGGTTTGGTTTAGACCGATTGAATAAGGGAAATTATAGACTATCAAATTATTAATTTTGTGATGTATAATTTTTAAATTATTTAGTTAGAAATAATGTCTATTCCATGTTTATTTTATTATGAGATTAGATGTTTGAAAATGACTATTCTATTGAATTTAATGTTTGATTAAAATATTATGAAAAAAGATAAATGCTTAATAGATTATTTTACCATTTTTAATTGTTTATTTAGTAATAGCAATACTAAATATGTTTTTAATATTTTAATCATTTTTGGGTAGATTAAATAAAAAATTATTTTATTTTTTAATAAAAATTAAATAAAATTATTTTTAATTAACTAAATTAAATAAATGAAAGATCAATAAAAATTTATGTTATTTTTAAAATAAAATTTTAAATAAATTTATTTTAAAAAATATTAAATATTAAATAATAAAATTAAATAAAAATCAATAAAAATTAAATAAAATATCAACAAAAACTTAAAATAAAACATCAATAAAAAATTTATTTAAATAATTAGCGTTTCGTAGAGTTTTAGAATTATGATTTGATAATAGAGTTATATTTTGAGTTTGTGAGTTTTGAAATTATGATTTAAGTGTGAAAAATTTGTTTGGTTATGAGTTTTGAAAAGAGTTTTGAATTGAGTTTGAAATTTTTGATGTGCCATATGATATTTGATTAAAAAACTTACAACTCATAACCAAACACATAACCCAAAATTCTATTCAAAGCTTATAAGAAATTTTTTAAAAAAATCTAAAAATATTTTTTATTTAAAATATAAAAATAACAGGTGCCAAAAAAAAAAAAAAAAAAACACGAACACTGTTTCGGTCGCTGAACGTCCGGGAGATGTCTGGGAGGATGACTAGGTAGATGTGTTTTCAAAAGTGGGTGTAGAATCAATTTTTGAAAACCGTAACCAAATACCACACTCAAACCAAGTGGTGAAATTACATTTACAAAGCTCTACCAAACAGAGCCAAGTAAATAAACATCAATAAAACTTAAATAAATTCATTTTATTTTATTTTTAATTGAGATTTTTATATTTTATTTTATTTTACTAAATACAATATAATGAAATCAAATATTTAGAGGGTA
Source organism: Camellia granthamiana (assembly GCA_036172215.1). Lineage (NCBI taxonomy): Eukaryota > Viridiplantae > Streptophyta > Magnoliopsida > Ericales > Theaceae > Camellia > Camellia granthamiana. The sequence continues at coordinate 9,519,072 of CM069913.1, read as the reverse complement.
AATACGTCATTTTACAACTTAATCCCATGGGATTTCAATCCCACCATTTTATCCCATACCCCCTTAACACAATAGTCCAACATATATGAGATTTATAGTCCAGTGGACTCCTAATCCGACCTACAAATTCTTAATCAAACAATGAATTCTATGATAGATTAGACATGGAGTCCAATTCCCCTTTCAAATCCTTTCAAACAAACACCTCTTTAAGTTAATAAAATTATAGTAAATTAAATTAGATGAACATTTTTCTTTTTGGTAATTTAAAAAGAAAAAAAAAGAAAGAAATATCTCAACCATTGAGGTTGACAGTATGCAACTGATGACACATCACCAATATATGAATCCGAGCAATACTACCTATACTAAAATTTCTTACTGTTAGAAATCTATAACATAGCTATAACCTATATAAAAGTGTGTAAGAGTGGTGTAATGATGCTGCTTGTTTGGTGTAATGATGCTGCTCAATCTTTTTAAAATCGGATCGGTGAGCGAATCGGAAAAGGAATCGGGTGGACGGGTCACCGGTTCAACCGTCGGGTCAAAGCGGTCGAACCGTGACGTCATAATTAATATTATATAATTACAAAATATAATTATAAATTATAAATAAATAAAAATATATATAATTAATCAAATAAAAATAAAAATTGTTACATAATATTTATTAATAACATTTAATAAAGTTATAATTGATAAAAAAAAAAGTCACTTATTTCAAAGAAATTAAATTTTTTAAACATTCCCTCCAAATAAATTGATTGAATGCTAGATTTAATTTTGGAGGGAAATGAAATTTTCAACTCTCCCTCCAGTCAATATGTTTCAAATAATTTGATTGAATCCCACATAGAATTTTGTAGGTTCTCTTTGAAAAATCTTTTCCTATAAATAGGAATAGACTTTCATAATCTTCTCAAGCTTTCAATGAGACTCTTTCTTATGAGAGGAGACTCTTGAAATAAGAATTTTTAGTCAAAATTTTGAAATATATTTATTTATATATATATATAAATATATAAGAAAGAAAGAAAAGAAAGAAAGAATAAAAAAATGAGTAAAACCCAAAAAAAAAAAAAAAAAAGACCGGTTTTGGCCGGTCCGACCACTGGGTCACCGAGTTTTCCCGGTTTTGGCCCCTATCTGGGTTTAGGGGGGTTGACCGGATCGGAACAAGGCCCGGTTCCCGGTTCAACCGGTCCGACCGGCCGGTCCGGTCCGGGTTTGAAAACAATTGCTTGTTTGGTTTGTAATAACTCTTTCCTTGCAGATGTGGGCTGGACACGTGGGCTTCAAATTACCAACTTTGAAATAGATAATTGCAATCTCACCTCTGTTGCCCATATCTCTATTTTTATCTCTATTCAAATCGACAGATAATGTGTTTGCTTATGGTCCATCCAAGTGTCCCCAGTGATGCACCACAAGCCATAACCGCTGGAGTAACCAACCACAAGTTGCCCTGTAAATAATTTTTTATTGCAATTTGTCCAGGCAGTGATTCATATCTGTGTCTACACATTCATGGTTGCTTAAGTTGTTTGAAAACAAACAACACAGTGCTCAACATCTGTAACCACTGATTGACCAACCAATTGGAGGCCACCATCTTGAAGGTCTCTGTTTCGGTGATGACTTTGAAAACATCGACGTTAAAATACCAAGATGAACGGAGGTTTGATCTGCCGCAATTTCTACAAACGATGGTCCTTCTTTGGGGGTGTTCCATCTGCCTGTGCAAGAGCTCCTCTTGTTTTCGACAGGCAATGCAACCAGTCAGTTCACACAATAATATATACCCACTCGAGATTGCCGGACAATCTTTTATGTAGACAGTTGCTTCCATGTTTGTCTTTCGAGATGTGCTGCCATACGGTCTCCATGTCCGTTTTTTACTTTGATTGAATTTATATCTAAATGATCCATACCACCTGTTTGCTAATATGCACCAGAAAATTTGTTGATGTCTAAACCATTAATAAAGAGACATTATTGTAACTATTAGCAACCAAAAGTAGCAGCAGATAACCTTCACCCAACTATTAAAAAACTTATAAATACATGGTTGTTTGTCTTTGTAGCATGTCATACTGTGTGTGCATCATCCAAAAATCAAATTCTATCTACAAATACGTAACAAATCCTCAATTGATAGATGGGTGTATGCATCTACAAATAGAAAACTATTTCTCAATTTATACCAAGTCAATTGTTACTGCTTATGTGCAAAATTTTATTCTCTTTGTTTATGTTTATTTGCTTACTTAGTTTTTGAAATTTTTTTTTATATTTATTTTGAATTTGTAATTTGCTGATATGTTGCATTTTTTTATTTTTTGGTGATTTTCCCACAACTATTTTGAGGCTGGAAGAAATAGGACTCCTTTTTATTGGGATGCCGAGCGGGTGGGCTTCTTTTGAGATGAGCTCCTCTTGTGTTTTTAGAGCAATAACCTCAGGGTATGCATCTTTAGTTTTACTGCTGTAACATTAACGAAAAAAAGGAGAATATATAAATATAAAATTGAAAGCAGAGGTATTATCAATTACAGTCAAAATACACCAGCCCTTCCACAACCTCTGCTGCCACCCCCAAGCCCTTAAAAAAGGGGTTTTTCCTTTTTCAATGTAGAAAATATGAATGAGTTGGTCATTGTTTGTGGGAAATTTTGATTAGTTATTTACCTGATTGTATATTTGGGTGTATTCAACCACCATAGGATGCAATATTTCCTTTTCTCAAACTGATATCTATTAGAAGTAATTCCCACTTTATTCACTGATGATACTTTGTTATCTTATCTGTAGTTACAGAAGATGATGCAACATTGACAAAGCACATAGGCCAAAGCTTTTTGTTTTCTACATAGAGGCACACTTTGTAGAAGATGGTTGCTTGTTATGTTGCCTATCATTAACTAAGAATTGCCTAACAATAGAAGACAAAACTACAACAAATAAAAGGTTCCTCTCTGCAATTTGGTTTAAGTTGTGTTTTTAGGCCTATAAAATTGAGTTAATTTTTTAGCCAATTAGTAATTTTTTCCTAGTGTGGGTTTAGGCAATTTCTTATAGTAGTTGTTAGACTTAGTAAGTTGTTAAGTTTCGAGTTTGTATTGTTGACTTATAATTGTCTAATTTTATATAATTTCTTTTATTTATGATTAATTTCTTAGTGATTTTGAAAAAAATAGTTGAAACTTTTTATCATATGAGTTTCGAACTATGTATTGTTGAATTATAATTGTCCAATTTGATATAATTTTGCTTATTTGTAATGAATTTTTTAATGATTTTGAAAAAAAATAGTTAAGATTTTTTTTATCATAACTTGCATATGGTACATGTGACACCTCATTTAAGAGCAATGAAGAACAAAAAAAAATATATATATATAGTAGTCTGCAAATTAATTAAAAAAGACTGGCTTAAAAGACAAGTTCAAATATAGGTTCGTTCAACCACCACATTATAGTGTAGAAATCAAATAGCCATTGTATTAACAAGCTCTAGAAACCTAAACAGTCATGTAGACATGCCAACTCAGAATTTAGATTTACACGAAAATTTGTGTGCAACTTTATGGTATTCCATAACAAGATAAGTAAAGCTTCTCAGGTATGAAACTCTCAAATGTTGTTTCTCATTTGTTCGATGTAAAACAAATGTGAGCTTCCCTGCTGCTGGAAGTAAAACTAATCTAAGCTTCGTCTGAATTGGACTTCAGTTGGTTGTATAGTTTTGTTTCCAAAAATCATTGAATTTGCAAATCTTATTTAGCTAAATTAATAACCAATCTGATGATGGCATGTTATAGTTATTTATGAGCAATAAGTGCAGATTTTATGAGAATGTGACTAACTACACTGGGTGGTGTCCAAGCCCCTTGCGCATGACCCAACCCTTAAACTTTCATCAGTAGTAACTACATATTCAACTTGGGAAGAAATATATGACAACTGCAAATATGACGACGAAACTTTGTTGCACCAAATAAAAAATATTGTATATCGAGAAAGATAAGGATATTTTTACTTACATGCTATATAATTATTATGATGTATTTAACTTCTCAAAAAAATAAATAAATATAGATATATATAATGTTGCTCCTCCAATGTACAATATTAGTTGTCCTATGTCACTAGGCATTCTTCATGTTCAATAGAGTTTTAACATTAGCATAACTTTTACTACAAATCTTTCCTAACTATTTCATCCACATTAATAATAAAATTTTTATTTTTATTTTGTAGAGCATTTTGTATATATTATTAAAAAAAATTAAATCAACTCGACAATTATAATTTATTCAATTGATCAAATTTATCATATAAAAATAAAAGATCTATTTCTGAATTGATTTAAATTTTTTAAAAATTATATACATTTCGCCCACAATAGCACGACCCCTCGCGCGGAGTGCATGGGGTTCAACTAGTATATACAAAAAGAAGGTAAGAGTGGTGTAACATATGGTGTAACACTGGGGTTTCTTGGTGCAAGTCTGTGACTTCTTTGGTTTGCAAAGCAGATTTGGGCTGGCTACGTGGCCTTTAGCTTAGCCACATACACGACAGTAGAAACAAACAAATTCCAAAGCTCCTCGTAGAAATTTCCCAAAATGGTGGTCTGCTGTTGGCCTATTTCCCAAAGCTCCTCCCTACCAAATTTTAGGTTACCCAAGTGGAATTCAGATTAGCCACGCTGACAATGAAGAAGAAAACAAATGTTACCTCTTCGAACAGGAGGGGATTTTGTTTCTCACAAGATATATATATACATATTTTGTGGATGGAGTTGTTGTTATCCTGTTCTTCCCATCATTGTCGGTGCTATTGCTGCCGTGACACTATCTGTTGGAAAAATGGTGTTTTATATGGCTTATTTTGGGCCAACTTTGAGGCCAAAATGAAGTGGGCCCCAAACGTCTTTTGGGGTGGGTCCGAAGAGGTGACGTGTTCCTTGCCGCATGGCAAGTACACGGTGAAGACGGAACGTCAAAACCATTTATGAGTGAATGGGAAGTTGACGCCGTTTTTGGGTCTAACATTAATTTTTTAGATAAAATTCATTTGAATTTTTTCAATAAAAATTATTGTGGGAATTTAATTTAATTCTAAATTCAAATTTTGGGTTCCTAAGTGGTTTCCTAAAGTTTGTAATCTTAGGAATTTAATTTAATTCTAAATTCAAATAGTGGTTTCCTAAAGTTTGTCAAATAGATTTATATTTATATCCTATTCAAGGTTTTAATAAATCTATTCAACTTTTGGCTTTATTTGATTAAACTATTCTAAATAGTTTAATAATATATATATTCCAACTATTTTGAATATTAGTCCACCTACGGTTCTTCTTCAAAAATTTTGGAAGGTTAATAACCGTTCCTGTGCAACGGCTACTTTTCATATTTGTTTGAAACACATTGCACCTGTTCGGCTTGAACTTATATCTGTTCCAGGTGTGATCACACCTATTCGGCCCTATTTAAATCCAGCACTTTCCAACAGTTTTGGCCCCTGGGAAAAAAACAGTCTGAAATCTATTTGTTTGCTGTCCAGATTTCATTTGTATGCATTATTCTTCATTTTAGTTTTAGAATAAAATTCAGAGAGTTAGAACATAGGTTTGGTTTGCCGAACAAATTATTTGGAGTGCTACTACAATTTGTGAAGATCATTGTATCCTGGGAGATAGACGCCACTCAACTGTAAGCACCGTAGTGGGACGAATCTGTCTTAAGGACAGAGTGTTACACACTCGACTTGGTCTTTAATTATTCATTCGGTTTAATAAATAAATTCGGTACGTTATTTATTTATTTGTTTGAATTTATTTCTATTTATTTTATTTACACAGAAGATTGTTCCAACAATCTTAAGACAGATTCGAATTATTCTGTTTACAGAATGTTTCGTTTGTTTCCTTTTCTCTTTCTTCTTTAAGAAAATTATTTTTTGTGGATTTACAAAATAATATTCTAGTTGGAAAAACAAATAGTGATTATATGCTGACGTGTACAAGCCCACAAAGGCCATGAATCATTATAAACAACCCAAGCCCATCACTTGGAGCGCAATACATAACCCAGCTGGTGAGGTCCAGAACAGCTGGAATCCAACGTGGCATAAAGAGCCAATGACATTCAGACACATGGCAGGCGAAGGACGAGCCACATCAGCAGACAAAGATCTGCAAAGTTATTGCCACTGCACATCACCATTAATGCAGCCCATCACAGCATTTATTACGACAACACCTCCCCGTCGGAACAGGACCCCCTTACCCTGAACAAGGTAAGCTACAACATAGACTTTCGGCAAGGAAGGCAGGTCGGAAGGGACAGCGAAATGATTACCAAAGGATATAAGCAAACGTTGAAGACAAGAAGAAGGTTAAGCTTTCTATCTCTAATCTCTCTTTACATTCTACTCCTTCTTCTAACTTGCTCGTCGGAGGGTTCACCGGGGGACTACCCCATTCCCCATTGGACTTGTTTGCAGGTTATTCGGCGGGCTTGATCATTTGGACTTGGGCATTGAGGAGCTTGGACTTGCCTGACCCATCCACTGGAACAAACTGTATCATCAGTTGGCACCGTCTGTGGGAATAGACTTTGCTCCGCGTGCCAGTTGTACTTATTGTCGCCGGAGACCCTATCCCAACAACCTTTTCCTCCTACCTATCAAAGTGTATGGTCACGACTAGATCCATGGCTTCTCACAATGATGCTGCCGATCGTCAGGCCGACACCCCTAACCTAAACAACCCACCGCAGTATTTTATCGAGCTTACCAACAGCATTAACCGCATGGCCGAGCAAAACCAGGCCCTGATAAATGCTTTACTCCAAAGAAACCTTCCGATGCCTCCTCCACCACCTCCAGATATTCCACCAAACCAAGAAAGAGCCCCGAGCCATACTGTTCCGCAACCCTATCCACCCAACTTGGAAGGCTTGCAACCTCCTCCTCCACATATAAATCTACTACCTCCACCCCCACGCCCATCGGTCGTGGTACTAGCCCCTGAAGGGGAAGCCAGCAGTGTCCAGCCCCCATTGACTGACCATGGTGACAACATTCCCCTCTGGGACGCTGAACTCCGAGCAATGAAGCTCCAACTCCAAGGGGTCATGCAGAACATTCAGCATAAACCCTCTACCACGTCAAACTCACCATTTGTTGCCTTCATCCAGGACAAACCTCTGCCCGCCAAGTTCAAGATGCCCACCATCGACTCTTTTGACGGTACGACGGACCCAGTCGACCATCTAGAGACCTACCGAACCCTCATGATCCTCCATGCCTTCCCTGACGAGATCATGTGTCGGGCTTTCCCCGTGACATTGAAGGGGTCAGCTCGACTGTGGTTCAGCCAATTACCAGCAGACTCTATCTCTACTTTCCAGCACCTCAGCAACTCCTTCCTTAGCCATTTTATTGGAGCCCAGCGCCAACGCCGCTCGGTAACCCAACTTCTCAACATCCGTCAGACCGAGGGGGAGTCGCTGCGCAATTTCGTTACCCGCTTCAACACCGAAGCCCTGCAAGTAGCGAAAAACGATGACAAGGTCATCCTCACGACTTTCATAGCCGGGCTACGATCGTCCGATTTCCTTTTCTCCCTCTCCAAAAATCCCCCGACCTCCATGGCAGCCCTACTCTTCAAAGCCCAAAAATACATGAATGCTGAAGATTCATTAACCGCTCGGCAGGATTTAATAGCTAAAAACCAGACCCCCAGAGAAAAGAGAAAAGACTCAGAACCCAGAAACACCCAGTATAATAGCCAAACACCCCACTATACAGACCAACCTCCCCGTACTGACCGGTCGGCACTAGCTTGACCGCCCGGTCGGTTCGAGCGGTACACCTCCCTTAATTCTCCCATGGAACAAGTCCTCAACCAGATCCAACGAGACTACCCTCTCAAATGGCCCCTACCTTCACGGACCCTTTCCAATCGAAAAGACTAGTCCAAATATTGTCGTTTCCACTAGGACCATGGCCATAACACTGATGACTGCATCAACCTCAAGGAGCAAGTCGAGACCCTAATACGTCAAGGGCGTCTCAGCCGCTTCACGGACACCCGCCCACAGCAGAGGCAAAGAATCGAGCCCTTCAGAAACAACCGCCGGCGCACCCCACCTCGGCAGCCAGCCCAACCTAACCAAGGCCATGATCGCCCTCCACAACAGCCTCGGCCGCCAGGTAATCCCCCTCCACCAGTTGGTGAAATCCGAGTCATTTCAGGTGGCCTTGCTTGTGGGGGACCATCCCGATCGACTCGGAGGGCAGAACTCAGAAAGATAAGGCAAGGCTCAGACAAAGCAGTTGCCACGGTAGACCGACCCTCCAAACAGCCCAAGCAGTGGACAGAGCTCATCATCTTCATGGACGCCGACTGTACAGGCATCCATTATCCTCATGATGACCCTCTCGTCATTTCTGCCCTCCTCTCCAACTATAAGGTCAGACAGGTTTTCATCGACAATGGCAGTTCTTCAGACATCATATTCCTCAACTGTTTCCGCCAGCTCAAGATTGGGGAGTAAAGTCTGTCTCACCTCCAAACCCCTTTGGTCGGTTTCACTAGCGACCGAGTGACCTCCATCGGCTCCATCGATCTCCCCATTACCATCGGCGAATACCCACGGCAGACTACGAAGTTGCTCACTTTCCTTGTGGTCGACTGTCCTTCTGCCTACAACATCATCCTTGGTCGCACCGCCCTCAATGCTTTCCAAGCCATCACTTCAACCTACCACCTCACCATAAAGTTCCTTACTGACCTGGGCGTCGGGATAGTAAATGGGGAGCAGACCGTAGCCAGGGAATGTTATGTCGCCTCACTCAAGGAAGTCAAGCTGAAGGAGGCCATGATCATTGAAGGACTTGGCGTCCGAGATGAGGACAAGCTAGTCAGAGGAGAACCGGTGGAGGAGCTCGTTGAGATTCCCATCAATCCCACCAACCCAATGAAAACTGCCAAGATCGGCAGCCAACTATCCCCCTAAGCTAAGGCCGACCTTGCCGCCCTTCTGATCGAACACAATGATGTATTCGCCTGGACCCATTCAGACATGCCGGGTATTGACCCCTCTTTCATAACTCACCGCCTCAACATCGAACGCCATTTCCGACCTTACCGCCAGAAGCAGCGCACCTTTCATCCAGAGCGCAATACTCTTATAGCCGCAGAGGTTGACAAACTTTTTGAGGCCCAATTCATAAAAAACGTGGACTACCCTAAATGGTTGTCAAACGTGGTCCTAGTCCGCAAGAACAATGGCAAATGGTGACTTTGTGTCGATTACTCTGACCTGAACCGAGCTTGCCCCAACGACAGCTATCCTCTTCCCCGCATAGATCTGCTGGTCGATGCCACGGCTGGTCATCAAATGCTCAGCTTCATGGATGGTTTCTCTGGTTACAACCAAATCCTGATGTACCCGTCTAATCGGGAACATACATCCTTTATTACTGACCGAGGTACCTACCACTACCGTATGATGCCATTCGGATTGAAGAACGCTGGGGCCACCTACCAACGATTGGTCAATGCCGTTTTCCATCACTAGATAGGTCGGAATATGGAAGTATATGTCAACGACATGCTGGTCAAGAGCAAACTCTCCACTGATCATCTAACCGACCTGCGAGAAACCTTCGCCACCCTACGCAAGTACCAAATGAAGCTCAACCCAGAGAAGTGCGCCTTCGGCGTAGGATCTGGGAAGTTTTTGGATTTTATGGTCAGTTAGCGGGGCATTGAAGCTAACCCAGAAAAGATCAAGGCCTTGATTGAGATGCAGTCACCCAGAACGGTTAAGGAGGTCCAAAGACTCACTGGCCGAGTTGCAGCTCTCAACCGCTTCATTTCCCGTGCAACGGATAAGTGCCTACCATTCTTCAAAGTTCTTCGGGCAAACTTTTGAATGGACGGCTGAATCCGAAGAGGCTTTTCAACAGTTGAAGCAGTGCATGGCCAATCCCCCCCTCATTTCACAGGCAATCACGGGCGAGCCCCTCTTCCTCTATCTAGCCGTATCAAGCACCGCTGTCAGTGCAGCTCTTATCAGGTAAGACGGCTCTGTCCAACGACCGGTCTACTACATCAGTCGGGCCCTCAGGGGAGCAGAGCAGAACTACCCACTGTTAGAAAAATTATCCTTGGTCTTGGTCACCGCCTCCAGACGACTCCATCCTTACTTCCAGGCCCACTCCATAGTGGTCCTTACCGACCAACCCTTGAAGAAGGTCATGCAGCAACCAGAACTTTCTGGCAAACTCATGCAATGGTCAGTGGAACTCAGCCAGTTTGACATCTCTTACCGGCCTCGAACAGCAATTAAGGGGCAGGCCATCGCCGATTTCATCCTGGAATTCACTAATCCTACCCCAACCACTACCTCTCCACCCCCACCAACTCCCATCGAGCCAGAAAACCCTCATTCTTGGACTTTTAAGGTCGACGGATCATCCCGCAGGAAAAGTAGTGGGGCTGGCCTCATCCTCATCCCCCCTGAGGGTGGTTATTTCAAATGCGCTCTCCATTTCCTGTTTGAGGCCAGTAACAATGAGGCCGAATATGAGGCATTGATTGCAGGTCTTCGCCTGGCCAGGGATATTGGTGTCAACCACATCCGAGTGTTCAACGACTCCTAGCTCATCGTCAGACAGATCACGGGAGAATTCGATGCCAAGGAGGACACAATGTGGGCTTATAGGGATATTGCACTTCCCCTTGTTCGCCTCTTCAATACCTTCCACATCAAGCACATTCCTCGGGCGGAAAACTCTAAGGCCGATGAGATGGCTCAGTTGGCTTCCGCAGACCAGTTCGACCTCAGCCGTGGTGTCCGCCTCAAATACCTATCCCACCCCGCCATTTGCCCCGATCAGCACGAAATACAATTCCTCCAAAATGAGCCCATCCCTTGGGCGTCAGACATCTTTCTATTTCTGACAACAGGGGAACTTCCAGAAGACCAACAACAAGCTGCCAAAGTCAGAGCCCGGTCGTCCAATTACATCCTCGTCAGCGGCATTTTGTACAAACGTGGCTTTTCACGCCCCTATCTGCGGTGCCTCAATCCGACTCAAGCAACTTATGTGATGCAAGAAATTCATGAGGGTATCTGCGACAATCATTCAGGCGGTAGGTCTCTGGCCCACAAGATACTTCGCACTGGATATTTCTGGCCTACTCTCAACCAAGATGCGGCTGACTTCGTACTCAAATGTGATAAGTGTTAGCGTTTTGCCAATATCTCCCATGTTCCTCCTACTGAATTGATCACACTTTACAGTCCCTACCCGTTCGCCAAATGGGGATCGACCTAGTTGGTCCTTTACCCACCGGCCGAGGCCAGACCAAATTTGCCATTGATTATTTTACTAAGTGGGTTGAGGCAGAACCCCTTGCCACCATTACCGAGCGGAACACAACCAAGTTCATCTGGCAGTTGATCGTTTGCAGGTTTGGCATCCCTCAGGCCATCATCTCCGACAACGGCAAACAATTCGACAACGCCAAGTACAGGAAGTTCTGTGCAGACCTCCAAATTCAACCATGTTTTTCTTCCCCCGGTCCTCCCCAAGCCAATGGCCAAGTTGAGGTCACCAACCGTTCTCTTCTGAAGATCATCAAAACCAAGCTAGAAGCTGCTAAGGGGCTTTGGGCTGAGGCACTACCAAATGTACTCTGGGCTTACCGAACTACAGCTCAGACTCCCATTGGGGAAATCCCTTTCCGCTTAACATAAGGCGCTGAGGCAGTTATTCCGGTAGAAGTCGGTCTACCTACCCCTAGAGTTTTACATCCGGATCCAGCACTAATGAAAGAGCTCCGTTGGGCAGACCTGGACCTAATCGAAGAACTCAGAGAAACCACTGCTGTCAGACTGGCCTCATACCAACAGAAAATGAGAACACACTACAACCGCAAAGTCCGACCAAGGGAGTTCGCTGTAGTGGACCTTGTCTTGAGAGAAGCAACCCTTGCCACCAAAAATCTGACTGAGGGTAAACTGGCAACCAAATGGGAGGGACCTTACGTTGTAAAAGCCCGACCACGCCCGGGCACTTACCGACTTCAGGACATGGAAGGTCGAGACCTCCCCCACCCCTGGAACGCTGAACACCTGAAGCGCTACTTTCAATAAGTTCCTACTGTTGTATTGCTTAGTTGTTGTATTTTCTTTTTGATACATAATGTAAACTTGGATCGACTGGACTACACTGTCCATGACAACAATTCTATATCTTAGCTATCTGTGTGTTGTCTCAATAACATTCTCATTTGCAGCATTTATTAAAAGCCTCAGCCAGACTGAGCACCAGAAACCTCGGCCAGTCCGACCGTCAAAAGCCTCAGCCAGACTGAGCATTTAAAAGCCTCAGCCAGACTGAACATTAACAGCCTCAGCCAGACTGAGCATCACTCCATAAGCCTCGGCCAGTCCGATCGTCAAAAGCCTCAGCCAGACTGAGTATTAAAAGCCTCAGCCAGACTGAGCACCAGAAGCCTCAGCCAGTCCGACCGTCAAAAGCCTCAGCTAGATTGAGCATTAAAAGCCTCAGCCAGACTGAGCACCAGAAACCTCGGCCAGTCCGACCGTCAAAAGCCTCAACCAGACTAAGCACTAAAAGCCTCAGCTAGACTGAGCACTAGAAGCCTCGGCCATACTGCACAGTAAGAGCCTCTGCCAAACCGGGCATGAAGCATTCGGCCAGACCAAGCCTCAGTCAGCCTAAGCATAACAAGTCTTAGCCAGACCGAGCGCCACAGTTTCAGGGTCAGACTTAGTCACAATTCCAGCTCCCAAATCTTTACACCACTCTTTGCTCAGTCAAATTCCAAAGACTTTCTTACACGTCTTCTTTACAAGTCAGGTTATTTTCTTCTCAATCAAACTTTCATAAACCACTAACCTACTTGAGCAGTGTGGCTAACACAAACTTGTAATTTTATTGCATTTTAAATTTCACTCTGCATTGAGGAGTAACTAACTTTACTCTGCATTGAGATTTTATTACAAGTTCAATTTCACTCTACATTGAGGAGTTCCTAACTTTACTCTGCATTGAGATTTTATTATAAGTTCAATTTCACTCTGCATTGAGTTTTTATTACAAGTTTAATTTCACTCTGCATTGAGGAGTTCCTGATTTTATTACAACTTCAATCCCCCTCTGTCTTGAGGAATTCCTAAATTCAGTTTTTATCACAAGTTTATCACAAGTTTTTATCACAAGTTTCATCCATTTCAGACGCACAAGCAAAAACAGTCAAATGCCAAACACAACTGAAATTTTATTTATTCACCACTTTGTACATAAGTTCATTACAGCAATTCAAAAAAAAAAAAAAAAAAAAAAAAAACACAAAACAAAAACAATTCACTCATTCCTCCTCACTAGAGACGAGGTTTTCTTCTTCAATACCCTCATCCAAGGGGGTTTGGGCCACATCGTCCTCACCAATTGTTACACTACTGAGGTCTAAGTCTGGGAACAGTTCTTCAGCTCTACGTTTGAACATCTTCCAGCCACTGTCCCAGAACTCAGCCATTTCGTGTTTGTAGAAGTCTGACTGCTGGAAGCTCTCAATAACTTCTGCTTCAGTTCTGTCCCCAGCGGTCGCCCTCGACGGACCCGCCCCCCCAGACTCCTCCCTCGCCAAGCTGCTGGCGACCGCGGCATCCACTGCCATCTGAAATTCGGCAGACCCCTTGAATTGATCCACTGCTGCCACATACAGATCGGGGTAAGCCGCCCTTTCAGAGGCTGCCTTCGCCCTCTCTTCGTCCAGCTCCTTCTGCAGGGTCGCCTTTTTAGAAGCAGCCTTAGCCTTCTCTACCTCCAACTCCTTCTTCAGGCTCTCTTTTTCAGCGGTTGCTTTGGCTTTCTCTGCCTCCAACTCCTTCTGAAGGCTCTCCTTTTCTGCCGTCACCTTGGCTCTCTTTGCTTCCAACTCATTCTGAAGGTTCTCCCTCTCCTTCACTGCCTTAGCACGCTCGCCCTCCAGCTCCTTCTGCAGATCGCCAATCTTCACGTCTGCCTTATCTTTCTGCCTAACCAGCTCTTCATTACTGCTCATTGCCTCTTCATGACGTTCAACCGCGACTGCGCAACCTTTTTGGGCCTCATCCAACCTCTTCTGCTCGCCAGCCAGTTGGAACTCGAGCAACACAACCTGGCGGCGTATGTTCTCTACCTCCACCTTGATCGCTTGCAGATTAGCGTGGGCACTCTCCCAACTTGCACTCTTCTTCTTCAACTTTCCAAGCTGAGCCTTGGCCTCATCTGCCTTGAGTTTTGCAGCCCCTGCCTTCCTCAGTAGAGCCCCTGCTAAGGTGGTTACCTCCATTTGAGCGGAGCATAACCCCCTCAGCAGTTCAGCCTCGTTGAATCTGGATACTGAGCGCAAGGCTGCCTCTTCTACAATCCCCACCAGGCGGTCTGCCCCTGCCCTGGCTGGGCCTTCTTCTTCCTCCAGCCACCCAGCCACCGCACGAGCGTGGTAGATTGCAGTAATCAGACTGACTCCTCCTCCTTGGGGTGCAGGACCCCCCTGGGGCTGTTCTTCCCTCCTTGGCCCAAGGCCAATTGCCCCATCTTCTGCTTGCACTTCAGGGGCGGCCCTCGCGACCCCTGCGGTGATCGCCGCGCTACTGGAACCACTTCCATGCCCTCTGAGGCGATGTCCACCACTTCTGGGGAAATTACTTTTCCTGGGGTCTTCTCCACTTCCCCCCCCTCTGCCTCCTTGGCCATACTAGTCTCCTCTACCCTCGCTTCCCTCCTCCTCTTCTAGGCAGGCCCTTCTTCACTCCTCCTCACTCTCTTCTTCTTCTTCACCACGCCCAACACCTCCATCTCCTTCAAAGACCTCTCCTTCAAAGGGTCTATTGGGGGCGGTCGTGGCACAAATTTGCCTAAGTCTTTCTCCCCCAAGGGTTTGGGGCGAGGTCGAATCCTCTCCCTTGCAACCGCTTTTGGCAGTCGGTCGGCCTGAGACTCTTTGAATTTTTGGGCTTTTGCAAGGATGGTCTGATCCTTCGCCTCTTGAGCCCTCCTCCTTGCCTCCAATTTTGCTCGGTCGAGGTCCCCACCGCTCGGCTGTGGACCCAACCCTGCCTCAAACAAAGCAGACGGCTGAACGAGCTCGTCCCATCTAGCCCCTTCTTTCTCCCTCCACTCTTTTACCCTCTTCACCCTCTCCTCTGCTGCTGCTCCCAGCTTTGGCTCCATCGACTTAGTGGGCACTTTCCAAATGGTGCGCACTCCAACCCCTCCACTGGCAGACACATAGAACCACCGTGGTCTCCACCCCTTGATCGACGACGGCAGCCCCACCACCAGCCCTTTCCCTGCTGCTGCCTACAGAGTGACCCAAGTCTCTTGCTGCCCTGAGGCCTTGTAATATGCGAAGAATTCGTCCACTGTCATGGCTACCCCTTTGTTCGCCTTCGGCCAGGCACTTGCACATGACAGTAAGATCTTCCACGCATTGGGCATTAGTTGGCCCGGCGCCACCTCCAAACGATTTAGGACATCTACTACCACTTGCGGCAGGGGCAGCCTTAGTCTTCCTTTCAATGCCTCCTCATAAAGGGCAAACTGCCCTAGCTTGGCGTCGGATGGCCTCTCCGTTGACATTGGCAAAGACAACTCTATTTCGGCAAGCACCTGGTATTTTTCGCGAATATCCTCCAAATCCGCTGTAGTAACCGTTGATTTTTCTGCCTGGTTAATTGGCTTTGGAGCTGCTATCATGGTGGAACCAAGGGATCGTACGACCGACTCCCTCACCCTCTCCATCCTATATTGTTGCGCTAAGTCCATCGTATCATCATCACCAAGTGGATCCACCCTGACATTCGCAGTTTCTTCTTGGGCCATTTCTATGGTATGTCTGCGAATCGCTTCGGATGCAGGCGCAAGGAAATTGAAAAAGTGTTGCAGAGGTGTATCGTGAGCAACAAAGGAATTCACACTTGGAATATTTTAATTTTTCATAAACAAGTAAGTGAACCGAATAATGCCAAAAGCCCACGGTTTGCCCGTATTCCAAGGATCCCAATTAATTTTCGCTAGTTTGAAAACTTTTCAAATCATCCGCCAAAACTGTCTTTTCAACACCCATACTGACCTATGGTTTCATTTCTGATCCAACGCCTAATCTTCCCCCCCACGGGATGTTGCCATGTGTACGACCACGATCCACTGTCTCCTCCCTTTACCCTGTCTTTTCCACTTCAAATCACCACGTGACACGCCGCCTCTTGAGCCCCACGCCCCTTCACCTCATCCTTCGCAGTCGGCCCTCCTTATGGTCGGCCCTCCCGCTCGGTCAACCTTCGTGGTCGGCCCTCTTCGCGGTCTCCCTCTTCATGGTCGGCCCTCCCGCTCAGCCAACCCTCATGGTCGTCCCTCCTCGTGGTCGACCTTCCCACTCGGCCAACATTCGCGGTCGCCCCTCCTCGCGGTCGGCCCTTCCACTCAGTTACCCTGCACGGTCGGACCACCTCCCGGTCGGTTCACCCGCTCGGTCACCCCCGCCAGTCAACCTCCATACTACCAATCCCTAACACCCTCACCTTCTTCATTACTATTCCCTTCACTGGACTAAAGCTGCACTCGGGAATGGGGCACTACTGACGTGTACAAGCCCACAAAGGCCGTGAATCACTATAAACAACCTAAGTCCATCACTTGGAGCCCAATACATAACGCAGCTGGTGAGGTCCAGAACAACTGGAATCCAACATGGCATAAAGAGCCAATGACATTCAGACACCTGGTAGGCGAAGGACGAGCCACATCAGCAGACAAAGATCTGCAAAGTTATTGCCACTGCACATCACCATTAATGCAGCCCATCACAGCATTTATTACGACAATACCTCCCCGTCGGAACATGACCCCCTTACCCTGAACAAGGTAAGCTACAGTATAGACTTTCGGTGAGGAGGGCAGGTCGGAAGGGACAGCGAAATGATTACCAAAGGATATAAGCAAACGTTGAAGACAAGAAGAATGTTAAGCTTTCTATCTCTAATCTCTCTCTACATCCTACTCCTTCTTCTAACTTGCTTGTTAGAGGGTTCACTGGGGGACTACCCCGTTCCCCGTTGGACTTGTTTGCAGGTTATCCGGCGGGCTTGATCATTTGGACTTGGGCATTGAGGAGCTTGGACCTGCCCAACCTATCCACTGGAACAAACTGTATCATCATATGCTATTTGACAGATAGTAGTAATATACTGTCTATTTTCTTTGACAACTAGTAATACAATACTGGTGTCATTAACAATTCAGAATATATTTTTGTGAAATTTTGTCAGAAAATTAATTTTGATTTTTAGAAATTATTTTCTGAGTTTTCATTAATTAAAATTCTGTTTCAGTATTTTAATTATTGAAGTGTTATAAAAATTTAATTTTCTGTGTAGAATTAATTTGGTTAAATAAAATTTTATTTTATTTCCAAATTAATTAGAAAATAAAAGTTACATTTTTGTTTCTTTTATTTTTACAGAATTTAATTTTGTGAATTTGGATTAGTTTCTGTGTGGAATTAATTTGGTTAAATAAAATTTCATTTTATTTTATTTCCAAATTAATTGAAAATAAAAGTTACATTTTGTTTTGTTTCTTTTATTTTAACAGAGTTTATTTCTGTAGTTTTGGTTTAATTTGTTTAAATAAAATTTTATTTTATTTTCAAATTAATTGGAGATAAAAGTTACAATTCTTGTTTATTTTATTTTTACAGAATTAAATTTCTATGTTTTTTAGTTTAAATTTTCTGTGTAGTATAAAATTCTAATTATAATTTTATTTTATAATTTAGAATTTATGGCTACTAAAACTGGTTAAACTAATGTTCTAAACTAGTACTGGTATGGTGATTGCCATTACGCCAACCTCTCCTTATGTTGGGACTGTGCCAGTGAATAATGGTGAAAAACCAAAGAAGTTCTTAGGAACTGTTTTTAAAGGATGGAAGAAGAGAATGCTATCTAAAAGAGGGAAAACTAAGAAGTACAAGTTTTACTTTTGTAAAAAAGAGGGACATCGGGCCAAAGATTGCCGTTACAAACGTAAAGGCAAATGAAGAACAAGTAAGAAGGTTACTAAAGCCGATATAACCGAAATGGATATAATTTCCAATGGTGTAGATGTCATAAATCTTTCTGCAGTTGTTTTCGAGGCAAATCTTGTCAGAAATCCTAAAGAATGGTGGGTGGACATTGGTGCTACTCGCCATATTTGTGCCGACAAAAAGATATTCACATCTTATTCTTCAGTGAACAATGGTGAACAACTTTTTATAGGCAACTCCTCAACTTCCAAAGTTGAAGGACAAGGAAAGATTGTACTTAAGATGACATATGGAAAGGAACTCACTCTCAACAATATGCTGCATGTACCAGACATTCGCAAGAATTTAGTTTCCGGATCTTTGTTGAGTAAGAATAGATTTAGGCTAGTTTTTGAAAGTGACAAATTTGTACTTACTAAGAATGGGATGTATGTAGGAAAAGGTTACATGTCTGATGGCCTTTTCAAGTTAAATGTAATGACCGTTGTACCATCAGTTATTAATAATACTACATCTTCTTCTTACTTGCTTGAGTCTTCAAATTTATGGTATTGTAGACTAGGACATGTTAATTATGGATCTTTGCATAGATTAATTAATATGGAATGTTTACCTAAATTTAACATTGATTCAAATCATAAATGTGAAATTTGCGTTGAGGCAAAATTATCTAAAACTCCTTTTCATTCAATTGAAAGAAGTACGAAACCACTTGAATTAATTCATAGCGACATTTGTGATTTTAAATCAATTCAAACTAGAGGTGGGAAAAAGTATTTTATCACTTTTATAGATGACTATACTAGATATAGTTATGTTTATTTAATTCGAACCAAGGATGAAGTTTTGGAAACTTTCATTCAATATAAGAATGAAGTTGAAAATCAACTTGGTAAGAAAATCAAGAAACTTAGAAGTGATAGAGATGGTGAATATGAATCACCTTTTGGTGAGTTTTGTAAAGAACATGGAATAATTCATCAAACCACCGCTCCTTACTTACCTCAGCAAAATGGAATTGCTGAAAGGAAAAATAGAATTTTAAAAGAAATGATGAATGCCATGTTAATCAGTTCTGGATTACCTCAAAACTTGTGGGGGGGGGGGGAAGCAATACTTTCTGTTAATTATATTTTAAATAAAGTATCCCGAAAGAAAGTGAATCAAACACCTTATGAAATGTGGCATGGTAGAGTACCATCCTACAAATACTTAAAAGTGTGGGGGTGTTTGGCTAAAGTGGCTATTCCTAGTCCTAAAAAGACTAAGATAGGTCCTAAGACCATTGATTGCATTTTCATTGGTTATGCCAAGAATCGTAGTGCATATCGGTTTTTGATTCATAAATCAGAACATACCGAAATGCATGTAAATACTATTGTTGAGTCTCGGAATGCATCATTCTTTGAACATGTATTTCCAAAGAAGATTGGACAAGAGACTAGTAACAATAAAAAATCTCATGATGCCATTACTAGTTAGGATCAAGAACATGATCAAGAACAAGAGCAAGAGATAGACCAAAATGAGGAAGAGGAACCTAGGCATAGTAAACGTGCTAGAACCTCAAAATCTTTTGGTCCAGATTTTCTAACATATTTGTTAGAAAATGAGCCTTTAACTTTTAAAGATGCTATGTCCAGTCCTAAAGCTCCTTTATGGAAAGAAGCTGTCAACAGTGAAGTTGAATCCATCTTGCAAAGTCACACTTGGGAATTAGTGGACTTGCCACCAGGTTGTAAACCTCTTGGGTACAAGTGGATTTTCAAAAGGAAAATGAAAGCGGATGGATCAATTGACAAATACAAGGCAAGACTTGTGGTCAAAGGTTTTAGACAAAAAGAAGGTCTTGATTACTTTTACACATACTCACCGGTTACTAGAATAACATCCATTAGAATGCTAATTTCCATTGCATCTCTATACAATCTAGAAATTCATCAAATGGATGTGAAAACCGCTTTCTTAAATGGTGAGTTAAATGAAGAAATTTACATGGAACAACCAGAAGGTTTTTCTGTTCCAGGGAAAGAAAAGAAAGTGTGTAAATTGGTTAAATCATTATATGGTTTAAAACAAGCGCCAAAGCAATGGCATGAGAAATTTGACAAGGCAATGATGTCAAATGGATTTAAAATTAATGAATGTGACAAATGTGTTTATATTAAAAACACAGACAAAGGTTATGTCATTGTATGTTTTTATGTAGATGATATACTCATCATAGGTAGTAATAATGATATGATTACAACTACTAAGAAAATGTTGAATAAACATTTTGACATGAAAGACATGAGCATTGCTGATGTAATTCTTGGTATGAAAATTACCAAAACAGCAGAAGGATATGCTTTGTTACAATCTCATTACATAGAAAAAATACTTGACAAATTCAGCAAAAATGATGATCATCTTGCTAGAACACTTGTAGATGTTAATTTGTATCTTTCTAAGAATATACAGGAAAGTATTTCTCAATTAGAGTATGCCCAAATTATTGGAAGCTTAATGTACTTGATGAACTGCACTCGCCCAGATATAGCTTATGCAGTAAGTAAATTAAGTAGATATATGAGTAATTCGGGAGTAGAACACTGGAAAGCAATTATAAGGGTTCTTAGATATCTTCGATTTACTCGTAACATTGGGTTTCATTTTACTAGATATCCAACAGTACTTGAAGGATACTGTGATGCAAATTGGATATCGGATACTAGAGACTCAAAGTCCACCAGTGGGTATGTCTTTACTCTTGGTAGAGCGGCTGTATCTTGGAAATCTTCCAAACAGACTTGCATTGCTAGGTCTACTATGGAATCAGAATTCATAGCCTTAGACAAAGCCGGGGAAGAGGCAGAATGGCTTCGCCACTTCCTTGAAGATATTCCAATATGGCCAAAACCGGTGCCTGCTATATGCATACATTGTGATAGTCAATCAGCAATTGGTAGAGCACAGAGTCATATGTATAACGGTAAGTCTCGACATATTCGTCGTCGACATAATACCGTAAGACAACTACTCTTTAATGGAATTATTTCCATAGAATATGTTAAGTCTAAAGACAACATAGCGGATCCACTAACCAAAGGGTTAGCAAGAGAGCTGGTTGAGAATTCATCGAGAGGAATGGGACTAAAGCCTATTAAATAAGAGTTACCACAACGGCAACCCAACCTAGTTGACTGGAGATCCCAAGATCTAGGTTCAAAAGGACAACCGAGTTGTGAATGACTCAGAAAGATCACTAGGGAGTCTAACTCCTACCCATTTCTATGATGAAATAGTGATGTCTGCAGCGTTTTAGGTTAAGTAAAACATTTAATGATTCTTATATCTAGGTAAACCTAGTGGAGTATGGTAGGATACTCTTCATAAGAATCACCTATATGAGTATGAATTGGGCCGGTTCTATGAGATTTGTGAAGGGCTACAATTCTCTAGAGCACTCATGAAAGACTAGGTTGTTCAAGGCCAAAATGAACACAATAGTAAGAACTAAACTGTGTCTGGGGATATACTGTGTGAGTTCTATTGTCTTGGTTTACACAAACGGCTGAACAGTTCAAGACATTATGTTCACTAGTTAACTAGTAAATCCGATAGTGTCTCACAAGGGAAGGTTCAAAGCCAAAAGCTACCTATCATTTGCAGAATATTTCCAATTTCTGTACTCTCTGATTAGATCATGTTGTTGCATTTTCTCTCCGTCAAATTCCATTCATGTGGGGGATTGTTGGAAAAATGGTGTTTTATGTGACTTATTTTGGGCCAACTTTGAGGCCAAAATGAAGTGGGCCCTAAACGTCTTTTGGGGTGGGTCCGAAGAGGTGACGTGTTCCTTGCCGCGTGGGAAGTCACACGGTGAAGATGGAACGTCAAGACCATTTATGAGTGAATGGGAAGTTGACGTTGTTTTCGGGTCTAACATTAATTTTTTAGATAAAATTCATTTGAATTTTTTCAATAAAAATTATTGTGGGAATTTAATTTAATTCTAAATTCAAATTTTGGGTTCCTAAGTGGTTTCCTAAAGTTTGTAATTTTGGAAATTTAATTTAATTCTAAATTCAAATAGTGGTTTCGTAAAGTTTGTCAAATAGATTTATATTTATATCCTATTCAAGGTTTTAATAAATCTATTCAACTTTTGGCTTTATTTGATTAAACTATTCTAAATTGTTTAATAATATATATATTCCAACTATTTTGCATATTAGTCCACCTACGGTTCTTCTTCAAATTGTTTGGAAGGTTAATAACCGTTCTTGTGCAACGGCTACTTTTCATATTTGTTTGAAATACATTGCACCTATTCGGCTTGAACTTATATCTGTTCCAGGTGTGATCACACCTGTTCGGCCCTATTTAAATCCAGCATTTTCCAACAGTTTTGGCCCCCGGGAAAAAAACAGTTTGAAATCTATTTCTTTGCTGTCCAAATTTCATTTGTATGCATTATTCTTCATTTTAGTTTTAGAATAAAATTCAGAGAGTTAGAACACAGGTTTGGTTCGTCGAACAAATTGTTTGGAGTGCTACTACAATTTGTGAAGATCATTGTATCCTGGGAGATAGACGCCACTCAACCGTAAGCACCGTAGCGGGGCGAATCTGTCTTAAGGACAGAGTGTTACACACTCGACTTGGTCTTTAATTATTCATTCGGTTTAATAAATAAATTCGGTACGTTATTTATTTATTTGTTTGAATTTATTTCTATTTAATTTATTTACACAAAAGATTGTTCCAACACTGTCAAAATTGGGCATCCAAAGCTTTGCTCTTGCCGTTGCAAATCTTGGTAATTACATCTGTAATTTGATGCCTACTATTTACAAGTGTGTTGTACAATATTTACCCACATTGTTTTCACCCCTGCCCACATGTTAAATAGATGCACACTATGTGTTTGTCAATATGTCTCAATAAACAAAGACTTTGCCAGGCTAAATTTAAAATCCAAATCCAAGAAATAGAAATGTATGATATATTACTTGAAAATATAAAACAAATAAATAAAGAAAATGAAAATCGAAAAACCCTAAGTCATTGAAGCTTCCAAGACCAAAAAACAAAAACATCTGAAGCTTCTAAAAGGAAATTTTGTGTCGTAGGGCAACAATAATAAAGCTAAGGAATCTGTTTAGGTATTTGGCAAGGAAACAATTCAGTAGGAAAAGTTCCTCCTATTGTGCTATGAGTGTTCCTTCTGGTATTTTACTGATGCTTGGTCTGATAACAACTATGAGAACAAGAAGATTGAGAACAAATTATTAGAAGACACAAAGTAAATAGTTATATAATACTTTTACTACTACATAATCATACACCATGAGAATTGTCATAAAAGGTTTAAAGAAATAGATTGGGGAAAATTCAACCACCTATTCATACAGACTAGAAAATATTAATTAAAGAATAGCTTAACAATTCTTTATTTCATGCTAAATCATGTAAATCATAAACTGACAGAAATCAAACATAACAAGATGCATGAATTTCCATGTATCATTTTAGTTATGGACATTAAATTAAAAACAAATACATAAGAAGAAGAAAAAAGAAAGAAGTCTTTATCACATGAGTGAAGCCCAAAATACAATTCAAGTGTGAAATTTGAATCCTTCATCAACTCCTAACATGGGTAGCTAATTATTGGACCACATACATACTCCATAAATTTTTGGGAAAAAAAAAAGAAGATAAAATCTGATATTCCAATCGCCTATTTAGATTCAAAAGAGTGGTCCAAGATCCTTGAGCGATCCTTGAGCATTCAATGATGAAACTTTGTACACTCATCCATCACAATTGATTCATTGAAATCTTAGAAATCCAATATACTCTATTAGAGTCTTGAATTTGGGTGAAAGAAAAAAGCAACAACAAGACATAAATTAAAGAGGATGGTTCAGGTGCTTTCAGGGTTATATGAAGACTTAAAAAAGAGCTTTTGGATTAAGGCAAAGCTGCGAAGTGTTTAGACACAGAAAATGATGTTTTCTCGAGTGAAAAGTCTGACACCCAACAAAGAAAGAAATTCTAGAATCAAAGATTCTGATAGAAACTAAAATCATGATTTGGAAAGGGAAAAAACAAGGCAGCTAAAGGCATGGTCTTGATAAAACCAAACATGTTTGTGAATTCACAAATCGAGCTTTATATGAAGACAATAACGCAAAAGCCTCTTTAATTCGAGCAGAACATCGACAAAAGCTTTGAAATCATCGTAACAATAACGAAGAACAAAGCAAAAACAAATTTTTTATATATTAAAAAAAAAGGACAAATCACAAGCCATTACAAAAATAAAATAAAAAAGAAATTCTCTAGATGTACTCTGTAACATGAGGGAATTGAAATTGAAACAGAGCAATGAATTCAGAAAATCTTCTTTCATTGTTGTTGTTCGATCTTCGCACTTTTTAGGCCTGTGAATCTCGAAAATTTTCTAAAACTGAATAAGATTGAATACAAAAAATTTGTATGTTTGAGATTTGGAGACTCGAAGAGTACTCAATAACGTAAGATCTAAATACTTTTTCACTAGAAAATCAAAATCAGTCTTCCAAGCAATCAAATTTGATTCCCCTATTTATGTCAGTTCAATTCACCTTAAAACTACCAACATAGGAATAAAATTATTTGAAACCCAACTGATCAGGAAGATTCAATTAAAAACCCTATACAAATTTCTGAAGATATTAAAAGAAAGAAGATAATTAGTTATTTATAAAGAAAACAAACAAAACAACCCAAAAGCCAAATTTGATTACAAGTAACAAGTTCCAAGAGCAAATTAACACATTGTACAACATACATGTCAACCACAATTGTTTAAATCATGAAACTGTGTAATTGCTGAGTGGGTATTGTGGATTAAATCGTAGAATCAAATTAAGGATGATAAAATAAATCTGCTCCCTGTCTTCAATGGGGTGTAAGTTTTCTTTAGGTAAATGGATTAGATTTGTTTTGATTCTAATAGCAATTTATGGAACTACATTAAGTTTTCATTCGTGAGAATGATCTTTATTTGGCTTGAAAAGTAGTATTACTAAATCTATCAATAATATTTGTAGATTCTCTTGATAGCAAATGAAGCTAGCACACACATACAACATTCACGTCAACCATATATAACCGCATTTCACTTCTCAAATTCATAAACCAAACACAATTTTAAAAATATTTATATTGAAACTGTAGCATGACCCCACGCACGGAGCGCGTGGGGTCGCCAACTAGTTTTATTAAAGACATACATGTTCATATCTCATTCAATATTTAAATATTATTATTTTTTGATAATTAATTATATTTTACCTCTTATATTTTTAATAAAATTAGTAATCCATATATATAAGGAAAATGAACTTTTTAGTGAGAAGCCTTCTAGGAGTTCCAAACCTTCATTCTAATTTACTTGATTTTCTTAATTTTAAATAATTACTTTTTGTGGGTGTTGATTTTTGACTACACAACCAAGAGGGGGAACTCAGCTGGAGAGCATTGGTAGAATATATTGAGCCCGAAAAACCTATCATAGAAAGATAGGAATTCGGTGGTGGTTCGTCTACCCAGGGACACTCCGACGCTCAAGTCAGTAATCAAATGTCTCTCAAAGATAGCAAATTGTGCTTAGCTCACAAGAAAGAACTTATTGTTCCCAGCCTATCACACATACCTCATACCCACGGGGATGCCTTGCTTTTATAGCCAGCACTGACCTGATCCCCGTAGAAGCCTCACTTTAGTAGACTCGGGCTCAATGCTCATCTTGGACTCTCAGCTAGATAGGGATAAACTCCCTAAGAGCTTTATCTTTATCCAGACTGAGATCCTCGCTTATTCTAGGACTCTTGTCCCTTATCTGCTTATCTCGGATTCTGGTATCTCCGCAGATAACCTCGGCCTAGCTGAGATCACCTTAGCATCAGGAACAGGCCACGTGGCACCTCGGTTGACACTTCGATGTCACCTTGGCCACGTGCTGTCATTCACAAAATATGTCCCCACAACTGCCCCCTAGGTTCTATTACCTCGGCAACCTGAGGTGATGGAACCTACGTCGCTTATTCATCTATTATGTTGACTCAAAACTTCGTTCTTTCCTTCGCTTGAGATCATGACACTTCGGTTTCAAGTACCTAGGACTCAACTATCCATCTTTATCAATGACCAAGAACCAAGTTCTTTGAGTTCCTTAAGAGAGATCGTTCCTTGAGCTAAGGTTTTTGCTTTATTAAATCAAGAACTCCAAGAGTTTTATCTGCGCATGAGCTGTCACGCTCGGTTTACTCAATCGTTTCCTCCACGCGTCCGTTTCTCATTGGTTTGCACTTGACACGCAATATCAGGTCGTGGCGCTTCTACGCACGCTGCCTAATAAGCACGTCGTCCAAGGCGTTTAATTATGTTTTGCCGCCTCTTCACATTTTAACAAAACCCTCTCTCTCTCTCTCTCTTTGCCTCTTCACTTTTGCAAAATTCATTTCTTTCTTTGCACTCCAATTTTCTCAAGACTCCCAAACCACCATTGCCGCTTCTTCGAGCTTTCTGCAACTGTTCCATCCACCACCTCCAGCAGACCATCCATCGTTCTGTCCTACTCGTAATCATGGTCTGACTCCGATGAACTTCTTTCCAGCCTTATTCAGTAAGTTCACAACTTCTTTCTTTTTAGTTTCAGTCTTTCATGTTTGATTTGTTTCTACTTTGCCATCTATGCACATTGTGTGTTACTATTCTGCATCTATTTTTATTGTACTCTATCTCTATCTCCATGCTTTGATCATCACTTCTTGTTTCTTTGAATTTCTATTGTGCTTTGAGTTGCATTACTAAAATGTCAATTGTGTTCCTATACAATGCTCTGCACATACTCACTCAGTACTCTGTGATTTTCCTCATTCTTGAGTCCTTGTTGCTTTTTTGATTCTGAATCATGCTCTTTTCTCTGTTTGTCTTGTTGTATTTCCAGATTTTTGCTTTCAATTCTTGTTTCTATAGTTTTTAGGTTTGGGATTTGCCTTAGAACCTTGTTCTTTAGGAAAATCGAAACGAATTCCCCTTAGATCTTCAAAAACCCTAACACCAGTGCCTGTTTAGGTTTTAGTCGAGGTCTTTAAACCTATATCAATCATTCTATTGCCCAACCCCTTCTTGCCAAGATAATGGGTATGTTTAGGTGGAGGGTAGACACCCTAGAAAAACTAGAGCATTTTAGGCGGGAGTTCTCTATCCCAGCCGACGTCCATTTGAGGTTAGCTGGGGAGGAGGACTTTATCATGCCTGATGGAGACTCCATGCCCTTCCCTATTGTTGCATTCATTGAATGAGGACTTTGGTTTTCCCTAGATACTCTCTTCCAAGAAATCCTTCACTATTACAAACTCAACCCCATGCAGCTTGCCATAAACTTCTATAGTGTTATCAATGGCATAATTGAACTAGCAAACCGAGAAAAGGCTAGAATCACATTAGCCGATATCCAATTCTGTTATACCATGTGTGGCCTTAAGTCTGAAAAAGGCTACATATACTACCTTAAGCCCAGATCCACCGCCTTTAAACTAATAGCCGACCTCCCAGACTCCAACAAGGGTGCTAGAGATGATTACTTCATCGTCTCGAGCAACTTGGAGTTTGCTTCTGATGACAATCTTCATCTATATCCTCTACGCTGAGTAGTTTTTAAAGAGGGTGATGGTAAGACTTAGTTATCCTATTGTAATTCCATTTTGGTTAAGGCTTGCCAACTCATTCATCTCTACTAATGTTTGCTCTTTGTTTTTTGCAGTTTTTTCTCAGCCAGCCAAGGGATTTCGGTAATCATACGTCCATAGCCGAGATCTAAAAAAGTTCTTGGATCTCCTTGTGCAAAGGCGTAAGGCCCCTCTACTGTTGAATTACATACCCACATACAAGTCGGCTTTGCCCGGCAACCCTTGGAGGCGTCAAACTCCACTGTCTGCCTCAACCCCTCCAGTCACTTCTTTACCAAGAGTTGATCAGGCTTTCTCTTCAAATCCCGTTGAGTTGACATCAACCTCCGCCCCTCAACTTATCCCAATATCCCAGCGCTGACGCCGTCATCGTGCCCCAGCAAACGTACCAGCAGGCATAACTTGTAACCGTAAACATCAAGACTCTGAGGCGTCGGCTTATGATCCAGCAAACCCACCAATTGCACTTCCAGCAATTCACTTTGGTACCAAAGTTACTGTTACTGCAACCGCCGACGACATGGGCCGTAGTAAGCCTATTGTGGAAGACCTTTTGGCCGACCTTCTAGGAATTGTTACCATTCAGTTTTCACCATCTCAATCCTAACCCAAACCAAAGCCAAAAAGGGTGAAGAGGGCTAAGGCAAAAGCCTCTGTCACCCAAGTTAATATTGATGATACACTGCCAATCTCAAAATTGGCCGAGGTTAAGAAGAGTGCCTCCAACGCCGAAAAGAGGCTTGCTGAGGATAAGCCAACTGATACCTCACGATCAAAGAATTCGAGGTCCCATGCAGCCGCAAGCTCAAGTGCTTTTAAACCCGATGAACCTTGGGCTCCTGCCATCACGATCGGGGACCAACCAATTAAGGTTGGCGACAGTGCTATTGACAATATCGGCGTCGCTCTTTCCACCGCCATTCTTCTGCCAATTGATCTAAATCGTATAGCCAAGATCACCAGGTATGAAAATTTTGCTTTAATGATTGTAGAAGGGTTTAAGGTTAGAGAGGTGATTAAAGAGGCAAAACTATGTTAATAGTCCAATAGTGGTGGAAGTGGCTGAAGAATGAGTAGCAACAACTATTTGGGAGTTAGAGAGTGCGTAGCTGGGTGAGGGTGAAACAAATGGCTCAAAAAGAAGATAATGACAGTACCAAAATGGGCAGCATCTCCCCTAAATCCCCAAAATTTCTCTTGTTGAATCTTGGGAAATGAGTCCTATTTATAGGCTTTTCCTTGCCACCAAGAGGACACCAAGGGGCCAAATAGAGAGAAGACATGTGTCCTAGAGGATCACATGGAATATTTTGCCTTGAGCCACCAGGCTGAAGGTGCCCCATATCCCTCTGCATGTACTATGTACTATCTGTTTGCCTCCGTAACTACCTTTTTTGAGCCTCAGCAAGTGTAGTTGCGACGGGAGTGTTTGCCTCTACACTTGCCTTCTCAGCCTGAACCTCAACAAGTGCACTTGCAGCGGTGAACCTTGTTGCTACACTTGCCTTCTCAGTTCCATTTGGCTAGTACATGCATTCTCAGGACTCCATTAGTCTGCTATCGACTATGTTCATGTTTACCTCAGCGAAGCCTCCACCCTTAGCCACCTAACCACAAACTCCCCAGCTTCCTAAGGCAAAGGCCACAACCAAGCCTGCTATCAGCCATGTTGTGCCTTAGTACCAAGCCCAATGGGGCTTCCTTAGTTCTACCTGTGCGACTAAGGCAGGTCCATGACCTGGGTAAATGGAAAGAGAGTCCCTTATGTTCGGGCGACCTTCCTCCCATCTTCGCGGGGTTACCACGGTAAACTGGTATTTCTGGGCCTGCTATCAGCTCCAACCAGTAAGTCTTGGGGCCTACTATCACACCAAGTTAATAGACTGTGGTGCCTGCTATTAGCCTTAAGCTAGTAATGTCTTGGGGCCTATTATCGGCGCCAAGCATTAGCCTCTACTTGCAAAGGGAAGCCTCTCTCAAAGGCTGCTATCATCTTGGTAGGATATTTCCTCTGCAACTTAGTTGCTGCGGTAGTCATTTCCCGTGGCAAGTTCAGATAGCATGACCGAAGATATTAGAGATGGTGGCGCCCACAGAATGCCTCCTCAACTTGGGCGTTGCAAGTATTGCCTCTGCAACTTAGTTGCTTCGGTCTTCTTTTTCCCTCGGCAACTCCAAATGATCGTGACACCGACATTACTTAGAATGGCGGCGGTGCTGAAGATACTTGGAATGGCGACGCTGAGACAAAGTGTCTTTGCAACTTGACCTCCGCAACTTTGCCGTTACAAGTGTTGCCTCTACAACTTAGTTGTGTCGGCTTTTCTCTTTCGCTCAGCAACTTCAGATGGCGGCGGAACCGAAGATATTAGGAATGGCAGTGCTGAGGCAAAGTTCCTCAGCAACTTTACTGCTACACATGTTCCCTCTGCAACTTCACTGCTACAGGTGTTGCCTCTATAACCTGACTTGGGCATTTTTCGTCTCAAAGTCCATCTAGAGCCCTAGTGGGTCAGACCTGCCTCGGCCCATTTGTTGGCCCACTTCCCTTGAGCTTTGGCCCATGCTCCTTTTTTATTCCTGGTTGCCTCTTTGGGGCGATCTCAGTGCTTAGGTCCATACTAGTTTGGGGTTTAATTTCTGACCCTCTACATTTTGCCCCCTGCGCGCGTGGGGGACACGCTCCTGTTTCCTGCGCGTGCATGACATCAGCAAGCAACCCAAGGGTTGCGTCAGTTGGGTCAGAAGTTACGTCGACTCTGAAAAGGTGCCTCTTTGACTGCCAAGTCATAATGGCCTAGGGAAGCGTATTAGCGCCCATTGTTGATTTTTCTTTATAAATAACGCCCTTGGGTCCACTGGTCCCCCACTTCTTCTTAACACACCTTTCTGTCTCCTTTGTCTTCTTATCTTCATTGTCCTCACTTTCCAAAGCCTTTTCACCATTCTTTATTCTCCCTCATGGCCATCACGAGATTTCTTTCCGACAAGGTTGCCTCATCCCCAACTGAATGGAGGGGGGCCCTATACTTCGGAGGATTGGCTGACCCCTTCTAGAAGGCAGTTGACTCCTTCATTCTTGATGCCCTTCCTCTAGAGGAGCCCCTAATTCCTTTTGGGGAGGCCAATTTGGATGACGCGGACATGGTGAACCCAGTCTCTGTGCTACGGTTTCGCGTAGAGCGCGGCGACTTTCCACACTCTTACATTTACTATCGCACTCATTCGGGCCCTCCAGCAGATTGGTCTCTTTAGGTCGATGACATTATTGCTAATGGTGGCTTTGAGCAGCGCTTACTAGATGTCCGTCTTTTCAACGCCATTCTGATTTCAAGAGAGTTATCAGTGCGCAAGGTGCAGACCAACATTGATATGGTCGTCTCTTGTCACGACCCAAACCCGTCCCTATAGGTTTAGCGTCATAACTGGCCAATAATCCTTGGATTACCAAAGGCCTCTTGACATAATAGCATATAGTTAGGGGCTGCGGAAGCAAATATACAAAACATATGAAGTCCATCGAGCTGTGAAGACATACATGGAACTGAAAACCTTAAACTTTATATATATACAAGTGACATCATAAGTACAGTATTTACATGTCACTAACAAGTACATACAAAAGGCGACTTGTTCATAAAACAAAAGAGATAGTCTTATACATCCATATTGACACAGCCACAAAACATGACTTGATCTGGAACCTCCTTGTAAGGCGTAGAGGGTGGCTGACCAACACAAAATACCCCAGGCATGATCTTAAGCTTGATCACGAGCCTGCTCACCTACATACATAATAAATAACTAGTGGGTGGAGGCCCTGTGAATAATAACAAAGTAAAGGGGTAAATGAATGATGTCCCATAACTGTGGCTGAAACTGAAATTCACATACATATTCTCATTCTAAGCATATATAGAATTCAGAGTTCATGCTTCGTCTTACATAGTACATCCATCAGCGCTGATAGATCACACATAATGTCTTAAATCATACTTGTTAGTTCTATATAAGAACCTCCGGCCGGGTAAGAATAACTTGTTAGTCCCATAAAGGAACCTCCGGACTAGGAACTTGTAAAATTGTCAGTTCCACTTAGGAATCTCCAGCCGGGTATAGATAGCTTATCAGTCCCATAAGGAACTTCCGGTACCGGGAACTTGCATATACTTGAATCTTGGCATTACTTGAATCATAGCATAATGTCATAAGTACTTGTTAGACTTGGACAATCATTCATAGCATAAAACATGACATTTCATAGAACAGTTCTTAATTCGTGTGCAAAAAATAATTTACTTGAACTTAGCTTTACTAAGTTATTACTCACAGATAACTAGTAGCTCCAAATTGGCAGCAAAGTAGGCAATTCACCTATCCTGAGGCGTGTGACCTACATAACATGGCAGATTCATACATTGAATACACATGCTCGGGTATTTCATTTGTTCTTAGTGTGTTTCTAGCATTTAACCTCATTATGGAGTCTTAATCATGGCCTAGGATGGAATGATGATGTAAAAATACACTTGACAACATTTTTCAAAACTTGCTGAAAATAGGGTCAACGCTCGAGCGTGGCTTTCCTCGCTCGAGCGGACATGCAAAAAGTGAGGGTTCGCTCGAGCGTGACTTCCTTCCTTCGAGCGAACTGTAAACTTTGAAAAAGTATAGGTTACTTGCTTTTCATGCTCGACGGAAGCTCGATCTTCGCTCGAGCGTGACTTCTGTCGCTTGAGCATACTGCAAAACACATGAACTTCTGGATACATGCATTTCACACTCGAGCGTGCCTCAGGTCGCTCGAGCGGAAGTGCACGCACTCAGAGTGCTTGCTCGAGCGTGAATTCAAATTCTGGAATTTTCAGATTTGATCTCCAAGCTTCAAACTCAAACTAAACACTTCAAAACTCAATATTTTGGGCCAAAATTCTGGAAAACATTTAGAAACTCACAAAACATCATGACTTGAAGATCATTTCATGAAATCATGGCCCAAAAAGATGGCAATTGGTCACAAATCCAACTTAAACTTCATGAATGCTCTAAAACATGACATGCATGCATTTCCTTGAACTCAATCACCCCCAAAACATGATCAATTTAGACAAATTGGTAGAAAACATGATGAGTTCTCAAAATGTGATTGAAATGAACACATGCATGAAAGAATTCTTTGAAACCATGCTCAATTTATGAAGAAATGAACATGCATGCATGGTATGGCCCAATCTTCTTCAATTCTACCTCAAATCCTACATGAATTCATTTAATTTATTTGAAGTCTTGTAAAATCTAGCTCAATTACACAACTAAGAGTTTGATTCCTTACCTAGAGACTTGAATTCACAAGTGTTGAAGTTAAAGTTCTCCAATTCTCCTTAATTCACCAATAATCCTAGCAATCTCCTTTTCTCTAGCCTTTGATCCCAATTTCTCTCCTCCTCTCTCTCTCACACGTTTGGAACTTGAAGATGAGGAAAATGAGGGTGCAAAACATGACTAGTGGGGTCAAATAGCCTTATATAGGCTTAATCAAGAGTTGATTAATTAATTGACATTAATTATTCTAATTTAATCGTTCTGAGTCAAATTATAATTAAACTTACCATAAAATCCTATAAATCCTAATTAACATATAAATCAAGTCAATTTCTGAATCGGATGCCGATAAGGCCTTCAATTCGCAAATCGAAACTAAAACATGAACAGATCTTTCTACGTCAAACAGATATAAACACAAAATGATGCAATGCACATATAATTAATTGAGGATTTCTTCTTAATTACTCATTGGCATACTTAAACATGAATTAGCGTTAATCATGGGTCGGGGTTGTTACATCTCCCGCTGGAGCCGTGACACTCACACTTTTGCCTTGGCATGGGGGGAGATAACCCCAACCCTGGAAGATGTTACTGTCTTTCTATGCCTCAGCACCCATGGAGATCACCCATTTGATCCAGCGTCTCTAACCCCTGCAGAGCAAATTGCCGTCACTGCTTTTCAAAGCGCCTTTCGGGAGGCGTAAGTTTGGTTCCTAGTATGATCTTAGAATTGGGGAACTGCTCTAGGAGAGGCCTAAAAGGGATAAAACCACCTACCTTTCTTGGTTAAAGCATTTCTTCAAGGACCTGCAACCAGTTATAGGCAACATCACTGAGGTGAGCCGCGACTCTGTAGTTGGGTCGGGCTACCGCGACGACTTGTACTTGGCTATCTTTGTCAGCTATTTCATCTCCTTCTTTGTTCTACCTAGTAACCCTGCCGAAAGCATTAATCCCTTAGTGTTTTCTTTGGCTATCAAGCTTTGTAGCGCCAGTCAAATTCCTCTGGCTCCCTTATTCCTGGGTAACTTATATTTCCGTCCTGACCTCATCCATTTGGACATGGAGCAATCCATGGGCCGCTATGATGTGTGGAGCTTTGTACATACTCAGTTCTTGACTGCCTTTTTCTATAAGAGATTTCCTGCCATGGGCCCTATCCCTAAGGAACATGAGTCCTTCTTCACCAACGAAGTCTTTGATGTGGAGGGCTACCTTGTTTTAGATGCAGAGGGTCGGCCTCTCACAAGGCAAGTGCGTCAATCCCTCCCTTGAATCTCTCGGTGGTCTGGTCTTAGCACCAACAGACCCTTTGCAGACTATGTTGACTGTATGGTGGAGTGCGTGTTCCGCCCTTTCACTCAGCCTCTTCCAGGCATTTCTGTTATCCCTTTTTATTTTTCAGAGGCCCATCACGTTGATTTTTCTCTCGACAGTGTCCAAGCTAATTCCCTCATTATTGTTGCCATGATTCGCCTCGGATTTCTACCTATGTGGAATGAAGAAGGCATGTCCAGCGTCGTCTATCGGCCGGATAGGGTCCTTAGACAGTTCGAAATGGATTAGGGCATCCTATGTACTCCCCCGCCTTAGACTGATTTCCACCAGAGTTTTCAACGATTTGCCCGTGATTATACCACTCTACTTATGGAGGGCTTAGGCTTCATAGAGCTTCCCTCACTTGGGAGAGAGGGCGCTTTTACTCCTGATAATAGGCTATTCTGGCACCACAATCTCAATTCTTTCTTCAATTTTTGCAACAGTGCTCCGGTTATCCCTACAACAGAACCTATCCCGTAGCCTGACTTATTCCTTTGTCTACCTTCTAGCCGAGGGAAGCAATCCAGTATATTTTGTCGTTTTAAGCTTCTATCCTTGCCCGTTGTGGAGGAGCCTCATCCGTCTGGGGCAATGTCTGTTTGACCCTTGCAGATTGCTCCCCCTGAAGTGGGCGCAATAGTACGCATGACTTGTTCCAAGCTGAGGGTTGCCCAAGTAGTAACGACATCAGTTCTTGAGGCACATGTCTCGCCCAGTAAGAAGAGCCTCTGAAGGGTATCCATACTTAGAAAAAATATTTTATATTACATCTTTGGACCTCTTATATTTACTTTAATAACCGCATGATCTTCTTCTTCTTTTTTAGGGCCCATCGACCATACTACCCTCTGGTCCAGGAGGTTCTTCTACTGCCATTGGCATTTCTTTAGACTCAAACGACGACGACAATCTTCCCATTGCTACTAGGGTCACAAGATTTAGGACCCGCATAACAGTTCTTCCAGATGTCAAAGAGGAACCAAGTGTGAGAGTCGAATCGACTACTGAGGCCGAGCTAGTTGCCGAGGCTGAGTCAGTTGTCGAGGCTGTAGGCAATGTACAAGTTCCCTCTGCTATGGAAGTTGCAGCGGGTGATATAGCTGCTGAAGGTTTAGAGCCTTGACATCCTTCTGACTCTGTGCACTCTTGTCGTTCTTCTGTTGGTGGTGATGATTTCGTACCTAAGACCCCTAGGGAATATCGCGGCATGAGAGAGCTGCTAGAAGTTGCACCACCTCCCCTCGGAGTTGTATTTGGCGGTTCCTCCCAATCTACCGAGTCTCCGTTAATTCAGCAGACTCTACTTCCAAACGTTCAAGTGGCTGAGGGGAGTGTAGGTGTAGCGGCTGCTACCACTGTTCTTGTTGTGGCCCCTCTGAATTTGGACCAACTTGCAGAGGTAGCTATCACCCTAGCCGCGTACGCCGTTACTGCTGTCGCTGGGACCTTTGACCTAGTTGCTTCGGCAACCTCTGAATAGCTGGTAGACTTATACCCCACTCACTTCCTAGAAGTGCCAGCTGACCTTGGGGTGTCTCGGGATTTTTATACTGGGATGGATACCACTATTGTTCTAGATCTGAATGTTGGAGATTATCAGATGGACGACCTCTTTTCGGAGCGATACGACGGTGCAGGCAATTTTGGCCTTTCTCGTGAGGCCAGTTCACCCGGTTGCCAGCCAGCATCTATTCACTCTAATGTTGCTGGGCAATCATCTTCAAGAGAAGTGCGCCGCCCTCAGACCTTTGGTCGCTCTATCAGTCTCCCTCCAGTGATTGAAGCTGGAGGTGGTGTGAGAGAGTCCCCCCAGTCCTCAGAGAAAGTTTCCTTCTTAAGTTACTGGGTCTCTTCCGAAGCTGCTTCCACTCTTGCTCGTATCCAAGCATTGCATTCGGACACCTTTACTGCCTTTAATGTTCCTGGATCTATAGTACAGACGGTGCTGCTGGAGTCACTTGTTGGCTTTATTTGTGACCTTGCTACCAAGCAGATCCTGACGACTCCTAGTAAGTTTATGGAAAGTGCCGAGGCCAATCTGAGGAGCTTCGAGAGGAATGATTTGAACCTATCATGGATGAGGGACATGCTTCAGGCGGTTGATGGTTTCCTTGAGCACACCGACAATGTGGCAATGATTGCGTCCTTGGAGGAGACTATCAAGGAGTGTGAGGGTGCCCTGGAGCAGCACCAGCAGAACCTGGCTTGGTTCAAAGAGAATGACTTTGCATTGGTTACCCAGTTGCCCCGAGATGTGACTATGATGGACTCTCTTTTGAAGGGTTTGATTTGATTTGATGTAACTCTGTGAATTTGTTATGATTTCTTCCATTTTCTCTTCTTTATTTTTTGTTGTTTCATCACGCTTTGTGCGCCTTTTCTTTTCTTCTTCTCTGTCATAACTTCTTTTCAAACATTTTAATCATGTTTTGGAAGTTTGACTTTAATGGAAATCATGGACGTTTGGTAGTACTTTTGGGTTTCATTTCATCGCTTTCTTTACATTGCTTTTACATAGCTTCTAAAGATAAGAAAAACTCTTGTAGTGAATAACACTTCATCATGACTAAGCTTTTACAAGTGTAAAATTTCACTAAGTATGGAAAACTTTCCTCAAACTAAGTGAATATGAGAGCAAAAGGTTTATTAAGTGTATGACACTTTCTTTACACTTTTCTTTGGAAACATTAACAAAGAAACTTACAACTCTTTTTCCTGAACAAAAGAAACTAAGGAAAATATTCTTTGACATACTTGGTGTCAACATGACCAATTCTGAATTCGTCATCTATTCTTGTCAACTTATAGTACCCGCTACTACTTGCCTCAGTAACTTTGTAAGGACCTTCCCATCTGGGTGAGAGTTTGGGAATTGGCTGCCCTCGTATGATTGTGTCCACTGTTTTCCATACTAGGTCCCCTTCGCTAAACTTTCTGTGTTGAACAGATTGATTGTAGGCATGGGCTATGGATTGATGATACTTTTCCATTACTCGCGAGGCCGAATCTCTTCTTTCTTCAGCTGCCTCTATGTCATTCTTCCTGCTGTCTGGAACTAAATGTGCTGACATAGCCATTCTTACTGAGAGTATTGCCATCTCAACTGGTAACACAGCTTCAGACCCATATACTAGGGAAAATGGGGTTGCCTGGGTTAGCTTTCTCTTCGACGTTCTATATTCCCAGAGTGCTACGGGGAGTTGTTTAGACCATGTGCCCCCTGCTTCATCCATCATTTTACTCAGTATTCGGATAAGGGTTTTGTTGGTCGCCTCGACTTGTCCGTTCCCTTTGGGATAGTATGGACTAGACTTGTGGTGCTTAATCTGGTAGGCATCTAGTAGTCTTCCAACATGGCGATTTACAAAAAGAGTTCCATTGTTAGACAACATTACTTTAGGTATGCCAAACCTACAGATTATGTTCTCTCTGATGAATTTGGCTACTCTTGCCCCATCTGCCTTCCTCATCGGTACAGCCTCTACCCACTTGGTGCTAACTTCAGTTGCTGCAAGTACCTATCTGTACCCTTTGGATTGCTGCACTATAGGACCTACCAGGTCAAATGCCCAAGTATGAAATGGATAAGGAGTCTTGATGTTGTGCAGTTCAACTGTCGGTGCATGTATCAAGTTCCCAAACTTTTGGCAGGATTGGCATCTTCTCACAAAGTTTTTAGCATTTTCTTCCATTATCAGCCAGTAGTAGCCGAGGTGAATCAGATGTCCGTATAATCGCTGCCCTCCTTGATGCTCTATGTTGTGGGCTTCCCTTAGTATCCCATTTGCCTTATTTTTTGACAAACACACCAAAGGTTCCCCTTCGAAGCTTCTTCGGTATAGCTTGCCTTGGTCAAGGAAGAAACGGAGGGTTCGCCTCTTAACTTTGATTGCATCGGCTTTGTTCTCAAGCAATGTGCCATTTCCAAGGTAGTTGATATATGGCTGCCTCCATTCTTCATTGCTTAAGAAATGGGCTTCCTCTTCCTTAGGATGAGACTGACACTTTGCACATTACCTCTGTAACTCAATACTTTTTTTTTCATCTCTGGCTAGTAATATCCTTGCCTCTATATCCGTCGGTATAAACTGATATCTCCATCTCCACAGGACTTAGCATGGATCTACTTAAGTCTGTAAGTTGTTTCTTGCCTACCGACGCATCTTGCCAGCAAGTTGTTGGGACCGCAAAAATATAATTCTCCTCTGAGGAGGAGAAATGATGCAAGTTCTGCTAGTCTGATCGTTCCCTGGCCTGTTTTTAATTGTTGGATTATATCTGTTTTCCTTCCCTTAGCATCTTGTTTTGTATGTTCTTCAACTAGCACTATTGGTGTTGTTCTTTTCTTAATGACAATGGCTATACTATCATCTGGTATCTCCACCTTTGCTCCCATGTAGCCAAGGCATCAGGGAAACGGTTATGTGTTCGAGGGGTATGCTAGATTTGGACATCATCAAACTGAGTGAGCAACCTTTGAACTACAGTGTAGTAGGGGGCCAACAGAGGCTTCTTCAAGGAAAAATCACCCATCATTTGCTTGACAACTAACTTGGAGTCGCCCCAGATTTTTAACTTGTGGAGGCCTTTCTTTTGGGCAGCTATCAGACCCAGTATCAACTCCTCATATTTAGCCTCGTTGTTTGAACACTCAAAGTCAAGCTTATATGATAGATGAAACTTCTCTCCTTGACTAGTTAGTGTTACACCAGCTCTACCTTTCCCAGCTCCGGAAGCTCCATCAAACTTTAAGTCCCAATAAGTCTCAATTGCAGCTGCTGAGACATGGACCTCACCTGGTAGAGGTACCTCTGCAGGTTCATGTTCACCAGATGGGAACTAGGCCAGTAAGTCTGCAAGTGTTTGGCTCTCAATAGCCTTGGGAGTAACACAAGTGATATCATATTCTGCTAGAGCCAAGAGCCATCTTGCCATTTTCCCAGTCAGAGCAGGCTTGCTCAGCAAGTAGCGAACTGGATCACTCTGGGTCACAACCTGGATCGGGTGTGCCAAAAAGTAGTGGTGCAACTTCTGCAAACAATGCCTCTCAATTGGGGTATATCGCGACTCGGCACCATTGACTTTGCGACTGATGTAATAGAATGGCTTTTCAATGCCATCTATGTCTTGGACAAGTAGGGCTCCAATAGACCAAGGAGTAGAGGTCAGGTATAGTAGCAAAGGCTTTTCAAGCTGTGGGGCAATCATTGTAAGTGGAGAGGTAAGTGCTTTCTTCACCATATCAAACGCCTATTGGTGTTCTTGCAACCATTCAAACTTGTGATTCCATTTCAGTAGTGTCCCAAAGGAAAAGGTTATCTCAACAAGGGCTGGAATGAAGCTCTTGAGGTATGACACTTTGCCTAGGAATTTTTTCAAGGCCTTTTGAGAATGTGGCGGTGGCATTTCCATGATTGACTTGATCTTATCCCCATCTACTTCGATCCCCTGTTGGTGTACAAGAAAGCCAAGGAACTTGCCGGCGGTAACTCCGAAGGAACACTTAAGAGGGTTTATCTTTAGGCAGAATTTGCGACAACGCTGAAAAACTTTTTCCAAGTCGCAGAGGTGTCGGTTTTTCTCAACAGACTTGACCACTAGATCATCCACATATACTTCAACTTCATGATGCAACATGCCATGAACACTGCAGTCATAGCCCGTTGGTAGGTTGTCCCCGCGTTTTTCAAACCGAAGGGCATCACTGTGTAGAAAAAATTTCCCAAGGGCGTTCTGAAAGTCGTCTTTTCTACGTCTTCTGGTGCCATTTTGATCTGATTATAACCACTAAACCTATCCATGAAGGAGAACATCTTATGACCTACAGTAGAATCGACAAGTTTGTCAACATGAGGCAACGAAGACTCATCTTTCGGGCAGGCCTTATTCAGGTCGCAAAAGTCTACACAGACTTTGATCTGACCGTTCTTCTTCTGCATAGGCACAATATTCGCTAGCCAAGTTGGGTACTGTATAGGCTCAATTAACTTGGCCCTATGTAACTTTTTTACCTCTACCTTAATCTTTGCTTCAAGAACAAGGTGATACTTTTGAGCATGCTGCTTG
The DNA here is from genome assembly GCA_036172215.1 of Camellia granthamiana. Lineage (NCBI taxonomy): Eukaryota > Viridiplantae > Streptophyta > Magnoliopsida > Ericales > Theaceae > Camellia > Camellia granthamiana. The sequence continues at coordinate 9,478,498 of CM069913.1, read as the reverse complement.
ATTGGCTTAGAGTTGGGGAAAGTGTCCAGATAATGAGTGACAAAGGATGTGTCAAGACCACACATCTCGTCATATGTCCAAGAAAAGACATCACTGTATTACTTTAGTAGTGTGATCAATTCTGCCTTAGCTGCTGGAGCCATTGTATCACTGATAAACACCGGCTTGTTCTGCCCAGGCAAGTCATTGAGGTTAACCTCAGCAAGGACCTCCTACTGGGGTTTGGGCCTATCTTGCATGCATTCAGGGGCGATCTCAAGTGTCTCCACCAACCTTTCTTGGGACTCCTCATTGTCACATTTATTCGTCTCGGGGCCATCCTCCCAAGGTATGAAGTCTGGCCCCCAAAACCGTCATAGGTAATAAACTGTCTTGCTGCCTACGCGCACCTTAACAATCTTGGGTGGAGGACTTGTGGATTTGCTGCTCCTTTTATGTCCACTCCTTTCTGGAGCAGCCTCTGCATCTCGAATGTCTTCCCACTTCGGCAATTTTACCCCTGCAATTTTACCAGTCCTTGGAGTTTCATCCGTTGACAACTCAGTAAAGAAAACTACATCCGAATAGTGTGCCTCTTCCACTTCGAATGGCTTTTCAGATGCATTTATAATCATTGTGCGCTTTCCTAACTTCGCTTTTACGCATTGGTGATAACTAGACGGGACAGCCTTATATCGGTGCATCCAAGCTCTGCCAAGTATCATATGGTAATTTGTGTCTGCTTTAATCACATGGAACTTAGTGGCGAAGTGAATCTCTCCAACTACTAAGTCCACGAGCACATGGCCCCTAGTAACCTTTTTTTCACCACCAAAACCCGTTACAGTGATCGGTTGGCGAATTAACCCGGACTCTAGGATACCAACCTTTGCAAAAGTGTCAGTAGTGATGATGTTTATGGATGCCCCACCATCGAGGAAAGCACGCTTGAACTCTACATCATTGATGTAAGTTGTGACAAAAAGAGGACGATTATGAGGAAATGAGTATGCTTTGTCTGCTTTTAAAAAAGTAATGGCCCCATAATCTTTCTGGATGCACCGAGGCATATACTCCTTAGCCTCAGCAACTTCAGCATGGTGCACTTCAGAGATATTGATGAGGGCCTTTGTTACTTCCATCCTAGCGGCTTGGCTCAGCCCCAGCTGGTTAGAGAAGGTGCGAAACTTAAACAGAGTTTTGCAAGGCTTGAGCATGAGTATCCTCTGCGAGTTTCGCCTCTGCAAGCACTGTCTCAGGGAGCTGGAAGCTGGCGATTTCTTCTAACTCATCATAGTAGGATGCCATGTGCACTTGATTGCGCATAGGCCCAAGATAGCCAATCATGTGTACATTTTTCCCTTTCTCCTTATGATTAGAATAGGAATCCTTCCTTACATCACGATTACCGGCATCTTTGAACATCAACTCATTTGTGTCAACTTTCTTCTTGAAGATACTTTCCAACGTCCAACAGTCCCTAGTAGGGTGTCTGGTGGTTCTGTGATAGACACAATAATCTGGGCTTCTTTGTCCTTCTTGGTTGGAGTAACATCAACCGGAGGTAAAGTACGTTCACCATCAGCGACCCATTCTTTAACCAAGGCCTTAACATTCTCAAGGCTGCAAGGATATGGATTTCTGTCCTAATAAGTCTTCCTCTTTCGAGAGGACGAGGCCTCTGCTTGCGAGCGGCTCCCTCCTACAGAGGTTACTGCAGCAACTCTGCTACTACGGGAGTAGCAATGGCTGTCACGAGATCTATGTAAGGGACCAGTGGTACTGAGGTTTCTAGCTGCCTCAATCAAGGCTAAAAAGGTAGGCAGATTATGGTTCACCAAGAAAATTTTGTAGTCGCGTATGGCACTCTCCACACATATGTTGACTAAGTGAGTCTCATCTATTGGCTCATGACAGTCAATAGCCTTGTCTTGGAACCGTTTAACATAGTCTAGTATATCTTCACCTTCTTTTTGGACATCTTGCCCAAGTGTGAGGGTTGTAACTTTCTCTTGGACATTGAAGAACTTCGTGTGGAACTTGTTCACCGCCTCTTCCCAACTCTTGATCGAGTTGGGAGCCAAGTTCGCATAACAAGATTTGGAGAACTCCCGAAGGTGCAGAGAGTGGTCACTGCCATGGACGCCAAGAGTTTCAATGAACCTCACCACATGTTCTCTGGCATTGCTTTGTTTTCCATCAAACTTAATAAACTTGGACACTGTATACACAGTTGGGTATGGCATGGTCAATATCTCCTGAGAGTATGGGGGCTTCACATCTGGGTCTAGGAGAGATGGCAGTTGTTTCTTGCTGCGCTCTTGCTCGAGCATAACTTGTACATCGGCTAGAGTAACAAAGTGAGTGGGCTGGAATGGTCCAGTCTGCTCCTGGGTAGCTGAACTAGCGGTTGTACCATTCGCCTGAGGTATCACCAAGGGCACCTGGATCGGAGCTCAAACCTCAGGGAACAAGTTAGGCACTAGGTTTGGGACTGCTACAAGTGAAGGAGCTTACACTGGGCTGGTCTAGAAGCCATGGCCATAATAGCCTCAATAAGAGTTTGTAAAGCTGCCAGGATCTCCTTCTACGTATCCTGGAGTGACTGAACTACCTTAATCACGACATTGTGGTCATGGTCCTCCGCATGTGCTGCTCCCTCATTGGAAAAGCCTTGCTGCCATAGGGGTTGCTGAACTTCACCTTCTACTATCTTTTCCAGCGAAGTATGTAAGCCACTGCGGGTATGAACCATTAACAAAGCAGCCTCTCCAGCAGAGTCGCTAGAAATGTAGAGGGGTTCAAGGTTAGAGAGGCAAAACTATCTTGATGGTCCAATAGTGGTGGAAGTGGCTGAAGAATAAGTAGCAGCAACTATCTGGGAGTTAGAGAGTGTGTAACTAGGTGAGGGTGAAGCAAATGGCTCAAGAAGAAGACAATGACAGTATCAAAATGGGTAGCATCTCCCCCAAATCTCCAAAATTCCCTTTGTTGAACCTTGGAAAATGTGTCTTATTTATAGGCTTTTCCTTGGTACTAAGAGGACACTAAGTGGCCAAATAGAGAGAAGACACGTGTCCTAAAGGATCACATGGAATATTTCGCCTTGAGCCACCAGGCTGAAGGTGCTATGTGTCCCTCTGCATGTACTATGTACTATCTGTTTGCCTCCACAACTACCTTTTTTGAGCCTCAGCAAGTGTAGTTTCGACGGGAGTGTTTGTCTTTGCACTTGCCTTTTCAGCCTGAACCTCAGCAAGTGCACTTGCAGTGGTGAACTTTACTGCTGCACTTGCCTTCTTAGTTCCATTTGGCCAGTACATGCATTCTTAGGACTCTATTAGTCTACTATCGACTATGTTCGTGCTCACCTCAGCGAAGACTCCATCCTTAGCCACCTAACCACAAACTCCCCAACTTTCCAGGGCGAAGGCCACAGCCAAGCCTGCTATCAGCCATGATATGCCTTAGTACCAAGCCCAAGGGGGCTTCCTTAGTCTTGTCTGTACGATTAAGGCAGGTCCATGACCTGGGTAAATGGAAAGGGAGTCCCTTATGTTCGGGCTACCCTGCTCCTATCTTCGCGAGGTTGCCGCGGTAAACTGGTATTTCTGGGCCTGCTATCAGCTCCAACCAGTAAGTCTTGGGGCCTACTATCAGCGCCAAGTTAATAGACTGTGGTGCCTGCTATTAGCCTTAGGCTAGTAATGTCTTGGGGCTTGCTATCGGCGCCAAGCATTAGCCTTTACTTGCAGTGGGAAGCCTCTCTCAAAGGCTGCTATCACCTTGGTAGGATATTCCCTCTGTAACTTAGTTACTGCGGTAGTAGTTGTTGCGGTACTCATTTCCCGTGGCAAGTTCAGACGGCATGACCGAAGATATTAGAGATGGCGGCGCCAACAGAACGCCTTTGCAACTTGGGCGCTGCAAGTATTGCCTCTGCAACTTAGTTGCTTCGGTCTTCTCTTTCCCTCGGCAACTCCAGATGATCATGACATCGACATTACTTCGAATGACGGCAGCACCGAAGATACTTGGAATGGCGGCGGCACCGAAGATACTTAGAATGGTAGTGCTGAGACAAAGTGCCTTTGTAACTTGACCTCCACAACTTTGTCGTTGCAAGTGTTGCCTCTGCAACTTAGTTGTGTCGACTTTTCTCTTTTCCTCAGCAACTTCAGATGGCAGCGGAATTGAAGATTTTAGGAATGGTGGCGCTGAGGCAAAGTGCCTCAGCAATTTTACTGCTGCACATGTTCCCTCTGCAACTTTACCGCTACAGGTGTTGCCTCTGCAACTTGACTTGGGCATTTTTCTTCGCGGAGTCTATCTGGAGCCCTGGTGGGTCGGACCTGCCTCGGCCCACTTGTTGGCCTACTTCCCTTGGGCTTTAGCCTATGCTCCATTTTTATCCCTGGTCGCCTCTTTGGGGTGATCTCAGTGCTTAGGTCCATACTTAGTTTGGGGTTTAATTTCTGACCCTCTACAATGATGCAGCACTCTGTTCTGGTAAGTCTTCAACTCTTGTCTTTTCTGGCTTTTTACTTCAAGTTCTCATACTGTGAAATTTTACTAACTTGTTCATTCCTTTTCTTCTAGGCGATCCAGCGTGCTCATTCCTCTGCAATGAAAGCCGAGGACTTAAAAAAAGAATTGGTCCACAAGACAAAAGAGGCTGTTGGCTTCCTCACTTCCTTAAATAACGCCAAGGCAAAAATGAAGATGCTTCTAGATCAGGCCAAGACTGCCAAATAAGCTCAAGATCAAGTCGAGGAAAAGGCGGAGGCTGTTGAAGCAGTGGCTGGTGTTCTTAGGACCGAGGCCAAAAAGTCCGAAGTAAAAATTGCCAAAGTCGAGGCGGAGCTGCTAGAGGCCTTGGCGACCAACGCGGTCGAAATCAAAGCAGCTGACGAAAAGGCCTACGCCGAAGGCCAAGCTGGCGTGCGTGACGCCTATAAAGAACAAGTAAACCAAGCCTACAACTGAAGTTTTTATCTCAGCTGGATGGCTGCTCTAAACAACCTGTTCATCCCAATGGATTCCGATCTCCGCGATATCGACTAACTCTAAGTGCCCTTCCCCCTGCCTCCCAAAGAATCGGGTGGCGAGGCCGGGGAAAAGGAGGTCGATTCCAACAACGCCGAACAAGAAGAGGATATTGCTAAGGGGGCCAAGCCCCCAACATTAAATGATCAAGTCCTGGACTTGACTCATGATGAGAATGAGGACTTGGTTTCCAAGGGTGCCTCTCCTAAACAAACAACTTCTGAGGCCGAGGTCCATGCAGCTGAGAAGAGCTTAGACCAGACTTTGTTGGAAATCGATGCCGAGATAACGGCGGAGAAGGAAGCCACATTGCCAATCGAGGTCGACAAAACGCCAACAGCCGAGGTTGAGCAATATGAGACCAGTGCCCATGTTTCCAACACTTAGGATTTTCTTTTCTTTTCTTTTCTTTTCTTTTACTCTGAACTTTTTCTTTTTTAGTTATAACTTCTCTTTTGTTGCTTGGACAAGTAATTTCTTATGCCAGGCCGAAGTGCCTCCTTGTATCTGAACAAGTTTCTTCGCTAAATGTATGCCATTTCTTCTAAGTGTTGAATGTATGCCTTCTTTCCTTCTATGCATGTTTCTATACTTAGAATATTTTTTGCACTTATTCAAAGTACACCTTAATATGTAATCACTTCGAGGTACAATACCTTGGATATACCTTTATTGTTTGTCTCGGCCAACATTTGGAATACCTTGGCTAACACTTAAAAATATTTCAAAATATTTTTACTAGTGCTATTTCTTTAAACTTATTTAGTCAAGTATTGCTCCTTTACTTCCGCTTGCTATCTTCTATCAAGACCTCACTCTTTCAAGCTTTCCAAGCTTGGCAACCTGGTTGGTCATCTCGGGTAATATGTACCTTTTATATTTCTTTCCTAATCACCTCGGCAAACTCCAACTTGTAAATTTTTCTGAAATTTCAACAAGTGTTAAGCCCATGTTAACTTGTAAATTTTCTCTAAAAATTTCAACAAGTCCCAAGCTCTCAAGCTTATTTATCATTCCTGCTTCCTGCCCCCTAATGTGAGCCTAAGTTCCACTTAAGTTTACATTATACATTTATGATCTTTTGTCGAAGTCAGATTCAAACAAAGACTAGCTGAGATCCAACCTTGGTTTCTCTGTGAATCGACTTTAGTTCCACTCTGCTGACATGGCAAGCTTAGGTTAATTCAACTTTGTTCAACTCTATTATATGCAAGTATAATTCAACTCTGCCATATAATAAGTCTAAGTTATTCGTTATGCTTCATTCAGAAACATCGCCAACTTAGTTCAACTCTATTATATGCACGTATAATTCAACTCTGCCATATAATAAGTCTAAGTTATTCATCATGTTTCATTTAGAAATATTGCCAACTTAGTTCAACTCTATTATATGCAAGTATAATTCAACTCTACCATATAATAAGTCCAAGTTATTCGTCATGTTTCATTTAGAAATATCGCCAACTTAGTTCAACTCTATTATATATAAGTATAATTAAATTCTGCCATATAATAAGTCTAAGTTATTCGTCATGTTTCATTTAGAAACATTATCATAGGACTGGTCAGTCCTATTGCACAAATTTAAAAATCTTAAAAATCAAATTAGCATGTTATTATTACTTCAGCTAATAAAATTATGACATAAACTTCAAAAGATAAAAACTAATGATAAAAAAACTTCAAGTTGCAAGTGTTCCAGGATCTTGGCAACTCTTTGCCGAGATGATTCTATAAGGCCCCTCCCAGTTTGGGCCAAGTTTTCCCTCCTTGGAATCTTTCTTGTTGTTGACGACCTTTTTTAGGACGAGGTCCCCAACCTTAAACTCTCTTGGGTTGACCTTCTTGTTGTAAGTCCTAACAAGTTGTTGCCGGTATGCCCCTAGCCGAATTGATGCTCCTTCTCTTTTCTCCTCCAGCAGGTCCAAATCTCAGGCGAAGAATGTCTCATTAGTCTCATTCTCTACTCTCTGGGTTCTGATCCCAGGGATGCCAACTTCCACTGGGATAACTGCTTCAGTGCCATAAGCCATGTCAAATAGAGACTCCCCAGTTGATCTTCTCGGCGTAGTCTGATATGCCCAGAGTACATTGGGCAACTCTTCCACCCATTTTGCCTTTGCTGCTTCTAGCCTCTTTTTGATCCCATCCAAGATAGTCTTATTGGATGCTTTTGCCTGACCATTGATCTGAGGGAAACTTGGAGTAGAGTAATAGTTCTTGATTTTATACTTTGCACAAAAGCGTTTGATTAGCTTACTGTCAAACTGTGTATCATTGTCTGCTATTATTGCCATCGAGATCCCAAACCTGGTGATGATGTTCTTCCATATAAAGTTTTTCACATCAATATCTCGAATCTTCGCAAGGAGTTCAGCTTCTACCCACTTTGTGAAGTAATCAGCTACTACCAGCAAAAACTTCATTTGCCCAGTTGCTTGGGGTAGTTGTCCAACAAGATCCATGCCCCACTAGGCAAATGGCCAAGGGCTAGATACTGGGTTCAAATCTACTGCTGGTTGATGTATCAAGGGTGCAAACCTTTGACACTTATTGTACTTTCTAACATAGGCTTCAGCATCCTTCTGCATGTAAAGCTATCAGTACCTCTAAGTAATGGCCCTATGAGCAAATGATCTGCCCCCAGCATGGCTTCCACATACTCTTTCATGTATTTCATACAAGAAGTCTTTAACCTAGGAGGGATGCACACATCTCAAAAGGGGACCAGTGAAGGATCTCCTGTAGAGATGGACATCTGCTGTTAGGCTGAACCTGGCCTACTTTAATCTGGTCTTATATGTCTCTTTTCGGTCGTCTGGCAGCTTGCCATCCCTAAGGAACATCACTATTGCATCTATCCAACTTGGACCCATCTCTACACGCATTGCTTCATACTCTGTGATTAGTGGTTCCACACTTGGGCCTGACAAATAATCAACCACTATTGTCCTTGCCTCCCCTAATTTCATTGCACTAGCCAAGTTAGCCAAGGCATCGGCATGACTGTTATCATCTCGGCTAACCTGCTGTAGCCAACAATCCTGGAACAAGGCTACCAATCTAACAACTTCTTTGAAAAGGCTATTATTCTTTCATCTCAGGCTGCATACTCGTCTGTTGCCTGATTCACAATAAGTTGGGAGTCACAGAAGACTACCACCTCATCGACTTCCATTGCTGCTGCTAATTTTAACCCTGCAATCAGTGTCTCATACTCTGCTTCATTATTTGAGGCCTTGAACCCCAAATGAATAGACTGTTCTAACATTCGCCCATCTGGCGATACTAACATTACTCCTGCCCCCGCTCCTTGACGGTTTGAACTTTCATCAACAAACAGGCGAAAAGAGTCGCCGATGCAGATGTCGCAGGGCTTCGGTTTCTCTTCTTTCTTTTGTTTTGCTTGAGTAGGGTTCTTGGGCCCCAATTGGGTTTCTTCTTGCTCCCATGGGCATCCCAAACCTCGGCTCACCGGAGTCCGACATGGAATGGCACCAGGGGTGAACTCGGCCACAAAGTCGACAAGAACTTGGCCCTTAATTGTTGTTCTGGGCCTAAACTCTAAGTCATATTGGCCCAACACTATTGCCCATCTGGTTACCCTGCCTGTCAGATCTCCTTGCTACAATAGGGACTTCAAAGGATGCTCAAACAGTACCACAATCTTGTGGGCTTGGAAGTAGTTATTCAGTTTTTTCGAAGCCATCACCAAGGCTAGTGTTAACTTTTTCAAGGGTAAGTATCTGGTCTTTGCACTTGCTAGGGTTTTACTCACATAGTATACTACCCTTTGTTCTCCTTTCTCTTCTCTGATTATCACTGCACTCACTGCGTGCTCTGAAACTACCAAGTATAGGAACAATTCTTCTCCAGGAATTGGATTTGATAGAACTAGAGCTGTTGTCAGGTACTTTTTTAAGTTGGCCAAGGCGACTTCGCACTCTTTTGTCCACAAAAAATCTGTGGCCTTCTTTAACAAACTAAAAAATGGTTTACACTTATCAGAATTTCGGCTGATAAACCTGTTCAAGGCTGCGGCCCTTCCAGTCAATATCTGCACTTGTTTTGCGGATGTTAGGCTTTTCAAGTCAAAGATGGCCTTGATTTGATCTAGACTTGCTTCAATGCTCCTTCTGGTGACCAAGTATCCCAGAAACTTTCCAGACTCGACTCCAAATGCGCATTTCAAAACATTGAGTCGGAGTCAATATATTCTCAGGATATCAAAAACTGCCTTCAAGTCGACTAAATGATTCCCAGGTTCTTTGGTCTTCACGACCATGTCATCAATGTACACTTCTACTGTCTTTCTAATCAAATGTCTAAACATTTTGGTCACTAACCTCTGGTAGGTTGCTCCTGTATTTTTCAACCCAAAAGGCATCACTCTATAGCAGTACAGCCCTTTTGGGGTGATAAATACAGTCTTCTCCTTATCAGGGGGATATATTTCTATCTGGTGGTATCCCCTGTAAGCATCTAGGAAGCTCATCCTTCCATGCCTTAAAGTGGCATCTACTAATTGGTCAATCTTGGGCAGTGGAAAATTGTCCTCAGGGCAAGCCTTATTCAGGCTGGTGAAATCGACACAAACCCTTTGCTTGCCATTCTTCTTTTTCACTACCACAGTGTTGGACAGCCAAGTAGGGTAGTTCACCTCGCGAATGGCTTTGGCTTCCAGTAGTTTGTCCACTTCCTTCTCAACTATTTCAACATGCATCAACGTCAGCCTCCTCACTCGTTGGATGAGTGGTTTAGCCGACTTGTCTACATTGAGCACATGGCATGTGACCTCGGGGTCAATGCCTGGTATCTCGTATGGCGTCCAGGAAAATACCTCTATGTTGGCCAGTGAGAAAGCTTCTAACTCCCTTTCCTCATCCTTGGCCAAGCTTGAGCCGAGAACGAAGAAAAGTTCTTTATCCCCTTCTTGGACCAGAATTTTCTTCAAGGCTTCCTCACTCTTCTTGGCTGGTTCTTTGTCGACATCATCTATAACTTCCATGTCTTCGTCTTCAATTTTTGCTGTTTCTATCTCTCGCACACTGCAGGTGGATTTCATTGCTGCCATGGAGCAACTTTTTGCCTGCACCTGATCCCCTCTAACTTCTTCAATTTCATGCTCTGTTGGGAACCGCAACAGTCGGTGCAGCATTGAGGGAACAACCCTCATTGCGTGCAACCATGGTCTTTCCAAGATAACATTATAAGGGGAGGGGGTGTCAATTACTGTAAACTCTATGCTTACCTTTCTGGTGCTTGCCTGCACCTCCATATTTATTGCTCCCGGGGGCCATGTCGGCGTTCCATTGAACCTGACCATTGGGCTGTTGGACTGCTCCAAATCATCTCGATGAAGGCCACGCTCCTTGTAACATCAGACATACATGATGTCATAAGAGCTGCCTTGATCGATTAGAATGCACCTTACTTGGCATTTCCCAATCTTGAGGGTTACTACCAGAGTATCGTTGTGTGGATGTTACACCATATCTAAGTGTGCCTCAGTAAAAGACACCATTGGCCCTTGGCACTTGTTTGTCCTAGGCCTTTTTAACTGGACCTGATACACATGCTGTAAGTGCCTTACCTTCTGAGTCTCTCCACTCACCTCATTCTTATTGACCCTCAAGTGAATCACATCGATCACTCGAGGTCCATCTACTTGCTGTTGTGGTGATGGTGGAGGTGGTGCTGCCGGTGCCTAGGACAGTCTTGCTTGTTTTTCCCTCGTTCTGGCCTCATCTACCAGGTCTCTCAAATGACCCTGTCTGACCAAATCTTCTAAATGCGTCTTCAGGGCTCTACACCCCTGAGTCAGGTGCCCATCCTCATTGTAGTAGGCTCAGTGCTTCCCAAGGCTTCTCCCCATAAATTCGCCAGGAACCTTCTCCGGCGCTCTATAATATGGCTGGTTCCTGATCCTTTCCAGAACTTTATAAACCGGGATCGGAACACATTGGTGGCTGCCTGTGAAGCCCTCAACCTTGTTTTTTGCTTGTTAAATCCAGTATTACCTCAGCTTCGCTTCAGCGTGCCGTTTCTCTTCTCCTGCTTTGGCGCCTTTGTTTTCGGTGTATCCTCTTCTGCTCTGGCATATTTCTCGATCCTTGCCATGAGCTCCTCCATACTTTTTGGTAGAGTCTTTGCAAGCGACTTCCGAAGCGTGCAATCATCCTCCAGACCGTTCTTAAAAGACACGACTGCCAGCTCCTGGTTGTATCCCGGTATTCGGTGGAACACCTCATAATACCTTTTGGCATAAGCTCTGAGGTTTTCACCCTTGCCAATTTTTAGAGCCATTAAGGAGTCTACTCTCAGTGGCTGCAACTTGTTTGTAACAAACCTGGCCACAAACATCTCGACTAGGCCTTTCCAACTCTTCACGATTCTTTTCAGCAACTTGTGAAACCAATCCAAAGCGATTTCCCCAAAAGATGAGGGGAATACCTTGCATAGCAACGGTTCATTCTCGGTATACAAGGCCATTGAATTCAAATATAAGCTGACATGAAAGTTCGGATCGGATTTACCATAATAAATTTGGAACCTCGGCATATAGAACCTTTTTGGGGCTTCAAACCTATCTGACTCCACTGAGAAAGGCGTTCTCAGCTTCACGGGAGATGTAACCTCGGCATTCTACCGCTTCCTCTGGAGGTAATCCCTCAAATCCTCCTTAGTCCGACCAGGAGCTCGGTTGTCAACGGATTTCAACCTTTTTGGTGCGCTGCTCCCGATGTCATTATGTGTCCTTTTAGACTTTTTTTCATTCATTGTGTCAAAACAAAGTTCCATCCCTTGAACATGCCGATGTTCCTTGACATAAGTTCCCTTGGTACGAGGCGTCTTCTGAGACTCTCCTCTCATTGACTCTGCTTGCCCAGCATCCCATGAAGGCCGATGTGAGTGTTCCCTCACCTTGTCATGCTGAGGGACTGTTGGAATTGCTTTCTGCTCCCCTTTCTAGGCATCGTTCTTGGCCGCTAGAATCGGCGTGTCCTTCAACGGGAACGGTGGTTGCATGACGTTATTCTGCATCATGAAGTTGACAACTGATTGTAAGTCTGCCAACTTGTTGGCGATTCCCTTCATCTCGTCGTCTCTCCTTAGGCATCTATATTTCCATACCTAGATGTCGCTCTCGTTGTAATACTCGTCTCGGCATGTTTTCTTCGGGGCGTTATCCCTATTGCCGATGTCCTTCTGCACAAGATTCGGATCCTGTGCTCCTTCATCACAATTGTCTTTCTCAATGTTAGGATCGGGATTCTTACCACTCCCACATGAGACGTCGTCCATGATCTATTATTTCTGCCCGTTGTTTGCCATCTATTATTCTTACGTTACGGTGCCAAATTGTGGGTGTTGATTTTTTACCACACAACCAAAAGGGGGAACTCAACTAGAGAGCACTGACAGAATAGATTGAGCCCGAACAACCTGTCACAGAAATATAGGAATCCGGCAGTGGTTCGTCCACCCAGGGGCACTTCAACGCTCAAGTCAATAATCAAATATCTCTCAAAGATAGAAAATTATGCTTAACTCACAAAAAAGAACTTATTGTTCCCAGCCTATCACACGTACCTCATACCTACGGGGGTGTGTTGCTTTTATAGCCAGCATTGACTTGATCCCTGTAGAAGCCTCACTTTAGTAGACTCAGGCCCAATGCTCATCGTGAACCCTCAGCTAGATAGGGATAAACCCCCTAAGAGCTTTATCTTTATCCAAACTAAGATCCTCCCTTATTCTAGGACTCTTGTCCCTTATCTGCTCATCTCAGATTCTAGTATCTCTGCAAATAACCTCGGCTTAGCCGAGATCACCTTGGCATCAGGATCAGGCCACGTGGCACCTCGGCTGACACTTCGGCGTTACCTTGGCCACGTGCTGTCATTCACAAAATATGTCCCCACACTTTTATTTGATAATCACACGTCGAGAAAATAAAGAAAAAGTGAATTGTTTAATTTGGGGAAAAAAAGGCCAACTTATATAATTTCAAAGCTTTTTTTAATAATTAATGTTATTATTATTATAACAAAAGGTTTCAAAATTTGGAGGCCGTCACCCACCTCTCCCAATTGGGTCCATCTTGCTTACATGACTACAATTAATTATATTTTTAAAATAATATTTTGCTTTAAATGCAATGATGCAAGTTAATTCCACGATTATAACCACATGTACGACAATGTAACAAGGCACATGTCGGAGAGGAGAAGAGGTCAGTTGATTGACTTTGATTTACTTTTAGTTTTTATTAGTAACATTCTGAACAAATTAAAATTCGATTTACTTTGAGCGAGACTATTATTTATAATCACGTAATTTTATTATATTTAATTTTAAAAAATAAATAATATATATAATTTTATAAATAGATCATATATTTTTATTAAAGATAAATACATTGAAATCACATGAACGTAACTTTAGAATGAATTTGATTTTTTTTTTTTTTTAATATGCATGAGTTTATATGATAAATTCACCAATCTAAATTATGCCTCTCTAATTCTTGTTGACTAGCTTTCATTTACCTTTTATTTTACAATCACACATCGGAAAAAGAAACAAAAAATGAATTGTTTCACTTAAGTTAATCTTATACCCCCATTTATATAAGCAAAAATAGTTTTTTAGTGAGAAACCCTATGATCAATATATCATACTTATTTTTTTGATTTTCTTAATTTTAAACAATTAAGAAAATCCTTATTGATTAACTTTCATTTAACTTTTATTTTACAATCCCACATAATTTTGATTTTAAAAATAATTTTGTATGAGATTTTGAAACTCTTATAATATTTAACTTTAAAATAATTACAATCCCACATCTCAAAAAAAAAAAAAAAAAAAAAAAAAAGTTGTTTCACTTATATAAAGTGTTACAATCTCACATCGGGAAAAGAATGAAAAAATGAGTTGTTTCACTTATATAAAATGAATCTTATAAATGGAGTTTTAAGGGAGAAGCCTTTTAGAAGGTCCAAACCCTCATTCTAAAATTATTGAATTTTCTTAATTTTAAATAATTAAGAAAATTCCTATTAGCTAGCTTCCATTTACCTTTTATTTTATAATCCCAAATCGTCGGGGGGAAAAAAAAAAAGTGAATTGTTTCATTTTACATAAAATGAATCTTATGCTCCAATTTAAATAAATTATTGAAATTTCTTAATTTTAAACAATTAAGAAAATCTCCATTGGTCAGTTTTCATTTAACTTTTATTTTGTAATCCCACATCGGGAAAAGAAGGAATTGTTTCACTCATATAAAGTGAATTTTATGCTCCCATAAATGAGCAAAAGAAGATTTTTAGTGAGAAACCCTATAATCAATACTATTTTTTTTTTGTTCGTATGTTTAAGAACACATGTACAATACTCCTATCATATCACTCGTGCTATGTGAAAGTGCAATGTGAAGGTGATTTTGTAAATATAGTTTCAATCTGCAATCCAATGTGCATATCTATTTAACTTTTATTTTATAATCCCATATCGAAAAAAGAAGGAAAAAGTTATTTGTTTCATTTATATAAAGTGAATCTTTTATTCCCATTTATATAAGCAAAATAAGAGTTTTAGTGAGAAGTCCTATAATCAATACTATTTTTTTTTTCTTCTTAATTTTAAACAATTAAGAAAATCTCCATTGGTTAACTTCCATTTAACTTTTATTTTACAATCCCACATAGACGTTTTGATTTTAAAAATAATTTTGTATGAGATTTTGAAACTCTCATAATATTTAACTTTAAAATAATTACAATCCCACATCGTGAAAAGAAATAAAAAATGACTTGTTTCACTTATATAAAGTGAATCTTATACTCTCATTTAATATTATAGTATTGTGTATGTTTCAGTTTAAGATAGTTTAAATTTTAAAATAAAATTTAAAGGTTTTAATTGATTAATTTTGTTGTAAATTGATTGGTCTTTTGACTTAGCCGATTAGGCTGAATCATTTTCAGTTTGACTGATTTACTAGTTTAACCACGGTTTTAGCTGTTTTATCAAAATATATTGCTTAGATTTGTTTGATTTGAAATAAACTGAGATTGACCTTATTAAAGATTGAACGACAGAGATTGCTTGATTAGAAATAAACTTCCCGTTCAAACAATTGTATCTCTCAGTGAGGTGGCAAACTAACGAGATCCTTGGGAAAAACATCTGAATACTCACAAACCACCCTCGGCAATACAATCTGGGTCTCATCACACTCACCACTCAAGAAGCTAGCAAGTAGACCACTAAGCTCGTTCCGCCCTCGCGGATCATACACTGGTGGTAACACACTACCAACCCGATCTCCCAAGAAATGGAAACACTCCCTGCTCAAGGTACAAACCGTAACCCTCCGGCGATAGCAATCAATAACAGCCTGGTATGACGATAACCAGTCCATACCCAAAATAACATCAAAACCCTTCATGGGCATAACAATAAAAGAGAAAGGAAGCCTACGGTCGGCGACCTCTATATCACAACCTCTACATCCGTGTTTCAAAATCAATTCACCCCCAACAGGTGATACAACACATATAGGAGATGCCAAAAGTGCTAACTCCAACTCCAACACAGATGCAAATGCAGCAGATACAAAAGAATGAGACGCACCCGTATCAATCAACACACTAGCAACCGAGTTGCAAAACAGAAAGGTACCTCTCACAACTGATGGAGCCGGTACTAGATCCTGCGCGGTAACAGCATACACGCGCCCAGTAGGCCCCTGATCCACGTGTTCATCTCTAGGAGCAAACGACTGCTGTACTGACTGGGATGACGAAGCTTCCGGATTGGCCCTCGAGGCCTGCACAGACTGAACTGGCTGATAACTCTGCGTCTGCCTAGAACCAAACGCTCCCGAAGTGGCACTCAACTGTGGGCAAAACCTCTTCAGGTGCCCAGGCTGTCCACACTGATAACAAGACAAAGGCTGGCCCCTGCCCTGACTCTGGCCCTGAGGTCTAGCTGAAGAAGAAGCAGCTCGCTGACCCCCTCCCTTCTGCGGGCACACCGAAGACTTGTGACCCAGCTGGCCACATGCAAAATAAGTCAAGCCTCCCTGATTACCTCTCTCGGAGCCTGCACTCGGCACTGGAAAGGTCGATCTAGCCAAACCACCCTGAGACTGCTGAGGGTTAAAACCCCTCTGTCTCCTGCCATCACTCTGGCCATCTTGGCTCCTATTGGAGCCTCTATGCTTCTCATCATCCTCCTCCTGCATCATAAGCTCCATGTGAGCTGCAGCATCTACCAAACGTCTATACTCCCGGATAAACAACCCTCCAACCCTCAACTTGAGTCCACGCCTCAACTCCCGCTCAAACTCAAAGCAACGGCATTCCTCGGACGCCACAAGTTCAGGTGCAAACCTGGACAGACTGGTAAAAGTAGCCTCAAACTCGGCCACTGTCAAGCCCTTCTGTTTAAGCTGGCAAAACTGTTCCATCAGCTTCTCCCTAGCAGCTGAAGACAAGACCTTCTCCTGGAAGGCATCTACAAAAGCCCTCCACGCACCACCAACACGGCCCTTCTCGTATTTCCACCATTGACCCGCATCTCCCTTCAGTTGGAAGGATGCCAAGGTCACCTTTAAAGCCCCGTCCTCGATGCCAAGCATCTCGAATGTCTTACTCATCTGTTCCAGCCACTCGTCAGCCTTAAGTGGCTCTTTCGGATCTCTAACAAATTCGTCCGGGTTAGACCGGAAGAATTCTCTCTTCAAGAAAGAAGGCACTGCTTCAGTAACCTGATTCTCAGCTCTGAGAATACCTAAAGCTCCTGCTATCTCTCGGGCCAAGGCGCTCATAGCCTACTGACCCGCTGGCTCGGCCACATTGGCCTGACCAACTCCCTCCTGCATTGCCGGAACGTCATCCGGTAAAGGCACTTCCCGCCTCCTAGGCCTACCACGCCTACCACCTCGTCCTAACATCCTATTAAAGGTAACGAACACGTTAGCACATTCATAAATGTGCCGAAACTAAACACTCGCGTCCTAATGCATGGACAACTGTAATTCACTCTACGTAAGCACATAAACACATAAGCACTTACGAATTTCATTCTCGGATAATGATAGTCCCGAGGCATTACTAGAGTTCAAGTTAGAAACAGCATTGATCAAGTGCTTTTCCAACAAGATTCACAGAAACCCAAGGATTCAATCAATATCTTAGAAATCAAATCCCATACCCAAGTAGTCATGTAAGCATGTTATCACATAAGCATATAACATTACATCTAAGTCTCTCAATAAGCGAGACAAACCCATTGTGATACTAATCACTTCCCACGTACCCAAAGTATTCGAACCTGGTACGCTCTGATACCAAGTTGTAACGCCCTCAAAATAATACATAAAACCCATCACTTAAGACATGCATTGATATAAAAGAAGTCAACCATTTCTATTCATCAGAGTAGTTCTTATAGCAGTATTACATGTTAACAACAAAAGCAAATGCCCTATGGGCTTACAGCTTTCCAAGTCAACACTTGGTTACACAAAAGAAGAGTACTAACTCTATACAAAATAAGCCCTTGGCTTGATATACATGTAATACAACAAAATAATCAAAAGAGTCTTCCACTCCCATATCCATCCGAGCTATGTCCTTGGAGGTGGCATGCTACCTGTACCTGAAAATAATGTCCCATATAGGGTGAGCCAACGCCCAGTAGAGATATGCTAAACACCGTATGAGCAATAACTAAGACATTAGCAATTAATAAATGTTTAATTCCATAGATCAATCCATAACCCATTTCCATTACAAGACCACTATGTTCATGTTTCATTTCATTTTCCATTTCTTATCGATTTCACAATTTACATCAACGGCTCAGAACCTGGCCAACCACTCATATGAGACAATGACTCATATTAACGTTTCCCACTTTACAATAGATAAACGTACTAGTTGTATCAACATCTCAACAGATAAGCATACAAGCTGTATCCACATTCCAACAGATAAGCATATTAGCTATATCAACACTTCCAAAGATAAGCATATGAGCTATATCAACACTTCCATAGATAAGCATATAAGCTATATCAACATTTTAACTGACAAGCATATGAGCTGTATCAGTGGAGTCCATCCCCTATCTCCTCCCAAACAACATCCGGTTTAGAGGTCCATCCCCTATTTTCCCCTAAACCGTGGAGTACATCCCCTATCTCCTCCCCCACACACAACGTATATACACATAGGTCATATACACAATCAAACAATACATAACGTTAATGTATTCTATCAACTGTCATACTCTGTGACATATCCAATTGATTAGTTTTAATTTGCCTAATCATCATGCATTGTCTACAACAATCAAAACTACCCTCCACCGGTAGCCCAAGCAATTATTTCTAAACAGATAATAAAAGCTCCAACAGATATAATATTAATGTTTTCAAAAGTGAGCGATTAACAAATCCAACTCCACCATTTCACAATATAATGAGTCAATTTCATTATTTCCAACTCAATTCCATAAATCCACAACTTTTCCAAATTAATTATGACAATTAATTTATACAACAAATTAGGGTTTTTACCCTATTTTCCAATAATGGCCCAAAGGTCCATATGTCAACAACCAACATCAATATCCTTATTTTGAAAACCCAAAATACACATTCTAGAATCAAAATAACAAACCCCCCTTTCATACATTTTGAAACCCTAGATCCCAAAATCAAACCATTTAACGAAATGCTAAAAAATCTAGGTCAAAATCCATAGTTGTGAGTATGAATCCCTACCTCAAAAGTTGACACCTAACGGAGAAGATGACAAAAATGAAAATGCTCCAAATCCCGAGATTCTTGGATCAAAAGATAGCCCTCGACGATCAACAACTTTTTTTGTAAAGGCCAAAGGTGAGGAAATGACTCCTACTAGATCAATACCTAGAGAGAAGGCAAGGTTCTAGAGAGAGAGGCTCAACAATGGAGTTTTGGAAAAGTAAGAGAGAGAGAGTGAATGCAAAAAGTGATTCAAAAATGCCTAACTGCCTTCTGATATACGACATTCCCGCTCGAGCGGAAAACACAACGCTTGAGCGTCAAGAACAAAAACTAGGTCCGCTCGAGCGCAAGAAGGCCCACTCGAGCGCCAAGACACACGAATAAAGTACATCCGCTCGAGCGCGAAAACCAGTCCGCTTGAGCGTAAATTTCCCCCTCCCAGAACTTACACCAGAAATGTACTACCCGCTCGAGCTCCAACAAGCCCACTCGAGCGCGACCCGCTCGAGCGCAAGAAATCCGCTCGAGCGTAGAAATCACCCCTGCAGAAGTTTTGCAGAGCACGAAAATACTGGGAGTATGCAAATCCCGCTCGAGCGTAAGAAGGCCCGCTCGAACGGTCAACCAAAAACTAAACTCCGCTCGAGAGCAGAACAACCCGCTCAAGCGTAACACCAAAAACCTGGGCAACTAGATTTGAGACTCAGACTCAACCAACTTGTAACACACCTGCCCAAGACATCCCAAAACCCAAACATACGGAATTAAAGGATGACAACAAGGTAGACACAACTACCAACTCCACGGAACCGAGTCCAGAATACAACTGAACAGTAAAGGAAATACCGGGATCGCTATAGCTAGCTTCCATTTACCTTTTATTTTACAATCTTACATCGAAAAAATAAAGAAAAAAATGAATTGTTTCACTTACATAAAGTGAATTTTATACTTCCATTTATATAAGCAAAAGGAGATTTTTAGTGAAAATTCCTATAATCAATATCTCATACTCATTTTTCTTGATTTTCTTAATTTTAAACAACTAAGAAAATCCATAGTGGCTAAGTTCCATTTAACTGTTATTTACAATCCCACATAATTTTGATTTTAAAAATAATTTTGTATGAGATTTTGAAATTTTCATAATATTTAACTTTAAAATAATTACAATCTCACATCGAAAAAAGAAAGAAACAATGAGTTGTTTTACTTATATAATGTGTTACAATCTCACATCGGGGAAAAGAAAGAAAAAGTGAGTTGTTTCACTTATATAAAATGAATCTTATAAAGGGAGAAACCTTCTAGAAGCTCCAAGCCCTAATTCTAAAATTATTGAATTTTTTTAATTTTAAACAATTAAGAAAATTCTCATTGGCTAGCTTCCATTTACATTTTATTTTACAATCTCAAATTGGGAAAAAAAAAGAAAAAGTGAATTGTTTCATTTATATAAAGTGAATCTTATACTCCAATTTATATAATTTATTGAAATTTCTTAATGTTAAGAAAATCTCCATTGGTTAACTTTCATTTAACTTTTATTTTACAATCCCACATCGGGAAAAAAAAAAAGAAAAAGTGAATTGTTTCATTTATGTAAAGTGAATCTTATACTCCCATTTATATAAGTAAAAGAAGAGTTTTAGTGAGAAACCCTATAATCACTACTAATTTTTTTTGATTTTCTTAATTTTAAACAATTAAGAAAATCTCCATTGGTTAGCTTCCATTTAACTTTTATTTTACAATTTCACATAGACGTTTTGATTTTAAAAATAATTTTGTATGAGATTTTGAAACTCTCATAATATTTAACATTAAAATAATTACAATCCTACATCGTGAAAAAAAATAAAAAGTGAGTTGTTTCACTTATATAAAGTGAATCTTATACTCTCATTTAATATTATAGTATTGTGCATATTTCAGTTTAAGATAGTTTAACTTTTAAAATAAAATTTAAAGATTTTAATTAATTAATTAAGTTGAATCGTCTTCCGTTTGGCTGATTTATTGGTTTAACCACGGTTTTAGTTGTTTTATCAAAATATTGGTTAGATTTGTTTGATTTGAAATAAATTAAGATTGACCTTGACTGAGATTCCTTGATTAGAAATGAACTTCTCATCCAAACAACAGTTAACTTTTATTTTACAATCCTACATCAGGAAAACGAGGGAAAAATGAGTTATTTCATTATATAAACCTTATGCTCCCATTTAATATTGTAGTGTTGTGTATGTTTAAGTTCAAGACAATTTAAATTTTAAAATTAAAATAAAATTTAAAAATTTTAATTAATTAATTTTTGTATAAGTTGGTTGGTCCTTTGACCTAGCCGATAGGGTGAATCATTTTCGGTTTGACTGATTCACTGGTTTAACTATGATTTTAGTGGTTTTATCAAAATATATTTGTTAAATTTATTTGATTCGAAATAAATTAAAGATTAACCTAATTAAATATTAAACGGTTAAGATTGTTTGATTCAAAATAAACTTTCTGCCTAAACAATTATTAACTTTTAAACAAATAAGAAAATCACCACTGGCTAGCTTTCATTTAACTTTTATTTTATAATCTTACATCGAGAAAAGAAGGAAAAAGTGAATTGTTTCACTTATATAAAATGAATCTTATACTCTCATTTATATAAGCAAAATGAGATTTTTAGCGAGAAGCCTTATGATTAATATCTCATACTAATGTTTTTGATTTTCTTAATTTTAAACAATTAAGAAAATCCCAATTGGTTAGCTTCTATTTAATTTTTATTTTACATAATATAAAAAAATTAAATATAATTATTATATTTTTATTAAATAATATATTATTTTATCCCGTGCATAGTACGGGTGATATACTAGTCTTATTAGATAAGAAAAAGGGGATTTTTAGGTAGAAGATTTGTGAAAGCTCCAAAGTTTCATACTAATTTTCTTAATTTTTAATTTTAGACAATTAAAAAAATCTCCATCGCTAGTTTTCATTTAACCATATAAAAATAAAACTATAATTAGTTTATGATTTATTTGATAATCTCACATCGAAAAAAGAAAGAAAAAGTGAATTGTTTCACTTTTATAAAGTGAATGTTATATTCCCAAATATTGTAGTATTGTACACGTTTCAATTCAATATAGCTTAAATTTTATAATAAAATTTAAAAGTTTTAATTAATTAATTTTTTTGTAAGTTGGTTAGTCTTTTAACCTAACCAATTGGGTTGAATCATTTTTTATTTGACTGATTCGTTGGTTTACCAATGATTTTAGCGGTTTTAGAGCTTCAAAGTCTCATACTAATTGTCTTAATTTTTTTAAATTTTAAACAATTAAAAAAATCTCTATTGATTAGCTTTTATTTAACCATGTAAAAATGAAACTCTAATTAGTTTATAATTTATTTGATAATCCCACATCGAGGAGGGAAGAAAAAAGTGAGTTGTTTCATTTATATAAATGTGAATCTTATATTCCCATTTAATATTGTCATGTTGTGCATATTTCAATTCAATATAGTTTAAATTTTAAAGTTTTAATTAATTAATTTTTGTATAAGTCGGTTGATTTTTTGACATGAGTAATTGAGCTGAATCGTTTTTGATTTGACTGATTTGTTGATTTAACCACGATTTTAGCGGTTTTATCAAAATATAATGGTTTAGATTTGTTTGATGGCGGTTTTATCAAAATATAATGGTTTAGATTTGTTTGATGGCAGTTTTATCAAAATATAATGGTTAGATTTGTTTGATTCGAAATAAACTAAGGATAGATCTAATTAAAGATTGAATGACCAAAATTGCTTGATTATAAATAAACTTTCTGCCCAAACAATTGTTAGCTTTTATTTTATAATCTCACATCGGAAAAAGATGGAAGAAGTGAATTGTTTCATTTATATAAAATAAATTTTATATTCTCATTTAAAATTGTAGTGTTATGCATGTTTCAGTTTAAGACCGTTCAAATTTTAAAATTAAAATAACATTTAAAAGTTTTAATTAATTAATTTTTGTATAGGTTGATTGGTCTTTTGATCAAACCGATTTGGTTAAATCGTTTTCGGTTTGACTGATTCGGCGATATAATTGCAATTTATCATATTGATTTTTTTAATTTTAATCAATTAAAAATATCTCCATTGACTAGCTTCCATTTAACCATATAAAAATAAAACTTTAGTTAGTCTATGATTTATTTTACAATCTCATATCAGAAGAAGAAGAAAAAAGTAAATTGTTTCACTTATATAAGTGAATCTTATGCTCCTATTTAATATTGAGTTAATTACCTAAAAGTCATATTTACAAACGCTATAATAACTCAGGTCTTATTTAAGATTTTTTGAACCATTAATGTCTCGTTTGGGAACATGCTTTTCTAGTAATTTTTTGGCTTTTTAGCTAAAATGTGATATAAAAAAAACTAGTATGTTTGGGATGGCTTTTTGACTTTTTATGAAAAGATATGCAAAAAGTAGAGAGAAAATGAAATCTTTGACTTTTTGGTATGAGTTGTTGGCTTTTTAGTTTTTTTAGTGACTTTTTGACTTTTTGGCTAAAAAAGCCACTTGCCAAACGAGGTTAGCGGTTGTTTGAGATGATCTAAATAAGTGCACTTTTTGACTTTTTACGAAAAAATGTGAAATATGGGTTGGGTTTGAAGTGATGTGGTAGAGAGATGATGTGATTTAAATGAGATGATATGACTTAAATAAGATAGTGACTTTTTGAATTTTTGTATTATGCCAAACTAGGCCTAAAACTAAGAATATTTTCAATTTTTCCTAATTTTTAAAATTAAGAACATTATCAATTTTGCAAGTAATGTTCTAGATAATAGTTTCACCAATTGATGAAAAAAATAGAGCATGAGATTAACGTTTTTGCCCTTCTACTTATTAGTTTGATTCAATTATTTAATAAAACCGAGAATATTAACAGTTTTTTTTTTTCCATTTTTAAAACTGAGAACATTCAGTTTTTTCAATTTTAATTTTTTTTTCCAGTTTTGTACATCATTGTTCCATCATCAACCTCTTTTGCAAACACAAAATTTTCAGTTTTGCATAAAAAAATAATTCAATTTTTTTTTTTCAATTTTTTAATTTTTTCACACACACACACACACACACACATATATATATATATTTTAAGTTTTTCAATTTGAAAGTTGATATTTTAAAATTTTGAAAATCAAAATAAATGTCAAATCTTCATGTTCATTTATGAATAATCATAAATGATTAACAATAATCGTTTAAAGGGCAGTTCTTACTATTAAAAATTTAGTGAGACTTAAAGGTCCAAAAAATCTTAATTAGGATTTAATGGAATATAAGTTCATAAATTAGAACTTGTGTGTAAATGTCCATTTAATATTATAGTGTTGTGCATAATTCTGTTCAGGACAGTTTAAATTTTAAAATAAGAATTCTAATTAATCTATGGTTTATTTTATAATCCCACATTAAAAAAAGAAGGAAAAAATGAGTTGTTTCAACTATATAAAGTGAGTCGTATACTCCATATCTATCTATATGTTATATAAGGAAAAGGGATTTTTAGTGAGGAGTTTTGTTAGAGTTTCAATATCTCATACTAATTTTCTTAATTTTAAATATTTTACTTTATATAAGTGAAACAATTCTCACATCGGAAGAAGAAGGATAACCATTAGCTAACTTTCATGTAACCATATAAAAATAAAATTCTAATTAGTTTATGATTTATTTTATAATCCCACATTGGGAGAAGAAGAAAAAAAGTGAGTTGTTTCACTTATATAAAAAAAAATTTATACTCTCATTTAATATTATAGTATTGTGCATAGTTCAGTTCAAGACAGTTTAAATTTTAAGATAAAATTATAATTAGTCTATGATATGATTTATTTTATAATCCCCAATTAGGAGAATAAATAAAAGAGTAATGCTAGGAATACCGAATTTTTTACCAAACAAATGAAATAAAAAGTTAGTTGTTTCACTTAATATAAAGTGAATTTTATAGAGTTGTTTCACTTATATAAAGTGAATCTTATAACTCCCATTTAATATTGTAGTATTGTGCATGTTTCATTTCAAGACAAATTAAATTTTAAAATAAAATTTGAAAGTTTTAATTAATTAATTTTTATGTAAGTTCGTTGGTCTTTTGACCTAACTAATTAGGCTAGATCATTTAAGATTTGATTGATTTGCTGATTTAATCTCGATTTTAGCGGTTTTATCAAAATATATTGGTTAGATTTGTTTGATTCGAAATAAATTAAAGATTGATATGATTAAAGATTAAACGTCTAATTGCTTGATTAGAAATAAACTTTCGGCCCAGACAATTGTTAACTTTTATTTTACAATCTCACATCGGGAAAAGAAAGAAAAAGTGAATTATTTTACTTATATAAAATGAACTTTATGCTCATATTTAATATTTTGTAATATTGTTTATGTTTCAGTTTAAGACAGTTTAAATTAATTAATTTTTGTATAAGTTGGTTGGTTGGTCTTTTGAACTAGCCGATTAGGTTGAACTGTTATCGTTTTGACTAATTTGCTAATTTAACCGTGATCTTAGCAGTTTCTCAAAATATATTGGTTAGATTTGTTTGATTCGGAATAAAACTAAAGATTGATCTAATTAAATATTAAATGACTGATATTGTTTGATTCAAAATAAACTTCCTGCCCGAATAATTGTTAAAGTTTATTTTATACAATCTCACATCTAGAAAAAAACGAAGAAAATGAGTTGTTTCAGTTATATAAAGTACATATATGTTCCCATTTAATATTGTAATGTTGCGCATGCTTCAATTGAAAACAATTTAAAGTTTAAGATAAAATAAATTTAAAATTTTTAATTAATTAATTTTTATGTAAGTTGGTTGGTCTTTTGATCAATTTTAACGATTTTTTCAATATACACATGTATATTATTTTATTTCTAAAATGTATGTTTAAGTTTTATGACAAACTTCAATATAGAATAAACTAAATTAAAAAATTTATAAAATGAAATTTATTTTTATTTTATTATAAATATATTTTTTTTTTTTGTAATTTATTCTATTTTTTTCATCTTACCAATTATTTTTATTTTATGATATTGTTGGCTTTTTGGGTTTCGAAGCGTATTTTTGTAAATACGAGCGTGCCAGTAAGGATCAATCAGTCCTTACAGAAATGTTAATTGCCAACCAATTATCAGACGATTGTGTTTTAGTTCTTTCAGCCTCAATGAAGAGGACTTTTACTGATGGCTTGACTTAGGAGAAATTAAGCAAAATAACAGTTAAATGAAGAGCAATTGAAGTATTTCATTAGAATGAAAACTTACAATGATCCAAACTCAGCCTCGTAGAGGTTTACAGTAACGATCTACTTGAAACTACTCCTATGAATGAAGTGCAGTGCAGGAATTTAAAGAACAGGAAATGTAAAAACTGAAAATGTAAAACTGGAAAAAAAAAATATGTAAAGTAAGACTGGTTTGTATGATCTGAGTCTGGGGCTTTTTCTGGGGTTTTCCCCGCTATTTATACTTCTCAAGGATGACCATCGAACTGCACTTCAAACCGTCGAACTGCTCCTCCATGATCGCTGATCATGCTGTCTTATAAGTAGTTCCACTACACCATCACTTGCAGTTAGGCTTCTCTCCTATATTTGAATTTGAATCTGAGTAACCGTTGAAGCCATGTCACCTTGCACCTCTTTATTGATCCAATGCTACTCAGATCACGTGAGAACCAATACTAACTGTCACGTGTACGATCAGGATCGAAGACTTGAATAGTCTTCCTCTATTACCCTTATTCTGCCACGTGTTGAATTGTGACTCGCTTGTACAAAATATGTAGCCAACATTACCCTCCGCACTAATATACCCAATACTTGGTGATATTAGTGGATCAAAGCCTTTCTCCCGCGTTTTTTAGAACGTGTATGAGGTTTGCATTCCCTTAGGAATGCAACTGTCATTCATCATCTGCATTAAAACTCTCCTTCAATCTTTTGAACACCCCCACCACCTTAGTATTCGAACAGACTGATACATTTTCTATGGTCGAATCAATTTTTCCCTCCATTGATCGAGCACACGAAGAGTCCTATGATGATGCTGCTCTTCCTCGAAAGAACTTCCACGCATTAATTAGCCATCTTTACCCACCTTTCTATATTCAGGTCATGGAAGCCTTTGCAAATTACCAACCTTTGGATTACGAACACATTGCCTTTAATCCTTCGATTCAAAAAGTTGCAGTTATAGATACAAGAAGTTCTTTCTCTAACTCCCCCTTGTACTTCGAACAAACTGCTCTCAAACCTTTGATTCGGAAAGTTACAAATATGGACTTGGGAAACTCTTCTTCACAAACCTCTGCATGGGATAAAGCTGCAACTTCTTCCTCTTCTGGGGTTTCTGACTGGACAAGCTGGTCAACACCTGAGACCTGTGATCTGAGGGAACAAATCAACCATCATTTTGTTGAGTTCACTGACCCTTTAGAGTTTCCTTCCTACGCTCGAAGTTTAGTGGTCTATCCCTACGTGCCCATTGACCATCGACGTAGTTTGGAGGAGAATCTGCTTGTAGCATGGTATACATCCTCCATGCCTACAAAGATAGTGCACGCTGCCCGGCGCCTGGAAGAAGCACAAGGGTACAACCTATCATTCTTGGCCCAGAAGGCGAAGATTTGTTCTTCTGACTGGCTCGATTATATTAATGCCTTTGTTCCTTCTGCTCCCGTGCCATCTCCCACAATAGAAGCATCCACATCTTCTTCTCCATCTCCTGAAATTAAAGCATCCACACCTTCTCCTCCGCCAACTCTTTGTTGGACTGAGAGACTGAGGCTTGCCCTTCCCATGGATAAAGTCTTTCCACCTTACAAACCTCCACCTTCCCCTACTCCAGCTAAGCGGAAACAAGCTCAACTTCTGCTTGCAGCTTTCTCTCACTTGCCCTTCAATGTTCTTGAGGATGAAGTCCCTCTCAAGAACCTTCGATGGGCTTGTGATATTCTGACTAGGAGTCATGTCCTTAATCCCCTTGCCCAAGCAGAACTTTATATGTTCCTGGACCAACTTCCATTGCTCCTCTACTGGCATCGAAATTCTAGGGCCACCACTACACAATCTTTAGACCAACTTTCGTCTCTTCGAATTCAGGCCCAGTACGAAGCAGAGAACTTCATCGAAGAATTTGATGATTTCAAGAATAAAGATTCTGCGTATTGGGATGACTTGGTCATAGACGAATTAGAACAAAGATTAAGAGAGGCAGCTTTCGAGAAATAAAGGCTGAAGAGCTCTACTACGAAGTGAGAGCACATCAGCTCATGCAGCCAATGTTAGAAGAAATAGAAGATATGATAAAGAAAGAACAAAAATTCATTGATCATTGTTGGACTAAATTTCATGATCTTGTTATTTATTCCATTCCTTATTTTTATGAGCTTGAGTTTATACCCAGATAGGGTCATTCGATGTAATTGCTCTGGCTTTAATATAAACAAAATTCTTCCTTATTTGGCATTGTTCGGCCCTGTTTCCATTTGTCTTTAAAAACCAATTCAGAGCTTCAAACTGAACAATCTTATTCTTCGAATATGGACTCAATTGTTAAAAATGAAACACTAAGAATCAACATGAACCTTTCCAATTCATGGAATACCGTTGACATTTTTGCTGATTTTTATCTAGAAACAGTGCTTCGAATTCAACAGTCTTATCCTTAAAGCTTATTTTAGTCATAACCAATATATAGTCATGGTTAGTATGATCAATCAATCCTAAATTGACCATTTTCGCTTCGAACAATAGTTCAATCTTTTTTAGTCCAAAAGACAAAGTCCTTCCGTATATACACCAACTAACTATTGGTTTTGATGTTTCGAACAATAATTCACATCCTTAAGGGGCCATAAGTTTTGCTTCAAAGGACTTCACTTTCTGAAGTAAACAAATACTTGAGCATTCTTGCATCCTTAAGTATGGAATGTACTTCGAAGCCGGCTTCTCTTTTTCAAAGCCGATGTTATTTGACTTTTGTCGCCAAAATTTGGTTTCGAAGCCAAATACTTTACTTCGAAGCTAGCCTCGGCGTCTGGGCTGTGTTTTTCCCTTCAAAAGTATCAATATTGAAGGAAACTCTTTGTATTCGTACCTCTAGTACTTACCGACTTACGTAATGTATTTTTCAGTTACAAAGGCTTCTCTTAAAACCCTTTTGTTTCATGTTCTGAAATCATTTGTACTCTTAACACACGAACCCTTCTCTCTATCAATCTTCCACTCCTCTCTATTTCCTCTCTCAGCTTTATCTTTTGGGAAAGCGTACTATCAATGGCTTCTTCTTCAGTACCAGTCGTAGAGCGTGTGAGCTCATCGGTAGCTTTGAAAAGGATCATTGATGCCGAATGTGAAAAGTACAAGGCTGGGGAGAAATGCGCCATCAACGGACGTATCTTCATCCCTCGTCGCCATGTGCAACAAGATTACGTGCTTGGACCCATATTCAAGGAGATCCTTACTGAGCTCCCAGCCCTATATCCTCGTCTGGAAAACCAATGCCTCCTTTATGAAGGTGGTCTTGACTAGAGGAACTGGAGGATGAACCGTCCCCACCGATGCTGGCCCACGGTGAGACCAGAATGGCAAGAATGGTATGATCGAGTCGTCCTTGCTAGAACTCTGGACCTTCAAGAGCTCTGCCTTCTCGATGCTCTTCGACTATCCAGGGTAACTATCTCAGAGGACCATTTCTTAATTCCCGCGGCCTTGTGTTTTTGGAATCCTATCTTTAATTTCTTTCAATTTAGATGTGGGATGATGGCCCCTACTGTTCTTGATATTTGCCATCTACTAAGATTATCCCCCATTGGTACCCCCTTTGGACCAGATTACCCTGACTCAGCAGTCCCTTTCTCCCTCCCCTCTCTTAACTCATCCTATAGTGATTTCGCTAAGGCTGAGAATAAAAGAGAGGGCCTTGTGACTGATAGGGAATTCTTTTCTTTCTTATTGTATTGGCTTTGCAAATTCCTCTTCTGTATCTCCTCTCAGAGAATCATGCCTGAATTTGTCCTTCTTGCCAAAGCCTTCGTTTTACAGAAAAGGGTGGCCTTAGCCCCATATGTTTTGGGCCATGTATATAGAGTCTGTTACCTCTTCTGTGAGAAACCCTTAGATGCTAACCAAAGGGGGCCATTCTGGATCCTTCAGCTTTGGCTTTTTGCCTATTTCACCGAGTTACAATCCAAATGCCTTAAATTTTCTGAGCCAAACCCTCTTACTCATGGCATAAGGCTGGCCAATGCTTCACTTTATCCCTCCACTTTTGCTTTTTACTTTTCTTTCTTCCACCAACTTCCAGCTTCCCTTCCTACTTTCCGTTTCCGCCCCTTTGAACCCACCATTGGTCCATCTTGGTTGAGGAATTTCCTAAGTGACAGGTCCTGCGCCTCACCTGCTCACAAAGATATATGGGCTTCCATTCTGATCCCTAGAGAGTTATTTATTGGGACCTTGAACCCCAGAGCCTACAAATGCATAGCTGAGCCGTATTGTCCCGCTCAATTTGGTAGACAATTTGGCTTCACACAAGGGGTCCCAATACCTCTCTGCAGCAATACCAATCTAAGTCTCACTAAGAGGGATCTGAAAGTTCGGAGGTCCAGGCTAGAAGAGGCAACTTCTAAATTTATAGATGACTCGGTCAATTTCGAGTATACCCCTTTCCTCCCTCAGGGTACCTTGTTGAAGAGGTACCAGAACTGGTAGGTGACCAACATGGAAGTATACTTGGCCACTCCTCCTCAGAATCTGCTAATGGTATTGGATCTGCCCAAGCCCAAAGGAGCTGGAACTGTTACTTCTTCCACTGTTTCAGTTGCAGTGCCGGCATCCACTCTTGCTGCCTCAACTCCTCCTAGAGTCACTCGGGCTGCTTCGAAGAAAGGTATACACCTTTGTTTCTTTTCCTTTGGCCTTCTCTATAATGGTTGTAGTCTCATCATTAGTTCTTCTTTTGTGAAGGTAGCCCACAACAAAAGAAAAGGAGACTGCTTGAGCTTGAAAAGAAAACAGTTGAGGTGCAAGCAGAAAAAGAAGAAGAAACAGATCAAGAGCATAAGTCACCCTTAATAAGAAAGAAAAGAGTGATCGCCCTTACTTCTGACTTAGTCCAAGATGAGACAATTTCCAGAGAGGTAAAAGAGGAGCTCACCTCTACAGAATCTAGATCCCAAATTGAAGAAGTTGAGAAGGGGATTGAGAAGGAGCAGACAATACCAATACAGAGAAGAAAGAAAAGAAAGATGACTGTCTCTCCTTCTGATTTCACAGAAGACTCCGATTTCGAGACAATTGCCCAGGCAATAGAAAAGAGAAAGAAAGTGACTGCTTCTGCTACTAACTTGATTGAAGATACCATCCATGAGGCAGCTGCCAAGGCCGTAGAACGAGAACATTCTAAGGCCATAATTGTCTTCGAGAGGGCTGAGAAGAGACGGCAACAACAATTCCTGAGAGATGAAGCTGTTGCTGCTGATGCATTACAAAGGGAAGCTGCAAGAAAGCAACAAACTGCCAGACATTACTCTCTTCGTAGTTCTCCCATCATTGCTAACATTTCTGAAACAAGTAATTTCTTTCATGCTTCTACTATTTTTCCTTTGTTAGTTTTTTGGTATTGAAGTTTGACATTGCTTTACATGTCTTCCTCTTGCAGCAACAACTACTGAGCCTATCCTTCCAATGAGGACTCCCTCAGTTTCAGTTGAAGTTGATGAAATGCAGCATGTGAAGGCTATTCAGATATTACTCCCACTTCCAAGGCCTACACTTTCTGCACCTCTCCTTAGGCCAAACATTCCTGCATCTCCTTCTCTTGGCTTAAAGCCATACCTCCCTTTCTTGTCTTTCGACTTTCCTCAATTTACTTCTTTTTCGAGCCTTGCTCCTCCTCCTCCTTCCAAGGAAATTTCAACTACTACTCCATCTCTGATGGCAGTTGATTCCCCTATTGAGGGTGCTGGTAGCTCTCCAACCCGTGGTTTACCACCTTTACCTAGCTCCAGCCTTTCTTCACTTGATTCATTGGTGGCTAGGACCATGGAGACTGCTAAAGATGCTTCACCCATTTCTCCTATCCCTATGCAGTCTTCTGTGTCTTCCACCACAACTCTTTCTGCGCCCCTTATATCTACAGATGAGGTCGATGTCTTCGAAGCAAGACTAGCTAGTCTCTTTGACATACCCTCTACCTCTCCAACATTCAATGAGGAAGCTGAGCCATTAGTTTTGGCTGACTCTTTGCTGGAAATTTTTGAGAGCTTTTCTTCCTCCAGCAGCAAGCCTTCTGTACCTTTGATAGACTTAGACACCTATCTGGAACTGCTAATCTCCTTTTCGAGGATTCCCTTCGAGGCTCTACAAAGGCCTATAATCAAAAATGGGTTTCTTCAGTGTTGCAAAATTGCTGAGCAGTCCGACATGAATGCCTCAAGTTATCTATCCCAGGCAGCAGCTACTATCGACTTCTACATCAGCATTTGTGATGCTGCCAAGGCTGCGAATAAGAAATTGGCTAGAGACCAGAGTTTTGTTTCCCAGGTGCGTACTGAAGTGTCAAAGCTTAAGGAACAACACTCCTCTGCCTCTCATTTTCGAATTCAGCTGCTGGAGAGGAAAGCTCAACTTGAAGAGGAGCTTTCTACAGTGAACCAGGCCTTAGTCCGAACTGACACCAAACTGTAAATCACCAACCAAGGATTGGCCGATCGAAAGGGAGAGATGGCTGTAGTTATTCAATTGTTTTCATCATTTACCAATAGGAAATCTGTTGTACAAAAACAATTAAAACATTGTAATGATTTTTGGGCCAATTTGTGGCGCGATGTACTTGACTCTTTATGAAAAAAACAAATTCTTGTCTATCATCTGAGTAATCTTGTGTTCTTGTACTTAGTGTTTATTTTATTCCTTGTGTTTCCCAAATAGTTGGAAAATAAGGCTTCAAATATCTGCCATTAATCTTTTGGGGATACACATAACCATTCAAATTTCTCAAATGGTATGCTCCAAAAGGCAAAACTCTATAAATTTGATATGGTCCTTCCCAGTTAGGTGACCATTTTCCAAACTTATAGCTTTTAATTCCTATCGGGAGTATTGTCTTCCATACCAAATCACCTTCATCAAAGCCAATGTGTTTGACTTTCATATTATAATTTTTGACTGCTTTCTTCTTATGAAAGAGAATGCTATTTAATGCCAGAATTCTAGCTTCATCTGTGCCTTCTAACTCCAAACACATACTCTGATGGTACTGCTCAGGATCCAACTAGTCTTGCCATCTTACCCTCAAGGACTTAACATTGATCTCCACAGGTAACACTGCATCATGCCCATACACTAAGGCATAAGGAGTGACTCTTGTGCTTGACCTTGGGGAGGTTCTGTAAGCCCACAATACATCCAACAATAAGTTATGCCAATCCCTAGGATTGTCCTCCACAACCTTTTGTATTCCTTTTTTCAAGGACTTATTGGATAATTCAGCTTGACCATTGGCTTGTGCATTATATGGGGTGGAATTAATGAGACTAATTCCAAATTCTGCCATAAAGGACTTCACCATCTTCCCATCGAACACAGTCCCATTATCCACAGTTATAGTTTGTGGGATGCCAAATCTATGGATTAGATCCTTAATAAATCCAATAACTTAAGTCTGGTCTACAGCCTTGTATGGCTTAGCTTCGACCCACTTAGTGAAGTAATCAATGGCCACCAGAATGAAACAATGATGCGTCGAAGAAGGTGGGTGTATTTTTCCCATCATATCCATAGTCCATCCTCTGAATGGCCAAGGTTTTACTACTACATGTAGGTCAGTTATGGGCACATGCCTTATTGTGCCATGCTTTTGGCATGCTTGGCAACCCTTTACATATTCTATGCAGTCTTTAAGGATAGTTGGCCAATAGTAGGAATGCCTTCGAAGCAACCATCTTATCTTTACACCAGGCTGATGAGCACCACAGATACCTTTATGAACCTCAGCCATAGTTGTTAAGGCTTCTTTTGGGCCTAAACATTCCAGTAATAAGCCATCTCCCCCCTTTTTGTAGAGAGCATTACCATATATCATATATTGCATAGACTGCAATTTAATTTTCCTGCTGGCCTTCAAAGATGGACCAGCCAAGTACTGCATTATTGGATGCCTCCAATCTTGTTCTTGTAAGTCATTATGATTGACTTCTAAGACCACATTTCTTTTATTCAAAGGTGGTATCAATTTCTGATATTTTGTTTGGTTTATGTTCCTTTGGGCATTATCCCTTCTCTTGAAGTTCGAAGCTTTCTGAGCCACATCATTAGCTCTATTATTCAAGAATCTTGGAACATGAGTTACATTTGCTATTTGAAATTGAGAAGGCAGATGTAATGCAACAACATAGTATGGCAAAATGCTTATGCTTTGACACTTGAAAATCCCTTTCACTTAGTTAACCACCAATTGAGAATCTCCAAATATGTCAACTGCATGAACTTGTAATCCAATAAGAATTTCTAGTCCCACTATTAGGGCTTCATATTCAGCTTGGTTATTAGAACAGGTAGCTTCATCCACTCTGAAACCATGTGTGGTTTCTACCCCTTGTGGAGACCTAATTACAATACCAATTCCAGTTAAGCCATTGGCTTTCGACCCATCAAACCACATCTACCATGGCTCAACACTAGCCATACCAAGTTTCATTATCTCTTGGCTCTCTGTTTGAGATGGATGTTCTGCCAGAAAATTGGCTAAAACTTGCCCTTTTACTGCCCTTTGAGGGACATATTCTAGATGAAATTCTAATAAGGCCAGTATCCACTTGCCAATTCTTCCCCTCAACATAGGTCTAGATAACATGTACTTAACCAAATTTGTGGTTGCAATTACCAAGACAGTTGTAGGTAAAAGATAGTATCTTAATTTCATTGCAGCAAAGTACAAAGTAAGACACAGCTTTTCAACAGCTGAATATTTACATTCACAAGAATTTAAAAACCTACTAAGGTAAAAAATAGCTTGCTCCTTGCCTTCTTCATTATCTTGGGCCAAGAAAGCTCCCAATGAATCTTCTGCTGCAGCTATATACAACTTCAAGGGCTTATCACCCTTTGGTGGCATTAGCACTGGAGGGTTGGCCAAGTAGGCTTTGATACCTTCGAAAGCAATTTGATGCTCTGCTGTCCACTCAAATTCCTCTTCATCTTTCAGCCTTAACAAGGAAGAAAATACTTTAGTTTTCCCTGCAGTGTTAGAAATGAACCTTCGAAGAAAGTTAACCTGTCCAAGGAACCTTTGTAATTCTTTCTTACTTGATGGAGGCCTAGCTTCAATGATGGCTTTAGCTTTATTCTGATCAATCTGTATTCCTTTCTTGTGCACTACATAACCCAAGAAGTTTCCAGATGACACACCAAAAGCACACTTAAGGGGATTGAGTTTTAACTTGAACCTCCTCATTCTTTCAAAAGCTGCTTCTAAATGAAACAGATGCTCCTCCATGGACTGGGATTTCACTACAATGTCATCAATATAACATTCTAAATACCCTCCAATGAGGTCATGAAAGATAGTGTTCATAGCCCTCTGATATGTAGCTCTAGGATTCTTCAGGCCAAAGGGCATTTTAACCCATTCAAAAGTGCCAATATTTCCAGGACATCTGAATGCTGTTTTGTGGACATCCTCCTTTGCAATACAGATCTGGTTATAACCAGAGTGCCCATCCATCATTGATAAAACTTGATGCCCTGCTGAACTGTCTACCAACAGATCCACTATAGGTATAGGGTACTCATCTTTTGGAGTTGCTAAATTCAAGTTTCTGAAATCAATGCATACCCTCATTTTACCATTCTTCTTAACCACAGGCACAATATTAGATAGCCATTCTACATACCTGGTTGTCCTAATAAAGCCTGCTTTGAGTAGTCTAAAAATCTCCTCCTTGACTTTCTGAATTACTTCTGGACTCATTCTTCTTGGTTTTTGCTTGTATGGGTTGAAGTTAAGTTTCATAGGGAGACTATGTTCCACTAATGACCTATCCAATCCTGGTAGTTCATTATAAGACCATGCAAAGCAATCTTTACATCTCTTTAGAACAACCAACAACTGGTCCCTGTCCAGAACATTCAAACAAGCACTTATGTAGGTGGGCTACTGTATAGAACCTTCCCCTAAATTTATTTCTTCTAAGGGGTCTTGTGTCTGAGAACTTACTGAAGCTTCTTCTTTGATTTCTTTTATCTTCGAAGCAATCTCCCTGCTTTGTTCTGCTCCCAGGTTCTTTAATTCAACATCTTTGTTCTCCTCCTCATAGACAAAGTCTGTCCACAAGGCTTCCTCTTCCTGTATCTCCTGGACTTTTGTTTCAATGTCCAATGCACAGTATTTATCAAGGGTCAAAACTTTGACTTGTTGCTGCTTCTGCTTACAGCCAATTATCATGGCTTCTCTCTCTTGATCCTGTACTTTCTGGACTATTGGTTTTACATCCAATGTTGAGAATTTAATTAGAGCCAAAGACTTGGCTTCTTGTGTTTCATTTCTTTGCCTACAACCAGGCATCATTGTCATCCTTAACGACAACCTCCTCATCATCACTCTAATGGACTAAGTGCTTCAGGTGTGTTATTTCCTCATCAGCCGTTACTTTGGCTGAGCCATCAGGTTTCCTCAGTATACTGAGTGGTGTCACTCCCTCAATATACAGTTTGGCCTCTGCGAAGTCTGCACAAGTTATGAAAGGTTGAGGATCTGCATCAATTTCCTCTGTCTCTCCATTGCCTAAGGCCATCATAATCTTCTGATGCAAAGAGGAAGGCACACATTTGTTAGTGTGAATCCAATCTCTCCCAAGTAAAGCATTGTATTCAGCATTATTGTCGATTACAAAGAATGTTGTCATGCAGTCCCTGGTTCCCACACTCAGGTTGATGGGTAGAATTCCCTGAGCCATCTGTTTTCTCCAGCAAAGCCAGCGATGGTTGTGCTAGTTGGGATTAACCTAGGATTCTTTTTCCCTAGTTTCTTCAAAGAAGATTTCGGTAGTAAATTCACTGCTGCCCCATTATCTATCAGGACTCGGTTCAATTGTATCCCGTCGAAGAAAGCCTTGATGTACAAAGGCTTGACATGTTGTGTCATAGAATTCGAGGGATACTCAAAGGGATATGAGAGGTTAATGCTCACCTCTTCTTCACTCTCATATTCAGTCTCCATCGGGGTAGCCATTCCAGAATCATCTTGTACCATACTCACTTGTAAGTCTTCACTAGAGATAGGAATAGGATCGATATCTTGACCATCTTGGTCCTCATCTCCAGCCTGGAACTCATGAGGCAGTATGTGTACCATATTGACTGATACTGGAGGAAATGAGCCAGATTGGATGGCTGGCTGCACCTGTTTCCCTTCTTGGCCACCTTGTTCAGTTACTTCAGAAGCATCCTCCATGCTGCACTCCGGCACTTCGTTGCTAACTGATTCCTTCGACGAATCTTTCTCAACTGGTTTTTCAACCAAAAATGTTTGCTCAGCCATGAAGGCTTCGAACATTTCTTCCTCTACCATTTCTTTCTTTTGGCTTACGCCAAGTTCTTCTTCTGTCTCGCTATCACTCTCCATAAGAGCTTTCTCCAATCCTGCTAAGCTAGATTTCTCTCTGGCTTTTAGTTCAAAATGAACCTTGGCCAACTGTTCTCTGCTGCGACCCACCTTGCTTTGTAGAGTTGTCTTTGGAGTATGGTTTGACTTTGGAGTCTCCTTTCCTTCTGTCTGGACCAATGAAGAGCTCTCTCCATTTTTCTTCATATCTTTCTAGTACTGAGTGTACTTGCACTGAATCTTTCTCCTTTGTGATCTCGAAATGACTGGGACCATATCTGGTTCCTTCGTCTTTGGGTGTTTGAGCAATACCCAATTGTTCGGAGCCACCAAAAGAGGTTTAACCATCCTTCCTTGGTTTCCAACATCTCTCTGAGTGGGCACTTCTCTAGGTTTGTTCTGCATCACAAACCAATCCGGCACTCCAGGTACCCACGAACTTACTGACTCAGATGTTGAACTGCTTCTTTCTACCCTCGAAGCCATCTTTGAAGCTGGCTGTGAGGGCACTTGCTTGGTCCTGACCTCATGTTTCGAGCCTGATTCAGGCCTTCGATGAAGGTGGCCACTTTCTGTCCTGCGTAAGGTTGGTCTAGGGGGCCAATCTCTGGCTTTGATCCCATAACCTGAACTCTTCTCTAGCCTTCTTTCAGAATGACTGCTCTCCATTCTGTAATAGTTAGGTGGCCTAGACTCATACAAGGGCCTCTTGCCTTTAGCATGCATTCTATCGACTGCTGGTTCAACTACCAATGGTTGCTGCCTAACACTAGCCGGATACGGCCTTTTGTTATAAGCATTAGCTGGTTTAGGGCGTCTCTGCACATCCCTGTAGTATTCCTTCCCATCAATTGGAAGCCCCTTCAACCATTTATAACTCAATCTACACCTAGGACACATCATTTGCATTACTGCTGCATCTAACGAATCATCATCCAGTGATTCTTCATCAGAGTGTTCCCTCTGGTGTGAGAAACCTTGTCCAATTACTGGCCGATTTCTGGTGTCCTTTCTGATGGTTGTCTGGTTAGCAACATGCATCTGCACATTGACTTCTTCCAATTCTGTCAATGACAAGTTCTGGAAGTCTGACATAATGACATTGGCTGCCATCTCTCCAACTTCTGCAAATGGATTACTGTCGATCCCCATGGCTTTTTCTGTTTTGGCTGGAAATTTCAAACTTCCTTTCCGAATTTGTTCTTGGATCCTGTCTCGAAAAACAATACAGTTTTTAGTCGAGTGAGACCAAGAGTTATGCCATTTACAATATACTTTTCCCTTAAGTTCATTTGGAGATGGCAGTTTTACTCCTTTAGGTAACTTAAGGAAGTTGGCCGCAAGCAAATGATCAAAAATGTCATCTGCCTTTGTTAAATCGAAAGAGTACTTTCTATGAAGGTCTTTCTTTTTAAACTGCTTGTCAATTGTTGTATCCTTATGAATTAATGCCTCACAGATCACAGGTTCTTTGCCCACAATCTCTGCTGCATCGATCTCATAATTAGGATCCCTATAATATGTCTTGTACGATGCATTATTTCGATCTTGTTCCTCCTCTAGTAATGCTTCATACCTAGACACCTTATAGGTTAGTTCCACCAAATTTCTGAATTCAGTTGAGTCAAACTTCTTTTGAAGCCTGAACTCTAAGCCATTTTGAGCCAATCTTACGAATTCTGGCTCTGGCAGGATGACTCTACATTTATTTCGAGCCCTTTTAAATCTAGCAATAAACTGAGTAGCCTTTTCTTCAGGCCTTTGACTCAATCTTGCCAAGTCTGCCATGGAAACCTCTGGCTCCGATTGGAAGAATTGGGCATGAAATACCTCTTCCATTTGTTGCCAAGTTTGAATGGAGCCAGGTGTAAGGTTGATGTACCATACAAATGCTCCCCCAGTTAAAGAATTTGGGAATAATCTTAGTTTCATATAGTCATGATTAGTAAACTCACCGCATTGAGCAACAAATCTAGCAATATGCTCTACTGTTGATTGGTTTCCACTCCTATAGAAAAGGATAAAATCTGGTATCCTAAACCCCCTTAGGTATTCATGTACCCTATCTACCCATTCTGGGTATGGTTTTCTGTATATGGGAGTCTGGACCCCCCGAGCCATCGGTCCACACATCTTCCTAACAACATCAACAATTTGGTCCCTAGGGACCATATTTTATGCTTGCTGAACCATTACTGGAGGGACAAACACAGGATTTGGTGGACAAACTTGTGCTTGTGGTCTTCTTGGTCCATAAGGTGGTACATTTGGGACTGGTTATCCATGTGGTGCAGGTTGCTGCTGGGGGTGTGGGTAACCCCTTTGAGCCTATCCTATGAAAGGACCTGCATAAGGTGCTGGAACAGGTGTTGTGTCCCTTCCATTTGCAGGCAAACCTTCCAACCCCCCGGGTATAAATTCGAACAAGGGATTAGTGAACCCCCTTGTGCCAGGTATGGCTTCGAACATGGGATTTGTGACCATTCTTATGCCAGTTTCTTGTATTGGGCCAGATCCACTAATTTGTATGGCTTCATTGTTGAGTACTGAGGCATTTTGACCTGCTATAGGCCTCGAAATGGGTTCATACCAAGACTGAGGTGATGGTCTTTCATAATTCTGATTACTAGTTTGACCATTAGAATGTCCATTAACTTACATAGGTTGTTTATCTCTAGCCAATCTTTGTTGAGGGACATTTAAAACTTCCTCGATGTGTCTTGTGTTTGTTGGTTGGTGGTTATTCATTCGATCCAAAAAGGATGTTGCCCATCTTTCCATTGTGTTCATTAATTGCTGTCCCATGGCATCTACTAGGCCATCCCATGGATTTATTGGATGAGTAGATGGAACAGTGGATGATCCAATTCCTTGGTTTCGTCCAATACTATGAACATGTGGTTCTTGTCCTGAAGTACTGGTCTGTTCGACCATAGGTTCTGATAATATGGGAGTTTCCACAAGATGTGTTACCATATTATCCTCTGGATTAGGTATTTCTACCTTTCCTTCTACGCCTTCTTCCAAGCATTCATTTTCTCCTTGTCTTCTTCGTCTAGCCATTTCAATGAGTCCCACCGGGCGTGCCAAAAATATATGTTAGCTTTTTGGCTTTCGAAGGGTATTTTTGTAAATGCGAGCGTGCCAGTAAGGATAAATCAGTCCTTACAGAAATGTTAATTGCCAACCAATTATCAGACGATTGTGTTTTAATTCTTTCAGCCTCAATGAAGAGGACTTTTACTGGTGGCTTGACTTAGGAGAAATTAAGCAAAATAACAGTTAAATGAAGAGTAATTGAAGTATTTCATTAGAATGAAAACTTACAATGATCCAAACTCAGCAACGATCTACTTGAAACTACTCCTATGAATGAAGTGCAGTGCAGGAATTTAAAGTATAGGAATGTAAAGAGCAGGAATTTAAAGAACAGGAAATGTATAGACTGGAAATGTAAAACTGGAAAAGAAAATATGTAAAGTAAGACTGGTTTGTATGATCTGAGTCTGGGGTTTTTTCTGGGGTCTTTCCCGCTATTTATACTTCTCAAGGATGACCATCGAACTGCTCCTCCATGATCGCTGATCATGCTGTCTTATAAGTAGTTCCACTACACCATCACTTGCAGTTAGGCTTCCCTCCTATATTTGAATTTGAATCTGAGTAACCGTTGAAGCCATGTCACCTTGCACCTCTTTATTGATCCAATGCTACTCAGATCACGTGAGAACCAATACTAATTGCCACGTGTACGATCAGGATCGAAGACTTGAATAGTCTTCCTATATTACCCTTATTCTGCCACGTGTTGAATTGTGACTGGCTTGTACAAAATATGTAGCCAACAGATATCTATTTCTTGTTTTATCATAAAACAAATGAAATTTATTTTTATTTTATGACATCTATTTATTATTGTGAACTTAAAATAAACAGTTAATGACCTAACAACTACAAAATATATATATATATATTCTGATAAAATAATTACAATTTATCTCATTCGCAATTATTTTTATACTTTTAAATAAATTTTATATTATTATTTAATTTTATAATTATTTATTTAACCTGTAGATCACACGAGTTGATATGCTAATATCAATAGAACTATTTATATGAATTCAATAATTATTTATTTAACCCGTGGATCACACGGGTTGATATGCTAATACCTATAGAATTATTCATATAAATTCAATAATTATTTATATTAATGCCTATAAAACTATTCATATGAATTCAATAATTATTTATTTAACCCGTGGACCACATGGGTTGATATATTAATATCTATAAAACTATTCATATGAATTCAGTTAATGCCTTTAGATCATATTTGATTCACAAGATTAATAATGAAGTATTAATAATTTTATTAAATTAGTATAGTATTCACTATCCAATTGGATTAATAATCTCACCCTTACCCTATCACTAATAATCTTATAAATTTGTTGGATTAATTATCTATTGAATTAATAATCCTAAACCAAAATATTAAAACAAACATAAGATAATTGAGATCACGGATTAATAATCCCAATTCTATATTCTAATCAACCCAATCAATCATGCCCTTAACATTTTTATAATTTTTTTATTGAAAAAATATTCGGACCCCCTTTTGGCCACCTCACCACCCCTTTACTTTTCAATTTTGTACTACATATGTTCTAATATTCCACTCGTTTTCCACGCACGCTTCTCTTTTTAATCGTTAACCTCTGTCACACATCTTAGGTTAGGCCCCGTGTGGGGGTGTTGGTTTTTTTTATTATTAAAAGAACAATGATTTGTGGCACTAAATTTCCTGACATTAATGGCACTAATTTCCTGTTTTGATAACTTTGTTTTTTTTTTTTTTTTGTTTACCTGATATAAAAATTAGTGTCATTAGTGCCAGGAAATTTAGTGCCACAAATCACAACTGTTATTAAAATTGTCAAAAGTTAAAAACTTTATATCATTTCTTTCTATTTTTTTAATATATTTTTTTTATAAAAAAAGTAAAAAGTAACTACGATAATTACTTCCCAAACACTCTTTTAAATTAATTTAGATTATACATTAATGGCTGTTTGTGAATTTAATTTTTTAAATTTTTTTTATAAAAAAATGGTAAAAAAATTAAAGGAAATAATTTGATAAATTGTTTTTATTTTTAATTTTTTAACTAGAAGCTGAAGTTCTCAAACATAGCCTAAATATTCTGGCTAATTTTCTTGATATAAATTCTATGTATATAGTATTTACTTTTTTAGGCACAAACCCAAAATAAAATAAGATTTTGCTAACAAGTAGCAATTGATGATGTTTTACTTCATTTACTAAGTTTTAAAAAGAAAATATTGATTATGCCATGTACAACAAATAAAAATAATAATATTAATTATAATATATTGTTTATAAATTTAAAATTAAATAAAAATAGTCAAATAATAATTACATCTAATTTAATAGATAAATTTAAA
Source organism: Camellia granthamiana (assembly GCA_036172215.1). Classification (NCBI taxonomy): domain Eukaryota; kingdom Viridiplantae; phylum Streptophyta; class Magnoliopsida; order Ericales; family Theaceae; genus Camellia; species Camellia granthamiana. The sequence continues at coordinate 9,435,513 of CM069913.1, read as the reverse complement.
ATAAAAAATTATTAAAATCAAGAGCAAAACGTTTTTATATATTAAAATAATATTTTTAAATTATCAACATTTAATAAATGACTTTAGGCCCCAAATTTTTCCTTTTTTTTTTTTACTAAAACCCCAAAAAATGGTTGAATCACCCGTCTTAATCACAAGCATAATTTTACAAACTCTAATGAAGGATAGTGTTTTTAAAATGATTGAACTACAAAATATTACACTCCTTTGGCAAGTAGGTTGGGTTGGCTATGGATTAAAATAGTTATAAAAAGATAAAATAAGTTAAAAAATTAATAAAATAAAATGTCATTTCAAATCATAATCATTTCACTTTTTTTCTTACAAAAGTTACAAAAGACAAAAAAACTCAATGCAAACGAGACTTTTTAGCCTCATACTAATATAGCAAAAAAGGCAAAAATCAGCCCCCTTCCCAAATGAATCCTATCATTGTGTAATTTTAATGGTATTGATGGTTTAAATCTTTTTTGCTTGTAGCTAACATTTGATAATTTTAATGGTATTGATGGTTTAAATCTTTTTTGTTTTTAATAAATCAATGTTTTAAAAAACATTAAAACAAACGAAAAATATTAGGAATGAGAAGGAAATCAAAAAAATCACAAATCAGTCCGATCTAGATCAAATCACATGGTTTGCTTTGGTTTTCTCAATACAGTTTGGTTTTAATCCTTGAAATAAGCAAATTGTATTTAATCGTCCAGCTCGTAATTTTATAGTTATGGCTAGTATGGAGCCGAACCAAACCGTTTGTAAATATATGTACGTAATTTATTACTTATGGTATATACTCAAGTAGTGGCGAAGCGAGAAATTCAATACAGAAGGGTAGAAATAGTTCCCCCCCCCCCAAAAAAAATAAATACTATTAAATTTATATATATTCTTTTATTGGATCTATTGTTGAGATTTAATATTACAATTATACTTAGAATTATATCAATGTAGCTTAGAAATTCATAATCAACAACCCAACTAAATCCGTGATTAACAAATTCAACATCATCAACTTAACAAAGAGCCCCACAATAGAGAAACATAATTAACTAAACAAATCCCAGAGTAAAAAAAATGATCAATCAACTGAATTTTTGCCGTTAACTTTCTAGCTAAGGACCCGTTTGTTTAGGGTTATGGGGAGAAGATTGGGATTGACAGTGAGGTGTGACCCACTATATGAGGTGTTTGTTTTGAGAGATGGGGAGGGGACTTCTAATCCCTTGGCATTAAGATAGGCCTTAGAAGGGGGGATTGAGATGGAGGAGGTGGAGATGGTATTGAGTCCGTTTGTTTTTAGAGGTAGAATTGAGGGAATTGATAGTGAGAGGATTAATAGTGAGGGGATTAAGTAAAATTATGTTTGTTTTGATGATAGTTGTTAGTGTAGAAATTGTTAAATTATTTTTATATAAAATAAATATAAAATAATAAAACAAATAAAAAAAATACAAAAACATTAAACATTAATGTTTTAAAAAAAATGCCCAACATGTAAAAAAATTTTAAAAAATAAAAATAAAATAAAAAATTTTCAGAAAAAAAATAAAATAAATAAAATAATGATTTTTACTTAACAAAAAATTAAACATTAATGTTCAAAAAAATGCCCGACATGTAAAAAATAAATAAAAATAAAAAATTTCTAGTCTACCGGACTATTTTTCTAATACCAAGTCCTAGAGGCCCATCTGAATCCCATCTGCAAAGCCTATCCTAAGCCCTTCGGCTTAGCAGTCCCTTACTCAACTCTGTAAACAAATAGCACATTAAATGATGCCCATAGCTATCCTAATCCCAATTCCCCTCTCATATCCCAAAACAAACGGGGCCTAATAGTCCCAAGGACTAGAAATTTTTTATTTTATTTATTTTTTACATGTTGGGAATTTTTCTTTGAAAATTAATATTTAATTTGTTTTTATATTTTTTGTTAAGTAAAAATTATTGTTTTATTTGTTTTATTTTTTCCTGAAAATTTTTTATTTTTTTAATTTTATTTTAATTTTTCACATGTTAGGAATTTTTTTTTTTTTTGAACGTTAATGTTTAATGTTTTTGTATTTTTTTATTTGTTATTTTATTTTATATAAAAATAATTTAACAATCTCTACACTAACTACTATCATCAAAACATGCACAATTTTAGTTAATCTCCTTACTAACAATCCTTTCACTATTAATTTCCTCACTATAAGTCTCTTTCATTCTACCTCTGAAAACAAACAAGGCTTAAGAGTATATAAGAATGGCCAAACAAAAATGTAGTAAAGCACTTTTAAAATTTTTAAAATTCAAAATAATTTTACATAATTTAAGAAGGGATATTGTTATAATTTTATAAAGAATAAATAAGATATATAAATTTCATATACAAGGGTAATACTATAAATATTACAAACTTACTGGGCACACGGTCTCCCTAGGCCTATGTTGGCTCCGCCACTACACTCAAGTACCTAATTAATATCCTAATGCATAGTGCTTGATATTTGAGTAGGTTGTGAATAATATATTGTGAATGATGATAAAATTTTTAAAAGTTATGGTTTCAATCTGAAACGAATTGCGTTTTATTGGTGCAGGGGTGGTTTTAGATGTCTTAAATAAGTGTATTTTTTAAATTTTTATAAAATATAGGTTGAGTTTAAGTTGAGTTTGAAGTGATATAATAAAGAAGTGATATGACTTAAATAAGATGATGTGACTTCAATAGGATAGTGACTTTTTGACTTTTAAAATTTTTTAATTTATGCCAAACAAGACCTTAATCTGATTTAATTTCAAGTTTTTTATGATTTGATTTGACTTCAAATTCCTTGAAAATGTAATTGATGATTTGGGCGTGGTTTATTCCTAAACAAATCAAATCAAACCATGCTCACTCCTAAAAAAAAATATATCTAAAGAAACTAATACACCAATAAATTTTAGGGTTTATATACATTTTACTCCTAAATTATTGTCAGATTATCTATTTAGTCTCTAAATTATTAATTGAATTTATTTAATCCCTAAAATATGTAAATCTAAATCTATTTAGTTTCTAAACTATCGATTGAATCTATTAAATCTCTAAAATATTTAATTCAAACCTATTCAGTTTGTAAAAGTATTATAAATTAGTAAAAGACCCTCTCAAATTAAGATTTTATTATAGAAAATTCTATTAAAATTTTATTTTGTTTTTAAAATGTATTTTATTTCGTTGTTTCTTTAAATTAATATTAGAGTTTGATTTTTCAGTGTTGTCGAAAAATTATATGAATATTAGATATATTTAAGAAATATAATTAGATAATTTAAATAATATCGCTTCTCTGCAAATAGTAATAGAACAAAATAATACATTAATTAAAATAATAAAAATAACTTAGTAAAAAATTTAAAAATAATCAATTATAAATTATAAACGAAATCTAGCTTATAATACTAGATAAAGGCAAGTACATATCCATTGTAGATAATAAATAAGAAAATATTATAGATAATAACTCGTTATCCTTATAAAGAAAATTCAATATATGGATTGGCACTCACTTTTCAAAGGTAAAATAAAAATTTAACATTTTTTTGAAATAAAATTTTAACTAGTTTGGGTCTTTTATTAATTTATAATATTTATAGACTTATATTTTATTTTTGCAATCCTTTTAGGGACTAAATAAGTCTAAATTAAATATTTTAGGGACTTAAGAGACTAAATAAATTTTGATTTATATATTTTAGAGACCTAATAAATACAATTTATAATTCAGGGACTAAATAGATAATTTGACGATAGTTTAAAGGTATAAAGTGTAATAAACCCTAAATCTTATTGATTTTCTATTAATTTAAAAAATCCTACGTCATAACAAATGATTAAAAAAAAATAATTTTTTTTAAGATTCCTGATATTAAAATATTGTGAGATAAAAAACATACAACATTTTGTTGGAAAATTTGAATTTAAATTTACTCCAATGGTTGTGTCTCTTGAGATGAAAGGGTGTGTCCTTTTGAAAGATCACAACCTTTCAGAAGAGTCACTTAGAAGTCTTTATATTCCATGTCCCTCACTTCATTTTTGATAGAGAATGGTCATTCTTCTTCACTTTGCATTTATTCTTCATATTTCCTAAGTCTAATTTTTCCTATAAAGAGAGTACATGCACAGCAAAGTTCGCTAGGCTTGCAATAGTAGTGCTGCTAGTGCAAGACATTGATCGTTGTATCCTGGGAGATAGACGTCCATTGATTCCTAAGCACCGGTGGGAGGACGAATCTGTCTTAAGGAAAGAGTGTCACACACTCGACTCGATCAGGTTTTATCTTTTTACATATTGTAAGTTTTATCACGTTATTATGTTGATTTATTTCAATTTTTGGTTTTGTCCAAAAAGCGTTTGCATAAGTTTAAATTATATTTTCCCGATAGTTTGGTACTATTTTTCCAAACAACTCACTCTATTCTTAAGACAGATTTGTCCTGTTTATGGTTATTGGGAAAATATAATTATTTGGTTTTGTATGTGTTTGGGTACTTATACTGTGCAATTATATTATATAGATTTGATTAAACAAAATTGGAACTGTTTTAATCAGGATTTGATTATTTTTGAAAAGGAAAAAAATATTCTGCTGTTGTTTTTGGCCATGGTTGGTAGTTTGTTTTTAGTGAGTGAAAATTTTCATTTTGATTGGTGGAGTCCGAGAAGATGGCTTTGTATGGCAACAAATAGAAAAAGAATTAGAAACCAAAACACTCTTTTTATAAATCTCCGGTACTTTACTCAAACCGGATTCGGGTTCTTCGTGGGGTGACGACGATCGTCACCGAAGTCTGTATCAGACAAACCAAGGACAGATTTTGAGTAATGAATAGAGTGAGTTGTTTGGAAGAATTAGTCTTCTTGTCAATGAGGAAAAGAAGGAAGTTCCTCCAGATGATAGAACTATCTTCTTGACTTTCTCTTAAGGGTACCCTACCTGTGAAACTAAAATCAGAGACTTCTTTACAAGAATAAAATCTCTAGATGCACTCTGACTTGTTATATATATATATATATAAACCTGCAACCACTTCTGTGACGAGTTCTGTGAAAGGCTTGGTGTGCCTAAACTTCCTGGTTGGGTTAATCGATTTGCCAATGCGGGTGATGCCGCTTCGGAAATAACAAGAAACACAGCATTACGGATAACGGTATTGAAGGGATTTCAAAATAAAATAAAATACAGGTATGTAAATTTTGTTTTGTAATCTTACAATCTTATCTAATTTTGTTTATGTTGGCTGTTCATTTGTGAAAAATATATAGAGACTAAGAACTATTATTGAATCAATATGCGTATCTATGTGTAACTATGTATCCATACAGGGATCGAATTGAATTATATACCATAGATCGTACCTGTTGAGTCGACTGAGATCTACAATATATTCACATATACAAATCAAACATTTAAACAACATATGGGTTTGGATAGAAGTGACTCACATATACATATATTTATGTCTCTATATTTATGGCTGTTGGTGGTTTTCTTGGAAAGTTGTGTAACTTCTTTCCATTGTTTGGTAACTATAAATATTATATTTGTTAGTTCACTTTAATATTATGATAGGCAGTGCTTTTGTACCAGTTGATAAATTTATATGGTTTTGTAACATAAATTAATTTGATGTCGATAATCAAATATATGTTGATAGAATTGATTGATTAATTTTATGCTTAAAGTTTAATTGAAAATATTTTGTATACAAATATATATATTGTGAAATTTTCAATTAATATGTGATTGTGATGATGACATCATCAATGAATTTCTTTTGGACTTTTATGAGAAAATTGAAAGATTCTTATTGACTATGGTCAATTGTCAATGTTTTATGTCATCTAATGATATTTTGTGATGATCCAAACCACTGCTATGCATTTCTATGCACACCATGTGGTGTTCCATTTAATAGGAAATAAGTTTGACAACTCTTTTGTAATGATTATTATTTTGTTAATAATCAAGTTGAAAGTTTTTTTTTTAAAATAAACTTTGACTTAAGTTGTCATTATTTATTATGAAACTTGTGAAGTAGAGTTGTTTTATATGTTTTAGTGAGTTTTCTATTATGTCTGGGTTACATAGATATTTGTTGCACTAAGCATTAACTATAAAGAAAGAATTAATATGTTCTCATGTGGGAGTTTATCTCTTGAATTTGAAGAGAAAATTTAGGTTTTCTTTTGTTACAAATATTTTTGAATAAATAATGTATGGATTTATCAAAAATGAATTATTAGTTGTGGCAGTGACACTTTTCTGGGAATGAATCATGTTGTTTGTGCTAATTTATGTATTATCACAAATGTGGGGGAAGAGATATTCCATGTCTACATATGTTGTAGAGTTGACAATCAATTTATGATGTCATTAATATCATTTTGATATGCGATGTATCATAAATGGATGTCAATTATTTATCAAAGTATTGATAAAAATGTGAACTTATGTGTTTTGACATAAGAAGAATTCTAATTATTCTTTGGAATAAAAACTAAAATTGATGTGTCAATTATTTATCAAAGTATTGATAAAAATGTGAACTTATGTGTTTTGACATAAGAAGAATTCTAATTATTCTTTGGAATAAAGACTAAAATTGATGTGTCAATTATTTATCAAAGTATTGATAAAAATGTGAACTTATGTGTTTTGACATAAGAGGAATTCTAATTATTCTTTGGAATAAAAGACTGAAATTGGTGTGGTGACTGATAACATTATAATGTTAATATATTTCATGGGTGAAAGACACTTTGGTAATTGTCGACGTAGTCACCAATACTGGATAAGACAAATAAGATGTAAATGTATTTATACAGTGATATTTATATTCCATGTTGAGATTGGAATTAAGAGTTGCAGTAAACAAAAAGAATTTAATCATGGCTGAAGAAATGTTTTTTGACAAAGTGTTGTGGCCACAACCGGTTTTAGTCATTTCTTCTTTGTACTGCAAAAGCAAGTTATGAAGTCTAATTGTTTTTAGACAAATTAGTATTATGATTATATTCACAAAACAGTTTACATCTTATTATTTAGTTCAAGCACGTCAATTAATGATATATTCTGATTTATCTCAGAATTATGGGGGTGTATTAATATTTTGTATAATTATACATCAACAAGAGGAATTAAGTTTCCTTAGAATGCTTAAAATGTGGGGGTGCTTGGAGGATTTTTACCAAAGTAACGGCTCCGATAATAGGTCCATAAAGAATCTCAATTCTTTCTATAGGACAAAGTTGGAGTAGAAGCAAAAATGGTTTCATTAACTCCTAAGGAACAACTCTATGTTTAGTATTTTAAATTTGAAAATTGAAGTGACATAGAGTAACGGTAAGTCTCGATGTAATCAAAGACTTAATACCGTAGGATATCTGCTTTCAGTTGTAAATATTGTCTAAAGATAATATAATGGATCCACTAATGATATATAATTGAGAAGGTCAAACGAAAAATAGCGGCCGCTAAACAAAAAATTTGACCAGAGAGCAAATGAGGGAAAGTTCATCGAGGGGAATGTGATTAAAGCCTATTACATCAGAGTCATCATAATGGTAACCCTACTTAGATGACTGGAGATCCCAAGAACTAAGTTCAAAGGGACAACTAAGTTATGTGTGGCTCGCCAGAAATCACTAAAGGAGTCTAACTCCTATCCGTTCCTATGATGAGAGTGATATCTGCAACATGTGTTGTATGCAGGGAACTTAGGGTAAGCTATGCTTTTAATGATCACTTATATCTTGGAAATCCTATAGGGGTAATTTTCAAGAGGAGTATTTAAGAGACTCGAAATAAGGATCACCTATATGAGTGTGAAGGGGCCGCTTCTATGAGAATTGATAAGGCTAAATTCTCTAAAGCACTCAAGAAACATCAGGACTTGCCCAAGGCCAAAACGGGCACAACCGTGAGAACTAAGCTGTGTTTGAAGATATTCTGTGTGAATTCTATTGTCTTGGCTTACACAAACGGCTGAACAGTTCAAGGCATCACGTCCACTGATTAGCTAGTAAGTCCGATAGGCTTTCACTAGGGAAGGTTCAAAGCCGAAAGCTACCTATCCCGATGCAGGATATTTCCATAATGTACTCTCTCTTTGTCTGCATGTTGTTGCATGTCCTTTCCGTAAATTTCATTCATGTGGGGGATTGTTGGAAAATTTGAATTTAAATTTACTCCAATGGTTGTGTCTCTTGAGATGAAAGGGTGTGTCCTTTTGAAAGATCACAACCTTTCAGAAGAGTCACTTAGAAGTCTTTATATTCCATGTCCCTCACTTCATTTTTGATAGAGAATGGTCATTCTTCTTCACTTTGCATTTATTCTTCATATTTCCTAAGTCTAATTTTTCCTATAAAGAGAGTACATGCACAGCAAAGTTCGCTAGGCTTGCAATAGTAGTGCTGCTAGTGCAAGACATTGATCGTTGTATCCTGGGAGATAGACGTCCATTGATTCCTAAGCACCGGTGGGAGGACGAATCTGTCTTAAGGAAAGAGTGTCACACACTCGACTCGATCAGGTTTTATCTTTTTACATATTGTAAGTTTTATCACGTTATTATGTTGATTTATTTCAATTTTTGGTTTTGTCCAAAAAGCGTTTGCATAAGTTTAAATTATATTTTCCCGATAGTTTGGTACTATTTTTCCTAACACATTTTCATAGTAGTTAAGGTCTCTCAAGATTTCTGCAGAGAAAATTCGATTTAGAAAAATTTTATCCGACACAAGGAAATTTCAATTTGCACAAGAAATTTCTCTAATTTCACAAAGAAATTTTGAAATTTCTCTATAATCATACCAGAGATTTCTTCTCTGAATCGAGTAAAATTTCTTTAAGTTGGGTAAAATTTCTTTAAGTTTGATTTTTTTTTTTTTGTGAAAATATTAAATGACCTTTACTAATAAAAAAATATATCTTAGATCTCTTTTACTATATAAAATTAGATAGTGATGCTTCACTAATTTTTTTAAAAAAAATTGCCAAGTTGATATTATATTAATTATAATTACCAAATTAAATTCCATTAATTATGTTCACCAAAATCTTCTTGAAAGGTACTATGTACTATTTTTCCAAAAAAGTTTTTTGTTTTTGTTTTTACTAGTTGCTCTCTCACTTTTGAGGTGGGGGCCATAGTGTTACGCGTGGCAGCAGAATGTTTTTTAAAACGAACTTATGGAGTAGTGTTGTTGGTGACCTAAAATTTATGAATAACCAATGGCTAGCATACACTATCAATGCGTATGTAATTTAAATAATTAATAAAAAATATATATATAAAAAAATTAATATTATAATATATATTATTTAAGTGATAAGTATATTTTTAATAAAGTTTAAAGTTTTGGATTCAAAATTTGCTTATGTTATGTATAATAATTTTTTTATTTTAACATATATAAAGCTGTTACGTGGCATGAGGAAAAGAAGACTTCTCTAAATCAATTTAGGCCTTTACTTAATAATAGTATAAACTATAATTTATGAATAATACTATACATATCAATTGGTGTATTAATTAATATATTATCAAATAATATGATATAATTTTATTAATTTTAAATTTTTATAATTTGTATAATAGTTAGGGCCTATAACTTTAAAATTGCCATGATATAGTATGTGTTGATACAATAGTTAGTGTATGTAGCACCATTAATAATTTATATCTCCAAATTCACTTACAATGATGTGACAAGGGAGATGGACCCTATATAATTGAGTATGTAACAAATTAAATATTAACATCTATCATACTGCATCAATGTGGGTCAAATTAAAAAAAAAAAAAAATTAAGTGGGTCTTAAACATTTTCCTTATTTATTTTGGTATGTGTATAAATATATTTTTTTTATAAAAATAATAAAGATTTTAAATATTCTATCAAAAATTTTATTAAAAATTACTTGTATACTAGTACTACTTTTTTTTTGTTTAGTTTTGGAACAAAAAAAAAAAAAGCTTTATAGGGATATTATAGCATCTGTAAGTCTTGATCATGGAATAATTAGTTGCCAAATAAATTTAACCCAACCCAAGAAGAAGACCCATCACAATAGCAAACAAAAAATATACCAACCTCAAATATGAGAGGTAAAGTCACAATCGAAATACAATACGATCCACTTCAATCAATTAAGAGAAATACTAATTATGTCCCCTAATAATCGAGCCTTGCTTACCTACAGAGGAGAAAGACACCTTTCCATGTTGCCACCCCCAGTAGCCAGTGCTACTTCAATAGTCCAAGTCGAAAATTAAAGGCAAATAATATTAAAATAATATCAATTATACATTAACTTATCATTTGTTCCAATTTAAAATTTAGATAGTGAAATTATTACAACAATTCAATCTTAGAGAAATTCATGATATTAAAATTTTTTATCTCCATTTTTCTGTATCCTAAAAGATTTATATTATTAAATTTGTACAGATGTAGTTCATCCCGAACTTGTCACTTTAAAATTAAAAAATTTAGGATAAATTACAAATACACTCTCTAAGATTTGATTAAAATATAAATTGCCTCCTATGATTCTAGAAATTACATTCCACTCTCTGAGATTTCTAATTTCATAACAAATCCCTACTTTTTATTAATAAATCATCAAGTCAATTAACAGTTTTTAATGATATTATAAATATGTTTCAATTAATAATATAAGTAATTTTATTATTATATAGGAGAGCAATTATGAATTTCTATTTTTTAGTTAATTTTGTTAAATAATATTTTTTAACAAGAGAGTATTTGTAATTTTTCAAACTATAGGGAGTACTCTGTACTTTAAGTAAATCTCAGAGCTATATTTGTAATTTATCTAAAAATTTATTATATAAATTATTAATTATATTAATATCACTATTATATTATTGTTGATATTTTAAAAATTAAACTGAACTAGACTGACAAGATGCATTGATCAAGAAGATCTGCTATCATGAAAAAATCTATGAAAATTCTTTAAGATTGGATTAAGTTGTAATATGTTATTGGGTACTGTTATGGTGTGTCACTTTTTGTGTAAGTGGCATATGGTGTGCAACCTTGAGGATTGCACACTTAAGAAAAGTCCTATTTTATTATATGTTATGTAACTACCATTTAGTCTCGATTGGTAACTTTTAATTTTAATCAAAAGTGATTATAAATTATCATATCATTTCCTTTACTTTTCTATATATATTTTCCTAAAAAATTAAAAAATTATTAAAATAATCTATTTCTAAATGATAATCATAAAAATAATAGTCCCAACAAAATAATAGTCCATTTTAAAGAATCTAACTTTTTTGATAGTATAATTATTGTACTTTAAAAATATTACTTTTCTTAAATTACCCTTTAATAGTTCATTTTTTTAGAAATATCAATTGTCATAATTATATTTTTTATATTGTTAATAAATTTAAAAGAAGAACAAAATAAAAAATTCATATTATTTTAGTCATTAATTTTAAAAAATAAATTAATATTTTAAAATAATAAAAAATAAAATAAAAAACTAATATTTAAAAAAAAATAAAATAATATTTTTTTTGAGTAAACTACTAATAGGTCCTAATAGTTGAACTTAATTCTCATCAAATTCTATTGAAAATAAGTTTTGTTAAAATTGTCGCTAAACATAATTTTTTTTGTGACAATTTTTTATATATGTCGCTAAAAATTGACAATTAGTAACTTTTTTTGTCATGATTTTTATAAATTGTCCCTAAAACTTACAATTAGTGGTGTTTTTTTATGGCAATCTTTTCCTATAGACAATAAGTCTACTTATTAGGATTTACACGTAAGTATTCTTTTCAAGGTAAGGAGGTAGACATCAACAAACCAGTAAAGTCCACGTGACATCATGGCTAAGGTCTTGCTTGGGAACAAATTTTTTTTAGTAATTTTTTAACTTTTTGACTAAAATATGATGTAAAAAAATTAGTATATTTGGAATGACTTTTTAATTTTTTATGAAAAGATGTGCAAAAAGTTGAGAGAAAAAAGAAATCTTTGATTTTTTGTTATAGGTTGTTGGTTTTTTGATTTTTTTTAATAACTTTTTGACTAAAATATTACCTGCCAAACGAGGCCTAAGTTTAACGCCTCATTTCACTTGAATCATTAAAAAACTCATTCAGGTCTCGTTTGGGAACAGGCTAATTTAGTAACTTTTTGGCTATTCGGATAAAATATGAGCTAAAAAAAACTAGTATGTTTGGTAGGGGTGTGCATAATACCGCCGAAACCGCCAAAACCGCACCGAGCCGCACCGCCAAGGCAATTTCGTTATTATTTGCCAATCGAACCGCCGATTTTTTATAAGAAAAATGGCAAATTCTAGTGACACTTTTATCAATCCGCCGGTTTCTATTTTTCTTCCAAACCGCACCGACCCGCACCGCTATTAAATCATGTTTTATAAGATTCTAAAAATTCTTTTTTACTTAAATTTGCTTGTTGTTCTATACCTTAGAATATAGTATTACATTACTGCTCGAGGGGAATTCAAGATGTCAGTAATGCAAAATAAAGTTGGATTCCAATTCACTTTTCAATCTTTTTTTCTTTTTTCTTTTTTCTGGCCATGTTGCAAACTTGCATCAGCTCACTTTTCAATCTAAATACTTTTCAACAGTAAACATTTTCAATATATTATAAACCCTGAATGATATTAATTTTATGTATTGTATTTGATCATTGTAACTTCCACAGATGCTTGTAATGAACTGATGACATAGTCGTTGATATTATCATGTTGTTGCTACACTTGCTGCATCAGAAGAAAACTTCGCAAGATGCTTAATATCACGGTATCTCTCGTCTTTTTTTTTACTCTTTGATTTAAGTTTTATAATTTGAATTATATTTTTTTATAAAACGCCAATCCGCCCAAACCGCCAAAGCAAATCCGTCATTATTTGCCAACCGAACCGCTGGTTTTTGATAAGGAAAATGACAAATTCTAGTGACACTTTTATCAATCCGCCACCTGCCATACGGTTTCTATTTTTCTCTCAAACCGCACCGACCTGCACCGCGCACACCCCTAATGTTTGGGATGACTTTTTGGCTTTTTCTGAAAAGATGTGCAAAAAGTAGAGAGAAAAGAGAATCTTTGATTTTTTTGTATAGATTGTTGGCTTTTTGGCTAATTTAGTAACTTTTTGAACTTTTGGCTAAAAAGGAGGGTTCCCAAACGAGGTTTCAATAGGTTTGTTTGGCATAAAGATTTGGGTTGAGTTGGGATTATTTTAATCATAAAAATAAATAGGTTTTGTAGACTAATAAGATAAAATGTCACATCAAAATCATAATCATTTTATTTTTTCTTTTACAAAAGTCAAAAAAGCCAAAAAGTTCATCCCAAACTAGGCTTTTTAGCCCCAGATTAAGGGTTGTTTGGGATGACCTAAATAAGTGTACTTTTTGTCTTTTTACGAAAAGATGTGCAGAAAAGTAGAGATGTGATGTGATGGAAAAAAGATAAAAAGATGGATTATTTTTGGGTTGCCAAACTTGGCCTAAAATAGCTAAAAAGTTAAAAAGTCAAAAAGCCAATCCATATCCCAAACGAAGGCTATAGATTTTCAAAAGAAATTAATAATGCATAAAAAATTAAATCTCACACTAAAAATATAAGTTTATATTTTTATAATGTTAACTAGGGTATATTATTTATACATAATTACTAAAATAATTATAATATCACGATTTAATTCTAAGTAATTCGATAGTTGAACTGGTTATCTTTAACTTGATTCTATGTTCTAGTTTGACCAATCAAAAATGTTTGAGGGTCCGAAATACTGTTGGCTCAAATTGGCTCGAAACCCAAAACGACGTCGTTTTGGGTTTCATTTTTTTTTTTTTTTTCTTCTTTTTCTTGCATTCGAATGCAGAGAGTGAGAGAGAGAAAAGAGAGAGAAGGAGAAAAGAGGGAAGAGAGAAGAGGAAGAAAAGAAGAGGAAGAGAGAAGACAGTGATGAAGGAGGAGGAGGAAGACATGGAAGCAGACCGCCTCTACTCTCTCTACCTTTTTTTTTTCTTTCTTTCTTTTCTAGTGCATCTGGATTGATGATTTGTTGATGAACAGATTTGTAGATCTGGATTTGTGGATCTGGATTCGACAATTTTAATTTTAATTTTAATTTTTTTTTTTTTTGCTGTTGATGAATGTATGATGTTGATGTTCAGATTTTTTTTTTTTTGCAAATTTTTTTCATCAACATTCGTTTTGATGTTTTTTTTTTCTGCGTTTTTCTGTAGATTTTTCTGAACTCATTGGGTCTACAGATCTTGTTCATCATCAAAATGGATGTTGATGAAGATGTTCATGTTGTTGATCAACGTCAAGAACAAAAAAAAAATCTGCAGATTCTTTCCCCTCTCTGTGTTCATCTTCAAAGAGAGAAAAAAAAAAAAGAAAAAAAAAAGAGGGTAATCGTCTGAAATCAATGGATTGATCATCTGGATTTGGGTTTGATTTTAGATTTTGGTTTGATCTCTCTCTCTCTCTCAGTGGTTTTGCTGGGTTTGTTTTTGTTTTGGGTTTTGATTTTGCTGGGTTTGTTCCTCTTCTCTTTTCTTCTTCTTCTTCTTCTGGTTCTGCTCTTCTTCTTCTTCTTCTCTTGTTCTTCTTCTTTCTTCTTCTTCCTGCGAGAAAGGGAAAAAAAAAAAAATTTAAAACCCAAAACGACGTCATTTTAGGTTTTGAGCCACATTCGAGCATGAATTATTTGGGCTCTGTAACGGGACTGTTTGACCAATCGTTCGAATTTCACTTCATTAATTGTCGCGAGAGAATTTTAATATCTCCTTTGCTTTAATTTTTGGGAATAATTTTGAGTAAAGTTAGGAAATTCAAATAATTTATCAAATATTTTACTAAGAGAAAAGTTATGGATCATGAAAATTTTTTCATGAAAATGATCATGAAAGATTTATGATTTTTGGATTCCCTTGATTAGTGTGTTGTGCTTTATTCTAAGTGTAATCCAAGAGTCACAAAACTTTCATGATTATTTTCATGAAAGATTTTTCATGATACCTAGCATTGCTGTTTACTAAACTTCTTACATGAGTGTAAAACCTACACACATGTGGATTTATGTGGGTCTTACACCCATGTGAGATGTGAGAGATTTAGTAAAATATTTGGTAAATTATTTTGGATTCATAACATTTTTAAGAATTTTAAGTTTTGAATTGTATTTTAAAAAATAAGTTGTTAAAAAAGTTTTGAAAATTAAAAATTTGTTTGATCAGGAGTTTTGAAAATAATTTTGAGATGATTTATAATTTTAATTTTTTTTTATTGTAGTTAAATAGATAAGTGTGAGAAAATTTAGCCTTCGTTTGGGAAATGGGTTGACTTTTTGGCTTTTTGACTTTTTTAACTATTTTAGCCTGGGCTAAAAAGCTTGGTTTGGAAAGAACTTTTTGACTTTTTTTGTGAGAGAAGAGTAATGATTATGGATTGAATGTGATGTTTTGTTTGTTGTGGCTAAAATAGCCTATTTTGTCTTTTGTGGCTATTTTGGCCACAAACTAATTGATTGATGTGTAGAATGTAAGAGAATGAGAGGTGAGAGAAAAAGTAATTGATTGATTTATTAAATTTTTTTTTTAAAAAAAAAAGAGAGAGAAGAGGAGAGGGGAGAAGAGAGAAAAAACAAATTTAAAAAGAGTTTTAAAATTTTGTTAACCAAATATGTTTTTTTGATTTTTTTTTTTTTTATCTAAAGCTTCATTTGGGAACATGCTATTTTAGTATTTTTTGATTTTTTGACTAAAATATGAGGTAAAAAAAATTAGTATGTTTGGAATGACATTTTAATTTTTTACGAAAAGATGTGCAAAAAAAAAAAAGAGAAAATAGAATTTTTGATTTTTTGGTATAAATTATAGGCTTTTTGGATTTTTTAATAATTTTTTGACTTTTAAGCCAAAACACTAACATGCCAAATGAGTAAATATCAAAGCAAACTTTGCCTAGATATATATATTTTTTGAGTAATGTTAGATATTCATAATTTTGATTCTTAAATTTATTTATAGTGATATAGAAAGGGAGGTAGGCCATGCACAATTAAGTATATAACAAATAAAAAATTAATATGTATCGTACCGTTCAATTTATAATTTTTGTTTTATAAATCTTAAATAATTTTTTATTTTTTTAATAATAATATGTTTATTCTAAGGAATACATAGAGATAGAATTCAGGTAAATAAATTATAACACATCATTGTTTGAACACATAAGAGTGATGTTACATTTATTTTTTAAATTTAATGATGTGATATTATTTTAAAATATTTTAAATAATTCCGTATCATATCCTTTTTAATTATTAATTAATAATTTAATCTACACATTATTAGATATAGAAAATAAATTTATATGTTATTTTTTATTAAATAATTCGTAAGCCTGTTAAAAAATATACTATTTTAATAATTTATTAATTTTTTATGAAAAAATATACAAATATATATATATATAAAACCATTCATGAAAACCTTTTATGATGTCCTGGCTAAGTTTAATGCCTCATTTCACGTGAATTATTAAAAAACTCATTCCATTGATTTTCAAAAGAAATTAAGAGTTTGTTTGGAAAGAATATTTAGGTTAAAATAGTCATATAAAATAAAAGAAACATGTTATAGATTGCAAATAAATTATTAAATTTTTTACCAAATCTCTCACATGGCGTGGGACCCACACACATGTGATTTGTGTGGATCCTACATCCATGTGAGAGGTTTGGTAAACAAATTAGTAATTTATTTGGGATCTTTAGCATAACTCAAAATAAAATAGGGTATTTTAGTTAAATAAGATAAAATGTCACATTTAATTCATAATTATTTCATTTTTTCTCTCACAAAAGTCAAAAAAGCAAAAAAAATCAATCTCAAACGAGATTTTTAGTCTCAAGCTAAGGGTCTTGCTACATCCCCCTAAAAAAACCCCCCTAATTCCCCTAATTTCCATATCAAGTAAAAAAAAAAAAAAACAAGGAAACAGTTGCCTAAAATGGAAATTAAGGGGATTAGGGGGGACAGTTTTAGGGCTCCAAATCATTTTCCCTCAAGCTAATAGCCAAAAAGTCAACCCACATTTACGAGCTCTAATAATGCATAAAAAAATTAAATCTTACACTAAAAATATAAGTGTATATTTTTATAATTTTAATTGCTATATATTATGTATACATAATTACTAAAATAATTAAAATCTAATTCTAATATCACGATTTAATTTTAATTAATTCGATAGTTGAACTGGTTATATTTAACTTGATTCCATGTTCTAGTTTGACCAGTTGTCCGAATTCACAACATTTGTGGTGGAAGAATTTTTATGACTCCGTTTGATTTAATTTTTGAAAAGAATTTTAAATTTTGAATTATATTTTAAAGATAAGTTATTAAAAAAGTTTTAAAAATTGAAAATTTGTTTGATTATGAATTTTAAAAATAATTTTGAGATGATTTATAATTTTTTTTTTGTAGTTAAATAGATGAGTGTGAGAAAATTTGATTGATTGATATGTAGAATGTGAGAAGATACTATGAGAGAGAAAAACTGATTGATTGATATTTTAATAAATAAAAAAAAGAGAAGAAGAGAGGAGAGGAAAGAAAACAAATTTAAAATGAGTTTTAAAAATTTGTTAATCAAATATGTTTTTTGGTTTTTTATCTAAATATTAATTTAAATATTAAAGCAAACGTTGCCTATATATATATATATTTTTAAGTAATGTTAGAAATTCACAAATTTGATTCTTAAATTTATCTAAAGTGATATGAAAAGGGAGGTAGGCCATGCATGATTAGTATATGACAAATAAAAAAATTAATATATATCATACCGATCAATTTATAATTTTTTTTTTTATAAATCTAAAAACGTTTTTTTATTTTTTTAATAATAATATGTTTATAGTGAGGAATACATAGAGATGGAATTCACGAAAATAAATTATAACATATCATTGTTTTAACATGTAAGAGTGATGTTATCATCCTTTTTTAAATAGGTAATGTTAAGAATCAAATAAATTTTCAAATGTTTCATAGTATGTTTCACAAGAATTGAGGATGGTGCTGTGCTGCACGCCCAAAATGATGTCATTTTGGGCTCCAAGGTGATTTTAAAATTTATTCCCCAGCACCGAGCTTCGAAACCCTGACCCCTCCAAGTATAGGCGACAACTCTTACGAACATATATTTTATGTATTATATTATTCAAACAATCAATATATATGTATATAAACTGAAGTGGTGTCATCAAAAAAAATAAAAAGTAAATGTATATAAATCTAACTAGGTTAATGTCATAATCTCACTTTACTATGTAGTTCTTAATTTCATAGTGAAAAAATAAATAGTCTATTTAGTTTATTTATATATATATATTTTTTAATTAATGACGCTACTTAATTCTATTAGAAATGCTTGGAAAAAATTTTGGAAAAAATTCTGGAAAATAGAATTTTTTTTCTAACTTTGATATAATTTTTAGGTGGGATCCGTGCGCCAAAGTTGGCGGGTCTAAGTGGTAACGCGTTCTATGTTGCATTGTGATTCACGTGGTATATTTGGTTGCTCAAAATCATGATCGAGTGAATGGGAAATTGAAGCCAAAGTGTGCTCCATGGAAATGGAGTTTTGGTGGAAATTCCTTAAAGGTTTAAAAATGGCTTGTCCCACATTGATTTGGTGGGAAGTTTTGAATGGGTTTAAAAGGCTTGGAGTTGGAACTTGGGGTAGGCCCCAAGAGGCACCCAAGTTTTGTAGAGAGGGAGGTCATAGGCAAAATGGGCTAGACCCATTGGACCAAAAAATCACTACGCGCCGCCGTCAGCATGCGTGGTTGGGTTGGGCTTGTCCAGCCCAATACTAATCTTTTTGGGCCAAAAACATTTGAATTCAATTTTATTTTTTGGTAAAATAAAATTTGTCCGATTTTTTTTTTTTTTTTTTTGATCGAGAAAAACATCCCAAACTACATAGAATTAGAAGATAGGCACCTAACAAGACCCATAGGTGGCTGGGCAACCCAATCAGTGGGTAGAGAATTGTGTAAATAAGCAGAAGCAACCCAATGGGCTGCTCTATTTCTTATTCTAGGACACCGCTGAAAATTTAGCTGCCGACTCGTGGCCATTGATCGAACATCACTGAGCAAAGCAAGAAGCTCCCACGGAGGGACCCCTTCAGATACACAGGGGTGAATCACAAATTTACAGTCACTCTCAATGTCTACTGCAGCAAGGTTGAGAGCACCTGCCATAAGACATGTATGCCAAACTACCAACAATTCTCCTTGAGCAACTGACCTCACTCGGACCTTGCAGACCATGCCATCCACCAAAATGCCCAAGTGATCCCGTAGAAGGATTGCTACTACACTAGTTCCTTGCCTCAAATCAAAGGCCGTGTCGCAATTGAATTTCCACTTTTCTCGAGGAGGAGGAACCCATGCAGACCCTGTGTTGTTCACACCCGTTACTGCCAGAACATGAGTAGTGGTCACAGTACAGGTGGCCAAGAATTCAGCTTCATCGTGCTTAGCCTTTCGAATAACTCTTGTTGGATCAACCAGGCAGTGGTTGAACAGATGATCATTGCGGCCCTTCCAAATAGTCCAAGCCACCAAAATCATGAACAAATCACAGATTTCCCCCAACTAGAAGTCCCCAAAGATGTAAAGCAATTTCCAAACCAATCTCGAACCGAAAGGCTGCCAAGATCGTCACATCGAAGGCCAAGATTACACCTAAACCAAACTCTTTTAGACCAATCACAGTCAAATAAAAGGTGTTCAATAGATTCAGGGGCTGTTGAACACACGGGACAACAAGCCGTGTTGGCACACCATTTAGAAAAAAGATTCTGACAAGTAGCCAGTGCATTATGATATATTCTCTAGACGAAGTGCTTGAGCTTAGGAGGTAAATTCAAATTCCACACAAACCTCCATTCTTTCTCAGACCAGCACATAGAAGAGGATGACAGATTGGAACCCAAGTGCGCTTGGTTCATTGCTTCATGATATCCCGATTTAACCGTGTAGCAGCCTTTTGAGTCATGGAGCCAAATAAGAGTATCATCCTTATCCGCATCTGAAATTGGAATAGACAGAATAGCATCATAGTCTGCTCCAGATACTAAGCTTCGAAGCTTCCTTTAAATTTAAATTTAAATTTTTTGAATTCAAAAGTGTTGCACCTCTTCAGAATTTGTTTTGTATAGGTTCACTGGCCAATAGATTCGAAACTGTCCAGATTTAAACCCAAAACAGTTTTATCTGTTTGAATTTTGAACCCAACAGATTTAAATCTGTTCATTCAAAACCAAACAAGTTTCTTACCTGTTTAAAACAGGTTTGCACCTGTTTAATTCAAAACCTACAGCCACCAATCCATCTATAAATAGACTAGTCCCTTATTTGGATTTTTACTCCAATTTTCGTTCATCTTTGTTGCAATTCATCTCTGCATTTTGCTGCATTAATTCCTTTAATTTTTTGTAAGAAAAAGTGTATACACTTAGTGTGTTCGTTGTGCGAATAAATTGTAGACGTCCATATTCTAAAAGCACCGTGGATTGATCATTTTATCCTGCGAGTAATTCGTTGATTGATCATTTTATCATTTTATCCTGCGAGTAATAAATTGTGCGAATAATTCGTTGATTGATCATTTTATCCTGCGAGATAGACGTCCATATTCTAAAGCACCGTGGAGAGGACGAATCTGTCTTAAGGGCACAGTGTCGAACATTGGATTTGATCATAATATTATTTAAGAAATTAATCAAATAAATTGTTTATTTATCTTCTGGTTTTTAGTTATTTATTTAAATCAGATTTTGATTTTGTTTTTGTAACAAAATAAAAATCTGTTTTATTTATTTTATTTTATTTTTCCTGGTTTGATTTTTGTAATCAAATAAATTCTCTCATTTCGTTTATTTCTTCTATATTCTGTTTGTTCTTAAGTACACAACAGAATTTATTTTTTCAAATATAGTGAAGATTGTCCAACAATCTTAAGACAGAATATTTTTTGGTGTCTTCATTGTATTTAATTTTCTGTGTTTTCACAAAAGTGATATTCTGGTTGGAAAATAAATAGTAGTAATATACTGTTTGACAGATAGTAGTAATATACTGTCTATTTTATTTGACAACTAGTAGTAATATACTGGTGTCATTAACAATTGCAGAATATTAATTTGTGTTATAGAAAATTATTGTGGTATTTTATTTTTCAAGTTTTAGTAACAAGGAAAATAAAATTATTTTGTGTTATAATTTATTTTCTGCTTTTAGTAACTAGAAAATTAATTGGTATTTTGGTTTTTTCTGATTTTTGTAATAAGATATTATGGCTACTACAACTGAATCTGCAACTGGAAGTGGTACTCCAATTGTTACACCAACTCCGGTCCCTATCCAGAACCATATTCAAGTACCAATAAATCATGGAGAAAAACCGAAAAAATTTAATGGCACTAAATTTAAGAGATGGCAGCAGAAAATGCTGTTTTATCTTACAACTCTAAATTTGGCCCAGTTTCTCCGTGAAGAGGCTCTAGCACTTAAAGAGGGTGAAAGTGATCGGCAAGTTATTGCCGCTGTAGATGCTTGGAAACATTCAGATTTCCTATGCAGAAACTGCATCCTCAATGGCCTTGACAACATGTTGTATAATGTTTACAACCCTCTGAAGTCAGCAAAAGAATTGTGGGATTCTTTGGAGAAGAAATACAAGACAGAGGATGCGGCACGAAGAAATTTGTTGTCGGTAAATTTTTTGACTTTGTTATGGTAGACTCCCAAACGGTAATTTCTCAAATTCAAAATTTTCAAATAATTTTGCATGATATTCATTCAGAAGGTATGTCTATTAACGAGTCTTTCCAAGTCACTACTCTAGTGGAAAAGTTACCATCAGCTTGGAAAGATTTCAAAAATGATTTAAAACATAAACGCAAGGAGATGACCATGGATGAATTGATTGTAAGATTGAGAATTGAGGAAGATAACTGGAAGGCTGAAAAGAGGAATAGGAAAAATTCCATTGAGTCCAAGGCTGATGTGGTTGAACAAATTCACAAACCACATAACAAAAAGAGGAAGTTTTCTGGAGATTGTCCTAAACAAGGTGACAACAATAGTAATAAGAAGTTCAAAGGAAAATACTATAACTGTGGCAAGACTGGATATCGAGCTTCTGACTGCCGCCGCTCTAAGAAGGATCGCGGAAGTACAAGCAAGAAGACCACCAATCAAGCCAATGTGACAGAATTAGATTACATCTCTGACGGGGTGAATGACATCAACCTCTCTGCTGTGGTGTCTGAGGCTAATTTTGTTGGAAATCCCAAGGAATGGTGGGTTGACACTGGAGCAACTCGTCACATATGTACGGACAAGAAGATGTTCATTACCTACAATGAGGCTGTAAATGGTGAACAACTTTTCATGGGAAATTCTTCTACTTCTATTGTGGCTAGATAAGGAAAGGTGATCTTAAAGATGACATCAGGGAAAGAACTGACCCTCAACAACGTACTGCATGTACTTAACATCCGGAAGAATTTGATTTCTGATTCTTTATTAAGTAAAGCGGAGGTCAAATGACCTTTTTTACACCTCTATTTTGTTTTTTTTTTTTGTTTTTATGTCAAAACTTGTGTTCAAGTACAAATTTAGTTTCCATTGCACCCCCAAAAAAAAAAAAAAAAAAAAAAAAAAAAAAAAGTACAAAATTAGTTTAGTGTGTTCAAGTACAAAAAGCCAACAAATTTATTTTTTTTTTTTTTTTTTTTTTTATTTTTTTTTACAATTAACAATTTTTACGTATTTTTCTGAAAAGACTTGTTGTTGTACATGTTTCTACAAAATTTGTACTCTTTTCGTCTTAAAATATTAATTTTTTATTTTATTTTTTATTATCTCAAAATATTAGTCTATTTTCAAAAATTAAGAACTAAAATGATATGAATTTTTTATTGTCTTTTTTTAAAATTCATTAATAATAAAAAAAGTACAATTATAACAATTGATATTCTCCAAAAATATATACTGTCAACAGATAATTTTGAAAAATGAATTTTTTTTGAAGTGCAATAATTATACTATAAAAAAAATTAGATTCCTCAAAAGAGACTATTATTTTGGGATGGAGAGAGTATTTTATTTTCTCACGATTCCATTCAAACATATTTTTTTTTCCCAGTATTTTTATGTTAGGTGTATATAATACTTAAATAAATTGCTTACAATATTAAAATAATGCAGTGCAAAACAAAAGTACAGAATACTTCTAATTCTAATTTTTTGATAAATGAATCTTAAAAAATAAAACCAAACAAACTGATTACATTTCACAAATTACAACATAACATTTTCATAAATTACTTTTTTTTTTTTTTTTTTTTTATGGAAACTTTTGCCGGAATACCAAATTGGTGAAGTCTAATATTTGATTTCTTTTTATATAGCATTTTGCATTTGTTTTGTTATTGATGTCTTCATGAGTTTTTAATGAAGATGTGAAAACAGTTTGGACATATGTACAATTATCAACGAAGTTGTGAAAGTTGTTTCATAATGAATTTTGCAAAGACTTTTTGAAAAAAAAATTTAATACAATTATTACATTCCACAATTTATAACAAAGCATTTTGTCAATCAAATTGCAATCAGCTTGTTTGGTTCTGCTTTTCAGAAAATATTTTTTAAAAAATTTTACTTTTTATCTTTCGTATTTTATTGTTTTTAATGTATTTTTTTAAATATTTTAAGTAAATTTTTTTTTTAATTTTTAGACACACCTAACATAAATACTTAAAAAGTATAATATTTGTGAAACAAATCTTTAAAAAATATACTAAATACCAAAAAATACAACACAATATAAAATTTCAGTACATTTTTCATATTTTTGTGTATTTATTAATTTTTAAAAATATTTTTTCACAAATATTTTACTATTTAGATATATCTAAGTAAGGTGCATCTAAAAAATTACTTAAAATTTTAAAAATATTCACTAAAAATAAAAAAAATGAAAAACAAAAAATAAAATTTTTAGAAAATTGAAACCAACACATTGAGCTCTTGTTTGACATAGGCTTTTTTGGCTAAAATAACAACAAAAAGACAAAATAAGCTTTTTAATCCAATAAGACAATATATCACATCTAAATCATAATTAATTCATTTTTTCTCTCAAAAAAATTAAAAAAAACAAAAAATTTATTCAAAACTTGACTTTTTAATCCTAACTTAAAAGAGTCAAAAAAATAACCTACATCCCAAACGAAGAATAATTTTTTTTGTATGACTCTTTTTTCGGAATTACAATTATTGAAGTCCAATTTGTAGATTTTTCTTAAAAAAAATATATACTTTTACACAAAAAAATGGGTCAAGGTATATGTGTTCATTTTCGCCCTATCACCTAAGCCTGTATGGCTGACATGCGACAATAATTTCCGCTGCATCACAGGGTGACGGAGCAATATTGAAGTAAAAAAATGTCAATTTACACTTTTTTATTTTATGTACATTATTTTATTATATATATTTTTTTCTGTAAAATGTTAAAAAAATTCTTTCCAAGCATATAAATTTTTTTAAAATCATAATTTAATTAAAAAATTACTTATAAAATAAAAAAAAAGAAGCCTATTCCTAGACCTCATAATGATTTTTTTTTTACTTTTAATTAAAATTGAAAGTTGCAACGTGTTCTACCAAACGTGTTTGCGGTTCTTGTTCTTATAAATTCATACATTGCACACTTTGATTTTGCAGCAAACAAAAACCCATCTCTCTCTCTCTCTCTCTCACTCTCTCTGTACATTTGGTACTGGACTAACAATGGAGTCACCACCACGCCCACTCTCACTCTACTTCATTCCCAAGTTAGCACCTGGACATTTGATCCCACTCTTCGAAATGTCCCGCCTCTTCTCCGCCCGCGGCCACCGTGTCACCATCATCACCACCCCTTCCAACGCCGCCATTTTCCAAAAAACCATCGACCAAGACGTCGCCGCCGGCCGCCCCATCTCCACCCACACCTTCCCCTTCCCTTCGAAAGAAGTCGGCCTCCCCGAAGGCCACGAAAACCACTTCTTCAGCAAAGACATCGCCGAAGCCACCAAACTCCATAACGGCATGCACCTCCTCGAGGACAAAATGGAGGAATTCATCTCCAACAACCCCCCCGATTGCATCTTCTCCGACATGTTCCACCCTTGGACCGCCGACCTTGCTATCAAACTCCGAATCCCTAGAATCGTCTTCCATGCCACCTGCATCTTCGCTATGACCCTCAAGGACTCCATGAGAAAACCCAACTCTCCTCACCTCTATGTTCAGTCCGACGACGAACCCTTTTTGATTCCGGGTCTTCCCAATCCGATCACCATGATCAGATCTGCGCTTCCCGACTACGTTCGGACCCCAAACGGGTACACCCAGTTGATGGAACAGTTCAGAGAAGCTGAGCTGAAAAGCTATGGAGTTTTGGTTAACAATTTCTACGAATTGGAGTCTGATTACTGCGAACACTACAAGAAAATCATGGGTCACAAGGTCTTTCACGCTGGTCCGGCTGCTCTGATTCATCAAAACGCCGCCGAACAGGTCGATCGAGGCCATAAAACGGTGGTCGGAGAGCACGAGTGCCTGAGTTTTCTCGACTCGAAGAAATCCAGCTCAGTCCTCTATATCTGCTTTGGGGGCTCGTGCATTTTCCCCGATAACCAGCTCATGGAAATCGCTTGCGGAATCGAAGCTTCGGGGCATCAGTTCATCTGGGTAGTGTTTGGGAAGGAGGAAAATGAAGAAGAGGAAGAGAAAAACAAGTGGTTACCGACAGGGTTTGAAGAGAGGACCAAAGATAAAGGTATGATCATCAGAGGTTGGGCACCACAGGTGTTGATCTTGGACCACCCATCAGTTGGTGGATTTTTGACTCACTGTGGTTGGAACTCAGTGATTGAAGGTATAAGTGCAGGATTACCATTGATCACATGGCCTCTGTATGCTGAGCATTTTTACAATGAGAGGTTGGTGACTCAAGTGTTGGGTATTGGGGTGGAAGTGGGGAAGAAGGATTGGAACTTGTGGATTGATGCTGCAAAGATTGTGGTGAAGAGAGAGAATATAGTGTCCGCCGTGAGGAGGGTGATGGACTGCGGCGATGCGACGGCGGAGATGATGAGAGAGAAGGCCAAAGCTCTGGGAGAAATGGCCCATAAGGCTGTTCAAGAAGGTGGGTCCTCTCATAGAAATTTAACGGTGTTGATTGCAGAGCTGAAGCAAATTAGAGATCACAGAGCTGATGATTGAGGGTTCAACATTGAATCATCAACCAAGCCAGAGGTTTGCCCATCATCCATCATCATGTGTTCGCATATATTAGTATCGGTGATACAATTTTAATTTTCTGTTTCTGTATCTGCTGCTACTATATTGTTGAAATAAGTCATGTGAAATTTGAATGATCATAAGGCTTGGTTTGGTTTTTTTTTTCGAAAATGTTTGAGGGCCCGAAATGCTTGGCTCAAATGTGGCTCGAAATTCTTTTTTCTTCAAACATTTTTCTCTCTCTTTTCTCTCTGTTTGACAGAGGAAGAGAGAAGAAGAGAAGGGGACGGCAGAGGTGGGTGGATGGGTGGAAGAGAAGAAAGTGGGAGGGGGAACAGAGACAGAGACAGAGCCGACGATGATGAAGATCGACGATGATGATCTGTAAGGTCGAAGATGATGAAGATCGGTTTGAAGATGGTTCGAAGATGATGAAGATCGGTTCTGAATCTTTGATTTGTTTTGAATCTTTTTTTTTTTTTGGCTGATGATCGGTTGATGATGATGATGATGATGAAGATCGAAGATGATGAAGATCGACAATGATGATCTGTTCTGAAAAAAGAAATTGATTTGTTCTGAATCTTTTTTTTTTTTTTTTTTTGCTGATGATGATCGGTTGATGATGATCTGGAAAAAAAAACTTCCTCTTCTCTTCTTCTTCTTTCCTCTTCTCTTCTTCCTCCTCTGTTTCTCTTCTTCTTCTTTCTTCATCTTCTTCCTCCTCCGTTCTTCTCTCCTTTCAGTTATGGGGGAAAAAAAAAAAAAAACCTCAAGCCATTCGAGCCGGAAGTGATTCGGACTCTGTACCGGTATTTTTTTTCTTTTTTTTCTTTTTTTCTTTGAGTATCAATTTTTTCGACAATGCTACGTAGCTCAAATTTTGTGGCTCAAATGGCCAAAACGACGTCGTTTTGCGTACAGAACAACATACAAATGGCCAAAACGACGTCGTTTTGGCCATTTGAGCAACTTTTGAACCACAAAATTTGAGCTACGAGACATTTTTCCAATTTTTTTGATGCATTCCCATCTCCAATTTTGATTATTTTTGTCTATAGCACTTTCTTTTAGGAAATGAATAGAAATTTAATTTATAGGCCTATTTTTAAAATTTAATAATATGTAGATAATTAACTAATTATTAAAAAAATATATAAAATTTGAATTTTATGTTTTGACAGAATGACACCTTATTAAGGCCAAGTTTGGAATAAAGTCAAAAAGTTAAAAAGTCAAAAAATTATTCAAAAAGTTAAAAAGTTAACACTATTCACCAAAAGTCAATAATTACGGTTGCACAACTCTCAATCCTAATTTTTACCTACAAATCAATTTTTACAATTTTTAATTACACATTTTTCCATAAAAAGTCAAAAAGTTAACCCAAACATCCATATTTTCTTCCTCAATTTTTTAATCTAAAAAAATAAAAAGTACACTTATTTAAGACACCTCCAACAACCCTCAAATTCGAAAAGTTGATAGGTTATCATATAATATAATAAGATAAAAGAACTTGGAGTAGATGGTGATTATGACCATTCAAGTCGATAATTCTTATTGGTCTTAATCAAGCGAGTTTTTATATAACCCAATCATTATATAATGAGATAAAAGAAAGGACCATGCTACGTAGCTCGAAACCGCGGCTCGACACCAAAACGACGTCGTTTTGGTGTCGAAATTTTTTTTTTTTTTTTTTTTTCTGGTTTCAGAACGAAGAAGAAGAAGGGAGAAGAAGAAGAAGGGAGGGGGAGGAAGAGGGAGGGGAGGGGGCCATAAATCTGCTGGAGGAGGAGGCGGGGCAAGGCGGTGGCGATGGCGGTGGTGCGACGATCTGAGGCGACGAACGAGGCGACGAGGCGACGAGCATCGGCGGCGAGAGGCGATCAGCTGCGAGGACGGCGGGAGCTGCGACGACCTCTCCTCTCTTCTTCCTCCCTCTCTCCTCCTCCTCTTTCTCCTCTCCTCTTCCCTCTGTTTTTCGATTTCGAGCCGTTTCGAGCTCCTTACTTTCGAGCTCTGAACCATTTCCGTAAAAGAAATTGAAGTAGAAAGTGATTGACTATTCAATTAGAAACCGACTGTTTTGATAACTGTTAGGGATATAATATATAAATTGTCTAACATTCTTGACAGAATGAGCAGTTACTTTTGTCAAGCATGTTAGATAGTTTTATGGGTTATTGTTATTTCTTGTAAAGATTGAGACCTTCTTGGTTGTTTTCTCTCATTTGACCAACGTAGGCCTCCATGTTGATCCGGTCTAATTTTTACTCCCAAACTTGTAATACTCTACTCTAACATATGAACAACACTAATTTTATCAAATCTGCAGCTACTTTCATGTTCATTTTTCTATTTGAGTGACGAAATGCATAATTTGCTTACATTTGCTTGTTGGGATTTATGCATGTGTAGAAGAATATACTATCTACTCTAAAAAATTGCAATCATGAATCATGATACTTTATTGAGTTGACTTGTTATTTTCATAACATACAGTAGTGGACTTCATGTCTCTCAATATTCCCAAGTGCCTATTATATTTGATACCTGTGGAATTTGGTAAGGTCCTTAGAGTACAATTTAAAAAAATTTAAAGTCTAATTCATTTAATGGAGTCATGTTTTCTCTTTTATGTGTGTATATGTGTGCATCTCTCTGGATGTATGTGTATAAAAAGTTTTTAAAGGACTTAGTGCTCATGATGTGCTATACTATATTGACATTTACAAGTCTTGGGGACTTGATATCTTAGTTTACTCGGGGCTATTCCTTTCAAGTTCTTTCTGATATGGTTTTACAATTTTCAGTAAGTGACAATCTACACTAACTTTGGTTTGCCTTCAACATTCCTGTCTTTGAATTAGATCTCTACAAATTCGCTTCTTATTGAATGTGTTTGGTAGATTAAGTACCCTGTGTCCTTGTCTTTTGAACTTTGTTTTTTGAAGAAAATATAATAACCATATTATGCTTACTTTTGCCGGTAGACTATTCATTGTTGGGTTTTGTAAATCTTACAGAGTTCAAAAGACAAGGACACAAGGTACTCGACACAAACTGTCAACCTTTCTTGCTAAGTTCGTTTCTTACCTTTTCATGGGATCGCTTTTGCGCCAAAATAACCATGGGGTTGTGTCTAGTGTCAAATTCATTTGTTGTTCCTTTAGTAAAGGAAAGCTATTTTCGCTCCCTGTTTCTACTATTATCCCAGGTTTTGTGGGCTTCAAAGAAGTTGGAAATTATCAAGTTCTGAAGTTATTAGTTATGTGAAGAATTAAGAAAGATAAATTAGATACATAATTTACCTTTGAGTGTTTTTTCTCTTCTTTACTTTTTGGGTTACCTACTTTGTGTAGTTCCTTAGTTTATTTCAGTTAAGATATTGTTGTAACAAAGGGGAATAGTACCGGTTGAATCTGTTCCACCTCAAACACAAGCCACCCATCATCAAAGTTCTATTTCTACCTTTCTCTACACCATGGCTACGCTCCCCGACCCTTCTACAATTTTTGCACTGCTTCACCTAAGCACTGACATTGAATTCGAAACTATGGACCTAGCTCTACCATCTATCCATATAATGAGCCTGGAAACATGCTCCTCTCAAACAGATCAAATTATTGAAGAAATGGATGAAACTTCTGTTTAAGAATATGCATTTAATGATAATGGTACATAAAATATGGGAGATGGCCTTTTATTTTTTGACTACTCATAAACCTTAAAATTGTTCTATTTCAACTAGTGTCAAATCAAAGCTATTCGTGGTTCCATCCCAACTTGAGCATCCTCATTATGGTAAGTACATAAATGACAAATATTTGCATCTATTGTTAGGAGGCCTATGAGTCTATGACTAAGAGTGTAAATCTTATAATCAAGTTGCATGACAGGAAGTAAATGCATAGGTTCATTAATAGAAAATTTAGATGCAGTGGCTGGATGTAATTTGTGCTAGGGCTTTTTAGGAGAGATGAAAATCCCTTTTAGATAAACATAGAAGTTGCATCAAAGAGGGGTATTGATTGGTGTAGTGGTAAATGCTTGAGTTCCCATGTATGAAAATATGGGTTGGAATTAAAAAATGTAGTCCCTTCCCATAAATATTATAGAGATTAGGCCTGTAGCCACCCTTAGTCCTTCCCTATGCCCTTAATTTGTAGGAGCCCATTAGGTAATGTCCTTTAAGAAAGATATTGGAATGAATTGGAATAGTACATTGCCATGCCAACTGCCTTTTACCATTTAACAGACATTAAAAAAATATATATATATATTCTTGTTTTTTTGTTGATAAATGTAAAAAACACTTAACTTAATACATAATATATGCAGATATAATAGAATTTTAAAGAATTTGTTGGTTGAAACCTTGATACAAAATTAAAAAAGCCTATAGGTAGATGCACCTTTATTGACGATGATGTGTCACTCTACACTTATATTAACTACTTTGTCTTCATGTTTAAAGAATAAATAAATAAATAAAAAATAAAAGGTTGTGTCCTATTGATATTAACTACTATCTTATGATTAGACATGGACAGGAGTTGGATGTTAATTTCTGATAGATTCAGTCAGCCATATGTAGATGGGGTGAACTCATTTATTCAATTTGCAAAGGTTCATTTGGGTGAGGCTAGGGAGATTAAGTGCCCATACATCAATTGTTGTAACTTTTATAAGCAGGAGTATGATAGTGTGAAGGCTCATTTGCTCATAAATGGGATGATAGTATCATACACCACTTGGTTAGAACACGGTGAACTTCCAGAACACAATAACCTTTATGAAAGCAATGGTGAGAATAACGAGGATGAAGATGAATATGATGAACTGATAGAGGACTATCAGGGGGGGAATTTTATAGAGGGTGATACTCTAGGAAAAGAGGATGTACGACATTTTGATAAATTATTAGATGCTTCCCTATGTTGCTTGTACCCAGGTTGCAAAAACTCGGATACTTTGTTATCATTCGTTATTCAGATGCTACATGTGAAGGTAGAAAATAAGTGGAGCAATAAGTCTTTTGACAAGGTTTTAGAGATACAAAGGCAATTCCTACCAGAAGGCCACATGGTGCCAAGGTTAATTTACGAGTGCAAGAAGTTACTACGTGACTTGGGCTTGGGGTACGAGCCCGTCGATGCATGTAAACATGATTATGTGCTATTCTGGAAGGAGAATGCTCACTTGGAAAAATGTCCCACATGTCAAGCATCTAGGTACAGAGTAAATGATAGCAAGGGTAAGAAGATCTCTCACAAGATATTGCGTTACTTCCCATTGACACCTAGGTTGAGAAGATTGTACATGTCTAGGAAGACGGCAAAAGACATGAGATGGCATAGTGATAAGCGTGTGGATGATGGTGTAGGGAGGCATCTGGTTAATTGTAAAGAGTGGAAGGAATTTGATTTGCATTATCCAGAGTTTGCCTAGGAGACTCGTAATGTTAGGTTGGGCCTAGCCACCGATGGGTTCAACTCTTTTGGGAACATGAGCACTTCCTATAGCATGTGGCCTGTCATACTCATGCCCTATAACCTCCTACCTTGGAGATGTATGAAGGCCCGGTTTTTCATGATGTCCTTACTTATTCCTAGACGTAATCAACCAAAGACTGATATTGATGTCTACCTAAGGCCATTGATTGATGAGTTGAAGGAGTTGTCGGAGAATGGCGTGATGACTTACGATGCCTCCACTGAACAGACCTTCCAGATGCATGCAGCTGTAATGTGGACCATAAATGACTTCCCTGCATATGGTGACTTATCCGGATGGAGAACTAAAGGTTATTTACCTTGCCCTCCTTGTAATGATAATCCATTGTCACGCGGGTTGATCAGTAAGATTGGGTGGGTGGGTCATCGAGCTTACTTGCCTGATAACCACCTTTGGAGGAAAGACAAGAAGTTTGATGGTTTAACTGAGCTTAGAAAGAAATCCTTGGATTTACCAGTGAAAAAAGTAATGGCTCAATTGGATCAATTGAAGGAAGTCAAGTTTGGAAAGGATCCTATCAACAAGAAAAGACCACGAGAGTCTAAAGAATTGAATTGGACAAAGAAAAGCATAATGTGGGAGCTACCGTATTAGAAGAAATTAAACCTCCGACACAATCTTGATATCATGCACATTGAGAAGAATATTTGTGAAAACTTTTACGAGACGATGTTGGCCGTAGATGGGAAAAACAAGGACACATACAAAGCACGTGATGATTTGCAAGAAATGGGCATAAGGTAAGAATTGCATCTACAAAGGAAAGATAACGGATCCGTTGTAAAGCCTCGGGCAGCCTACACATTGGATTCTCAACAAATAGATGGTTTTTGTGAATTCTTGAAGTCTATTAGTTATCCAGATGGCTATGCAGCAAACATCTCAAGATGTGTGACTTCTAAAAATGAAAGATTATCGGGCATGAAAAGCCATGATTGTCATGTCCTGCTTCAGCGACTTCTACCAATTGGCATGCGTGATTTTGTGAACAAGGAGATCTGTACAACACTATTTGAGTTAGGCAACTTCTTCCAAGAACTGTGCTAAAAAACATTAAGGCAGACTGATTTGAAAAAAATAGAGGAACGAATTGTGCTCATACTTTGCAAGTTAGAGAAAATTTTTCCTCCAGCTTTCTTTGATGTAATGGTCCATTTGGCTATTCACTTGCCCCGTGAGGCCATGTTTGCTGGACCAGTGCAATATCGATGGATGTACCCGATCGAAAGGTAATCATTATGAACATATGGTTATTTATTAATTTGTTATAACTAAACTATTGTGCAAAAATTCACCCATAAAAGACTATTGTTTAAGAAGTAATTTTCTTGCATCGAGAAGCA
Organism: Camellia granthamiana; assembly: GCA_036172215.1. Classification (NCBI taxonomy): domain Eukaryota; kingdom Viridiplantae; phylum Streptophyta; class Magnoliopsida; order Ericales; family Theaceae; genus Camellia; species Camellia granthamiana. The sequence goes on along the minus strand of CM069913.1, from coordinate 9,402,162 downwards.
TAATTTTCATTGTCAATTTTTGTTGAAGGTTTCTCGGGACTTTGAAAGGGTATGTCAGTAATAGAGCACGTTTAGAAGGTTCTATCACTGAGGCTTACATTGTCAAAGAGTGTCTTACTTTTTGTTCAATGTACTTAAAAGGGATTGATAAACTTGAACAAAATGATGATGGTGGTGAACGTGGTCCCGGGATGGAGGTCTTCACCCAAAATGCTCGTTTTTTCTTACCTATCACAAGGGCTCTTGACCCTTCGCAAAATGAATGAGAAATGGCTCACTGGTTTGTGTTGTACAATAGCTCTAAGGTGGAGCCATATATTGAGTATGTATTTAAGTTTAATTACGTTTATGCATAATCGTTCTATTTTGTTTCGAACTCTCAAAATTAATTACGTATATCACATTTCCTTGGGTAGGGAGCAGAAGAATATTTTACATAATCTACAAGGACGTGACATAACTCAGGTACAATGAGACGAATTTCCAAAATGGTTCAAAAATTGTGTAAGATATACTAAAGAAAATAACTGAATACAATTGTTGAAACTTTCAATTCACATTAACTTAGTACACTTGTTATATGGTATTTTATGTAGATGAATGATTTGCGAACGAAAGGGTCACCTGAAGTAACTGACGAATTGTGGTCATTAGCAAATGGTCCTGGATCGGTAATTGACTTTTATTCTAGGTGTATCTACAATGGAATTCGATTCCATACTAGAAACCGTGAAAATCGTCGTACCTGCCAAAATAGTGGGTTGGTCGTAGAAGGGGACCATAATGGGAACCAAATTAATTTTTACGGCTACTTGTGCAAAATATGGGAATTGAAATACTTACATGGGGGTACAGTGGTTTTGTTCCAATGTGAATGGTATGACACCGGTCACAAGAATAGAATATACTCCGATGAACATGTCACAAGTATTGATGTTACAAGACTTTGGTATAAAGATGACCAATTTGTTCTACCTAGTCAGGTAATACAAGTATTCTACGTCAATGATACCAATAAAGGCAAAAATTGGAGAGTCGTTGAACGTGTTAAGCATCGGGGAGCATGTGATACACCAGAGCGGGATGATGTCTTTAATAATACTTTTCAACAGGATGAAACCACTGATGGTGTTGGGGTAATGATCCAAGATAATGATGTTCAATACAGCAGGGATGATATGGATCCTGAGATCATTTTCAATGATCAACTAATGGCAGAGAATTTAGTTCACAATGATGACGGGGATGACACAATCATAGAGTATAATGATGATGAAGATGATGAACTGCATAGACAACCTGATATTGATGCAGATCCTGATATAGATCTTGATATAGATTATGATATGTAGTGTTTGATATAGATCTTGATATAGATTATGATATGTAGTGTTTGATTTTTAATTATATGGACAAGTGTTATAATTTAATAATAAATTGCTTGGTTTACATTGCATGGCATTGTTTTTCAAATTTCGTAGCATTGTTTCTTATTTCATTTCATTTAATTATATGCCATATGTACAGTTACAAAGATGTCCAGAAACAGTAAATCATTTCTGAAGCCCAGCGGCTTAGTTCAAAAGATGACGAAATATGAGAAGGATAGGAAAAAAACAATCTAGAAAAATAAAATCAGATTTGATGCTCTAGGGATAAAGTCCCTCAAGAATTCAATGTTTGGTTCTATTGAAAAGGACAATAGTGAAGGTTGTAGGGTGGGAAAGAGAAAGGTGGGTGAAACTGATACTGACGAGGACTATCAACCACTTGATGATGATGAAGGACTGAGTTCTTCAAGTGATAATGGCGAGCCTTTTGATTCTCAAGTGATTGAGGTAATAAATGTGTGTTTAAAAAGTAATTTCTCTATTTTTTACTTGTTATATTACTTGTGGTATGTTTAGTTATTTCAAATTTATTTTGTATTAAGCAACCTTAAATGATTGAAAATGTACTAACAATTCTTTTTTATATTATGTCAGGATATTCATATGGGTCCCGGTAAGAAAACAAATAGGTGTGCAGCTCGCCTAATAGCTTCACAACACCTAGGGAAAAGAGAAGTACTGTTGATGAAGATACACTTACTCTTCCGAGACGACCTGTAACTGCACAAGTTAATTATTCAGAGAGCACACCTGAGGTCTCGACCCAACCTATCCATCTTCCCGCCTTACATACTAGGCCCGATCAGCTCCCTACCTCCGCCACTCAACCTGACCACCTTTCAAGTCCATGTACTGTGACTAACAGTGGAGGTGAGAAATAAATGACCACTTAAATGAAATGATAATTTCTTATCTCAATATTTATTTAGTGTATTCATGTTTTATGCCCACTAAATTGAATAAAATTTTGGTCATAATAGCATCAATTCCAATTTTGGGCAAGAAACGTGTACGAGGACTAACCCGAGAAAAGAATGTGGAGAAGATTAGAAAGGAACGTGGTGATCGAATACCCGTTACCCTTAACCGTTTGACCAAAGCAATAGAAGGGGATTACGCCACACCGCTAGCAGTTGCTCTTGGTCAACAAATTCGAGTTCATGCCCCAGTCTGAAATGATGGATGGCTAGAAATTGCCTTTGGGTTAAGAGAGTCCATTGTTACAAGAGTTGGGGTAATTTGAAATATATGTGTTATATATTTAACATGTTATTTATGTTAATCGCAATTATATATAAAATATATTGAATTTTAGTATTTCCAATTGTAGCAAACTTTTGACTTTGGGGACTACAATAATGATGTGGACATGAGATGTATTATTGATCATAAGTACCAAACTTTGTACAGTGAATGGAAAAGTAGATTACACACACACTACAAATCCCTTAAAGAAGACAATGTATCTGACCTCAAAAGTCAGATACTATATCCTTGTACAAAGGATGATTAGGAATGGATGATTGACAATCTGTGGGAAACTGATGATTGGAAGGTATTTATAAAAATATTTACTAAAGTAACATCCTCCTGTATATTAATACCTTTTTTTTTTTTATTTGTAGGTAAAGTCAGAGAATGCGATGAAAGCGAGAGATTATGTGAAGTATAATCATACGAGCGGCTCGAGATCATTTGCATTGCGAGCATCTATCATTGTAAGTGTAGATTTACAAATTTGAACATACTAAATTGTAAATACAGAATTATTGATTGACTAGAAAATCTAATGAAATGAAAGGTATAAGGAAGCAAAGCGACTATTACGAAACTATTCGAGGACACCCACAAACGTCACCGATATGGGGGAGTGTGGATAAATAACACAGCTGAGGAACATCATGTAACCATAACTATTTCAATTTCAATAATAAATGTTTGCATTTTGATATTATGTTTTAAGCTTATTTATGTTTCATTCATAGGCCACTATGGTTTCAAAGATCGCTGAGCAATCTCAACCTAGTGTCACACATCCATTGTCTGAGGAACAGATTTCCAGGGAAGTACTTGGGAAGAGGTCGGTCTATTTGAAGGGATACGGGATCCGCAAGGACAGTACTTCATCTTCTACGCATTTTTAGGCTCCTAACTCCGAGGTGATTGTTCTTCAACAGTAGTTAGTTGACCAGCGACAACAATTAGCTGACCAAGGAAAGCAGTTACTTGACCAGGCTCAAAACATGAGTACAATGCAAACTATCATTCAAATGTTGGCAACAAAAAATGGGATAGATCTAGCAAACATTCCGGGGTTAGTTCCAAACAACAATGTCGGGGAGGATGCATCGGGTGTAAGGGAGGATGAAACTTCTCTCGGTTGAAATAAAGGTAAATTTGACACCTCATTAAATTGATTTACTTTATTTAACCAATCCTAACATGTGTCAACAATATAAAATTATATAAACTTTGTATTACAATCCTAGCATTACAACATTTGTATACAATAGCTTGATAAAACAATAGCTTCACAACAATTTTCTGATTAATTTTAACTATATTTGTATATTATTGTTGAAGTTAATGCATTAATAAAATACTCATGTTTTTATCCTTTTGTTCACAGGTTGGTAATGGATGTTTGTGGTTCAGTAGTGATATATATTGTTTTGCATGTTGGCATTCATTTAATTTTTCTTTGTTTCGTTTTATAGGTTTTTCTATTGAATGTTTATATACTTTTTGGAATAATTATGTTTGGGATTATTGGATATAGTTAGACGCATTTTAGGATTCTTATGTTTAGTATTGTTGGATATTTGAATAAAATTTGGGATATTGAAATGCATTTGATATTAATTTGGTTACATTACTAATTGTTATGATGTGTTCAGTTTAGTTTTTACGCAATGTTATGTAAAGGTTTTTTTTGTATGTTTTACAGAGAAATACAGGTTACTTAGAAATGCACGTTCAGGAAGTGGATCAATTAGGGTTTAGGTGTAGTATGAATTGCTAAGTAATAATAGGTCATGGGAAGCTAAGATTGAATTTGTTTTAGATGGTTAGGCTAACAATATTTTAATCATCAGAAAAAAAGTATAGGGTGTCATTGTGTCTTATTTTATCTTGCATTTTTTATATTCATTTGCTATAACTTGTTTTCAAATTCCTTTTTTGTTCCCAAAAGAAAGAAAAAATGGCTTCATCTTTAATTCTGCTGGCTGCTGCTGCTGCTGCTGCTGCTGCCGTGGTAGCTAATGCTTGCTGCTGCTGCAATGTTGCTGTGATGCGTACATACTGCCAATCCATCTGATGAAGAACTTGCTGAATCAGCAGTTGTGATATGTGAAACTTCTGCAACATGTGGTGTGCTGTGTATACAACTAAGGAAGTGAATGGTTTGCGGAATGTGGGTTAAGTTGCACTTGTCGGGCATGCATGTTGAAGGGAAGGTAACAACTAGTATATTCTTATTTTTAGACTAGACTGTGTATGCATGGTATATTTTTTTCATTTGTATTATATGTTCATAGCCTTTAATGAATTTGAATATTATATGAACGTTGAAAACTCATGTTTAAGATATCTGTTAGACTTGTGGTTAACAAATTAGAATAATATAGTAGTCTCACATTGATCAACCTGACTAGGCAATTGATGTGAGTTATTTGACTTATTTCTTTTTTACTGTCAAGGCTTGCTCTGTAATCTTTTTTATTTATTTCTTTATTTGGCATTTGTCATTACATAATTTGATGAGGTGAAAATGTTAATCATTTGATGGATTTATTTTTCAATGGACTAAAGTAAGTTATATAGAGTCTTATGTTGATGCCATAGTGTTAGACTCCACTTTCAGCTTTTTTTGGTCAAAGTTTTTGTATCATTTTCAATAGATTTTGCTAGTCTAGTGAGCGATCCATTGTTTTCACTGTAGAATTGGTTTTATTTTTGGCATTTTAAATTTTTTCAATTATGTGGATCGGATTTCGTTGAATCTTTTGATTGTTTGGTCTTGAAATTCGACTTTCGAGAACAGAGTGTTTGAACCTTGTTTTGTTTTTTGCTAGAAATGTCCTGTTTAGGTCTTTGCCTCATTTGAATTGTTTTCAACACTCCTTTCGGGTTAGATTTTATTTGAATTTATCAGTATTGTGAAGATTTTTATGTGTTTCAGTTGAATTTCAAGTCTCACTTGATGTCATACAGTGTTTGGTTCATGAAATGCTTAGAATTTAATATCAATTTGCTTATTTGATTCCCTAAGCCTATTTAGATGTAGTTTCTGCTTATTTAGAATTGTAACAGTGGTTAATGAGGTTTCACTGACTGATTCAATTTAAATTTTGTTTGTTGCTCAGACATTGGAGGGAATTTTAGGTGACAATAAAGGAATTAACAGTCTTTTGCATTGAGTGATCGCTTAGTGCTTTCCATTTGAAATGAATATGGAGGGAATTTTTTTGAGATGAATATGGAGAAAAAAGTAAAGCCACAAAAGGCAAAAGGTAAAACATCTGAAGGAAGAAAGTAACTTAGCAGTGTGCGAGTGATTCAACGAAATCTTGTCTACATTGTGGGGTTACCTCTTAATCTGGCAGATGAAGACGTGTGTACTTTTCTGCTCTCTCTCTCTCTCTCTCTCTCTCCCCCCCCTTACCACCCCTCACAACAAGGGTATAGGTCTGTTCATTAACAGTTTTATCATTTTATTAGCAACTTCTCCAGCGGCGACAGTATTTTGTTCATTGTGGAAAGGTGCTGAAGGTGTCTATATCTCGGACAGCAGCTGGTGCTATTCAACATTTTGCAAACAATACTTGTAGTGTGTAAGTCTAAGTATTTTCATTATTGCTAGTTTTTGTTTATGTATTTATTTTTATCTTCCTTGAGAAATGAAATTGAGTTATAAATGCTTCAAAATGTTTCTGTCAAACATTGCTTGTTCATTTCAATCTCTTGCTTATTCTATTAGTTCATATGTACAAGGAAATTGCCTAATCTAAAGATGCATTTTATTTCTGCTTTTTATCCAGTTGTATGTTGATACTGGCTTGTTTACATATTTTTGTTCCATTACTTCACCACAACTGTTCTATTTTTAAACGTGATTTCTATCCCAGATATATTACTTACTCAAATGAGGAGGAAGCGGTTCGATGTATTCAATCAGTGCATGGGTTTACTATGGATGGTAGATCATTGAGGTGGGAAATGGCTACATTCAAGATTCATGTTCTATTCTGTATTCTCTTATGTAGGTGTTGGGATTTCATTTTGCAGGGCATGCTTTGGAACCATAAAGTATTGTCATGCCTGGCTGAGAAATGTGGTATGATTTCTGAATTATTGATTGGAAATTGGACTATTGGTTATAGGTGTGGATTGAAATTTTTTTGGTGCAGTCTTGCAACAATCCTGATTGTCTGTATTTGCATGAGATTGGCACACAAGAAGATAGTTTCACTAAAGATGGAATAATATCAGCATACACAAGGTATTTTCATATTTTGATTACCCTCTGCTTTTCCTCTCATTTAATTAAAATATGGCCCTAAGTCCATACTATAAGATTCTGAATGAATGTTGTGAATAACACTTGAGTTTGTAGTGGTAGACTTGGGATTATTTTTTTGCGAGCTAACTAAGAATGTCCCTGATGTGGATTTTATCTTTTTAAGCACCTTAATTGGTCACTGATACAACTATAATTAGCATCATTTGTGGCAGTGAGGCAAATCAGAAATACAAGATGTCCTTGGAAAATTTGCCTTAAAATGAAAAGGAATATAAATCTGAGACTAGGCCCATCAATGGACTGTATTCTAACCTGAATCTAATCCAATAATTTGTGGTTAAAATGTGATTATTCAATTACTATCATGCGCAAATGGTGAGGTTCTGTCTCTGCTTCATCTAAAGGGTCGTCTAATTAGCAGCCATTCTGATGGAACTATTAAGGTGTGGACCTATCAAAAGAGATACATGCATGATCACACACTCCTTGTCTCCCTCTCTCATGTGCGCGTGCACACACATGCACACAAACACAAATGCATTTTCTCTTATATTTGTATCTGCAGTTCCTTTATTCAGTTAAGTTACTAATTACCTTGTCCAACGTGGTTACCCTTTTTCTTGCATTTAGGTGTGGGATGCTGGTAAGAGGGTTCCGTGGTTGATTCAGGAAGTTTGTGAACACACCAAAGCTGTCACATGTCTCTACGTTCCATCTTCATGTGACAGACTTTACAGTGGTTCCTTAGACAAAACAATTAGGGTAAATTATCTCATATTTCCAATGCAGATTCTTATGTTAGGAAAGAGATACATAGAACATAACAAAAAGCCTTCATTTGCAGCTTTTTGCTGTGTTTGCTTAAGTTTGTAGAATTGGTGTTACAAGATTGACGAACAAAGAAGTTCGCAAAGTGTTGTAGAGGCGTGTCACATGAAACAAATGAGTTCACCTCTAGGATGTGTTGGTTTTTTACAATAAGGTAAGTAAAGCGAATAACTCCAAATGCCCACGGTTTGCCTATATTCCAAGGATCGAGATTCAATTTCACCAGTTTAAAAATTTTTGAAAACTTATGCCCTCGCCTTTTCAACGCCCTATATTAGCCTATCCCTTCGCTTCCTACTAACGCATCACCTCCCTTATTACGGGATTATGCCACGTGTACGACTACGATCCACTACTCTCTTCCCTTTCCCTATCTATTCCACTTCACATCACCATGTGCCCCGCCGCTCCTCGAGCCCCGCGCACCGCCATTTCCTTATCTCACTCGGTCACCCTTCGCGGTTGGCCCTCCTCCCAGGCGGCCTTCTCACTCGGTCACCCTTCGCAGTTCGCCCACCTTCTAGTCGGTTTTCTCACTCGGTCACCCTTTGCAGTCGACCTCCCCCTCTAGTCGGTCTTCTCTCATTCGACCACCCACAACCCCCATCTTCTTCCTTATTTCATTCGTTGGACTAAAGCTGCACTTTGAAATGGAGGACTACTGACATAGATGGGCCCATAGGGGCCTTTGGCCCACCACCTAGAGCCCAATGCACAATTCAAACACTAAAGCCCAACATTACTAGAACCCAACGTTACACCAAGAACCAATAACACCTAAACACTTGTCAAGAGAAGAACCAGCCACGTAAGCAAACAAATATCCTGCAGAGTTATTGCACCATACATCAACCATTAATAAGGTCTCCTGCAGTATTTAATGCGATAACCCTTTCACGTCGGAACAGAGCAACCTCACCATGAACAAGGCAAGCTAGAGTATAGACTTTCGGCCAACATGACAGGTTGGAGTGGACAAGGAAATAATGAACAAAGGATATAAGCAGGTTTCTAAGACGAAAAGAATGTTAAGTTCCTTATCATCACCCTATCTGTATATTCCACTAATCTCTCTCTTCTAACTTGCTCGTCAGAGGGTTCGCTGGGGGACTCCCGTTCCCCGTTGGACTTTTGTGTAGGTATCTCAGTGAACCCAGCGACCAGACAACGGTTTGAGAGGCGTGGATCAGCCCGACCCTTCCATCAAGGACAAGTAGTATCATCAGTTTCACTTACATAAAGTGAATCTTATACTTCCATTTATATAAGCAAAATGAGATTTTTAGTGAGAAGTATTATGATCAATATCTCATACTAATTTTTTTGATTTTTTTAATTTTAAACAATTAAGAAAATTTCGATTGGCCAGCTTCCATTTAACTTTTATTTTGCAATCTCACATAGAGGTTTTGATTTTAAAAATAATTTTGTATAGAATATATAGATATATCAATAATCTCAATATCACTCTTACTACTCATTAATACAAAAAGTATGAGATAACTATGATAATTTTAAATTTGTATTTAAAACTTATAAATTATGAGATAAATTATTATAATTTTAAATTTATATTGTGTCGATTTTAAATTTAAATTAATAGATTACTTTCCATATTTAGTGACAGATTAAATTTTAATAAAATAAAATTTATAAGTTTTAATTAATTAATTTTTGTATAAGCTGGTTGGTCTTTTAACCTAACTGATTAAGCTAAACCGTTTTTTGTTTGAATGATTTGCTGGTTTAATTGTAATTTTAGCGGTTTTACATGTTACGATAATTCTTTTTTATTTATTAAGTTTTTAAAATTTATTTAATTATTTCTCTTTCAAAAACTAATAGGATATTTTTTTAAAATTCATATATTTTTATTCTAAAAATTTGAAGTATTAGAATTATGTCATTTTTTTTTTTTATAACAAAGCATAATTTTAATTATTAATTGTCAATATAACAATTTTAATCTATCTATATTATATATTATAGAAAATGAACATTTGAAAGAAAATCCTTAAATATAAAATTTCATTTACGAGAGATAAAATATAAAAAGATTAAATATAATTATCATATTTTTAATAAGTAATATATTATTTTATCGAAAAATGTTTTGTGGCCCTAAAAACAGTGGCCCTAATGGCCCTAATTTCCTTTTTGGGTAAGTCTGTTTTTTTTTTCTTTTTTTTTTTTACTTTGTTGTTTTTTTTTTTTACTTTATATGGAAATTAGGGCCATTAGGGCCACTAATTTTTGAGCTACCAACCAAAGCCGTATTTTATCTCATACATAGCACGGGTAATATACTAATACGTATTTACTCCAATAATAATAAATAATTTCTGGAGTTGGGGTACTTGCTGTGCACCCAACACAGCAGGCACTGTTGTGCGGCCCGAGGAACTTATTTTGGGGTCCGTTTTGATAATTCGAACCGTTCACATTTTGGAGTACATCGAGTAGAACATACCTGTAAAAAATTATATTAATCAGATATCGTTAACCCTTTCATACACTCATATTTGTATTCATTTTAATACTTTAAATCACAACGTCATTTATTTTTGAAGATACAAATGTGAGTAGGTGAAAGGGTTAACGATATCCGATTAACTTTATTTTTTACAAATATGTTCTACTCAATATACTCTAAAATTTGAATGGTTTGGATTATCAAAATAGACACCGAAATAAACCCATCGAACCGTACAACATTATTTACTATGCTAGGTGCACAGTAAGCACCCTAAATCCATAATTTCCTCACCCAATAACATCCTCAGTGATAGAGTTGCATTACTTCAAAAATAATTACTATCTGTCAAAGTACCTAATTTGGGAGGGAGGATTAGATTATTAGGACCACAAAATTTATATTTGTGTGTAATAAAATATAAAGGGATTAGCAATTTCATAAAAGTATAAATCTTCTGTCATAGTGGAATTAGCATTAGGGATGGCAATTTGAACTTGGCCCGACAGGGACCCGACCCCCTGTCCCCGATAAGAGCGATTTTTTTCCGAAAAATACTCCCCACGAGCCGGGGATGGTATTTGAAATTGAATCCCCGATCAGTTTCGAGCCGGGGCCGGAGACGGGGATAGCTTTCGCAGGCCCGGACCAAGCTCGTCCCCGGTCCTAGCCCGTTCTCTTCCCGACATAAAATTACTATAATGCCCCTTTATCTATTCATATATATATATAATAATATAACCCTCATATGTTTCTCTTCCTGATCTGTCTCTCACTCTCTCTCTCTCTGCCCTCTACTCTCTCTCACTTCGTAGTGGCAACAGCTCTCTCTCACTCTCTCTTCTCTCTGCAGGCGGTGATGGCGTCGTCTCCTCCTTCGCGGCAGTACGCAGTCCCCCATGACCCCGTCGCCTCTTCCTCCTCCTTCGCACCACTACCGAACCTTCATACATGGCAGATCTGAGCAAATCTGAGCAGATTTGTGTATGTATACATATGTGTGTGTATCTATCTATCTCGATCTGTCTCTATTTTTTTTTTTTTTTTGATGTTGTTGCTGTTGATGAAAATGATGTTGTTGTTGATGAAAATATGTTGTTGTTGATGATTTATGATTGAGAGAGAAAGCTAAACAGAGAGAGAGAGAGAGCTGCGGGGATTTTCCGAGGTCGGGGAAACCCGATCCCCGTTAGGGGGCGGGGGCAGGGGGGATGATGGGTTCCCCGTCGGGGATTGAGGGCAGGGACGGAGAATTCTGTAGCATCGGGGATCGGGAACGGGGAGTGTGATCCCCGGCCCCGGCCCACCCCGTTGCCATTCCTAATTAGCATTCCACTAGGAGGGTTGGAATAGCTAATCCCCTCATACAAATTGATGGCTAAATTATAATTTTACCCTCTACTTTATAAAATTAACAAAATTATATTATATGTGATGAGAGTTTTTAGATAATTTTATAAATTTAGTCCTAACTAAATAATATCAGCATACTAATATACAAATAAATATTCTTTATCTTCCATCTCTAACTTTATACCACCACATTAATAATTTCTTCATTCAATTTTATTGTACTTATAATTTCTTTCAATTTAATCTTTCAAATCAACGAGCCCGATAAGACAAATGTGAGATGATGACAAACTATGGACAAGGATTGTACAAGAAATGATTTCTTCATATGTTGTGAGATGATGACAAACTATGGACAAGGATTGTACAAGAAATTATTTCTTCATAAATTATTTCTTCATGTGTGTAGATTGGGGTCACTCTTATCGAATCTGGATCCTCCGTCGCACTCCCCTGTAGCCCTTTCCTGTCGCCCTCCAAAACGACGTTGTTTTGGAGGGTTTTTTTTTTTTTTTCTTCTTATTCTTTCTTTCTTTCTTTCTTTCTCTCTCTCTCTCTCTTTCTGTTGATGGGTTTCGGTTGTTGAGACCGGTGTTGCTCCTCTCTCCGATTGTTGCTCCTCTCTCTCTCTCTCTCTCCTCTAACATATATATATATATTTCCATTGAAATCTCCGCTGAAAGATTTACACAGAAAAAGGGTCAAAAGTGAGAAATTCATTGACGAAGAGGAGACCCATGATCGGATGGCGAGACAACGGCAACGGCAACTCTATCAAGATTGAGTGTAATGGATCCTCAACGGCAACTCCATCATCTTAGTTTCTTCATGGACTGTGAATTGGGAAACATATTTTGGATATGTTGAAGAATCCCCTTTTAAAGAAAATGAAAATATAAAGTGTTTTGTTTATCTCTTTCTATTTTTCCTTTCTTTTTCTTTTCCATCTTTTAATTTTTGACAAATTCAACATATAAACACAGCCAGAAATTTTCAAGGGAGTTTAACTTAAAATGAAGCCCTGTTTGGAGTTCATTTTATTTGTTTAGGGAAGACAAAATGGAAGTAAAAAATAAATTTCTTTCTCCTTTTCAATTTTAAAAAAAAAATCAGAAATCCATTGACAAATCCAAGATCTCTACTAAGAATTTTTCTGAAGAACTTGAAATTACATACAATAAACTAAAACTTATTATCCCAAAACAAAGAAAGCTCTGTTTGGAGTCCTTCTCATTTTCCTCTGCATATAATCCAGCAACTTATCGCTTTCATCATAGATTTCTTTAAATGAATCAGAAACTCCAAACTTATTGAGAGTGCTTACATATTTCCTGCATCTATATTCAGCCCAGAACTATTCATCACATTCACAATAGAAGAGAGAGGAGGAGAGGAGGTTGAGGATCCATTGCATTCAATCTTTATGGAGTTACTGTTGCCGTCGCCTCGCTGCAGAAGTCGCCTCGCTGTCCGATCGTGGGTCTCCTCTTCGTCTTTTCTGTTCAAAGTATGGACTGAAGAGAAAGAAGAAGAAAAGAAAAAAAAAAAAAAAAAACCCTTCCAAAACGACATCGTTTTGGAGGGCAGCAGGGGAGTGCGACCGAGGATCCGGGTTCACTCTTATCAGGAATAAAATGTACGTGGCTACTCAAAGAAAGGAGAGAATAAAATGTACTTGGCTACTCAAAGAAAAGAGAGTACATATTGTCAGTAATGTGAGTCACTCTTATTAAAAATTCATAATTTAAATTTATATATTCATTTATGATAATGTAATAAGATAATTGATATATGATAGATTAAAAATTAACACTTATCATATCATTGTAAAACCAATTAGAAGCAATATTTTATAAGTACAATTAGAGAGATATTTTAAAAATATTCTCAAATATTTTCCATCTAGAGATATTTCAAAAGTAAGCCCACAACGTGTTCAAAAAAGTGGATCACAGTGTTGGGTCGAGAGAAAGCCCACAAAAAGGGTGATGGTTGATTGTCCCAAAAAAAAAAAAAAAAAAAAACTTAAGCAGTTCTATGTTTTGATAATGTTATACATTGTGTTAAATTTGATATAAAGTTATGTGGATTGCAAAATCTGTGTAAACCAACTATTTTTTCTTAGTTCAAATATAAAAAAAAAAAAAAAATATTCTAGTTACTTTTATCTTTCAATGAATCCTTGTATTTATAGGTTTCTCGATACCTAAAAATAAAAATTTTGCAAGATCTAGATGGAGATGGCGACTGGTTACGAATCCCACAGAAGCAAAAGTGTATACTGAATTTAAAAAGAAAAAAAAGTCGATTACATTTTGTCCTTTTATGTTTAGTTGTTATTTTACTTTGATCTTTAAATTTTTTATTTTATTTTGATTCTTAATATTTTAAGTTTTTTTAATTTATTCCTAAAATTAATTTATATTCAAAATTAAGTAGAAGCAAAAGTGTATATTGGATTTAAAAAAAAAGTAAAATACATTTTGCCCCTTATGTTTAATTGTTTTTTCACTTTGATCTTTGAATTTTTTATTTTATTTTAAATTTACTCTTTTAAGTTAATTTCTATTCAAAAGTAAACAAAAAATGACACGTTCATTTTCAAGTTAGTCTTTATGATGTTATTCACATTTTTGTAGTTAAAAATATTCTGATAAGAAAAATTACATATAATTGAAGAACAATATGTGCATAAAAAGTGTCATTGAAGTTGATAACTAGAAGGAAAGCGCATTATGTGTGCAATTGAAAAGATCTATTTGAGACAACTGAGACGTTTTTCTTTTAGGGAAAAAAAAAAAGAAGAATAATAACATAATTGTTATTGTAACTGTTCTTATGAAAATTTTGAGAAAACAAAATTCTGTGACATAAACACCAATAATAGTGTTGGTTTTATACTAGAAACGATGATGCACCCGATTTGGACACATATAATTTTTTTTTTTTGAAATATAAGATTATAAATTGTATGATTGGATTTAAAATCTAAAAATTGAAATAAATTTTTTTTTAAAAAAATCAAAATTAGAGAATTTGAAAAAAAAGAAAAAGAAAAGAAGATAGTCATATAATTGATAAAGAAATATTTTATAAAAATTTAAAGGGTAAATTACAAACACACTCCTGAGATTTACTTAAATTACAAATGACCTCCTGTAGTTCTAGAAATTACAGTATGCTCCCTAAGGTTTCTAATTTCATAACAAATAGATCATTTTATTAATAAATCATTAAGTTAATTAACAGTTTTTAATAATGTTAAAATTTTATTTCAATTAATAATTCGAATAATTTTATTATTATATAGGTGAACAGTTAGAAATTTTACTTTTTCAATTAATTCTGTTAAATAAAAAATTTTGACAATGAAGTATTTGTAATTTTCTAAACCATAAGAAGTAACTCATATTTTAAGCAAATCTCATTATGTATATTTGTAATTTATCCAAATTTAAAACATGAAACATAAATATAGATAGATGGATAAAAGCCAATCAGACACTTTTGTTTCAACAAAATGTAATAAGCAGTGATGAACAAAGACACGCACAATCAACCGAAGCAAAATGTAATAACCTCTTAATCATTCTTAGCTCTTTGATCTCTTAATTGCTCAACCTCTTCAATCAAAACGGTCAAATTTCTATGAGAGGACCCACATTCTTTAACAGCTTTCTCTGCCATCTCTCCCAACATTTTAGCCTTCTCTCTCATCATCACCGCCGCATCACCGCCGTCCATCACCCTCCTCACGGCGGCCTCTATATTCTCTGCCCTCACCAAATTCTTTCCAGCATCAATCCACAAGTTCCAATCCTTCTTCCCCACTTCCACCCCAACCCCCAACACCTGAGTCACCAATTTCTCATTGTAAAAATGCTCAGCATACAGAGGCCATGTGATCAATGGTAACCCTGCACTTACACCTTCAATCACAGAATTCCAACCACAGTGAGTCAAAAATCCACCAACTGATGGGTGGTCCAAGATCAGCACCTGCGGTGCCCAACCTCTGATGATCATACCTTTACCTTTGGTCCTCTTTTCAAACCCTCTTGGTAACCACTTGTTTTTTTCTTCCTCTTCTTCATTTTCCTCTTTCCCAAACACCACCCAGATGAACTGATGCCCCGAGGCTTCGATTCCGGAAGCTAATTGCATGAGCTGATCGTTGGGGAAAATGCACGCGCTTCCGAAGCAGACATAAAGGACTGAATTGGGTTTCTTCGAGTTTAAAAAACTCAGGCACTCGTGCTCTCCGACCACCGCCTTGTGGACTCGATCGGCCTGTTCGGCGGCGTTTCGATGAATGAGAGCCGCCGGACCAACGTGAAAGACCTTGTGACCCATGATTTTTTTATAGTGTTCGCAGTAATCAGACTCCAATTCGTAGAAATTGTTAACCAAAACTCCATAGCTTTTCAGCTCGGCTTCTCTGAACTGTTCCATCAACTGGGTATACCCGTTTGGGGTCCGAACGTAGTCAGGAAGCTCAGATTTCGTCATGGTGATCGGATGAGGAAGACCCGGAATCAAAAAGGGTTCGTCGTCAGACTGAACAGAGAGGTGAGGAGAGTCAGGTTTTCTCATGGAGTCCTTGAGGGACATAGCGAAGATACAGGTGGCGTGGAATACGATCCTGGGGATTCGGAGTTTGATAGCGAGGTCGGCGGTCCAAGGGTGGAACATGTCGGAGAAGATGCAATCGGGGGGGTTGGCGGTGATGAATTGTTCAATTTTTTCTCGGAGGAGGTGCATGCCGGTGTGGATTTTGGTGGCGGTGTCGAAGTCGTAGACGTTGAACAAGTTTTCGAGGCCGTCGGGGAGGCCGACTTGTTTGGAAGGGAAAGGGAATGTGTGGGCGGAGATGGGGTGGCCGGAGGAGGAGTCTTTGGAGATGGTGGTGTGGAGTAATTGGGCGTTGGCAGGGGTGGTGATGATGGTCACGCGGTGGCCGCGGGCGGAGAACAGCCGGGACATTTCGAAGAGTGGGATCATGTGGCCTGGTGATAGGAATGGGAGGAAGTACAGTGATAGTGATTGTGAGCGTGATGCTGACTCCATATTATCACTTCAAGTGCAAGTGAGAGAGAGTGAGAGTGAGGGTATCAATAAGAGTTTGTGTTTGCTTTTATAGAGATTGGGCGTAATAAAAAAGAAAAAAAAAAACAAAAACAAAACAAAACAAAACAATAATCACTCTAAATTACGATTAAAAAAAATGATCTTTTAAATTATTAGGTTTACATTGAAAATAGTTTTTTTTTTTTTTTGTGTGACTATTTTAGCTTAATTAAAAAATTGTGATTGAAATGTTAGTTGATTTTTTATTTTTTATTTGATAATTGTCAAAGATAAAGTGAAATGATTATTATTTAAATGTGACATTTTGTATTATTAATTATTTTATATTTATTAACTATTTTAGTCTAAATCCAACTTTCCAAACAAGACCTTAATATCTTAAAATTCTTTATTTAGTCATCTTGAAATATGATGATGTGATGTCAAAAATATTATGATGGATAGAATAAGTGAAATTTATAATTTTATTTTAAATTATTAAACAATAACATTGGTCATGGTCGGTTTTGCAATGGGTGAGGTACATTGCCCATTAGTGTCCAATTTTATTTTTTATTTTTTTCAAATTATGAACAATGTCACTCCACCATGCAAAGCTTCGTTCTCTGTTTTCTTCTTTTTATTTTTATTTTTATTTTTATTGCAATATATATATATCATTACTATGAGTTAGGACTATTTTGTTAGATGAAGGCTTCTCCCTAGTCATGAAAATTGATTCAACTGTATAATTTATTTTCTATGAACCTTTTATAAGTTTATTCTGATAATTCAAATTGTTTATTTTGTAAAATTTTTAAAACAAATTACCCATGCAAAGAACAAGTTGATTATTATCTATATAATCAAATCACAAAACCATGTAAAGAAATAAAAAAACATGTATAATTTTGAAAAGTATATGATTTAGTTTTAAAATTATACTTACTAATAATTTTGTACATAGTTTTGAGACTTAATTATGTGATAGTGATATTTGTTCAACTTATATTTTACACGATGATATGCTGGACATGAACTTTCAAGATAAATAATTTGAACATGTGACCTTGAGGCCTAAACTCCAAGTCTTAACCACAATGCCACCCACCCTTGAGTTATTATAATACAACTTTACTAGTAAAACAAAAACTTTGCGTTTTTATCTCTTCCCAAATCAACTTGTTTGTTTTTTTCCGTTGCTAGTCGCGTTTTTTAATGCCGCAAAAGCAGCTTTTTGCTTTTTTTTCGAAAGGGCACTTAAAACATATAGGTCAAATTATTTAAATTAAAAAAAATTAAATTAAAAAAATAAAAATTATTATAATTATTATAAAAGTGAAAATTATTATAATTTATCCTACTATTAATGATGCTTAATGGCAGGTCCTTTGAGGCCCGAGCTGCACGTGAACTCTCACAGGTCCCGTGCACGTGTAGCTCGGGCCTCAAAGAACCTGCCATTAAACATCATTGATATTAGGATAAATTATAATAATTTTCACTTTTATAATAATTTTTATTTTTTTAATTTAAATAATTTGATCCATATGTTTTAAGTGCCCTTTTGAAAAAAAAAAAAAAGCAAAAAGCTGCTTTTGCAGCATTCAAGAGATAAAAACGTAGGTGGTGAAATTACGCAATTGCTCTTCATAAAATTATATAATTGTTCAAATAATTATTTGGGTCAAATAGCAAATTTCATAAGTTTGATGGGGTATCTTGATTATTTTTATAACAATCCAAATTTTTAATTATTTTGTAAAATTTATACTAATATTATTTAATTATAGTTGAAAAAATATACGATTTATTTTGTATTATTATGTATAATTTTATAAAATAATATAATTATTAAAGTTTAGGGGTCAAAATAATAATAATAATAATAATAATAATAATAATAATAATAATAATAATGGGTGTGGTAGTAAAATAAATAATTAATTTTATGTTGGTATATAATAGAGTGTAATTTAATTAGGAATTAACTTATTTTTATAATTATATTAAAATATTGAGTCAAAAAATAATTATCTTAAATATCTATTAAAGATAAAAACGAATCTATATAATTATTAATCGAATCTGAGAGAGGGAGATTCGCATGTCACATATGTGCCTCATCTCCCTATAAAAGGGAGGCGTGTCAACTTGAGAAGAAAGAAAGAAAGAAAGAAAGAAAGAAAAAGAGAAAAGGAAAGAAAAAAGAAAGAAAGGAAAGAAAGAAAAGAGAAGAAGAAGAAGAAAAAATGGTGGAAGGGTTTTTGATAGTGGAAAGAAAGAGTAAAGTATTAAAGTTAAGGTGAGTTATATTATACCTTGAGTCACTAAAATGTATTTTATGTATGTTTTGACTTACCATATTTATTTTATACAAGTTGTATTTTATAAACTATTATAAATTATATAAACATTTCAGTTACGTGGTTTTGTTTTTGAACCCTATTTGCTTAAAAGGAAATTCATGGATATGTTTGTTTATATTTTAAAAAATATTTGATTATGACCTTATATACAATTATGTTTTGTAAGTACCACAACAGGAGTCCCACACCTTGGGGGACTTAAATAACTATTGGCCTCTGTTTGACCACTTTGTGGTCCTCTGTTTGTCATGGATCCATTGACCTTTGTTCTGTGCGGAGCAAAGTGCTGTGTGGAGCAAAGTACTATACGGAGCTAAGTGCTACACTATTGTGGGAGACACCTCTAGAATCTGTGCGAGCCACCTCTTGAATCCGTACCTCTGTTCTGTGCAGAGCAAAGTGTTGTACGGAACTAAGTGCTACACTATTGTGGGAGTCACCACTAGAATCCGTACGAGCTACCTCTTGAATCCGTACCTATGTTCTGACTATCGCTTCTGTGACCTCTGTTCTGTTTTGTACTGTACCGTGGTTATGATTATTTATTTATATAATCTCAATTTTGCTACTTAAAAGATTATTTATTCCAACTAAGTTATCTTAAATGTTTTGGCCTAACTAACTATTCATGATTATTTCGTGTCCTTTATACTCTTGGTATAATATTCCTCACTCTGCCATGTGCTTATAGTTGTTTACCAATTTTCAAGAAACAACGCAATTCAAAAATAACTTTGGAAAGTTTTAGACGCGAGGTTGCGGAATAGACGCACATAGCACTTTTATTGATATTTTTCTATGTAAACATCGGCATTTTTTGTCAATAAATTTTGTAATAAAAATAGAAACTCCAATGATTATTTTGGTACACTTACTTAAATATTTCTTCCGCTTGCGTTTATTAATTTGTTTAAGAATTGGCCGGAGGTAACTTCAGTTACTGGCCATCACAATACTTAACCCTTGGGTACGGAGAGCGGGTCGTGACAAGTTGTATCAGAGCAATGGTTTATAAAATAAAAAAAAAATATCATTGGAGTATAAGACACCTGCACATTTAAGAAGTATGATAGCAGGTAATTAGTACCTAAATATTATATTTTGTTAGTCGATTTAATTATATTATAATTTTATATGATTATATATATAATAAAAATTTTTTAGTGTGCCTAATTTGTGAAGGATATTAGATATAATTTATATTTGTTATAGTAAAAGAAGGACAAAAAAAGAAGGATGTTGGACTCGAGCACCATCAAAATTATAATATAATTAAATACATGAAATTTCCAGTTCAGTATTAAAAAAAAAAAAATTTCTTTCGATTTTTAAAAACAAAGTAGGTTCAAATTTTAAAATACAAATTTTGAAACTATTTCTCATCAATAAAAAGTTCATCTCAAATTTTTTTAACTCTTACATATGATTCTGTCATTGTGTTTTTATTTTATTTTATTTATTTATTTTTATCCTAAACAGAACGAGTAAAAAGTTTTTAAAGTCACCAATTATTTCTCATTTTGGCCCAAACCAATTTTTGACAACTAGATAGTAAGTTATTTTTAGTAAAATATTTTTTTTGAGGTAATATTTTCTATCAGATTAATCATCTAATATATATTTATCAGAGTGCGCAGCGGATAGTTTACATATGACAAATTTTGAGGACGAAATTTTAAAAGGAGGGAAGATTGTAACAACCCAGATTTTTAATTATTCTGTAAAATTTATACTAATATTATTTAATTATAGTTGAAAAAATATACGATTTATTTTATATTATTATATGCAATTTTGTAAAATAATATAATTATTAAAGTTTAAGAATGAAAATATAAATAATAGTAATAAATAATAATAATAAGTGTGGTAGTAAAAATAAATAATTAATTTTATGATAGTATACGATAGAGTGTAATTTAATTAAAAATTAATTTATATATAAAATTATATTAAAATATTGAATCAAAAAATAATTATTTTAAATATCTATTGAAAATAAAAACGAATGTATATACCTATTAATCGAATCTGAGGGAGATTCGCATGACGGATGCGCCTTATCTCCTTGTAAATGGGAGGCGTGTCAACGTGAAAAGAAAGAAGAAAGAAGAAAGAAGAAAAAAGGAAAAGGAAAGAAGAAAGAAAGAAAAGAAAAAAAAGAAAAGAGAGGAAGAAAAAAAAATAGTGGAAATTAAAATGGTTTTTAATAATGGAAATAAAGAGTAAGGTATTAAAGTTAAGGTGAGTTATATTATACCTTGAGTTACCAAAATATATTTTATATATATTTTGACTTACCATATTTATTTTATACAAGTTATATTTTATAAACTATTATAAATTATATAAACATTTCAGTTACGTGGTTTTATTTCTAAACACTATTTGCTTAAAAGCAAACCTATGGATATGTTGTTTATATTTTAAAAAATATTTGACTATAACCTTATATACAATTATGTTTTGTAAGTAGTATCATGGGAGTCCCATGCCTTGGGAGACTTAAATAACCATTGGTCTCTGTTTAACCACTCTGTGGTCCTCTATTTGTCATGGATCTATTGACTTCTGTTCTATGCAGAACAAAGTGTTGTGCGGAGCTAAGTGTTACATTATTGTGGGAGCCACCTCTAAAATCCGTACGAGCCATCTCTTGAATCCGTACCTCTGTTCTGCGCGGAGCTAAGTGCTACACTATTGTGGGAGCCACCTCTTGAATTCGTACGAGCCACCTCTTGAATCCGTACATCTGTTCTGACTATCGCTTCTGTGACCTCTGTTCTGTTCTGTACCGTACCGTGGTTATGATTATTTATTTACATAATCTCAGTTTTGCTATTTAAAGGATTATTTATTCCGACTAAGTTATCTTACATGTTTTGGCCTAACTAACTATCCATGGTTATTTCGTGTCCCTTATACTCTTGGTATAATATTCCTCACTCTGCCATGTGCTTATAGTTGTTTACCAATTTTCAAGAAACAATGCAATTCAGAAATAGTTTTGGAAAGTCTTAGACGCGAGGTTGCAGAATAGACATACACAGCACTTTTATTGATATTTTTTTATGTAAATATCGACATTTTTGGTCAATAAATTTTGTAATAAAAATAGAAGCTCCAATGATTATTTTGGTACCGTTACTTAAATATTTCTTCCGCTTGCGTTTATTAATTTGTTTAAGAATTGGCCGGAAGTAACTTCAGTTATTGGCCATCACGATACTTAACCCTTGAGTATGGGGAGCGAGTCGTGACAATTTTAATGTGATGTAACATCATAAATAAATATCATACAAAAAAGTAAAAAAAACAACTTTTTACCAACTTCCCAAATCACTTTTCAAAAAAGTCAAAAGACTTGGTAAAAAGTCATAAGTCAACTTTTTACCATTTTCTCAAAACACTCCTAAGTTTGCTTTTAATTTGATTCTTCTATTTAAATTTTGTTACTTTTTTTTTTCTGTGTACATTTTAAGAAATTGATAGCTGTTTTAAAAATTGTATTCAAAACTCATAAATATTTTTAAAAATTTTGGAAATTTTTTTTATTTAAAATATAAAACATAGCAGGTACCAATTGTTAAAAAAAAAAAAAAAAATAGTATTATTTCAATCAACTAGCCAGACGTTCAGGAGGACGATCTGCCGGACGTCCGAAAGAACGACCGATTAACTTAAATTTTTCTGTTTTAAAAAGAATTTTCAAAAGTGAATATGAAATTAATTTTTAAAAACTCTAAACAGATAAAGATACTCAAAACAAGATATTTAAATATGTTTGGAAAAGGTAACCAAACATAGCCTTCTCATCTTTCTCGATAACCAGTGTCACACATCTTAGGCCCCGTGCTCCCTTGTGGGGGTGTTGGTTTGTTTTTTTTAAATTGTCAAAAGTTAAAAATTTTATATCATTCTTTTTATTTTTTTCATTTTTATTCTTAAAAAATAATAAAATAATTAATTAAAATAATTACTTTCCAAACACTCATTTAAATTAATTTAGATTATACATTAACGGCTGTTTGGGAATTGTAAAAAAATTAAAGAAAATAATTTGATAACTTGTTCTTACTTTTTAATTTTTTAGCTAGAAGCATAAGTTATCAAACATAGCCTAAATATTCTGGGTATTTTTCTTGATACCCAAAATAAAATAAGATAAGATTACGCTAACCCAAAATAAAAAGACTATGCTAACAAGTAGCAATTGATGATGTTTTACTTCATTTACTAAGTTTTAAAAAGAAAATATTGATTATGTCATGTACAAGAAATAAAAAAAATAATATTAATTATAATATATTGTTTATAAATTTAAAATTAAACAAAAATATTCAAATAATAATTACATGTAATTTAATAGATAATTTAAAAATAAAAAATTATTAAAATCAAGAACAAAACGTTTTTTTATATTAAAATAATCTTTTTAAATTATCAATAAATTATTATTTAAAAACTAAATAAAAATATATATTTGTATAAAAAATTGTTCAAACCTAAGAAATAAACGTGATTCAGAAAATTTACAATTTGTGAAATTTAAGAAATAATTATTTTTAATTAATATTTAAATGTTAAATGACTTAAGCCCCAAAAAATGGTTGAATCACCCATCTTAATCGCAAGCATAATTTTACATAAAATTTATAAATATATCATCATGATATTTTTATAAAACTATGATGAAGGATAGTGTTTTTAAAATGAATGAACTAAAAAATATTAAACTCCTTTGGCAAGTGGGTTGGGTTGGGTTGGGTTGGGTTGGCTATGGGATTAAAATAGTTATAAAAAAATAAAATGGAAAAAGAAAAAAAAAAGTCAATAAAATAAAATGTCACATCTAAATCATAATCATTTTATTTTTTCTCTCACAAAAATAAAAAAAGTCAAAAAAAAAATTAATCCAAACAAAACTTTTTAACCTTATGTTAAAATAGTCAAAAAGTCAAAATGCAACCTAATTCCCAAACAAACCCTACCATTGTGTATGAAAGTTCTAAACAAATAAAATTTTGTTTGTAGCTAACATTTGATAATTTTAATAATATTGATGGTTTAAATTTTTTTTTTTTAATAAATTAATGTTTTAAAAAACATTAAAACAAACAAAAAAATATTAGGAATGAGAAGGACATCAAAAAAATCACAAATCAGTCCGATTTAAATCAAATCACAAGGTTTTGTTTTGGTTTTTTCCATGCACAATTTGGTTCTAATTCTTGAAATAAGCAAAGTGTACTTAATGGTTCGGTCGTAATTTTATAATTATGTAACTGTATGGAGCCAAACTAGACTGCTGATAAATATATATACATAATTTATTACTTATAGTATACGCTCAAAGTAGTGACGGAACCAAAAATCCAATGCAAAAGGGCACAAATAGTTTATTCACAACTTTGAAATGGACAAAAAAAAAAAAAAAAAGATACTACTAAATTTATACATTTTTTTTATTGGGTCTATTGTTGAGATTCAATATTACAGTTATAATAAGAATTATATCAATGTGGTTTAGAAATTCACAATCAACAACTCAACTAAATCCACGATTAACAAGTTCAACATTATCAACTTAACAACTACGCCAAAAATGAGCATTAACGGCGGTTTAAAAAACCGCCGTTAAAGGATGTAAAACCGCCGTTAAAGCCTTTAACGGCGGTTTTAACGGCGGTTTCGTTACCGCCGTTTATGCGCGTGTCGGAAAAAGTAAAACCGTCGTAAAAAGGCAAAATACCGTCGTTAAAAATCGACCAAAAACGGCGGTTTCGTAGGGCAAAAAACGGCGGTTTTTTACCGCCGTAAATAGGTTAGAATTTTTCAAAAAATAATTCTTTCTTCTTGCACTCCCCAAGTTTTGAACCCATGACCTCTCATCCATCCACACCACCAACCACTTTGCCACAACCACTTTTCATGAAATATATTACCTAAATAAATATTTAAACATTACTTTTACTTTGTAGATGGTGTCGCCGGAGTGTCGCCGGAGCTTCGCCGGCAAAGACCGCCGGCATTAACGGCGGTAATGGTTGAGCATTAGCGGCGGTTTTATTACCGCCGTTAAAATGGGCATTAACGGCGGTTCGTTACCGCCGTTAAAAATGAATTTAATTACCGTCGTTAAAGACACTTTTAGCGACGGTTTTTTTAACGGCGGTAACGAAACCGCCGGTAAAAGTACTATTAACGGCGGTAACGAAGACCGCCGTTAATAGTACTTTTAACGGCGGTTTTCGTTACCGCCGTTAAAAAAACCGCCGTTAATGCTCATTTTTGGCGTAGAGAAAAATAATTAAGTAAACAAATCCCATAGTAAAAAAAATGATCAATCAATTCAATTCTTGCCATTAACTTTCTAATTAAGAGTATATAAGAATGGCCGAAAAATATACAATAAAACACTTTTAAAAATTTTAAAATTCATAATAACTTTACATAATTTAAGAAGGTGTACTGTTATAATTTTATAAAGAATGAATAAGATATAAATTTAATCTACAAGGGTAATAGTATAACAAAAATGTTTTGAAATTCTAAAATAAGAGCTCTAATTTATCTTTTTCTCCATTATGATTTGTCTTTGTCCTTTGTCCTTTGTCCTTTGTCCTTTTTTTTTTTTTTTTACCCCTGCCAACTATGTAGAGCTCAACAGAGCTCTAGATGTAGAGCTCAATTTAGAGCTCTACATCTAGAGCTCTGTATCACAGCGGATAGTATAAATATTACAAACTTACGAGTCACGTGATCTCACTAATCCTATGTTCGCTCCGCCACTGCACTCAAGTACCTAATTAATATCCTAATGGCATAGTGCTTGATATTTGAGTAGATTGTGAATAATATTTTGTGAACATATTGTGAATGATGATAAAATGTTTAAAAATTGTGGTTTTAATTTGAAACGAATCGCGTTTTATTAGTTTGATCTGGTTTAATTCCAATTTTTTTATGACTTGACTTCAAATTTCTTGAAATTGTAATTAATGATTTGGGCTTGGTTTGTTCTAAACGAATCAAATCAAATCATGCTCAACCCTAAAAAAATATATCTAAAGAAACTTATATACCAATAAATTGTAGGGTTTATTATACTTTTTACTTTTAAATTATTGTTAGATTGTCTATTTAGTCCAGAATTATTGATTGAATTTATTTAATCCCAAAAGTATGTAAACTTACTTAGTCCATAAAATATCGATTGAATCTATTAAATTTCTAAAATATTTAATTCAAACCTATTTAGTTCATAAAAGTATTATAAATTAGTAAAAGACCCTCTCCAATTAAGATTTTATTACAGAAAAATCTTTTAAAATTTTATTGTAGTTAAAATGTATTTTATTTTGTTGTTTATTTAAATTAATATTAGAGTTTGATTTTTCAGTGTCGCCGATAAATTATATGAATATTAAATATATTAAAGAAGTATAATCAGATAATTTAAATAATATTGCTTCTCTGCAAATAATAATAGAACAAAATAATACATTAATTAAAATAATAAAAATAACTTAGCGAAAAATTTAAAAATAATCAATTAGAAATTATAAACAAAATTTGACATATAATATTAGATAAAGGCAACCACGCATTCATGATAGATGATAAATAAAAAAAAATATTATATATAATTACTCGTTATCCTTATAAAGGAAATTCAATATATGGATTGACGCTCACTTTTTAATAACAAAATAAAAATTTAAGATTTTTTTAAAATAAAATTTTAACTAAATAGGGTCGTTTATTATTTTATAATATTTATAGATTTATATTTTGTTTTTGCAATCATTTTAGGAACTAAATAAGTTTGAATTACATATTTTAGGGTCTTAAGGGACTAAATAACCTATCTAAAAAAAAAAAAAGAGTGACTAAAGAAATTTTGATTTATATATTTTAGGGACTTAATAGACATAATTTATAATTCAATAACTAAATAAATAATTTGAAGATAGTTTAAGAGTATAAAGTATAATAACCTCTAAATTTTATTGATTTTCTATTAATTTAAAAAATCCTACGTCATAACAAATGATAAAAAAATTGCCAAGTTGATATTATATTAATTATAATTACCAAATTAAATTTCATTAATTATGTTTACCAAAATCTAATCCCACCAAAATCCAAATTCTTTTTTTTTTTTTTTTGTTACAGGGAAATCCTCTCACTCTCCCGCAGGTCCAAGGCAGCGCCCCGAGGAGATCACCAGGGTGTCCTGTTGTTCGGTCCGAGCCAGAGACTATAACCTGGAAGCTTGTCCCGACCTCACAAGGTAAGCTTCGGTAAGTCAGGACTCGCACAGCGGGAGAGAATTAAACCCACACCAAGTAGCTGATAAGGCATCCTTGAGGTCAACCTCCTAACCAACTGTGCTAGGCCCAGGAGATTGGCCCAAAGGGGATTCGAACTCAGGACCTAGGGGCTTAAACCCCAGGCCCTTGCCAAGTTGCCACCCACCCCTGGGTTAAAATCCAAATTCTTGAAAGGTACTTTCCACTATTTTTTTCCAAGGAAGTCTTTTGGTTTTCTTTTTAGTACTTTCACTTACTTTTGAAAGTGGTTTTGTTTTGTGGGGGGGGGGGGGGGGGGGGGGAATGGTTTTTTAGACGGATAAATTACAAACGCACACTTAAGATTTACTTAAAATACAGATTGTTTTTATAATTTAAAAAATTATAAATATTTTTTATTAAAAAAATTTATTTAATAGAATTAATTAAAAAAAATTTATAATTATTCTCCTATACAAAATAAATTACTAAATTATTAATTGAAACATATTTATAACATTATTAAAAATTATTAATTTACTTAATGATTTATTAATAAAAGAGCGATTTGTTATAAAATTAAAAACCTCGGGAGGTGAAATGTAATTTTTAAAATCACAGAGGGTGATTTAATTTTAATCAAATCTCAAATGATGTATTTATAATTTATCCTTTTTAAAACGAAGTTATGGAGTAGTGTTGTTGGAGACTTATAATTTGTGAATAATACTATACATATCAATTGGTATAGTAATTAATATATTATCAGATAATATTATATAATTCTATTACTTTTGAATTTTTATAATTTATATAACAGGTAAGGTTTATAATTTTGAAATTGCATTGATATAACATGTATTGATACACTAGTTAGTTTATGTAGCACCGTTGATAATTTATATCTCTAAATTCATCTAAAATAATATGACAATGGAGGTGGACCCTATATAATTAAGTATGTAACAAATCAAATATTAGCATCTATCATACTACATTAGTGTGGGTCAATTTAAAAAAAAAAATTATGTGAATCTTAAACATTTTCTTTATTTATTTTGGTATGTGTATAGATATATATATTTTTTATAAAAATAATAAATATTTTAAATATTCTATCAACAATTTGAAACATTACCTGTCCACCCGTACTATTTTTTTTTTTATTTAAAAAAACAGAAAAAAGAATGTTTCGTAGGAATACCACAGCACCTGTAAGTTTTAATTCTGAAATAATTAATGCTAAGTATATTTAACCCAACCCAAGAAAGAGACTCACCACAGGCGAAAACAAGGAATGCACCAATACCAAATATAAGAAGTAGAGCACGATCAACGTCAATCAATTGAGAAAAATCCTAATTATGTCCCCTAATAATCGAACCTTGCTTACCTAGGGGAGGATGTTTTTGGGTGGATAGGGGAGGATGTTGTCACCACCCACAGTGGTCAATACTACTTCAATAGTCCAAGCTTAAAATTAATGGCAAATAATATTAAAATAATATCAATTATACATTTAACTTATCAATTGTTTCAATTTAAAATTTAGATAGTGTAATTGTTGGTTACATATTTTGTACAGTACAAGTCAATTACAATTCGACGCGTGACAAAATAAGGGTGATATGGGAAGACTATTCAAGTCTTTGATCCTGATCATACACGTGGCAGTTAGTAGTGGTTATTACGAGATCTGAGTGGCAGTGGATCAACAAAGAGATGCAAAGTGATGTGACTTCAACGATTACTCGCATTTCAAATTCAAATTTAAGAGGGAAGCCTAACTGCGAGTAATGGCGTAATGGAGCTAATATTGGGGCAACACGATCGGCGATCATGGAGGAGCAGTTCGATGGTTGGAAATGCAATTCGATGGTCATCCTTGAGCAGTATAAATAGCAGAGAATGCCCCAAAAAAAGCCCCCAGACTCAGATAAAAAAAACCAGTCTTTTATACTTATTTTCCTTTCCAGTTTTACATTTCTAGTCTTACATTTCCTGTACTGCATTTTGTTCATAGAAGTAGTTTCAAGTAGATTATTGCTGTAAACCTTTACAAGGCTGAGTTTGGATCATTGTAAGTTTTTCATCTTTATGAGATACTTCAACTGTTCTTCATTTAATTGTTATATTGCTTAAATTCTCCTAAATCAAGCCACCAGTAAAAGTCCTCTTCATTGAGGCTGAAAGAACTAAAACGCAATCGTCTGATAATTTGTTGGCAATTAATTCTCTGTAAGGACTGATTGATCCTTGCTGGCACGCTCGCAATTACAATAATAACCTTCGAAAGCCAAAAAAGCCAACATATATTTTTGGCACGCCCGGTGGGACTAATTGAAATGGCTAGACATAGGAGACAAGGAGAAAATGAACGCTTGGAAGAAGGCGTGGAAGGAGAGGTAGAGATGCCTAATCCGGAGGATAATGTGATAACACATCCTGTGGAAACTCCCATTTTATCAGAACCTATGGTCGAACAGACCAGCACTTCAGAACAAGTACCACATGTTCATAATATTGGACGAGACCAAGGAATTGGACCATCCACTGTTCCATCCACTCAGCCAATAAATCCATGGAGTGGCCTAGTAGATGCTATGGGACAGCAATTAATGAACACAATGGAAAGGTGGGCAACGTCTTTTTTGGATCGAATGAATAACCACCAACCAATAAACGTAAGACACATGGAGGAAGTTTCGAATGTCCCTCAGCAAAGATTGACTAGAGAAAAACAGCCTATACAAGTTAATGGACATTCTAATGGTCAAACTAGTAATCAGAATTATGAAAGACCATCACCTCAGTCTTGGTACGAACCCATCCCGAGGCCTATAGCAGGTCAGAATGCCTCAGTACTTAACAGTGAAGCCGTGCAATTTGGTGGATCTGGCCTGGTACAAGAAAATGGCATAAGAATGATTCCAAATCCCATGTTCGAAGCCATATCTGGCACAAGGGGGTTCGCTAATCCCTTATTCGAATTTATACCCGGAGGGTTGGAAGGTTTTCCTATAAATGGAAGAGACACAACACCAATCCCAGCACCTTTCACAGGACAGGCTCAAAGGGGTTACCCACACCCCCAACAGCAACCTACACCACAGGGACAACCAGTCCCAAATATACCACCTTATGGACCAAGAGGACCACAGACACAAGTTTGCCCACCAAATCCTAAGTTTGCCCACCAAATCCTATGTTTGCCCCTCCGGCAGTAGTTCAGCAGGCACAAAATATGGTCCCCAGGGACCAAATTGCTGACATTGTTAGAAAGATGTGTGGACCAATGGCTTGGGGGGTCCAGACTCCAGTGTACAGGAAACCATACCCAGAATGGGTGGACAGAGTACATGAATATCCAAGAGGTTTCAGGATACTAGATTTTGCCCTTTTTTTATGGGAATGGAAACCAATCAACAGTTAATAATGACTATATGAAGATGAGACTATTCCCAAACTCTCTAACTGGGGGAGCATTTGTATGGTACATTAACCTTACACCTGGCTCCATCCAAACTTGGCAACAAATGGAAGAGGCATTTCATGCCCAATTCTTTTAATCAGAGCCAGAGATTTCCATGGCAGATTTGGCAAGATTGAGTCAAAGGCCTAAAGAGAAGGCTACTTAGTTTGTTGCCAGATTTAAAAGGGCTCGAAATAAATGTAGAGTCATCTTACCAGAGCCAGAATTCGTAAGATTGGCTCAAAATGGCTTGGAGTTTAGGCTTCGAAAGAAGTTTAACTCAACTGAGTTCAGAGACTTAATAGAACTCACTTATAAGGTGTCTAAATACGAAGCATTACTAGAGGAGGAACAAGATCGAAACAATGCATCGTACAAGACATATTATAAAGATCCTAATTATGAGATCGATGCAGCAGAGATTGTGGAGAAAGAATCTGTGATCTGTGAAGCACTAATTCATAAGGACACAACAATTGATCAGCAATTTAAAAAGAAAGACCTTCACAGGAAATACTCTTTCGATTTAACTAAGGTAGATGGCATTTTTGATTATTTGCTTGCGGCCAACTTTCTTAAGTTACCAAAATGAGTCAAAATTCCATCTCCTGATGAACTTAAAGAAAAAGTATATTGTAAATGGCATAATTCTTAGTCTCACTCGACTAAGAATTGTATTGTTTTTCGAGACAGGATCCAAGAACAAATTCGGAAATGAAGTTTGAAATTCCCAGCCAAAACAGAAAAGGCTATGGGGATCCGACAGTAATCCATTTCCAAAAATTGGAGAGGTGGCAGCCAATGTCATTATGCCTGACTTTCAGAGCTTGTCATTGAAAGAATTGGAAGAAGTCAACATGCAGATACATGTCGCCAACCAGGCAGCTAGCAAGAAAGACATTGGAAATCCGCCAACTATTGGACAAGATTTCTCACACCAGAGGGAAGACTCTGATGAAGAAGCACTGGATGACGACTCCTTAGAAGCAGCTGTAATGCAGAAGATGTGTCCCAGGTGCAGACTGAGCTACAAATGGTTGAAAGGGCTTCCAATTGATGGGAAGTAATATTACAAGGATGTGCAAAGACGTCCTAAACCAACCAATGCTTACAATAAAAGGCCCTATCCATCTGGTGTTAGGCAGCAGCCATTGACGGTTGAACCAACAGCTGTTAGAGTGCATTCCAAAGGCAAGAGGCCTTTATATGAGTCCAAGCCACCTAATTATTACAGAATGGAGAGCAGTCATTCTGAGAGGAGACTGTAAAGAGGTTCAATTTATGGGATCAAAGCCAGAGAGTGGCCCCCTAGGCACGTCTCACGCAGGACAGAAAGTGGACACCTTCAGTAAAGGCCTAAGTTAGGCCCAAAGCATGAAGTCAGGGCCAAACAGTGGCCTTCACAGCCAGCTTCGAAGGTGACTTCGAAGGAAGAAAGAAGCAGTTCGACAACCGGGTCAGTAAGTTCGTGGGTACCTGGGGTCCCAGATTGGTTTGTGATGCAGAACAAACCTAGGAAAGTGTTTACCCAAAGAGATGTAATTGGAAGCTAAGGCAGGATGATCAAGCCTCCTTTGGTGGCTTCAAACAATTGGGTATTACTTAAGCACCCAAAAACAAATGAATCAGATATGGTCCCCGTAATTTCTAGATCACAAAGGAGGAAAATTCAGCGTAGGTACACTCAGTACCAGCAAGACCTGAAGGAGAGTGGAGAGAGTTCCTCATTGGTTCAGACAGAAAGAAAGAAGAATCCAAAGTCAGACCATACTCCAAAACCAACTCCATAAGGCAAGATGGGTTGCAGTAGGGAACAGTTAGCCAAAGTTCACTCTGAACTAAAAACCAGAGAGAAGTCTAGTTTAGCAGGATTGGAGAAGGCGTTGATGGAGAGTGACAACGAGGTAGAGAAAGAAGTTGGCTTAGGCCAAAAGAAAGAAATGGCTGAGGAAGAAATGTTCGAAGCCTTCATGGCTGAACAAACATTTTTGGTTGAGAAACCAGTCAGAAAAGACCATTCAAAGGAGCTCGTTAGTAATGCTGTACCAGAATGCAGTATGAAGGATGCTTCGGAAGTAACTGAACAAGGTGGCCAAGAGGAGAAACAGGCACAGTCAGCCATTCAATTTGGCTCAGTGTTAGTGAATATGGTACACATACTACCGCATGAATTCCAAGTTGGAAATGAGAACCAAGAGGGGCAAGAAATTGACCCAATTCCAGTCTCTAGTGAAGACTCACAAGTGAGTATGGTGCAAGATGATTCCGGAATGGCTACCCCAATGGAAACTGAATATGAGAGTGAAGAAGAGGTAAGCATTAACCTTTCATATCCCTTTGAGTATCCCTTAAACTCTATGACACAACATGTTAAGCCTTTGTATATCAAGGCCTTTTTCGATAGGATACAATTGAACCGAGTCTTGATAGATAATAAGGCAGCAGTGAACTTACTACTGAAATCTTCCTTGAAGAAACTAGGGAAAAGGAATCCCAGGTTAATCCTAACCAGCACAACCATCCCTAGTTTCGCTGGAGACAAACAGATGGCTCAGGGAATTCTGTCCATCAACCTGAGTGTGGGAACCCGAGACTACATGACAGCATTCTTCGTCATCGATAGCAATGCTAAGTACAATGCTTTACTTGGTAGAGATTGGATCCACACTAACAAGTGTGTGCCTTCCTCTTTGCATCAGAAAATAATGATGGCCTTAGGCAATGGGGAGACAGAGGAAATTGATGCAGATCCTCAACCCTTCATAGCTTGTGCAGACTTCGCAGAGGCCAAACTGTATATTGAGGGAGTGACACCACTCAGTATACTAAGGAAACCTGATGGCTCAGCTGAAGTGACGGCTGATGAAGAAGTGACACACCTGAAGCACTTAGTCCAGGAGAGTGCTGATGAGGAGGTTGTCATTAAGGATGACAATGATGCCTGGTTGTAGGCAAAGAAATGAAGTCCAAGAAGCCAAGTCTTTGGCTCTAATTAAGTTCTGAATATTGGATGTAAAATCAATAGTCCAGAGAGTATAGGAGCAAGAGAAAGAAGCCAGGAGAATCGGCTGCAAGCAGGAGCAACAACAGGCCAGAGTTTTGGCCCTTGACAAATACTGTGCATTGGACATTGAAACAAAAGTCCAGGAGATACAGGAAGAAGAAGCCTTATGGACAGATTTTGTCTATGAGGAGGAGGGTAAAGATGCTGAATTTAAAAACCTAGGAGCAGAACAAAGCAAGAAGATTGCTTCGAAGGCAGAAGGGATCAAAGAGGAAGCTTCAGTAAGTTCGCAAACACAAGACCCCTTAGAAAAAGTAAATTTAGGAGAAGGTTCTATACAACAGCCCACCTATATAAGTACTTGTTTGAATGGTCTGGACAGGGACTAGTTGTTGGTTGTCCTGAAGAAATATAAAGGTTGTTTCGCATGGTCATATAATGAGCTACCAGGATTGGATAGGTCATTGGTGGAACATAGGCTCCCTATGAAGCCTAATTTCAAGCCATACAAGCAAAAACCAAGAAGAATAAGTCCAGAAGTGATTCAGAAAGTTAAGGAGGAGATTCTTAGACTACTCAAGGTAGACTTTATTAGGACAGCCAGGTATGTTGAATGGCTATCCAATATTGTTCCTGTAGTTAAGAAGAATGGTAAAATGAGAGTATGCATTGATTTCAGAAACTTAAACCTAGCAACTCCAAAAGATGAGTACCCTATGCCTATAGTGGATTTGTTGGTGGACAGTTCAGCAGGGCATCAAATCTTATCAATGATGGATGGGCACTCTGGTTACAGCCAAATCTGCATTGCAGAGGAGGATGTCCACAAGACAGCATTTAGATGTCCTGGGAATATTGGCACCTTCGAATGGGTTAAAATGCCATTTGGCCTGAAGAATATTGGAGCTACATATCAGAGGGCCATGAACACTATCTTTCATGACCTCATTGGAGGGTATTTAGAGTGTTATATTGATGATATTGTAGTGAAATCCCAATCCATGGAGGAGCACCTGTTTCATTTAGAAGCAGCCTTTGAAAGAATGAGAAGGTTCAAGTTGAAACTCAATTCTCTTAAGTGTGCTTTTGGCGTATCATCTGGAAACTTCTTGGGCTATGTAGTACACAAGAAAGGAATACAGATTGACCAGAATAAAGTCAAAGCCATCATTGAAGCCAAACCCCCATCAAGTAAGAATGAATTGCAAAGGTTCCTTGGACAGGTTAATTTTCTTCGAAGATTCATTTCTAACAGTGCAGGGAAAACTAAAGTATTTTTTTCCTTGTTAAGGCTAAAAGATGAAAAAGAATTTGGGTGGGCAGTAGAGCATCAAATTGCTTTCGAAGGAATCAAAGCCTACTTGGCCAATCCTCTAGTGTTGATGCCACCAAAGGGTGATAAGCCCTTGAAGTTGTACATAGCTGCAGCAGAAGATTTATTGGAAGCTTTCTTAGCCCAAGACAATGAAGAAGGCAAGGAGCAAGTTGTTTATTACCTTAGTAGGTTTTTAAATTCTTGTGAATGTAAATATTCAGCTGTAGAAAAGCTGTGTCTTGCATTGTATTTTGCTGCAATGAAATTAAGATACTATCTTTTGCCTACAACTATCTTGGTAATTGCAACCACAGATTTGGTTAAGTACATGTTTTCTAGACCTATGTTGAGGGGAAGAATTGGGAAATGGATATTAGCCTTATCAGAATTTCATTTAGAATATGTTCCCCAAAAAGCAGTAAAATGACAAGTTTTAACCAATTTTTTGGCAGACCATCCATCTCAAACAGAAAGTCAAGAGATAATGGAACTTGGTATGGCTAGTGTTGAGCCATGGCAAATGTGGTTCGATGGATCAAAAGCCAATGGCCTAAGTGGAATTGGTATTGTGATTAAATCACCACAAGGGGTAGAAACTACACATGGTTTCAGAGTGGATGAAGTTACTTGTTCTAATAACCAAGCTGAATATGAAGCCTTAATAGTGGGGCTGGAAATTCTTATTGGATTACAAGTTCATGCAGTTGACATATTTGGAGATTCTCAATTGGTGGTTAACCAAGTGAAAGGGATTTTCAAATGTCAAAGTATAAGCATGCTGCCATACTATATTGTTGCATTACATCTGCTTTCCCAATTTCAAATAGCAAATGTAACTCATGTCCCAAGATTCTTGAATAATAGAGCTAATGATGTGGCTCAGAAAGTTTCGAATTTCAAGAGAAGGGATAATGTTCAAAGGGACATAAACCAAACAATATATCAGAAATTAATACCACCCTTGAATAAAAGGAATGTGGTCCTGGAAGTCAATCATAATGACTTGTAGGAACAAGATTGGAGGCATCCAATAATGCAGTACTTGACTGGCCCATCCTCGAAGGCCAGCAGGAAAATTAAATTGCAATCCATGCAATACATCATATACGGTAATGCTTTCTACAAAAGGAGGGGAGATGGTTTATTGCTGGAATGTTTAGGCCCAAAAGAAGCATTGACAGCTATGGCTGAGGTTCATGAAGGCAGCTGTAGTGCTCATCAACCTGGTGTGAAGATGAGGTGGTTGCTTCGAAGGCATTCCTTTTATTGGCCAACTATCCTTAAAGATTGCATAGAATATGCAAAGGGTTGCCAGGCATGCCAAAAGCATGGCACCATAAGGCATGTGCCCATAACTGATCTACATGCAGTAGTGAAGCCTTGGCCATTCAGAGGATGGGCCATGGATATGATGGAAAAAATACACCCACCTTTTTCGAAGCATCATTGTTTCATTCTAGTGGCCACTGATTACTTCACTAAGTGGGTCGAAGCTAAGCTATACAAGGCTGTGGACCAAACTGAGGTTATTGGATTTATTAAGGATTTAATCTATAGATTTGGCATCCCACAAACTATAACCGTTGATAATGGGACTGTGTTCGATGGGAAAATGGTGAAGGCTTTTGTGGCAGAATTTGGAATTAGCCTTGTTAATTCCACTCCCTATTATGCACA
This sequence comes from Camellia granthamiana, assembly GCA_036172215.1. Lineage (NCBI taxonomy): Eukaryota > Viridiplantae > Streptophyta > Magnoliopsida > Ericales > Theaceae > Camellia > Camellia granthamiana. The sequence goes on along the minus strand of CM069913.1, from coordinate 9,365,395 downwards.
TGCCAATGGTCAAGCTGAATCATCCAATAAGTCCCTGAAAAAGGGAATACAAAAGGTTGTGAAAGACAATCCTAGGGATTGGCATAACTTATTGTTAGATGTGTTATGGGCTTATAGAACTTCTCCAAGGTCAAGCACATGAGTCATTCCTTATGCCTTAGTATATGGGCATGATGCAGTACTACCTGTGGAAATTAATATTAAGTCCTTGAGGGTAAGATGCCAAGACCAATTAGATCTTGAGCAGTACCATTAGAGTATGTGCTTGGAGTTAGAAAGCATAGATGAAGCTAGAATTCTGGCATTAAATAGCATTTTTTTGCAAAAGAAGAAAGCAGCCAAAAATTATAATAAGAAAGTCAAACACATTGGCTTTGATGAAGGAGATTTGGTGTGGAAAACCATACACCCAATAGGGATTAAAAGCCATAAGTTTGGCAAATGGTCACCTAACTGGGAGGGACCATACCAAGTCCATAGAGTCCTTCATTTTGGAGCATACCATTTGAGAAATTTGAATGGATACATACATCCTAAAAAGATTAATGTCAGATATTTGAAACCTTATTTTCCAACTATTTGGGAAACACAAGGAATAGAATAAATGACAAGCAAAGAAGACAAGAGTACTCAAATGATAAGTCAGAATTTGTTTTTCTTTTTTCATAAAGAGTTAAATACATTCTGCCATAAATTGGCCCAGAAATCATTACAATGTCTTAATTGTTCTTTTATAACAAATTTCCTATTGTTAAATGATGAAAACAACTGAATAGCTGCACTCATTTCTTCCTTCCGATTGGCCAATCCTTGGTTGGTGATTTGCAGTTTGGTGTCAGTTCGGATTAAAGCCTGGTTCATTGCAGATAGCTCCCCCTCAAGTTGAGCTTTCTTCTCCAGTAGTTGAGTTCGAAAATGGGAGGCAGAGGAATGTTGTTCCTTTAGTCTTGAGACTTCAGCATGCACTGTGGAAACAAAGCTCTGGTCTCTCACTAACTTCTCCTCTGCAGCCTTGGCAGCATGGCAAATGTTGATATAGAAGTTGATGGTAGCTGCTGCCTAAGACAGATGACTCGAGACGTTCATGCCGGACTGCTCAGCAACTTTGCAGCACTGAAGGAACCCATTTCTTATTATAGGACTTTGTAAAGCCTCAAAAGGGATCCTTGAAAAAGAGATTAATAGTTCCAGGCAGGTGTCTAAGTCCATTAGAGGTGCAGAAGGCTTGCTACTGTAAGAAGAGGAGCTTTCAAGAATTTCTAGCAAAGAGTTAGCCAAGACTAATGGCTCAGCTTCATCATCGGCTATCGAAGAGGTAGAGGGTATGTCGAAGAGACTGGTTAGTCTTGCTTCGAAGATATCTACCTCATCCGTAGACATGAGGGGCGCAGAGAGAGCTGTAGTGGAAGGCACAGAAGACTGCATAGAGATAGGAAAAATGGGTGGAGCATCTTCAGCAGTCTCTATGGTCCTAGCCACCAATAGGTCAAGGGAAGAAGGGCTGGAACAAGGCAGAGGTGATAAACCATGGGTCGGAGAGCTGCCAACACCCTTTATAGGAGAATCAACTGCCATCAGAGATGGAGTAGCAGTTGGAATTTCCTTGGAAGAAGGAGGAAGAGCAAGGTTCGAAAGAGAATTGAATTGGGATAGATCAAAGGACAGGTAAGGAAGATATGGAGTCAAACCAAAAGAAAGAAATCTAGGAATGCTTGGTCTCAATGAGGGTACATCAAATATAGGCTTGGGAAGTGGAAGGATGATTTGAATAGTCCTCACATTCTGCAGTTGACCAACTTCAACCGAAACTGAGGGAGTCCTCGTTAGAAGAATAGGCTCAGTAGTTGTTGCTGCAAAAGGAAGAAATGTAAAGTAATGTCAAATTTCAATACCAAAATTTGACGAGGAAAAACAGCAGAAGCATAAAAGAAATTACTTGTTTCAGAAGTGTTGGCAATGATAAGAGAGCTACGAAGGGAGTAATGTTCGGCAGTTTGTTGCCTTCTTGCGGTTTCCCTTTGCAATGCATCAGCAGCAGCAGCTTCATCTCTAAGAAATTGTTGCTGCCATCTCTTCTCAGCTCTCTCGAAAACGATTATGGCCTTAGAGTGTTCCTGCTCTACTGCCTTGGCAGCTGCCTCATATACAGGATCCTCGACGAAATCAGAAGGAGAGACAGTCATCTTTCTTTTCTTTTTTCTCTGTATTGGTATTGTCTGCTCCTTCTCAATTTCCTCATCAACTTCTTCAATCTGGGATCCAGATTCCTTAGGAGTGAGCTCATCTTCTACTTCTCTGACAGTTATCTCATCTTGAACCAAGTCAGAAGAAGGGATGGTCACTTTTTTCCTTCTTTTCAGGGGAGACTCTGGCTCTTGAATTTCTTCTTTTTCTTCTTCTTCTTCTGCTTGAACCTCAAGAACTTCCTTTTCAGGCTCAAGTAAAAGTCTCCTTTTCTTTTGTTGCCGTTTGCTTTTGAGAAGATTTAAAGCTTGGGTCTTCTGAGGAGAATCTCCCTATGAGACACCCACACCACCTTCACAAAAGAAGAACTAAGATAAGGCTAAAAGTATTATCAATAAGAGAAAAGAAGAAGAGACAAGGATATATACCTTTCTTCGAGGCTGCCCGGATAACTCTAGGAGGAGTTGAGGCAGTAGGAGTAGACTGTGTGTTAGCAGGTACAGGAACTGAAGTGGTAAGGACACTGGAAGAAGTAACAACTCCAGCTCCTTTGGGCTTAGGCACATCCAACACCATCAATAGGTCTTGAGGAGAAATGGCCAGGCGTACTTCCATATTGGTCACCCACCAGTTGTCATACCTCTTCAACATGTTACGTTGAGGAAGAAAAGGAGTATACCCAAAATCGATCAAGTCTTGTATAAACTTAGAAGTTGCCTCTTCTAGTCTGGACCGTCGAACTTTCAAATCCCTGGTGGTAAGGCTTAGATTGGTATTACTATAGAGGGGTATTGGGACCCCTTGTGTGAAGCCAAATTGTCTAGCAAATTGAGCAGGACAGTAAGGCTCGACAATGCATTTGTAAGCTCTGGGGTTCAGGGTCCCAATGAATAGCTCTCTGGGGATTAAAATAGAGGCCCATATGTCTTTGTGAGTAGGTGAAGCACAGAGCCTATCACTTAGGAAATTCTTCAACCAAGTTGGGCCAATGGTCATGGGTTCGAAGGGACGAAAGCAGCAGGAAGGAGGAGAAGCTGGAAGTTGGTGGAAGAAAGAGAAGTAAAAAGCAAAAGTAGAGGGATAAAGTGAAGCATTGGCTAGCCTCATGCCATGAGTAGGAGGGTTTGGCTCAAAAAATTTAAGGCATTTGGACTGTAACTCAGTGAAATAAGCAAAAAACCAAAGTTGAAGAATCCAAAATGGCCCCCCTTGATTGGCATCTAAGGGCTTCTCACAGAAAAGAGAGCAGGCTCTATATACGTGACCTAGAACGTATGGAGCTAAAGCCACCCTCTTCTGTAAAACAAGGGCTTTGGCAAGAGGGGCAAATTCAGGCATAATTCTTTGAAAGGAGGTGCAGAAAAGGAACTTGCAAAGCCAATATAATAAGAAAGAGAAGAATTCCCTATCAGTCACAGGACCCTCCCTTCTATTCTCAGCCTTGACAAAGTCATTATAGGATGAGTTAAGAGAAGGGAGGGAAAAAGGAACTGCTAGATCAGGATAATCTGGTCCGATGGGGGTTCCAATGGGAAATAATCCTAATAGGTGGCAAATGTCAAGAACAGTAGGGGCCATCATCCCACATCTAAATTGAAAGAAGTTAAAAGTAGAATTCCAAAAGCACAGAGCACCAGGGATTAAGAAAGGGTCTTCTGAGATGGATAACCTGGATAGTCGGAGAGCGTCGAGAAGGCAAAGTTCTTGAAGGTCCAGGGTCCTACTAGGGACAACTCGATCATACCATTCTTGTCACTCCGGTCTCACCGTGGGCCAGCATCGGTGAGGGCAGTTCGTCCTCTAGTTCCTCCAGTCGAGGCCGCCTTCGTAAAGAAGATAGTGGTCCTCCAGACGAGGATATAGAGCTGGAAGCTCAATAGGAATCTTCTTGAATATTGGCCCAAGCACATAGTCTTGTTGCACATGACGACGAGGAATGAAGATGCGTCCGTCGATGGCACTTTTCTCCCCAGCCTTGTACTTTTCACATTCTACATCAATGAGTCTTTTCAGGGCTACAGACGGGCTCACACGCTCTACAACTGGCACTTTCAATGAAGAGGAAGCCATTGATAGAATGCTTTCTCAGATGACGAAGCTAGGAAAGGGAGTAGAAAGAAGTAGAAGATTGGTAGAGATAAAGGGTTTGTGTGTTGAGCGAGCAAGTGATTTTAGAGCACGAAATAAAAGGGTTTTAAAAGTCTTTGTATTCGAAAGATATATCGCGTAATTCGTTAAGTACTAAAAGTACGAATACGAAGAGTTTCCTTCAATCTTGATACTTTTGGAGCGAAAAACAGATCCCACGTGTTGAAGTCAACTTTGAAGTATAGTATTTGGCTTCGAAACTAGATTTTGGCGCCAAAAGTCAAATAATAAACAGCTTCGAAGTACATTTCACACTTATGGATGTAAGAATACTCAAGTATTCATTTACTTCAAAGGGATTAAAGACCTGCTTTAGGTTTCTCAATGAAAGTAATGTCCTTCGAAGCAAAACTTGAGATCCCTCAAGGATGGGAATTGCTGTTCGAAACATCGAAACCAATAATTGATGAGCTTCCTTCAATATTGATACTTTTTGAGGGAAAAAACACATCCCAGGTGTTGACGCCAGCTTGGAAGTATAGTATTTGGCTTTGAAACTAGATTTTGGCACCAAAAGTCAAATAACAAATGGCTTCGAAAATTAAGAAGCCAACTTCGAAGTACATTTCATACTTATGGATGTAAGAATGCTCAAGTATTCGTTTATTTCGAAAGGATTAAAGACCTGTTGTAGGGTTTCTCAATAAAGGTAATGTCCTTCGAAGCAAAACTTGAAATCCCTTAAGAATGGGAATTGCTGTTCGAAACATTAAAACCAATAATTGGTTTATATATGTTTAAGAAAGATTCTCTTTCTAGACTAAAACAGTGCAGCCCTCAAAAGGAGCTTCCATATTTTTGAAAGTATGAACTGTTGTTCAAGGCAAAAGGATCAATTTAAAAATTGATTGATCATACTAAATCATTGACCATATGTTGGTTATGATTGAAACAAGTTTTGAAGAGTAAGGTTGTTAGATTCGAAGCATGGGTCCTGAATGAAAAAACATCAAAAACTATCAACTGCATTCCATAAATTGGAAAAGTTCATGGTGGTTTTTGTTTGATGTTCATTTAAAACGATTGAGTCAGGTTTGAAGGATAAGATTGTTCAGTTCGAAGCTATGAAGTTGCTTTTAAAGACAAATGGAGACAAGATCAAACCATACCAAACAAATAAAAAGTCTTAGTGATATTAAAGTAAAAGCAGTTACATCGAATAGCCCTATTTGGGTACAAACTCAAGCTCATAAAAATAGGGAATGGAGTAAATAACAAGATCATGAAATTTAGTCCAACTATGATCAATGAATTTCTATTCTTTCTTTATTCTGTCCTCTATTTCTTCTAACATTGGCTGCATAAGTTGATGTGTTCTCACTTCGTAAAAGAGCACTTGAGCCTTTATTTCGAAAGCTATTTCTCTCAATCCTTGTTCCAATTCGTCTATATCCAAGTCATCCCAGTACGCAGAATCTTTATTCTTGAAATCATCAAATTCTTCAATGAAATTTTCTGCTTCGTACTGGGCATGAACTCGAAGGGACGAGAGTTGGTCTAAAGATTGTGTGGTGGTCATAGAGGCCCGATGCCAGTGGAGAAGCAATGGAAGTTGGTCCAAAAACATGTGAAGCTTTGCTTGGGCGAGTGGATTGAGGACATGACCCCGAGTTAGAATATCACAAGCCCATCGAAGGTTCTTAAGAGGGACTTCGTCCTCAAGAACATTGAAGGGCAAGTGGGAGAAAGCCGCGAGCAAAAGTTGAGCTTGTTTCCGCTCAGCCGGAGTAGGGGAAGGTGGAGGCTTGTAAGGTGGAAAAACCTTATCTGCGGAGAGGGCAAGCCTCAGTCTCTCTGTCCAGCAAAGATTGAGTGGAGGAGAAGGTATGGATGCTTCTATTTCAGGAGATGAAGCAAGCGCAAAAGGAACAAAGGCATTAATATAATCAAGCCAGTCAAAAGAACAAATCTTTGCATTCTGGGCTAAGAATGATGGATTGTACCTTTGTGTCTCTTCTAGATGTCGGGCAGTGTGCACTATCTTTGTAGGTATGGAGGATGTATACCATGCCACAAGTAGATTCTCCTCCAAACTGCGTCGATGGTCAATGGGCACGTAGGGATATACCATCGAGCTTCGCGCATAGGAAGGGAATTCTAAAAGGTCAATAAACTCGACAAAGTGATGGTTGATTCGTTCCCTCAAATCACAGGCCTCAGGCTTTGACCAATTTGTCCAGCCAGAAGCCCCAGAAGAGGAAGAAGCTGCAGCCTTATCCCATGTAGAGGTTTGTGAAGAAGAGCTTCCCATCTCTATATTTGCGACTTTCTGAATCAAAGGATTGAGAGCAGTTTGTTCGTAGTCCAAGGGTGAAGCAGAAGAAGAACTTCCCATGTCTATATTTGTAAGTTTCTTAATCGAAAGATTAAGAGCAATATGTTCGAAGTCCAAGGGTTGATAATTTGCAAAGGCATCCATGACCTGAATATAGAAAGGGGGGTAAAGGTGGCTAATTAATGCATGGAAGTTCTTTCGAGGAGGAACATCTTCGTCATATGACTCTTCGTGTGCTCGATCATTGGAGGAGAAAATTGATTCGGCCATAAAATGCATCAGTCTGTTCGAATACTAAGGTGGTGGGGGTGTTCAAAAGATTGAAGGAGAGTTTAATGCAGATAATGAATGACAGTTGCATTTCTAGGATAATGCAAAACCCATGCACGTTCTAAGACGTGGGAAAAAGACCTTGATCCACTAATATCACCAAGTATTGGGTATATTAGTACGGGGGGTAATGTTGGCTACATATTTTGTACAAGCCAATTACAATTCGACGCGTGGCAAAATAAGGGTGATATAGGAAGACTATTCAAGTCTTTGATCCTGATCATACACGTGGCAATTAGTAGTGATTATTACGAGATTTGAGTGGCAGTGGATCAACAAAGAGATGCAAAGTGATGTGACTTCAACGGTTACTCGCATTTCAAATTCAAATTTAGGAGGGAAGCCTAACTGCGAGTAATGGCGTAATGGAGCTAATATTGGGGCAACACAATCGGCGATCATGGAGGAGCAGTTCGACAGTTGGAAATGCAATTCGATGGTCATCCTTGAGCAGTATAAATAGCAGAGAAGGCCCAGAAAAAGCCCCCAGACTCAGATCGAAAAAACCAGTCTTTTATATTTATTTTCCTTTTCAGTTTTACATTTCTAGTCTTACATTTCTTACACTTTAAATTCCTGTACTGCACTTTGTTCATAGGAGTAGTTTCAAGTAGATTGTTGCTGTAAACCTCTATTAAGCTGAGTTTGGATCATTGTAAGTTTTTCATCTTTATGAGATACTTCAACTGGTCTTCATTTAATTGTTATATTGCTTAAATTCTCCTAAATCAAGCCACCAGTAAAAGTCCTCTTCATTAAGGCTGAAAGAACTAAAACGCAATCGTCTGATAATTGGTTGGCAATTAATTCTCTGTAAGGACTGATTGATCCTTGTTGGTACGCTGGCAATTACAATAATAACTTTCGAAAGCCAAAAAAGCCAACAATATATTACAACAATACAATTTTAGAGAAATTCATGATATTAAAATTTCCTATCTCGATTTTTCTCTATCCTAAAAGATTTACATTATAAAATTTGTGCAGATGCAGTTTCATTCCAAACTTATCACTTTAAAATAAAAAAAATTTAGGGTAAAATATAAACACACTCTCTGAAGTATATTTAAATTATAAATTATTCCCTATATGTTGATAAATTACATTATGTCTCTTAAGGTTTCTAATTTCATAATAAATAGATTCTTTTATTAATAAATTATCAAGTTAATTAACAGTTTTTAATAATATTAAAATTTTATTTCAATTAATAATCCATATAATTTTATTGACCAGTTAGAAATTTTATTTTTTTAAATTATTCTGTTAAATAAAAAATTATGACAGGAAGGTATTTGTAATTTTCCAAACCACATGAGGCAATTCGTATTTTAAGCAAACCTCAGATGGTTTATTTGTAATTTATCCAAAAATTTATTATATAAATTATTAATTATATTAATATCACTATTATATTATGGGTAAATTACACTGACACCCCCTGAGGTTTATATTTATTACAGTTTCACCCCTCACATTTGAAAAATTACACTGACCCCCTTATCAGTGTAATTATTTGACGGTGTTAACTTTTAAGTTAAAATGACATATTTACCCGTCACCTTTACATATACTTTAAAAGGTAAATTACATTGACACCCCTTGAGGCTTCAATTTAATATGGATCCCCCTCTGACATTTAAAAAAAAAAAAAAAACTAATTTAATAAAAATAACTATAAAGAAATATATTTAATTTGTAAAAAATTATTTCTAACCACTCGAAAGATAAAAATTATATAAAAATGATAATTATTTTTTATTTTTTTATTTCTTAACCAAATTAATTTTTAATTTTTTTTAAAAAAAATCTAAAAATCAAACCATACATGACCTAAGAATTTTTTGATAAGTCATTTCTTATGTTGGTAACTTATTTAATTATTTGATAAGACATTTTTACCATCTGAGATCTGTTTGGTAACTATTTCGTTTTCAGTTTGCAATTTATATTTACAAAAATTTTAAAAACTGTCATAAAAACTTGTTTGATTATTTTTTTGGTTTATAAATGGTTGTCTCAGTTTGTAAATTTGAGGAAAAAACGTAAATTCAAAAAATGAGTTTACGTTGGTCTTTAAACAGAAATTTAAAAATCTGACTAACAAAAAAAATATTTTTTTTTTGCAAATAATTTTTTTTTCAATGAAATTTTTTTTCAACTAATACTAACTGAGGAGGCAATTGGTAATGCTACTTTAAACCTTGGGGAGGGGATTGTAATTTCTAAAATGTGAGGGGTGTCAATGTAATTTACCAGTGAAGGCAAAATTGGTATTTAAAAAATTAAATTGCTGACATCAGCAAAATCTGCTAGATGACTTAACAGTCAACTAACTGAGAGGGCAATCTGTAATGAAATTTTAAACCTCACGGAGAGGGATGCAATTTCCAAAAGGTGATGAAAGAACTGTAAAAAATATAAATCTCAAGGGGTGTCAATGTAATTTATCCTTATATTATCGTTGATATTTTTAAAATTAAACTAAACTGGACTGACCAGATGCATTAATCGAGAAGATTTGCAAGAAATATCATAAAAAAATTCATAAAAATTCTCTTAACTTTGGATTAAATTGTAGTATTTTGTTATATGTTATGTAATTATATTTAGTCTTATGACAACTTTTAGTTTTAATTAAAAAGTCAAAAGTCATTGTAAGTTGTCACATTATTCTCTTTATTTTTTTATATATTTTTTCATAAAAAACCTGAAAAATTATTAAAATAATTTATTCCTAAACAATAATTTTATAAAAATCTTTTATAATATTTTTTTACGGTGATATTATATGCACCAATTAGTGTATTAATTAGTGTACTAACACTAATTATGATATTATTATTAGTCCCACTCATTAATCACATTATAAATATTAAAAATTTCTTAAATTATATCACATTATCAATTGATACATAAAGTATTATTATTTTTTTAATACACTAATTGATACATAAAGTATTATTATTTTTTTATGATACGGAACGTTTTCCAAGAGGGTCTTGTTATGGTGTGCAACTTACACCTTACACCTTACACCTTACACTTACACCTTATACTTAAAATTACACCTTATACTTACATATTTTTTGAGGTTGCATATGGTGTGCAACCCACTTACACCTTACACCTTACACTTATACCTTATACTTACACTTACATCTTACACTTACACCTTTTGTGAGGTTGCATATGGTGTGCAACCGTAAGTGGGTTGCACACTTAAGAAAAGTCCTTTCCAAGATAGGGAGGTAGACAGCAATAAACCAGTATAGTAACGTGATGTCCTGGCTAAATTTTAAGAGTCAAGATCTCCTCCTTGTATTTTCTACTTGTAGGGTTATTGGGTCCATTTTTAGGTTTAATTTTGATAATCCTAACCGTTTATATTTTAAAATTTATTCAGTATATCATATCTGTAAAAATCAAGTTGATCGGATATCAGAAAGCATGGGTTCGGAAAACTGTTTATTAAATTTTTAAAAAACATAGTTTTTCGTTCGATTTTTCCGAACACATGCTTTCTGATATCCGATCAACTTGATTTTTTACAGGTATGATATACTGAACAAATCTTAAAATATGAACGGTTCGAATTATCAAAATTGGACCTAAAAGTGGGCCCAATAACCTTGCAAGTAGGTAATGATGCAAAGAGGGGATCCTTGCTCAAATTTTAATGCTTCATTCCGCTTGAATTATTAAAAAACTCATTCTATTGATTTTCAAAAGAAATTAATAATGCGTAAAATCTTTACACTAAGGGTGTGTTTGATTTGACGGACTAGATAAGGGGGGATTAGAATCCATCGGACTTGAGTCTTGGGACTGTGAATCTCCTGGACTATTTGGTTGAATTGGATATGTATCCTGTGTTTGTTTTCATGGGATTAGATGTCTGGAAATAACTATTTTTAGTGAATCCAACGTTTGGTTGGACGGACTAGATAGGATAAATGAACAAAAAATTATTTTACCATTTTTTAATTATTTACTAAGTAATAGCAATATTAAACATATCTTTAATATTTAAATTATTTTTAGCTAGATTAAATAAAAATTTATTTTATTTTATTTTTTACACAATTAAATAAATTTATTTTTTTTAAACTTAAATAAAAAAATATCAATAAAAATATATGTTATTTTTTTAATTAAAATTTTAAATAAATTTGTTTTTAAAAATAATAATAATTAAACAATGAAATTAAATAAAACATCAATTAACATTTAAATAATGAAATTAAATAAAATATGAACAAAATTTTAAAATAAAACATCAATAAAATATCTACAGAAAATTATTTAAAAAAATTAAATAAATAAAACATCAATAAAAAGTTAAATAAAATTATTTTATTTTTAAATTGAGACATTTAAATTTTATTGAATTTTACTAAATATAATACATAATTAAATAATAGAGGGTTGAAATGGTCATTTTACCACATAATCTCAACAGTAAATAGTGCCCCCAAAACTGTCCCACACCCCCCTGGGATAGTATAATCCCCTATATGGGGGATAAGGAGTCCGGCCGGACTCCATGTCCGGTGGACTAAAAAAAAAAAAACAATGGACTACTCACTCATTCGGATAAGCAATCCGAATAGTGAATAGTCCCTCCCCTAATTCCTCCAATCAAACACACCCTAAACATATAAGTTTATATTTTTATAATTTTAATTGATATATATTATTTATACATAATTACTAAAATAATTAAAGTCTAATTATAATATCACGATTTAATTTTAATTAATTCAATAGTTGAACTGATCATCTTTTTTTTATTTTTATTTTTTATTTTTTTTTTTTATAGGAAAATCCTCCCTACTCTCCCGCAGGTCCAAGACAGCGCCCCTTGCAGAGATCACCAAGGTGTCCTGTTAGCCGTTCCGAGCGAGGAGACTATAACCTGGGAACTTGCCCCGACCTAAACTGATCATCTTTAACTTGATACTATGTTCTAGTTTGACCAGTCGTTCGAATTTCACAACATTAAAGGATTGTTTGGAGTGTCCTAAATAAGTATTCTTTTTGTCTTTTTGAATTAAAAAGTTGAGAAAAAATATGGATGTTTGAGTTAATTTTTTGACTTTTTACGAAAAAAATATGTATTAAAAAATTATATAAATAAGTGTATAGGAGAAGTTAGTAATATAGTCCGTAGAGTCTGGCAGAGCAGTGGGTGGATTAGGAGATAAGAAATGATTGCCTCCTTTTCGGGCTTGAATTGGACGATGTTGTTAAGCTCTTGGGGGCCCACCATGGGTCCTGTTTTGCTAATCGGAACCGTTCAATGTGTAGAACTCGTCGAGTACTATATACTTGTAAAAAATCACAGTGATCAGATATCAATAGCAATTTGATCGTGTTAGTTTTTTGTCAATCGTTAACTATAATACCATCCATTTTTTTATACAAAACTGATATGATCATATAGCTAGCGATATCCGATTAACGTAATGTTTTATATGCATATAGTACTCGATGAGTTCTACACATGCAACGGTTCAGATTATCAAAACGAGGCCCGTGATGGGCCCCTACTGGCCCAACATTATCCTCCAATTTAATGAATATATAAACCTAATTTTCTTTTTTTCCCTTTGATAGCCCACTTCCATCAATTCGTACCAGTCACGTCAACTGGTTGATTTGTATTAAAATATTGTGTAAATTAATTTTTTTGTATTTTTATTTGTGAATAGTGATAACTTTTTAACTTTTTTAGTAATTTTTTGGCTTATTAGATTTTTTTTAAGATGCCAAACCAGGCCTAATTGTCGTGGGAGAATTTTTATGGTTTCGTTTTGTTTAATTTTTGAAATTTTTTTTTAAGTTTTGAATTGTATTTTAAAAGATAAGTTATTAAAAAAGTTTTGAAAATTAAAAATTTATTTGATTATGAGTTTTGAAAATAATTTTGAGATGATTTGTAATTTTTTTTTTTTTTTTTTTGTAATTAAATAGATGAGTATGAGAAAATTTAATTGATTGATGTGTAGAATGTGAGAGAATGAGAGGATAGGAAAAAAGTGATTGATTGATTTATTAATAAATAAAAAAAAGAGAATAAGAGAGGAGAGAGAAAAAAAAAACAAATTTAAAAAGAGTTTTAAAATTTTGTTAATCAAATATGTTTTTTGGTTTTTTAAAGGAAATTTATTGGAGAGTCTTATTTTGGAAACTTTTGTACCATTTGGTCCCACGTTTTAAATAATTGATTGAGAAGTCCTTATTAGGTGTAGTGTGTGACCAGTAAATTATTTTTCAAACGTGGATGGATATTTGTTAAACAAATATATCCTCACTAGTTAATTGGGGAAGTTTGTTTTTTTTTTTTTTTTGGAATGTGTGACAGGTATTGTGTGATATTCCAATGTGACAGGTATTAATCTGACACTCCAAGATAGGACACTCGAAAAAAATTAAAAACTCCTTAGTGTACTTTTTATAAATGTGACAACGTGGCAGGTATAATGTGACATTCTAAATTTTTTACTCATCCTTAGTGTACTTTATCCAAATGTGACAACGTAGTAGGTATGATGTGACACTTCAAAAAAATAAAGACTCCTTAGTATATTTTTTTTAAATGTGACAACATGGCAGATATGTTGTGACACTCTAAAAAAATTAAAAACTCCTTAATGTACTTTTTTTAAACGTGACATGTGACACTCTAACGTGACAAACCCAATTTGATTGAATTACCGCATGTCTTTACGTCACGAGCCAAAAAATAATTAGTAAGGAATTTACATTCCACACTGCGCGTGTTGAAAACAACCAAACTTTAAAAAGCTACTAGTGTGCTTGTCAAATAACGTGACACACAAACACTCCACCACCTTCTCCATATATAACCACGCCACCTGTTCCCCAACTGTACTAACAATGGCAAAATAGTCAATAAATAATTTAAGAGACCACTCAGTCACCAAAAAAATATTTAAAACCTTATAGTTTACAAGTCTACAAAATAGAATTTACTAATCAATTCTTTTTTTTTTTTTTTTATATTTAAATATTAAAGCAGACATTGCATATATATATATATATATTTGAGTAATGTTAGGGATTCATAAATTAGAAATTTATAAATTTAATTCTTAAATTTATCTATAGTGATATGGAAAGGGAGGCATGCCATGCAGAGTTAACTATATAACAAATAAAAAATTAATACCCATCATACTGATCAACTTATAATTTTTTTTTAATTATAAATCTTAAACATTTTTTATTATTTTAATAATAATATGTTTATACCGAGGAATACATAGAGACGGAATTCACGTAAATAAATAATTCATGTAAATAAATTATGACATATCATTGTTTGAACACATAAGACTGATGTTACACTCATACGTTAAATTTAATGATGTGAGACATTAGCACCTGGACATTTGATCCCCCTCTTCGAAATGTCCCCCCTCTCGCTACAAGAAAATCAAATTTTAGTAGCGTTTTTTATTGCAGCGGCCTGAAAAATACTTTTATAGATGGGCTATTGTAGCGAATATTGACCATAACTAAAAATTTAATTTTTAGTAACATTTTTTTCCTAAAACGCTGTCATATATTTTTTTATAGTAACAGTTTGTACTCAACCGTTACAAAAAGCCAGGCAAAATAAAGGCCACCAAATTCAACTCTGATTTCGCGCGGAATCAGAATTTTTTTTTTTTTTTTTTGGTGCGTGGGTAAATAACATATCAAAATTTCAGTCCAAAAAAAAAAAAAAAAACCCGTTCAACTCAAATTTGTGCCCTAGTCCACAACACTTCTCTGGGGAAGTATCAGAGTTCATCTTCCCCCGCAGCGACGTATCAGCGTTCATCCTTCCCCACGGCGTTCATCATCCTCCCACTGTGATTTCAAGGTCAGTTTGCTTTCTGTGTTTCTCTCTCTATCCCTTTCTTTCTTCTTGTCTCTCGGTTTATCTCTCTGACATTCTCTCTTTCTTTTACTATCTCTGTTTCTGTTTTTCCCTTACTGTCTTCGGTCAAGTTTGGGTCAATGAAATTCATTGTTAAGCTACGACTTGCCACTCCATTCAATGCTTCTAATATCTCCAAAACTTCTCTACTTTGAAGGATTTCATGAACATCTTGAATGATTTTGATTTGGGAAAATAATTTAGAAAATAGAAAAAAAAAAAATTTGTTGGTATTCTGATTTTTAATCATCTATGATATTCATATTTTAACCAATATGATTAGTGAAGTGAATAGATTGCTGTTGATGCTACACAATAAAATCTCATGCTTGAGGATTCATTATGTCTGCTAGGTGTTTGATAAAATGCCCCAATGGAGTAATAGTGCATACATTTTTGTTTATTGGTTTGTTCTGTTTTTCTGTCTCTCTCTCTCTCTCTTTTTTTTTTTTTTCTTTCTTTTTTTGTGTTGAGAAAATTGTTGTCTATGAATTTAATGCACAGTTTGTAATGTTTTGTTGGCTTAATAATGTAATTAGAGAAAATTGTTGCCTCTTTTCACAGTCTCATGTTGTTATTTATGTTGGGGGTTCTTTTACTCCATCAAAACTGCCACCCGAACCTCTTGAAATATGGGCATATGAGGTTAGACTGTGGGTTACTACTGGATATTTGATGTTTCTATTTCAGTACAAATAAGGCACCTAATTTATTTTAGACATGTATTCTTAAGATTGGTCATACTTCCCTGTTTTTCAATGGAACACTGTAGCTATAATTTTTACTTATAAATAGTAATATTTCATCTTTCCTTTCAGGGTTCCCCATTTTGCAAAGTTGTACGTGAAGTACTTGTAGAGTTAGAGCTGCCACACTTACTTCATAGGTGAAGTCCATTATGGCCATCTTGATTGATGATTTATGCATGGACAAATGTTATTTCAACAGCACTCTTTACTTCGATGATGCCATCATGTAATCCTTTAAATGAAGAGCTAGTATAGGATTGACATTTATTTATGTAGTCTAACATAAATTTAAAACACTTTCACTAATATTTTAGAATTTGAGTTTGTGGCCATATGTATGTAATAATCAAAAATGGAAAAAAAAAAAAAGGAAAAAGGAAAAAGGAAAAAGGAAAAAGGAAAAGAGAACATGTGTATCTGTTATTAATCTATCCTTTTAAACCTTTGTTCATTATCTTCTAATATTTGATGATTCTTGTTGACTCCTGTTCTTAATCTTATTGATATATACTTTAAACCTTGTTACCAAAAGAATCCCCACACCTTGGGATTCCTTTGTCCATTGCTTGTTACTAATTTTTGTTATTGTTTTTGTTATTGTTGTTGCCATATATGTAAACCTTGTTCAGTTGGAAATTTGTAATATTTTACTTTTCTGAAATTATAATTAATCATTGGTTTCATGACCAGATTATAAGTATTTTATGATACTCATGTACATATATCTCCTTATATTATTATTTGAGAAAGTGAACCCACTAGATGTTCCCATTAATATATAAATATAAAGTTCAGCTTTCGTCTTCTTGAGGTTGGGGATGTTTTGTGGATGCTACGGCTTGTCATGTCCTGATGGATATATTGTATAACCATTTTTAGTTCTTCAAAAAGCAAGTGCACCTGTAAGGCTTACCGCTGTAAGTGCACTTGCTGAAGTTCAAGCTGAGATGGCAAGTTGCAGCGCCAAATACTCATGCCGCAACTGCATTTGTTGAGGCTCAAAAGGTAGTTACAGCGCCAAACACTCCTGCCGCAACTGCACTTGCTGAGGCTCAAAAAGGTAGTTGTGGGGGCAAACAAATAGTACACAATACATGCAGAGGGATGCGTGGCACCTTTAGATTGGTGGCTCAAGGCAGAATATTCCATGTGATTCTTAGGAACACATGTCTTCTTTCTATTTGACCACTTAGTGTCCTTTTGGTACCAAGGAAAAACCTATAAATAGGACCTAATTTCCCAAGGTCCATGAGAGGAATATTGGGGATTTGTGGGAGATACTACCCATTTGAACACTGCTATTCGTTTCTTCTTAAGTTACTTGTTT
Source organism: Camellia granthamiana (assembly GCA_036172215.1). Lineage (NCBI taxonomy): Eukaryota > Viridiplantae > Streptophyta > Magnoliopsida > Ericales > Theaceae > Camellia > Camellia granthamiana. The sequence continues at coordinate 9,348,428 of CM069913.1, read as the reverse complement.
CACCCTCACCTAGCTACTCATTCTCCAATCATTCCACCATTGTTGAACTATTAACATAGTTTTGCCTCTCTAATCACTAGGGGTGTAATTTTGGCCCGGGCCGACCCATGTCGGGCCTTGCAGGCTCTAGCCAAAAATCGGGTCGTGTCGGGCCAGCCCATGGGCCAGAAAACTAGGCCCATGCCCAGGGATATTTGGGCTTTGGGCGGGCTTAGGCTGGCCTAAATAAATTTTTTTATTTTTTCCATCAAAATTTTATTATTTTCCATTAAAAATAACAATAGGCCTCGGGCGGGCCAAGCCTCGGGCCCATGGGCCGGGCTTCAAAACGATGGCCCAGGCCCAAGGCCTCGGGCTGGGCTTGGGCCCGGGCCTTAATGGGCCGGGCCCACCTTGAGTCGCGAACGGGCTTCTGACCACCCGAGGGAAGGGCCAAAATTGCACCCCTACTAATCACTACTCACATCAAGCCCCATGCATAGGAAAAACTCACAAGTTGTTCAAGAAAATGGGTCAAAGTGTTTAGGGAAAGAAAGCCCACAAAAAGGGTCATGGTTGATTGTAAAAAAAAAAACTATTAATGATTAAACAGTTCTAAATTTTGATAACGTTATACATTGTATTAAGTGCTTATTTGGGATGTGCTATATAAGTTTACTTTTTGACTTTTTGGTTAAAAAAGTAGAGAAAAAAAAAAGATGTATGTTTGGGATAATTTTTTGACATTTTACGAAAAGATATAAAATAAAATCAAAATGACCATTCTACCCTTTTGACTTTTAACAATTCTAAATTTTGATAATGTTATATATTGTGTTAAATTTGATATAAAGTTCTGTGGATTGCAAAATCTGTGTAAACTAACTATTTTAATTTCTTAGTTCCAAAAAAAAAAAAAAAAAAAACTATTTTAATTCCTTTTATCTTTCAATGAATCCTTGTATTTATAGATTTGTCGGTACCTAAAAATAAAATTAAAAATAAAAAATTTGCAAGATCTAGATGGAGATAGTGACAGGTTACCAATCCCACAGAAGCAAAAGTGTATACTAAAAAAAGGTCAATTACATTTTGCCCTTATACTTAGGCCTCGTTTGGGAAGTGGCTATTTTAGGAGGCTATTTGGCTTTTTGATTATTTTAGTAGGTTATTTTAATTTTGTGTTTGGGAAGATGGGAGGCTATTTTAGTTGAGTTGTTGTATTGAAAAGTGTGTTGAAATGATGTTTAAATGTAAAATGACAAATTTATCCCTAACTTTTTATTATTTAAATTAATATGAAAGGGCAAAATGGTAATTTTGCTGTTGAAATGACCACTGCCGGCTGTGCCTACACTGTCCGGCTGCAGCCTATTTTTTTTTTATTATTTTTTTTTTTTTTTGAAAAAATTACCTACAGTTGGGGCTTTTGGGCTATTTTTGAAAAATAGGCTATAATAGCCTTTTTAGCCGGATGCCAAACAGCGCCTTAGTTATTATTTTACTTAGATCTTTGAATTTTTTTATTTTATTTTGATCTTTAATATTTTAAGTTTTTTACTTTAAAATTTACTCCAAAAATTAATTTCTATTCAAAATTAAACAGACGTGACACCGATGGGCCCACAAGAGGGTCCGGCCCACGACTCAGGACTCAGGACTCAGGCCACGGACTAGATATTAAAACCCAATAACCTTGAGAAACCAACGATGGACCAGGACTAATAGCATTCAAACACCTGTCGGGCAGGGAATTAGCCAGGTAGGTAGACAAAGATCCTGCAAAGTTATTACACCCACACATTAGCCATTAATGAGGCTCTTGTAGGATTAAATACGACAACCCTTTCACGTCGAAGGATACAGACTCACCATGAACAATGTGAGCTAGAATATAGACTTTCAGCCAACAAGACAGTCTAGAATAGATAAGGAAATGATGAGCAAATGATATAAGAAACTTCCGAGATACATTAAAGGTTAAGTTCTTCATCTCCCTCTTCTCTCTCTACACAGTTAATCTACTTTATCCTAACTCAATCATCGGAGTGTCCGCCGGAGGATTACTTCTCCCTTTGGACCTTTTTGCAGGCACGCTCCGTGGACTTCAAGGCCAACAGACCTGTTAGAAGTGTGGATCAGCCCGACCCATCCTCCGTTGGAATTGTTGCATTATCAGTTGGCGCCGTCTGTGGGAAACTCTAACTTTGGTCGACAGTTGTGTTCATTGTCACCGAAGGGAACCCCGTCCTCACCCATCTCCTACGTCAGGGTGAATGGTAACGACCAAGTCCATGGCTTTCCAACACAATGCTGGTAACCCTAAAGCTGAGTCCTCTAACCTAAATAACCCACCTTCATATTTCACAGAACTTACCAACAGCATCAATCATCTAACCAAACAAAACCAAGCCCTAATCAACGCTTTACTCCAGCGCGATTTACCTATCCCTCCTCCACCACCACAAATAGTTCCCCCGCACCTCGAACAAGCCCACAATCACCACCAACTCCCACCACAGGTGCCCCATGGAATATTTCCACCATTCACCTCACACCCTCAACCGTCAAATCTTGATGGTCCGTACCCTCCTCCTTCCGGCTCGTAGCTTCGACAAGAAACGCCATCGCCTTTCCATAACCACATCCCACCGCACCATGCCGCCACTCACGAAGGCGAGGCTAGCAGCATTCAACCTCTAATTCCTACTTGCGGGGATACTGCCCCTGTCTGGGACGAGGAGCTGAGGGCCATGAAGCTGCAGCTGCAAGGGGTCATGCAAAACATGCAGAACAAAACTTCTTCTAGCGTTAACTCTCTTTTTACCGCTTCCATCAGAGATAAAGCTCTCCCTCCCAAGTTCAAAATGCCATCGATCGACACCTTCGGTGGTACCACCGATCCGGTTGACCACGTGGAAGCATATCAGACACTTATGATTTTCCATGCCTTTCTCGATGAAATCATGTGTCGCGCCTTCCTTGTCACATTGAAGGGGTCAGAGCGCCTATGGTTCACCCAGCTTCCCCCAAACTCTTTCACCTCCTTTTGCTAGCTCAATGAATCCTTCTTAAGCCATTTCATTGGTGCTTAGCGACAGCGGTATCCAGCAACCCAATTGCTAAACATCCGGTAAACGGAAGGGGAGTCACTGCGCAACTTTGTCACCCGTTTCAATACCGAGGCCTTACAAGTGGAGGAAAATTATGACAAGGTCATTCTCACAACCTTCATGGCCGGTTTGTGCCAATCAGATTTCTTTTTCTCCCTTTCCAAAAACCCCTTGTCCGCCATGGCCGTCCTTCTTGCCAATGCCCAAAAATATATGAATGCCGAGGACTCCCAGGCAGCCCACCAAGACTCCGCATCCAAAAATCCACCCCCAAAGGACAAAAGAAAAAAACCCGAGCACAGGTCCTCACAATATATACATCGACCCCCTCAGTATACAGACTGACTGACTTGAGTAGATCGACCGGCACCTACCTGCCCACCTGGTCGGTTTGAACGATACACCCCTCTCAATTCACCCATGGAGCAAGTCTTGCACCAAATTTAATGAGACTACAACCTGAAATGGCATCAACCATCCAGATCTCCCTTCAACCGGCGAGATCAATCTAAGTATTGCCGTTTCCATCAAGGCTATGACCATAACACTGAGGAATGTGTCAACCTTAAAAACCAGGTCCAGGATTTGATTCGCTAGGGGCGTCTCAGCAGATTCACTGCAGCCCGTCCCCAGCAAAGGCCAAGGACTGACCCCTCGGGGCACAACTGCCGACACACTCCTCCTCGACAACCTGCACAACCTAGGCGAAACGATGATCGGGTCCCATCATAACAGCGAGCACAAGGCGACCTCGCCCCTTCGGTCGGTGAGATCAGAGTCATCGCTGGTGGGCTCACATATGGCGGACCATCTTGGTCGGCACAGCGAGCCGAGCTCAGAAAAATCAGACAAGGCTCTGATAAGGAAGTAACGACACTGGTCGTCTCTACAAACAATCCAAGCAATGGTCTGAACCAATCACCTTTATGGACACAGACTGCACAGGTATTCGCTACTCCCATAGCGACCCCCTTGTCATTTCCGCTCTCTTATCAAATTACAAAGTCAGACGAGTACTTGTCGATAATGGCAGCTCCTCAGACATTATCTTTCTTAATGCCTACCGTCAACTCAACATCAGAGAAGAAAAGTTGTCGCCTCTCCAAACCCCAATAATCAGCTTCACCGAGATCGGGTGACCTTCATAGGTTTTATCTATCTCCCCATCACCATTGGAGAATATCCACGACAGTCCCACCAAACTACTCACTTTCCTCGTTGTCGACTTCCTTTTTGCTTATAACATCATACTCGGTCATACAGCTCTATACGCCCTCCAAGCTGTCACCTCCACCTACTATCTGGCCATGAAATTTTCGACTGATCAGGGGGTTGGCACAGTGAGGGGTGAACAGACAGTGGCCAGAGAGTGCTACGTCGCCTCGCTAAAGGAAGTCAAGATGAATGAGGCTATGATTATTGAAGGCCTTGATGTTAGATATGAAAAAGAGCTAGTTAGGGGTGAACCAATGGAGGAACTGGTTAAAATACCCATTAATCCCACCAATTCAACAAAAACGGCTAAGATTGGCCAGAGAGTGCTACGTCGCCTCGCTAAAGGAAGTCAAGATGAATGAGGCTATGATTATTGAAGGCCTTGATGTTAGATATGAAAAAGAGCTAGTTAGGGGTGAAACCAATGGAGGAACTGGTTGAAATACCCATTAATCCCACCAATTCAACAAAAAACGGCTAAGATTGGCAGTTAGTTATCCTCTCAGGCCAATTCTGACCTCACGGCTCTCTTAGCTAAGCATAAAGATGTTTTTGCTTGGGCTTATTCGGACATGCCAGGTATCGACCCTTCTTTTATTACTCATCGCCTCAGTATTGAGCCCTAGTTCTGACCGTTCAGCCAAAAGCAGTGCATTTTTCATCCCAAACGTAACAACCTCATTACCACTGAGGTGGATAAGCTGTTGAAGGCCTAGTTCATTAGAAATGTAAACCACCTCAAATGGCTATCCAACGTAGTCTTGGTCTGCTAAAGCAATGGCAAGTGGAGATTCTGCGTTGACTACTCCAACATCAACCAAGCCTGTCCTAAGGATAGCTACCCACTTTCCCGAATCGATCTACTGGTTGACGCAACGGCCGGCCACCAGATGCTCAGCTTCATGGATGCTTTCTCCAGCTATAATCAGATCTTAATGCCTGCAGCTGACCAGGAACATACCTCCATCATTACTGACAGAGGAACTTATCATTACTGGGTGATGTCATTCGTTCTGAAGAATGCAGAAGTCACTTACCAATGTCTAGTTAATGCCATTTTCAAGAATCAGATCGTCGCAATATGGAGGTCTACGTCGATGACATGCTCGTCAAAAGCAGACTCTCCTCTGATCACCTGAAAGACCCAGCGAGAGACCTTCCAAGCCCTACGCAAGTATAAGATGAAGCTAAACCCAGAGAAGTGCGCCTTCGGCGTCGGATTTGGGTAAGTTTTTGGGGTTCATGGTCAGCCATAGAGGTATCGAGGCCAATCCGGAGAAGATCAAAACCCTAATCAAAATGCAATCTCCCCGAACGCTAAAGGAGGTCCAGCGGCTCACTAGAAGAGTTGTCGCCCTCAACCGATTCATTTCCTAAGCAACTGACAAATGTCTTCCATTCTTCAAAGTTCTTCGGCAGGCTTTTGAATGGAACAACCGAGTCCGAAGAGGCCTTCCAACAAATGAAGCAATGCATGGCTAACCCTCATCTTCTCTCTCAAGCATTGCTGGGCCAAGACCCTCTCCTTTTACTTAGCCATCTCCAACACCGCGGTTGGGGTTGCCTTATCAGAGAAGACAGCTCCGTCCAGCACTCGATTTACTACATCAGCCGCGCACTTCGGGGGGTAGAACAAAACTACCCCTTGTTAGAGAAAAAGGCCCTCGCTCTAGTTATCACCTCCAGACGCCTCCGACCTTATTTCCAAGCCCACTCCATAGTGGTCCTCACTGACCAGCCTTTGAAAAAGGTCATGCAACAACTAGAATCGTCAGGTAGACTCATGCAATGGTCCGTTGAACTAAGCTAGTATTAAATCTCTTACCGACCCCGAATAGCTATCAAAGGCCAGGCTGTCGCCGATTTTATCTTAGAGTTCACCAATCTCACTCCAAACGCACTTCATTCACTAGCACACGTCACTACTGATACAGAAAACCTCCACTCCTAGACCTTTAGTGTTGATGGTTCATCCCGCAAAGAGGGCAGTGAAACTGGTTTAATCCTCACCACACTGGAGGGCGAATACTTCAAATGTGTCCTCCAATTCCTGTTTACAGCAAGTAACAACCAGGCTGAATATGAGGCCCTAATAGCCGGTCTCCGCCTGGCTAGAGACATTGGGGTCGATCATCTCCAAGTGTTCAGTGACTTCCGATTGGTGGTCGGACAGATCACGGGCGAGTATGATACAAATGAGGAAGCAATGCGATTATACAGGGACATCGCTCTTTCTCTCACCCACCTCTTTAATAGTTTTGGCATCAAGCATGTCCCTAGGGCAGAGAATTCCCAAGCATATGAAATGGCACAGTTAGCCTCAGCAAATCAATCAGACCTCAGCCATGACGTCCGAATTGAATACCTGACCCATCCAGTAGTTTCACCGGATCAGCAAGCAATTTATCTGCTCCAAGACGAGCTTATCCCATGGGCCTAAGACATTATCACATTCTTAGAACAGGCAATACTACTTGTAGACAGACATGAGGCCGCCAAAGTCAGGGCTCGGTCCTCAAATTATGCCCTTGTCGATGGCATCTTGTATAAGAGGGGGTTTTCACGGCCATACCTCAGATGCCTCAATAATTATCAAGCCATCTTGTATTAGAGAAATACATGAAGGCATTTGCGACAACTACTCTGGGGGACGATCTTTAGCTCATAAAATCTTTCGCACGGGCTACTTTTGGCCCACACTAAACCAAGACGCCATCGACTTTGTGCTTAAATATGACAAATGCCAGCGTTTCGCCAACATTCCACATGCTCCCCTCACAGAGTTCATCACCCTCAGTAGTCCTTACCCCTTTGCCAAGTTAAATTTGTTGTGGTCACCATTGATTACTTCATCAAGTGGGTAGAAGCAGAGCCCTTTGCCAAGATTACCGAGCGAAATACCAACAGGTTCATTTGGCAATCTATTGTGTGCCGCTTCGGGTCTCCTCAAGCCATTGTCTCCGACAACGGCAAATAGTTCGACAACGCCAAATTCAGAGCATTTTGTGATGAGCTCAACATTATAACCTGTTTTTCTTTCCCTGGCCATCTTCAAGCTAATGGCCAAGTAGAAGTTACCAACCGCTCTTTGTTGAAAATCATTAAGACCAAGTTGGAGGCCGCCAAGGGTAGAGGAGTTGCAAAACATCCTTTAGGCCTATCGGACGACAACCAGAACTCCGACTTGGGAGACCCCTTTTCACCTAACTTGCGGTACCGAGCCAGTCATCCCCATAGAAGTGGGCCTACCGAAGCCTAGAGTCATTAATCCTGATCCAGAACTGAACGACCAATTCCAAAGGGTCGACCTAGACCTCATTGAAGAACTACGAGAAACAGCCGCTGTCTGACTAGCCTCATACTAACAGAAAGTGAGGCAACACTATAATCGTAGAGTCCGACCTGGGGAATTTCTAGTAGGAGACCTCATCCTTCGAGAAGCAACCCTCACCACTAAAAGTCGGACCAAGGAGAAGCTCGTAACTAAGTGGAAAGGACCTCATATCATTAAAGTTAGACCCCGTCCAGGCACTTACCGTCTTTAAGACATGGAAGGCAAAGACCTCCCTCACCTTTGGAATGCTAAGCACTTGAAACGCTATTTCCAGTAAAACGGCGTCTTTTGTTTTTTGCATAAATTCAATTATTGTATGTTTTATTTTGTTGTTTAGAACACTTGTTCATTTTTGTGCTAGCCATACAATGCATCAACTTATGCAGGACTGTACCTTAATGCCAACTATTTAAATTCCCCATTTTTTACGTTGTGCCTTAATGAACAAATATTCACCAAGCCTCAGCCAGACTGAGCATGAAGTACTCAGCTAGACTGAGTTGAACAAATATTCAACCACTCTCAGCCAGCCTGAGCCCTCCAAAGCCTCAGCTAGACTGTGCATGAATCTCTCAGCCAGACTGAGCATGAAGCGCTCAGCCAGACTAAGCCCACAAAAACCTCAGCCAGACTGAGTATGAAGCGCTCAGCCAAACTGAGCCCTCCAAAGCCTCAACTAGATTGAGCATGAAACTCTCAGCCAAACTGAGCACGAAGCGCTCAGCTAGACCGAGCCCTCCAAAGCCTTAGCTAAGCTGAGCATGAAGCACTCAGCCAGACTGAGCCCTCTAAAGCCTTAGCCAGACTGAGCATGAAATGCTTAGCCAAACTGAGCTCTCCAAAGCCTCAGCCGAACTGAGCCCTCTAAAGCCTTAGCCAGACTGAGCATGAAGCACTCAACTAGACTGAGCCCTCCAAAGCCTTAGCCAGATTGAGCCTGAAGAGCTCAGTCAGACAGAGCCCTCCAAGCCTCAACCAGGCTAAGTTGTTCTTTGAAACACAACACTATGTGCAAAGCCAGTTCATTATACCACAGTCCAAAAAGAAAAACACACGACAGTTTTATAACTTAACTTTATTCAAAACCATAATAAAACGTAATTTTTTCAGAGTGTAGGCAGCTAGTTACATGATTCATTTAGTCACTTTTAAGTCTCCTTAGCCACATTACTTTATCAACCACTTCATTACCCAACACTTAAATCTTTCCATGCACGGGTTTATTATATAATAAGTTCAAAAAAAAAAAAAAAAACCATTGAGGCAGATAAAAACCAAATTTCACAAACCATCCTCAAAATTTAAATTCTTTACAAATGTCAACCGTTCTTTACAAGGAGCTAAGTCAATTCGACAACAAAACAAAGAAAAGGAAAAACAACAACAAAAACAGAACAGCCTAAATCTAATTTTCACACTGCTCCACCTTCACCCTCACTTTTCTCGCTGGATACCAACTCTTCCTCCAAACCCCCTCATCTAGTGGGGTCTGGGCTATATCTCCCTCTCCTGGCCTCACAACATTAAAGTCCATGTTAGGGAAGAGCTCCTCCACCCTGTACTTGAAGCTCATCCAGCCGATGTCCCAATACTGGCTCATCTCATGTTTGTAGTAGTCTGACTGCTAAAAACTCTGGATTATTTCTTCTTCGGTCCGCCCAGCAGCAGCCACCTCTGACGGCCTAGTACCACCTTCTCCCTCTCTGGCCAAGCCCCTCGCCATAGCCGTGTTAATGGCCATTTGGAACTCAGGGGATAACTTCAACTGTTCCACCGCAGTGGGGCACATGTTCGGATAGACAGCCCTTTCAGACACCATCATCTCGGCTAACTCTGCAGTTTTGGCCCTTTCTTTACCTAAGGCCCTCTCTAACTCAGCGATACGCGCATCTGTCTCTCCCTTGTCTTTCAAGGCCTGATTGCGCAGCTCTTCATTATTTATGAGGGCCTCTTCTAATCTCTCTTTGGTGGTGTTACAGGCTTCTTGGACCTCGCCCATCTTCTTCTGCTCACTTGCCAGCTCAAACTCTAGTGATACCACCCTGTGGCATACCACTTCAAATTTAGACTTGGCGACTGACAGCTCGGAGGTGACCTCAGCTTGGCCTACTCTGGCGCGCTCAGTCAAGTAACTCTGCACCATAGCCAATACCTACATCTTTTTCGCCCTCTGAGCATAGGCTAGGCCTTTGCATAGGCGCTCTACGTTGCCTTTCTCCAGCCAGCCGTCTCTATTCTTAAGTTCTGTAATTTCGTCTGTACCCCTTCTAGCTGGGCCTTCAGCGGCTCCGCTTGCACATTCGCGCCTCACTGCCTTACCCAGTAGGGTTGCCACTAAGGTCGCTGCTTCCATCTGTGCTAAGTAGAACCCTCTCATGAGGTCAACCTTCGTAAATTATGCCATACTCCGCACGGTCGCGTCCTCAACAACCTCTAATAAACGGTCTGCGGCGACCCTGGCTTCACCCCTCTCAATCGCTAAGCAGCCAACCACCTCGCAAACATGATACGTTGTGGTCCTTAGCGCTGCATTCGTCTGTGCTTCGCTCGCCCGCTCTCTCCCTACCTCCTAACTTGAGGGCACTTCTTGTAAGGGCATGTCCTTGGAGGGCAGGTCTACCGACCGGTTGACTTTTGCCAACCCTTGTTACTCATCTACTTCGTTCGCCACTTAGCCACTTGGGAACTTGGCCAAACCTTCCTCCGCCTCCACAGCAACCCTGGTCTCCCCCTCTTTTACTACTGGGGGCAACTCCACCACCCCTTCTTTTGTCTTCTTCAACACCAATCCTCCTTCACTTCCCTCCGAAGCCACCTTCCTCTTCTTCTTTTTTCTTCAACATCGACTCCATCTCTCTATTGCTTCTCTTCTTCTGTGGATCCACTGGCGCTTGCAATGGCACAAAGTCAGTCAAGTCCTTCTCTCCCAAGGGATTGGGGCGTGGTCAGACTGACCTCTTCGCAACCAGCTTAAGTGCAGGGCCTAATTGTTTTTCCTTATATTTATCTGCCATTGCAAAAACTTGCTTGTTCTCTGCCTCTTGAGCTTTTCTCCTTGTCTCCATCTCCTCTGGTGACAGATCTCCTTCAGCTGGTTGAGGCCCCAGATTTAGGGCAAACAAGGCTGGGGGCTGGATGAGGTCGTCCCACTTTAGCCCCTCTTTCTCCCTCTACTCTTTCACCTATTTGACCTTTTTCTCTGCCTCAGCGTCTAACTTTGGCTCCAACGACTTGGTGGGGACTTTCCAAATTGTGCGCACTCCTCTTCCGCCGCTCGCTGACACAAAAAACCACTGTGGTCGCCAGCCCTTCACTAACGAAGGTAGTCCTGTTACCAATCCCCTTCCTGCTATGGCTTGTAAGGTCACCCATGTCTCCTGTTGCCCTAACACCTTGTAGTATGAGAAAAATTCGTCTACCGTCATTCTCTTTCCTCCGGTCGCCCGTGGCCACGCGATTGCGCACGTAAATAGAATCTTCTACGAGTTCGACATTAGTTGTCCTGGGGCCACCTCCAGGCAATTTAGCACGTCGACCACTAGTTGTGGGAGCGGTAGCCTCAGACCCCTCCGTATCACTTCTTCGTACAGAACGAACTCCATTAACCATGCATCAGAAGCCCTCTCCTTCGCCGTGGGCACTCTCAACTTTACCTCTACCGGAATCTGGTATCTGTTCCGCAGCTCCTCTATATCCTCTACTGTTAGCGTGGATTTGTCAGCCTTGGTATGCAAGTGGTCTGGCGCCACTTGGCTAATCGGCTGGACCGCCGCCATCATTGTCCCTGGAGAGAGTCGCACTAGTCGCTCCACAACCCTCTCTTCACACCTCTCTACTCTATATTGCTCTACTAGTGCCATTCCGTCATCATCTCCTAACGCATCCGATGTCATCACCGGTGCTTTGTCATGTGTCATCTCCTTCACGTTTCTGTATATCGCCTTGGTTGCGGGGGCGAGGAAATCGACAATGTGAAAGAGAGAAGAGTCCACCGAGATGTAAGAGCTCAAGGCTGGAATGTGTTGATTCTTCGCAATAAGGTAAATAAATCACACCAGTCTGAATGCCTAGGGTTTGCCTATGTTCCAAGGATCGAGGTTAACAGTTTGAAATTCAACAAACAAGTACAAACCCCCGCCTTTTCCCACATCCCTACCACCAGTCCCTTCACATCCTCCCATCGATTCGTATTCCTATCCACGGCCTAATATCGCGCCACGTGTACGGTTACGATCCCTTCCTCTTCCCACAAACTCTCTTTCCTCTCCCCCGTCTATTCCACTTCATATCGTTACGTGCTTACTCGTTTATTGAGCCCCGTGCGTCGTCACTGAGTTTTCAGCCCTTCTTCTAGTGCCATCCTACTCGGGCACCTTCGCGGTCGACCCTCCTTACGGTCTGCCGCCCTTGCCGATTGGTCATTCCTCCCGGTCCCCTCCTTCACGGTCGCTCGGTCTTTCATCTCCAATCCACCACTCCCCCTTCCACAAATCCCTGCCTTCTACCCAGGCTTGGGGGACTCCCTCCACCTTTTCTATTCTCTTCGTTGAACTAAAGCTACACTTGGGAATGAGGGACTACTGATATTGATGGGCCCGTAAGAGGGTCCGGCTCACGACTCAGGATCCAACCCACGAACTAGATATTAAAGCCTAATAGCCTTGAGAAATCGATGATGGACCAAGAGCAATAGCATTCAAACACCTGTCAGGTAGGGAATCAGCTATGTACGCAGACAAAGATCTTGCAAAGTTATTTTACCCACACATCAGCCATTAATGAGGCTCTCGTAGCATTAAATGGACAACCCCTTCACGTTGGAGGATACAGACTCACCATGAACGATGCGAGCTAGAATCTAGACTTTCGGCCAACAAGACAGTCTGGAATGGACAAGGAAATGATGAGCAAAGGATATAAAGAAGCTTCCGAGATGCGTGAAAGGTTAAGTTATTCATCCTCCTCTTCTCTCTCTACACAATCAATCTACTCTATCCTAACTCGATCATCGGAGTGTCCGCCGGGGGATTACCTCCCCCCTTGTACCTTTTTGCAGGCACGCTCCGTGGATTTCAAGGCCATCAGACCCGTTAGAAGCGTGTATCAGCCCGACCCATCCTCCGTTGGAACTGTTGCATTTTCAAGAAGCAAAAGTGTATATTGAATTTAAAAAAAGGTAAATTACATTTTGTCCCTTTATGTTTAATTGTTTTTTCACTTTGATCTTTAAATTTTTTATTTTATTTTGATTCTTAATATTTCAAGTTTTTATTTTTATTTTTATATTAACTCTTAAAGCTAATTTCTATTTAACACTAAACAGAAAATGGCACGTTCATTGTCACGTGACATGCTAGTCTTTATAATATTATTTACATTTTTGTGGTTAAAAATACTCTCATAAGACGAATTACAGATAATTGAAGAACAATATCTGCATAAAAAGTGTCATTGAAGTTTATAACTAGAAGGAAAGCGCATTATGTGTGCAATTGAAAAGATCTATTTGGGACAACTGAGAGGTTTTTCTTTTAGGGAAAAAAAAGAAGAAAGAATAATAACATAATTGTTATTGTAACTGTTCTTATGAAAATTTTGAGAAAACAAAATTCTGTGACATAAACACAAATAATAGTGTTGGTAAATGATGATGCACACGATTTGGACACACATAATTATTTTATTTCAAAATATAAGATTATAAATTGTAGGATTGAATTTAAAATTTGAAAATTGAAATAAATTTAAAAAAAATCAAAATTTGAGAAATTTGAAAAAAAAAAAGAAATAGAAGATAACTATCCATATAATTGATATAGAGATATTTTATAAAAATTTAAAATATGAAACATAAATATAGATAGATAGATAGATAAAAGCCACTCAGATGTTTTTATTCCGACAAAGGGTGGTGATTCATCCCACTAATTTTTTGACCACTAATAGCACTAATGAACTAAAAAAAAAAAAAAAAAAAAACAAACTCAAGCCAAAACATCACATCACTTTGGTGGGCCCCCTGTGCCACATCATTAGTGATGCTCTAGTGCTCCTAATTTAGAGCTCTAAAACATTATTGTTCCGACAAAATGTAATAAGCAGCGAAGAAGAGAGACACAGACAATCATCCCAATCATCCGAAACAAAAGGTAATAATAACTCCTCAATCATTCTTAGCCCTTTGATCTCTCAGTTGCTCAAGTTCTTTAATCAACACCGTTAAATTTTTATGAGAGGACCCACCTTCTTTGACAGCTTTATGTGCCATCTCTGCCAGCATTTTAGCCTTCTCTCTCATCATCTCCGCCGCTGGATCACCGCTGTCCATCACCCTCCTTACGGCGGCCTCTATGTTCTCTCTCCTCACCACATTCTTTCCAGCATCAATCCACAAGTTCCAATCCTTCTTCCCCACTTCCACCCCAACCCCCAACACCTGAGTCACCAATTTCTCATTGTAAAAATGCTCAGCATACAGAGGCCATGTGATCAATGGTAACCCTGCACTTACACCTTCAATCACAGAATTCCAACCACAGTGAGTCAAAAATCCACCAACTGATGGGTGGTCCAAGATCAGCACCTGCGGTGCCCAACCTCTGATGATCATACCTTTACCTTTGGTCCTCTCTTCAAACCCTTTTGGTAACCACTTGTTTTTTTCTTCCTCTTCTTCATTTTCCTCCTTCCCAAACACCACCCAGATGAACTGATGCCCCGAGGCTTCGATTCCGGAAGCTAATTCCATGAGCTGATCATTGGGGAAAATGCACGCGCTTCCGAAGCAGATATAGAGGACTGAATTGGGTTTCTTCGAGTTTAAAAAACTCAGGCACTCGTGCTCTCCGACCACCGCCATTTGGAATCGATCGGCCTGTTCGGCGGCGTTTCGATGAATTAGAGCCGCCGGACCAACGTGAAAGACCTTGTGACCCATGATTTTTTTATAGTATTCGCAGTAATCAGAGTCCAATTCGTAGAAATTGTTAACCAAAATACCATAGCTTTTCAGCTCGGCTTCTCTGAACTGTTCCATCAACTGGGTATACCCGTTTGGGGTCCGAACGTAGTCAGGAAGCTCAGATTTCGTCATGGTGATCGGATGAGGAAGACCCGGAATCAAAAAGGGTTCGTCGTCAGACTGAACAGAGAGGTGAGGAGAGTCAGGTTTTCTCATGGAGTCCTTCAGGGATATAGCGAACATACAGACGCCCTGGAAGACGATCCTGGGGATTCGGAGTTTAATAGCGAGGTCGGCTGTCCAAGGGTGGAACATGTCGGAGAAGATGCAATCGGGGGGGTTGGCGGTGATGAATTGTTCAATTTTTTCTCGGAGGAGTAGCATGCCGGTGTGGATTTTGGTGGCGGTGTCGATGTCATTGACGTTGACCAAGTTTTCGATGCCGTCGGGGAGGCCTACTTGTTTGGAAGGGAAAGGGACGGTGTGGGCGGAGATGTGGTGGCCGAAGGAGGAGTCTTTGGAGATGGTGGTGTGGAGTAATTGGGCGTTGGCAGGGGTGGTGATGATGGTCACGCGGTGGCCGCGGGCGGAGAACAGGCGGGACATTTCGAATAGTGGGATCATGTGGCCTGGTGATAGGAATGGGAGGAAGTACAGTGATAGCGGACGTGCTGGTGATTCCATATTGTCGGTTAAAATGAGAGTGAGAGTACTGAGACTTCGAGTGAGAGTGAGGGTTTCGAGTAAGAGTTTGTTTTTATAGAGATTGGGAAAAACAAAAACAAAAACAATAATAATAAAACAAAGGAAAATAATTTGGAGTCCTAAAAACACCCCCTTAATCCTCCTAATTTTTAATTTGGACAACTGTTTCTTTTCTTCCTTTTTTTTAACTTGATATGAAAATTAGGGGGATTAGGGGGTATTTTTAGGGGATGTAGCAAGGTCCTAAAACAAAACAGAACAGAAAAAAAGCAGTGTAATTCATTGGTGGAGGGAGGTTATGAAGACAAGAAAAAGGTCTACACGTCCGGCCTATCGTCATGTTTGCTATCTTGATTTATGATTGGGAATGGCTTAGGATTGAAGTGGACCCCACATATATCTTTTTGAGAAATGATTTTTGTCTCGAATTTTTTCGTCCCGAATGTCCCTAATGTTCAAAACGACGTTGTTTTGGGCATTAGTTTTTTTTTTTTTTTCTCCCTTCTTCTTCCATTTTCGGACTGAACCAGAGAGGGAGATGGAGAGGGAGAGAAAGAGAAGAGAGGAGGAGAGAGGGAGAAAGAGAGAGGAGGAGAGGCCCCATCTTGTGCCTCGTCGCCGCCGCCGATCGTCGAGCACCGCGATCGTCGCAGCACCGCGATCGTCAGCTCCGGCCCCGCCTCCGCCTCGCCTCCGCCTCTGCTCCGCCCGGTTGATATGGCCCCCTCCAGTCCCCCTCACCCTCCCCTTCCCCCTCCTCCTCCTCCTCCTCCTTCGTCTTCGTCTTCCTGGTTCTGCTGAAAAAAAAAAAAAAAAAAAGGAATTCGGGGCATTCGGGGGAGCTCAGATTCGAGCTCCCAACCGGTTCTGTATCTTTTTTTTGTTTGGTTTATGGATTGTCATCCCAAAGGGATTGTTCGTCCTCCAGAGTGGTGGGATTGGGATGCCTTCAATACAGGTTGATTGAAAAACCCATCCCACCATACAGTGTTGAAGTCTTTTTTTTTTTTTTATCTTTTTTTTCTTTTTTTTTCTTTTTATTATTTATAGTGTGCTTGTAAATTTCTTATTTTATTCCCTTACTAATCATATTCTACATTATCATCAAAATAAACACACTTTTACTTTATTCCCTCGTTAATAATATTCACATTAACAATCTCTTCATTTACCATCCCCTCGCTAACAATCTCATCTAATCTAATTTGCCAAATAAACGTGACTTATATGTACCAATTAGTGTACTAATTGATGATATGACATAATTTAAGAAGTTTTTGGTATTTGTAATTTGTATAATGAATGAGGTCAATAATAATGTCATAACTAGTATTGGTGGGAAATTCTATGTCCACACACTAAGTTTCCTTACTCCACACACTTAATAAATTTTTTCAAAATCACAATTTTATCTTTTACAAAATTACCATCTCACCCACACATCTCACAATTTCTCCATACACATCTTACCTACCACCATCTCACCAGTCACTTCACCGCTGGCCACCACCGGCCATCACCTCCTATGCCCAAACCTCATCCTTAGAGTTGTGACCATGCATCTAAATATTTACACTCATCATCTGTACATGTGTTTCTAAATATTTAAATTCTCAATGTTTATGAATTTGTAAATGCACATTTTCATATTTTTCTAGAATGATCACGATATGCATACCACTGCAATTTATCTAATTCTGCATTCTAGACGGACTTTATAAACACTTTACATCCAAAATTTATTGGTGGAAGTAAAACTGTCGAAGAAGCATTGCATTAGATCAAGTCCAGTAGGGT
This sequence comes from Camellia granthamiana, assembly GCA_036172215.1. Classification (NCBI taxonomy): domain Eukaryota; kingdom Viridiplantae; phylum Streptophyta; class Magnoliopsida; order Ericales; family Theaceae; genus Camellia; species Camellia granthamiana. The sequence goes on along the minus strand of CM069913.1, from coordinate 9,331,324 downwards.
AGCTGCACCTATTCCTAGGCCAAAGGTATGTGTATAAGGTGCTGTTGATAACTGTAAGTTTTGTAAATGTTGCATCTGCACCTGCTGTTTGAATTGCTTCATCTTCTTCCTACTACAAATCTAAATTGGGTGCATTTTGTCTGTTAGGATGTGGATCTGGAAAAGGCACCAACATTTGAACGTGCATATGTTCTATTAGCTGAGAGGCTGGGAAGGGGCGGTGGTTGATGTCATCGTTGGCACCCTCGCTGGTAGCTGGTGTAGTTAGGGTTATGGTTTTTGGAGTGAGAAAGGATGGAAGAAGAGGATGTGCACAAAAAAGGTAAGGATATGTTTGGAATGTGAAGTGTGTAGACTAAGATAAAAAAATAAAAATCAAATTACTAAATGTGTGAATTGTGAAAAGATATACAAAGAAATAATTTGGTGTGTGGAAATAGAATTTCCCAGTATTGGTACACTAGTTAATGCACTAATTAGTGCATGTAGCACCACCGTAAAAGAAAATGACCTTTTAAATTATGGAAACAGCTTGCCTCCAATCCAAGATTGGACTAGACGGTGCTGTTCAGCCTGTGGGGGCTCATTACAGGTTTCGTTTTGATAATCCGAATCGTTCAATGTGTACAACTCGTTGAGTACTATATACCTGTAAAAAATCAAGCTGATCAGATATCGATAGATATCTCATCGGATCAGTTTTTTGTCAACTGTCCATTTTTTTATATCAAACTGATTTGATCACATAATTATCGATATCCGATAAATGTGATTTTTTACAGGTATATAGTACTTGAAGAGATCTAAACATTAACGATTCAAATTATCAAAACAGGACCCGTGGTAGGGCCCCATGAGTCGAACAACACCGTTCAATCCAATCTCGGACTGAAGGCAAGTTGCTCCCTTAAATTATTATGTCTCATTTAAAAATAGGTTATTTTAGTTATGTTTTTAATTTTTTAATTATTTTAACCTAATTAAAATATTATGATTGAGGTGATAGTTGATTCTTTTTTTTATTTGATAGTTATGAGAGAAAAAAGAAATGATTATTATTTGAATATGACATTTTATATTATTAACTATTTTAGACTAAACCCAACTCTCCAAACAAGACCTTAATATCCTAAAATTCTTTATTTGGTGGTTTTAGGGTATGGTGATGTGGTGTTTAGAAATATTATGATGGATAGAATAGATGAAATTTACAATTTTATTTTAAATCATTAAGAAATAACATTGGCCATAGTGGTTTGTAATGGGTGAGGGACATTGCCCATTAGTGTCCAATTTTATTTTATTTTATTTTTTTCAAATTATGAACAATGTCACTCCACCAGGCAAAGCTTTGTTCTCTATCTTCTTATTTTTATTGCAATATATATATATCATTATTATGAGTTACGACTATTTTGTTAGATGAAGGCTTTTCTCTAGTCATGAAAATCGATTCGATTGTATAATTTTACTTTCTATGAACTCTTTATAAGTTTATTTTGATAATTCAAATCGTTTATTTTATAAAGTTTTCAGAGCCAATCACTCCTCTAAAGAATAAGTTGATTAGATATCAATAATTATATAATCGAATTACAAAACCATGCAAAGAAAAAAGAAACATGTATGATTTTGAAAAGTAAATGATTTAGTTTTTTAATAATTTTGTACATAGTTTTGAGACTTGATTATGTGATAGTGACATCTATTCAACTTATATTTTACACAATGATAGGTTCGACATAAAACTTTCAAGATAAATAATTTGAAACCTCTCATGTTTGTTACCAAATCAAATATTAAAGAAAACGCAATAAAATGTTAGCATAACATTATTTTTTAAATTAAAGATAACTTCAACCTTTGTTTGTTTTCCACTTTTTCCCTGTCTTTCTCTCTCCCTTTCTTGCATCAAAGGAGTAATTATTTAACAATCTTGAAATAATATGTAATATTAATTAATTGATGTTCTAAACTAATAAACTAATAAAAAAATTTATGAGTAGGACATGTTGATTATCTATATTACGAAATTGAGAAATAAAAGATTACTTAGTATTGTTTTGAGAATATGGTTAAAAGTTGTTTTTTGATTTTTTTTTAATTTTTTAAAAAAATGTATGAAAAATGTGAGAAATGATGTGATTCAAAATGAGTTAAAAGTTAAAAAATAATTTTTAACTATCTTTTCAAAATAGTCTTTATTATCATAGATTCATTCATCATTAAAAAATTTATTTATTTCTAAACAAAATAATAATTTGAAATTAAAAATTTAAACTAATGAAATAGCGATCACCCTTTAAAACTCATAAATTAAAAGATTACTTTCAAAAACACTTTTCAGAAAATTTTACTTTCTTATTTTTCGTGTTTTTTTGTTTTTACTGAATTTTTTTAATATTTTGAGCAATTTTTTTAATTTTTAAACATATCTAACATAAATATACCTAAAAAGTTAAAAAATATTGAAAAAAAACTTTTAAAAATTCACTAAATACCAAAAAAACAAAAAACAAAAAAACGAGATTTCAGTACATTTTTTAATTTTTATGTATTTATTAATTTTTAAAAATATTTTTTCATAAATTTTTTACTTTTTAGATACATCTAAATAAGGTGCATTTAAAAACGTAAAAAAAATATTTAAGATTTTAAAAATATTCACTAAAAATAAAAAAATACAAAAATCAAAAAATTTAATTTTTAAAAAACTTAATTCAAGAAACTCAAACCAAAAAAATTAGCAAGTGTTCTCGTGGTAGTGCACGTGTAGCTCGAATGAGGCACCAAAAAAATTAAAAATTCAGTTTTTCACAAATTAACAAGTGTTCAACTTTACTAATAAAAAAACTCTTCCATCTTGGTTATAAAAAAATAAAAATAAATAAAAAAATAAAAAATGCAGTTGTCCTCGTGGCAGTGCACGTGTAGCTCGCGGTTCACGTTACCTGCGATTCCAAGGGGACCAAACGGTTTATCCTCATCTCCACCTTTTAAGCATCATTTTGATTTTAGGGTAAATTATAATAATTTTCACTTTTATAGTTTAATTTATTTTTTTATTTTATTTAAATAATTTGATCTATATGTTTTAAGCTTGGTTTTAATTTGATTATTCTATTTAAATTTTTGTTTTTTTTTTGTTTTTTTTTCTGGGTACATTTTAAGAAATTAACAAGTGTTCTAATTTTTTAATTTTAAATTATAACTTGAACAAAATAATCAACTTGAAATTAGACTTAAAGTGTAGAGATCAAATTATTTAAAATTATAATCAAATTATAGGAGTTAAAAGTGTAATTTACCCATGATTTTATTATAAAAATTAAGAGACATTCCTTTTTAGAGACAAATACGATAAAATAAAAATATTATAATTATTGAATTGATTTAATTTTTTTTATGATTGACATATACAGAGGGCCTTACAAACTAAATAATTTGAATAATCGAAATTGGAACCATAATCGATCTTACAAATCTTTCAAATTTTAAACTTGAGAGAACCCAACATTTTTTCTAAATATACGTATAAATTTTTTATTTATATAATACAAAGATTGGCTTTGAAGCAATGGCGGAGTCAAGAAATTAAGGTGATCAACAATAAAATAATAATAATTTTATGACCTAAATTTAAGTATAAAAATTTAATTATTTATTATTAATAGCAACTAATCAAAATTCTATAATAATGTGAAATAACTCAGACACAATAGTAATGTAAGTATGTAATTTTAGCACAAAAAATTACAAATTAAAATTCTTAATTTTAGAAAATAGAAGCAAATCATTTATAGCACAAATTATTATAAAATTTCTATAATTTTTATTTGATATTATTTTCCAACAACACTGATTGGCACCCCCAGTGACGTGGGGCGCCCCCACTAGCCAGAAAACTGTTTTTTTTTTTTTTTTTCTTCCAATCCCACAGTGCCACGTGGCACTGGGGGGGGTGGTGGGGGTGATGAATCACTGGGTGTAGGAAGGATTTTTGATTTTTCAATTACCTAACAATAATGAGTCATTATGTTTCATTCATAAAATTTGACACTATATTATTAATTTAGACTACCACATAAATAAAATCACATGACGCTTTAAGAATACTAAATAAATTACATATTATGTGGGTAAACAATGCAAAATAAATAAATAAAAACTGACGGAGGACCATGAACTCCCTAGGCCTGCTGTGGCTCTGTCATTGCTTTGAAGTCTATTTATGAAATTTTAAGAGGACAATGTTTGAGGTAACAATGACATGTACGTGTCATAGCAAACTGAGCATCAACAATAGAGACATTAAGCTGTATGTTAGTGTCAGGTGCTAAGTTTTAGCTAACTGAGGGTATTGTTTGGGGTTGCAATGGAGCTGTTAACGTATGTGTTAGTGGTGTGTGTTAGTGTCAGATGTTAATATGTGTGTTAACTGCAGCAAGCGTTTTAACCAGCGAATGAGAGAGCAAATGTGCGCGTGGGACGTCCGACCGGAAGTTCTCCCGGACGTCCGGCTCCAAATCCTTCAAGAAAAGAAAAAAAAAAAAAAATTTTTGGTCTTACCAGTTGACTGGCTAGACGTCCGGCCAATTGACCGGTCAACGGCAATATATATATATTTTTTTTACTTGTTGGGATTTTTTTTGGACTTGAAATTTAATTTTAGGCTTAAAATTTTTGATTAAACTAAATTATTTATTTATTTTATTTATTATATACATATATATATATATATTTTTTTTTAACACACACCTTAACACATCCATTGTGCCACCATTCATTCACTATTCACTCACTAAATTAACAAACTCTTAACATATATTTTTAGGTCTCACTTTTAACACTTTTTATCATATAACACATTTTAACACACAACTTTAATATATCGATAGTAGATGCCCTTATAGGAAACCACTACCATGAAGGGATTCTCTATTCCCACACATGCATAAACTAGGGTGATTAATCATTTTTTCAAGCTTATTAGGGGACTATATGTAACTTTTTATATATTTTTGTGATATATATTATTTATTTTTGTGATAAATATTATTTAATTTTTTAATAAAGTTAAGAGATTTGTAATTTTAAAATGAAATTAATCATTTTTGTGGTGATGTTACATATTTTTTTATTCAAATATTTTCTAATCACAATTTGTAATATTATCACAAAAATACACGTTCTTTTTATCCACACATATTTTAACTCTAAAATATATAATTTCATTTCTGAATCACAAATTAGTGTAACTCTACTAGCTAAATTTAATGATGTATTTGGAGATAAATTTAGATAGGAAATGAAAAAGTGAGGATAATGTAAAAACTAATAAAAAAATTCAAACTAATGAAAAAGTGAGGATAATGGAAACATAGCCTTATTATCATAGATTCATCATTAAAAAATTTATTTATTTATAAAAAAATAATAATTTAAAATTAAAAATTCAAACTAATGAAATAGCAACTACCCATTTAATTGCAATACAATTTTACTAATAAAACTAAAACTCTTCAATTTTGGTTAAAAAAAACGAAAAAAAAAAAGCAGTTGTCCTCGTGGTAGTGCACGTGTAGCTCGTGGTTCACGGTACCTGCTATTTCAAGCGGACATACGACTTTACTAATAAAACTAAAACTCTCCAATTTTGGTTAAAAAAACCAAAAACAAAAAGCAGTTGTCCTCGTGGTAGTGCACGTGTAGCTCGTGGTTCACGGTACCTGCTATTTCAAGCGGACGAAAGGAAAATGTTTGGGATCTCTATAGAGGAGTGATATATTAATTATTGATATGTTTAAATATTTTTTAGAGTTGTGTTTAATAAGAACATGAATAATTTAGATTATTTTAAAAATTGTAGGGTTTGTGTTTTGTATACTCATCTTTACCTTTTAAGCATCATATTGATTTTAGGATAAATTATAATAATTTTCACTTTTATTGTTTAATTTAATTTTATTTAAATAATTTGATCTATATGTTTTAAGTTTGGTTTTAATTTAATTCTTCTATTTGAATTTTTGTTACTTTTTTTTCTCTGTGTACATTTTGAGAAATTGATAAGTGTTCTAATTTTTTAATTTTAAATTCTAACTTGAACAAAATAATCAAATTGAAATTAGACAAAGTGTAGAGATCAAATTGTTTAAAATTATAATCAAATTATAGGTGTTAAAAGTGTAATTTACCCATGATTTTATTATAAAAATTAAGAGACATTCTTTTTTATAGACAGATACGACAAAATAAAAATATTATAATTATTGAATCGATTTAATTTTTTTTATGATTAACATATATAGAGGGTCTTACAAACTAAATAGTTTGAATAATCAAAATTGGAACCATAATCGACCTTACAAACCTTTCAAATTTTATACTTTGAGAAAACCCAACATTTTTTTTTAAATATACATATAAATTTTTTATTTATATAATACAAGATTGGCTTTGAAGTCAATTTATGAAATTTTAAGAGGATAATGTTTGGGGTAACATATACGTGTCAAATGTCATAGCAAACTCAATAAAAGTCTAATTATAGGAAACCACTGCCACGAAGGGATTCTCTATTCTCACACATGCAGAACTAGGGTGATTAATCATTTTTTCGACCTTACTAGAGGACTATATGTATCTTTTTATATATTTTTGTGATATATGTTATTTATTTTTGTGATAAATATTATTTAAATTTTTAGTAAAGTTATAAGATTTGTAATTTTAAAATGAAATTGTTGGTGAAAATATCAGAAAAAATTATATTTTATTGATAAATAATGCAAAGAAAATGAGATATAAATAGAACAGGCTGAGGCACGGATATCTCGTTTTCTTTAAGAAGATCAAGTCCACTAGGGTAGGAAGAACCCAAATACCGATGCAGCAGTCACAAAACTATGACTTGCCCCCTCCAAGATACAATAGCCCGACCACTTGTCGTATGGTTCAAGCCAACTCTGCACAAGATGGTGAACCTAAAGCTCCACCAAGAAAAACACCATTCTTTGCTAATAATCTCTCTTGTATAGAAAATAGTTGGTGTGTTAATGAAGAAAAGAGTAGATAAGAGAAACTATTTATAGGTCATTACGACCTTACAAATTACACCAAAAATAATGATGACCATTAAATTAGAGAAAATGGAGAGACTCCAAATAATAACTCACCACCAAGTTCATGAATTCTAATTAATCTCCATTCACGAACAATATGAGATTCATGAATAAAACAAAAGAAGATTCATGAACAAAAATATATAAATAAATAAAAGATATTAAAATGGTCCAACAATCCCCCACTCATTTTAATATCAACAAGGACAAGAGAGATTACCAAACAAAGATAGACTAGTATGCATCATGAAGGTGTGCTCTGCATTGAATCTTCATTAGTGAAACAACAACCTCTACTCCAGAGTCAGTAGTGATCTTAAACTTGAACTATGACTTCTTAGGGAAAATAAAGTATTACTGCTCACACGTAATAATCCAAGTATTGACATGAGCTTTAATAGCCAGCATATTACGGCCTTGTGCTTATCCCAGTTTTCATGAGCATATTTGAGAATAAGCCTTATTCTCATAGAAAGCAGCTCCACTTTCATGCTCACATAGGTGAAATCTGTCAAGGATGTTCCTGTAATTTACACACTTCACTCAAAAAGAGCTGCAGAATTTCATTAAGAGTATAAAACTCAAGACTCTAACATTACAGGACAAATACACTTACATCATAGGGATGGACAACAAAATATTAAGGAGTGCATTTTTTACAACCACCATATGATTTGTTCTTCCCATTGAACCTAGTTATAGGATCTCTGGTCCCTAGGTTGGGTATCCTTATACATGGTTTATGATTTTATAGTGTTCAAACCCATCCCCCTCGATGTATTTCAAACTCTATCTCTCGCCAAGGCCTTGGTTAACGGATTCGCAAGATTATCACAAGATTTTACATAATTCACAGTTATGATGCCATTACTTAAATAGGATCTCACATTACTGTGTTTCCTTCAAATAAGTCTGGATTTACCATTATAAAAATGGCTATTCACTCTACCAATAACAGTAGTGCTATCATAACGAATTAACACAGAAGGAATTGGTTTTTCCCAAAAAGGGATTTCATGTAACAAATCTCTCAACCAATTCGCTTCCTCACATGCTGAAGCTGGCGCTATAAACTCAGCTTCCATTGTAGAATTAGTAATTATAGTCTATTTTTTAGACTTCCAACATATAGCACCACTACCCAAGGTAAAAATAAAACCCAAGATAGAGAAAGAATCACTTGACAAAATGTTCCAATTGACATCACTATATCCCTCAAGTACCGTAGGATACTTGTTATAAAACAAATCATAATTTTTGATACTAGATAAATATCTCATAATTTTTCTCATGGCTAGCCAATGATCTTGACTTGGCTTGCTAGTAAACCTGCTAAGTACTCTAACAGCATATGCAATGTCAGGTCTAGTACAGTCAGTAGCATATCTCAAACTACCAATCATGCTAGCATATTCCTTTTGATTAATCATTTCTTTTTCATTTGTTACAACAGATAAATGTATGCTTGCCTCAAAAGGAGTAGCAACATGTTTACAGTCTAGAAAGTTATATTTCTTTAAAATTTTCTCAACATAATGCAACTGATTAAGAAAAATGCCATCCTTAGTTTTGGTAATTTTAATTCCCAAAATAAAATTGGCTTTCACCAAGATCTTTCATATCAAAGTGGCTATTAAGCATATTTTTAGTCTCATTTATGATATGCAAATTAGAGCCAAAGATAAGTAGATCATCTACATATAGGCTAATAATCACATGTGCATTCTCATAAGTTTTGTAATATATGCACTTATCACATTCATTAGTCTTATAACCATTCTCAAACATGTAGGAATCAAATTTCTCATGCCACTGTTTAGGAGCTTGTTTTAAACCATAAAGGGATTTAGTTAGTTTACACACTTTGCTTTTTTGGTCAGGCTCCACAAAGTCTTCGGGTTGGTCCATGTAAATCTCCTCATCTAGATCTTCATTTAAAAAAGTTGTTTTTACATCCATTTGATGAATTTTAAAATCATGAATTGTAGCCACTACTATCAACAGTCTAATGGATGTAACTCTAGTAACCGAAGAAAAAGTATCAAAGAAATCAAGATCAACTTGTTGCTTAAAACCTTTAGTGACAAGTCTCGCTTTATATTTATCTATAGTTCCATCTGGTTTAAGTTTTTTACGAAGGACCCATTTACACCCAATAGTTTTACAACCTGGAAGTAAATCCACTAGCTTCCATGTTTTATTTGAATTAAAAGTAATGAATCTATCTCATCATTTACAGCCTCTCTCCAGAAAATAGCATCAGGTGATGATAAAGTTTCTTGCACCGTAAGAGGAATTTCTTCTACATTGTAAAGATAATAGTCAGGACCAAAATCTTTTTCAACTCTAGCTCGTTTAGTCCTCCTTGGTTGGATTTGAGAATTTCTTGTTCTTGAGAATGAGTAGAAGAGCTAGGTACGGATAAAATATTTTCAGAAATTATTTGACCCCCACTATTTCTAGATTTAAAAAGAAATTTATTTTCATAAAAAATAGCATCACCTGATTCAAAAATAATATTATTTTTCATATCACAAAATCTATAGGTTATACTATGCAATGCATACCCAAGAAAAGCACAGGTGGTACCTCGTTCACTCAATTTAGGTCGTTTAGGATCTGCAAGCCTCACAAAAGCTAAACAACCCCAAACCCTCAAATAACCTAGATTTGGTTTATGCCCCCGCCACAACTCATAAGGTACAATTTTAGTCTTTTTGTGTGGCACTCTATTTATCACATGGCAAGTTGTCAAAATAGCCTCGCCCCAAAGATTTGAGGGAGCATCTGAATCAATAAGCATAACATTCATCAAGTCAATTAACATTCTATTTTTTCTTTCAGCTACGCCATTAGATGAAGGTGAATATAGTGGAGTAGTCTCATGAATAATTCCCAACAACTGAACAAAAGAGTTGAATCCAAGAGATTCATACTCTCAGTCTCTATCACTTCTAATTCTCTTAATCTTTTTACCGAATTGATTTTTCACATCAAGAAGGAATTTTTTAAATTTCTCAAAAGCATCACTTTTATTTTTTAACAAATATATGTTTGTGTATTTTGAAAAATCATCAATAAAGTGATAAAATATCGGTTACCGCCCCGAGTTAAAATTCCTTCAAACTCACACAAATCAGTATGAAATAATTCTAGCAATTCGGTATTTTTTTCAACATTTTTATGAGGCCTCTTAGTAATTTTTGCTTTACTGTTGTTGGCTTTTTGGCTTTCGAAGGGTATTTTTGTAAATGCGAGCGTGCCAGTAAGGATCAATCAGTCCTTACAGAAATTATAATTGCCAACCAATTATCAGACGATTGTGTTTTAGTTCTTTCAGCTTCAATGAAGAGGACTTTTACTGGTGGCTTGACTTAGGAGAAATTAAGCGAAATAACAGTTAAACGAAGAGCAATTGAAGTATTTCATTAAAACGAAAACTTACAATGGTTCAAACTCAGCCTCGTAGAGGTTTACAGTAACAATCTACTTGAATCTACTTGAAACTACTCCTACGAATGAAGTGCAGAGCAGGTATTTAAAGTGTAGGAATGTAAAGAACAGGTATTTAAAGTACAGGAAATGTAAAGACTGGAAATGTAAAAACTGGAAAATGAAAATATGTAAAGTAAGACTGGTTTGTATGATATGAGTCTGGGGGGCTTTTCTAGGAGTTTCCCTGCTATTTATACTTGTCAAGGATAACCTTCGAACTGCACTTCAAACCGTTGAACTGCTCCTCCATGATCGTCGATCATGTTGCCTTATAGGTAGTTCCACTACGCCATTACTTGCAGTTAAGCTTCCCTGTTATATTTGAATTTGAATATGAGTAACTGTTGAAACCACATCACCTTGTATCTCTTTACTGATCCAGTGTTACTCAGATCACGTGAGAACCAATATTCACTGCTACGTGTACGATCAGGATTGAGGACTTGAATAATCTTCCTATATTACCCTTACTCCGCCATGTGTCGAACTGTAACTGGCTTTTACAAAATATGTAGCCAACATTACCCCCCGCACTAATATGCCCAATACTTGGTAATATTAGTGGATCACGGTCTTTTCCCGCGCTTTTAGAACGTGCAGGGAGTCTACATTCTGGAAACACAACCGTCATCTATTTGGTGATCATTTGCATTAACTCTCCTTCAATTTGTCGAACATCCCAATACCTTAGCATTCGAACAGACTATGGCTAAATCAACTTCCCTTTCTATTGATCAAGTATATGAAGAGCCATTAAGTAATGATGCTTCCCCTCGAAAGAAACTCCACGCATTCATTAGCCACCATTACCCGCCTTTCTATATTCAGGTCATGGGAGCCTTTGCAAATTACCAACCTTTGGACTACGAACACATTGCCCTTAATCCTTCGATTCAACAAGTTGCAGATATAGATACAAGAAGTTCTTCTTCTAACTCCCCCTTATACCTCGAACAAACTGCTCTCAAACCTTTGATTCGGCAAGTTGCAAATATGGTCTTGGGAAACTCTTCTTCACAAACCTCTACATGGGATGAAGCTGCAACTTCTTCCTCTTCTGGAGTTTCTAACTGGACAAGCTGGTCAACACCTGAGACCTGGGATTTGAGGGAACGAATCAACCATCATTTTGTTGAGTTCACTGACCCTTTAGAGTTTCCTTCTTACGCTCGAAGTTCAGTGGTCTACCCCTACGTGCCCATTGATCATCGACATAGTTTGGAGGAGAATCTGCTTGTAGCATGGTACACATCCTTCATGCCTACAAAGATAGTGCACGCTACCCGGCGCCTAGAAGAAGCATAAGGGTACAACCCATCATTCTTAGCCCAGAAGGTGAAGATTTGTTCTTCTGATTGGCTTGATTATATTAATGTCTTTGTTCCTTCTGCTCCCGTGCCATCTCCCATAATAGAAGCATCCACACCTTCTTCTTCATTTTCTGAAATTGAAGCATCCACACCTTCTTCTCCATCTTCTGAAACAGAAGCATCCACACCTTCTCCTCTGCCAACTCTTTGCTGGACAGAGAGACTGAGGCTTGCCCTTCCCATGGAAAAAGTCTTCCCACCTTATAAACCTCCACCTTCCCCTACTCCAGCTGAGCGGAAACAAGCTCAATTTCTGCTTGCAGGTTTCTCTCATTTGCCCTTCAATGTTCTTGAGGACGAAGTCCCTCTCAAGAACCTTCGATGGGCTTGTGATATTCTGACTAGGGGCCATGCCCTTAATCCCCTTGCCCAAGCAAAACTTCATATGTTCCTGGACCAACTTCCAGTGTTCCTCTACTGGCATCGAAATTCCATGGTCACTACACAATCTTTGGATCAACTTTCGTCTCTTCGAATTATGCCCAGTACGAAGTAGAGAACTTCATCGAAGAATTCGATGATTTCAAGAATAAAGATTCTGCGTATTGGGATGACTTGGTCATAGACGAATTGGAACAAAGATTGAGAGAGGAAGCTTTCAAAATAAAGGCTGAAGAGCTCTACTACGAAGTGAGAGCACATCAACTCATGCAGCTAATGTTAGAAGAAATAGAAGATATAATAAAGAAAGAACAAAAATTCATTGATCATTGTTGGACTAAATTTCATGATTTTATTATTTATTCTATTCCTTATTTTTATGAGCTTGAGTTTATACCCAGATAGGGTCATTCGATGTAATTGCTTTGGCTTTAATATAAACAGAATTCTTCATTTGGCATTGTTTGACCCTGTTTCCATTTGCCTTTTAAGGCCAATCCAGAGCTTCGAACTGAACAATCTTATTCTTCGAATATGGATGGAATAAAGTTGACAGTTTTGGCTAATATCATCTAGAATTAGTGCTTCGAATTTAAACCCCTCAAAGCTAATTATAACCAATATATGGTCATGGTTAATATAGCCAACCAATTTTAAATTGACCCATTTTGCTTCGAAGAGCAGTCCATGCTGTTTTAGTTCAACAGACAATCTCCTTTTGTATATATAGACACCAACGATTTGTTTTGATGTTTCGAACACCATTTACTTCCTTATGGGTCCTCAAGCTTTGTCTCAAGGGTATTACTTTTGTTAAAAAACCTACTACAGGTCTTTGATCTCTTCGAAATAAACCAATCCTTGAGTATCTTTAAATTTTTAAGTATGGAAATGTGCTTCGAAGCCGGCTTCTCTGTTTCGAAGCTGTTGTTCTTTTGGCTTTTGGCGCCAAAATTTGGCTTTGAAGCCAAATATTTTACTTCGAAGCTAACCTCAGCATCTGGGCTGTGTTTTTCCCTCCAAAAGTATCAATATTGAAGGAAACCCTTCGTATTTGTACTTCTAGTGCTTAATGACTTACACAATATATTTTTCAGACACAAAAGCTTTTTTTTAAAAACCCTTTTGTTTCGTGCTCTGAAATCACTTGCTTTTTTAACACACAAACCCTACCGATCTTCTGTTAACCCTCTCTTCCTTGCTACTTGCTATCAATGGATCCTTCCTCGCTGAAAGTGCTTGCTGACGAGCGTATCAGCCCTAGGGCTTTGAAGAAATGTATTGATGAAGAAATCACCAAGTTAACAACTGGTGAGTCAAGTGCCATAGATGGACGTCTCTTCGTTCCTCGCCACAGCAACCAACAAGAGTACGTCCTAGGTCCCATCTTTCGAGAGGCCGCTGACCAACTTCCAGCTTTATACCCCCGTTTGGAGGATCACTTTCTTCTCTACGAAGGAGGGCTTGACTGGAGCAATTGGAGAATGACCTGGCCTCATCGTTGCTGGCCGACATTGAGAACCGAATTGGAGGAATGGTATGACAAGGTTGTGTCTGCGAGGGAAGATGACCTACAGGAGCTCTGCATCCTCGACGCTCTTCGTCTCTCCAGGTTCATCATTCCTGAGGACCCCTTTTTAATTCCTACTGCTTTATGTTTTTGGAATATGGCTTTCAATTTCTTCCAATTTCGATGCGGCATGATGGCCCCCACCGTTCTTGATATTTGCCATCTTTTAGAGCTTTCACCCCATGGCTCTCTTTTTACTCCCAACTACCCAGACCTCCCTGTCAAATTTTCCCTTCCAGCCTTAAACTCTTCTTACAGTGATTTCGTAAAGGCTGAAAATAAAAGGGAAGGCCCTGTGAGAGACAGAGAGCTGTTTTCCTTTATTTTATACTGGTTATACAAGTTTCTCTTTTGCACTTCATCTTAGAGGATTATGCCTGAGTTCGCTCCACTTGCGAAGGCACTTATCTTGAAAAAACACCTAGCTCTTGCCCCTTATCTATTAGGTCATGTCTACAGAGCTTGCTCCTAATTTTGCGAAAAACCTCTTGACGTTAACCAAGGAGGTCCCCTCTGGGTGCTCCAACTCTGGCTCTTCGCCTATTTCACTGACCTACATCCCAAATGTCTAAAATTCCTTGTTCAGGATCCTAGTACTTATGGGGAAAAGTATGCTAGGATTGCTCTCTATCCTGCTTCCTTTGCTTATTACCTTACTTTCTTTCACCAACTTCATATTTCTCCATCTGCCTCCTTCTTTTGTCCTTTCGAAGCCAATAAAGGACCAACCTGGCTACAGACTTTTCTGGCTGATAAAGAGTGCTCCACCTCACCTCATAAAGATATGTGGGCCTCCATACTGCTACCAAGGGAATTGTTCATTGGCACTTTGAACCCCCGAGCCTATAAATGCATATCTGAGGTGTATTGCCCTTCTCAATTCGCCAGACAATTTGGATTCACTCAAGGGATACATGTTCCTCTTTGCAGTCTCTCGAATTCCATCTTACTACTAGAGACTTGAGAATATCCAAATCCAAGCTAGAGACGACAATACTCAAACTGCTGAAGGAATTGAGTGAGTTCCAATTTGTCCCCTTTCTTCCATCTGGCTTAGTTTTGAAAAGATTTCAGAACTGGTGGACAGCCAATATGGAAGTGCGCCTATCTGTACACCCTCATGACTTGCTAATAGGGTTGGGAGTGCCTTCGAAGGCCAAGTCAGCAACAGCTGAGAACATTCCCTCTCTTCTTGAAGCTGCCACAACTGCTCCTGCAACTTCACCCCTCCATCTAGAGTTACTAGAGCTACTTCGAAGAAGGGTAAGCATTTTCAGATTCTCTTTTTTTTCTTTTGAATCTTTTGTTTGTTTCCTTTACACTCATGTTCTTTGGGTGCAGGGTCCCCGCAAGAAGAATCCCCTAAGAGAGCTGAAACTTTAGCTACTCTAAAAAAGAAACAACAACAGAAACAGAAAAGGAAGCTAATCCTCCCTCCTAAGGAATCTGAATCTTTGGCAGAAGAAAGAGAGGTTGAGCAAGAGCAAGAGCCAGAAGTGCCTTTGCAAAGAACAAAGAGACAAAAGATGGCTGTCTCCTCTTCTGATATAGTCGAACATCCTACTCTCGAGGCAACTACCACAATAATGGGGAAAGAACTTACTTCTGAAGAATCTGAACCCCAAGTTGAAGAAGGGGAGGTTGAAAAGGAGCCGGTAGTATCTCTGCCAAGAAGGAAGAGAAAGAAAGTGACTGTTCCTGCTACTGACTTGGTTGAAGACCCTGTTCATGAAGCAGCTACCAAGGCAGTAGAGCAGGAACATTCCAAAGCTATGATTGTCTTTGAGAGAGCTGAAAAGAGACGGCAACAACAATTTCTGAGAGATGAAACTGCTGCTGCTGATGCATTACAAAGGGAAACAGCAAGAAGGCAACAAACTGCTGAACATTATTCCCTTCGCAGCTCTCCCACTATTGCCAACACTTCTGAAACGAGTAATTTCTTTCACACTTCTGCTGTTTTTCCTTTGTCAGCTTTTGGCATTGAAGTTTGACATTGCTTTACATTTCTTCCTTTTGCAGCAACAACTACTGCGCTCATCTTTCCAATGAGGCCTCCCTTAGTTTCAGTTGAAGTTGATTAGATGCAGGATGCGAGGGCTATTCAAATCATACTTCCACTTCCAAGGTCTACACTTCCTGCACTTTCCCTGAGGCCAATCATTCCTGCATCTCTTCTTCTTGGCTTAGAGCCATACCTCCCTTCCTTGACCTTTGATCTACCTCAGTCCACTTCTTCTTCGAGCCTTGCTCCTCCTCCTTCTTTCACAGAAATTCCAACTGCTACAACATCTCTGATGGCAGTTGATTCTCCTACAGAGGGTGCCGGTAGTCCTCCAACTCATAGTTCATCACCTTTGCCTACTTCCAGCCCCTTTTCACTTGATTCATTGGTGGCTAAGACCATAGAGACTGCCAAAGATGCTCCCTTCATTTCTCCTATCCCCATGCAGCCCTCTGTGCCTTCCACCACAACACTCTCTATGCCTTTCATGTCTACGGATGAGGTAGACATCTTCGAAGGAAGACTAGCTAGTCTCTTCGACGTACCCTCTACCTTTCCAACATTGAATGTTGAAGCTGAGCCAGTATTTTTGGCTGACTCCTTACTGGAAATTTTTGAGAGCTCTTCTTCCTCTAGCAGCAAGCCTTCTGCACCTTCAATAAACCTGGATACATGCCTGGAGCTGTTGATTTCTTTTTCGAGGATCCCCTTCGAGGCTCTACAAAGGCCTATAATCAGGAATGGGTTCATCCAATACTGCAAAATTGCTGAGTAGTCTGGCATGAATGTTTCAAGTCATCTATCTCAAACAGCAGCTACTGTCGATTTTTACATCAGCATATGTCAAGCTGCCAAGGTTAAGGATGAGAAACTGGCTGGCGACCAGAGTTTTGTTTCCCAAATGCACACCGAAGTGTCAAAGCTTAAGGAACAACACTCCTCTACCTCCCACTTTCGAGTCCAGCTGCTGGAGAGGAAAGCTCAACTTGAAGAAAAGCTGGCTGCAGTAAATCAAGCCTTAGTCCGAACTGATACCAAATTACAAATCACCACCCAAGGACTGGCTGATCGAAAGGAAGAGATGGCTGCAGCTATTCAACTAGTTCCATCACTTAGCAATAGGAAATCTATTGTACAAAAACAATTAAGACACTGTAATGACTTTTGGGCCAATTTATGGCAAAATGTACTTAATTCTTTATGAAAGCACAAATTTTTATCTGTCATCTGAGCAATCTTATGTTCTTGTACTTAATGTTTATTTTATTCGCTGTGTTTCCCAAATGGTTGAAAAATAAGGTTTCAAATATCTGCCATTAATCTTTTTGGGATGTATATACCCATTCAAATTTCTCAAATGGTATGCTCCAAAAGGCAGAACTCTATGAATTTGATATGGTCCTTCCCAGTTAGGTGACCATTTGCCAAACTTATGGCTTTTAATTCCTATTAGGAGTATTGTCTTCCATACCAAATCACCTTCATCAAAGCCAATGTGTTTAACCTTCTTATTATAATTCTTGGCTGCTTTCTTCTTTTGGAAAAGAATGCTATTTAATGCCAAAATTATGGCTTCATCTATGTCTTCTAATTCCAAGCATATACTTTGATGGTACTGCTCAGGATCTAATTGATCTTGGCATCTTACCCTCAAAGATTTAACATTAATCTCCACAGGTAACACTGCATCATGCCCATATACTAAGGCATAAGGAGTGACTCCTGTGCTTGGCCTTAGGGAAGTTCTGTAAGCCCATAAAACATCCAACAACAGGTTATGCCAATCCCTAGGATTATCTTCCACAACCTTTTGTATTCCCTTTTTCAAGGACTTATTGAATGATTCAGCTTGACCATTGGCCTGTGCATAATAGGGTGTGGAATTAACAAAGCTAATTCCAAACTCTGCCACAAAAGACTTCACCATTTTCCCATCGAACACAGTCCCATTGTCGACAGTTATGGTTTGTGGGATGCCAAATCTATGCATCAAATCTTTAATGAAGCCAATGACTTTTGTCTGGTCTACAGCTTTGTATGGATTGGCTTCGACCCACTTAGTGAAGTAATCAGTGGCCACTAGAATGAAACAATAATGCTTCGAAGAAGGTGGGTGTATTTTTCCCATCATATCCATGGCCCATCCTTTGAATGGCCAAGGCTTCACTACTGCATTGTAGGTCAGTTACAGGCACATGCCTTATTGTGCCATGCTTTTGACATGCCTGGCAACCCTTTGCATATTCTATGCAGTCTTTAAGGATAGTTGGCCAATAGTAGGAATGCCTTCGAAGCAACCATCTCATCTTTACACCAGGCTGATAAGCACCACAGATGCCTTCATAAACCTCAGCCATAGCTGTTAATGCTTCTTTTGGACCTAAACATTCCAGCAACAAACCATCTCCCCCCCCTTTTGTAGAGAGCATTACCATATATCATGTATTGCATAGACTGCAATTTAACTTTTCTGCTGGCCTTCGAAGATGGACCAGCCAAGTACTGCATTATTGGATGCCTCCAATCTTGTTCTTGTAAGTCATTATGATTGACTTCCAAGACCATATTCCTTTTATTTAGAGGTGGTATTAATTTCTGATATGTTGTCTGGCTTATATCTCTTTGGGCATTATCCCTTCTCTTGAAGTTCGAAGCTTTCTGAGCCACATCATTAGCTTTATCATTCAAGAATCTTGGAATATGAGTTACATTTGCTATTTGAAACTGAGAAAGCAGATGTAACGCAACAACATAGTATGGCAAAATACTTATGCTTTGACACTTGAAAATCCCTTTCACTTGGTTAACCACCAATTGAGAATCTTCAAATATGTCAACTGCATGTACTTGTAATCCAATAAGAATTTCTAGTCCCACTATTAAGGCTTCATATTCAGCCTGGTTATTGGAACAGGTAGCTTCATCCACTCTGAAACCATGTGTGGTTTCCACCCCTTGTGGAGATTTAACCACAATACCAATTCCAATTAAACCATTGGCTTTCGATCCATCAAACCACATCTGCCATGGCTCAACACTAGCCATGCCAAGTTTCATTATCTCTTGGCTCTCTGTTTGAGATGGATGGTCTGCCAAAAAATTGGCCAGAACTTGCCCTTTTACTGCCCTTTGAGGGATATATCCTAAATGAAATTCTGATAGGGCTAGTATCCACGTGCCAATTCTTCCCCTCAACATAGGTCTAGATAACATGTACTTAACCAAATCTGTGTTTGCAATTACCAAGACAGTTGTAGGTAAAAGATGATATCTTAATTTCATTGCAGCAAAATACAAAGCAAGACACAGCTTTTCTACAGCTGAATATTTACATTCACAAGAATTTAAAAACCTACTAAGGTAATAAACAGCTTGCTCCTTGCCTTCTTCATTGTCTTGGGCCAAGAAAGCTCCCAATGAATCTTCTGCTGCAGCTATGTACAACTTCAAGGGCTTATTACCCTTTGGTGGCATCAGCACTGGAGGGTTGGCCAAGTAGGCTTTGATACCTTCAAAAGCAATTTGATGCTTTGCTGTCCACACAAATTCTTCTTCATCTTTCAGCCTTAACAAGGAAGAAAATACTTTAGTTTTCTCTGCAGTGTTAGAAATGAACCTTCGAAGAAAGTTAACCTGTCCAAGGAACCTTTGTAATTTTTTCTTACTTGATGGGGGCCTGGCTTCAATGATGGCTTTGGCTTTATTCTGATCAATCTGTATTCCTTTCTTGTGCACTACATAACCCAAGAAGTTTCCAGATGATACACCAAACGCACACTTAAGAGGATTGAGTTTCAACTTGAACTTCCTCATTCTTTCAAAAGCTGATTCTAAATGAAACAAATGCTCCTCCATGAACTGGGATTTCACTACGATGTCATCAATATAACACTCTAAATACCCTCCAATGAGGTCATGAAAGATGGTGTTCATAGCCCTCTGATATGTAGCTCCAGCATTCTTCAGACCAAATGGCATTTTAACCCATTCGAAGGTGCCAATATTCCCAGGACATCTGAATGCTGTCTTGTGAATATCCTCCTCTGCAATGCAGATTTGGTTATAACCAGAGTGTCCATCCATCATTGATAAAACTTGATGTCCTGCTGAACTGTCTACCAACAGATCTACTATAGGCATAGGGTACTCATCTTTTGGAGTTGCTAGATTCAAGTTTCTGAAATCAATGCATACCCTCATTTTACCATTCTTCTTAACTACAGACACAATATTAGATACCATTCAACATACCTGGCTGTCCTAATAAAGCCTGCCTTGAGTAGTCTAAGAATCTCTTCCTTGACTTTCTGAATTACTTCTGGACTCATTCTTCTTGGTTTCTGCTTGTATGGCTTGAAGTTAGGCCTCATAGGGAGCCTATGTTCCACTAATGACCTATCCAATCCTGGTAGTTCATTATAAGACCATGCAAAGCAATCTTTGTATTTCTTTAGAACAACCAATAACTGGTCCCTGTCCAGAATATTCAAACAAGCACTTATATAGGTGGGCTGTTATATAGAACCTTCCCCTAAATTTACTTCTTCTAAGGAGTCTTGTGTCTGAGGATTTATTGAAGCTTCTTCCTTGGTTTCTTCTACCTTCGAAGCAACCTTCTCGCTCTATTCTGCTCCCAGGTTCTTTAGTTCAACATCTTTGTCCTCCTCACCATAGACAAAATCTGTCCATAAGGCATCCTCTTCCTGTATTTCCTGGACTTTTGTTTTAATGTCTAATGCACAGTATTTACCAAGGGTCAAAATTCTGACCCGTTGCTGCTCCTGTTTGCAGCCAATTATCATGGCTTTTCTCTCTTGCTCCTGTACTTTCTGGACTATTGATTTTACATCCAGTGTTGAAAACTTAATTAGAGCCAAAGATTTAACTTCTTGTTCTTCATCTCTTTGCCTACAACCAGGCATCATTGTCATCTTTAACGACAATCTCTTCATCAGCACTCTCTTGGACTAAGTGCTTCAGGTGTGTCACTTCCTCATCAGCCGTCACTTCGGCTGAGCCATCAGATTTCCTCAGTATACTGAGTGGGGTCACCCCTTCAATATACAGTTTGGCCTCTGCAAAGTCTGCACAGGCTATGAAGGGTTGAGGATCTGCATCAATTTCCTCCGTCTCTCCATTGCCTAAGGCCATCATAATTTTCTAGTGCAAAGAGGAAGGCACACATTTGTTAGTGTGGATCCAATCTCTCCCAAGTAAAGCATTGTATTTAGCATTACTGTCGATTATGAAGAATGCTGTCATGCAGTCCCTGGTTCCCACACTCAGGTTGATGGGTAGAATTCCCTGAGCCATCTGTTTGTCTCCAGCAAAGCCAGCGATGGTTGTACTGGTTGGGATCAACCTAGGATTCTTTTTCCCTAATTTCTTCAAAGAAGACTTCGGTAGTGAATTCACTGCTGCCCCATTATCTATCAGGACTCGGTTCAATTGTATCCCATCGAAGAAAGCCTTGATGTACAAATGCTTAATATGTTGTGTCATAGAATTCAAGGGATATTCAAAAGGATATGAGAGGTTAATGCTCGCCTTTTCTTCGCTCTCATATTCAGTTTCCATTAGGATAGCCATTCCGGAATCATCCTGTACCATACTCACTTGTGAATCTTCACTAGAGACTGGAATTGGATCAACTTCTTGACCATCCTGGTTCTCATCTCCAGCTTCGAACTCATAAGGTAGTATATGTACCATATTGACTGATACCGGAGGAAATGAGCCAAACTGGATGGCTGGCTATGCCTGTTTCCCCTCTTGGCTAACTCGTGCTCTGATACCACTCTGTCACGACCCAAACCCGCCCCTATAGGTTTAGCATCGTAACCGGCCAGTAATCCTTGGATTACCGAAGGCCTCTGTACGGATTAACATAAGATAAGGGGCTAGCGGAAGCAGATACGTAAATATAGTTGTCCAATGAGCTGTGTTGACTTACATGAAACAGAATATTTTAAAAACTTTATATACATAACCATAAGTCAACCACACATTATATTATACCACACACATTACAGTATCTTAAGTACAGCCAACATAATTAGATTAAGTCTCATACATATACAGAACTAATCAGAACTTGAACCCAAGACACTTCGGGGAACCTCCTCGTGAGGCACAATGGTTGGCTGACAACAGAACACAGTCCCCCACAAAAACTTTCGGGCTTGCACTCCAGAATGCTCACCTATATACATATATATACAAACAGTGAGCTAAAACCCAGTGAATAACATTAAGGTAAAGGGGTTAGTGAACGAATTCCGAACATTTTATACGTACATAACAGATCATAGCATAATCATAGTCATCTCATATCAGAACATAATAATGGTACATCCCATAGAACATATCGAACATATCACATAACGTCTTCCGACTAGAGTAACCGGTCCCGGACACCGATTAAACACATATCACCACAATGAAGTGGCTAACGAGATCTCGTAAATGTCATGGACCCGCATTTTCATGCCGTCCCCCATGACTTGGGACTATCTATGGATGCCATAATAGATTTCAAACTTGGAATGTTCGTTCACAGAAACATATATCATTTCAGAAATCATAGCATATCTTATCTCATTTGGAACATAGTTTCATATAAACGTATCTTTACGATAACGTTACTCACAGTGGTTCCCGTAAATGGTCAATCAATCCTCGAGTCTTGACCTACAATCACAAAATACATAGCACAAAATATGTCTCATTATTATTCATTCATGTGGTCATACATGACTTAGCTTTCTCACTTTAATTTCCCATTCATTCCATGCTACAAAACTTGTTCATAATGCCCATATACTCGGATTCTACACATATTTTCTAATTCACTTACTTATGTTATTTCTTAGCTTATTAATCTTTAACGGCTCATAAATCATGCCTAAGAATGCCCATAAAGAGATGGGAGTGAAGATATGTGCTTAAAACATCTTTTGAAAACATGCTGAAAATAGGCTGGTGGCTAGAGCCAGCTTTTCTTGGCTAGAGCCAGCAGAAGGCAAAAACAGAGCTCGCTCGAGCCAAGACTTCTTCGCTCGAGCCAGCCTTTGGCAGAGTGCAAAATTCTGAGAGCTCGAAATGTTGGCTCGAGCCACCACTTCTTCGCTCGAGCCAACTGTAAAATTCTGGGCAGAAAGCTTAGCAAAAATGGCTTCCAAACCACCTCCAAACCTTGGGGTCTTGCATGATTTGATCAAATACACAAAAATAGCTTTAGAAAACCTCAATACAAGACCCTTGAAACATCTTTTATTTAAAAACTCATGGATGTAGCAAATTTAAACTCAAAAGCTCATGCATGGAGGGTTTTCAAACCATGTTCTTGATTTTTCTCAAAACATGCAAATGATGAACAACAAATTCATGGATTCACAACTATGAGCATGCTCAAAACTCACATGCATGCAAGGATTTCAAACTCAAACTGAAGATAGTAAAATCGGAGATGTCCTACCATGAATACACATGCAATTAATTTACAAGCCCAAAGACCCATTTCTCATTCTAATCTCATGTAAATTATCCACAAGTGAGTTGAAAACATGATGCATGGGGGAATGGTTACAGAAAATGAGCTTAAACTCTTACCTAGAGCTTGATTTCACACAACAAGGGGTGATCTTCCTAGCTCTCTTCTTCTTCCTCACTTGAGCTCTCTCTCTCTCTCTCTCTCTCTCTCTCTCTCTCTCTACGCTAGGACCTCAAGAGTGATGGAGTGATACAACTCTCCCCCAGCTTTCATCAGAATATACACAACTCACACACCCTCACATTGAGCTCATACACGTACACACACATGCACACTTCCAACACACACACACACACAAGTTTTGATTCCCTACACCCAACACCACCAATGCCTCAACCCAATAATACACTAATTCTCATCTTGGGTCAATAATAGGACTAGATTAGGTACCAATCATGCATTATTTAATTCAACACAAGTAATCTTAATTTATTCAAGATTAGCACAAAATTCAATTATTCAAAAATAGTTCCAATTAAGGCTTAATTTAATCACATGCGATTTTACTAAACCGAATCAGTTTTTTATAAAATTTGCCATGGTGTTCTAAAAATTCCAATTAATATATTAAAGCAAAATTTCAAACAGATATTGCTATAAGTAGCAGATAGAAGCCAATTATCGTGCAAATTACATATTAATCTCACAATTCATTTTAATCCACTCATTAGCATTCTTAATTACCGATTAATAGCTAATTACGGGTCGGGGTTATTACAAATACTTCCTGTGAAAGTCTTTCTTTTTAAACTGCTGGTCAATCGTTGTATCCTTATGAATTAATGCTTCACAGATTACGGGTTCTTTGCCCACAATCATTGCTGCATCAATCTCATAATTAGGATCTCTATAATATGTCTTATACGATGCATTATTTCGATCTTGTTCCTCTTCCAATAATACTTCATATCTAGACACCTTGTAGGTTAGTTCTACCAAATCCCTGAATTCAGTTGAGTCAAACTTCTTTCGAAGCCTGAACTCTAAGCCATTTTGAGCCAATCTTACGAATTCTTGCTCTGGCAAGATGACTCCACATTTATTTCGAGCACTTTTAAATCTGGCAATAAACTGAGTAGCCTTTTCTTCAGGCCTTTGACTCAATCTTGCCAAGTCTGCCATGGAAACCTCTGGCTCTGATTGGAAGAATTGGGCATGAAATGCCTCTTCCATTTGTTGCCAAGTTTGAATGGAGCCAGGTGTAAGGTTGATGTACCATACAAATGCTCCCCCAGTTAGATAATTTGGGAATAATCTCAGTTTCATAAAGTCATGATTAGTAAATTCACCGCATTGAGCAGCAAACCTAGCAACATGCTCTACTGTTGATTAATTTCCACTCCCATAGAAAAGGGTAAAATCTGGTATTCTGAACCCCCTTGGGTATTCATGTACCCTATCTATCCATTCTGGGTATGGTTTTCTGTATACAGGAGTCTGGACCCCCCGAGCCATCGGTCCACACATCTCCCTAACAATATCAGTAATTTGGTCCCTAGGGACCATATTTTGTGCCTGCTGAACCACTACTGGAGGAACAAATACAGGGTTTGGTGGACAAACTTGTGCCTGTGGTCCTCTTGGTCCATAAGGTGGTACATTTGGGACTGGTTGTCCCTGTGGTACAGGTTGCTGTTGGAGGTGTGGGTAACCCCTTTGAGCCTGTCCTGCGAAAGGTGCTGAAACAGGTGTTGTGTCCCTTCCATTTGTGGGAAAACCTTCCAACCCCCCGGGTATAAATTCGAATAAGGGATTATTATACCCCCTAGTGCCAGGTATGGCTTCAAACATGGGATTTGTAACCATTCTTACGCCAGTTTCTTGTACTTGACCAGATCCACCAACTTGTGTGGCTTCATTGTTGAGTACTGAGGCATTTTGGCCTGCTATAGGCCTCGAAATGGATTCATACCAAGACTGAGGTGATGGTCTTTCACAATTCTGATTACTAGTTTGACCATTAGAATGTCCATTAACTTGCATAGGCTGTTTATCTCTAGCCAATCTTTGCTGAGGGACATTTAAAACTTCCTCTATGTGTCTTGTGTTCGTTGGTTGGTGGTTATTCATTCGATCCAAAAAGGATGTTGCCCACCTTTCCATTGTGTTCATTAATTGTTGTCCCATGGCATCTACTAGGCCATCCCATGGATTTGTTGGCTAAGTAGATGGAACAGTAGATGGTCCAATTCCTTGGTTTCGTCCAACATTATGAACATATGGTTCTTGTCCAGAAGTACTGGTCTGTTCGACCATAGGTTCTGATAACATAGGAGTTTTCATAGAATGTGTTACCACGTTATCCTCTGGATTAGGTATTTCTACCTCTCCTTCTACGCCTTCTTCCAAGCGTTCATTTTCTCCTTGTCGTCTTCGTCTAGCCATTTTAATTAGTCCTACCGAGCGTGCCAAAAATATATGTTGGCTTTTTGGCTTTCGAAAGGTATTTTTGTAAATGCGAGCGTGCCAGCAAGGATCAATCAGTCCTTACAGAAATTATAATTGCCAACCAATTATCAGACGATTGTGTTTTAGTTCTTTCAGCCTCAATGAAGAGGACTTTTACTGGTGGCTTGACTTAGGATAAATTAAGCAAAATAACAGTTAAACGAAGAGCAATTGAAGTATTTCATTAAAATGAAAACTTACAATAGTCCAAACTCAGCCTCGTAGAGGTTTACAGCAACAATCTAGTTGAATCTACTTGAAACTACTATGAATGAAGTGCAGAGCAGGTATTTAAAGTGCAGGAATGTAAAGAACAGGTATTTAAAGTACAAGAAATGTAAAGACTGAAAATGTAAAAACTGGAAAAGGAAAATATGTAAAGTAAAACTGGTTTGTATGATCTGAGTCTGGGGGGCTTTTCTGGGAGTTTCCCTGCTATTTATACTTGTCAAGGATGACCTTCGAACTGCACTTCAAACCGTCGAACTGCTCCTCCATGATCGTCGATCATGTTGCCTTATAGGTAGTTCCACTACGCCATTACTTGCAGTTGAGCTTCCCTCTTATATTTGAATTTGAATATGAGTAACCGTTGAAGCCACGTCACATTGTATCTCTTTACTGATCCAGTGTTACTCAGATCACGTGAGAACCAATATTCACTGCCACGTGTACGATCAGGATCGAAGATTTGAATAATCTTCCTATATTACCCTTACTCTGTCACGTGTCGAACTGTAACTGGCTTTTACAAAATATGTAGCCAACAACTGCAAACTTCAAATTTTTCAAAATTTTTTGTCACTTTAGGAATTAATCCTAAACTACTCATGATTCCCACATATTTACTGTTAATATGACACAAGCGAGTATGCCAAAAATTAATAGAAGACAAAGTGTAAGTGGTGTCATCATAATAATCATAAATTAATCAGCAAGTAAATTTAAGAGATAAAAGCGACATTTATACTCATCTGTATTATAGGAAGCCACTTTTGCTTCATGAGCCTCGTAGTTTTCATCATTCATCTCCTCAGTTGGGATTTTGTTTGGGTTCTTCTCGGTAAGAACATATGCAACTTTCAAAAGGCAAAGGTAAAAAAGAACTTTTCCTTTCCACCTCTTAAAATGAACTCCCTTGAACTTGAAAGGCTTGTTGAGATCTCCAATTCCATCATTGGTTTTTTCTGGTACTTGTTCCATGGTTGATCTCCTTAAAATTGTTGGTGAAAATACCAGAAAAATTTTTTTTTTTTTTGATCAGCAGAAAAAATTATATTTTATTGATAAATAATGCAAAGAAAATGAGATACAAATAGATCAGGCTGAGGCACGAATATCTCGTTTTCTTTAAGAAGATCAAGCCTACTGCGGTAGGAAGAACCCAAATACCGATGCAGCAGTCACAAAACTATGACTTGTCCCCTCCAAGATACAACAGCTCGACCACTTGTCGTATGGTTCAAGCCAACTCTACACAAGATGGTGAACCCAAAGTTCCACCAAGAAAAACATCATTCTTTGCTAGTAATCTCTCTTGTATAGAAAATAGTTAGTGTGTTAGTGAAGTAAATAGTAGATAAGAGAAACTATTTATAAGCTATTAGAACTTTACAAATTACACCAAAAATAATGATGACCATTAAACTAGAGAAAATGGAGAGACTCCAAATAATAACTCACCATCAAGTTCATGAATTCTAATTAATCTCCATTCATGAACAAGATTAGATTCATGAATAAAACAAAAGAAAATTCATGAACAAAAATATATAAATAAATAAAAGATATTAAAATGGTCCAACAGAAATTAATCATTTTTGTGATAATATTACATATTTTTTTTTATCCAAACATTTTTTAATCACACAATTTGTCATATTACCACAAAAATACATGTTCTTTTTATCCACACATTTCTTAACTCTAAAATATATAATTTCATTTCTCAATTACACATTAGTGTAACTTTGCCGGCTGAATTTAATGATGTATTTGTAGATGAATTTAGATAAGAAATGAAAAAGTGAGGATAATGTAAATCTCTTTCCCTTCCTCTTTTCATTTTTAAATTCTTACCCAAATTTATAATCTAAACATAAATTAAGAAAGTATTTGAAACAATCTAAATAAGTATATTTTTTTGATCTTTTACACACACAAAAAATATGTAAAAAAAATTTTAAACATAATGTGACAAAAAAAGTAAAAAGATTAAAAAAAAAAAAAGAAGAAAAGGAGTGCACTTTTATAAGAAATGCTAAATAATGCCTAAAACTGCCTAGTGATGGAAAAGGCAAGGTTCACACATCAACTTTTCCTACCAAAATGAATATTAATTTTTGCTTACTCCCCAACAAATAATTAAGAATCACACATTGAAAGCAGAAAATATATATGGCCCCACATACAGAAAATAACCAATAATTTAAGTCCTTACCCATATAATTTGTGATTAAGGCCGAATTGTAAATCATTGAGGCCGTTAATTAGAATCTTTTAACTTCACTTGCTGGTCAAACTGTATACTTTATGTGTGTTGAATGTCAATCAGGTTGTACATAGTCGGAGCATAAAACGGGCAAAAAGACAGAATGTTGAGAGAGTTGACTTTCCCGCATGTGCGTTGACTTTTCCGCACGTGCGTTGACTTTTTTTGGGAAATTGTGCCCGACGTTTTAAACCTGTTTGGAAGGGATCAGAAGTATAAAAAGGCAAGGAAAAGGCTGGAATAGGGTGCTGAACTTGTTTTGACCTAAAGAGAGAGGTTAGGGTTTGAAAGGGAAAAGGAACTTGAAGCTTCAAACATGTCTCCAATGGTGGTTTTTTCTCCATCTACCTCCTTTCACTCCTCCATGAGTGGCTAGTCTCATTTTCTAGGGTTTTGATGAAACCATTTCTTTTTTATTTTTAATTATGTAAAGGTTTGAACATTTGTATGGTGATTTAGAAGTTTCTTTTATATATTTTTCATTATTTCTTCGAATATTTGACTTTCTGTGATTGTTGAATGTTATCCATACATGAGTTTTCTATTCCTTCACATTCAAGGTATGAGACGAATCATACTACGAGGAATGAGTCGTATCACTACTTTAGTTTAGAGTGAACGATTCGTATTACTTGAGATGGTTCGTGCTCGTACATTGAATGTGATGATCTTCTTGTTAAATGTTTTGAGTTTGTAGTTGCGAAGCATTAATCCGTTAAAACCATAGCATAATTGATTTCAATTGGAAACCCTAATTACGTGGCTAGTGGTGGACTCTTTGCCCTAGTTTTTCCCCCAATTCAGTAAACCCAATTTCATTTATTATTAATAATTTAATTCCTTAGTTTAATTTAGTTGTTATTAAATTAGCCTATGAACAATCAATCTTTTTATCAAAATTAATTTAGAAATTTAACAATTAAATTAGTTTAATTTCACAATTGTCTCTGTGGATCGATACCTGGACTTGCCATTATTCTAAAAGAATTTAGTGTAGTTTAGGGTTTATTTTTGGTGTGTTCAACGACCCATCAAATTTTGGCGCCGTTGCCGGGGACTTCTGGCGAAATTAGTTAATTTAAAGTTACATTCTTATTTTAATTTTTAGTTTAGGATTTTATGCTTTTGTGTTGCTAAGCGTGCAGAGCGTTTGAAATTGGAGCTATCACCGAAGTGCAAGCAGAGCGCAGCCGAGCTTTAAAAATATAAAAAAAAAAACCCGCAATACTAAAGTGAGTAAACAGAAGCAAACATTCACAAACAAAGCACCAAAGTGCTAAAACGAAAGTCAAAGCTCAAATAGAGGTTGGAGACAACGTTTACGCGTCAAGCATCCGCATGACGAGTAAAGCGTTTTCGTTGAATCGCTGTGAGTATTTCTCCTTTAGCATTCTGCTTTCGTAACTTAGTGCACTGAGTTGAACTTTGTGTGTGTGTGTGGGTAGTGTATGCACGGGCGCCGTTCTCGTCGCCCTGAATTGTGGAGTTTGGACCTTGAACTAGAAAAGACTCTTAGGAGACTTAGGGCCTCTGCCCGTGTTCCTAGGCTTGAGTATTCGTATTCATACATTGAGCCATTAGAGATGGCTAATCTCGATGTCCCAAATGTGCCTAACCGGACCCTTAAGAATTATTTTACACCCATTGCACATACATCACCATCATGCATCCAATTAGCCAACACCACTGCTGCTCATTATGAGATTAAGTCCAGCACCATACAAATGCTCCCATCATTCCATGAACTAACTCATGATGATCCTTATAAGCATTTGAATGAATTTCTGGAAATTTGCTCGACAATGAGGATCCACAATTTCACAAATGAGGCCTTAATGTTGCGATTGTTTCTATTCTCATTAAAGGATAAAGCCAAACACTGGCTAAATTCTTTACCTGCTAATTCAATCACAACTTAGGACCAATTACAGCAACGGTTTTTGGAAAAGTACTTTCCCATAGGTAAAACTAACCAACTTAGGCGAGCCATCACAAACTTTGCTCAAATGGATGGCGAGCAATTCCATGAGACGTGGGAAAGACTTCGAGACCTTCTCCAACAGTGTCCCCACCACCAAGTGCCTGATTGGCAACTTGTTCAAACATTCTATTATGACTTAACTGAGCCGCACCGCCAAATGGTAGATTCGTCCTGTGGTGGGACATTTATGTCTAAAAATGATGCCGAGGCATGGCAATTGTTTGAGAACCTAAGTGATAATTCCCTTCACCATGCCTCCGCAGCCCTGCAAGTCCGGCAACCAGAAGTTGGAGCCTCGAAAAGAGGGGGCATTTATGAGGTCAGGCAAAACCTGGAGTTAGCCCAACAAGTAGAGGCACTGTCCCGCAAGATAGACCAATTATTAGCTACGGGACATGCCCCTACCCAGCAAGATCAGCCTCAATTTCACGAGGCATGTGTTATTTGTGCGAGCCCTGCTCATGACTTGAGTGAGTGCCCTTCGGCATCACAATTTCCGGAGTTAGTCCAAGAGCATGTGAATGCGGCTCAAGGATTCTCCAACCTGGGTAATGATCCATACTCCAACACATACAATCCGGGATGGAGAAATCACCCTAATTTCTCATGGAGACCCCCTTCACAAGGCACATCTTACAATCCTTCACCACCAAGGCAGAATTTCAATAATTTTGCCAACCAATCATCTTACCGACCACCGCAACCTTATAGACCCCCACAACTGTACCGGCAACCACAACCCCCGCCTGTTCCTCAGGGCAACTCTGCCTTTGAAACTTAGGTATTGAAAATTCTCTCAGAACTTAAGGGGTTAGCACTGGTAGTTCACTCCCACACTCACTCCATTGCTAAGCTAGAGACCCAATCGGGTCAAATGGCTAACAACATGAATCGGAGAGAGGAGGGAAAATTACCAAGTCAAACTGTGGCCAACCCTAAGGGACAATACAGGGTAGAGAGTTCGGGTGGAAATGGAAAGCAATATGAGCAAGTGCAGGCGGTGGTTGCTTTGAGAAGTGGTAGGGAGTTAAAGCCTCAGTCAGTTGCGTCTGATGCAACTAGAGTTAGGAAGGGTGACCACGGTGGTACACCCAATGAGAGAAAGGGTGAGGGGGAAACACTTAAGAGAGATGACTTAGGCCCTAACACTTTACATGAGCCCAAGGCACCCTTTCCCCAGTGCCTTGACACATCGTCCCCTTTTAATAAGAAGGCGGCATCTATGGAGGCAATGATGGAGGTCTTTAAACAGGTAAACATCAACCTCCTCCTGTTGGAGGCGATTAAGCAAGTACCACCATATGCCAAATTTCTGAAGGGCCTTTGTACGCAAAAGCATAAATCTAGGACACATGTGTCCCAAAAGGTCCTACTCAGGGAGCAAATAAGCTCTATCTTATTGAATGACACACCTCCTAAGTTTAAGGACCCGGGTGCCCTAACCATTGCATACATTATAGGGAACCATTTCATTGATAGGGCCTTATTAGATTTAGGGGCTAGTGTCAATTTGTTGCCCTACTCTGTGTACGAGGAATTTGGGCTTGGCGAATTGAAGCCCACTACTGTCACTCTTCAATTGGCTGACCGGTCCCTCAAAGTGCCACATGGCATGATTGAGGATGTGCTAGTTAAGGTTGATAGGTTCTACTTCCCTGTTAATTTTTTGGTGTTAGATATGGAACCGGTAGCCAGTTTTAGGAAACAAATCCCGGTGATCTTAGGTCGACCTTTCTTGGCTACGACCAATGCATGCATTAATTGTCGTACCGAGGTGATGGAAGTTTGATTTGGTAACATGCAAGTGAAACTTAATGTTTTCCAAGCATCACAACAACCTCATGAGAGAGAGAAGTGCTTATTAGTGAATGTTGTGGATGAGATTGTGGAGGAGGCTTTGCCCTCCATTCTTGTGGAGGACCCTTTAGAGGCTTGTCCAGCTCATTTTGGATTTGAAAATTTTGATATTGATTGGTCAGTTGATGAGGTAAATGTCTTGCTTAATTCCTCTTCTACACCGAATTTTCCTCCATGGAAAGCCCGGTTTGAGTCACTTCCTCCTCTATCGAGAGAGCCTGCCATACCATCTTTGGTCACACCACCTACACTTGAGTTGAAGCCACTCCCGACTACACTGAAGTATGCATTTTTAGGGCCCCAAGATACTTTACCGGTCATCATTGCATCTGACTTGACTGTAGAGCAGGAGAGTCAGTTAATGAGTGTTCTCGTGGCACGTTGGAGTGCTATATGGTGGTCAGTGGCTGATTTGAAAGGGATAGATCCCTCCGTGTGCATGCATTATATACACCTAGAGGAGGACACCTGATGGGTCGTTTAACACACCAAAATTAAATACTAAACTATACCAAATTCAATTAGAATAATGGCAAGTCCAGGTATCGATCCACAGGGACTATTGTGAAATTAAACTAATTTAATTGTCAAATTCCTACATTAATTTTGATAAAAAGATTGGTTGTTTATAACCTAATTTAATAATGAATAAATTAAACTAAGGAATTAAATTATCAATAATAAATAAAATTGGGTTTACTGAATTGGGGAAAAAACTAGGGCAAAGAGTCCACTATTAGCCACGTAATTAGGGTTTCCAATTGAAATCAATTATGCTATGGTTCGAACGAAATAATGCTTTGCAACTACAAGTTCAAAGCATTTAACAAGAAAATCATTACATTCAATGTACGAGCACGAACCATCTCAAGTAGTACGAACCGTTCGCTCTAAACTAAGGTAGTGACACGGCTCGTCCCTCGTAGTATGATTCGTCTCATACCTTGAATGTGAAAGAATATAAAACTCATGTATGGATAACATTCAACAATCACAAAAAGTCAAATATTCGAAGAGATAATGAAAAATATATAAAAGAAACTTCTAAATCACCATACAAATGTTCAAACCTTTACATAATTAAAAATCAAAAAGAAAACAAAATAATTACATGGTTAGGGTTTCATCAAAACCCTAGAAAAGAATACTAGCCACTCATGGAGGAGTGGAAGGAGGTAGATGGAGAAGAAACCACCATGGGAGACATCCTTGAAGCTTTTTGTTTTCCTTTCTTTCCCAAACCCTAGCCGCTCTCTTTAGGTCAAAACAATTTCAGAACCCTAGAAAAGCCTTTTCCTTTTCTTTTTACATTTCTACTCACTTCCAAACAGGTTTAAAACATCGGTTTGACTTTTCCAAAAAAAGTAAACTCTGTCCAAATTTTGTCTTTTCGCCAATTTTGTGCTCCGACAATGTACAACCTGATTGACATTCAACACACATAAAGTATACAGTTTGACCAGCAAGTGAAGTTAAGAGATTCTAATTAACAGCCTCAATGATGTACAATTCGGCCTTAATCAACACCAAACCTTCTCGCGAAATGCAACGGAGACTGAATCCTAATATGAAAGAGGTGGTGAAAAATGAGGTATTGAAACTATTGGATGCGGGTATCATATACCCCATCTCAGATAGCAAGTGGATGAGTTCCACACAAGTGGTGCCCAAGAAATCGGGCATCACCGTTGTTGAGAATGAGGGAGGAGAGTTAGTCCCCACACGAACCACTACTGGGTGGCGAGTGTGCATTGATTATAGGAGACTAAATTCCTCAACTAGGAATGATCATTTTCCCTTACCTTTCATTGACCAAATCCTAGAGCGGTTAGCGAGACAGAGTTTCTATTGTTTTCTTGATGGCTACTCGGGGTATAATCAAGTCCCGGTGTACCCCGCTGACCAGGAAAAGACTGCATTCACATGCCCTTTTGGCACTTTTGCTTACAGGCGCATGCCCTTCGGGCTATGTAATGCACCGGCGACCTTTCAACGGTGTATGATGGCCATTTTCTCCGATATGGTAGAGAAATTCTTAGAGGTTTTTATGGATGACTTTTCAGTGTTTGGACCATCTTTTGAGGAATGCCTTTAGAACTTGACTAGAGTGTTAGAACGATGTACTGAGGCAAACCTAATCTTGAGTTGGGAAAAGAGCCATTTTATGGTTCGGGAGGGTATAGTGTTGGGACACATTGTGTCCCCTCGAGGTATAGAGGTTGACAAGGCTAAGGTTGACCTCATTGCAGGCCTTCCTCCACCCAATTCCGTGCGTCAAATTAGGTCTTTCTTAGGGCATGCAGGTTTTTACCGTAGGTTCATCAAAGACTTTAGTAAGATATCACGTCATTTGTGTAGTTTACTGGTTAAGGACATGCCTTTTGTCTTTGATGAGGTATGCTTAAAGGCATTCGAAACACTGAGAATGGCCTTGACCACCGCCCCAATCATGAAATCACCAGATTGGTCGCTTCCCTTTGAAATCATGTGTAATGCCTCCGATTATGCTGTCAGGGCGGTGTTGGGCCAAAGGGTCAATAAGGCACCATTTGCTATATACTATGCTAGTCGCACTCTCTCGGATGCACAATTGAATTACACTACCACTGAGAAAGAGTTGTTAGCTGTGGTCTTTGCCTTAGACAAATTCCGATCTTATCTCCTAAGTTCCAATGCCATAGTCTTCACTGATCATGCGGCTTTGCGGTATTTATTATCTAAGAAAGAGACCGAACCTAGGTTGATTAGATGGATTTTATTGCTTCAGGAATTTGACCTAGAGATTCGTGATAAGAAAGGATCCGAGAATGTGGTGGCAGATCACCTCTCCCGAATCCTCGTTGAGTATACTAGTGACCCTCTTATTTTGCATGATTCGTTTCCGGACGAACAACTCTTTGAGCTGTCACAAGCGAGCCCTCCGTGGTTTGCACATATTGTGAATTACTTGGCCATTGGGCAAATTCCGCAGAATTGGTCTAAGCAAGACAAAAACCGATTCTCTTCGCAGGTCAGGTATTACTTTTGGGAGGATCCGGAATTGTTTAAATATTGCTCCAACCAAGTGATCCGACGGTGTGTGCCAGAGAGTGAGGTGCATAGCATTCTTACATTTTGTCATTCTTCGACATGTGGCGATCATTTTAGTGGGCATAAAACGGCCGCCAAGATTTTACAGTGCAGGTTTTATTGGCCCACAATTTTTAAAGATGCCCATCAATTTTGTAGAACTTGTTTGCGCTGTCAGCAAATGGGTTCGATGTCTCAGCGTGACATGATGCCAATGTCCCCTATTCTTGTGGTAGAAATATTTGATGTTGGGGGATTGATTTTATGGGCCCTTTCCCGTCGTCATTCGGGTTTGAGTACATTCTCTTGGCAGTGGATTATGTGTCTAAGTTGGTGAAGGCAATAGCTACCTGAACAAACGATCATAGAGTGGTAATCAAATTTTTGCATGAAAACATCTTTAGTCGTTTTGGGTTTCCTAGAGCCATAATAAGTAATCAGGCTACACATTTTTTTAACCGGTTCTTTGAGTTGGTACTTAAATAATACTCTATCACTCATAAAGTTGGCACTCCATATCACCCTCAAACTAGTGGCCAAGTGGAAGTCTCAAATAGGGAGGTAAAGCACATAATTGAGAAAACAGTGAGGCCGGATAAGAAAGATTGGCCACAACGGTTAATTGATGCATTATAGGCTTACTGCACTGCTTATAAGACACCCATTGGGATGTCACCATATAGAGCGGTGTTTGGCAAAGCTTGTCATCTCCCGGTTGAACTTGAGCACCGAGCATTGTGGGCCATAAAGAAGTTTAACTTCGATATGGCCGCGGCTGGGCTCAACCGGAAATTGCAACTCAATGAGCTGGAGGAAATCCGAAATGATGCATATGAGAGTTCGAGAGTTTTTAAAACTCGGACTAAAGAATTCCATGACAAGCACATTAATAGAAAATCCTTTGAACCCGGCCAAAAAGTGTGGCTTTTTAATTCAAAATTGAAACTCTTTCCGGGTAAACTAAGATCTAAATGGGATTGACCCTTTGTGATTGTTGAGGCTTTTATCCATAGCGCCGTTGAGGTGCGAGATCCAAAGACTGGCCATACTTTCAAAGTGAATGGCCAAAGATTGAAACTATATATAGAGGGGATTGGAAATGGGGATATGATTGAGTCCATTGCTTTAATGGACCCATTTTACTATGATTGATAGATTGATTTCTTGTTATCTTTTCTTTCCCTTCTATGCTATTCTGTTTTTCTTTGTTCTCGTTATGCTTTATTTGCGTCTAGGAGACTTTAAATCCTCTAAAGGTATAATTCCTTTGGTGTTAGCCGTGCCCTAACGATATTTGACAGTCTGGTATAGCCACCTAACCGTGTTTGTAGTGAGTTCCTAGGAGACCAACTGAGACGGTGGAAACTAGAATTCGAATGGCAAAGCCTAGAACACAAAGGTTTGGGATTTCTGAAACTAGAGTCTGGTTTAAATACCCAGGGGTGTGGAGATTGTTTCAAAACTACCTCGGCTTGAACTCTGTATGACAGCCCCATAGGTTGAGGTAGCTTTATGTGCCTCGATTCTGGATACCGAATCAACCTAGTCTGTCACCCTGTTGGAGAATAGGGAAAGCTACAAACACAGTTACAGAGAAAAATAATACCCGTGGTTTTCGCGTGAAGATTATACCTTTAGTGGGCATTCCATCATTTTCTTATGTGCTATATTTATTTCGGATGTCAATTGAAGGTAGAAATGGTTAAGTATACTTTGGGTTGTACTAGCCCGAAGGCTATAAACTACGCTGGGTTTTATTACCTGGGGGATTATGAAGTGGCAACTTTATGCCATAACTCTGGTGCCTTTTGTTAGGTGCTGGGAGTTAATTTTCCATTTTCTTGAAGCATATACGCTTGCGAGTGCTTCTTGTTTTTGTTAAACTATGCTGTTGTAATGTAGCAGAAAAAGGTCATTGCATGCGTATGGGTGGAAGGGACCCTCCTTAACTTGAGTAAGACCTTGATTTCTGCTTTGTGGTTTATGGGAAATCAAGTATTCAACCACATTTCAAAATGCTTAGAATTTTGTTTAAAAAAAAAAGGGAGGGGGGGAACTGTTATACTTGTTCAATTTAAAAAATAAAAAAATAATAAAAAAATCTGTGTTGTACTTGTTGTAAAAAAAAAAAAATTTCCCGCACGTGCGGAGAAATTCCACAATTTGTGAGTTGCACACTGCTTAATAAGCAGCTGCGGGGGCCAAGTACGTTGACCAAGCCGCACCTGCAGCTTGGCTCCCGTAAGTGCGGGACGACGATTTTTTCAAAAAAAAAAAAAATTTGCGTCGAGGAGAAAAATCGCCGCACGTGTGGAAAATTTGGTGAACTCCAAATCGCACAATGCTTAATAAGCAGGTGCGTGGGTTGGTGCGGAAAAATATATATATATATATGTTTGGTTTTGTTTTATTTTTATTATTTTTTCTTTTATTTCATTTTTTTAATTTATTGAAGTAAATAAATTTTAAATAAATACATAAATAAATAAATATACATTTATTTTATTTATAATTTTTTTTATTTATATATATATAAAAAAAATCGTATTTTATTTTATTTTTTATTTTCTATTTTCTATATTCGTACCAAAAAAAAAAAAAAACACAAACCTTATCTACACACCTACCACACACTCCCAATCTCACTTAATCTCAGATTTCTCTCTCTCTCTCTCTCTCTCACAACCCCACTATCTTCTTCTTCTTCTTCCCTTTTCTTCTTCTTTCTTCTTCCTCACCACAATCATCTTACCGCCGGCATCACTTCCATCTCCATCCGACGAATCTCCGGCGACCACCATTTTTTTTTCCGGCGAACTTCCATTTTTTTCTCTCTTTCTCCACTTTTTCAAGGTAATTTTTTCCTTTTATGTCTAGATTTGTGGATGTAGGAATCAATTTGTAGAGTTTTTGATTTTGTTTTTATTGTTATTTTTTTTTATCTAGTGTTCATCCTAAAAAAAAAAAAAATGCTTAGCCATGTTTGTTGTTAGTTGTTTCTTCTTTCTTTTATTTTTTATTTATTTAGCCATGCTTATTTAGCCATATAATAGTATACTAACTTAGCCATGTTTAATCAGTTTGTTTCTCTAAAAATAAAAAAAAAATAAAAATAAATAAATAAAAAACCAAACCTCAGAAATCATGGTGCTAACAATAATCCTAATTTAGTTTTTTTTTTTTTATTTGCTATATTTGTTTAGTTTAAATTGTTTCGTTACTGATTCTCATTAGTTTAATTAGTTTGTGGATTGTTTTATTTTTAATTTTATTTTTAATTTTATTTGTTTAGTTAGAGATGTTATTTTTATTTTTTCTATTCTATGATGTAATTGTTCATTTAATTATTAAGTAGTTTAGTTTTTATTTTATTTTATTTTATTTTCTTCTCTTCTATTAATTAAAAAAAAAAAAAAAACTGTTCAGCTTAGGTTATTTTATTCTATACTTTAGTCTCTTTTGTAGTTTAGTTATTTTATATTTTAGTTTAGTTTAGTTTATTTCATAGTTTAGTTAATTTAATTTAATGTCATTTTTATTCATTTATTTAATTAATTTCGTTTATATATATATATATAAGTGGGAATTGCATATGGTACATTAGTGGGCAAACTTGTGCTTTCATATTTTACTTTATTCTCATGATTGGTTCCACGGGTTTGTGTCTATTTGCTTTTGGTGTGTGCAGGATATGAGTCGACGTGTATCTGCTCGGACTTCCAAAAAGGCCAGAGGTTCCACCTCCTCGGCGCCGCCACTACCACCGTCACCACCATCCTCGCCACCACCACCGGGTGACTTGCCCCGGCCGGAGTGGGCTTCATGCCTTCTTCACAAACTCACGCAGTTCAACATGCCATTTTTTCAACATGCCATTTTTTCAGCGTGACACAGACACTACTTGGGCCGTTGAGCAACTCCGACTCCGACAACAGTTGGGCGTTTGCACTGTGACAGCGCCCACTTATCCTCGTCTGGTACGACTATTCTACCATAACCTGTATGAGACACCCACCAAGGATGGACTGCTCTCTCTCATTGATGGTCATATTGTCCACATCACCTCATCCATGATTGCCACAGTGTTAGGGTTTTTCGCCAAGCCAGAATATCAGCCCTTCCCGGAAGTTGAGGATCGACAGCCCATACATAGCCTCATCCAGCAATACTTCCCGGGGGCCCACGGTGACCTCAGTTTCACATGCTTGCGGCGGAGCAAACTACCTAGCCGCTTGCTATTCATTGATTCTGTGGTCCATAAGAAGGTCCTTCCACTTAGGCATCGAGCTGAGCGACGTTTGGAGTTTGTTCGGGTTCTACACGGGTATCAGCATGGCTATCAAGTCCCGCTTGAGCATTTCATCTGGATGCATTTGTGGAAATTTCTACGAGAGGCAGTTCGGCCTGATCCTATGCAGAACCTGACTTGGCCACTACCATTTGCCAATTTGTTGACACTTGTGTTTGAGCTGAACCACCTCCCCATTGCTGAGGATGAAGAGATTGATAGAGGGTATCCGACTTTCGGCCAACGGGAATGGTAGCATAGCATATCTCGCATCCCGCCACCAGTTGGTGCCCCAGTTGATAAGGCCCAGGCCCCCGTACATGACCACCCACCACATCCTGTTCCCCCCGTGCCTTCCCAAGGGGACCCACTCTACATGACTCGCGAGGAGTACTTACAGCTTCAGCACTCTGTGGATCAGGTCCACAGTACTCTTCGTGATCACCAGCAGAGTCTCATGGAGTTGCGCACGGATTTTCAGGCGCATCGCAACTATTCTCAGGCGACCTTCGACTAGCTACACACCGACAACCTCGCTATCCAGCAACGCGTTCAGGATGCGGCCTCTGAGACGCGCTCTTTGATGCAAGCCTTGTTTGCCCAGCATTTCCCGCCACCACCACCACCGGCTTCCCCGTAGTCCCCACCTGTATATTGTTTTGTCTCTTTTATTTTTATTTTTCTTTTTAGTTCTTTCTTTTCTTCACAAAAACAAAAAAAACAAAAACAAAAACAAAACAAAACAACATTGAAGTGTGTATATGTTACTCTCTGTCTACCTGGATGTGCCTCTACAATTCTGGTAATATTCTCTCATTTCTCTTTACTTTTCCATTGAGGGCAATGTCATATTCAAGTTGGGGGATGAGGGTTATATTTTCTTTTGTGCATTTCTATTTGGCTCATAATTCATGCTTATACATGTTTCACTTGATTGCATTACTTCACTTGATGTGACTTTTTGCTAGTACGGTGATGATATTTGCATATATTTATTAGAGAGCATAGTAGACTTGTATGAAAAGGGTTTATTGGGTAGATACTTGCATGCGATGTTTGCACGAGGAGAGTTGTCTGTGTTTGTGGTATTAATACACTTGTCGTGAATATGCCTTAATTCACATGAACACACTATCATAGCGGTGATCTTTTTATTATAATCCCTGGTGTACATCATTGATAATAGCTAGAGTTGCAGAAAAGAATAAATGAGGAACCAAGATTCTTAAAAAAAAAAAAAAAAAAAAAAAAAAAACCCACTTGACTAGTTTGGGTTCGTAGCCTTTTTAATTCGAGTTATTAAGCCCGTAGGGGTGTCTCTACACCTAATGCCCTAAAACCGTATGGTTTGGGAGTCCTTGGCCCAAAACTTGCTACATGGGTTAATTAAAAAGTTTAAGGGACTTGGACATTACACAGTTAAGGAAAAATAAGAAGAATGACTTGTTCGGATTCGTAACCTTTTCAACTCGAGTTATTAAGCCCGTAGGGGTGTCTTTACACCTGGTGCCCTAAAACCGTCTGATTTGGGAGTCATTGACCCAATGCTTGTTACATGGGTTGATTAGAAAGCTTAAGGGATCAGGACATTGCACAGTAAAAAAAAAAAAACTTTTGAGAATCTTGGCTGCAACAGGTTAGTTTTTCTGTATATGTTGGGTGTTATTATGAGTTACACTGGGCTATTATAGTGGACAGTTAACTAATATGGAGATTGCACTTTACACCAAGGGTCTTCACGACTTGTCTACTAGCATGTACAAATACAGGGGACTTTACTTTTGTATTAACTGAATTGTGGTTTTGACTCAATAGGTTCCTTCATGCTTGTCCACTGTGCCTTTAATGACTCATGATGTCTTAATATCACACTGTAGTGGCACATAAGTTGATTGTTAGGTGGAGTAGTGTGGTCATTTGTTGTTGAGTATATATGAATATGTTAATGTTTGTTGGTATCATTTCTGGAAACCCTCACGAGATTTTACTCGTCCACTTGGGGTAACCTTGTGGTTTAAAGGCTTGTTGCATATGCTAAATGCAACCGTTTTCCCACGAAAGAGGAAATAGATAGATTTTGTTTAATTTAATTCTATTTTACTTGCTTGAGGACTAGCAAGCTGTAAGTTGGGGGATGTGATTACGGCCGAATTGTACATCATTGAGGCCGTTAATTAGAATCTTTTAACTTCACTTACTAGTCAAACTGTATACTTTATGTGTTGAATGTTAATCAGGTTGTACATAGTCGGAGCATAAAACGGGCAAAAAGGCAGAATTTGGAGAGAGTTGACTTTCCCGCACATGCGTTGACTTTTCCCGCACGTGCGTTGACTTTCCCACACGTGCGTTGACTTTTTCTAGGAAATTGTGCCCGACGTTTTAAACCTATTTGGAAGGGATCAGAAGTATAAAAATGCAAGGAAAAGACTGGAATAGGATGCTGAACTTGTTTTAACCTAAAGAGAGAGGCTAGGGTTTGAAAGGGAAAAGGAACTTGAATCTTCAAACATGTCTCCAATGATGGTTTCTACTCCATCTACCTCATTCCACTCCTCCATGAGTGGCTAGTCTCCTTTTCTAGGGTTTTGATGAAACCTTAACCATGTAATTAGTTTTTCTTTTTGATTTTTAATTATGTAAAGATTTGAACATTTGTATGGTGATTTAAAAGTTTCTTTTATATATTTTTCATTATTTCTTCGAATATTTGACTTTCTGTGATTGTTGAATGTTATCCATACATGAGTTTTCTATTCCTTCACATTCAAGGTATGAGACGAATCATACTACGAGGAACGAGTCGTATCACTACCTTAGTTTAGAGTGAACGATTCGTATTACTTCAGATGGTTCGTACTCGTACATTGAATGTGATGAGCTTCTTGTTAAATACTTTGAGCTTGTAGTTGCGAAGCATTAATCCGTTCAAACCATAGCATAATTGATTTCAATTGGAAACCCTAATTACGTGGCTAGTGGTGAACTCTTTGCCCTAGTTTTTTCCCCAATTCAGTAAACCCAATTTCATTTATTATTGATAATTTAATTCCTTAGTTTAATTTATTTGTTATTAAATTAGGCTATGAACAATCAATCTTTTTATCAAAATTAATTTAGAAATTTAACAATTAAATTAGTTTAATTTCACAATTGTCTCTGTGGATCGATACCTGGACTTGCCATTATTCTAAAAGAATTTAGTGTAGTTTAGGGTTTATTTTTTGTGTATTCAACGACCCATCAAATTTTGACGCCATTGCCAGGGACTTCTGGCGAAATTAGTTAATTTAAAGTTACATTCTTATTTTAATTTTTAGTTTAGGATTTTATGCTTTTGTGTTGCTAAGCGTGCAAAGCGTTTGAAATTAGAGCTATCACCGAAGTGCAAGCAGAGCGCAACCGAGCTTTAAAAATATAAAAAAAACCCGCAACACTAAAGTAAGTAAACAGAAGCAAACATTCACAAGCAAAGCACCAAAGTGCTAAAACGAAAGTCAAAGCTCAAATAGAGGTTGGAGACAACATTTACGCGTCAAGCATCCGCAAGACGAGTAAAGCGTTTTCGTTGAATCGCTGTGAGTATTTCTCCTTTAGCATTCTGCTTTCGTAACTTAGTGCACTGAGTCGAACTTTTTGTGTGTGTGTGTGGGTAGTGTATGCACGGGTGCCGTTCTTGTCGCCCTGAATTGTGGAGTTTAGACCTTGAACTAGAAAGAACTCTTAGGAGACTTAGGGCCTCTGCCCGTGTTCCTAGGCTTGAGTATTCGTATTCATACATTGAGCCATTAGAGATGGCTAATCCTGATGTCCCGAATGTGCCTAACCGGACCCTTAAGAATTATTTTACACCCACTGCATATACATCACCATCATGCATCCAATTACCCAACACCACTGCTGCTCATTATGAGATTAAGTCCAGCACCATACAAATGCTCCCATCATTCCATGGACTAACTCATAATGATCCTTATAAGCATTTGAATGAATTTCTGGAAATTTGCTCGACAGTGAGGATCCAGAATTTCACAAATGAGGCCTTAATGTTGCAATTGTTTCCATTCTCATTAAAGGATAAAACCAAACACTGGCTAAATTCTTTACCTGCTAATTCAATCACAACTTAGGACCAATTACAGCA
The DNA here is from genome assembly GCA_036172215.1 of Camellia granthamiana. NCBI lineage: Eukaryota > Viridiplantae > Streptophyta > Magnoliopsida > Ericales > Theaceae > Camellia > Camellia granthamiana. The sequence goes on along the minus strand of CM069913.1, from coordinate 9,287,549 downwards.
ACGGTTTTTGAAAAAGTACTTTCCCATAGGTAAAACCAACCAACCAACTTAGGCGAGCCATCACAAACTTTGCTCAAATGGATGGCGAGCAATTCCATGAGACGTAAGAAAGACTTCGAGACCTTCTCCAACAGTGTCCCCACCACCAAGTGCCTGATTGGCAACTTGTTCAAACATTCTATTATGGCTTAACTGAGCCGCACCGCCAAATGGTAGATACGTCCTGTGGTGGGACATTCATGTCTAAAAATGATGCTGAGGCATGGCAATTGTTTGAGAACCTAAGTGATAATTCCCTTCACCATGCCTCCGCAGCCCTGCAAGTCCGGCAACTAGTAGTTGGAGGCCCAAAAAGAGGGAGCATTTATGAGGTCGGGCAAAACCTGGAGTTAGCCCAACAAGTAGAGGCACTGTCCCGCAAGATGGACCAATTATTAGCTACGGGACATGCCCCTACCCAGCAAGATCAGCCTCAATTTCACGAGGCATGTGTTATTTGTGCGAGCCCTGTTCATGACTTGAGTGAGTGCCCTTCGGCATCACAATTTCCGGAGTTAGTCCAAGAGCATGTGAATGCGGCTCAAGGATTCTCCAACCCGAGTAATGATCCATACTCCAACACTTACAATCCGGGATTGAGAAATCACCCTAATTTCTCCTAGAGACCTCCTTCATAAGGCACTTCTTACAATCCTCCACCACCAAGGCAGAATTTCAATAATTTTGCCAACCAATCATCTTACCGACCACCGCAACCTTATAGACCCCCACAACCGTACCGGCAACCACAACCCCCGCCTGTTCCTCAGGGCAACTTTGCCTTTGAAACTCAGGTGTTGGAAGTTCTCTCAGAACTTAAGGGGTTAGCACCGGTAGTTCACTCCATTGCCAAGCTAGAGACCCAATTAGGTCAAATGGCTAACAACATGAATCGGAGAGAGGAAGGAAAATTACCAAGTCAAACTGTGGCCAACCCTAAGGGACAATACGGGGCAAAGAGTTGGGGTGGGAATGGAAAGCAACATGAGCAAGTGCAAGCAGTGGTTGCTTTGAGAAGTGATAGGGAGTTAGAGCCTCAGTCAATTGCATCTGATGCAACTAGAGTTAGGAAGGGTGACCACGGTGGTACACCCAATGAGAGCAAATGTGAGGGGGAAACACTTAAGAGAGATGACTTAGGCCCTAACACTTCACATGAGCCCAAGGCACCATATGTGCCTAAGGCACCCTTTCCCCAGTGCCTTGACACACCGTCCCCTTTTAATAAGAAGGCGGCATCTATGGAGGCAATGATGGAGGTCTTTAAACAGGTAAAAATCAACCTCTCCATGTTGGAGGCGATTAAGCAAGTACCATCATATGCCAAATTTCTGAAGGACCTTTGTACGCAAAAGCGTAAATTTAGGACACATGTGTCCCAAAAAGTCCTACTCACAGAGCAAGTAAGCTCCATCTTGTTGAATGACACACCTCCTAAGCTTAAGGACCCGGGTGCCCCAACCATTGCATGCATTATAGGGGACCATTTCATTGATAGGGCTTTATTAGATTTAGGGGCTATTGTCAATTTGTTGCCGTACTCTGTGTACGAAGAATTTGGGCTTGGCGAGTTGAAGCTCACTACTGTCACTCTTCAGTTGGCTGACCGGTCCCTCAAAGTGTCACGTAATATGATTGAGGATGTGCTAGTTAAGGTTGATAGGTTCTACTTCCCTGTTGATTTTTTGGTATTAGATATGGAACCGGTAGCTAGTTCTAGGAAACAAATCCCGGTGATCTTAGGTCGACCTTTCTTGGCTACGGCTAATGCATGCATTAATTGCCATACCGGGGTGATAGAAGTTTGATTTGGTAACATGCAAGTGAAACTTAATGTTTTTCAAGCATCACAACAACCTCATGAGAGAGAGGAGTGCTTATTAGTGGATGTTGTAGATGAGATTGTGGAGGAAGCTTTGCCCTCCATTCTTGTAGAGGACCCTTTAGAGGCTTGTCTAGCTCATTTTGGGTTTGAAAATTTTGATATTGATCGGTCAGTTGAGGAGGTGAATGTGTTGCTTAATTCTTCTTCTACACTGGATTTTCCTCCATGGAAAGCTCGGTTTGAGTCACTTCCTCCTCTGTCGACAGAGCCTGCCATACCATCTTTGGTCACACCACCTACACTTGAGTTGAAGCCACTCCCGACCACACTCAAGTATGCATTTTTAGGGCCCCAAGATACTTTACCGGTCATCATTGCATCTGACTTGATCGTAGAGCAGGAGAGTCAATTAATGAGTGTTCTTGTGGCACATCGGAGTGCTATAGGGTGGTCAGTGGTTGATTTGAAAGAGATAGATACCTTCGTGTGCATGCATTATATACACCTAGAGGAGAACACCAAACCTTCTCGCGAAATACAACGGAGACTGAATCCTAATATGAAAGAAATGGTAAAAAAGGAGATATTGAAACTGTTGGATGCGGGTATCATATACCCCATCTCCGATAGCAAGTGGGTGAGTCCCACACAAGTGGTGCCCAAGAAATCGGGCATCACCGTTGTTGAGAATGAGGGAGGAGAGTTAGTCCCCACACCTTTCATTGACCAAATCCTAGAGCGGTTAGCGGGGCAGGGTTTCTATTGTTTTCTTGATGGCTACTCGGGGTATAATCAAGTCCCGGTGTACCCCGCTGACTAGGAAAAGACCACATTCACATGCCCTTTTGGCACTTTTGCTTACAGGCGCATGCCCTTCGGACTATGTAATGCACCGGCGACCTTTCAACAGTGTATGATGGCCATTTTCTCCGATATGGTGGAGAAATTCTTAGAGGTTTTTATGGATGACTTTTCGGTGTTTGGACCGTCTTTTGAGGAATGCCTTAGGAACTTGACTAGAGTATTAGAACAATGTACTGAGGCAAACCTAATCTTGAATTGGGAAAAGAGCCATTTTATGGTTCGGGAGGGTATAGTGTTGGGACACATTGTGTCCCCTCGAGGTATAGAGGTTGACAAGGTTAAGGTTGACCACATTGCAGGCCTTCCTCCACCCAATTCCGTGCGTCAAATTAGATCTTTCTTAGGGCATGCAGGTTTTTACCGTAGGTTCATCAAAGACTTTAGTAAGATATCACGTCATTTGTGTAGTTTACTGGTTAAGGACGCGCCTTTTGTCTTTGATGAGGTATGCTTAAAGGCATTTGAAACACTGAGAATGGCCTTGACCACCACCCCAATCATGAAATCACCAGATTGGTCGCTTCCTTTTGAAATCATATGTGATGCTTCCGATTATGCTGTCGGGGCAGTGTTGGGCCAAAGGGTCAATAAGGCACCATTTGCTATAAACTATGCTAGTCGCACTCTCTCAGATGCATAATTGAATTACACTATCACCGAGGAAGAATTGCTAGAACTCGTCAAGTACTATATGCTTGTAAAAAATCACGTTGATCAGATATCGATAACTATTTCATCGGATCAAATGTATGTTAACCGTTAATTTTTTTACCGTCCATTTTTTTTATACAAAACTAATTTGAACCTATCAATATCCGAACAACGTGATTTTTTACAGATATATAATACTCGACGAGTTCTACATATTAAACAGTTCAGATTATCGAAACGGAACTCATGGTGAACCCCCACGAGCCCAACAGTACCCTCCAGCCCGATATGGGACTGAAGAGAAGCCAGACCCTATTAATTAATAAGATTAATTACATTTTTCACTTGTATAAATTGATCTAAATTTCACCTCTATTATTTCAATTTGAACAATTTGATCCCTACATTTGAAATCTAATTTTGATTTGATCATGTTCACTAGAGAAATCTTTCTATTAACCGGATATGTTTACTTAAAACAATAAGCTGAATTGGGTTTATCACATCACTCATAATTCTACTAACTCAATTATACGAGTAATGCTAGAGATTTCAAATATTCTACCAAAAGTTTTATCAAATGTCTCACATGGGTATGAGATCCACATAATGTAAATCTCACACCCATGTAAAACATTTGATAAAACTTTTGATAAAATTTTTAAAACCTTTAGCATTTTTGATTATATATAGTCTCCACTCATGCAATATGTGATTTATTATTAATTAATAACATTAATTATACTTTTTAGTTACATAATTTGATCTAAATTTCATGGCCTTATTATTTCAATTTGAACGATTCGAACCTTACATTTTAAGTCTAATTTTAATTTGATTGTTCTGCCTAAGTTTTTATTAACTTTTTCTACGAGTACCCTTAAAGGATTGACAAGTATCCCAAAATCATTAATTTTAATAAGGCCACGTTTGTTTAGCGGATTAGGTTGGATGTAATTGTTAGTGAGAGGATGGTTAGTGAAGAAATTGTTAGAGGGGATTATTAGTGAGGGAATGAAATAAAAGTATGTTTGTTTTGATGATAATATGAAAGATGATTAGTGAGGGGGATAAAGCAAGAAATTTACAAACACACTATAAATAAATAAACACCTTGAACACTGTGTCATGGGTAGGGATGACAATTTGAAACCGACCCGACGGGAACCCGATCCCCCAATCCCGATTTGAACGGGTTTTTCCCGAAAAATACCCCCGACGGGACGTGGATGGTATTTAAAAATTAATCCCCGATCAATTTCGGACCGGGGACGGTGATAAGTGGCCAAGCCCCGGCCCATATGTCCCCCGAACTGATATATATATATAATATTTTTTTTATTTTTTGTTTTATTTCCATCTTCTCATTTCATCTCTCATTTCACTTTTTTTGTTTCATTTCATAGCTACTCCATCTCTCTCTTCCCTCTACTCTCTCTCTTTCTTCCTCACCGTCTGAAACGCCACTTCCGACTATGACGACGGTTCGTCTCTGACGACACCACCTCCGACTGCGACGACGACGACGACGACGACGACGACGGGAGCCACCTTCGACGATGACAAGCAGAGAGATGTGAGGACGACAGTCTGAATCGACGCCACAAGATCTGAATCGACACCACCTCCGACGACGAGCATGCTGTTTGATGTTGTTGATGATGTTGATAATATTCTTTGTGATGTTGATGATGTTGTAAATCTCTCTCTCTCTCTCTCTGTTTGGCTTTTTTTTCTTTTTTTTTTCTTTTTTTTTTTTTTTTTTTGGTCCGGGGAATTTCGAGGTCGAGGAAACCCAATCCCCATTAGGGGGCGGGGACGGGGGCGGTGATAGGATCCCGTCGGGGATCGGGGCCGGGGACGGGAAAAATTGTGCCATCGGGGACGAGAAGGGTGATCCCCAGCCCCGCCCCGCCACGTCCCGTTGCCATTCCTAGTCGTGGGATTGGTTTGTCAATCCCACCTGTATTGAAGGCATCCCAATCCCACCACTTTGTAGGACTAACAATCCCCTTGGAGTGATAATCCTAGAGCCCATAAACCAAACAAACAAGGTATACGTGGGGTCCACTTCAATCCTAAGCCAATCCCACCCATGAATCAGGATAACAAACATGACCTAAGTACCTTGACAAAACTATTCTCCTTGAATGAGTAACGCCAACTTTTTCATTTAAAATCCATAAAATTCAAACACAAACTCCACAATTGATGAAGAGAAAAATATAGTTCTAATGAAATATTTTGACCCTGCAGTCCCAAGGGGTCGAGTATAGCTTGCGCCAACTACTCATAAACATGTCCATTCAAGCCCGGGATTGGTACCCCATCGGATTCTGGCTCGCCCAATTCCATTGGTCCCTGCACATTTCTTCAATACCATATTTTGTCCTAAAAAAAGGAAAAAAAAAAAAAATGAAGCTAGCTGATCAAATTAGCATGCTAAATGATTTCAATGAATAATTTACAGAATTTTATCCATGAGGTATAAAAATATATAGTTGAGAGATGACCCATTAAGAGCCATTTTCTAAGCTAGCAGACCATTCATCTCACAATCAATTGAAGAAACATGGACGATTAAGAACTTACTTCCAACCAAGTTCTTTCTCAGCTTTCTCTGTAGAAGCATAAACTGCAGTGGCATCACCTGCTCTTCTTGGACACAGTTTGATGGGGATTTTCTACAAGATACAATTAATTTTAGTATTATGTATGCGTGAGAGAGAAAGAGAGGGAGGTAAGACCAACAACACTCACCTTGCCAGAGGCCTTCTCAAATGCAGCAACCATCTCAAGTACCGATGTACCACGACCAGTTGCTAAGTTGTAGGCAGAGCAACCTAATACAGGACATGTTGAAGCATCAAAGGGTACATATTTCTCAAAGACCATATAATTATTATTAAGGAATAGGTGACTAGAAGTGCATTACATGTAAATTTATGCACAAAATGTAGGTGATTACCTATATTCTTTGTTGTGAAAAGCTTGCGAAGTGCAGCAATGTGACCATCTGCCAAATCCATCACATGGATATAGTCTCGGATCTGCTAACAAGAAAAGAAAATATTGCATGCTTTTAAGTGAAGAACAACTTATTTGGTCCTCATTGTCTTCACAAGACAATCCAGAAAGCTATTGAGCGTAAGAGTGGAACATATGAAACTACTAGAAAGGATCTGACACACAACTAGTAGAAAAATTGCTTATCCCACCCTAACTTCTCTTTTCTTTGCAAATTTATTTATTTATTTTAAATTTAAAAAAGAGTAACATTAATGGAATCTGCATACCGCAGTACCATCAGCTGTGGGATAATCATGGCCATAAACATTTAGTTCAGGCAATCTTCCAACAGCTACTTGTTGTATGTAAGGCATAAGATTGTTTGGGATGCCCTTTGGATCTTCACCAATTTTGCCACTCTCATGAGCCCCAACAGGGTTAAAGTACCTCAGAAAAATCATTCTCCATCCAGGATCTGAACTCTGGATATCTCGAGCAATTTCTTCGAGGAAAAGCTAATTCAACAGAACAAAACATAGGTTAGAGGGGGAAAATTAAGAAATTGCACCTTTCTAAACTAAGCACACCATTCCTTCTCCAATGGTCCAACAGACTTGGAGCATAAAACATAGAATGCAAGTAGAAAAGGGACATATTTTAGGATATTGTAGCATATACCTTGGTCCGCCCATAAGGGTTCATAGGAATTAACTCAAAATCCTCAACACATGGAATTTTTTCAGGTTGGCCATAAACTGTCGAGGATGAAGAGAAAACCAACTACAAGCCCACACAAAACTTTTGTCAGTAGTGGAGTAAGTGTGAAGATATCTAATGCAATGAATCAATGCTTGCATTGAAAGGTACAGACACTTGGTAACTTCATTGTTAAGCATTCAAACATGATTCCCACAACACATTCTTTTCCTTCTTTTGAAAGGTAAATGATTGCAAGGGAAACTTCTCTGTTAAGATTCCCACGCTACAAACACTGCTAGTAATGTAAAAGGCATCTTTTGATTTCTAATCAGCTGAATTGCAAGAGCAAAAACTAAAAAGAAATCAAATGGACAAAGACACACACCTTCTTACAGTTATATTTTGCCATGGTCTGGTATAAATTGATTGAGCCGATCAAATTGTTATCAAAATAGCGCAAAGGGTAAATCACACTCTCACCAACAGCTTTAAGCCCCGCAAAATGGATCACACCATCAAACCTGTTTCATTGTCATTATCATAAAATAAAAATGGAGCTACTTGCCCCAAAAGAATTATAAAAAAGGAACTATTAAAACACTTGCAAAAGTTTTTAAAAAAAAAGGGTAATTACGTTAATGGTCCTCAAAATATAAGTTCAGTTGAACTTTAGTCCTCAATCTTTTAATTGTTCCATTTTGGTTCCCAAAGTATGCAATTTGTTACATTATAATCACAACGTCAGAATTTTACAAGAAGTCCCAACAAAATCAAAATGACCAAATACACACAGTCTAAAAATATACATTTTGTAGTATTTTATTTTAATTATTAAAATATGCGTTTTGTTTTGTTTCATTTTAATCCAAAATATAAACTTTCTTTCATTTTTCATCCCTAATCTTTTATTTTTGTTGCAATTTTTTGTGTAAAATTATGAAAATTCCCCCCTCCCGTTTGGGGCCAAAGTGGAACAGTTAAAAGACTGGGACCAAAGTGTAACATAACACAAAGTATAAATATTTGTGTAATTAACCCTAAAAAATCAAAACACATAACACAAATTGTGACAATCTTAAATTCGAAAATCACTATTCTACATATCACAATCACAGTGTTAATTTAGATAAATTGCGGACCACACCGTGTATCAAATTCACATACTTCGTCTGAGAAAATAACTTCTCCAAATCCTCCTTATTCCTGAGATCACCCTGCACCCAAAAACAAAAAAGGCACCAAATTAAACCCTAAAATAAAATAAAATAAAGGTAGGAGTTTACTTCAAAGTTTTCCCTCACTTTCCCGGCGAACAAACAACGAAGAGAAAGTAATGGTACCAGATGGAAATCGAGATTGTTGGAGAGTTGAGGTCCGACCAAGTCTCGAACTCGGTCGACGGCTTCCACGACGGAATTGTCGAGGTTGTCGATGATGGCAACCTTGAATCCTTGTTTGAGAAGCTGAAGAACGGTGTGTGTGCCAATGAATCCAGCGCCTCCGGTGACCAGAATCGTTTGATTTGACGCCGCCATTGCCGAGCTAGAGAGCGAAAGTGCAGAATAAGAGAGAAAAAAACTTCGACAAACGATAAAATATATATATAGAGAGAGAGACAGAGAGAGAGAGAGAGAGAGAGAGAGTTTTGAGCAAATCAAGCAGACGGTTCGACCTTGGATAAGCACATATACACATTTATTTTGTTTTGTTAGGTTTTCATTACCGTATTGGCGCGCTTTATATATATTAGCGTATTTCCGTGCACGGTGTAAATAATGTTAAAATTAAAATATAATTATAATTTTAACACTATTTAGGTTAAGTTTGGAAATTTTAAAATAATTTATCTTTTTATTTTTTGATCTTTTTTTCATTATAGCACTTTTTTACTTTTCTGTACGTCTTTTCGTAAAAAGACAAAAAATATATTTATTTAGGTTATCCCAAACAACCCTTTAATAAATTATCAATTGATAATTTAATAAAATTGTAATCTCAACTCTTTTGTATTAAAAGCAAATTCACGAATGTGAATAATATTAAGATCACGTTCATTACGGACAACAATATTAACATTTTTTTTGAAGAAATTGAATCTATATATAAAAATTTTATATACATAAATAAGAATAAAATTAGATATGATAAGTTTAAAATAAATAAATAAATAGGCCTTACATTATAAGAGAAATACTTAAATTTATATAGAGGGAAAAAAAAAATTTGACCGAAAATAGTGATATTATCCATAACTGTTGTACTTCAACCGGAAAATGTTTGATTATATAATTTTAGACCCATCAATGATGTATTTTAACAATCATATTAAAATGATAAAATTAAAATCAACCCTAACAACATGAAGAATATTAAAATTGGAGCACAACAATTGTCCAAATTTGAACTCTTCTCTTTCCCAACTCACTTCAATTTTATAAAGATGAAATTAAAACTAATATCAAAATCCATTATAATCATAAGTATTTTGAAGTTCACCATTTATCATTTAGAAAGTCTAAACATGAATTTATGTCATCAAAAAACAAACAAAAAAAAAACAAAACAAAACAAAATTGTTTCATTGGCAATTTATACTAACTATCAAATAAATCAACAACTAACATGAACAACAACCAACAAAACCAATTTTAATCTTCAGTAGCTTTCCCTGAACTACCTATTTCAATTTTCAATAACAAATTTTAATTGGTCTCTAAGTGAGTTACTCGAAGCTTTCCCTGGTTTTTAAGTTTACAATCTCATTTTCCAATGGATTTTCACTATCATACATGCACCAAAAATACTATAATTTACATCTGTGTAGCACAACAAATCCCATATTTCTCATATTTAAATGCGGACTTGTTGCAGATTTCCCCACTGTCAATTGAACATCTTCATTTGCTCTATGGCCAGGTCTGCGTGTCAAGTTTATGTTTAAAAGATCATTATTCAGTCTTCAATCATTAATTCAAAAAAATAAATAAATGAAGATAGAGCACATTGATGCATTTCTAGTATAGCCATCAAAGTATCCAATTCAAATGAAAACCAAAATCAAAATCCATCATAATCATAAGTATTTTGAAGCTCACCATTTATCATTTACGAAGTCCAAACATAAATTTATGGCGCAAAAAAAAAAAAAAACAAAAACGGTTTCATTAGTAATTTATACTAACTATCAAGTAAATCAACAACCAACAAAACCAACTTTAATCTTCAGTAGCTTTCCTGAACTACCTGTTTCAATTTTCAATAACAAATTTTAATTAGTCTCTAAGTGATTTGCTCGAAGCTTTCCCTGGTCTCTAAGTTTACAATCTCCTTTTCCAATGGATTTTTACCACCATACATGCACCAGAAATACTATAATTTACATCTGTGTAGCACAATAAATCCCATATTTCTCATATTCAAATGCGGACCTGTTGTAGATTTTCTCATTGTCAAGTGAACATCCTCATTTGCTCTATGGGCAGGTTTGCGTGTCAAGTATATGTTTAAAAGATGATTATTCAGTCTTCAATCATTAATTCAGAAAAAATAAATAAATGAAGATAGAGCACATTGATACATTTCTAATATAGTCATCAAAGAATCCAATTCAAATTAAAACCAAAATCAAGATTCATCATAATCATAAGTATTTTGAAGTTCACCATTTATCATTTAAAAGTCCAAACATAAATTTATGCCAAAAAAAAAAAAAAAAACAAAACAAAACAAAACAAAACAAATTTATACTAACTATCAAGTAAATCAACAACCAACATAAACAACAACCAACAAATCAACTTTAATCTTCAGTAGTTTTCCCTGAACTATATGTTAAAATTTTCAATAACAGATTTTAATTGATCTCTAAGTGAGTTATTCAAAGCTTTCCCTAGTCTCTAAGTTTACAATCTCCTTTTCCAATGGATTTTCACCACCATACTTGCACCATAAATACTATAATTTACCTCTGGTGTAGCTTAACAAATTCCATATTTCTCATATTCAAATGCGGACCTGCTGTAGATTTCCTCACTGTCAAGTGAACATCTACATTTGCATTATGGTCAAGTCTGCGTGTCAGGTTTATGTTTCAAAGATCACTATTCAGTCTTCAATCATTAATTCAGAAAAATAAATAAATGAAGATAGAGCACATTGATACATTTCTAGTATATAGCCATCAAAGTATCCAATTCAAATTAAAACCAAAATCAAAATTCGTCATAATCATAAGTATTTTGAAGTTCATCATTTATCATTTAGAAAGTCCAAATATAAATTTATGCCACAAAAAAACAAAACAAAAACAAAAACAAAAAACAAAAAACAAAAAACAAAAAACAAAACAAAACAAAATTATACTAATTATTAAGTAAATCAACAATCAAAATAAACAACAACTAACAAAACCAACTTTAATCTTCAGTAGCTTTCCCTGAACTATATGTTAAAATTTTCAATAACAAATTTTAATTGATCTCTAAGTGAGTTACTCGAAGCTTTCCTTGGTCTCTAAGTTTTCAATCTCCTTTTCCAATGGATTTTCACCACCATACATGCACCATAAATACTATAATTTACATCTGGTGTAGCATAACAAATCCCATATTTCTCATATTCAAATGCGGATCTGCTATAGATTTCCTCACTGTCAAGTGAACATCTTCATTTGCAGTATGGCCAGGTCTGCGTGTCAAGTTTATGTTTCAAAGATCACTATTCAGTCTTCAATCATTAATTCAAAAAAATAAATAAATGAAGATAGAGCACATTGATACATTTCTAGTATAGCCATCAAAATATCCAATTCAAAAATTAAATCTATTCAAGGTTGAAGAATATATGCCATAGCTCAGCTGTGGTCTATTTCAAAGTATTGAAGAATTTTACTTGAAGCTTTCCCTGAACACATTCTGTTTGAGCATGAAGTGGGTTTTGCACCAACAGAGGCGGTGGTGAGGATGAGCAGCGGCGGTGGTGTTGCAACCATATAGACAAACCAGACATAGCCATAAACTGATCTACTGGAATGCAATAAACTGATCTACGAAATTATAAATCAAGAAATTTGTTGAAATTAATTAGATGAAGTGATAAACTGATCTACGAAAGGAAAGCGAAGACTCATTGTCATTAGGGTAAAAATCAAAACCTCAAATCCATCGAAAGAGAAGGGGGATTATAGCAAGGGAAACACAAAAAAAGACATATCCACAAAAACAAAAACAAAGAGAGAATGGGAGAGGCAGAAATCAAACCTTGCGAGTGCGAGTTTGAAGGGAGGGTGGTTGTCAATGCTGAAATTTTTATTCATACCAAACTGATTGATTGGAACAAAACCTAACTTGGATCATCATCCGCATATCATCACCAACCTGAAAAAGTGAAACAAAGAGAAAAAAAAGATTCATCAAATACCAGTTTTAGATACATAAAACTAAAAAGTAAAAAATAAAAAGGTCTTATTTTTTAATGGATAAAGAGAAAGGAGATGTAATGATTCTTTCAACCCAATTTCCCATCTCTCTAAACATTCACTCCCACACGCCTGAGAAAAACCACCATTCCCAAATTTCTCGGCTGCCAAGCAAAACCCATTTCCAAATCCTTTGCTTTTTTCCCATCAATCCGATGTGGCAACGCTGACACCAGCAAGGCGAGAAATACTGAGCCATGGGCTACATGATCGGAACGCTGCTCGTCTGTGATTCTCAATGGTCCTCCAGAGATTCTCCACCCTGCAACCCTCTCTCTCTCTCTCTTCGCCATTTTCGAGCCATTGAACAGAGAGTTCCAGTGGTGTCAAGTATGTTCACCACCACCCATCATCATTGCAAACCCAGATCTGGGCAACTCATCAGCGTCTCGACCTCTTTCTGAATCCCTACAAGATCAATCAGATCAAGGTTGACACAAAGAACGGTGCCTTGAAGATCATTATTAACAATGCGATCTGATCTCAAATCGTCTGTGAAGCACAGTAGAGAGAGAGAGAGAGAGAGAGAGAGAGAGAGAGAGAGAGGAACTCAATTTGGTCTCTTTTATGAGAATGTGGGAGAGAACGTATAGAGAGGGAGTTGAGGATAACGTGTTTGGATAGAGGCAGGCGTGTTTGGCAGACGTAGGAGAGAAAGAGAGAGCAGAGAGTGTTTGGGCAGGAAAAAAATTACTCTCAACCATTAGATATTGATTAGGATCGATCTAAACCATTCAAATAAAATGTATAGATATATTTTCTTTTCTTGTCACTATATGAGGCCACGTGTATATGCTTATATGCGTACGTCTATAGTCATCAAATTTTTTATTAAATTTGACGAAAAATCAATATGATATAATGTATTTTAACAATTTTCATTAATTCTATCGGTTATTGTAAAGAGTAAATTTTCATCAAATTCATCTCACAATCTAATTGTCCTATAGTTTGTTTATCCGGTTGTCCACCAACGTTACCAGTAAAATTTGATGAAATGTTAAATGCTCCACTAATTTGATGAAAAATATACCATTTTCTTTATTTGATATCAGTCCAGTGAAATGGTTGGAGCACCGTTTTTAATCAATTTTTCATCAAATTATCTTATGCAACGTTGGATATAGCTTAAGTGATTTAATTTTAGGCAAATTACAAGTAGACTCTTGAAATTTATTTAAAATAAAGATTGTGTTCTATATTTTAAAAAATTATAAATATCTCATTGTTAGGATTTTTTATTTAAAAAAATTAATAAAAAAAAAATTTTAACTGCTCTCATAGATAATAATAAAATTATTTGAATTATTAATTAAAATAAAATTTTGATATCATTAAAAATACTAATTGATTTGATAATTCATTAATAAAATGAATTATTTGTTATGAAATTTAAAATTTTAAAAAACAAAATATAATTTGTAAAATAAGTGTATTTTTTTACTTTTTACGAAAAGATATGTAAAAAAGTAAAAAGGTGATATGACCAAAAAAGATAAAAAGATAAAAAGTACACTTTTGTAATTTACCCCAAACAACACCTAAGAACATTTCCAATGGTAATAGACATTTTATCTATCTAAACATTACTATAAAGTATACATTTTATTTTGCCTATCAATTATTTCATGTTTCTACTCCAACCATGTTTTGTATTTTACCTATTCATCCAAATACTATTAATTTTACAGAATGTCACATCAGTAACAAAGATGGAGGAAAATGATCCTAATGATTAAATATATTTTGCCTAACCTTGAAGACTAGCTATATGTAACTAGTGAATGTGAGTTGAGCTAAAATGCCTAATCATATACCTAGTGCATTGAAGTTGAAAAAAATGAGTCAAATTAAGCATTTTGACTAACAAACATTATATGCCTAGTGGGTTGGAGATGCTTTTGAATAATATTAGGGATACTAAATTTTCTACCAAATACCTTATATGGGTGTGAAATTTATAAAAGTGTAAATACAACATTCATGTAAGACATTGCCAAGTTTGGCATCCTCAAAAAAATTCAAAAAGTCAAAAAGTCACTATCCTATTTAAGTCACATCATCTTATTTAAGTCACATCACCTCTCTAACACATCACTTCAAACCCAATCCAAATCCAACCCATATTTCATAAAAAGTCAAAAAGTACACTTATTTAGTCTTCCCAAACTTAACCTTAATCATCTATTTTATAAAAAATTTGAGAGACATTTCCTTTAACTTTTTATTAAATTGCAATCACTCCGGCTCACATTTCATTTTATTGTAACTTTTTATTAAATTGCAATCACTCCAGCTCACATTTCATTTTATTATATGGGCTTTGATTTGTGGCACTAATTTGTTGAACACTAATGGCACTAATTTTTATATCAGGTAAAGAAAAAATAATAATAAAGTTACCAAAACAGGAAATTAGTGCCATTAGTGCCAACAATTTTAGTGCCACAAATCATTTTTGTTTATTATACACCCTGTTATTTCCCCTTTTATAGATTAGAATTTATTGCAGTTGACCCACAATGGTAAAATTACAATTACACGCACGGAGGAGATTCAAATCACCGAGATTTATGCTTGCGTAATATTTTTAATTTTGTAAACCGGTTGACTATCGCATAATTTATACATACTAATTATGATTGATATTTATATGAATTATTATTTTGCATTAAAGTAAATATAATAAAAAATACATATATCGGCCCTTTTAAGTTTGTTTTTCAAAAGAAAAAATGAAAATTTTTTATAAAAAAATAAAAACTAATTTGATAAAAATAAATATTAAAAAGATAATTTTAAAATTTTAAAAATTATTTATGGCCTCTCAAAAATAAAACTATATAAAAAATTTAGAAAAATTACTCATAAATTCTATTTGGAGAAAAGTTGTTTTATTTAGTCTTAGAGATTTTTTTTCAAGCCAATTAGTCCTTTTTAGTTTAGGTATGTTATATTTCCTTGATTTGGGGTGTGGGAGTTTACTTGTTTGTCCTTGTGTATGATTTTGTTTGGATTTTTTTCCCCAATTTTGGGTGTGTATGGTTAAAGTAAGTTTTTATGTTTCTATTTTTTCGTGGGGATTTGGTGAAATAATTTGTGGATGGATAATATTACCTTGTTTGTGGTGTTACTGGTGTAGTGCTCGTTCCTTTTTATGGCATTCATCTCTATTATAACATTGACATTGATTAACCTCCAAATGACCCAAATCACTAACTAACACTACTATATCTCCAATAACCATAACAATGTTGAAAAACATGAGTCATTTTACGTGTACAAAACACATATTAATACAAACATCACAATAACAAAATGTGGCCAACAAAAATCACAACGTTACACAACACGATCATTGTTCAGCAATGCAGAGTTACACCAACTTGTCAAATGACATCTACACCTACAAAACCCACAGCAGAACAATGATCAGACCATCAAAACCCCTATGTACTCCAAACCCACATTACCATTCACACACAACAATAATACGATGCGAACCTATAACATTACCGACCCAACATTACATATAAAAATAGACAACGATGTCGACAATATAATCGGAATATTTATCAAAGAAGTAAAATAACAACATCGAAACATATATTTGGCACCATTGCCCACTAATACAATCGTTGCTAACAATGCAATGAGGAGTGTACACACGCCGGTTATACATTGGTAACGTCAACCCAATGACAGAATAATGTAGTTCTCGATCGTAATCGTTATATTGATAGAATTGGAGATTTTTATTTATAGAGTTTGGAGGGAACCAAAAGTCAAAATTAGCAACACAAAGATAGAGTTTAACGTTGTCAAAATCAACTAAACAACAAACAAAGTAATCTACACCCATTAATATCGGGAATCCACAATATTTCATTCTCTTTCGTTTTGATCGCGATGGAAGGAAAACAGAAAAAGACTATGGTAAACTTTTTTGGTACAAATGTAATTTTCACATCATCAAATCCCCATTTTACCCATAACATTTGGGATAACGCGCGCTACACCATATACAAAAACGTTATTACCACTCAAATGGGACTTATCAGTGCATAAAATAAAAGGCAAGACTAAATTATTCAAAAGTTTCTGATTTGGGATTTATTGGTGCATTACTCAAAATTATTTTTTGACTTTTTTTACCAAATTAATTTTTAATTTTTTAGAAAAAAATTCTGAAAACCAAACTACATATAACCATAATATTTTCAAATTATTTTAGCATGTGTCTTAAAATTATATGTTAATATCTTTAATATTAGAATATGCTTAAGTCAAACTACTAATGAGGACAAAATGATAATTATCTACAAACTTTTATTTTTCTCTACACTCACCAGCAACAGCCTGGGTGTAGGATTATTTGAACCTTTTAACCTGAACCAATCCGAACCAATCCGCATATAAATGAGTGATTTCGCAAATACAATACGGGTAGATGTAGTTTGAAATATAACATTATTGCGAGTAGCGGGTTTTACCCGCACCCGCAAGACTCCGCCCGCACTAAGACTTTTTTTTTTTAAAAAAAATTTAAAAACCTGAATCGTTGATTTCATTCATCCTATCCTCACTTAGACTATAATATTGATACTATAATTGAATTTTAATATCCATTTGCTCATTGGCAAATTTTTCATATACTCAATACATTTTCTTACTATATTGAAATGCAATATATATACATTTGTTTATCTTTTTATTACTTTATTCTTTTACACTGTTTTTGTCAAAGAAATTATGAAGATCGAAGATTAAATTATATATTCTTCAGTTTGTTTTTGTGCAGGGTTCATCAAACATATGCATGGAATTGGAATTTTTGAAAGTTAGATGTGATTCATGATGGAGTTTGCAAGTTTGCAAATGTTTTTATGAAAAATATTTTTGAAAGTTAGATGTGATTCATTACACCCTATCTTTGTATTGCGAATACTTTTAATGGGTTTGAATTGGATGAAATTTGACAATAATTTATTGTTATTTTATTATTGTATTTTAGATGAATGTAAAAGTTAATAAATGATTACTTTTAGGTAAGTTTAGGATTTTGAATAATTTTACTTTAATTATATTGTTAGATAGTGAATGATTTTGATCATTTAGTTTAGGATTTTAAAAGATGTGTTTGTGTTAATTTATGATTTTATTTAAAAATTTAAGATTTTGAATGATTTGCTTGTCTTAAGAATTGATTTTGTTGTATTTTTAATTTTATAATTTATAATTTATTAATTATTAATGTTGAGCATTTTAGAAAATGTGGGGAAAATGACTCGAAATAAATTTTTACAAAACGAAAAAAAAAGGCCCAAAAATAAATTTTTAAAGGAAAAAGTCCAATCCGTTTACTGCTCGCACAAACCGCAACCCGCATTGCAGGCGGTTGCAGGTTCAATTTTTTCCAAACTGCACATATTCAAGTGAGTCCAAACTGCAAATCGAACTGCCAAAACGAAACCGCAAATTCCCTTACCAACAACCACCATCTATTTCCTTTTTAATTGTTGCCACCGCCACCTCTAGTAATTACTTTATCATGTTGTGACTCTTTCTCTTTCCTTCGTTCTAGTGGCTCTTATTGTTTCTCTCTATTGTCGGTGAATGATAGGGTTAGAGTTTTAGATTGATGGAGAGTTAAGGGTGTCAAGAGATAAAGGAAAGAGGCTATGGGCAATAAGGATGGAAGAGGAGGAGTAGCAAGAGGAGAAAGAAAGGGGATGCCAAAGCTGGTGTCGTCGACCTAGAAGATGTGGGGTGGCGTTGACTAATAAGTAGGACAAGGTAAAAATTATTGGAGCTGCTGCAGAGCTCTAATTAGAGCTGCTGCAGTACAGCTTGCAGCTCTAATGAGCTGTCATGTATAAAAAAAAAAAACAAAAAAAAAAACAGTGAAGTAAAAGACAAAAAAAGAGGAGGAAAAAGACACATTAGAGCTCCATTAGAGCTCTTCTTTTAGAGGTCTAAATCATTTTTCAAAAATTAATTGAAGTGTTTAAAAAAAATTAATAAAATTCAAAATTAGTTACCTTGCCTGCAAGTACATTCTCCTATAATATCAAATGTTAATGTATATAATATATATGTTAACATCAACCATAATTTGTTATAGATACATACTAAGATCTTGTTTGTTATTCCTTAAAAAAATTAAAAAATCATTATCTTATTTAAATTATATCATTTTATTTAAGTTATATCACCTCTCTATCACATCATTTCAAATCCAATCCATACTCAACATATATTTTATAAAAATTAAAAAAATACACTTATTTAGAACATTTTAAATAACCCCTAAATTTGTAAAATTGTACCAATTTATTATGTGAATATGGTATACTGGGACCACCCTGATATGAGTAGTTGATAAAAATTTTGTAACTTCATCCATGCCCAGGAGCAGAGGAATGAAGAATCCGGATCCTCGGCCGCCCTTCTCAGCGGCCCTTTCCTGCAGCCCCCAAAACGACGTCGTTTTGGGGGCAAATTTTCAAAAAAAAAAAAATGCAGAGGAAGAGGGAGGAAGGAGAGGAAGAGAGAGGAAGGAGGAGGAAGAGGAGGAGGAAGGAGGCTGCGAGCTCGCCGTCGCAGCTCGTCGCCTCGCCGCCCGCCGTCCAGCAGCTCCAGCTCGTCGCAGCAGCTCCGACCGCCGTCCGGCCCCACCTCCGCCTCCTCCTCCCCCTGTGATTATGGCCCCCTCCAGTCCGGCCCTTCCCTTCCTCCTCCTTCTCCTCCTCCCTCCTCCTTCCTCCCTCTTCCTCTGCTCATTCCTCCCTCTTCCTCTGCGTTTTTTTTTTTTTGAAAATTTGCCCCCAAAACGACGTCGTTTTGGGGGCTGCAGGGAAGGGCCGCCGAGAAGGGCCGTCGAGAATCCGGGCTCGAGGAATGAAGGGTCCAGGGGGGTCACGTCTCCCCCCCTCCTCCCGGGTTTTGAAATTTTTTTTTTTTTTGGGTAAACATAAAAAAAAATATTTTAAATAAAAATATTTATGAAAATATTATTTAAAGTAAAATGTCAATGACATTTTTAAAATTATAAGAATAATAATGATTGTTTTGATTGAAAATAAAGAGAGTACGATATTATTATTTATGAAAATTCCAATATAATGGTGATGTCTATCATTATTGACATGCAAACATAATTAATCTTAATGAAAATATAGAATTTATTGAATTGTTAGTTACATTTGACATGTAAGGTTCATCTTCCATGTGTTTCTTTACTATTAGTTGGTGATATCACATGTCAATGACGACGTGGTATGACTATTATATTGAATTTTTACACATATTTTGTATAAAAAATTACTTTATCATTATATAATTTATTTTAAAACTTTATATCCATGACTTTTTTTTAATATTGTCCATGGTACACTAATTACAAATAATATTCACTTTGTTTGGTTTGAGTTTTCTAAAAATAATTTTCAAAAAATTCTACTTTTTTATTTTATGTATTTTTTTAATTTTACTGAATTTTTTTAATATTTTAAGCAATTTTTTTAATTTTTAGACACACCTAATATAAATACACTTAAAAAGTATAATTTTTGCGAAAAAAATCTTTAAAAAAATACTAAATACCAAAATACAAAAAAATATAAAAATTAGTACATTTTTCTTATTTTTATATATTTATTAATTTTTTAAAATATTTTTTCACAAATATTTTATTTTTTTTAGATACATCTAAGTAAGATACATCTTAAAAAAGTTAAAAAATGCTTAAAATTTTAAAAATATTCACTAAAAAAAAAAACTCAATTTCAAAAAAATTAATTCAGAAAACTCAAACCAAACATACTGATTACTTTTTTCTTTTTCTTTTTTATCTTTCTTGAAGTAATCGTAAAAATTTATGTAAAATATTTTTGTAAACATTTTTAATATTGTAATCAATAAATACCCGTTCTAATTTAATTTCTTGACTCCGTCACTATCCATACCAAAGTACTTTTCTCATTTATTTAGGGGTTGTTTGGGGTGTCCTAAATAAGTGCACTTTTTGTCTTTTTGGACTAAAAAATTGAGGAAGAAAATATGGATGTTTGGGTTAACTTTTTGACTTTTTATGAAAAAATGTGTAATAAAAAATTGTAAAAATTGATTTGTAAGGAAAAATTAAGATTGGGAGTTGTACAGCCGTAATTGTTAACTTTTGATGAATAGTATTAACTTTTTAATTTTTTAAATAATTTTTTGACTTTTTAACTTTTTTTTTTTTTGTAATATGTCAAACTACCTTACTTGCTCAGAGCTTTCTCCATCAACTGTCTTCCTCTCCCATGTCTATCTAACAAACTCACACACACACACACACACACACACACACACACACACACACACACACAATAGCTTTCTCCATCAACTAACTGTCTTCCTCTCCCATGTCTATCTAACAAACTCTCTCTCTCTCTCTCTCTCTCTCACACACACACACACACACACACACACACACACACACACACACAATAGTATGGTCAAGGCGAAATTGGGAAGCATCTCCCACTGGCTATATGGGTTCGCTTGGAATGTATGTTAGTTTTTTAATTATTTTAATTTTTTAATTATTTTAGTTTGGTGTTAAAAAATTTCGTTTAGAATAAATTTTTTAATTTTTTTTAAAATTTTTGTGAAAGAAAAAATAAAATGATTATACTTTAAATGTGACATTTTGTCTTATTCAACTAAAAAATTTATTTTATCTTTTTATAACTATTTTAATCAAAAAAACCCGTTTACCTTCTGCCAAAAGGAGGGCATAGTTTAGCTATAATGAATGCCCATTTCTAGTATAGTACTACGGCACGATGATTTTATCTTCCTTATTTTATGAGTGATTATTTAAATTTTGGAATAATATCCTACACTATTTATTACTTGATACTTATCAAGTTATCTCTCAAAGTCTTAATAAAAAAATATTAAATTATAATATTTTAATAAATAAATATTAAAGTTGGAATATCACAAGAATTTGCTTCAAAATTATCAAATATTTTTTTTCTTATTTTATATGTCTCCATAGAAATTAACATGTACAAGAGTGCCTCACTGGCTTTACCATAATGGTGACACTTTTGTCAATGAAGCATTTAAGTCCTGAATTAAATTCAAGTTTCTTTAATTTCACTTGATATGCATTTGTGAGGTCACTAGCGTATATCTAAATTTGGTGGTGCTAGATGTATCAATTAATATACACATTAATATATTAACTAGTGTTATAATATTATTATTGACTATATTTATTATACAAGTTATAAATATTTAAAATCATACAAATGATATCACATCATCTGTTGGTACACTAGTGTGTATATTAATTGGTACATATAACATTATTCATCTAAATTTTGAAAAATGTTATGGATCTCAAATAAATTATTAAATTATTTATTAAATCTCTCATATATGTGTGAGATCCACACAAATTATATGTGTATAGATCCTATACTCATATGAGAGGTTTGATAAAAAATCTAATAATTTATTTAAAATTCCCAGTGTAACTCCTAAATTTTATCATTTTATCTTGCAGGATACCAAAGTGGATCCAATAAAACCTTGTTTCATCGAAAAAAACACAAAAGGAGGGTATTTTTTGCTATGAATCTAAACCCAATATCCTACTTTGGATTTTGTATTGGGTCTAATCTTGATGGATATGGGGGTATTTGGGAAGAAACTTTTTCGATTTTTTTGGTTAAAATAATCTTAAAAGATAAAATAAATTAAAATAGTTAATAAGATAAAATGTCATATCAAAATTATAATTATTTCACTTTTTCTCTTATAAACATCACATCCAATTCAACTACAAAAAAATCTAACTTTTTTTCCAAACATAAAAATTTTAACCTTCTAAAATAGCCAAAAATTAAAATAACTTATTAAAATAACAACTTCTCAAACATTTACATAATGTGATCGGTGAGTGATTGATAGTGTTCCAAGTTTACTTTCAGGACTAGATTGTTCAACATAATTATACAATAATGGTTAATAATGATTGAGACTCTTTTTTTTTTTTTTTTTTTTGACATCTCCATAATTTCCTTTGGATCTTAATTATTAATGGTATGAGCCCCACACATATATGAGTGAGTTCTATACATAAATCAATAATTAAAATTCAAAAGAAATTATAAGGGTCTCAAATAAAAAATAAAAAATAAAAAAGAAAAAAAAGAAAAAAAAGGATCCCAAGCATTTTTCATAATCATATAATTTGTCTATCTTGGAAGAAAAGTTATTCAACAATTCAAGATTATTACATTGCTGCGATAAAAAAAAAAAAGAAAAGAAAAATATTATAGGTTTAAAAATTTTCAAGTTTGGCATCTACTAAATAATACAAAAAGTTAAAAAGTTACTATCCTATTTAAGTCACATCATCTTATTTAAATCACATCACCTCTTTAACACATCACATCAAACCCAATCCAAACTCAACCCATATAAACCAATAAGTCAAAAAGTACACTTTTTTAGAACACCCAAACCAATAAATGATCAAATGTTTATTATAAGTGATAATACAGTTCGTCCTCGTGAATGGGCTAGACCGGTCCAAGCTCTTCGGGCCCACTGGATAACCTGCAAACAAGTTCAACGGGGAACGGGGTAGTCCTCCAGCGAACCCTTCGGTGTATGAATTAGAATAGGTGGTAGACAATGTAGCCAGAGAGTGAGAGAGAGAGAGATAGAAAACTCAACCTTCATCTTGTCTTCAAACTTCGCTTATATCTCTTGGTAATCATTTTGCTGTCTCTGTCGTTCTGACCTTCCCGCCGAAAGCTTGTGCCGTGGTTCGCCTTGTTCAGGATGACGGGGAGCCCTTCCGGCTGAGAGGTGTTGTCGCAATAAATGCTGTGATGGATTGCATTAATGGTGATGTGCTGTGGCAATAACTTTGCAGATCTTTGTCTGCTGACGTGGCCTGCTCTGCATCTGCCACGTGTCCAAGCATCATTGGCGTTCCCTGATCAGTTGGCCTCTAGCTGTGCTGGGTTTTACTAACCGGGTTGTGCAATGGGGTTTACATGGTGGGCCTAGGTTTACCCACGGTGGGCTGTGGTCCATGTGGGCCTATCCCTGTCAGTAGTCCCCCATTCCCGAGTGCAGCTTTAGTCCAACGAAGGGAATAATAACAAGGAAGACGGGTCCGACCGGTGGGGGGAGCATGAGATGCCGACCGTGAGGGTGACCGAGCGGGTGAGGCCGACCGAGTGGAAGAGGCCGACCAC
The DNA here is from genome assembly GCA_036172215.1 of Camellia granthamiana. Lineage (NCBI taxonomy): Eukaryota > Viridiplantae > Streptophyta > Magnoliopsida > Ericales > Theaceae > Camellia > Camellia granthamiana. The sequence goes on along the minus strand of CM069913.1, from coordinate 9,263,716 downwards.
GGGGGCGGCCGAGCGGGTGAGGCCGACCGAGTGGGGGAGGCCGACCACGGGGGCGGCCGAGCAGGAGATGCCGACCGTGAGGGCGGCCGAGCGGGTGAGGCCGACCGCGGGGGCGGCCGAGCAGGAGATGCCGACCGTGAGGGCGGCCGAGCGGGTGAGGTCGGCCGAGTGGGAGAGGCCGTCCGCGGGGGCGGCCGAGCAGGAGATGCCGACCGTGAGGGTGACCGAGCGGGTGAGGCCGACCGAGCGGGAGAGGCCGACCGCGTGGGAGAAGCCGACCGCGGGGGGCGGCCGAGCGGGTGAGGCCGACCGAGTGGGGGAGGCCGACCGTGGGGGCGGCTGAGCAGGAGAGCACGGGGCTCAAGAGGCGGCGTGTCACGTGATGATTTGAAGTGGAAAAGACAAGGTAAGGGCAGGAGTCAGTGTATCGAGGCCCTACACGTGGCGGAATTTTGAGGGAGGAGAAAGGTCAAGCGTTAGATTAGAAGTGAAACGTCAGGGCATTATTATGGGCATTTGGGGAGATAGTTTTGGCGGATGATTTGAAAAGTTTTCAAACTGGCGAAAATTAATTTGGATCCTTGGAATACGGGTAAACCGTGGGCTTTTGGTATCGTACGATTCACCTACTTCTTTACAAAAACTCAAAATATTCGAAGTATCAGTTCCTTCGTTGCCGACGATACCCCTTTACAACATTTTTGCAACTTTCTTGCACCTGCATCAGAAGCAATACGCATACACGCCATAGACATAGCTCAAGAAGAAGCTGGGGATGTGAGGGTAGATCCTCTTGGAGAGGACGATGCTGTGGAGTTGGCGCAGTAGTATAGGGTAGGAAGGGTGGAGGGACCAGTGGTGCGATCCTACGGTTCCACCGTGATAGCAGCGCCACAACCAATCAGCCAGGTGGAACCAGATCACTGGCATTCGAGGGCTGACAGGTCCATTATTACTGCGGCGGAATTGGAGGCTATCCGTGAAAGGTACCAGATTCCGGCGGAGGTGGAGTTGGTGGTGCCAACATCAACAGAGAGGCCGTCTGACGTCAGGCCAGGGGAGTTCTCCCTCTATGAGGAGGCGCTGAAGGGTGGGTTGAGATTGTTGCTGCCGCAGATTGTGGTGGATGTGCTCAACCGCTTGGAAGTAGCACCAGGGCAGCTAATGCCCAACGCGTGGAAGATTTTGCTATCTTGCGCAAGCGCCTGGCCAAAGGCGACTGACGGGCAGGCGATGACAGTGGATGAATTCTTTTGCTGCTACAAAGCCTCAGGGCAGCAGGAGACGTGGGTAACCCTACAAGCCGTGGCGGGTAAGGGCTTAGTGGCAGGGTTGCCAACTTCGATTAAAGGTTAGAGACCAAGGTGGTTTTTCGTGTCCAATTCTGGAGGGGTTGGGGTGCGCACGACGTGGAAGGTGCCGACCAAGTTTGTGGAGCCAAGGGTAGGTGCGTCGGTGGAGGAGAGGGTAAAGAAGGTGAAGGAGTGGAGGGAGAGGGAAAAAGTTAAGTGGGACGAGCTTGTTCAGCCGTCCGCACTGTTTCAAGCGGGGTTGGGTCCACAGCCAATCGGTGGGGACCTCGACCGGTCGGAATTGGAGGCCAGAAGAAGAGCATAGGAGGCAGAGGATCAGGCCATCCTGGTAAAGGCTCAGAAGTTCACAGAAGCTCAAGCTGGCCGACCGCCTCAACCGCTTGTGAGGGAGAGGATTCGACTCGTCCTAAGCCCCTGGGAGAGAAGAACTTGAGCAAGTTTGTACCGCGACCGCTCTCGAAAGACCCTCTAAAGGAGAGGTCGCTGAAGGAGATGGAGGAACTAGGTGTGGGGAAGAAAAAGAAGAGGTTGAGGCGGGGGGGAGGGAGAGCTAGCCCAAAGGAGAAGGAAGGAGTTGCGGGTGGAGGAGGCCAGTCTAGCCAAACAGATGGAGGGTGGTGAGGTGGAGGGGACGGAAGAAAAGGTGGTCGTCCCAGAGATGGTGGAGGCGTCTGTTGCGAAAGATGCCCCAAAGGTGATAGAAGTCGGTCCAGCGCCAGAGACTGTGGAGAGGACCCCAGCAGTACAATGAAGGGTTGGGGTAACAGGGGCAGAGCCAAGTGTGGGACAACAGACCCAAAGGGGTCTGGGTGGAGCAATTTATCATGTGCGTGCTGTAGCTGGGAGGTTGGAGGGGGAAGAGATCCCAGCCAGGGCGGGGGCAGACCGCCTAGTGAAGATCATAGAGGAGGCAGGTCTGCGCTCGGCTTCTGCATTCAACGAGGCCGACCTGTTCAGGGGGTTATGCTCCACTCAAATGGAGGTAACTACCCTGGCAGGGGCCCTGCTGAGGAAAGCTGGGGCAGCCAAAATCAAGGCTGAAGAGGCCAATGCGGAGTTGGCCAAGCTGAAGAAGGGGAGTGCTGAATGGAAGACCGCCCATACTGAGTTGCAGTAGGTCAAGTTGGAGTTGGAGGGGGCACGCCGCCAGGTGGTGTCACTCGAGTTCCAACTTACTGGCGAGCAGCAGAAGTTGGAAGAAGCCAAGAATGCTTGTGCTGTGGCGGTCGAGCGGCATGAGGAGGCCATGATCAATAATGAAGATCTCGTCAGGCAGAGAGATGATGCAGATGCTAAGTTAGAGGCTCTTCAAAAAGAGATGGAAGGCGAGCGTGCTAGAGCGGCAGAGCAGAGGGAGAGCCTGCATAAGGAGTTGGAGGAAGAGCGCAGCAAGGTGACTGTGGAGAGGGAGACTCTGCAGAAGCAGTTTGAGGCAGAGAGGGCGAAGTTGATTGCTGAGGGAGAGGCCTGGAAGAGGGAGCTGGAGGCTGAGAGGGCCAAGGCTGCAGCTGAAAAGGAGATCCTTCAAAAAGAGCTGAACGAAGAGAAGGCGAAGGCGGCCTCGGAAAGGGCAGCCTACCCCGATCTTTGTGTTGCAGCAGTTGCTCAATTCAAAGGGTCTCCTGAATTTCAGATGGCAATTGATGCTGCAGTAGCTAGCAGCTTAGCAAGGGAGGAATCTGGGGGGGCTGGCGCATCAAGGACGGCTGCTGAAAGGGAGGTCTGAGTCTGAAGTGATTGCCAGCTTCCAGCAGTCGGACTATTATAAGCATGAAATGTCAGAGTACTGGGACAGTGGGTGGAAAATGTTCAAAAGGAGGGCAGAGGAGCTGTTCCCAGAACTTGACTTTAGTGGCGTAACCATTGGAGAAGATGATGTGGCCCAGACCCCTCTGGATGAAGGTGTGGAAGAGGAGGATCTGATCTCCAGTGAAGAGGGAGAGTGAACTGAAGACATGCACTGAAGAAATTTTTTTTTTTTTTTTTTTTTTTTTTGCATACATATTTTTGTTTTGTTTTTGTAGTATTGTAGTAGACTGAGGTACACATTTTTGAATGAATAAAACTCCATTTATGACTTGTAATTGATTGTATTTGGTTGTTTGATGGGTTTGAAATGGACAAATGTTTGTAATAGGAACGAGTGATGCACTTAGGAAAAATTCTATTTTATAACAGAGTGAACTTGAGCTAAGTGACCCAAGTGAATTTGAACTTGTGATGGTGGTGAGTAGAGGTCAATTTGTAATGAAAATTTCGCGCAGAGTTAAATCAGAAATTCCATCACGCAGAGTGAGAGTGGGCTGATAAAATTCCTTCATGCAGAGTGAGGTTGGACTTGTGTAAAGATTCAACGGATGAGTGATTAAATGATGTTTATGAAAGGTCCATGAACAAGTATGAGTGAAGGATCCATGAATGAGGGCAGGAAAGTGGGTTTTAAATGGTAACTAAAAGGTCAATGGTAAACCTGTGGGGGAGAAATTGGGGAATACCGTTGAAATTTGAATAAGTAAAAATGTTGTAAAAATTTATGACCTCAACTAAGTGTTCTTCCCAGGCTATGGGGGTACTTGTTTCGCTGGGTCTTCTGGTGTTCGAAGGTGTTCGGTCGGACTGAGGCTTTTGAAAGTGCTCGGTCTGGCCGAGGCTTTTGGTGGTGCTCCGGTGGGACGGAGGCTTTTGGAAGTGCTCAGGTCGGACTGAGGCTGTTGAGAATGCTCAGGTCGGACGGAGGCTTTTGAGAGTGCTCAGGTCGGACTGAGGCTTTTGAAAGTGCTCGGTCTGGCCGAGGCTTTTGAGAGTGCTCAGGTCGGACTGAGGCTTTTGAAAGTGCTCAGGTCTGACTGAGGCTTTTGAAAGTGCTCGGTCTGGCCGAGGCTTTTGAGAGTGCTCAAGTCGGACTGAGGCTTTGGAAAGTGCTCAGGTCTGACTGAGGCTTTTAAAAGTGCTCGGTCGGGCCGAGGCTTTTGAAAGTGCTCGGTCTGGCCGAGGCTTTTGGTGGTGCTCCGGTGGGACGGAGGCTTTTGGAAGTGCTCAGGTCGGACTGAGGCTGTTGAGAATGCTCAGGTCGGACGGAGGCTTTTGAGAGTGCTCAGGTCGGACTGAGGCTTTAGAAAGTGCTCAGGTCTGACTGAGGCTTTTGAAAGTGCTCGGTCGGGCCGAGGCTTTTGACAGTGCTCAGGTCTAACTGAGGCTTTTGAAAGTGCTCGGTCTGGCTGAGGCTTTTGAAAGTGCCCGGTCTGGCCGAGGCTTTTGAAAGTGCTCGGTCTGGCCGAGGCTTTTGGTGGTGCTCCGGTGGGACGGAGGCTTTTGGAAGTGCTCAGGTCGGACTGAGGCTGTTGAGAATGCTCAGGTCGGACGGAGGCTTTTGAGAGTGCTCAGGTCGGACTGAGGCTTTAGAAAGTGCTCAGGTTTGACTGAGGCTTTTGAAAGTGCTCGGTCAGGCCGAGGCTTTTGACAGTGCTCAGGTCTAACTGAGGCTTTTGAAAGTGCTCGGTCTGGCCGAGGCTTTTGAAAGTGCCCGGTCTGGCCGAGGCTTTTGAGAGTGCTCAGGTCGGACTGAGGCTTGTGAAAGTGCTCAGGTCTGACTGAGGCTTTGAATGCTGCAAAAGAAAGTTTCATGAAAGCGACATTCAGACAGTTAAATTATAGAAGGTTGGAACTCCAGTCGATATTTGTATTGAGTACTGAAAGGAAAATACAACAAGTTTGACAATACAAAAGTAGGAATTCATTGATAGTAACGCTTCAGATGTTCAGCATTCCAGGGATGGGGAAGGTCTCGGCCATCCATGTCTTGAAGTCGGTAAGTGCCTGGCCGTGGGCGGGCCTTCACAATGTACGGTCCCTCCCATTTGGCGGCTAGTTTGCCCTCGGTCGGATTCCTTGTGGCAAGAGTTGCCTCCCTCAAGACAAGGTCCCCTACAGAGAACTCCCGGGGTCGGACTCGGCGGTTGTAGTGTGCTCTCATTTTCTGCTGATACGAAGACAACCTGACAACAGCAGTCTCTCTGAGCTCTTCGATGAGGTCCAAGTCTGCTCGCCGGAGTTCTTCGGTTGAGGCGAGATCCAGATGTAAGACCCTGGGGGTGGGCAGACCGACTTCTACTGGAATGACCGCCTCAGCGCCATATGTTAAACGAAAAGGGGTTTCCCCAGTAGGAGTCCGGGCAGTGGTTCGGTAAGCCCAGAGTACATTCGGAAGTTCTTCGGCCCACAGTCCCTTGGCGGCTTCCAACTTAGTCTTGATGATCTTCAGGAGAGAACAGTTGGTGACCTCAACCTGGCCATTGGCTTGGGGATGACCGGGAGAAGAGAAACAAGGTTGAATTTGGAGGTCTGCGCAGAACTGCCTGTACTTGGCGTTGTCGAATTGCTTGCCGTTGTCGGTGACGATGGCCTGAGGGATGCCAAATCTGCAAACGATCGACTGCCAGATGAACTTGGTTGTGTTCCGCTCGGTGATGGTGGCCAGGGGCTCGGCCTCTACCCACTTGGTAAAGTAATCAATGGCGACGATGGCAAACTTAGTCTGGCCCCGACCCGTGGGAAGCGGACCGACCAGGTCGATCCCCCATTTGGTGAAAGGGTAGGGGCTGCAGAGCGTGATCAATTCTGTGGGGGGTGCATGGGGGATGTTGGCGAAGCGTTGACACTTATCGCACTTGAGCACGAAGTCGACCGCATCTTGATTAAGAGTTGGCCAGAAATATCCAGTGCGGAGTATCTTGTGGGCTAGGGCCCTTCTACCTGAATGGTTGCCACAAATTCCCTGATGGACCTCCTGCAGTACATAGGTTCCTTGAGGTCGAGGCTGTTGGGGGGGTCGGTCATGACCCTGGTTTGGTTGGGCTGGCTGCCGCGGTGGGGTATGTCGGCGATTATCTCTGTGAGGCTCAGTTCTTTGCCTCTGCTGAGGGCGGGTGTCTGTGAATCGGCTTAGGCGCCCCTGACGAATGAGGGCCTCCACCTGATCCTTGAGACTGATGCAATCGTCTGTGTTATGGCCATGGTCCTGGTGGAAGCGGCAATATTTAGATTGGTCTTTCCGAGTGGAAGGGTTCCGTGGAGGGGGAGGCCACTTGAGGGGGTAGTCCCGTTGGATCTGGTTGAGGACGTGTTCCATGGGAGAATTGAGAGGCGTATACCGCTCGAACCGACCGGGGGGTCGGGCTGGTGCTGACCGGTCGGGACGAGGGGGTCGGTCGGTATAGCGGGGTGTTTGGCTATGATATTGGGTGGTACTGGGTTCTTGGTCTTTTCTCTTTTCTCTGGGGGTTGGGTTTTTAGTTGGCGGATCTTGCCGAGCGGCTAGTGAATCCTCGGCATTCATGTATTTTTGGGATTTGGCGAGTAGGGCTGCCATGGAGGTCGGGGGGTTCTTGGAGAGTGAGAAAAGGAAGTCAGATGACCGCAAGCCGGCCATGAAGGCTGTGAGGATGACCTTGTCGTCATTTTCGGCAACTTGCAGAGCTTCGGTATTGAAGCGAGTGACGAAGCTGCGTAGTGATTCCCCCTCGGTCTGACGGATGTTGAGCAGCTGGGTGGCCGGGTGTCGCTGGCGCTGGACGCCGATGAAGTGGCTCAAGAAAGAGTCACTGAGATGCTGGAAAGTGGATACCGAGTCCGGTGGTAACTGACTAAACCACAGCCGAGCCGACCCCTTTAGTGTCACGGGGAAGGCTCGGCACATGATTTCGTCAGGGAAGGCATGGAGGATCATGAGGGTGCGGTAAGTCTCCAGATGGTCGATCGGGTCAGTTGTACCATCGAAGGAGTCAATGGTGGGCATTTTGAATTTGGCAGGCAGGGGTTTGTCTCGGATGGAGGCGACAAATGGCGAGTTTGCAGTGGTGGAGGGCTTATGCTGGATGTTCTGCATGACCCCTTGTAGCTGGAGCTTCATGGCTCAGAGCTCAGCGTCCTAGAGGGGGTTGTTATCACCACCAGAGGGAGAAAGGTGTTGGATGCTGCTGGCTTCCCCCTCGGGGGCTGGTGCTATAACCGATGGGTGTGGGGGTGGAGGCGGTGGATGTATATGTGGGTGAGGGGGTTGCAAGCCCTCCGAGTTGGGAGGATTGGGTTGTGGGATGGCATGGCCCGGAATTTGTTCTGGATAGGGTGGAATATCTGGAGGTGGTGGAGGAGTAGGGAGGTTTCGTTGAAGTAGAGCATTGATTAAGGCCTGGTTCTGTTCGGCCATACCGTTGATGCTATTGGTGAGCTCAATGAAGTATTGTGGTGGGTTGTTTGGATTGGGAGGATCTGTTTGGTGATCGGTAGCATTGTGGTGAGAGGCCATGGATCTAGTCGTGACCATACACTTGACGGGTGAGAAATAGAAGTTACTGGAACAGGGTCTCCGGCGACAATGAACACAACTAGCGCACGGATCAACCAGGTTCCCACAGACGGCGCCAACTGATAATACAGTTCGTCCTCGTGAATGGGCTAGACCGGTCCAAGCTCCTCGGGCCCACTAGATAACCTGCAAACAAGTTCAACGGGGAACGGGGTAGTCCCCCGGCGAACCCTCCGGTGTATGAATTAGAATAGGTGGTAGACAATGTAGCCAGAGAGGGAGAGAGAGAGATAGAAAACTTAACCTTCATCTTGTCTTCAAACTTCGCTTATATCTCTTGGTAATCATTTTGCTGTCTCTGTCGTTCTGACCTTCCCGCCGAAAGCTTGTGCCGTGGTTCGCCTTGTTCAGGATGACGGGGAGCCCTTTCGGCTGAGAGGTGTTGTCGCAATAAATGCTGTGATGGATTGCATTAATGGTGATGTGCTGTGGCAATAACTTTGCAGATCTTTGTCTGCTGACGTGGCCTGCTCTGCATCTGCCACGTGTCCGAGCATCACTGGCGTTCCTTGATCAGTTGGCCTCCAGCTGTGCTGGGTTTTACTAACCGGGTTGTGCAATGGGGTTTACATGGTGGGCCTAGGTTTACCCACGGTGGGCTGTGGTCCATGTGGGCCTATCCCTGTCAATAAGTATGGAGCTTATAAAATTACAGATCTCGCATCTATGTGAAATATTTAATTATTTATTTGATAAAAAAATTAATATCCCTAACATTATTAAAAAAATAAAATAAAATTATTACAACATTTATGCTTTGGATTAATAAACGATTAAATTAATAAAAATAGATCCACTTCCATCTTTCTGAAGTGAGACATGGGTCTCCACTGGTTCAATAAATGACTCAAAAAATGATTAAAACCTGTCTCCAAGAGTAATAGGATATGTACAGTCTACCAATTAGTAGTCTTTTGGGAAGAAAAAAAAAAAAAAAAAAATAGTTTTTAACTTTTTACTTATTTTGGGTTATATTCGTTTTTTACATTTTTTACTTATTAAAAGATAAAATAAATTAAAAAATTAATTTTTTATAAACTTTTCAAAATATCACTTAATATATTAATTGTAATGTAACATAATTTAAAATATTTTTGATATTCGTAATTTGTATAATGAATGAAGTCAATAATAATATCATAACTAATATTGATACACTAATTAATACACTAATTAGTGCGTATAGCACCACCTATCTCCCCAATAGTATCAATTTCTTACCCTTTTTATTTTTTTTATTATTTTATTTACATGTACACATAATTTGATTAAAGAATTAGATGGATCGGAAGTGATTGAGACTCACTCCAGGCTCCACCTCCACTCCCCCTCTACACACACGTAGAGGTTGGTGATTCGAGGAAAAGAAAAAAAAAAAGAAAAAGCCCAATCACAGGCCAACGGTGGTTGGGGGGGTGGGGTTGGGGATCTTTTTCCTAGATGGTATTCATCTTTTGCTACAATCATATAAGAGGATCTCAAGTTAGGTTTGGTTTTGGCTTTTTGATTAAAAAGGTGTAGAATGTCACATTCAATAAGATAAAATGTCACATTTAAACTATAATTATTATACTTTTTTTTCTTATAAAAGCTAAAAAAAATTAAAAATAAAAACCAAACGAGACAAAAAAAAAAGGCTAAAATAACCCCCAAACAAATCAAAAATTTAGGTTATTTTAACTCTTTCCAAATAAAGACTCAATACGTTTTTAACATTTATTGAACTCATCAAATTTTTATTAACACTTTATCTTAAAAGAATAAAAATTAAAAATATTATTAGAATACAATTACCAAATTAACCCCAACTTTGAAAATAACTAGTATAATGGGTAATATTATATAAATTAATAAATTTTAAATTTTTTTGTTATTTATTAATGTGATACTTATTTTATTATCCAAACACGGCCTTATGTTTTATGTTCTAAAATTTCATTATTGCATACTATATCAATTAATAATAAATAAATAAATTACACTGAACTTCGAAATTATTGATAATTTCATTATCTCCCCCGCATGTTTATGAAATGACAGAAATTATATGTTTTTACCTTTTCACCCCTATACATAACACTAACCACTCGAATAATTGTTTGAAAATACAAATTATACCCTACAATTTCAAAAATTACAAGACCTTCAAAATTATTTATTTCATTATTTCCATACGCTGGCTCAAAAAGTAAGCCAACACCAGCTTGTTTGGTTTTGATTTTCATAGAACACTTCTTAAAAAATTACACTTTTTCATTTTTCATATATACATATTTTTGTTTTCTATGAATTTTTTAATATTTTAAGGAATTTTTTAAAAAAATTTCAGACACACTTAACATAAATATACTTAAAAATTATAATTAAAATTTACTAAATACCAAAAATATAAAAAAATATAAAAATATAAAAATTCAGTACATTTTTCATATTTTTGTATATTTATTAATTTTTAAAAATATTTTTTCACTAAAATTTTACTATTTAGATATATTTAAGTAAGGTATATCTAAAAAAGTAAAAAAAAAAATTTGCTTAAAAATTTAAAAATATTCACTAAAAAAAAAAATAAAAATACGAAAACAAAAAACTCAATTTTAAAAAAATTGAATTCAGAAAACTAAAACTAAAACTAAACACACTGATTTATTTTCTTATCTGAAGTTTAGAGGAGATATGTGCAATAATCAAATCAATAGTAATTATTTTAAAATATTTTATAAAGTTTATTAATTTGTATTATATTTTTTTAATTAATACTGTGGGGATATATTTTCACAGTTCCAACACGTGGCAAGGTGACGCCGACGTGTCAGCCGAGATGCCACGTGCCCTGGACGTTGTGCTGAGATGATCTCGAAGATGCCGAGGTGATCTCGAATATGCCGAAGTTATCTCCGAAGATATCGGAATCCGAGATAAGCAGATAAGGGACAAGAGTCCTAGGATAAAGAAAGACTTCAGGATGGAAAAGGATAATATTCTTAGGGAGATTATCCTTATCTCTTGAGAAATCCAAAGTAAGCACTAAATTGGAGTCCATAGAAGTCAGGCTTCTAGTAGGACTAGGATTGAGTAAACTATAGAAGAGAGGCACCCCCGTGGGTCTAAGGTACGCAATTTTATGCTTTGAGTAGTGAGTTTAACACTTGATTATCTTTGAGAGATATACTGACTTGATCGTCGGAGAGCCCCTGGGTGGAAGAACCACCGCCGGAGTTTTCTCTTTCTGTGCAGGACAGCAGGGTGCCATCTATTCTGCCAGTGTTCTACAGTTGAATTACTAAACGGGCAGTGTGATCGGAAAATCACTCACACAATTTGGCGCCGTCTGTGGGAAAGAAAGACGAATAGATGGCCAGTAACGCACAGAAAGAAAAGATTGGGGACGGCACTCCCGCTGGGAGCAAAAGACCTATTGACCTCGATATTGAAGGAGACAACCGCAACACAGAAACTCATCACGGAGTGAAAGACGTCGGCCAGGAGAGCGACACTTCAAAGAAGACCGATCAGAGCAGATATTACAATGAAGACAACCTCTAGGTATGGAGGGACAGGTGCCTATGGAGGGATGAAGAAGTAAAAGAGATGGCAGACAAGTTGGCAGTCCTACAATCGGTCGTCAACTTCATGATGCAAAACAACGTCATGCAGCCGCCATACCCACTGCACGACACACCAATACCAGCAACCAATGCCTAGAAGTAAGGACAGAAAACAATTCCTGAAGCCCCTCAGCACACTAGGAGTGGGAGGCACTCTTACCGGCCTTCCAGGGAAATCGGACGAGAGGAGCCGAGAAGAGAAGTGTCCCCAAAGACATATCACACAAAAGACGCAGAACCCAAGAAACATCGGCATGTTCAAGAACAGGCGTTATGCTTTGACACGACTCATGGGGAGAGATCGAAAAGGGCCCACCACGAGGCCGAGAGTAGTATGCCGAAGAAACTGAAGTCAGCAGATAGCCGAGCTCCTGGACGGAGCAAAGAAGACTTGAGAAACTACCTCAAGAGGAAGCAACAGAATAGAGAAGCCGAGGTAACCTCACCCGACAAGCCAAGGACACCATTCTCGGTAGAATTGGACAAGTTCCAGGCACCAAAGAGATTCAGTATGCCGAGATTTCAAATATACGATGGTAAGTCTGACCCTAACTTTCATGTTGGATTATACTTGAACTCAATGGCATTGTATAGCGGAAACGAGTCGTTGCTCTGCAAAATGTTCCCCTCATCCTTCGGGGAGATTGCATCAGATTGGTTCCACAAGCTCTCAAAGGGAAGCGTGAAGACTTGGGAAAGCCTGGCAGAGATGTTTGTGGCCAGATTCGTGACAAACAAGTTGCAGCCATTGAGGGTGGACGCATTGATGGCTCTGAAGATCAACAAGGATAAAGGCCTTAGGGCCTATGCAAAAAGGTACTATGAGGTGTTCAACCGAATACCCGAATGCAACCAAGAGGTGGCAGTCGTGTCTTTCAAAAACGGCCTGAAAGATGATTGTCCATTACGGAAGTCCTTGGCAAAGACATTGCCGAAAAGCATAGAGGAGCTCATGGCAAGAATAGAGAAGTATGCCAGAGCCGAGGAAGATACATCGGGGAATAAAGAGATAAAACAAGAAAGAACCAACGACTCGCCGAAGCGAGGCCGAGGTAACAACAGGTTCAACAAACAAGAAATGGAATTGAGGGCCAAACAGGCAGTGACGACTGTGTTCCAAATCCTGGTCCACAAAGTCCTAGATCAAATCCGAAACCAACCCTATTTCAGAGCACCGGCAAAGGCCCCAGGAGAATACATGGGAATGAACGTTGGTAGGCGTTGTGCTTACCACAATGAAGAAGGGCACCCAACCCAGGGCTGCAGAGCTCTAAGAGCACACTTAGAGGACTTAGTGAGACAAGGCCATCTGAGAGACCTTGTCAATGAAGCCAAGACAAGAGAGGAACATGCAAGATTGCCTCAAGCACCAGCAGCCCCGCCTCCCTCAGCACAGCAACCACAGGCAGGGGGACCACGGGTGGTTAATGTGATCCACTCAAGGGTCAACGAGAACGAAGTCAGAGGAGAGACCCAGAGGGTAAGGCATTTACAGCATGTCTACCAAGTCGGGAAAAAGAGACATCGGCCAGAGGAGTGCCAAGGACCGATGATAGCTTTTACTGAAGCCGACCTAGAGATGGTCCAACACCCGCATAATGATGCCTTGGTAGTATCCCTCCAAGTTGGGGAGTGCCAAGTGAAGCGCATCTTGATTGATCAAGGCAGCTCTTGCGACATCATGTACGTTAGATGTTACAAGGAGCTGGGCCTTCACCCAGATGACATGGAAGGATCCAATGGCCTGATGGTCGGCTTCAATGGAACCCCGACATGGCCACTAGGCGCAACAAGCTTGGAAGTACAAGCCGGCACAAAGAAAATCAAGACGGAATTCATTGTGATTGACACACCCTCACCATACAACATCATCTTGGGAAGGCCATGGTTGCATGCAATGGGGGCAGTTCCCTCAACATTGCATCAACTATTGCGGTTCCCAACAGAGCTTAGGATTGAAGAAATTAGAGGAGATCAACTGTAGGCAAAAACTTGCTCCATGGCAGCAATGAAATCAACCTGCAACATCCGAGAACCAGAGAAAGCAGAAATTGAAGAAGAGAACATGAAGGTCCTAGATGATGTCGGCAAAGAGCCAGCCGAGAAAAGTGAAGAAGCACTGAAGAAAATCCTCATCCAGGAAGGCGATGAGGAACGCTTCTTTCTTCTCGGCTCAGGCTTAGCCGAAGAAGAGGAAAGAGAGCTGGAAGCTTTTTTAAGAAAAAACATTGAGGTGTTCGCTTGGACACCTTATGAAATGCCTGGCATTGACCCCGAGGTCACATGCCACAAACTCAACGTTGACAGGTCTGCCAAACCTGTAATACAACGAGCCAGAAGACCGACGTTGATGCACGTCGAAACAGTGGAGGAGGAAGTAGACAGACTTCTGGAGGCCAGGGCCATCAGTGAAGCCAATTATCCAACATGGCTATCAAACACCGTGGTAGTAAAGAAGAAGAATGGTAAATGGAGGGTCTGTGTAGATTTTACAAACCTAAACAAAGCTTGTCCCAAAGACAGATTTCCTCTACCCAAGATCGACCAGTTGGTGGATGCCACATCTGGACATGGAAGGATGAGCTTCCTGGACGCTTATAGGGGGTATCACCAGATAGCCATGTACCCCCGGATGAGGAGAAGACAGCATTCATCACCCCAAAAGGCCTATACTGCTACAGAGTAATGCCTTTTGGGTTGAAAAACGCAGGAGCAACTTACCAAAGGTTGGTAACCAAGATGTTTAAACACTTGATTGGCCGAACAGTAGAAGTCTACATCGATGACATGGTCGTGAAGACCAAGGAACCAAAGGGTTATCTTGCCGACCTAGAAGAAGTCTTTGACATACTCAAAACGTATCGGCTCCGACTCAACACATCGAAGTGCGCGTTTAGAGTCGGATCCGGTAAGTTCTTGGGGTACCTAGTGACCAGAAGGGGCATTGAGGCCAGCCCAGATCAGATCAAGGTCATCATGGAGTTACAGAGTCCGACATCGGCGAAACAGGTTCAAATGCTTACCGGAAGGGTCGCAGCCCTAAACAGGTTTATAAGCCGAAGCTCAGACAGATGTAAACCTTTTTTCAATCTGGTGAAGAAGGCCACGAACTTTTTATGGACTGAAGAATGTGAAGCCGCTTTGACCAATTTGAAGAAATATCTAACCACGGCTCCAGTCCTCTCAACGCCTGAACCTGGGGAGGAACTGTTTTTATACTTAGCAGTTTCAGAACACGCAATAAGTGCAGTGATAATCCGAGAAGAGAAAGGAGAGCAGAAGGCTGTTTACTATGTAAGTAAAACCTTGGCCGACGCAGAAACAAAGTATCTACCACTGGAGAAATTGATGCTGGCCTTAGTAATGGCTTCAAAGAAGCTGAACCATTACTTTCAGGCTCACAAGATTGTGGTGCTAACAGAGCACCCGCTGAAATCCTTGTTGCAACAAGGAGACTTAACAGGAAGGATAGCAAGATGGGCAGTGGCCTTGGGCCAGTATGACCTGGAGTTCAGGCCGAGAATAGCAATTAAGGGCCAAGTTTTGGCCGACTTCGTGGCCGAGTTCACGCCAGAATCTATCGAACATCAGGCTCCAGTGAGCCAAGATGAACGATGTCCAAACAAGGAAGGAGAAGCCCAGCCAAAGGCAAAAGAACCAAGGAAGAAAAAACTCAGACCCTGCAGCATTTACATCGGCGACTCCTTTCGACTTTTCATTGATGGGAGCTCAAACCGGCAGGGAACAGGGGTAGGAGTAGTATTAATATCTCCAGATGGAGAGATAGTAGAACAATCCATCCGTTTGGGGTTCAAGGCCTCAAACAACGAAGCAGAATACGAAGCACTAATTGCAGGGCTAAAGCTGGCAGCAGTAGCAGAAGTAGATGAGGTAATAGTTTTTTGTGATTCACAGCTCATTGTTAACCAGTCAACAGGAGAATTTGCAGCCAGAGACGAAAGGATGTCGGCATATGCAAAAGAGGTCATCAGATTGGCAGCCTTATTTTAGAATTGCCGACTACTCCAAGTAAGTCGAGATGATAACAGCCACGCCGACGCGTTGGCCAACCTGGCAAGTTCAATACAGACTAGCAAAACAAGGACAATAATGATTGACTATATGTCGGGCCCGAGCATAGAACCACGGAACATAGAGCAGGAAGCAATGTGTGTGGACATGGGACCAAGCTGGATGGATGTAATAGTTGCATTCCTGAAAGAAGGAAAGCTGCCAGAAGACCGCAAGAAGGCACACAAAGTCAAATTGAAATCGGCAAGATTCAGTCTGACAGCAGATGGACATCTCTACAGAAGGTCCTTCACTGGAACCCTTTTAAGGTGCGTACACCCTTTGCAAGTTGAAGATTTTTTATATGAAATTCATGAAGGAGTTTGTGGAAGCCACGCTGGGGGCAGATCACTAGCTCACAGGGCCATTACCCAGGAGTATCGGTGGCCCTACATGCAAAAAGATGTAGAAGCATACGTGAAGAAGTGCGAACAATGCCAAAGGTTTGCACCTTTGATACACCAGCCAGCTACTGACTTGAATCCAGTATCCAGCCCTTGGCTGTTTGCCCAGTGGGGCATGGATCTTGTTCGCCAACTTCCCCAGGCAACTGGGCAGAGAAAATACTTGCTGGTAGCAACAGATTACTTCACGAAGTGGATAGAGGCAGAACCTCTTGCCAAAATCCGAGATGTGAATGTCAAGAACTTTATATGGAGAAACATCATCACCAGATTTGGGATTCCAAGAGCAATAGTTGCCGAAACGGAACGTAGTTTGACAGCAAACTCATCAAGAACTTTTGTGCGAAATTCAAGATCAAGAATTACTTTTTAACACCAAGTTTTCCCTAAAGCAATGGACAAGCTGAAGCATCCAACAAAGTAATTTTGGATGAAATAAAGAAAAGGCTGCAGGTAGCAAAAGGAAAGTGGGTAGACGAATTGCCCAACGTGCTTTGGGCATATCGGACTACGCCAAGAAGATCAACAGGAGAATCCCCCTTTGCCATGGCTTATGGCACAGAAGCAGTCATCCCACTGGAAGTCGGCATCCCAAGGATCTGAACCCAGGGAGTTGAGAATGGGACTAATGACATACTCTTAGCCCGTGATCTGGATTTTTTGGAAGAACGAAGAGAGAAAGCGGCAATTCAGCTCGCAGCATACCAGCAACAGCTTGCCAGAGCTTATAACAAGAAGGTCAATCCAAGGGATTTTCAAGTCGGCGACCTAGTCCTGAGAAAAGTCGTCGGCAACAAGAAGGATCCCAGAGAGGACAAACTTGGCCCAAACTGGGAAGGACCCTACAGAATCACTTCGGTATTAGGCAATGGAGCCTATCGACTTGAAGATAATGAGGGCAAAGCATTGCCTAGACCATGGAACACTTGTAATCTGAAATTTTTCTATCATTAGATGTTCCTTGTTATTTTTTCAACGTCATCAATAAAATCATAACAGAATTCTTCTACACTAATAAAAGATGCGCAATATTATTTTTGAATAATGAGAACCCAAGTGGAACTCAGGGGGCAAAGAGAAGAAGAATATGCTTAACACTTGTTGAAATTTGTAGCAATTTACAAGTTGAAGTTAAGCTGAGATTATTCCTTATCTTCACTTGTTGAAATTTGTAGCAATTTACAAGTTAAAGTTAAGCTGAGATTATTCCTTATCTTCACTTGTTGAAATTTGTAGCAATTTACAAGTTGAAGTTAAGCTGATTCCTTATCTTCGCTTGTTGAAATTTGTAGCAATTTACAAGTTGAAGTTAAGCCGAGATTATTCCTTATCTTCACTTGTTGAAATTTGTAGCAATTTACAAGTTGAAGTTAAGTTGATTCCTTATCTTCATTTGTTGAAATTTGTAGCAATTTACAAGTTGAAGTTAAGCCGAGATTATTCCTTATCTTCACTTGTTGAAATTTGTAGCAATTTACAAGTTGAAGTTAAGCCGAGGTTATTCCTTATCTTCACTTGTTGAAATTTGTAGCAATTTACAAGTTGAAGTTAAGCCGATATTATTGTTTCTCTTCGCTTGTTGAAATTTGTAGCGATTTACAAGTCGAAGTAAAGCCGAGGTTATTGATCAAACACTTGTAGAAATTTGCAAGTTGGTTAACCCAAAGAACATGCTTAACACTTGTTGAAATTTGTAACAATTTACAAGATGGTGTTAAGCCGACATATGATCATCTGTTGAAATTTGCAGCAATTTACAGGTTAAAGTAAAAGGTAAGTATATTGTTTAAACATTTGTTGAAATTTGTAGCAATTTACAAATAGATCATTGTTTAGCACTTGTTATAACTTGAGGAAAGTTTATAGGTTGAAACTAAAACAGTATGTGTTTTATACTTGTCGAAATTTATGAAAAGTTTGCAGGTCAGTATCTTGCCGAAGTAAAGCTTGTAGTTATTATACCCGAGATATGTAACCCCGAGAAGATTGCACAAAGAAGGCAAAGCATGAAAGACATGCAAAATATTCTAAGTATAGAATCATACAGAAGTAATCAAGAGAAAATAAAAATTGAGGCATGCAGACAATACAGTTGTAGTTTTTTATTACAGGGGGAACAATCAAAGCATAAACTATTCAGAAGAAGGCACATCAGCCACGCAAAAACTCACAAAGTACAAAAGAAACGAAAGAAAAAACATGTAACCTAAGATTCCTCAACAGTGGAAGTTGGTTGAGTCTGAGGTTCAGATGATTGCTGGGTCGATGCCTCGGCTGCCTTTTCTGCCACGATCTCGGCATCAATTTCGGCAAGTGTTTGATCAAGACTTTTATCGGTTAAAGGAACGTCAGATGATGCTTGCTCAACAGTAGCCTCCTTGACAACCTCCTCATCCTCCTCTTCATGAGTCAAGTCTAGGACTTGATCATCCTGAAGAGGAGACTTGGTCTCATTGGCGACTTTAGGCTTCCTTACTAAAGCCTCATCATCATCTATATCCTTATCCTCAGATTCAGCCTCAGATTCGTTTTCAGCTTGACTTGGAGGTGGAGGTGGAGGGAATGGAAGAGGAATAGCGTCGGCTTTGCGCAGTGGTGAATCATCAGGGATATTAAGCTTTTTTGCCAGGGACATCCAACCAAGGGAGAAGCCCCTGTTGCATGCCTGCCTGACTTGTAATTTGTATTCCTCTGTGACGTCGGCCATACCCTGAGCGTAAGCCTTTTCGTCAGCCGCCTTGATTTCGGCGTTTTTAGTAGCCAGGGCCTCTTAAAGCTCCTTTTCGGCTTGGGCCGCTTTTTCCTCGGCTTCTCTCTTCTGTGATTCGGCAACCTTCTTAATGGCTTCAGCAGCATCAGCCTTCTCCTCAGCTATCTGTTAGGCCTTAGTGGCAGCCTCGGCCTGGTCTTCCAGCTTCTTCATTTTTAACTAAAGGCTTTTATTGGTCTTCTGAAGGGAAGAAAACTCCCTCTTCATCTCGGTCAACTTCTCTCGATTCTTAAACGATTGCATACAAAAAGAATGGGCGTGCTGGATGGCCTGAAAGAAAACAGAAGTATTAGAAAAATATTTTAAGTGTGAAAACAGAAAGAAAGAAAAAGAAAAAGTACCAAACAGGAACACTTACTTGAACTGAGTGCTGAAGCATTAGAGCATAATTCTCGTACTCACTGTACCCGGCATTTCGCTCCAAATCGCTAGGAAGAAGCAGCGCTGTACTAAGAGCAACGCCGACATTAATGTCATCGGCGCTTTCACTGGTCATAATTGGCCTGTCTTCCAAAATAATTTGGGGGGCCCAAGGGATGTCAGGTTTTTTGGACTCCGAGGTAGTTGCAGACAATGACCTTGGCTTCTTTGATTTTGTGGATTCTGCTGGCTGGGTTTCTGTACGCCTCTTCCCATCAGAAGGTTGAGATTTATCACTCTCAGCAAGTTTGGAAATAGGTAAAGTATCCTCAGATTCAACCTGAGTTACTTTAGCCTTTGGCTGAGCTTTCTTGGTTCTTTTCGGCTTCGGTAGGGGCATGGTTTGCGATGGTTGAACATCAACATCGGTAGGGAGGTCGGCTAAGAGATCTTTGGCAATAGGTTTCGGGCAACCCATCCCAGCAGTTTGGACTAGTCTGCGCCGCCTTTTCCGTTCAGGTATTGGGATCAAGTATGGAGCCGAAGTTGATGGCTGATCAGCTGGATCCGATGTTGATCCTTGATCTGTTCGGGATACAGACACAGTTTGGGTTATGGCAGAAGGTGGAGAGAGGCTTTTCTTCTTCTTTTTAGGGACGTCGGGCAAAATCTACTTGTATGTTGGAATGAAGTTAAGAAGCAAAGGCGTTTTTCTTTTTTGAACTGGCAAGTCCAAGAGCTTCTTTAAGTCCTTGCTGGGGACGTAGGATTAGCGAAAGCTTTTCGGTGGCTTACGAACATCTGCAAGAAGAACAGACATTAGAAACAGACAGAGTATTGAGGACTTGAAAAGAAACAACTAAGTATTGACACTGGGCTCTTACCCTTGCCCTCTTTAACTGACCGAGGAAGAGGGTAAAGATGGGCATCCTCGTCTGGGGCAAACTCCCAATTTCCCGAGGTAATGAGGTAGTCATCTCCAACCCCCTTGTTGGAGTCTGGGAGGTCGGCTACAATTTTGAACTTTGTAGACCTCGGCTTAAGACAACAGACGAAGCCTTTTTCTTTCAGATTGAGGGCACACATGGTGTAACAGTACTGAATATCAGCTAAAGTTATCCTAACATTTTCCTGTTTGGCTAAGGCTATAATACCATTAATCACTCGATAAGAGTTTATGGTAAGTTGCATAGGGTTCAACTTATAGTAATGGAGAACTTCACGAAAAAGGGGATTAAGTGGAAGTCGAAGTCTACATTCAGTAAAAGCAACAATGGGAAAGGGCATCGTATCAGCTGTGGGCATGATAGAGTCGTCATCCCCAGCCAGTCTCAGATGGACGTCGGCAGGAATTTCGAACTCTTCCCTAAAAAATTCAAGTTTGGTTGGGGTATCTACCCTATGTTTCCACATGCCCATAATGTCGGCGTAAAGGTATTCGACTTCAGAAAGAGGATGTTCTTAAAGGGTTTTTAAGACCTCGACAAAAACCTAGGTAAATACTGGTAAGGGTTGTTTCAATTTTTCCTAAGAATTGGTAGGTTCTATAAACAAATC
Source organism: Camellia granthamiana (assembly GCA_036172215.1). NCBI lineage: Eukaryota > Viridiplantae > Streptophyta > Magnoliopsida > Ericales > Theaceae > Camellia > Camellia granthamiana. The sequence goes on along the minus strand of CM069913.1, from coordinate 9,243,269 downwards.
CCAAAACTGAATCTATGAAAGCAAATATTGGGGGTACAGATCTGGAAGGAAACACAGAAAACAAGAAACATAGAATAAAGTTTCAGAATCAAGAACAGAGGTAGGGTTCTCAAAAGTATAAAGGATACAGGAGATATAGGGTCAAGAACAGTGACAGAAAAGTGGTGAAACAGTGCAAGTGTTCAAGATATGGACAAAAGCAAAATTAAAGCATTCAGATATGTGGTTCGCAAGATAAATACGTGAACAAAACAGTAATGGCAACAAGTAATGGCAACAGGTAATGAAGAAATCAACAGGATTGAAAACGAAAGGAACAAAAGCTTACCAGGAGGAATGGAGCCGACACGAAGATCGCCGAAATCAGACGACGGTTACAGAAGTAACAGAACGACAAAGCCTCACCAGAAAGGAGAAACTAAGGCAGTTGCAGAGCTTGAAATCTAGAACAATGGCGGATTCAAGAGTAATTTAGCTGGAGAGAGGAAAAGTAAGAAAAATCGAAGTGCAAAGTGAAGAGGCGAAAAGAGGGAAAAACAAGTTTTGTCAAAAACTTGAAACGACGGCAAAGATAGAGCAATTAATGCTCCTTGAACAACGTATACGTCAGACGGCGCCTGCAGACGCCAGACGGATTTATAGGCGCGTCACAGGCACGAGCCAATGAGGGTACAACGCGTGAGAAAAACGGTTGAAAAGTGATGTATGACAGCTCATACGCATGAGGGAGTTCATTTGAAGTTCTTGTTCTTTGAGGAAAACTTGTCGGCCTGAAATGAATGATCTCGGCTAAGGAGTTCTTGAGCCGATGTACAGAAGGGAGTACCGATATAGGTTCCATCACCTCAGAATGCCGAGGTAATAGAACCTAGGGGGCAGTTGTGGGGATATATTTTCACAGTTCCAACACGTGGCAAGGTGACGCCGACGTGTCAGCCGAGATGCCACGTGCCTTGGACGTTGTGCCGAGGTGATCTCGAAGATGCCGAGGTGATCTCGAATATGCCGAAGTTATCTCCGAAGATATCGGAATCCGAGATAAGCAGATAAGGGACAAGAGTCCTAGGATAAAGAAAGACTTCAGGATGGAAAAGGGTAATATTCTTAGGGAGATTATCCTTATCTCTTGAGAAATCCAAAGTAAGCACTAAATTGGAGTCCATAGAAGTCAGGCTTCTAGTGGGACTAGAATTGAGTAAACTATAAAAGAGAGGCACCCCCGTGGGTCTAAGGTACGCAATTTTATGCTTTGAGTAGTGAGTTTAGCACTTGATTATCTTTGAGAGATATACTGACTTGATCGTCGGAGAGCCCCCTAGTGGAAGAACCACCGCCGGAGCTTTCTCTTTCTGTGCAGGACAGCAGGGTGCCATCTATTCTGCCAGTGTTCTACAGCTGAATTACTAAACGGGCAGTGTGATCGGAAAATCACTCACACAAATATAATTTTCCGATTGCGTACACGATATAAGAATCGTGATTCCTGCCCAACTATTACGAGATGAACAAGCAACTCAAACCCAGAATCATTTAATCATTCAATCATTATCTATATATCTTGTTTAAAAAAAATATAATAAATCTCATAATTTTATTGTTTATATTAAATTTGTTTAAAATTTTAATTCACACACAAACACACAGTAGTTAGCTATGATGAATGCCCATTTCTAGTAAAGCAGTACATCACAATGATTTTCTCTTCCTTATTTTATGAGTGATTATTTGAATTTGGGAGTAATATTCTACACTATTTATTACTTGATACTTATCAAGTTATCTTTCAAAGTATTAATAAAAAATATTAAATTATACTATTTTAATAAATAAATATTAAGTTAGAATATCACATGAATTTGCTTCAAAATTATCAAATTTTTTTTTTTCCTTATTTTATATGTGTCCATAGAAATTAACATGTACAACAGTCACACTGCCTCACTGGCTTTACCATAGTGGTGACACTTTTGTCAATGAAGCATTTAAGTCCGGAATTAAATTCAAGCTTCTTCAATTTCACTGGATATGCATTTGTTGGGTCACCAGCGTCTATCTTTGGTGCTGTTTGGTGTAGCTGTTAAAACAGATTATAGCTTATAGCTTAACAGATTATAGATTATGACTTTAATCAGAAGCTGTTAATCTGTTTGGTATAGCTGTTGGATTATAGATTTAAGTTGCTGAGTAGTGTTTGTTAAATAAGCTGTGAAGTAGCTTTTTCAATTAATTATTATTTTTTATTATTCACTATTTATCTACATTTTTCATAAAAAATAATAATAATATTTTATAGTCCATTTGGGTCTTTTTCTATTTTTAAAAAAATAAAAAATAAAAAAATCTAAGAGTATAACCGTAAATTAACATGTCCACAGCAGAAGCTGATAATCAGAAGCAGGGGGTGAGCAGCTTCTCAGAATCAGCTTTTTTGACTTAAAATAAGCTGTTAGAATCAGAAGCTGTTTGAAATAAGTTTAACCAAACAGTCCAAAATAACTTTTTAAAAGCCAGAAGCCATAAGCTGGCTCAAAAAAGCTGCACCAAACACCCCCTTTATCTTCCAGGATACCAGAGTGGATCCATTAAAACCTCTTTTAAAAAAAAAAGAGTATTTTTTGCTATGAATGTAAACCCAATATCCTACTTTGGATTTTGTATTGGGCCTAATCTTAATGGATATATGGCTTGATTTGGGAAGTGAGTTGGTTTTTTTAATTTTTTGGTTTTTTTGATTATTTTAGTCTGGAGCTAAAAAGTCTGATTTAGGAAGAACTTTTGACTTTTTTAGCTTTTTTGACTTTTTGGTGAGAGAAAGAATGTAATGATTATGAATTAGATGTGATGTTTTGTCTTATTAAGACTAAGAAACCTATTTATTTTTTGTGACTATTTTAGTCCCAGACCCACCCAAACCCAGTTCCCAAACAATTCCATAATGTGATCGGTGAGTTTACTTTCAGGACTAGATTGTTCAATATAATTATATAATTGGTCTATATCGGAGGAAAAGTTACTCAACAATTCAAGATTGTTACATTGTTGTGATAAAAAAAAATAAAGAAAATATTATAAGTCTTAAATTTTCTATCAAATAAATAATTAAATATCTTATACAGGTGTAGGGCTCACAAAATTACAGAATTCACATCCATGTGAAATATTTGATCATTTATTTAATAAAAAATGTGGTATTCCAAATATTATCCAAAAAATAAAATAAAATTATTACAACATTTATGCTTTGGATTAATAAACGATTAAATTAATAAAAATAGATCCATTTCCATCTTTCTGAAGTGAGACACGAGGCTCCACTAGTTCAATAAATGACTCAAAAAATGATTAAAATCTGTCTCCCAAATATTGTCAATTTCTTACGGTTTTTATTTTTATTTTATTTACATGTACACATAATTTGATTAAAGAATTAGATATAATTTAAGCTTCGCTTGATATTAGTTATGGTAGTTAACTTTTTTGTATTGAAACTTTTTTAGCTTTGATTTTTTTAGCCTCGCTTAGGCTTCGTTTGGGAAGCTAAGTGTGTGTGTGATTTTCTGACCACACTGCCAACTCAATATTCAGCTGGAGAGTACTAGCAGAATAGATGACACCTGGTTGACCTGTAACAGAAAGAGAAGATTCCGGCGGTGGTTCGTCCACCCGAGGGCACTCCGACGATCAAGTCAGTAAAATATCTCTCAAAGATAATCAATAGTGTTTAACTCACTAGACAAAGCATAAAAGACATACCTTAGACCCATGGGGTGCCTCCCTTTTATAGTCAACACAATCCTAGTCCCAATAGAAGCCTAACTTCAATGGATTCAGGATTACTGCTAATTTTGGACTTCTAGTAGGATTGGGATAAACTCTCTAAGAGTTTTATCTTAATCCAAACTGAAGTCTTCTCTCATTCTAAGACTCTTGTCCCTTATCCGCTTATCCCGGATTCTGGTATCTTCGCAGATAACCTTGGCCTAGCCGAGACGATTTCGGTGTCATGACCAGGACACGTGGCACCTCGGCTGGCACTTCGGTGACATCTCGGCCACATGTTGTCATTCAAAAATTATGTCCCCACAACTGTCCCTAGGTTCTATTACCTCGGCATCCTGAAGTGATGGAACCTATATCATTTCTTCCGTTTTAGCACGTTGGCTAAGCTCGCTTCATTATTTATTACCGAAGTCAGAACTCGTCGGCTCAATATGACCAAGACCTATAGTTTGCTTTCATCAATGCCTTAGAACCAACGATCAAGTTCGTTCAAGTTTCTCAGCCGAAACCGTCCTCCTAGCTGAGGTATTTGCTTCATTGAATCAAGAACTCCAAGAGTTCCAGAATGCGTATGAGCTGGTACGCACAGTATTTCAACCATTTTCACCACGTGTCTTTCCCCTATTGGACCGGACCTGACACGCGCCATTAAGTCGCATCACTTTTGCGTGCGCTGTCTGACAAGCACGTCATCCAAGGCACCATAATTGCCATTTTGCCGCTATTTCATGCTTTTGATCAAAATTAAAACTTTCTCTCTTAAATCCTTCATTGCTGCTTTTGCGAGGCTTTCTGCAATCAATTTCACTCTCTCCCTTCCGTGAGGCTTTCGTTGCACTTTTTTGCTCACTACCACCATCTGACACCGGCGTACCGGCCTTTTTGTAATCTAAAACAATCATTCTTCAATGTTAGGCCGAAGTGCCTTCTTTCCTTTTCTGAATGCGTTCTTTAATTTCTTCTTTTAACGTGGTTGTATGTGTCTTCTTTTTACTCTTGTATGCTTCTATACTTAAAATAATTTGCATGTCTTCAAAATACACCTTAATTGTGCAATCTCCTCGAGGTGTAACACCTCGGTTGTACCCACTAATTGGTTTATCTCAGCCTCGGCTTAACACTTGAAAATATTTATAATATTTTCACAAGTGTTATTTACAACTCGATACTTCACTCTTAGAAAGACTTCTGTCTTCAAATTTCTTCCAAGTCTTGGCAACATGGTAATCTCGGCAAGTATGTAGATACTTCTTTCAACATAACCTTGGCTTAACTTATAAATTTTTCTCAAAATTTTTCTCAAAATTTCAACAAGTGTTAAATCACTCTTCTTTTAACATAACCTCGGTTAACTTCAACTTGTAAACTTTTCTCAAGTTTCAACAAGTGTTAAATATGTTCTCGGTTTAACTTCAACTTGTAAACTTTTCTCAAGTTTCAACAAGTGTTAAACATCATCTCGGTTTAACTTCAACTTGTAAACTTTTCTCAAGTTTCAACAAGTGTTAAACATCATCTTAGCTTGTGAAATTCCAACTCCCAAGCATCATTCTCCAGCCCTTTGCCCCATAATGTGAACTTAAGTTCCACTTAGGTTCTCATTAGGCACGTGGCTTTGACCTTGATATTGCTCTATAGGCAGAGGATCTGCCCCCTACATGGCTTCCACATACTCCTTTGTGGAAAAAATTCTTTAACTTAGGCTAAGCTCTTCTCTTCTCGGACTTAATCATCTAAGTTGAGATCTTGTCTTCTGGGATTTGGGATTCCAGATCTGGAATCTAGGATCTGCTTACGTGGGCTAAGCTCTTGTCTTCTCGTGTCCAGTATTATCTCGGCTTCGCTTCGGCGAACCATTTCTCTTATCTTGTTTGGACGCCTTTGTCCCCGGCGTGTCTTCTTCAGCTTTGGTATACTTTTTTATCCTGGCTATCAGCTCTTCCATGCTTTTCGGCAATGTCTTTGCCAATGATTTTCGAAGCAGGCAGTCATCCTTCAAGCCGTTTTTAAACGACATGACCGCCACCTCTTGGTTGCATCCTGGTATTTGGTTGAATACCTCATAATACCTTTTAACATAGGCCCTACGGCTTTCATCCTCGCCGATCTTCAGAGCCATTAGGGCGTCCACCCTCAATGGCTGTAGTTTGTTTGTCACGAACCTGGCCACAAACATCTCGGCCATGCCTTCCTAGGTTTTCATAGTTCCTTTCGGCGACTTGTGAAACCAGTCCGATGTAATTTCCCCGAATGATGAGGGGAACACTTTGCAGAACAACGGCTCGTTCCCAGAGTATAACGCCATCGCGTTCAGGTATAATCCGACGTGAAAGTTGGGGTCTGACTTCCCATCGTACATCTGGAACCTCAGCATACTGAATCTCTTCGGGATCTCAACTTTGTCTAATTCTTCCGAGAACGGCATTCTCGGCTTGACCAGAGAGGTTACCTCGGCATCTTGTTGCTTCCTCTGTAGGTGATCTGTCACGACCCAAACCCGCCCCTATGGGTTTAGCACCGTAACCGGCCAGTAATCTGAGATTACCGAAGGCCTACTTAACAGTAAGACAGTAAAACAGAGTATAGGGGCATGGCGGAAGCCAATACAGTAAATAAACAGTGTCCAATGAGCTGTGACAGTCTGTATGCAAAAAGACTTTTCGTACGTATACATATAAACCGTGCAAACCAATATGTACAATACTTACACTCAGTCAGATCAGGGACCTAATCCCTATTAAACGGTACAGTACCAAACATTCAGTCTATACAATTATACAAAACAGATACGGAGACAAACGGGGGAAGTTAAAACACCCCTAAGCCATGGCTTGGCAGGCTCGGAACCTCGCAGTGAGGCGCAATGGTTGGCTTGACAAAAAGGGGAATCTACCCCACGCTTCTAGCTCCGGTCTGGTGCCTGTACACCTACATATATATATGAGCAGTGAGCTAAAGCCCAGTGAATAACATAATGCGTAAAGAGGTTAAGAATGAATGTCTTTACGGTAATGAAAACAGTTCATTGATTCAATATATCAGTAATTCAGTCATTCAGTCAAACAGTCATATGTGGTACATCCATTAGCATAGCAGTACGGTAAACAGTAGGCCTTAAAAGACCAAGCAGTAGATGATGGCCATCAATCAGTAAACAGTGGTGGTTCCAACAAGAGAACCGACAGAAATCTCTGTAACAGTAACAGTAAACAGTAGTTGCTAAAGATGCCACAATACAGTTCAGAATATAGGACATACATTCATTCAATTAACAATATCAGTTCAGAAAACAGTTCAATTAAACAGTCAGAAAACATTCTCAGTTGAACATATCTTTACACAATTGTTACTCACAGAGTTCCGGGCTACAGTAGGCTAGAGCGTCTCCTCGAAAAGCTAACCCTACACAGTTTACAGATTGAACACACACTAAGCTACACAGTTGGGAAAGATAATGATGACTTAATCCCTAATTTGCCTCGGTGTGTTCTACATCTATATCCTCATTAAGATGTCTTAAACTAGGCCTAAGAATGCCTAGGATGGAATGAGGATGCAAATATGTACTTTTAAAAGCATTTTCAGAAATTTCAGAAAAACAGAGCCCCGCTCGAGCGTAGGTTACGCCGCTCGAGCGGTCATGTAGACGAAGGTTCCCGCTCGAGTGTCATTTCCCATGCTCGAGCGGTTTGCAAAACAGTCAAAAGTACTAGATGGGTGAAAATCACGCTCGATAGGGCGCTCGATAGCCGCTCGAGCGTGAGACACAAGGTCCCACTCGAGCGCTAATTACCCCGCTTGAGCGGACTGTAAAACAGTGTAAAGTACTGGGAGCACGAATTTCCCGCTCGAGCGCCGTTCTCCCCGCTCGAGCGGAAGACCAAAATCTGGAAAATCCAAATTTGAGCTCCAAGTTCAAAATCAAACACAAATGCATCAAAATCAATTCCTTTGGGGCCATTTCTTGGAAAACACTTGTAGATACATAGAATAACATGATTCAAAGCTCAATTTGTAAAATCAAGGCCCAAGGGAAGATCAATTAAATCCAATTTCAATCCCAAATTTCATGAACATGATTTCAAATGAACATGCATGAACTTTAAGCAATTTACAAGCTTCAAATACTTGTTTTATTGAGTTCATTAGTCTCAAAACAAGATGAAATCAAGGTCCATTGTAAAATTATGAACATGCATGTGAGGAATTTATGAACAACACCTCAAAGCTCATGAATGGCAACATGCATGCAACAATTAAGCTTCATTTAAACATGCTAAGACTAAAACATGACTTAGCTCTCTAATTTGGCATGAATCATGCAAGAACAACCTTAAATACAACAATGGGTGGTTGAAATTCATACCTAAGTCTTTAATCACAAGACTAGAAGCTCAAGAAGGCAAATCTCGTACAATTTCTTCAAGATCACCAAGCAATTCACAAGAACAATTCAACTCTCACTTTCTCTCTCTCTATGGCCGGTTATGCTCTCAAAAATGAGCTGAGGAAAAGTTTTGATTCAAGTGTACAAGGCTCAAATGTGTATAGTCTACATGGCCCACTAACAATGGCAATTCTGTAAATAAGGCAACTTGTTTCATTTAACTTATTTTATTCTAACTTAATCATACCAAATCGTATTTCAGATAATTACACCATAAAATTACATTAATTCTAACGACCATAGAACTTCAATCAATTTTGGATTCGGCCGCCGATAAGGCCTTCAATTAACAGTTTAAACATAAAAACTGAATAGATAATTAAACAGTCAAACAGATAAACATGCAATTAAACAGATACAGTCAATCGATTCAGTTTCAGATTTCAGTCAGTCAGTTCAGTAATTCCGTCAGTTCAATTACTTTTCATATTCGGTCTCAGTTTAGCAGTAATCGGTAATCATTCAGTCATTAATCGGTAAACAATGTGAGGGTTGTTACATGATCTCTCAGATCCTTTTTGGTTCGTCCAAGAGCTCGGCTATCTTCAGATTTCAGCCTCTTTGGTGCACTACTTCTAGTGTCATCGTGAGTCCTTTTGGACCTTCCTCCACTGGTCGTGTCGAAATAAAGTTTCTTCCCCTAAACATCCCGATGTTCTTTGGTGCAGGTTTCTTTTGTTCGACGTGTCTTCTGGGATTCTCCATGCCCGATCTCCCGCGAAGGCCGATGAGAATGTCCCTTGGTCCCGCCATGCTAAGGGACTGCAGGAACTATTTCCTGCCCCCCTTTCTGGGCACCTTTCTTGCCCGCTGGAATCGGCGTATCTTGTAACGGGAACGGTGGCTGCATGACGTTGTTCTGCATCATGAAATTGACGACCGTTTGCAAGTCTGCCAATTTGTCCGCCATTCTCTTTATCTCGTCGTCCCTCCGCAAGCATCTATCTTTCCATACTTGGAGGTCATCGTCGTTATAATACCCGCTCCGGTCCGATTTCTTCAGTACGCCGTCCTCCTGGCCGGCGTCCTTTCCTCCGTGATTCTTATCACGAGTCTCTTCGTTGTAGTTGTCTTCTTCGACGTCAAGGTCAATATGTTTCCCACTTTCAGTAGGGATGTCGTCTCCAACCTTCTCTTTCTATCTGTCGTTGGCCATCTATTCTCCTTTCTTTCCCACAGATGGCGCCAAATTGTGTATGTGATTTTCTGACCACACTGCCAACTCAGTATTCAGCTGGAGAGTACTGGTAGAATAGATGACACCTGGTTGACCTGCAACAGAAAGAGAAGATTCCGGCGGTGGTTCGTCCACCCCGGGGCACTCCGACGATCAAGTCAGTAAAATATCTCTCAAAGATAATCAATAGTGCTTAACTCACTAGACAAAGCATAAAAGACATACCTTAGACCCATGGGGGTGCCTTCCTTTTATAGTCAACACAATCCTAGTCCCAATAGAAGCCTAACTTCAATGGACTCAGGATTACTGCTAATCTTGGACTCCCAATAGGATTGGGATAAACTCTCTAAGAGTTTTATCTTAATCCAAACTGAAGTCTTCTCTCATTCTAAGACTCTTATCCCTTATCTGCTTATCCCAGATTCTGGTATCTTCGCAGATAACCTCAGCCTAGCCGAGACGATTTCGGTGTCATGACCAAGACACGTGGCACCTCGGTTGGCACTTCGGTGACATCTCGACCACGTGTTGTCACTCAAAAATTATGTCCCCACACTAAGTTTGGGATTTTTTTGGCTATTTTAGCCACCAAAAAAAAAAGGTTTTTTAGCCTAATAAGATAAAATATTACATCTAATCCATAATCATTAAATTTTTCCTCTCACAAAAAAGCCCAAAACTCTTCCCAAACGAGACTTTTTAGCCCCAGGCTAAAATAGCCAAAAAGCCAACTCACTTCTCAAACGAACCCTAAGGTTTTGTTTTTGGACTTTTTGGACTTTTGTGAAAGAAAAAGTGTAATGATTATGGTTTGGATGTGACATTTTATCTAATTAACTCATATAGTCTCTTTTTTTTTTTTTTTTAGCCCCAAAATATTTGCCAAACGAGGATTTAGTGGGATTCATCTTTTGCTACAATCACATAAGAGGATCTCAATATATTTGTAACATTTATTGAACTCATAAAATTTTTATTAACGCTTTATCTTAGAAGAATAAAAATTTTAAAAAATATTAGAATACATTTACCAAATAAACCCCAACGTTGAAAATAACTATAATGGGTAATATTATATAAATTAATAAATTTTATAATTTTTTGTTATTTACTAATGTGATACTTATTTTATTATCCAAACACGGCCTTATATTTTATGTTCTAAAATTTCACTATTGTATAATATATCAATTGATAATAAATAAATAAATTAGACTGAACTCCGAAATTATTGATAATTTTAAAATCTCCCCTTCATGTTTATGAAATGACAGAAATTAGGGCTTGTTTGGTTTGTTTTTGGGAGAGTTGTTTTTGAAAAAAATTTTGGAGAGAGACTTTAGAAATTTTTTTGGTTTGTTTGGTTATATATTTTGGGAGAGTTGTCTTTTTGGAAGTTTGGAATTATTTGATATTTTGGGAGAATTTGAGTAGATGTGTGTGAGAGAAAAAGTGATTGAGAAGGAGAGAGCAGAGAGAAAAAGTGATTGATTAATGTGTAAGAGAAAGAAAGTGATTTTGAAATTTTTTTGAGAAAAACTCAAACCAAACAATTTTTGAGAAATTTTTTTCTAAAACTCATCTCCCAAATGCAAACCAAACATACCAACCAACCACTCAAATAATTGTTTGAAACTCATCTCCCAAATGCAAATGCAAATGCAAATGCAAACCAAACTCATCTCCCATATGTTTTTATACGTTTTCGTCCCCATACATAACACCAACCAACCACTCAAATAATTGTTTGAAAATACAAGACCTACAAAATTATTTATTTATTTATTTCCATACGCTGGCTCAAAAAGGAAACCAACACCGGCTTGTTTGGTTTTGGTTTCTAAAAAATACTTTTTAAAAAATTATGATAGCATTTGGTAAAATTTTTTAAATATGATTTGAGAATAAGAGTTGTATTTTGAGTTTATATGTTTTGGGATTATGATTTGAGTGTGAAAAATTTGTTTGGTGAATGAGTTTTGAAAAGAGTTTTGAATTGAGTGAGAAATTTTTGATATAACATATGATATTTGATACAAAAATTTATCCGCTTTCGACCAAGTTTTCAAAAGTGAGCGTGGAATTAATTTTTAAAAGCTGTAAGCAAACACCACGTGAGAACTAATGATTGAAACTAAAGTTCCAAAGCTCAAACAAATGAGCCTATATTTTTTTATTTTTCATATATATATATATATTGTTTTCAATGAATTTTTTAATATTTTAAGCATTTCTTTTTAATTTTTAGAGACACTTGACATAAATGAACTTAAAAAGTATAATATTTGTGAAAAAAATCTTTAAAAAATTCACTAAATACCAAAAATACAAAAATTAGTACATTTCATATTTTTGTGTATTTATTAATTTTTTAAAAATATTTTTTCACAAATATTTTACTATTTAGATATATCTAAGTAATGTGTATCTAAAAAAGTATATAAAAAAAAATTGTTTAAAAATTTAAAAATATTCACTAAAGACAAAAAAAACTCAATTTTCAAAAAATTAAATTCAAAAAACTAAAACTAAGCACACTTATTCACTTTCTTATCTGAATTTTAAAGGAGATATGTGCAATAATCAAATCAGTAGTAATTATTTTAAAATATTTTATAAAATTTATTAATTTGTATTATATTTTTTTAATTAATACAATTTTTCGATTGCGTACACCATATAAGAATCGTGATTCCTGCCCAACTATTACGAGATGAACAAGCAACTCAAACTCAAAATCATTTAATCATTCAATCATTATCTATCTTGTTTGAAAAAAATATAATAAGTCTCATATTTTTATTATTTATATTAAATTTGTTTCAAATTTTAATTCATATAATATTTTATCTCATTTTTATTTATATTTGAGTTTTCAAATTATTTATATTAGTTTTGATTTATTTAATTTTATTGAAAATGAAATAAAAATTATATAATTTATATGTACATACATTTCCGGCAATTCTACGCTATTTTACTATGCGTTTGGCGAAACGTCTCAATCGAGTGAAAAATGAAAGAAAACAGATATGACGATAAAACCTACCAACACAAATCCAAAAAAAACTTCATCACCTCTCCAAAACAAATTATATCCTATCTAAATCGTAGTTGCAATGAGGCACCATACTATTTAATTTGTGGGGCTCATTTGATGTTGGGTTATTTAAATTGTTATTTTGTTTGTCTTTATGTGTAAATTATGTTTTTTTTTTTTTTTAATTGATATGATAAATAACGCTAATGTTACATATACCAATTAATATATTAACTAGTGTACCAATACTAATTATGAAATTATTATTGACCCCACTCATTAATCACATTACAAATATCAAAAACCTCTTAAATTATGTAACATCATCAATTGGTACATTAATTAGTACATATAGCATTATTCGATAAATAATTATATTAGTCTACTTTGAAAGTATACATTTCTTATTTACTTTTTAATTTAATCATATAGAGTCGTTTAAGGTTAACTCACTAAATTAGACAAGTTTATAATTTTAGACGTCTATATTTTTCATCAAAGTGCTAGTGGAAGAAATCAATTGAACCAAATTAATATAAAATCAAAATCAAACCAATTAAAATTACAAAAACCAAAACAACAAAAGGGTTAAAACATAAAGACTACCAGTATAATTTGTCTTAAGTTATTAGATTAAAATTAGGGCCATTCCAAAATACCCTATGGATAGTTTAGTTGCGGTTCCAAAAAACATTAAGAACAATTGATTATGTAAAAACTACATTTTTTGAGCTTTAAAGGTCTAAAAACTTGCTGGAACCAAAATTCCTAGCAAATGAACAACAAAATCATACACTGGGATGTTGATGCAAACACCTCACCTTCTTGACAACAATGGAAGCTTCAAAATTCTACAACAGCAAGGCCTCACTAATGTTCTTCAATTTTTTCAATCCATTTGTGTATGCATTGCTATTTTTTGTTATGACATAGAAAAATAAAAGGTAAAACTGAAAGAAAGAGATTTACACAACAACGAAAATTATTGTGAGGTTTCCCCTCCCAAACAGTGTGCAGGGAGAATCTATATATATGTGTGTGTGTGTATATATTTATTTATATATTATATCTGTGAATTTCAACTTTATCCGCTGGAACGGGCAATTCAAAGACTCTGTGCTCTGCAATCAGCTTGTTGATTGTAATCTGCAAAGAAGAAGACACAATTGACAGATTTTAAAAATAAATAAATACAGAGCTCCAGTTTGGAGGTTTAGAGCACTTCATAGTTCACACAGATGTCAAAAAATAAGGGATCTAAAATTCAAATCATTCCAAATTATCACTGGTGTTAAAGATAGGTTGGTACAAGACGACTGCTTTGGCAATACTAGAACAGTTATCATTGAACATTGAGTCAGAATTATAGTCTGAAGGGACTTTGCTTGATAGCAACATATGCTCATTTCTAACATCAATCTGCATGCACCAGTTAACATGACAAGAGTCTACCAAGGTAAATTGGCGTTTTTGAAAGATTGGCAAGAAAATTGTCACATTAGTTATGAATGTACACAAGTTGAAAGCTGCAAGTCTAAAAGCCATAGCACAAAAACAGACCACAAGATCAAAGCTCAAAAGTTGAGAATTTTGAGATTATTTTCCCGATAGTGGCATAATTGGCATGTTGGTAAGCGCATTGGAGGAGGACGATCTGTCCACACAGAATCTATTTAGTACAGATTCCTCACATAGTTGCATGTATGATAAATCTAACTAAATACGGTCATTTCATGTTTTAAAGAGAAAAAATGTGTTTGCAGTTTTTCTTTGGAAAGCATAATATTCTAAATTTGTAGACAAGAGATTCGAGAGCAAACAAGTGCAAAAACCTATATGCATGTTCAGAATCAACTTTGACATCTAACAGACACTTGAGACACATATCGGAACACATCCCTGTAAAAGGAAGAATATGAACTGAAAATAGTGCCCAGGTATTTTAATTCTTAAAAATACTTCCCTTTCAAGGGCAAAGACTGATCTCTACCAATTTCTCTGAAAAAATTGTCACAACCTTTCCGCAAAACAGTGGGGTAAGGCTATCTACCTACTACATCTCCTAGACCTTGCAAGCCTTGGACATCCCATGTTCACTCTTTTAGCCCTAGGTATGAACTTTCTATCGTTATCTAAAAACAGTGCATAGTAAAGTCTAGGCACCCTTAAATGTTCTCTTTTAAAGGTAGGTCTGGTAGGGTAAGAAACTATGAAAGAATGACAGAATGATAAACAAATAGAAGAATGAAGTAGACAATTGAAAGCTTAAATTCCAAGCCCTGAAAAGATACAAACATCGAGCATACATTAAGTCACATTTTTTAATTTACAAGCTGACTCCATTTGTGCTTAACTGACGAGCATCACGAAACTAAAATAAAAACTAAGACATGCAAAAATATAAAAAATTGAACGCACCTCTATATTTCCGAACATGATGAGAAAGTGATGTCTATCATGCCATTATTATCTTGCCAAATCTAATACAGGATACACAAGGGACAAGTTTCTGCAATGAAAAACTAAAGCATTTAAGGAACTTATACTGGGAAAAAAAAAATTTAGATATAAGAAGAAGTGGGTTCAGAAATCCTGATCTTAAGACTTTAAAGAATCCAAGAAATATTAAGGGAAAGACTTAACTACTCACCTAATTTACAGTTTAAGGAGTCAACATCATATTTGCACCAAAATTGAGGCGAGACGTTGCAGTTGCAGAAACTGGGGTGAAACATCTAACTGTAGCAGAATCCCATTCCTTATCAAACTCATATTCCAGTCGTTTTTCAAGAGATCTATCAACTACTGATGTTTGTGATCTATGAAACAGAGAATGCACACCCTGCTTCACATTTGTAAAGTCCCCTTCATGAGTACATGAATTCTGTGCAGAAGTGTAGTTGCAATCAGAAGAATGACGACTGTCAGCTTCTCTTGAAGTTCGCTTTCTTATAATTGAAGGAGTATTTTTATAACTCATCACTGATTTCCTCAACGAAGATTCTGGACTGCTACCACTAAGAGAGATACTTAGTGCAAGATCAAGGTGGTCGACACTTGCACATCCAGCACCAGTTTCCTTGGGAATAACAGAATCCTTCAAATGGGGTGGCTTATTACACAAGAATCCATTGTATTTGTCCTCTGGATGAGGTGTTACATGGACTACGTTTTTCTTTCCAAATTCACCTTTGTGCTCACTAAACCCAAATGTTGACAAACTTAAGAAGGAATTGCCTGACAAGCCCCCAGATTCCGAATTCATAATGCCCAGACCACAACCCTTATGCCTTTTAGGAGACTTAAACATTCTCTCGGGAGCAACAGGAAGAACAACATTGAGAGGAGTGAAACTGGATTTAGTAGAACCAGATGCAAGAAAGAAATCATCCAAAGAAGAGGCTTTCAAAGGGCCATGTGTATCATGATAACCATTGCCATGGCATGGTTCACTGGTCAAACCACTTGCAACTGCATCTGTCCCGTTAGACTGGATCCTCCTAAGTGGGTTTAGCAGTTTATTTACCCCTGCTTCTGAAGATCGACAGGTACCTATCCTAGAAGGATTCAATTCTAAACACCGATCACCTACATTAGCATTTCCAAGAACCAACTCAGTTGAACAAGTCTCACTAACATGCTTCTTACCCCTTCTGGGATCAGGAGAACCTGTTTCACTAACTCCATGTGTTGCTACTGTAACCTCTGTGCATACTGATTTTGTTCCTCGGCTGTACAATTCAGGAGGTGCAGTTTGTACAGAACTAGGAAGCAAATTTAAATCCAACTTCTTCTTCACTGAGCAATTCCAGTGATTTTTTATTGCATTATCAGTCCTGTGAATACCCAAAGGATACAAAGATAATTTCCAATTAATAAAGAACATGAAACTAGTTGTTGGATGAATATATGCATAAGAATTTATTAATCCTCCAATACATACCTTCCAGGTAGAAATCTTGCTAATTCTGCCCACTTGTTCCCATAGATGCGGTGGTAATAAGCAAGAACAACTTCCTCCTCTTTGGTCCATGCTTCTTTTTTTATAGCTGGGTCTAAATGGTTGTGCCACCTGATAAATAATGTGTCACCTGATAAATCACATCTCCTTCTAAATTTGAGAAAAGTGTTTGTAATGTATCTAGGTTAGATCAAGTAAGAACTCAGTAACTCACTATGAGAAAAAAAATGATTTTTCAAAACTAGAGTTATAGTAAAAAAACATAAATTCACAAACATAAAAAAGTTGATGGATAGATGACAATTGGACCTCCTTGTGCATTCATATGTCTATTCCATGAAGAAGATTGCACCATCTATGCCTACCAAGGCCTTGATGAAGGTGCTTTAGGGCCCTATCAAGGACCCAAGTCATGCATCAACAACACGAATGAAAGCATGCAGGTAGTTAACATGTTAGATAGATACAAGAAATGCAACACACGATTCCATTGAAGCTCAAACTCCATGAATGAGGGTCCAAGGCATCAACCTTAGTATAGACATTTCAAGGTGATCCAGAAGTATTAAATGACCATATACTTCCAACATATCGTTGCATTCCTGAAGTTTTATGCATCAACAATTAACTAACATCACCAACCTTTCTCGGCACTGCTTGCCTATTCGACCTGGTAAGAACTTTGCAATAGCAGACCATTTCTTACAACCATACTTCTCAACTAATCCAATTATGCAATCATCCTCCTGAAGGTTCAAAGAAGAAACAGAGAGCGATCAAATATCAATGGTTAGATTATATAAATTGTTACTCCCAACAACAAAAGCATGAAAGAAGATTGATGTGTACCTCCTTTGTCCAAGGTCCTTTGACAAGTTCAGGATTAAGAACCTTCTGCCAACGATGCAAGCACTGGACATCCGTCCGTCCAGGAATACATTCAGCTGTACAAGAAAATAACATTATCATATCAGCAGAGTCAAGAAAGAAAAGCATCATCTTGCTGCTCTATCAAGTTTCACCAATTCTAAAAAAACTACAGAAACATGGAGGAAAAATTCATGGCAATAAAGTCATTCAGCATGCACATTCTTGCACTAAAAAGTGTCATTCACCATTGCATGTTCCTATGGGCCAACTGCAAGGAGCCATCTAGTTTGCTACAAAAGCCCATTGTCAACTGTGCAAATAGTACCATCATATATGAACAGATTGCAACCATGGTCTGTTGGAAATTGGGTCGGGTTTAGAACCCAGACTCAATTGGGTCGCCAATGGTGGCATGACCCAATTAGGAGAGATCCAAATACCAGTAATAGATTATATATATCAAGATATGGGATAATTGTCAATATAATATATGATAATTATTGATCAGATATTATAGATATGGGATAGATATTATCTGGGATAATATATCTATCTTATGGGTCTCCTAACTCTCTTATATAAACAGATCTTGGGTTTTGTATTTTATACAACAAAAACAAAAAAAAGAAACATACATTCTCTCTTCCCATAAACTATGTGATTGGTGTGATTGATGTGGGTAAAACTCTAGTAGTTTTTACTCCATTGCTGTGGAGATTATCCAAGAGTACGTGATTCACCTTCTAAGCTTGATTCATTGTGTAATCTATTTACCAACAAGGTTTGTCTGAATCCATATTATTTTCCGCTGTGTATATAGTATTATATTTCCATCATGGTCAAATAAACCAATTAAACACATGACATGCAAATTTACAATCATCCCTCCACTTCAATCTGTCAAAAGTTGGTCCCAAAAGAAAGTTCTTTGATTGACACTTGTAACCAAATGAGCCACTTGAAGGAGCTACAAACATAATACCAAAATCAATGGAAATGATGCCATGCTTACCTATTTTCTTCCAATTTTTCCCGTTGAACTTTCGGACAACTTCACTTAACAGATTATCCTGTAATCAAGAAAGGAGAAAGACATATGAGGCCCTGTTGTCAGACGCTCAAAAGAAACTTCAAATTCAAGACAGTATCTACGAGAATTCATCCTAGAACCATACAGTTAGCAAGCTCAATGTCAATTAGCTTTATTTTCAATTCTTGGATGCCAACATTTCATCATACCACCTAAATGATGAAACTATATTCCCCCAAAAAAATGTAAATTAAAATGGTACACCAGGAAATTTTTATTAAACTTCTTGTTCAGCAATATAATCTGCAGAAACAAGTTAACTTTAACACAAATTTCACTGTTACTCGAAGGGGTAGGCAAAACATAAAGATGTTATTTTTATGTCATTTATCTTTTTTTTTTTTATCATATTTTTATGTCATTTATCAACTCCCCAATAATTTTTCGAAATATGAGGACCACTATACTTTGAACAGTAAAGTACAATTGAAGTACAAGCTCTGGCTACTGACCTCTTCCTCTGTCCAGCCAGCCTGTGATGAACGTTTCATTGGACACGTTATCATCCTACAACTAAATGACAGCATCCAATCAACATAATATTTCGGAAAAATATTGGGAAAATTGCAAATCAGTGCATGTTTTCAAAAATAATTTCAAATCCGTGATAAACTTTTAATAATTAAAGCTATAAACTTTTCCATGTATGTGTAAATATTTTGTGAAATTACCACTGATTTGCAATTTTTCAGAAAATAATTCACCAGCAGCAAAATAAAATAAATATTATATAGATTTATAAAATCTGCTTCACCACCCTCTCTTCCAGCCAGGTACTCAACAAATTCTTGGTTGAAATTGCTTATAATTCTATCACAATCGAACCCAAATGAGAAAGAGTATATGGAGATTGAAAAAAAAAAAATTTGATTTAAAAAAAATAACCCGAATGAAAGAAACAAGATTATCAAATGAACACAAACCCTTGAACAGATGGAGATCTCGGGGTAAGGTTATCGCAACAACTGCTGTCAGAAACCGGAGAGCACGAAGCGAATCGGACCTCCTTAGTTAAACCCACAATGTACTCTTCCTCCTCCTTCACTTCCACCATGACCTCTTTCCCGATTTCCTTCCTCAACTACAGTCACAGAGATGATCAACAACACGACAATCGAGCGAAAACCCAAAACTACACATCCATTCAACTTAAACTTCAAAAAAAATTAAGAGAAACAAATCAGAAATTCATGTGTTAAGAGTGAGGGATATGAATTCGCAACTTTCCCACATTTTCCCAGCAACCAAACAGAGCTAAGAGAAAGAATTGTAAGAAAAACTCAATCAGAAAACCGTCGATTTAATGCGAGAAACAGAAGGGACCTGAGAGAGAGAGAGAGAGAGAGAGAGAGAGAGAGAGAGAGAGAGAGAGAGAGTCAACTTAGAAGATTCTGATTCGAGAAAGAGCTCTGAAGATGTAACCGTCGAGAAAATGGAAAAGGACAAATGGGACAAGTGAATGAAATCAATAGCATTAGATATATATACATGCAAATGCGTATACATAAATATATGTATAGGTGTATATATGAAGTCTGAAGGAAACAAACCGAGCTTTGATTAGGGTTTAATGGAGGATGAGAGAGAGCGAGAGAGAGAGAGAGTGAGACGAAGTAGCGGGAAACTGAGAGATTGAAGCCAAATAAGAGAGAGAGAGAGAGAGAGTTCAATTTGCGACCCTTTTAAACGCCTCGCTGAAGGTGGTGCTGTGAGAAGGTGGTAGAAAGTTGTTTTTTTTGTTTGTTTTGTCTTTTGTAGATAAAAAAAATATAAGTGGTGGTATGATTTAAAATAGATAAAATATTGAAAGTTGATTTTTTTTTTTTTTTTTAATAGATAAAATACTAAAAGTTGACTTTTTTGTTTTGAACTCTCCAAGAGACCCTTTAACGGCAGGATTTACGAAAATATATGATTAGGGAAAAAAAAAATTTAAAAATTTGATTGTTGTAATAAAATAATTTTTTAATTTATTTTCAATTTAAATTATCTGTTTATTTTTGTGTTAGATAAAATTGATGAAAAAATATATTTTAATTATTAAACTTAGCGAAAAATAATATTTTAGATATTTTATTTACACTTATATTGAGTTTAATGACTAAATATATTTTTCTCGTCAATTTTATTTAATAGAAATATGTTTATGATTTAGATTTAAAATAAATCAAAATATTATAATATAAAAATTAAAATTCATTTTGTTACACAGTCAACCTCTAGAGTTTTTTTTTATTTAATTTATAATTTTCCCTATATAATTTAAGGGTGATTCTTAGTGCACACCATTTACTATTTTTTAATTCATATGGTATCCCTCAACAAAATTACTCTTATAGACATTACCCAATAACTCAATCTCTCAATTCACACACCACACCAGCCACCACCACTGGCACAACCACAACCACCGCCGACCACATCCACCGCTGTCACCATCGGCCACAACCATCGCCATTGCCACTACCCTTTTCCTTGCATCCATTTCTTCTTCTTCTTTTTCATCATCATCATCTTCTTCTTCTTTTTCTCCTAGATTTAAGGTTCAAGTTGGGATGTTAGATCTAGGTTTAGTATGGTGGCGATAACCACAACCACCAGTCAACTCTTCTTCTTCTTCAAATCTCTCTCTCTCTCTCTCTCTATTTAGTGAAGTCTTAGAGGTGGAAGGATTACGGATGTGCCGGGTTGTAGTGGTGGGGTAGTTATTACCGACTATAATGGTAGTTGAAGAGGGAGTGATGGTTGAGAGCCAGGTTGGAAAAGGACTACAGAAGGGTGACGAGGCTGGAGAGACCGATCACAGAGGTGATAGAAGGAGGGACTGCAAATGATGGTTGCAAATCTGGTGGAATGAGAATAGCGCAGAACGGTAGCGGGAGGGTATTGGGAACAATGTAGTAGTGAAGGGAGGAATTAGGGGGGCGGGTGGCTGGGGAGGGGATGGCAACGAATGACTGTTGATTCCGGCGATGGCAATCACAGTAGCGACGACGATAGCAATGGGTAGTGATGTTAAGTTAGGCTTAGGGTTTGTGATTAAGGAAGAAAGGGTATTTTGGTATTAAATGTAAATTAATGGTGTGAATTGAGAAAAAATTAAAATACTCAAATGGAATGTAGTGTGGTCTAAATAAATGATGTGTACTGAGAGGTTAGGTGGTGTGTAAATAGAATTTTTCATAATTGAATGGTTCGAATTAAAATTAACATCATACATTCTAAACCGATATAAGTTTATATAATTTTTTTAATTCATTTTGTTAAACATAAACGATTGTGTTAGACTTATTTATTTTGATGATTTATTTAATTATGTTTTAATTTATTTGAAAGAGAAAAATAGAATCTAAAATTTATTTTGATGATTTATTTGCCTTTTTCATTTTGAATTCTACGACAGAGTTTTGTGAAAGAAGAAAAGCTTCCATGTCTTGAACCTAACGTATGCCTCATATACTCTCTTAAGTTTTTGAGGTAAAAATTATATCTTATATCCTTTGAGCTAATACTGTTATTACTTTAATATGAAAAAGATTGATTATACTTCATATAATTTGCAATGTATACTCTTTGATGATGTTCTTACCTAAGAATCATGCATATGCTTAAATGTGTGTTATATATTGAAATTCATGATTTTTCTTGGCATATGGATTGCTATACCTTGAACATGCTTCATTTTTTGAAATTACATTAGTGCCATGAGATTATATTGAGTTTAACCTATTATGAGCAATATTTGGTATTCTACATAATGCTTAAGATATGATTGTTAAATCTTATAGATTGCATATTGGTATCCTTGGTATATTGCATGTTGGTATTATTTTGGCATCCTCATTGATAATATTTGGCATCCTATTTGATATTATTGAGGAGAACATTTCAGTTATGAGCTTTCATTTATCATATCTCTCATTGATTTTGCCAAATGAGATAAGGAGAAGAATATAAACTTGATTATTTTTTAAAATCCCCTCAGTTTCTATTCTGTTTTTTATATCAAACTTATGGGCTTGCACCTTTACATGTTACTATTTTTTTTTGTCCATTATTGTCAAATGGTATGAGCTTCAATTGTATGATCATTATGTGCTATCATTTTTTTGGTATCATAGAGCTACCTTGATATGGATGATTATTTGTGCTATAATGAGACTTACATTCTTTCATCCTATATACTGTACCATACTCCCTCCTTGTGCTTGATTTTGTTGAAAATGTCATCGGAGGAGAAAAATAGACTTGATTGTTTTAGTATCTCTGGTTATTTTAGTATCTCTATACTTTTGGTATCTTAATTCTTACAACATGACTTTTGAACTGATTAGTTGTTGATAATGTAAGAGGAAGATCATTTTCCTCAAGGAAGAGTGACTTGAACTTTAGCTCCATATTTATGCTCTTGTTTGGCAACCTTGTTTGATCTATGCACTGTTATGTCTACTATAGTCTTGAGATTAGTATGCTCTTACTAAGAAATTGAGAATTAGATCATGCTCAAATACTTCTCATATATTCATTAACAATTTGGTCTCTCATTATTATTTTTTGTTTGGGCTTAATTTTTTTATTTTTTTCTTTGCTTTTTAATTTCATTTCTCAATACTGTAGACACCCCATTTTGACCGGCCCTAAGACTTAGGCACTTTCTTTTGAACACCCCATGATGAAAATTGGAATATGCCTTTTTATGAATATCTCAGCAGAAAAATCAGATTGAAACTTTAATCCTAAACCTTACTCATTTTGGCCAAATTATTTTATAAAATATTTTTAATTTGTAGTATTTTATAATTTTATATAATGTTATTTGTTTGTACATGTTTTGAGGTTTATATATATATATATATATATAAATTGGTATATTTTATAAATTAGAAAATAAAAACAAAAAAAAAGAAAGGGGAAAGCACCAATAAATCCCAAATTTGGGAATGTTAAACCATTTAGTCCCGAATGTTTTTTGTTGGACTAATAGGTCCTATTTCACTAAAAGCTTACTATAGGCCTTTTTATGTCAAACATTATTCATCAAACATCAAACATTAGCAACGTCAGAATTATTTATCAAACATTAAACATTACCAACGTCAGGATTATTCGTATAATTTCGGTGAAAATATTGTCAACGTTAGAATTATACATCCAACATCAAACATTATCAAACGTTATCAAATATCAAACATTATTCGTCAAACATCAAAACATATTATCAACATTCGAATTATACATCCAACATCAAACATTATCAAACGTCAAGATTATTCATCAAACATCAACCATTAAACATTAGAATTATTCATCATACATCAAACATTATTCATCAAATATCAAACACAACCATTAAACATTAAGATTATTCATCAAACATCAATCATTATTTATCAAATTCATTATATATATATATACATCCACATAGATGGGTGATATCATATAATTAATTACCAACGAGATACTCAGTCTATGGGCTTCAATCAACACCACCACAACGCCGAAGCCTATTGGATTTGAATTTGCTGGTAGCGTAAAATTAGGATTTGGGTTGAGAGAGAAAAAGAAAGGGTTTCAAAATCAAGATGAGAGAGAAAATTAGGGTTTCAAAATTAGGGTTTCAGTAGTGGCGATCGACATTCATCATCAACATCAGGGCCAGCGATCAACATTCATCATCAACAGTGGTTGAAATACTGTTGACGATGCACAATGGTGTGTACTGTTCGAGTATTGGGATGAAGAAGAATTCGAAGGCCTCCCTGTACAACACCAACCTCCAGAAACCGTGAGGACCATGAGTATTGGAGAGTTAGATTTGAGGGGTTTGATCGGGACTCTCCTCCTACGATCCCCACCCCCCTCCTCTCCCTCCCCTCCGAGAATCGATTTCTGGGTTCGACCCATCACCCAACCTCTTGCGCGCTCTTTCTCTCTCTAGATTCTCGTTCTACTCTCTCTCTATTGATCTTCCGCGTGAGGAGGTAAGTTTTCATCTCATTTTCAGTCTTTCATTATGTGTATTTTGGATTTGATTTGAAGGTTGGCTTTCAATTCTTTGAGAATTGACTGACTTTTTGTGGTTCTGATTTAAGCGTATAGTGTTTTGATTTGTTGTTTTTTAATTAAGAACTATGGATCTTTTATAGTTTTGTTCGTTTTTTGGTTTGGATCTCCAGATCTGTTTCAGGAAATATAAAAAGGTAGAGAGAACCAAATTTTTTCCATTTTCCCAGCAGCCAAACAGAGAATCAAGCCATACAAATACATAGAGAGATAATTGAAGGACTGACCCCATGTATGGGAAGATGTCACAGATCCAAGAGGAAATTGATTCACAAAGTTGCATTTTAATTACGACTGCAAATCGTCAAAGCACCGATCTCGAACTTCAAATGTCCAACTGAGGAAGAAGAGAGTTCAATAACCCGCAAGTCAGTAATTGATGACGTTGATGTTCAATGTAGTTAATGTTTTTGATGATCAATGTAGTTAATGTTTCTGGTGTTACATTATATTAATGAATCTGATGTTTGAATATGATGTTTACCATTTTTGGTTGGTGTTACGTTATATTAATGAATCTGATGTTTGAAATCTGTAGTTTAAATGAATCTGATTTTTGGTGTTTATGTTTAAATGAATCTGATGTGTAATTTTTCACGATGTTTGTTACGATGTTGTTTTTGATGATGTTGTGATGTTTTAGGATGTTATTTTGATGATGTTTTACGATGTAGTTGATGATGTTGATGTTTTTATGATGTTTATTAGTGATGTTGGTGATGTTTTTTAGGACTAAATGGTTTAATAAAAAACATTCAGGACTAACTAGAGCAACATTTATGAAAATAGGATTTATGAGTAATTTCTCCAAAAAGGAAATAATGAAAAACAAAAAAAGAAAAGTTAGAGTGTGGTTAGGAGTATTTTTTTTGGGAGAAGAGAAAGAAAAGATAGAGAATATTATTATGGCTTTCGGTGGATGGTGGAAGAGAGGGTCAAGGAGCATGTGGTGGTGGAGAATATTATTGTTTTTTCAAAAAAAAGAGAAAAGAGAGGAGAGCAGGTGAGAATGGCAGCAAAAAAATGCAAAGGTCTCTCTCGTGAGTGAATAATGTAAGAGAGCATGTGAGAGTGGGTGGAGAGGGGACACACACAAAGAAAAAAACACAACTGCTCTCATACCTGCTCTCTCGCTGGATGGAGCTGGGCGAAAGCACGAAGACACACACACATGGGCTGATGGCTCTCACTCACTCTCTCTTTGGGTGGTCTATTAAAAAAGAGGATTATTCATCATCTCTCTCTCTCTCTCTGGAGAATGGGCTAAAAAAAGAGACATACAAAAGGCGGTGAAAAAAATAATGGCTGGGAGGGAGTGGTGTTCAGTGGGTGATAGAGAATAGTTTCAAAAGAGAGTAAAAAGGCCAAAGGGAGAGAAACTCTGTACATATCATCCTCTACTAACTCACTTTCACTGAGGTTCTCAAGTCGACACCTTCACTGAGGTTCTCAAGTCGAGCCATCAAAAACTCCAACAAATCAATACACACAGAACACACTCACAGACACCCACAGGGGGGTCAGCCTCCTTGGCTGACCTCTCTCTCTCACTGATACACAACACACACCATACACAACACACACTGATACAGACACACATCCACATACCATACACAACACACATTGACACACACACACACACGGATACACAAAAAGACATAGACAACCATACCATAGAGAGAGGACACAGCTCTCTCTCTTGAGTTTTTGGAATCAAGACAAGCAGCATATCTCTCTCTCTGATCTCTCTCTCCCTCACAGATGGCATCTCCCACAGAAGGTCTTTGAGACTCTCTCTCCCTCCACATGTGAATGAGAACTCAACCCAATTCTCCATGATCATCATCTTTTAACTCTCTCTCTCGGTGGGCGGAGCTAGCATGGGTTTTGATAGATAAAAAAATGTAAAACAAAAGCTAGCACACACCCACTGAAAAGGGAGGCAACACAGCACAACATACGGCCTCGACTCTCTCTCTCTCTCTCTCTCTCGGGTTGCATTTTGAAAGAAGAAGCTGAGCATACACACAGAACTTGATACACACTGCCATAGACACAGAGCTTCATACACACCAC
Source organism: Camellia granthamiana (assembly GCA_036172215.1). Taxonomy (NCBI): domain Eukaryota; kingdom Viridiplantae; phylum Streptophyta; class Magnoliopsida; order Ericales; family Theaceae; genus Camellia; species Camellia granthamiana. The sequence continues at coordinate 9,216,762 of CM069913.1, read as the reverse complement.
ACACACTGATACACACACATAGCCCATACACCATGCACATGCACACACACACACACACACACCACACACACACACACACACACGATTTTGAGGAGAGGGCCATACACATGCATCTCTATTATCTCTTACTCTCACTCTTTCTCTCCTTGGCTCGGGGAGAAACCCATAGAAAATGACCAACATAAAACCTCTCTCTCTGGCTCCATGCATGACTAGCCTCTGACTCTTTGGCTCTCTCTCTCTCTCTCGCATGGGCACTATATCTCACTCTCTCTCCTTTTGAGTTGAAGAGCTTGGAGTTGACATGGATCAGAGAGGATGAAGGACTCGTCCGAGTCGACTCGTTTTCACCATTTCTAGACGAAGGTCTCGAAGGAGTTCTCTCTCTTTTGAAGTCCTACAAAGATCGAAGCTCAATCTCTTTCGTCTGCAGAGACTGGTACAACGCCGAGCGATGGACTCGAACCCATGTATTCATCGGCAATCGATCTCTGCTGGCTCTGCAAATCGATTCTCCAAGTTGACTTAACTCTCCAACCATGGACAACAACCTTGGAGCTCGAACCGACGACCCATTCCTAGTTAAATACAACGCCACCGATCTCCGAATCGCTTCCGAGCTTCTCTCTAATTGGCTTCCTTTTCTCTCCACAGATCTCTGCCTCCATGTAGACACCCCATTTTTGACCGACCTTAAGACTCAGACGTCACCAACTAAGCGCTCGGTGATGTTGCATATTGTGCTCATTCTGAGGTTTCAGAGTCTCGGCTGCGAGCCTTGCCTTCGGACTTCCGGACTCTTTTGTACTTTGCCTCGGTTTACGAACCAGGTCCTGCGTTCTTCGTTTTCTCTTCCCGAAGGGAGGGAGAGGTCTCGTAGACCATCTCTCAGTGGCCGTAGGCTACGTTTTGTGGTCATAGGCCATTTTTCCCGTTTGGAGCCCGGTTTCCGATTTTTCGGAGCCGTCGGCCATGTGCCTCGGTTCGGGACCGCTTAACCACCTCCGTTTGCTCCGGTTTTTGGCACACACCTTATTTCCTCCCTTTAGAGGGACACTGTGGCCCGGGAGACCAACTTTGTGGTCAAACGCCACCTCCGGTGCTTAACAGCCAGTTTTCAGGGCCTCGGGCCGCGCGTTTTGGCCCCCGAACCTCCGTTTTGCATCCGTCTTGGCCCATTTTTGGCAGGGACCCTATTTTCATGATTAGGAAGGTTGTAGGAGGGTGGGAGACCAGCAATTTTCCTAAAAAACCAGCTTTCTCCTTTTTCTCTCTCCTAAAGTCGGTTTTTCTGACAGAAAGCTGGTTTTTCTCACTTTTGAGCCACAATTTCTGACTTTTCATACCACCATTATGTTGTGCTCATCTGGAAGGCCCCCAATATGGGTAGGCCGACTAGTAATTCTTCCTGACCCTTTTGAACCCCTCTAAAAAGCTGATTTTTCTCTCTCTTGAACCACTTTTTCTGGCTTTTCTCCATACAGCTGTATTCTACTCATTTGAGAGGCCACCTTTCTGGGTAGGCCGACCAGCAATTGTGGTTGACCCTTTTGACCCCTGGTTGGCCGACCAGGGGAGGTGGTCGGCCGACCACCCTGCCCCTTTTGAACTGGTCGGCCAGCTTTGTCTCAGTGAGTGTATTCCAGCTGTGCCAGCTGTTTGCCATTTGTTGCATCCTCCATACACGTGTATGTAGGATGTTTAACCTAGTTTTAAAGCTTCTTTGAGAAGCTTTAGCCCCTCCCTTCTATAAATGGAGGCCTCTTCCTCCATTTGCAAGGGTTAGAAGCTTTGGGCTGAGATATATGCATACAACCCTCCCTCTCTCTACTTCAAGCCTCCAAACACCCTTGTTCTTGGCCATTTTACACTACAACTCCTAGCCTACCACCTCCACCATCCATTCCATCCACTTGAAGCTGATTTTCAGAGGTTGAGAGCTCACAATCTTGGACCAAAAGCTGCTGCATTGCTGTGCTACAAGGGTAAGTCCTCATTTCCCCTTTTCTTGCATTCTTTTGCTTCATTACTTAGCCCCATTTGAAAGCATTTCTGGGTCTCGACCTAAACTGTAAAGTGTCTTTTTTTGAGCTCCTCTTCAACTTTGTTTAAGGGCACTTTGCTATTTGAGGTCATCTACTTCCCCTTACCCTCTATCTCTCTTTTAGGGCTATTTTTACATCCTATTTTAGCCTTACTTGTGGACATTTTAGAGATTTGTTATAAACTGGAAAAAGTCTTGTTTTGACCTCCCCTTTAAGTTTGTTTGAGGTCATTCTTCTGTTTGGGGTCATCTTCCCCTATGCATGCTTCATTCCTTCATGATTAGGGCCATGCATTAGAGCACTTGCATTGGCCATGGTTTGGCCTCTTAGCCACTGAAATCCAGTGGATTTTCAGTGACTTAGATGTATTTTTGAGGGCCAAAATTAGAGGGGGGGTGACCCCCTCTCTCCTGGTCTTGTTTGGTGGTCTTTTGGGCCTTCCAAAGGGACCCTATTTTTCATGCATCAAAGTCTTGTTTCAGGCCTCATTCTGTGAGTTTTGGGGTCTGCCTTGGCTCTGTCCAAGCCCCTTTTGGCCATATTTTATGTTTACAATGCATGTGAAGAGCAATCCCATCCAAGGCCTTCCAAAGGGGCCTTCCAAAGGGGCCTTTCTTTGCATGTTTCCTAGACCCATTTTAGGGCCAATTTGGTGAGTTTTAGGGCTTTCATAGTCCATTTCCAGAGGTGGTTTTGCTATGCTACATGTCTATCTTGTATGTTCTTAACAACCCCTTGCATGGCCCTCCAAAGAAGCCCCTCATTTTTGCATGCATTGGCTGCATTTCAGTGATTATTAGGGCATATTTTGGCATGTTTTATTCATTGTTTTTGGCTGGTTTGATGAGTTCTCATATGCTTCATATACATGCCATGTAAACCATGCTTGCTAGCCAATGTTGCATGTTGTTTTAGCCCATCATGTTAGCATTTTTTGGCCATACTTTAAACTAGTAATGTGCATGTTTTGGGGCTGCCTTGGCTCTGTCTTTGTGCTTCATAGTCAAATAATGCTTGCTTTGCATGGTTATGGTTCAATACATGTGCCTAGTTTTGAGTTTCGGGGCCTATAGCATGCATTGTATGACATATTTGCATGATTCGGGACCATTTAGCATAATGTTTCAGTGCTGAAATTTACATGTTTGAATGCCATGCTTCATCCTTGCCATGCCTTGTTAGAGTTGCATGTTGTGCCTTAGGTGCGGTCCTCGGTTTGCATGTATGTGTGCACGCATTTTGGTTGTCTCATTTTCATCTTATGGCCGCTGATGTGAGTGTGGATGAGGTCCACTCATATTGGTGTAAGCCCATATTGCATTATGTATGCCATCTTAGTCCATAGCATTGTGTATGCTAGATTGTATGTTAGAGCATTGCGTATGCCATGTTACATCGAGTATTGTGTATGCCATTTCATAGCATTGCGTATGCTAGGTTGTATGTTAGTCGCATTCATGCTTGTCATGCATATTGCATTGTGTTTGGGATAGGAGTTAGCCCAAGCACGGGAAACGAGGGACGTTTCGTACTCAAAGTGACGAAACGTGTCTCAATTCCCGGACACCGACACTTCGGATTAACCATGATGGAGTCTCGGTCTTATTGTGTTTTCATGTGCATTCATTTCATATTGAGTTGTGCAATTCGACTCCTCGGCCATCATGCATCGAGATGCGTGATTGATGGCACGAGGATCGAGGCAAGCATACATATGTGAAAATACTTTGCCTTGCCCCTTTCTTGCTCTCTGTTGTAGTAAATCAAGGATCAACATCCTTCAAGAGCTTTGCACAACATTCCGGGATTAATTGCAAACAGAGGTAAACTGGGGCATCGCACTGGATTTCCGTGCAAGGCAACTCAAGCATGCATCATTCATCATTTGGAATAGAGCTGAGGCGGTCCATGGGCTTGCATGCTAATTTACTGCTTTCCTAGTTAATTTATTAATTAATTAGGGTTTTGTACTTATTCGGACTATAATTATTTATTCGGACTGTATTATTTATTCGGACCCTCTGAGCGAGGGCACAACTGTAATAAGTGTGCATGTGTGTGATGTATGTTTTCCAACCCCACGTCTTTCTCCCTTTTATTTACCAGCTTATGATGGTTAGTTTAGGGCATGTTTCAATTAGCATACAGTATGAGAGCATGTTTGCATTCATTCATCTGTTTCGTATGCACCGGGCTCGGCGCATCATACTAACTGCATTGTATTTCAATTCCGAGTGGAATACTTGTTAGTTGTAGCATTTCACATGCCATCTTTAGAATAGCCGAGCCTGCTATAGTTGCATTTTTGCATGTGTTGCATTAGGCATCTCTGTATAGTTAGGATCATGCATGGATTTCTAACATAGCTTCTGTTTTGGCTTGGAGTACTCGGTAAGTGGTTATGCTTTAGCATCCTTGCATGCGTGTGAGTGACTGCCATAATAGCATGCTTACCATGAGGCTATGTGCTTATGTGACATACCTGCCTGAATGCCTGTGGGTGAAGGTTGGATTATCTGAATTGGAATAATGCATTGACTGTGAGTTTTAAGCCCACTAGATAGTGGCAAAACCGTGTTTTCTAAGCCCACCCGAGGGTAGCAAAACCTGCATTTTAGCCTACTTGCGAGTAGCAAACCATTTTCAAAAACAAACATGAGATGTTTTGTTCCAATTCAGGCGAACCAGTCTATACATGTATGCTGTGCACATCACATAGTAAATCTAGGCTAATAACCGGATTAAGAATGCATAATGTTTTCAAAACTCGATATCATGGTTAGTAGAGGCCGATCTTTGATCGGGCGAGCGGGGGTGCTCACGAAGTGACCTTCCCCAATCGTACCCAAGTTCCCGAGCCGAGGCAACTTTGGTGATGACGGGCACGTGGCCTTAGGCAACGAGTTAGGGTTTCCTAAATTTCCCCAAAAATAAAATATTTAGGTGACGACTCTGTATCTGGCAAAGCAGTCCATGTTTGGCACTTCTTTACAAAAAATCTGTTTTCAAAAACGATTTGCCGGGTTTGGACTCTTTGGTTCAGATTAAGAACCGTGACATTTGAGTCTGAACTGTAGTGAGGCCCAAGAGCGCGTCTACACTCCACTGCACTCAAACTCTCTTCTCATACAAAACCTAGTGAAATAAACTCAGATTTCTTCTTTGTATGTGGGTTTGTGATTGAAGTTGGAGAAAACAAAACTGGGAGGACACATAATGTTTTTTTAGAAAGAGAGGGTTTCTAAAAAATACTCTTCACCAAAAGCACAGAGTTAGTTAGCTCAATCATTTTGAATTTTGTTTTAATCCCTGATACTGTTTTCAAAGATGCACCGTATTAGCCGAACTGGGTTTTTAGCCAAGAATAGATGGTCAAGTGCTGTGAAATCATACAATGGGTTGTGATCTCTCATGGAGAGTGGTGCTGAAATCAGGTTGTGCAAGATCATCCAGTGCTAATGATTGCATAGCTAAGGAGGTGCTTGGAGCTACAGGAACTTCTTCTCTAATTATAGGACAACGGACCAGATAGCATTGAACATGTTGAGGTGAGGCCTCCATTGAAGATGAGTTTTACATGGGCTACTGGATTGAAGACACATAGATCTTTGCTAGTTGATGAATGGTCTGGGGTTTAAAACTTTTATTTTTCATTTTGAGTGTTTGTGAGGATTTGATTTTATTCATCTCCCTCGAATTTGTAATATGTAAAGTATTGTAATAATTCCCCCGCCCCACTGCTTTCTATCTCATTCTTTAATCGCTTTCCCTAACTGTATATATGTATATATCTGACATGCCATGCATATCCATGCCTTACATCCATGTTTCATGCATTAAGATTCGGCTAAATTTGCATTTGTGGATTTAATAAATTCCTATGTGATTATGTGCGCTATCGCATGTTTTGCAATATTTCACATGTCATATCTTAGAAGCCGAATCTTTAGTTACATCTCATGAGTGAATTGCATTAGGATTCTGTATATAAGATCATGCATATTTTTACTAATCGTGTTTTGTAGCTGTTCAAGGGACGTCGGTAAATCTGTGAGTTGTTATGCTTTAGCATCTCGCTTGTACATAATTTTCTTATTATGTTTAGTATCCTACCATGAGGCTAATTGCTTAAATGATAAACTGTTTGAATATTTGTGGATGAAGGTTTGTTGCTTGAATTGGAATGATTCAACAAATGTACGTTTTAAGCCCACTTTATAGTGACAAATTCACAAACTTTAAGCCCACTTGAAGTGGCAAATTCAAACCCTTTTCGAAAAACAAACATGAAATTAAATTGTTCCAATTTGAGCAAACTAGTCTATACTTGTATGCTTCACATAGTAAATTTTAGGATTTACGAAATAATTAGAACATGAACAGATAAAAAAAATAAAATTCATATCATGGTTTAGTAGAGGCCGATCTTTGATCGAGTGAGCGGAGGTGCTCATTATTGACCTTCCCCTCTCATACCTAAGGTTCTGAGTCAAGCATCTTTGGTTACGACGAACAGTGGCCTTGGCACGAGTCATAGGTTTCCAAAGTTTTCCAAAATAAATATTAGGTGGTGACTTTGAGATCTGATGATGCAGTCCATTTCTGGCAAAAGTTTTTGCAATAAAATGGATTTTCTAAAAGTTGCCAAATCTGGATTCTCATCTATGTTTTACATTGCACTCGTGAGACTAGATCAAAGAGATCGAGGGTCCAAACTGTTTAACGCGCGTAGGTACCTCCCGGGCATGTTACAGTTTCTGGCAACTCTGTTGGGGATTTTATGAAACCTTGACTCGAACTCCATGATATGACTTTTATTTTCAATTATATGTTTATTACATTGCATGCATTGGTGCACTTAAAGTTCCTGTGTTGCCCAGATAGTGGTGGGAGCACATGCACACTTTTTGTGACACTACACCTATCTCTGCGTTACTTTGGAGGCCTTGTGTTATAATCTTTTGAGATCTGAAAATTCTCAGATTTTGAAGAGAGGCTTTCTTGACTCTTCTAATTTCCTAAAGATCTTCATTGGTTATGATCCAAAGGACTCTGCGGTAACGTCACCTTGACTTCAACTCCTAAAATAGAGCTAACCTTGTACATATAGTGAGCTGTAATACCTTTCAAAATTAGGACAAGATGCTCTCCCATTTCTAGGATGTATGATACCATTTGTCTGAATACTGAAACCCTAAATCATTTCAAGTTAAGACAGGATAACCCTACCCTCCATAGGGGTTGTTCTCTTTCTTGCTATGTGCAATGTATGGAATCTATACAGGGAATCTCGAATTCGAATGAGTGGTTCAAGCATTTCAGTTTGTAGGGTTCAGTGTGTTTTTAGTGAGGGCATAATTGGAAGTTCCGTTTTGTTTCTGTTATTGGGGAGTGACCACCTATTGATTGCACGAGCTTTATTGTGAATATTGTGGATGGCCCACACTTTGACTAGCAATTCGAGAATGGTTTTATCCTGAGTTCTGAATTGAGTGTTGAGTCTAAGTTTGATTCCACCAAGTTTGTAGAGTTGGGATCAGACTCGTGTCATTCTAGTGAGTCAGAGTCTGTTGATTTCGATAGTGCTAACCTAGACATTTTTGTCCTGTCTAGGTCTTCTTTGTTATTTTCTTTTAAGTCTGTTGTCAAAAGTTTGTTGTCATTGCTGAGTCATAGTCTATTTTCAATAAACAAAAAAAAATGCCATAGAATCCGCCTACTTCTCTGTGCCTTTAAATCATAGCATTGACCAAAGTTTTTCAAAACGCTTTCCAAAACTCTGATAAAAACAAAGAGGAAGAATTTCCTCGAGATTTGCAAATTTTGATCAACTGAGAGGAAGAGAAGTGTGCTAAGCCTTTGATGAATAAAATCATTTATGTTAATGTGGGTACTGAGAAGGATCTTGGCTTGGTCCAAATTGGTTTTATCTTGTCTTCGTAAGAGTACGAGTGATTAGTCACTTTGTGAAAAGATTTCAAAAATTGTTTTTGTGTGGTCCTATGAAGACATGCCTGGAATTGATTATACAGCATAGAATCCCTCTTGACTTGAGGTTCGACCTCCTTAGCTCCTTAGCTTTCAAACTGTGATTCGAAGTGTTCAGTAACCAACCAAAAGTGTGAGGCTTGCATAGCCGAAATGGAAACAGCCCTTGGACTAAGGGCACTGATGTGATTCAAATGGAGGCAGCCCTTGAACTAGGGGCAATAATGTACCACCCTTGAGAGGCTCGCTGGGCTAAAAACCCGGAAGGGCGACCCAGGCAAAAGTTAGAGTACAAAAAAAAATGAAAAATGAAAAAAATGAAAAGCTCGCAAGGTTGAAAACCCAAAAGGGCGGCTTTGGCAAAAGTTAGAGCATAAAAGGAGAGTGTCAATACCCGAGTGAACCTTAGCTAGAACTACGTAAGGCTTGTGATTCAGATTGGAAACAGCCCTTGAACTAGGGTCAAGAAGGTCGGATGTGATGTAGATTGGAATCAGCCCTTGAACTAGGGACAATGATGTGATTCAAATGGAGGCAGCCCTTCAACTAGGGGCAATAAAGTCGAATATGAGTTAGATTGGAATCAGCCCCCCTTGAACTAGGGGCATAGTCGAAATGGAAACAGCCCTTGAACTAGGGGCAATAAGGTTGGATGTGATCAAAGAATTAAAACTGGATTGTTTCCTAATGAAGACCGCCCAGAAAGTCAAAATCCAGAATTTGAGAGAAAAAGGACAATTGAATTCCTATCCACTACACTAGGGACAAATTCAGGCCCAACTAGCCTAGTCCCTACATCATCATATTTACTGGTCAAGTGTGTCAGTCGTTCATAGATGGCCTAGAGATTTCACAACCAATCAATATGGACAAGTTAAAACAAAAGTACTATCCTTGAGAGGCTCGCTGGGCTGAAAACCTGAAAGGGCGACCCAGGCAAAAGTTGGAGCAGAAAAAATCAAAAAAAAAAAAAAAAGAAAGTTAAAAACAAAAAAAAAATGAATGGAAAAAAAATATAAAAAAATGAAAAAAGAAAAGCTCGCAAGGTTAAAAACCCGAAATGGAGCCTTTGGCAAAAGTTAGAGCACAAAAGGAGAGTGTCAATACTCGAGTGACCCTTAGCCGAAACTATGTTGGCCTGATTTCTATCTTTAGGATACGTAGGTAGCTTCATCTTGAAGTTCGGCCCCATCATTTTTCAACTCATTTATCTCGTCCATGTTTGATTGGTGTGTCTTTAGTCGTCGTGGCTGTCCTATCCTTGTTTGCTTGATTTGTCTTCATTCTGCTCGGTTCAGTTGGTTCGATCCGGTTCAGTTCGGTTTGGTCTAGTTCCGCTTGGCTTCATTCGGTTCGGATCGGATCAGTTCGGTTACCACCATTGCTACGACAGAACCAATTCAGGATTATCTGGTTCGGGGCTATGCATCCCAATGGTTGATTCCATGTTGGTTGGGTAGTGGCCATTTGCAAAAATAGGTTTTGATTATTTTGAATGAAGTTGACTAATTTTTCTCGAAAATTGTTCCATTTTTGCAAAACTTGGACCATTCTTTGGACTTAAAAAAGGAAAAATTTTCAGTACTCACAGCTTAGCTTACATGATTCCAAAACAGAGAATGAAATAAGTGTGCTAATCTAACTCTCATGTTGATCGAAACATTTTTACAAAAAAATCAAGAGAAAAAAAATCAAGGCAATGAATTAAGGGCATAGTCGAGTAGGAGATTCTATCTTCTCCACCGCTTGTGTCATGAGTTCATTGGCCAACTCTTTGGCTAGATCATGAGTTCATTGGCCAACTTTTTGGTGGCCCATCAGTTTCAATTTCAACCCATCAGGACAAACTGCAGAATCGCTTAGGCTCAATGGTTATGTTTCAGAGTCATGTTTTTTTTTTACATTCTGTTAATACCAGTCAGTGTATATAAGTGTGTTTGGATTGTTTTGCTTTGTTTTTCTTTCAGCCATTCTTTGATTTGGGTCAGTATAGAATCAATGTCCAATTCAGAGTTCAAAACTCAATCATTCTCAAATTCAATTAAAATTGTTTTCAAACTCAAAGTGATATGCCAGTCACGCCATTGATGTGCAAACACAAAACTTAATTTTATTGCAGTCAGGAGATTACATCCCCGATTACAGAGACAAAACCTAGAAAGACCAAAAAGAAAAAAAAAAAGAGTTGAAGCTGTACTTGCCCACTCCAAAAACAAAACAAACCCAGAAAAAAAAAAAAACAAAAAACAAAAAACAAAAAAAATAAAAAACCCACAAAAAAAATAAAAAAATAAAAAGAGAAAACAAAAAAAAAGAAAAACAGAAAGAGTAGCATTTTCTCGATTTTTTGGTAGCAGCTCGGCAACGAAGATTACAACCGACTTCATTTGCACACAGTTTCGTTGCCTGACTTTACCATCACCTGCCTCGCTTCATCTTAACTCTTTCGAAGCTCTTGAAGGCTTTGCCTCGGCCTTGGCAGAGCTTCCGAAGGAGATTATTCCTCGCTGGCCATCAAATTGGTTGTGCGAAGAAACTCCAAATTGAGCCACGGATGTGGCCTGCCATTTCAGCTCTTTGTTCTGCTTTTTCAGCGCACTAATTTCTACTCGAGCGTCTTTGTACATACGTTGGAGGAGGGAGAGTTGTGCATTTAACTGATGTACCTCACACGTCCTGTTTTGCAGTTGACGGGACAAGTTGGAGACCGTAGTCACGGTCTCCACACATGACCTCAGCGTATACGAGTTTGCTTCGATGTCAGACTGTGCCGCCATGATTTGTTCAACTGACATAGCTGGAAAGCTGAAAACAGGGGAAGAAGGAGGAGCTCGTGATTAAGATTCAGGGGAGTCAGAATCGGTTATCTCTATTGTGGACTCGTTCAGGTCTGGAAAAAGATTGAGAGAACCATGTGAAGAAGCCATAGCAGAGAAGAGTAATGTAAAAGAAAAAAGGTTGCACAGTGGTGGCAGAGAAAGTTTGCAAGCTCTTTCTCTGCCTCTCTCTCTCGTAGGCCTCAATTTAAGAAGAGAGCGAAGAAGAAGAAGAAGAAGAAGACAAAAAGGATAAACATTGGGATAAGGAGTTGAAGAATCGGGTAGCCTGTCGGTCAGGCGCTGCAATTGTTGAAATCGCATGCCAGACACGACGCTCGAAGAAGATGAAGGAAGAGAGAGTGAGACAAAAACAAGGGAGGCGGGAGAGTTGTATACATATATGTATATATATTATATATCTATGTATTATATATATTTGTTTAAACATTTGGTTACAAGAGTGGCTTAGGTTCAGTGGTTTGACTTAGTGGTTGAAAGGGGGAAAGCTGAGCCCGAGGTCAGGGGTTTGAACCCCACAACAAATGTTTCTTTTGTTTTGTTTTGGTTTTATATATATATATATATATCTCATATCTATGTGTATATATTTGTTTGCATATCTTGTCACGAGACTGGCTTAGGTCTAGTGGTTTAGCTCAGTGGTTGAAGACTCGGAGATCGGGTTGGAGATTAGAGGTTCGAGCCCCTGTATCCTTGCATTTGTGTTTTTCTTTTCTTTTGCGTGTTTGGCGTACATACGCTGACGTTAGCAAACGAAATATGCATTCTCAGTAACGGCATCTTCTCGCTGACGTCCAAAAACAGAATATTCCTTATCGGTGACGCAATATTCCCTGCCTGCGTATATGACCATATTGTCCGTATATGTCTGTGTCGTATATACCGTATATGTCTGTGTATTTTGTCTGTATATGAATATGTGTATACTGTATCGATCACACCCGCATCGTGCATATATCACACAACCACACCCACATCGTGCATCTATCGCACGATCACAGTCGCATCGTGCATCTATCACACGACCACACCCGCATCGTGCATCTATCGCACGATCACATTCGCATCGTGCATCTATCGCACGATCATATCCACATCGTGCATTTATCGCACGTTGCACCCCATTCTGTGCATCTATCGCACAATAATCTTACTTCGAGCACCTACCACACAAATTTCAATTTAATCGCGCTATCTTGCGCAACGCACAGTCTTGTGCGTCAATTCACTCGTGCTATCTTGCGCATCGCACTGTCTTGTGCATCAATTCAATCGCGCTATCTTGCGCATCGCACTATCTTGTGCATCAAATTCAACCGCGCTATCTTGCGTATCGCACTGTCTTGTGCATCAAATTCAATCGTGCTATCTTGCGCATCGCACTGTCTTGTGCAATTTCAAATTCAATCGCGCTATCTTGCGTATCAATTTTAAATTCAATTGCGCTATCTTGCGCATCGCACTGTTTTGTGCATCTCAAATCAATCGCGCTTTTTTACGCATCGCACTGTTTTGTGTATTCCAATTCAATCGCACTATCTTGTGCATCCCAACATCGCACTATCTTGTGCACCCCCCCACTCGCACTGTCTTATGCACCTGCATTGCGCTATCCTGCGCATTCACCCATATCGCACTATCTTGTGCACTTATACAGCACTATTTTGTGCATTCACCTTGTATCGCATTGTTTTGTGCACCTTGCATAGCACTGTTTTGTGCATTCATTCCCCTACATCACACTGTTTTGTGCACCTCACTCACACTATCTTGTGCACTCCCTAGTCTAGGAGACCTTAAATCCTCTAGAGGTGTAATTCCTTTGGTGTTTGTCGTGCCCGAACGACTTCAGGTGGTCTGGTATAGCCATTTACCTGTGTTTGCAATGAGTTCCTAGGAGACCAACTTCGACGGTGGAAACTAGAGTTCGAATGGCTGGGGCCTAGAACGCAAAAGGTTCAGAATTTCCGAGACTAAAGTCTGGTCTAAATACCCAGGGGTGTATCCCCGGCTTGAAATATGTATGGCAGCCCTATAGGTTGAGGTAGCGTGTATGCGCCTCAATTCTGGATACTGAACCAACCTAGTCTGTCACCCCGTTGGAGAATAGGGAAAGTTGTGAATATAATCAAAAAGAAAAACGGCATCCATGGCTTCTACATGTAGAGATTATCCCTTGTCAGCATTTAACCATTCTCCCATACATTTATCTTCTCGCGTGAGACACGTTAGGAATTGCAAATCAGTTAAAAATAGCAGGTGAGCCTGTCTGTTTACACCACCCCTTCTTTTCTCGCGTGAGACGCGTTAGGAATTGCAAATCGGTTAAAAACAGCAAGTGTGCCTGCCTGTTTACACCACCCCTCCTCCTCTCGCGTGTGACGCGTTAGGATTGTAAATTGGTTAAAAACAGCAGGTGAGTCTGTCTGTTTACACCACCCTTCCTCCTCTCGCATGAGACGTGTTTGGATTACAAATCGGTTAAAAACAGCAGGTGCGCCTGTTTGTTTACACCACCCCTCCTCTTTTGCGCGTGAGACACGTTTGGATTGAAAATCGGTTAAAAACAACAGGTGAGCCTGTCTGTTTACACCACCCCTTCTCCTCTCGCGTGAGACGCGTTTGGATTGCAAATCGGTTAAAAATAGCAGGTGAGCCTGTCTGTTTACACCACCTCTTCTCCTCTCGCGTGAGACGCGTTAGGATTTCAAATCGGTTAAAAACAGCAGGTGAGCCTGTCTGTTTATACCACCCCTTCTCCTCTCGCATGAGACGCGTTAGGATTGCAAATCGGTTAAAAACAATAGGTGCACCTGTCTGTTTACACCACTCATTTTCCTCTCGCGTGAGACGCGTTAGGATTGCAAATCGGTTAAAAACAGCAGGTGCGCCTGTCTGTTTACACCATCCCTTCTCCTCTCGCGTGAGACGCGTCAGGATTGCAATTCGGTTAAAAACAACAGGTGTGCCTGTCTGTTTACACCATCTCTTTCTCCTCTCGCGTGAGGCGTGTTAGGATTGCAAATCGGTTAAAAACAACAGGTGTGCCTGTCTGTTTACACCATCTTTCCTCCTTTCATGTGAAACACGTTAGGTTGTTGATTTCACTCGGTTAAAAACATCAGGTGCGCCTGTTGTTTACACCATCTTTCCTCCTTTCGCGTGAGACGTGTTAGGTCTTCCCTCTCCTTTCGTATGCAACGCGAGGAAATGTTTCCGATTGGTTACACCGACTCGGTATTCGCTTACTTTTTTTCGTGTGAGACATGGCTTGCTTTTTGTTTTGATTCACATTGCTCATTGCATGATCATAAGTTTTTCAAAACTAATCAGCGTCGCGTAGCGTATAAGTCTAGTTTTCGAAATCTTCCTACATATCATTTTGCATCTTGCCCCTGAACTACGCTGGTTTGATTCCTTGCAAAGGGATACGTAGGCAACCTTCTGGTTCAACCACATGCATTGCATCTTGTATAATTGCCCAAGTCTTACAGCCTTGTCAAAAGGGTCGTCTTCGAGTTTCGACATTCACTTATGTCATGAAATGACTTCAAGCTCTGTCAAAGAGGGGCAACTGTAGACACCCCATTTTGACCAGCCCTAAGACTTGGGCACTTTCTTTTGAACACCCCATGATAAAAATTGGAATATGTCATTTTATGAATATCTCAGCAAAAAAATCAGATTGAAACTTTAATCACAAATCTCACTCATTTTGGCCAAATTATTTTATAAAATATTTTTAATTTGTAGTATTTTATAATTTTATATAATGTTATTTGTTTGTACATATTTTGAGGTTTTTATATATATATATATATATATAAATTGGTATATTTTATAAATTAGAAAATAAAAGCAAAAAAAGAAAATAATAAAAAACAAAAAAAAGAAAAGATAGAGTGTGGTCAGGAGTATTTTTTTGGGAGAAGAGAAAGAAAAGATAGAGAATATTATTATGGCTTTTGGTGGATAGTGGAAGAGAGGGTCAAGGAGCATGTGGTGGTGGAGAATATTATTGTTTTTTCAAAAAAAAAAAGAGAAAAGAGAGGAGAGCAGGTGAGAATGGCAGCAAAAAAATGCAAAGGTCTCTCTCGTGAGTGAATAATGTCAGAGAGCATGTGAGAGTGGGTGGAGAGGGGACACACGCACAAAGAAAAAAACACAACTACTCTCATATCTGCTCTCTCGCTAGATGGAGCTGGGCAAAAACACAGAGACACACACACATGGGCTGATGACTCTCACTCACTCTCTCTCTGGGTGGTCTATTAAAAAAGAGGATTATTCATCATCTCTCTCTCTTTGGAGAATGGGCTAAAAAAATAGACATACAAAAGGTGGTGAAAAAAATAATGGCTAGAAGGGAGTGGTGTTCAGTGGGTGATAGAGAATAATTTCAAAAGAGAGTAAAAAGGCCAGAGGGAGAGAAACTCTGTACATATCATCCTCTACTAACTCACCTTCACTGAGGTTCTCAAGTCGACATCTTCACTGAGGTTCTCAAGTCGAGCCATCAAAAATTCTAACAAATCAATACACACAGAACACACTCACAGACATCCACAGGGGGGTCAGCCTCCTTGGCTAATCTCTCTCTCACTGATACACAACACACACCACACACAACACACACTGATACAGACACACATCCACACACCAAACATAGCACACATTGACGCATACACATACACGGATACACAAAAAGACACAGACACACACACCATAGAGAGAGGACACAGCTCTCTCTCCTGAGTTTTTGGAATCAAGACAAGTAGCTTATCTATCTCTTTGATCTCTTTCTCCCTCACAGATGACATCTCCCACAGGAGGTCTTTGAGACTCTCTCTCCCTCCACATGTGAATGAGAACTCAACCCAGTTCTCCATGATCATCATCTCTTAACTCTCTCTCTCGGTGGGCGGAGCTAGCATGGGTTTTGATAGATAAAAAAATGTAAAACAAAAGCTAGCACACATCCATTGAAAAGGGAGGCAACACAGCACAACACACGGCCTCAACTCTCTCTCTCTTATCTTTCTCTCGGGTTACATTTTGAAAGGAGAAGCTGAGCATACATACAGAGCTTGATACACACTGCCATAGACACAGAGTTTCATACACACCACACACACTGATACACACACACAGCCCATACACCATGCACACACACACACGGTTTTGAGGGAAGGGCCATACACATGCATCTCCATTATCTCTTACTCTCACTCTCTCTCTCTTGGGCTCGGGAAGAAACCCATAGAAAATGACCAATGCAAAACCTCTCTCTCTGGCTCCATGCATGACTAGCCTCTGACTCTCTGGCTCTCTCTCTCTCTCTCTCTCTCTCGCATCGCATGGGCACTATATCTCACTCTCTCTCTCTTTGAGTTAAAGAGCTTAGAGTTGACATGGATCAGAGAAGATGAGGGACTCGTCTGAGTTGACTCGTTTTCGCCATTTCCAGACGAAGGTCTCGAAGGAGTTCTCTCTCTTTTGAAGTCCCACAAAGATCGAAGCTCAATCTCTCTCATCTACAGAGATTGGTACAACGCCGAGCGATGGACTTGAACCTATGTATTCATCGGCAACCGATCTTTGCTGGCTCTGCAAATTGATTCTCCAAGTTGACTTAACTCTCCAACCATGGACAACAACCTTGGAGCTCGAACCGACGACCCATTCCTAGTCAAATACAACGCAACCGATCTCCGAATCGCTTCCGAGCTTCTCTCTAACTGGCTTCCTTTTCTCTCCACAGATCTCTGCCTCCACTGCACTCAAACTCTCTCCTTATGCAAAACCCAGTGAAGTAAACTCAGATTTCTTCTTTGTATGTGGGTTTGTGATTGAAGTTGGAGAAAACAAAACTGGGAGGACACATAATGTTTTTTTAGAAAGAGAAGGTTTTTAAAAAATACTCTTCACCAAAAGCACAGAGTTAGTTAGCTCAGTCATTTTGAATTTTGTTTTAATCCCTGATACTGTTTTCAAATATGCACCGTATTAGCCGAACTGGGTTTTTAGCCAAGAATAGATGGTCAAGTGCTGTGAAATCATACAATGGGTTGTGATCTCTCATGGAGAGTGGTGCTGAAATCAGGTTGTGCAAGATCATCCAGTGCTAATGATTGCATGACTAAGAAGGTGCTTGGAGCTGCGGGAACTTCTTCTCTAATTATAGGACAACGGACCAGATGGCATTGAACATGTTAAGGTGGGGCCTCCATTGAAGATGAGTTTTACATGGGCTACTGGATTGAAGACACATGGATCTTTGCTAGTTGATGAATGGTCTGGGGTTTAAAACTTTTATTTTTCATTTTGAGTGTTTGTGAAGATTTTATTTTATTCATCTCCCTCGAATTTGTAATATGTAAAGTATTGTAATAATTCCCCTACCCCACTTCTTTCTATCTCATTCTTTAATCGCTTTCCCTAACTGTATATATATATATATATCTGACATGCCATGCATATCCATGCCTTACATCCATGTTTCATGCATTAAGATTTGGCTAAATTTGCATTTGTGGATTTAATAAATTCCTATGTGATTATGTGCGCTATTGCATGTTTTGCAATATTTCACATATCATATCTTAGAAGCCGAATCTTTAGTTACATCTCATGAGTGAATTGCATTAGGATTCTGTATATAAGATCATACATATTTTTACTAATTGTGTTTTGTAGCTGTTCAAGGGACGTCGGTCAATCTGTAAGTTGTTATGCTTTAGCATCCCGCTTGTACATAATTTTCTTATTATGTTTAGTATCCTACCATGAGGCAAATTGCTTAAATGATAAACTGTTTGAATGTTTGTGGATGAAGGTTTGTTGCTTGAATTGGAATGATTCAACAAATGTACGTTTTAAGCCCACTTTGTAGTGGCAAATTCACAAACTTTAAGCCCACTTGAAGTGGCAAATTCAAACCCTTTTCAAAAAACAAACATGAAATTGAATTGTTCCAATTTGAGCAAACTAGTCTATACTTGTATGCTTCACATAGTAAATTTTAGGATTTACGAAATAATTAGAACATGAGCATATAAAGAAAATAAAATTCATATCACGGTTTAGTAGAGGCCGATCTTTAATCGGGTGAGCGGAGGTGCTCATTATTAACCTTCCCCTTTCATACCTAAGCTTCCGAGCCAAGCATCTTTGGTTACGACGAATAATGGCCTTGGCACGAGTCATAGGTTTTCTAATTTTTCCAAAATAAATATTAGGTGGTGACTTTGAGATCTGATGACGCAGTCTATTTCTGGCAAAAGGTTTTGCAATAAAATGGATTTTCTAAAAGTTGCCAAATCTGGACTCTCATCTATGTTTCACATTGCACTCATGAGACTAGATCAAAGAGATTGAGGGTTCAAACTGTTTAACGCACGCGGGTACCCCCCGGGCATGTTACAAGTACTTAAACATAAACACCACAACAAATCAAAATACAAATATTTACATAACAAAACCAAAAAAAAAAAAAAAAAAAACACCCTTCATTTTTTTTACGGCCACACGCCGATCAAAATAAACATAAAAAAAAAAAAACCTTCATTTTTTTTTCCGGTCATACGCCAATCTAACTTACTCGCATCTTCCATCGTTTTCTTCTTCTTTTTATCACCTTGGGCGACCCTTGACGCCCCTACCCCCGTGCTTTTGTCGAGAGCGACGACTCCCCGTTGACTATCAAAGGCCAAGAACGACGTTGCTCCAAATCGGGCCATGGAGGTGGTCTTACGTTTAAGCTCTTTATTTTCGGCCTTTAGTGCGCCTATTTCTGCTCGCGCATCCTTGTACATGCGCTGGAGTAGAGAGAGTTGGGCGTTGACCTGATGGAGCTCACTCGTCCTGTTCTGCAATCGGTGAGCCAATTTTGTGACTGCTGTCACCGTCTCCATACAGGATGTCAGTGTGAAATGATTGGCTTCTATGTTAGATTGAGTTGCCATGATTTGCTCAATCAACATCATAGGAAGGTTAGGAAAATGAATGACAGGAAGAGTAGGAGTAAGGGCACTCGGTCCAGCAGAGCTTATGGGATTGTTCAGGTCCGAAAATAGTGTGAGGGGACGAAATGAAGAAGCCATGGTTTAGAGGTGAAAGGTATGAGGTGTAAAAGAAATGAGTTGCAGAAAAATAGAAGAGAACAGACTGAGGTTTGGCCTCCTCCGTTCAGTTTCTTTTTTTTTTTTGTCTCTTGCTGAGGAAGAAGAAACAGACAAGAGTGGTGAAGAAGAGATAGAAGAGAATGGTGAAGAAGAAAATGAAAGAGTGTGTGATTAAGAGAAGTGGCTGAAGAGAAGAAGACAAGGAGGTCGAGATAGCCGAGGCGAGCGGTAATCGAGGAGAGCTGCTTTTTGTCAGCCAATGAAACAAAAGCTAGGCCGCGTGGCAACCGTGTTTTGCGAAAAAAGAGAGAGACGCGATTTTCGACGGAAAAGAGAGACGCGCGTGAATCGTATTTATATATACATATATGTTTTGAATTGTATAGATGGCATTTATCACTATCATTTTCCTCCTCCTCCTCCTCATTCTCCGAATTCTGACCCATGATTTTCTTTTGATAATGTCACAAGGGGAGAAATTATATGATGTTATGTATTATGGTATTATTTTTAAATTATGGTATTATTTGAGAACTAACCTGATAATTATATATTTATAATTTGATATCTTAGTCTCATATCATGTCTCTAATTAAAACTTATTTATTACACATGTGCTGACCTATGTATTTAGAAATGAATTCAGGAAGCATGATTTGAGGGGGAGCCTTTTTTACTCCCAAATCAAATCAAAATATCATTGTGTGCCATCATCAAAAAGGGGGAGATTGTTAGACTTATTTATATTGATGATTTATTTAATTATGTTTTAATTTATTTGAAAGAGAAAAATAGAATCCAAAATTTATTTTGATGATTTATTTGAAAGAGAAAAATAGAATCAAAATTTATTTTGTCCCATTATTTTTCACCTAAGAATGTATTTAATATTTGATTAAATCAGGAGTTCAAACAGTCCAAAACAAAAGTTCAAACAGCCTAGCACAGCAGCAGGTCAAAAGGTTCAAAAGGTTCAATTGGAAGATATTCAAATTTGTAATGATGGAGTGAAAGATATTCAAATTGGTAATGATGGAAGTATAACGGCTATAAACGGCTATAAATTCAAATGACTACAACGGCTATAAATGGCTATAAATTCAAATGAATACAACGGCTATAAACGGCTATAATTTTCATTATCTATACCAAAGTCTCTAATGTAAACAAATTACAAAAAATCAGAAAATATTCTTTGATCTATAATCACTCACATCTATTCTCAGAAATTATACACTGAGCCTTATAACTTTAAGCACATCTTTCCTGAGTGAGATTTACAGAAAAATCAAAATTTCATTTTATATATCTATCTTTGAGAGATATTTATTGTAAGCTTTCTTTGAAAACAAAAATACCATTTCATCTTGTAAAATTGTTGCAAACGCTGTGTTCTTGAAATCTTGAGAGTGATTATGAATCACCTAAGATTTGCAAGAGTTTGGGCTTGTGAAGTCTGTGTAAAATCCGTGGAGGATTGTTCCATTTGTAAAGAGGTTGCTAGCACCCCTGTGAAGCTAAAAGATAGTGGAAAATCTCAAGTGAAGCTTGAGGAGTGGATATAGGCTTGGTTAAAGCCGAACCACTATAAATCTATTTGTCTCCTCGTCCCTAATCTTTTTACTTTCCTACTACTGCTATAACTATCTAATATTCATATGTTAATCATTTGATTTACCCTATATGTTAGTTATACTTCATTGTTATTTTGCTTGATCATTTACTGCTAAGTTTATCATTGTACTTGTTAATAAATTGTTGTACTAGTAGTTAATTTTATTGGGGTATTATTAATTTTAATTTGTAAAACCTAATTCACCCCCTTCTTAGGTTGCTTTTTAGATAACAGGTTGAATTACTACAATGAGATCATGATTTCTCTTTTAATTTATATGATTTTTATAAAAGATAAATTACATTTTTAGTCTAAATATTTAAGTGAGGTTTTATTTTAGGCCTTATACTCTTAATTGTATTGATTTTAGCTCTACTTTTTATTTTCATTTTAATATAGACCCTTCGTTAAAATTCATCAAAAATATTAACAAAAAATATTCAGAGGGAAAGTGACATTTACAAAAATGTAAGATTAATGTAATTGAAATTGAAATTACAAGAATTAAAGTAAAATCTCACCTAAAATATAAGAATCATTAACGTAAATTATTCATGTATTTATATTATTTTAAACAGAGTTTTAATTCATTTTATGATAATATTCTGGGTAACGGTTAAAAGTGCCATCCATGCATTGACAAATACACCCAGTTTATTGTGGTGCAGATTTTTTTAAGACAAATTTTCAATCGCGTCATATAATGTAATTATTTTTTTAATAGTTTTTTTTAAAAGAGTCTTTTTTTAATTTGACTTATGATGACACTACATGCTATGTATTAATTTTTAGGCAAAAATTATAATACATACTTTTCAAAGAGTCTATACTATATATACCTTATAATTAAAAAAAAATTATATAATTTTATACTTTACGAATCATAACAAAAAAAAAATTATAATCAAATGACATATGAGGCATAATAAAAAATCTCATGAGTCATAATTAAAATAAAATTATAACTAAAGAAAAAAACTTAATTATAATTAAAAAACCGACATAACATAAGAATACATACAGTAAGAAGTATTTATAGAAGAATTTTCTTAATTTTTAACATGGGAAATTATACAAGTAAGTCTCTAGCATTCTCATAAATAATATAAAATAAAATTCATGACACAATTCAACGGGTATTAAGACTTTCCATTTAGATAAAAAAAAAAAAAAAAAAAAAAAAGAGGGGAGGGGGGGGGGGGGGGGGGAACATGTTAAAAATTCATTATAAAAAAGTGAATTTTTTTCTTTACTTTTACACACACCTTTTTATAAGAAGTAAAAAAATTATTAAAAAGTCTCTTTTCAAAACAATCTGAAATTCCTATCTTAAAAAAAAAAAAAAAAAATTCTGAAATTTTAGTTAAAAAGTTAAAAAATTACTATAAAAAGTCAATCTATTTTCTCTCTACTTTTTTTGAATATCTTTTCATAAAAAATTAAAAAGTTATTAAAAAAAATCAACTCCCAAATGAACCCTAAATGATTGTTTGGCAACTGTGCATTTTTTTTAGGTGAAAAAAGTTTATTTGTTTAGTGTATTTTTTTTTTTAATTGAATAGATAAGTATAAAAAATAATAATTAAATGATATATATGATGTAATTTTTTATTTATTTATTTTTGACTCTTTTAACCGACCTAATAATTTGGCAAAAGCACATTAGAAGTCAACCAAAAGGACAACCATAATCCAGAATGACAACATAAATATGCTATGTTAGCTAAGATTATATTTTTCATGAATACATTTAGATGGTTTATATTATCTTGAAAATAAGCCTTTTATACTAGAGCATTTTTAATGCAATGTGACCGTTACAATGTTTTAACACAATTAAAGAATTGTTTCTTGTGTTCTCAATTTTTTTGGTAAATATAGAGGATGCACATACACATAATTACACCTTGGCCAAAAAAGAGTCAATACTTAAAATATTGTTAACTGTGATAGGGAATAAAAATAACCACAAGAAATATGTGGGTCCAGGTATTACCACGTGGCATGGTTATGGATTATTATGTATATAATAGTTATCAAATTCTTATCAAACACTGCATTAGTGTTTTATGTTATGCAAAACTCATCAGGATATGAAATTTTATTGATATAGAAGTCCTGAACAACTGGAGATTGTTTGGGATAGGACTTCTGGAACATTCAAATTACTTGAGAGGTAAATCATTGGATATTATAAATAGGCAACACCTTTATGGGTTGAGGTACGCAATTTCTCTCTATGAATTACTTTATTAAATATTTTGATAATATTGGAGGACTGACTTGGGCGTCGGAGGACCCCCGGCTATGGCTGGGAGTGTTTTGTCTTACAGATAGCGATTGTGTGGTGGTGCTATTCGTCTTCTTCGTTGGATTTCTTTATCAACAAGTACGTGATTTTTCTTTGCTCATATAGTTAGAAGATTATTTATAAATATAAAGAGAAATATATTAAAATAGATAATCAATTAAGTAAGAAAGTCAATAAGACATGATCAATAACCCAACACCACAACATTAAATAAGGAAAAAGAATACCAAATGAACACTTTAAAAAAGAGTCCACTAATATGAATGAAATCATCTAGTTTTACTTTGATAAGAATTAAATCCTGATTCTTCAGTTAAAAGTAGTCAAAACTATAAAAGGAAGATATTTATTTCATAATCAATAGTTATGAAAGAATTGTATCTAACATGTTTTCATAATTTTGAGTTTTAATAATGTGATGTAACTTTATGCATTGAAATAAAAAATTCATTCTAACTATATGATGGTGGGATCAAAATCTGAAATAATTGATGTGGGATTGATTTTGACCAAACAACACTTGGGCCTATTTTGAGAAGTGGATTAAAAGTCATTTCCCAACTTTTAACCCACTTCTCTCTTTCACAAAAAAGTCAAAAAGTAGCTTTTAACTATCTTTCCAAAACACCCCTTAAATTGTGTAACTTTAAGAATAATTGATGTTAGGTAACCCAAATCTTATATTATTTTTTTCATTTAGGTAGAGTTGCTTTTATTTTAAGCCAATGTTTTATATGTTCATGTTGGTTTAGTAAAAGAAAGAAAGAAAGGGAAATGACATCTTAATGACATGAGGACGTTTCAAAAAAATGTATAAAAATAAAAGAAAAAACATTCATGAAATAAATAAAAAAAGGTTTGTGCAATCTCCTATAATTTATCAAAATTCAAACTCGTTGCACTTTATTAATAAGTCAATAGCTCCACTCCCTCCATAATTTAATATATCTTTATCTTCTTATTTAGTAAATAAATATTAAATATAACAGTGATGTGAATCAATCAGCAAAAAATTGTAAGGATATCTAGAATGTAAAATTCATTATTAATTAATGATACTATCACATAATATTTTCGTTATATGCAATATTTACTCTTATTTAAAAGTTGTATATGCACTTTTCTTTAGATGTACCAAGAAAAATAAAGAGAGATTATAATCTACATGGTGTATGCGTCTCACCACAGCCCATTCAAAACATTGTAAAGGACACTTTATTGGGCCTTTGAAATTTCTGAGAAAGTCTATAATCTCTTTCCCAACCTAAAAAGAATAGCCCATGGGTTTCAATCTCTTTCATGAAATTAACATCACACATCAAACTAGCAATGTCAGATTGGGCTGAGAAATGTAGGCCCAAAAAACTATTTGGGTGTAAGTTATGACTGTAAGTCTAATCTCAATACGGTAGGCCCATCCGGCCCACGTAGTGTGATCGGTCCATGTGTTGTTGAGCGCCAAAAAATTTTATCCATCTTTTTTTATTTTTTATTTTATAACAAATTTGATTACATGATAAAATTTGAAAGATTTGGTGATAGACTTCTTAATTTGTCTTTTAAAATGACAAGAATTATATATGTACTTTCAAAACTCCCTAACACTTTAAAACTTGTTTCTTTTATCATATTACTCTCATATCTATCAGTTCTCCTATTTAGCCATCTTCACAATATATTTTAAACTAAAATTTTACTGTGATTCAAAGTAAAATTTTATATCGTTAAGTAAATCAACATGTCTTTAACCAGAGTAAAATTTCAGAGTAACATTTTACTTTGAATTATAGTAAACTTTACTCTGATTCAGCTCTAAATCAGAGTAAAGTTTACTATGATTCAAAGTAAAATTTTACATCGTTAAGCAAATCAACATGTTTTTAACTAGAATAAAATTTCAAAGTAAATTTTATTCTGAATCAGAGTAAAATTTATTATGATTCAAAGTAAAATTTTATATTATTTAAAAATTCAAAGTGATGGTTCATTTGATATTACCAGGACCAAAATAAGGTCCACTCATGTATACAATATCCATGCATGCATAAATATATACAAGGCTCATTTCTGAAAACAAAATTACTTACCTGCCAATAAGCAATCTCCACGGAAGATATGGCCCAAGACATTGTTACAACTAAAGTTGTTGTGGATATAAATGAATAAAAAATATGATAAGATAAGTAAAGCCTGAACAACAAATAATTCAAAACAGATTCCAAAACTTTCAATTAATACCCACTCTCACAATTGATTTCATTCGACCATTACCAAAACACTTCAATGATAAGCCTAAATTGAAAGATTTGAGAGGACCTGTGTTCGATTGTCGTTGCTTGCTTACGAGAGCAGCCACCATTTTTGGAGCAACCTTACGAGTTTGACTCGACATGCGGCGAACCAGAGGATCTCAGATATGAGGCCTTGACGCCGTTCACGATTGGAAAAGAAGACCGCAATGGAAGAGGGAAGAGAAAGTGGGGAGAGAGTAGGTGGAGAAGGTGAGAAGATTTAGTCGAGGGTATAATAGTCTAATAAAATATTTAAATAATAAATTTTGTCCTTTATGCAAGACTTTATAATTATGAGGGGGTTTAGAAAGTATAATTTTTTTCTTAATTCTTTTAACAATGGAAGGAAGGTAAAAGGAATTTATAGCCAAATTTCCCATAAAATTTATACACCAATTTTGCAACAAACCAATGATATCATTTAGATTGATGCAACAGAAAATAACAGGTTTTATAAAAATAAAAATAAAAATAAAATATTTACCATAACGTAACATACTAACATCTATCATATTATTGAAATGGATTGTGTTTCAAATTTTTAAAAAATTATTATGATATAATATATCATTTAATAAAAAAAAGTATATATAACATTTTTCTATCACTTATCACACATAGCATATCATTTTTTTCACATGAAGTCTCATAATAATATCTTCTTATGTTGTGTTTAGTTGGAAATTTGAAAAGATATTTGAAAATAGGAATTGAAAAGCTTTGTAAAATGTGAATAAAATATACATATATTTTATCTAATTTCACATACATTTTTCCTTTTATTTTCTATTTTCAAATCCCCAACCAAACACAACATTAAAATTACTCGTCGTTCTCTCCTTCAAAATTTATATTTCAAAAAATAACAGTGAAAAAGGTGAAGAAATAGATTGAATCACTCTCTCCAGATAAAATATAGGTGAAAGGGAAAGGAAAATGAAAAATGTATGTGAAATTAGATGAAATGTAAGTATATTTTATTCACATTTCACCATCATTTTTCTTTTCTCTTTCTAAATTTCACCCAAAATCTTTGAACCAAACACAGTCTTAAAAAATGATTGCATGGTAGAGATTGAA
The DNA here is from genome assembly GCA_036172215.1 of Camellia granthamiana. Classification (NCBI taxonomy): domain Eukaryota; kingdom Viridiplantae; phylum Streptophyta; class Magnoliopsida; order Ericales; family Theaceae; genus Camellia; species Camellia granthamiana. The sequence goes on along the minus strand of CM069913.1, from coordinate 9,190,469 downwards.
ATAGTGTTGTGTGAGATCGTGTATAAAAAAATCTAGACCATAACTTGATAATTCTAAATAAAATTATGAATTTGTAATTAATATTATTGTTTGGAGACTTTTCCACAAATTCATTGCTCAGTCCATTGTAGTTGTGGTCCCAAATTAACAACGTAGGAGATCAAATTTAGAAGGTTGTGTGCAGATGATAATTTCAATTGAAATGTATTGTCGGGCCATATTGAATTCATTACGGGATTCACTTTTCTAGTCGGAATTATTTATTTTGTAAGATATTTTAAAAAGATTATTCTTATAAAAAATTATATTGATTGAATAAATGTAACTAGATGATTAGATTATATTTATTGTTATAAAAATAAGTAACAAATATAAATTTTAAAGTAGACCATTCATTGATCATGTTGTTACAATCAGCCAATCAAAATGATTTTTTTGTAAGAATAATATTCTCAAAGTAATGGTGTTATATATATCAATTATTATATTAATTAGTGTATAAAACATGATATAATAATGTAATTTTAAAATTATGAACCTCACCCATTATACAAATTATAAATTCTCAAAATTAATAAACTATATTACAGCATCACTTAATATACTAATTAATATATCAATTAATACGTATAACTTTATTCTTTTCAAGTGAGCTACTTCCGGACGCACCGGTGAATGGGGTAGCTTTTTGTGATGTGGTGTTGGTGACCATGCCCACTTCAGAAGATCTTGCAGCTGCATCACCACTGGTGGTCGCATTCGAACTGCGGGTGAACACCCTCCTGGGCTGCTCCTTTTCCTGGTCAATAAGGCCTTGCTTTATAGCGTCCTCGATTTGTACTCCCATCTCATGTAGATCTGAAAAGGTAGGGAATGGGAGAACAATCATTTTCTGCATGAGCTTGGGTTGGAGGTTGCGCACAACCATCCGTATTTGATCCTTGTCCGTTGGCCTAATGGTCATCATTGAGGCCTTGGCCCTCCACCGAGTTACAAAATCGGAGAAACTTTCCTTCGGCTCCTGCCTAGTCGTCTCAAGATCACGGGTTGTAATCTCAATTTGTGTATTGTAGGAGTATTGATCGACGAAAGCCTCGGCCATCTCATCCCAATTCCTCTTAACATCGTCTTCCAGTTTCGCGTACCAGATGGCCGCCACACCTGACAGGGTTCGGCCAAACAGAGACAGCTTCTGTAGTCTAGTGAGGCCCATTGGCCTTAAGATATCTGAAAACAGCCTCAGGTGCACCATGGGGTCCCCAGACCCATCAAATCGGTCGATTTGTGGCATCTTGAACCGATCTGGCAGCGTCACAGCTGCGTCCGTATACCCATCTTCAATGTCGGGAATGGACTTAACTCCTTGGGATTTCTTACACATCTTTTCCAGCTTACTCAGCTTCAGCGCTGTGGGGTCCGCTTCGAACTCGAAGGGAGAGTCCGGCACATTGACAAGCGTGGGTGCCTTAGATAGTTGCGGTAGAATCGGGGGCGGAGCTGGCCTCGTTGGAAGGTCTGTATCCTCTTGGACATTTTGGACATTTGGCGTCTCCCCAGGTGCTGGAGCTCCTGGTGGGGGAGGAACTTGTTGTGAAGCAGACGCGCCGCTTTGCTGTTGCAGCCTGGTGATGAGCTCAGCCTGCTGAGCCATGATTGCAGCTTACTGCTTAGAAAATTCCGCTTGGCGGACAGCGTCTTGTTGCATGAGTTTCATAGTTTCCTGCATTTGACGCATCATTACCTCCATCCCTGATGTATTCTGCTGATCCATCTGACTGACCTGTTCACTGGAGGGGTGGATAAGGGCCACTGATCTGGTAACTGCTGAACTGGTGATTTGTGCCTGACTAGCCTTCTTTAGCCCTGATTACCCTTGAACTGAGTCTCTGACCTGACAAAGTCTATCAGTACAAATCCAATGTACCCGGGAGATAGTGGAGCCTTCTGAAGCTATGGTTCCAAGACTACCTAGCAAAAGGGAAAACAGACAGCATCTCAGCTCAACTTCACCAAAACAGATACGAGCAGAGCTGAACGACTGTGTTCTATTACTGATCACTGTTCCCCGAAATCACTGCCCCAAATCTGAATCTGATACCCGCAGATATAACTGATTCTCAAAAATACTAATACTGGTGCCCGCAGGCCTGATGCCTAGACTCGCAAACTGGTATATGCGTTCCTGTAGAGATACACTCTAAAAGCACATAGCAAGTAAGAGAGAGCCAAAACACCCCTATGCTGGGGTAGGGTTTCCCTGTCCTATTTTGTTAGGAGCTAGGGTTTCACTACGCACGCAGCGGTTTCAAACAACCTAAAATCGGGTAAGCAACCTGTCCTAGTTTGGAATGGTTACTATGGATTCCGAATATGCACTAGGTCGAATGGTCGAAAAGGGTGCCCCGGTAAAACCGGGGTTTGTGTTCCCATACTGGCAGAGCCCGCAACCGGTCAGCCTTATGGTCATGCCTTGACAAGACAAGCCTCCAGCAAACCGCTCAGGAATAGCAGATGGCCAATACGGTGTCCTAGGCGCACCAATGCACATGCAATGCAAAGAAACACATAAGTGTAGTCAAAACAGGATATCACGAGTTCTAGTCAAGCTCTCTAAAAATCCCCAGCAGAGTCGCCAGAAACTGTAGACGTCCCCGAACGCCCCGGGGGGATGAACCCCCGTTCTGTTCGTTTGTGGGTCTACTACAGTTCGGACTCGAATTGTCACGGTTCTAAATCTGAACCAAAGAGTCCAACTCTAGCAAATCGTTTTGAGAAAAAAATAGATTTTGAAAAGAAGTGCCAAACATGGACTGCTTTGCCAGATACAGAGTCGCCACCTAAATATTTTTTAATGGGGAAATTTAGGAAATCCTGACTCGGTGCCAAAGGCCACGTGTCCGTCATCACCAAAGTTGCCTCGGCTCGGGAACTTGGGTACGATTGGGGAAGGTCAGCTATGAGCACCCCCTCTCGCCCGATCCGAAGATCGGCCTCTACTAACCGTGATATCTAATTTTGAAAACATTATGTGTTCTTATTCCGGTTATTAGCCTAGCATTACTATGTTACGCGCACAGCAAACAAGTATAGACCAAATCGCCTAAGTTGGAACAAAACATTTCATGTTTGTTTTGAAAATGGTTTGCTACTCGCAAGCAGGCTAAAATGCAGGTTTTGCCACCGTCAAGTGGTCTTTAGAAAAGACGGTTTTGCCACTATTTAGTGGGCTTAAAAAAGAACTCACAGTTTTCATGCATTGTTCCAACTTAAGTGATTTGACCTCCATCCACAGGCATTCAAGCAGTTATATCACATAAGCAACTAGCCTCATGGTAATCATGCTATTATGGCAACATTCACACGCATGCGATATGCTAAAGCATAAAAGCTTACCTAGTACTCCAAGCCAAAACAGAAACTAGTTAGTAATCAAATGCATGATCCTAGTTCATGTTAAGTGGCTAATGCAACACAAGCAAGGATGTAATCTTAGACAGGCTCGGCTATCCTAAACATGGTATATGGAATGCTACAAATAACATATATTCAATTTGGAGTTGAAGTACGATGCAGTTTGTATGATGTGCCGAGCCCGATGCATGTGAGACAAATGTATGGATGCACGCATGCATAGCATAAGGTATGCTAATTTAAACATGCCCTAATCTACCATCATAAGCAGGTAAATAAAAGGAAAGAAAGACGTGGGGTTGGAAGACATGCACACACCCACGCACACTTATTACAAATACGCCCTCACTCGGAGGGACCAAATAAATATACAGACCGAATAAATAATTAACTACCCTAGCTAATTAAATATTACAAACCCTTAACTAATTAACAAATTAATTAAGCTATTTAAAGCAGTAAAATGGCCTCGGGAAGAGGGATGCACGCATGCTTGGATTGGCTTCGCCCAGAAACTCGCTGCCATTGCACTGTTGCCTCTGTTTACACTGCCCTGCTCCTCTGAAAATTGCCAAAGTCCCAGGATTGCTTCTCTGAGTGCTGTGGAACACCATCGGCTAAGGGGAATGGCCACCGGCCAAGGGGAATGACCACCGGCCACAAATTAATCCATCAGCCAACAATGGATGGCCGGTCGGCACTATATGCAGCCGACCAGCCAAAACTTCCTGCAGAACCTGCAATTGACAGCAGCAGAGGGCAAGCAGTGTATGGCATGGAATTTTCAAGCAAATGTGTGCACCAACACATCCCTTATCATGCTTTTGACTCAAAGGGGTATGTTTCTTGATTCTCGGACCACCAATCGCGCATTTCGATGCGTGATGGCCCAAAGAAACCAAGTATGCACTTTGATTTCAAATGTCATGCAAACCAAATAAACATATAAAGCCCAACCTCTATCACTTGATCAAGAGGCAAGGCATGCATGCCAAATGCAATGCAACCTAGGCATGTTAACTAAGTATGCAACATGGCAATGCAAACAAGCAAATAATGAACAAGTATGCGAGCTAGTGGTCATGGAAGACATGATGCAATCAAAGCATGCAAAGTGTAAGGCATGTAACAACATGTAAAGAGTGGACTTAAACTAATTTGGACAGCCCTCAACTAGGCCCAAAACAGTGGCCAACATGCTCAAGAATGGAAGCCAAAACACATACAAATAGGCATGCATGCAATGTCTAACACTTAGGCACATAGAGATAACTTTTAAGCACACTTAAAAGAGGAACAACATGGGCATACGGCATGCATATTAAACTCTGAAAAAATAAGACCTATCAAAATAGAAAAATAATTTAGACCACTAAAAGAGGAGCACTAAAGAGCATTAATTTGTCCTTTTCCTCTTTGTATTTTGTCATTTGCCTTTATTTTTTTATTTTTTAAATGGATGCTAGCTCAATAGAACTGCATTTAGAGCAGCTCTACTAGTGGTCTCAATCACCACTGATCAAAATAAACGGCGTAATGAATTCACTGTGGCCCAAGTTTTAAGTGGAGACAATGGAGGTCGAAATTTTAATGTGGGTAAAAATTCAATCCAATTTTTTTTTTTTTGATCAAGTCCCACATTCCACTTGAGTGATGTTAAAGATTCTAAAAATTTTATTAAAAATTCATCAAATGTCTCATATATGTGTAGAACCCATATTCATGTGAGACATTTGATAGAATTTTTAGAGTTTAGCATTTTTTATTATACTTTGACGCGTTGGTAACACTATTCCTGTTTTTCTACTTTCCTTTTTTGTTTTGTTTTGTTTTTATATTTTTTATTAAACTAGAATTAATAATTTGTTTGTTCTATTATTTTGTTAAAAAAATAAGAATTGATTTTAAAAAAAAATTACTTGTTTTTTACAATTATTATATTATTATTTTTTGTTTCACTCTCTATGGTCAATTACCACACCTCTGACAACTTGCCAGACACGTATGTCTGGTTTGGTTTTCTAGAGTGATTTTAGAAAAAAAAATTTAAAAAACTTGTTTGGTTTGTAATTTTTTCAAAATCACTTTATTTCTCTTACACATCAATCAAGCACTTTTTCTCTCTCTTCTCTCATTCTCAATTACTTTTTCTTTCACATACATCTACTCAATTATAACAAACTATCAAATCATTCAAAACTTCCAAACTCCAAAACTACTTTCAAAATACACAACTAAACAAACCAAAAAAAATTTCTAAACTCTTTTCTCAAAATAATTTTTAAAAACTACTCTCTCAAAACTAAACTAAACATGCTCATTAGTTTTTATTTGTGTTGTGTTGTTCATGATTTGCATAGGTTCCCTCAAGTCACGAAGCCAAATCTACCTATCTATCTACCTCTATATGTATATATATATATATATTTAAAAATCAACCATCATTTGTTTCAAATATTATAATAATTCTCAAAATTAATTTTGAAAAATTGAAATTAAGGCTTCTATCATGTCCCCAAGCTACCTTATCCTCACTGTGTCTTGTTTGTTTTTGTTGCACCCATAAAATAAAATTATTAAAAAGTAGACTCGTTATATAGTGTATTTCATATATGTTTCATACAATTACAATATTTATTTTAAAGTGTCGTGCATTATATCTTGTGTCTACTTTGTCACCATTCTAAGTTGCAATAAGATATAGTATGATGACCTCCAAATTTTATCTGAATTTTGGATTTGGTAAAAAAAATTGAAAGAAAACAAAATAGTGTTTGAATTCTAAATTTGAACAAGGGTTTGCAATACCTATCTAAATTCGAAATTTAAATACAAATTTAAAATAAATAAAAAAACCTCGTGAGTTATGCAAAACTTTTGTAGGTAAAAACTTGTTATAATATCACAAATTTTGAGCAAATTTTTTTACAATTGTAAACAAAAATAAAAAGAAAAAAAAAATGAAAGAAGAAAGACTTCACCAACATGGTTATGACAGGCCCATCCAATGTAGAGTTATGGTAGCCCCATCCACTTCATTTTGTTGGCTTCAATTCAAGTGGAGCCAAACACCTATTTGATGCTGTAGAGTGGTACATTATCTAAGCAAAATTTCCACAAAATTTCCACAAAGTCTACAATAATCACGGGTCATTCTATGGGAATAGGGACAATCGTTATTGTTGTGTAGTTTTTTAATCTATTTTGAATTTTATTTTGATAATTTATTTTATAAACATATTGAATATAATATATTCATAAAAAATTAAGTTGATCGAATATCGATAACTCTTTCATCAAATAATCTCTATATCTTCAAAAATGTCTAGTAAGTTTGCTTTTAAGAATAAAATTTAATATAAATGTGTTTTGATGAGGAAAATTATCGATATTTGATCAATTTTATATTTCATAAGTATTTTATACTTGATATATTTTTAAAAATAAACAATTCAAATTATCAAAATAGATCCCAAAAAGTAACACAATAGTGGTTGTTGTGCGAGATGCATAAAAGCCACCTTAAATCTCATTTTTAATTATAATTAAAATAATACGGGGGACTTACGTGTAGGGCATAATAGGTGGACTTATTGTCCAATAGATCATATGATAATTAATTGCGTTTTTCATCAAATATTATTAAAAGAGTCACTAATTGTTAACTTTCAACGACGATTTAAAATTATCACAAAAAATGTCACTAATGATAAATTTTAGCTACAGTTTAAAAAAAGTCACTAATTTTCAACTTTCAGTGACAATTTGAAAAATTCGTCACAGAAAAATGTTATTAATTGTAAATTTTAGCTATAATTTATAAAAATCGTAACAAAAAAAAAGTCATCAATTGATAATTTTTAGTAACATATATAAAAAAATCGTCAAAAAAATTTATTTTAATGATAATTTTATTATAACTTGTTTTTAATAAGGTTTGATGAGAATTAAATCTAACTCTTAAGACCTATTGATAATTTACCCAATAATCATTGGGTGTAAGTGATGACCATAATAGTCAAAGAATAAAGATTGAGAGCTCTAATTTTGAAACTCTAATGATGTGACAAGAGAAAAAAAATATATAGGCACACACATCACATTACATGTGAGTCTCACTCCTTGTCATATCATTGGAGTCATCTTTAAGGTTTCAAAATTAGAGGATCTAGCATTGTTGAATAGTCCAATCTCAACTGGGTAGGCCCATATGGCCCACCTAATGTGATCAGTCCATGTGTTGAGCCCAAAAATAAATTTGACAAATTTGATCCCATTGCAAGTTGCAACAAATTAATGACATCATTTAGAGAGATGCTATAGAAAATAATATGTCCTTATAAAATAAAATAAAAATGTTTACTAATAACATAACGTCTGTCATATTATTGAAATAGATTATGTTTCAAACTTTCAAAATTTATTACTGCATAACATATCATTTAATAAAAAAAAATTTGTATAATATTTTTCCATCACTTGTGACACATAGCATATCTCATTATTTTTACATTATAACACTAGCTGGTTAAAATCTCTCTTCATTCTTTCCTTCAAAATTTATTTTTCAAAAAATAACAGTGGAAGAGGTGAATATATGGATTGAATCACTCTCTCCTAATAAAATGAATAAGAATTTTACTTAGAAAATGATTGTGTGGTATAGATTAAAATGGTGTTGTGTAAGGTCTTGTATAGAAAAGATTTAGACCATAACTTGATAATCTGAATAAAATTCTGATTAAAAATTATGAAATGGTAATATTACTATGGGGAGACTTTTCCACAATTAGCCTCCGTTTGGCAAGAGCTAAACAGGGCTTTTTTGGCTATTTTAGCTACAAAAGACAAAATAGGTTATTTTAGCCACAAAAAACAAAATATCACATTCAACCCATAATCATTACATTCTTCTCTCACAAAAAAAGTCAAAAAAGTCAAAAAGCCAAAAAGTCTTTCCCAAACCAAACTTTTTAACCCAGGCTAAAATAGCCAAAAAAGTCAAAAAGTCAACCCACTTTTCAAACGGAAATATTGTCTATCCTTTTGTTGTTGTGGTCCCAGATTAATAATGTAGGAGGAGATCACTAAATTTTAGGGAAAATGTCTGCGATCTCCACAAAAGAGGATTTCTAGTATCCCCATTGATGCATTGGCCGTCGATATGTTCGAATTTTTTTTAGAGGTTGTGTTTAACAGTGATATGAATGGTTTAGATCATTTTGAAGATTGTGAGGTTGTGTTTTGTAGGGGTCTCTATCATTACTGAAATTTTCGAAGGTGGTTTGTCTCAAGTAATAATTTCAATTCGAGGGTATTGTCGGGTCAAATTAAACTTATCATGGGACTCATTTTGATAATTAATTTGTTCATCTTGTAGGATATTTTGAAAAGATTATTCATACAAAAAATTATATTAATTGGATAACTGTAACCAGAAGATCAGATTAAATTTATCTTTAAAAAAAATAAACAACTAATATGATTTTTAAAGACTATTCAATATTTTGAAAACATATATGATTTGATCATGTTATTACGATTTGCCGATTAATATAATTTTTTATATAAATAATATTCTTAAAAAAAATTTATAAAATAAATAATTTGAATTATTAAAATGAGTCTTCGGCGAACTCACGGTAGTCCAATTTTTAAGTGGAGACATCCAAATTGGTGGGCTAATTTTTAGGCAGACATCCAAATCTGTTTTTTTTTTTTTTTTCCACGGATCAAGTTGCTTATTCCGCTACCATCTAAAAATAAATTCGCATATTCCACTGTGACTTGCTAGGAATAATTCGGTAACGCTATTCTTGTTTTGTCAACTTTTGATTTTATTTATTTTTATTAAACTAGAATTGATAATTTATTTGTTCTATTATTTCGTTTAAAAATAAAAAGAATTGATTTTAAAAGAAAAAGTTTTTCATTTGGTTTAAAAAAAATTTTTCTTCTTTCACGCACTACTTCTAGCCACTCTCGCCTTGTGCCAGTATCCAGCCACCTTCCGACCATTGTTAGCTAGATTTGAAGAGCTTCAACAACCAACAGTCACGAGTAAGGGTGTAAATCTGGTTCGGCCTATTCGGGCTCGGGCTCGAGTCAGCCCATATCGGGCCTCACAGGCTCCCGTCAAAATACGGACCGGGCTAGGCCATTAGCCAAAAAAATTAGGCTCAGGCCAAGCTCAGGGATATTCAGGCCTTGGGTGGGCCGGTGGGCTAGACTTGGCCTCGGACTTGGACAGGCCTGATCATTTTTTTTTTGTTTTTTAAAATTTTTTCTATCAAAATTTTATTATTTTTCACTAAAAAATACATTGGGTCTCGGGTAGGTCTTAAGCGAGCCGATGAGCTGGGCCGGGCTTCAAAATGATAGCTCAGGCTCCAGCCCAGGGACTCGGGCCTAAATGGGCCGAGCCCATCCGGGGCCACAAACGAGCTTTTGACAACCCACAAGCCCCGGGCCATTTTTATATTCCTAGTCACGAGCCATCTCCCATTGTGGACTACCATATCTATTTACTCTCTACAGCCTACTATCACATTTGACAACTCATCAACTATGTTTTTTTTTAAAATAATATATAAGTTCACTTTTTAGATTTATTTTTTAGACTCATGTGTTAAGAAGTTAATTGGTCGATAATTAGAAAATATTTAATTATCAACCAATCAATTTCTTAACATAGTCTAGGAAGTGAGTTTAACTTTTGGGCCTGAATATATATATATATATATATTTTAAAGAAAAAAACTTTATTTTGTTTACTAAGAAATGCATCTCCGCGGCAACTTCATAACAGTGTTTGGATTTGTATTGTTTGTTCATGATTTGCATTAGTTCATAACAGTGTTTGCATTTGTTCAACCCTTATGTGTTTTAAATATTATAATAATTCTCAAAATTAACCTTGAAAAATTATAAAATTAAGGCTCTTAGCGTGCCCTAAAGTCCTGCCTTATCCTCACAGTATCTTGTGTGTTTTTGTTATACCCATAAAAAAAATTATTAAAAAATAGACCCATCATGTAGTACGTCTCATATATGTTTTAAATGACTATAACACTAATTTTAAAATGTCAGTTTATATCACTATTTTAAGTTGTAATAATATAGTGTAATGACATCCAAACTTTGTTCTGAATTTTGGATTTGAATAAGGATTTGTAATGCGTATCTAAATTCAAATACAAATTTAAAATTATAAAAAAAAGGAAGAAAAACTCGTGAGTTATGCAAAACTCTTGTAAAGTAAAAACTTGTTATAATATGGCAAATTCTTAGCAAATTTTTTTTACAATTGTAAACAAAAATAAAAAGAAAAAATAAATAAATGAAAGAAAGAAAAAAGACATCACCGACATGATAGCCCATCCACTATGACTATTTATTTCTCCATTTTGTTGGCTTAAAGTCCAGCCAAACACTTATATAATACTGTAGTACATCATCTAACAGAATTTCCACAAACGAAAACTACAAAAAATAAGGGTCATTATGGGAATAGGCTGTATAGCCCACTGTTGTGCAGTGTTTTATGTTTATTTTAGATCTTATTTTGATAATTTAAATTATTTATTTTTAAGATATATTGAGTATAATATATTTACAAAAAAATCAAATTGCCAAAATATGTTATACTCGATATATTCTAAAAAGTGGACGGTTTAGATTATCAAAATAAGACTTAAAATAATCCCAAAAAGCAGTAGAACATTGGCTATTGTAAGGCCCAACTACCATTCGTTTTTGTACTAAAAAAATAATAAGTTATAATCAAACATTATATAAGGTATAACAAAAGATCTTTTTAATTATAATCAAAATAATAATCACAATAGATCATAATAAGTATTACAATGTGTCATAACTAACACCATAATAAATCATAATCGAATGATCAACAAATTATAACTAATACCAGAATAAAATATAATAAAAGACCACATATTGTAACTTACCCAACCCATAGAATTTCCCAAGCAGAATTTCCACAAAAGATAACAACAAAAAAGCACTCACACAAACCAACCCTTGACCATCTCACTCCTATAAATAACCATGCCACAAAACCACAACTTACAGAACTCAAATACATCCCAATATTGCTCCCAAACCATATACCCATAACATGAACTTCTTTAAATCTCTTTCCCTTCCCATTTTCTTTCTCATTGCTCTCCTCTCCATCTACAGCCATGCAGCCACTATCAACGTCATAAACAATTGCCCTTTTACTGTTTGGGCTGCTGCCGTACCCGGTGGTGGTCAACAACTTGACCACGGCCAAACATGGACCATCAACCCTCCTGCAGGCACAAAGGGAGCCCGGGTATGGGCCCGGACCGGCTGCACCTTTGATGGAGCAGGTCGGGGCAGGTGCCAGACCGGTGACTGTAACGGGCTCCGTGAGTGCCAAGCCTATGGTGCACCCCCTAACACACTAGCTGAATATGCACTAAACCAATTCAACAACTTAGACTTCTTTGACATATCCCTGGTGGACGGGTTCAATGTGCCGATGGATTTTAGCCCTACCTCCAATGGGTGCACTCGGGGTATCAAATGTACCGCGGATATAAACGGGCAGTGCCCGAATGAGTTGCGGGCCCCGGGCGGGTGTAATAACCCGTGTACCGTATTTAAGACCGATCAATATTGTTGCAATTCTGGAAACTGTGGACCCACAAATTATTCAAGGTTTTTCAAGGATAGATGCCCAGATGCATATAGTTACCCTAAGGATGATCAGACAAGCACATTTACTTGCAATGGGGGAACCAACTATAAGGTTGTGTTTTGCCCTTAAATTCCATTTTGATAGCACTTATGCAAGTAGTAGTACTAGTGTTCTACAATAAGAGCTTTGGGATCCATTAATGAGGATTCAAAGCTTATGAAGAATAAATTCAAGCACATGTAGTGATGTGCACATGTATCTGTAACCTGTGATTCAAGCACATGTAGTGATGTGCACATGTATCTGTAACCTATGATGTTCACGATATTTATAGATTCATACTAATAAGTGTTTGCACGGTTACTTTTATGAAGTCACATAATTTATTATGTTATTTATAAGTAATCAACATATGACAAAAATTGATCAAAACGTTTTATTTGTTATACTAACTTTCCGTATCATTGAGTTGTGATAATATTTTAGCATCATTTGAATTTTTCTTTGTAATCTGACTAAAATGTGTGCATGAGTTACATTATTTTTCTTGAACTTTACAACAAATATGACAATTCTTACTTTAGCTCGTTCAATTTTGCTTGGTGAGCATGTTGCAATAGATCTTTTGTAATTTTTATTTCACTATCTTCTTGTTTTTCTTTTTGCTCACTATTATAACTTATTGTAATAAAAATATTTTGATGAGTAAGAGTTTGAGGCGATATCATATTGTTATGAATTTCAAAATCTATTTTCCCTTAATAATGTGATTTTTTCTGTGAGAGGAAAAAAAGTATAATTATTGTCGTGATAGAAGTGTTTTGCAAGTCTTGGTTTGTTATTGAGTCGACACTTGTTTGTATGACATGTTGATAGGAAAATAATATACAATTCTGTAATTTTTTCTTAGGAAATATAACTATATTATTAAAGCAATATATGTTAGAAAATTAAAGTATCTAATGGTAATATAGCATTACAAATTGATAATGTATAAATACAGTAACATATATATTTTTGTATATATATATATGTAGACATTGACATATATAAGATATCACAAAAGCAATATGAAATCTTTTGCAACAATATAATATAGCTAACAATGAGAAGTTAATTATTCATAATTAAATAGTTAGTCATAATGTAGATGTTTAGTGTTACATTTTTTGTATGTATGCACAATTTTTTTAATTAGATTATTAAATTCACATAAAAATTGAAAGGAATTTGTGAATAATTTGTGTAAAATTAGAGATTAGTGAAGAAAGATTTAAAAAAAGAAAAGTTTATAGTGTTTGGCTTGATTTGTTTTTTCAAACGTTTGTTTTGTTTTGTTTTTTGTTTTTGTTTTTTTTTTTTGTCTTTGACATTATTTTTTTTTAGTAACCATTTTTATTTTCTTTTTAAATTCACTTAATTTAATATTTTTTTATTTTACTTTTAAATTTAGATTCACTGAATCTAAATGCACTTAGAAAATAATTTGTTGTGTATACTTTTTGAGAAAAAAAAAATATTAATAATAATAAATAGATATATAATAATAAATAGTACGTGTTTGAATTTATAAATTTTTTTACCAATATTTAACTTTTTAATTCTATTTAGTTTATTAAATATTAGATTTTCATATAAAACTATAATTTAAATATAAAATATAAATAAATTTTAAAAAATAATCAAAACTGAGAATATATGAAAAATCAAAAACTCAAAAACATATTTAAAAAATAAAACCAACGAAAGTGATTCTTATTTAGAATTTTGATATCATACCTTAGTTATTAAAGTATCAATTCATAAAATATAATTTAAACAAAAAGAAAGTGTATGAAGATAACTTGCGAATTTTTTAGATGCAGCATACGCTTTTCTCTGTCTAGATTCAAACAAATGCATACAATTTTAAGATTCAACCAAAATTATTCATAGTGATTTGATTCATGATGGACAATTGTAAATATTATGTATATCAGTATAGAAGCAAACACAGAAAAAAAGAAAGAATAATTATTTTTGTTCTTCAATTATGATCAATGTAAAAAATAGGGAGACGATTTTTTTTTTTTTTTTTGATAAGAAGGAAGACGGTTTGTTAAAATTTATATAAGACTCTTAGAAGCAGATATATCATTTTTTAGTGTTCAACTCTAAAAATAAAGAGATAGTTTATATAAGACTCTTTATGATTTTTAGAAAATATAATAAATTTAAGAGGGTAAAATTAGAATTTAGAAAAAACTAAAAAAACATAGTAGGCTCTTCACATTTTTATATGAACTAGTGGTGGTGCATGTGCTTTACACGTGGTAAAAAATCAGTACATGTTTGAATTTATAAATTTTTTTTACTAATATTTTACTTTTTAATTCTATTTAGATTATTAGATATTAGATTTTCATGTAAAAGTATAATTTAAATATAAAATATGAAGAAATTCAAATATTTTATATCACCAGAACTGAGAAAATATGAAAAATCAAAAAATGAAAAACTGATTTAAAAAATAAAACCAACGAAAATGATTTTTGTTTAGAATTTTGACATCATACCTTAGTTATTAAAGTACCATGTAAAATATTACAGTTCATAAAATATAATTTAAACAAAAAGAAAGTGTATGAAGATAACTTATGAATTTTTGAGATGCAGCACAAATTTTTATTTTAAAACACATGCGCTTTTCTCCTCTAGATTCGAGCGAATTTAACCAAAATTATTCATAGTGATTTGATCCATAATGGACAATTGTAAATATTATATATATCAATATACAAGCAAACACAGAAAATAAGAAAGAGTAATTATTTTTTGTTCTTCAACCATCATTAATGAAAAAAATAGGAAGACGGCTTTTTTTAAAAAAAAAAAAGAAAAAAGAAAAAAGAGACGGTTTGTTTATACTTATATAGAACTCTTGGAAGAAGATATATCGTTTTTGAGTGTTCAAATCAAAAAATAAAGAAATAGTTAGTTTATGTAGGACTCTTTTATGACTTTTAGAAAATATAGTAAATTTGAGACAATAAATTAAAATTTTAGAAAAAATAAATATAATAAACTCTTCATACTTTTATAATAATAGTATAGAGTAGATAGATAGTGTTAGCTCAAGTATCTTTTTGTGGATTGTGATAAATAAATAAATAATACACAACTAAAAAATCATGGCAAAGGATCTTTTTTAATTTTTTCTCACCAGCTTTGTATCATTGCCTACTTGAATATTGAAGATAATAGGTTTCCTTAAAATAAATAAATAAATAAATACTGAAGAAAATAATTTTCACCCAGTAATATAAAATAAAAACTGGGAATAAAATGATGATATATATATATAAAAGATTGGTCAAACTGAAAAACTTCTTAGTTGATATTTCAAATATAGCTCAACAAGTTTAAAATATGATCTTAACCGTTATGTTAAGGTTCATAAGGTTCATCACAGATCCTCTTTCAAATTATTTGAACTGTTATTTTGTAAAAAATGATACACAAGTCCACTTTTTAAACTCACTTTATAGATTCAATGATATGTCAAGAAAATGATTGGTTGATAACAATACACTTATTTTGTAGGGTTTTCCATATATATCATCCATAGAAAAAATTTAATCGATCTAATAATTATAACATTTTCATATTATCGTGTTTGTCTAAATAGTTTATTTTCTAAAACATATACTTGTCGTTATGTGATAAAATAAAAATATTATGATTATCAAATAGATCTAATTTTTATTCATAAATAATATATAATGAAAATTTTACAAAATAAATGTTTTAGTCTGGTAATCGGTCCTATACACCCAAACATAACAGTCAAATTTAAATTTTAAAATTCAATGAAGCCTAATCAATATATAATTACTGAGTAAAACATTTTAATTGACCAAAATGAGAGTTTTTTATTTTGTCATTAAATAATTCCAAGTCAGGTTTCTTGGATTAATTTTGTCATTATTACAGTAAAAAAATCAAAAAAAAATAACCGTAATTTGCGGCATACTAACCAAGTTAGTTAACGTTTGACTTTCACTAGATTTTCGATTACTACATTTGTAGCAGTCCATGCACGTGTTCCTTTTTAAAGGAAAACATTGGATAAAAGCCATCATAAAGTCGATAGTTAATCTTGGTTTATTAAGTATTAGAGCTTAATTTTGGTTTATTAAGTATTAATTGGGCTTAAAAAATTGAAGTTTGAGCTCTGTTTGTCAAATATTTGAAAAACTTAGGTCAAGCTTGGTTTTATTTTCTAAATTTTTTTCAGATTTTTTTTATAAAAAAAAATAGAAATTAGTTTGACAAAAATAAATATCAAAAATATATATTTTTTAATTTTTAAAAATTACTTTTGCCCTCCAAAAAAATAAAATTATATAAAAATGAAAAGTGTTTTTGATTTTTTATATTTTTTTCATGAAACCAATTTTTAGTTATTTAGAAAAAAATTCAAAATAACTTTCTGGAGACCAAACCAAACATAGCCTTAATCTTGGCTTGAGTTAACTCAAATATATAAATGAGTTGGGTTCGAGCTTGAACTTGAAGTTCAAAGAAATATTAAATTTGTACTTTCAAAAAAAAAAAAAAGAGTGGATATTATGATCCCAACTGTTGATGTCTTCGGCCATTGAAAGATGTCGGCCATGTTAGCTAGGCATATTATTCAAAATTCCGTTTTGTTTTGGTCAAGAGGAGAAAATTCAAAAACCAGTTCACAAAATTAATTAGTTTTCTAGAAACTGTATAAAGTTTGAAAAAACAGAAGTGATTTTAGCATTCTGAACTAAGAAAACATAAAATAAATAGAGATTAGAAAACAACATTTCTTATGTTTCTTGAAATTGATTCTTTTTAATTCAATTTTATTTTTTTTATTTTTTGAAAATTATTTCCTAAAAACACAAATCTAATAAATATTTAATTATTTTTAGGCAATGTGCATGGGAACTTGGGAAGGGAGCGAAGCCACCGACGGACGACGTGATCCACGTAAACCGTTCTTTGACTTTTCTCGTGTGTTTTTGTTTTTTTCCTCGTGTGATTAAATTTTGAGTAAATTACAAACATTCCCTAAAGTTTACTTAAATAACAAATTATTTCTTGTGATTCTAAAAATTACATTATACCCCTAAGATTTCTAATTTCATGTAAGTCATTTTATTAATAAATCATCAAGTTAATTAACAGTTTTTAATAATGTTAAAATTTTATTTCAATTAATAATTCAGATAATTTTATTATTATATAGGTGAACAGTTAGAAATTTCATTTTTTCAATTAATTCTCTTAAATAAAAATTCTGACAGGAAGGTATTTGTAATTTTCTAAATCACAGTAGGCAATTCGTATTTTAAACAAACCTGTATTTATAATTTACCCTTAAATTTATTGAGAAATTATTTATGTTTGTCTATTTTCCCATTTGATCCTTAAAAATTTTTTTTAGACAAATTACAAATAAGTGAGATAGTCATAAAATAATTATACTATAAACGAGAATCTTTTTAGGTTCAACTTTCACACACAAGAAAGAATTGCACCACAATAAAAATGCAATTATTCATCTACTACTTTACTGAAATACAATTTATATTTTTTTCCACTTTGACTCTTAATATTTTAAGTTTTTTTTTTAATTTATTCTTAAAACTAATTTATGTTCAAAATTAGACTAAAAAAGTCACGTTTGTTGCATATAACATCAAAAAATATTTTGTTCTATTACGACCTAAATTTATGTAAGAGTTGTGATTTATATATAAATATTTTTGTATCATGTGATTATTAATGTGTCATTTTATTTTATTTTTTTATAATTTTAGACATAAGTTAGTTTTTGAAGTAAATTGAAAAATTGAAAGATGAAGGACTAAAATGAAGGGAAAAAAAACTTTAAATGTTAGAGTTGAAAAATAGGAAAATATAGAGGTAAAAGTACAATTTACTCAAATTTATGAGATGGACCGACATTTATTGAGCATTGAAATTAATACAGCAAAGGCTGAAATTTCAAGCCCCTCCTCAGTCGGGATGATTCTATCTGCATCCAAGTAGTAACTACGTATGTTCCGTTAAAATTTTAATATTTTAATTTTTATTATATTTTAATATAAATTTATTAATAAAGATAATATATATTAAATTCTAAAATAAACTTTTTTTTTCTCTTCATATTTAAGTTTTTTTTTATCTTCTTCTCTAAATTTTAATTATTTTTTTATTTTTTTAACCTAAAACTCCATTCCATCCCACCAAAACTCACAATTATTATCATCATTATTGTTTGTTATTATTATTATTATTTTTATCGTGGCCATGAAACCTAGAGATTATAAAATTGATAACTTCCTCACCAATCACTTTTAACAAAGAGCTTGGGACTTCTTCCATCCACAGCCGCTTATCTTGAATAGCCAACCTACCCAAAAACAAAAAAACAAAAAATTCTACAAAATTAACCAGAATTTGCGGCATACTACAATTGTAGCAGTCCATGCACGTAGTTTCCTTTCTAAAGAAAAGCATTAGTGATCAAATTATGTTGACTAGTGATCAAAAAAATTTAAAAAATAATTTGTGATAAAAAAAATTTAAAAAAATAAAAAATATCTGTTTGACTTTTTGAAATATTCAATATCAGTTTATTAAGTATTAGTTGAGTTTAAACTCTACTCGTCAAATATTTAAAAAACTTAGGTCATGTTTGGTTTTATTTTTTGAATTTTTTTTAAAAAATAAAAATTAATTTGACAAAAATAAATATTAAAAATATTTTTTTAATCTTTCAAAATTACTTTTGCCCTCCAAAAAGATAAAATTATATAAAAATGACAGTGCTTTTGATTTTTTTATATTTTTTTGATGAAACTAATTTTTAGTTATTTAGAAAAAAATTCAAAATAATTTTTTGAATATCAAACCAAACATGGCCTTAGGCCTCATTTCGGAACATATTATTTTAGTAATTTTTTTGACTTTTTATGAAAAGATGTGCAAAAAATAAAGAGAGTGATGTGATAATTTATAGTGACTTTTTAACTTTTTAACTATTGAAAGCTAGCTTGAATTAACTCAAGTACATAAATGAGTCGAGCTCGATCTCAAGCCCGATCTCGATCTCGAGCTTGAAGTTCAAAGAAAAATTAAATTTGTACTTCAAAAAAAAAAAAAAAAAAGTGAATATTATGATCCCAAGTGTTGATGTCACGCCCCGAAATAATTCGACATGAACTACCCGCATAACTATTACATCAACCCTCTTCCAACATGAGATATTAGCCATGACCCTTTACATAAGATCAAATGTTCTACAAAAAGAATCTCACATGCGGTTATACATTCATTGATAAACTAGTACATGGATAAGGCCCTCAAGGGCTTGCAAGTTCCAAGACAATAGCCCGGCTACACAAAATGGTCTCTCCGACCCATACACATTAGCCCTTGGCTTTACAAGAATTTACACAAAAATATAAGAGCAAACACTCTTTACAATCACGTCCACGCCATCAACTCGGCGGGATCACCACATCTTTACCTGCACCAAATCCCATAGGGGTGAGCATAAAGCCCAGTAGAGAATTCTCACAAAGTATATACAGTTATGCTTTTCCCTCAACATAAAAATAAATGTAAATGCAATGCCATGCCAAGGTTAATAAATAAGGAAAATATTCATTTCAATGCATTACTTCAAAATCACCATGCTCTCAACATTATCTTGTAATCTCATCAATTTTAAACTTCCAATATTAATTCAATAGGGGCGGTAAATACGACACTGGTAATCTCTAGACTGGTGTCTGCAAGTAGACTCTTCGAGTACTACCAAACTATCATTTTTTACCGGTATTAACTGGAAGGTTCGACACCTATCCGCGCGATTTTCTAGTCTTTCACCATGAACACTCAGGCCAACTTATCAATTTTAACTATACTCCCTATCCGGACTTACCACGTATTTACCCATTTTACATTACCATATTTCTCATTGCATTATTATGTTATTACATAAAACAATCATCTTTCAATAGAAATTTACAATGCAAAGTTAATAATAACATAAGTGAGTATGCAATGCGATGATTTCTCATATCTCATAACATGTCTCCATTCTCAAAGTCTTTACAATAATGCCAACAATCATATTTCCCATCACCTCTTTTCAATGTTCTTTCCCAAGATAACCATTTGTTATCTACACTTAGCTACATTTCATCTTTCACAATACTTGATAAGGTAATCTCATCAAAACTACGTGTAATGTTTTTCAAACATTAATTTTCACAATTCATAACACACAACAACTATCATCTTTCACTTAAATATTTCCTTACATTCAACAATAGTTTAGAACTAAGTCCTCCACCCTTTTATATCAAGAAAATCATCATCCCATTATATCACATTGTGAAAATCCACACTCATTTACATATTAACACAAGAAAAGAAGAATTTCATAGTTTTACTCATGTTTTCAAAAACCCCCAATTTCTAGGGTTTCCATCAAAAACCTTACAACCCTCCCATTTCATGGTGAAACTCAATCAAAACCCTATTTTTCTTAATTTAGCACAAAGAACATTCTCATGGATAAAAATAAGTTGAGATTTAAAACTCCTCTTTCAAAACTCCCTTTTCTCCTTCTTCATTTAGTGCAAGATCAACATTAACACCACAACCTCATGAAAGCTTTAAATCAACATTTAAGAAGCAAAACTTGTATATATGACTCAAGAATTCCCTACCTCAAGCTTGATGATGATGAGAAAGTGAAACCCTAGCTTTTGAAGGAAGATCCTTCAACTTCTACCGCCCAAGTGAAATTCTAGCTTTATCTTGAAGATTGGAGGAGGATGATGATGATCTAAGCCCAATGGATAGCAAGATTCAAGAGTTTTTAGTGCTTTGGTTAGGGTTTTTAAAGAGAATGAGGAGAGAAAATGTTTTTAGAGAGAGAGGGAGAGATTTTAGAATGAGATACAAACGGCCCCAAAGTGTGAAAAAAATAGGGTTTTCGGACTGGTCCCGCTCTGCATGTGCGGTATATGCCCCCGCATGTGTGGCTGCCCTCTCCCGCACGTGCGGCACTAATCCCCGCACGTGCGGCTGGTCTTGCATTTCCCCCTCTGCACTTGCAATTTAAGCAGAATGCAACACCCTCGGGCTCTTCTCTTCCCCGCACGTGCGGCTTGGACTCCTGTACGTACGGCCCTGGGCCAACGCACGTGCGGCCCTGGCCTAGCAGCCCAGAGTTTCTTGATTTGACTCCCGTGGGCTCTGAACCCAACCGCACACCCTCTGGAATAAGTGAAATTTCACACCGAACAGGACAAGAATACGAACTAAATTTTGAGAATTATTTCTGGATGTTTCACACCCAATGGAAGCGAGAAGAGAACGGAGTGAAAACGAAAGAAAAGAAGGAAAACAAGCACTACTACAAAAACAGATAAAGATTACTTTTTTTGTGTGATGTATGTTATTTAATCACACCTTTTAAGTTTTATTAAAGTGTGATATTTGGGAGTGTGATTAAAAATGGTCATTTTTAATCACACTTTTTAAGTGTGCTTAATAACATTTAGATCACACCTTTTAAGTATGATTAAAAATATTTAGATCACACCTTTTAAGTGTGATCTTTGGAAGTGTGATTAAAAATGGTTATTTTTAATCACACTTTTTAAGTGTGATTAATAACATTTAGATCACACCTTTTAAGTGTGATTAAAAATGGTCATTTTTAATCACACTTTTTAAGTGTGATTAATAACATTTAGATCACACCTTTTAAGTGTGATTAATAACATTTAGATCACATCTTTTAAGTGTGATTAATAACTAATAAAATCTATCCAAAAAAAAAGGTTCGACATAGTTCAAAAATAATCAATATTATTTTTGTATGCACATTTGAAGAATGTAATACACACTATATACTATATTTTGAATCATAACCACATATTGAATAGAATAACGTCATATATTTCATAAATGAAAATTAAATATTCAAAAGTATATACAAAGGAATTAAATAAAAAAAAATTAACTGCGCTTACATATATTAAAAAATAAAAAAACTTAAAAAACTAAGTTCTTTAATTCTTGGACCATATTTTGCATCTCTCCAAAAAATTTCTAACCTGAAAAATAAAAACACAAATTAATCCAGAAACAGCTGATACATATGAATAAACTAAAAAGTTAATTCAGCAAACCAAAATAGGAACATTAATCATTTCTGCTTGATCTTAATCCTTTTGGAAGTAACTTCCCTGTTAACAATTAGATGCCATAGCAGCTCAGTGTCAATGACATTGTAATTAGGAGGTCACTAATGAGCACAGTATTTAAAAATGATAAATCTCAATATAGCTTGTGTACGATCTTTTTGTGAATGTAAATGTATATTATTATTACTATTGAACCATAATTCTAGGTACCCATAAATAAATAAATAAAAACTCAAGAATTTACTCCATTTTTTTTTGGGGGGAGAGGGGGGGAGAGTACATACATTGCAGTTACTATCACCAGCAGCAGCAGGTTTTGGAGAAGCAGAGGCTGCATTTATGAAAAGAATTCACCGGAGCTTCTAAATACACTCCCTTATTTTCTCTCTACACTCATTATATGCATTGTATATCTTGTATGTTACGAAGAAAAATTTGTGGATATAGGTGTAGAGATGAACATGGCGGGTGTGTGGTGAGTTTAGAAACTCCCAATTGCATCATTTAAAACAAGGATTATGTGTATATATATGTTGTTTTACAGCATTATTCAAATGAAATTGTTTCTTTTGAAGTTGCAACATTTTTTCCATTTTGTTTTCCATAGCATTTAAAACAAGTACTCTGTTTTATGTAAAAAATCATTTACAGCATTGTATGAGAATATCACCAATTATATTTATTTTCGAAAATGGATCCATTCTGTTTTGCAATTATCCAAGTCTGATTGGAGCTTTCTTTGCAATGACACTATATTAATGATGCATTTGGTTCTCTAGATGCCATGGAAATAGAAAAATCCATGGTATTTGATAATGCAATAAGAAGTTGAAATATAAAGCTGACCTGTGTGACCCACTGTTCTCTCTGAGTCATATATCTCAAAGTCATTTCCTCCCTGCTCAAACAAACACCCAAGCCCTTCATTTAGTCCTAAAAGAGTACTAAAAAAAAAGTTAATGAAAAAAGGGCAAAATTTACTTTACCCCATATGGTTTACTCCATGTGTTGTTTACGCTCAGATGTTTAAAATAAGCATATAATTTACTTCATGTGTTCTCTCATTGTCTAGGTGATTTGCTGATGATTTGTACAACCTGTGGCCCTAGATATGGCATAGTGGGTAAAGAAAACTTTTGAGAAGTTGGGATGAAAATAGGTTTGATTTATTGTTATAATTTTTATTTTTGTTGTCATATATAATCATGAATTTGCTAATAATAATGTGAAATTGAAGCTTTGGACTTGAAATGCAATATACCTCAGCTATGTCTTGTAAGATTTGAATGATCCTCAAAGCAGTTGTAGAATCCAGGACAGAGGTTAGTTTATCAAGAAACAAAAGAGAAGGGTTGATTATAATCTCATTGCCAATACAAACACGCTTCCTCTCTCCTCCTGAAGCTCCCCGAACAAAAGAGCTACCGATCATAGTGTCTTGGCACCTGAGCACATTGATATTCCTCATTGATCAGCTCATGAGAACAGGTATGATTCATTTGTGTGTGGTCTGTTTTTTGCTATATCTGACTTTAGCTAACACATAATTCAAGATAATAGCATAGCAGAGAAATGAGAATTTACCTCTCCAAGCCCAACTCATTGATTACGTGTATGGCTCGTTTTTCCTTTTCCTGTTTTGTCAATGTCTTTGGAAGTGTAGGAGTGCTGTGAGCTCCTTATCCCATATTGACAGATATCTATTCTAATAAATAGCAAATTGAAAATAATTTTGATGAAAAAAGGGCAAAGCTAGTGTTCAATTTCCTCTCATCATATAAGCAACCCAACAAAACCACAAGGCCTTTGAATTTTCTAATATAATACATATGTCAGCAACATCAAAGAAAACGCAGCCACTTTGTGGCATTTGATCGAGTACCTAGCAGACACAAAGAACATAAAGAAACAAAAACTACATTCTAAAATTTTACCGACAACTCATAATGAACTGATCCAACAAGCAATAGTACATAAATTCTTGAACCTATTGAATTATTGTTTTCAGCAAGCTTACCACATCAAAAAGTGCAGCTAACACCTTTTTTCTTTGTTCTTTTGTATCAACAACATGTTAGTATTTAATATTGATGGGTTTCAAGATTCATCATTAATCAAAGCTTTTCGAACTTAGAAACCCAACCCAATTAAAGATAATGCTCCAATGAAAACCAAAAACTTAACCAAGAAATTCAAACACCTAAATTCGAATAGGGAAATAGAAAAAAAAAAATTAAAAAAAAATGTTTAATGACCTCTAATGTCCCTATTGTGCACACGCCTTGCCAAAGTCTGTGATTGAGAAGAAACCCTAGAACAGTCCCAACTCAAAGCACACGATACTATAGTCTATACATACATTAGAGAATCAAAAGCTGGGTTCGATTTGTATATATGTAAAAGAGTAATGGCGCTGATTCTGTACCTGTTTTTCTTCAGCGAATGGAAACCCCGAGATATTCTAGAGAGAGAGAGAGAGAATCTGAGACAGTTACTCCTTGTAGAGCTGTGTTTACTGGTATAGTAGAGGGGCGGCTCTGGTTTGCTTGGTTCAATAGTCTGACCGGACATCAGGGCCTTGTTTAAGAAGACTAAATAAGTGTACTTTTTGTCTTTTTTAACTAAAAAATTGAGGTTGAAAATATGGATGTTTGGGTTAACTTTTTGACTTTTTATGGAAAAATGTGTAATAAAAAATTGTGAAAATTGGTTTTTAGAGGAAAATTTGAATTGGGAGTTGTGCAGCCGTAATTGTTGACTTTTGGTGAATAGTGTTAACTTTTTAACTTTTTGATGAGTAACTTTTTGACTTTTTGGCTTTTTTGAAAGATCCCAAACAAGGCCCAATAGTCACTAACCCTTTATCTTCTCCCTCTCTTATTGGCTGAATAGCAGCAGAACCTTTTTTCTTTTTTTTTATAAATATTTTTGGTGATTGGCGCTACGACATTTTATTTTGGCGCCTACTTTTTTTTTAGATTATATACATACGTATGACTGATTCAATTAAATTTATAAAAAAATTATTTTTAACCATTCGAAAGATAAAAATTATATAAAACTGATCATTATTTTTTATTTTTTATTTTTTATTTCTTAACCAAATTAATTTTTAATTTTTAATATTTTTTTTCTAAATATCAAAGCATACATAGCCTAAGAATCTTTTGATAAGTCATTTCTTATATTGGTAACTTATTTAATTATTTGTTAATTTTACAATATTTTTACCATCGTTTTCAGTTTTCAATTTATATTTACAAAAATTTTAAAAACTGTTATAAAAACTTGTTCGATACTTTTTTTGATTTATAAATGGTTGTCTCAGTTTGTAAATTTGAAGAAAAAGCGTAAATTCAAAAAATGAGTTTATGTTGGTTTTTAAACAGAAATTTAAAAATTTTACTAACAATTTTTTTTCAATTAATTTTTTTTAATTAATTTTTTTCCAATAAATTTTTTTTCCAACTGATACTAACCAAGGGGGCAATTGGTAATGTTACTTTAAACCTTAGAGAGGGGATTGTAATTTTTAAAATGTGAGGGGTGCCAATGTAATTTACCCAGTGAGGGCAGAATTAGTATTTAAAAAAATTAAATTACTAAACGGAAAAATCTGTAATGAAACTTTAAACCTTAGGGGGGAAATGTAATTTCCAAAAAGTAAGGGGAGAACTGTAATAAACATAAACCTCAGGGGGGTGTTAGTGTAATTTACCCAAAAAAAATTAATTGGAAAAAAAATTATTTGAAAAAAAATTAATTGAAAAAAATTTTTGCTAGTAAAATTTTTAAATTTCTATTTAAAAACCAACGTAAATTTATTTTTTGAATTTGCATTTTTTCCTCAAATTTACAAACTGAGACAATTATTTATAAACCAAAAAAATTATCAAATAAGTTTTTCTGACAGTTTTTAAAATTTTTGTAAATATAAATTGAAAACTGAAAATGAAATGGTTAAGGTCTGTTTGGTAACATTTACGTTTTCAGTTTATATTTACAAAAAATTTATAAACTGGTTTTTGTTTATTTTTTGTTTATTTTTAGAAAAACATAAACTACAAACGCGTTTGGTAATTGACAAAATGTTTAAAAAAATTTAAAAATATAAAAAAGAGTAAGAAATGGCAAGTGGTGGCAAGTGACGGCGGAAAACAGTGGTGGAAAGTGGTGACGGTGGGTGGTGGGTAGTGGATAGTGGTGGGTGGCGGCGAGTGGGTGGTAGTGGTGGTGGTGGTGTTAAGTAGGTGGGTGGGTGATGGTGACGAGTGGTGGGTGGTAGCGAGTGGGTGGTGGTGGTGGTGGTTGCGGGTGGTGGGCGATGGTGGTAGGTGGGTGGCGAATAGTGGATGGTGGTGGGTAGTGGCGGCGGGTAGTGGTGGTGGGTGGGTGGGTGACAGTGGTGGTGGTGGGTGGGTGGATAACGGTGGCGGGTGGTAGCGAGTGGGTGGTGGTGGTGGTGGTGGCGGGTGGTGGGTGGTGGTGGTGGGTGGTGGTGACAGGTGTGTGGCGGGTGGTGCGCGGGTGGGTGGTGGTGACAGGTAAGTGGCGGGTGGTGATGGTGGGTAGGTGGGTGACGATGGCGGGTGGTGGGTGGAAGCGAGTGTGTGGTGGTGGTGGTGGTAACGGGTGGTGAATGGTGGTGACGGGCGGTGGGTGGTTGTGGCAGGTGTGTGGCGGGTGGTGGTGAGTGGTGGCGGGTTGTGGTGGTTGTGGGTGGGTAAAGGTGGCAGGTAGTAGGGAGTGGGTGGTGGTGGTGATGGGTGGTGAGTGATGGTGGCAGGTGAGTGGCGAGTGGGTGGTAGGTGGTGGTGGTGGTGGTGGTGGTGGGTGGTGGGTGGTGGTAGCAGGTGGGTGGCGGGTGGGTGGTAGGTGGTAGTGGTGGTGGGTGGTGGTGGTGGTGGTGTTGGGCGGTGTGTGGTAGGTGGCTAGTGGCTGGTGGTGACAGGTGGTGGATGGTGGTGGTAGATGGGTGCTGAGTGGTGGTAGTGGGTAGGTGGCGGGCGGTGGATGGTAGTGGCAAGTAGCGGGTAGATGGCAGGTGGGTGGTGGTGGCGAGTAGTGGTGAGTGGGTAGCAGGTGGGTGGTAGGTGATGGTGGCTGGCAGGTGGGTGTTGGTGGCGGGTGGTGGGTGGTGGGTGGTGATTGGTGGTGGCAGGTGGTGGTAGGGGATGGGTGGTGGTGGCCGAAGACGGCGGTGGAAAATGGTGGCAGGTTATGGCTAGTGTTGGGTGGTGAAAAAAAAAAAAAAAAAAAAACTCAAAACGGAAACACATTTTTCGAGTTTACATTTTTTGGCCAAATTTATAAACTGAGACTACTGATTTATAAATCAAAAATTTACCAAACAAGTTTTTATTTGAGTTTTTAAAATTTTTGTAAATATAAACAGAAAATTGAAAACGTAAGTGTTACCAAATGGCACCTTAGCAAACAGGCTTTAGATGGTAAAAACGTTGTAAAATTAACAAATAATTAAATAAGTTACCAACGTAAGAAATGACTTATCAAAAGATTCTTAGGCCATATATGGTTTGATTTTTAGAAAAAAAATTTAAAAATTAAAAATTAATTTGGTTAAAAAATAAAAACTAAAAAATAATTATCATTTAAGGGTAAAAAATAATTACTATTTTAACTTTTGGGCAGGTTATATACATACGTATGGCTGTTTCAATTTAATTTGTA
Organism: Camellia granthamiana; assembly: GCA_036172215.1. NCBI lineage: Eukaryota > Viridiplantae > Streptophyta > Magnoliopsida > Ericales > Theaceae > Camellia > Camellia granthamiana. The sequence continues at coordinate 9,162,434 of CM069913.1, read as the reverse complement.
AAAAATTATTTCTAACCACTCGACAGATAAAAATTATATAAAAATGATAATTATTTTTTATTTTTTATTTCTTAACCAAATTAATTTTTAATTTTTAATTTTTTTTTCTAAAAATCAAACCATACATAGCATAAGAATCTTTTGATAAGTCATTTCTTATGTTGGTAACTTATTTAATTATTTGTTAATTTTACGACATTTTTACCATCTGAAATCTGTTTGGTAACTATTTCGTTTTCAGTTTTCAATTTATATTTACAAAAATTTTTAAAATTGTCATAAAAACTTATTTGATAATTTTTTTGATTTATAAATGGTTGTCTCAGTTTGTAAATTTGAAGAAAAAACGTAAATTCAAAAAATAAGTTTATGTTGATTTTTAAACAGAAATTTAAAAATTTTACTAACAATTTTTTTTTCAAATAATTTTTTTTCCAATTAATTTTTTTCAATGAATTTTTTTTCCAACTAATACTAACCGATGGGGCAATTGGTAATGCTACTTTAAACCTTAGGGAGGGGATTATAATTTCTAAAATGTAAGGGGTGTCAATGTAATTTACCCAGTAAGGGCAAAATTAGTATTTAAAAAAATTAAATTGCTAAGGGGGAATCTGTAATGAAACTTTAAATTTCAGGGAGGGATATGTAATTTCCAAAACGTGAAGGGGGAACTGTAATAAACATAAACCTTAGGGGGTGTCAGTGTAATTTACCATATATATATATATATATAAAATCACACTTAATTAGAAAGTAACATAAAAAATAAATATTATCACACTCAATCAGATTAAGTGTGATTAAAAATTTGGGAATTGTATATTTTATATAAAAATCAATTTGAAATATTTTATACAATCACACCTATTTAGGAAGTGTGATTAAATATATATATATATATATATAATCACACTTATTTAAAAAGTGTGATTAAAAAGTAGTAATGTATATATAATCACATTTTAATTACATTGTGCGACTAAAAAATATATAAATAATCACACTTTAATTAGAATGTGTGATTAAAAAATATATAAATAATCACACTTATTTAAAAAGTGTGATTAAAAAGTAATAGTGTATATATAATCACACTTTAATTAGAATGTGTGATTAAAAAATATATATAAATAATCACACTTTAATTAGAATGTGTGATTAAAAAATATATATATATAATCACACTTATTTAAAAAGTGTGATTAAAAAGTAGTAGTGTATATATAATCACACTTTAATTAGAAAGTGTAATTAAAAAATATATAAATAATCGCACTTTAATTAGAATGTGTGATTAAAAAATATATATATAATCACGCTTATTTAAAAAGTGTAATTAAAAAGTAGTAGTGTATATATAATCACACTTTAATTAGAAGGTGTGATTAAAAACTATATAAATAATCACACTTTAATTAGAATGTGTGATTAAAAAATATATATATAATCACACTTGTTTAAAAAGTGTGATTAAAAAGTAGTAGTGTATATATAATCACACTTTAATTAGAAGGTGTGATTAAAAAATATATAAATAATCACACTTTAATTAGAATGTATGATTAAAAAATATATATATAATCCCACTTGTTTAAAAAGTGTGATTAAAAAGTAGTAGTGTATATATAATCACACTTTAATTAGAAGGTGTGATTAAAAATATATATATATATAATCACACTTAATTGAAAAGTGACATAAAAAATAAATATTATCACACTCAATCAAATTAAGTGTGATTAAAATATCAATCTAATTTTTTTTATCATACTTCCAGTAAAAGTGAGATCTTTTTTTTTTGTCAAAGTGTAATCTTTAACTATTTTTGTAGTAGTGAAGACTCGGTCGTTATAGTTGATGTGTTAGGCCATTGAAAGTTGTCATATTTAAATAAGGGACTTACGTATAGGTCTTAATAGATGAATTTATTATTCCATAGGTTTTATAATAATTAATGGCGTTTTCTATCAAATACTATTAAAAAATGTCACTAATTATTAAGTTTGTCACAAAAAATGTCACTAATTATAAATTTTAGCGACAGTTTAAAAAATCATTATAAAAAAAGTCACTGATTAAAAATTGTCACAAAAATATCACTAATTATAAATTTTAGCGACAGTTTAAAAAAATTGTCACAAAAAAAAATCACTAATTCTTAACTATCGGCGACAGTTTAAAAAAATCATTATAGAAAAACGTCACTAATTATAAGTTTTAGTGATAATTTATAAAAATTGTGATAGAAAAAGTCATTAATTGTCAATTTTTAGCGACATATGCAAAAAATCGTCACAAAAAATTATATTTAACGACGATTTTATTCGAACTTATTTTTAATAAGATTTGATAAAAATTAAATTCAACTATAAGGACTTATTGGTAATTTATCCATATAATAAATATGGATAACATAGGCCATGCTAGATAGGCATATTATTCAAAATTCTGTTTTGTTTACCAGTTCACAAAATCAGTGTGTTTGGTTTGAGTTTTCTGGATTAAGTTTTTTGAAAATTGAGTTTTTTGGTTTTTGTATTCTTTTGTTTTTAGTGAATATTTTTTAAATTTTAAACATTTTTTTTTACTTTTTTAGATGCACCTTAGTTAGATGTATCTAAAAAATAAAAAATTTGTGAAAAAATATTTTAAAAAATTAATAAATACATAAAAATACAAAAAATATACTGAATTCTTGTATTTTTTTGTATTTTTGGTATTTAGTGAATTTTTAAAAGATTTTTTTTACAATTTTTTTACTTTTTAGGTGTATTTATATTAGGTGTCTCTAAAAAGTAAAAAAAATTGCTTAAAATATTAAAAAAATTCAGTAAAAACAAAAAAATACGGAAAATAAGAACGTAGAATTTTCTGAAAAATATTTTCTGAAAAATGAAAACAAGCAAGATGGTTTTCTAGAAACTGTATAAAGTTTGAAAAAACAGAAGTGATTTTAGGATTCTGAACTAAAAAAACATAAAATAGAGATTAGAAAACAACATTTTTTATGTTTTTTGAAATTGATTCTTTTAATTCAATTTTATTTTTTATTTTTTGAAAATTATTTCCTAAAAACACAAATCTAATAAATATTTAATTATTTTTAGGCAATATGCATGGGAAGGGAGGGAGCAAAGCCACCGATAGTAGTCCACGTAAACTATTCTTTGACTTTCCTTTTATTTTTTTGTTTTTTTAGAATAATATTGTATGTATTAGTGTGTATACTAATTAGTACATGTAACACCATTATTTTTTTTAAGCAGTGATACATCTCTTTAATACAACATTTTCATTTTGACCTCTAATAAGGTGGAAGAGAGAAAAATAATAGAGAAAGATAGAGAGAGGAGTATGGGTTCTCCCTTCATATGGTCCATTCCATGTCGTTAGGGGTGGATTAAGGATACTCAATTAGAGTTTCCAAGCATTTTTTTTTTCTCGTGTGATTAAATTTATTGGGTAAATTACATTTTATCCCCTTTCTATTTGTCTTTTTTTACTTTGATCCTTAATTTTTTTTTTTTTTTTGTGGACAAATTACAAATAGATAAAACAGTCATAAAATAATTACACTACAAATGAAAATCTTTTTAGGTTCAACTTTGACGAGTCCGGATCCTCTGCCATACTTTCCTGCCATACTTCCTGCAGTGCCCAAAACGACGTCGTTTTGGGACAAAATTTCAAAAAAAAAAAATAATAATAAAACAAAACAGAACCAGAAGGGGAAGAAGAAAGAAGACAAGAACGACAGAGTGGGAGAAAGCAGATGACATTGTTGGGTTCTTCCAGATGAAACAATGAAAACAAACCCAAATCAAATAATCAGAGAACCAGAGTAGTGGTTTTGATCAGAAGTTCTCTTCGGTTTTGACTCAAACCCAAATATGATTTTGAGCCTATGATTTGTAATATATATATATATATATATTGATTGTAGATTTGTATGGATATAAGAAATCATCTTTGGTTTTGACTCAAGAAAACAAACCCAAATCTGATATATACATTCACATTTTTTATTATATTTTTTAGCCTATGATTTGTAATATATATATATATATATATGTATTGTAGATTTGTATGGATATAAAGGTATATATACATATATATAGGGATGGTTTCATATATATAGTAAAATTTTTGATTTTTACCTCATGGTAGGTAGAATATCGACATTTGGGCCATAAGAGTTGTTGAACAGCTTTAACAATGGCGTTTTCGTTACTGCAGGCGGTGACCTCCTCCGGCACTGCAACTTCAACAATGGTGTCTTCGTCTTCGGCACTGCAACTTCAACAATGCCTTCGATGGTGACCTCCTCCATTTCCACTTCTTCTTCTGCTGTTAGTGGAGCTATGTAGAACTGGTTGAAAATTTTTAGGGCTTTTTTTGGAGTGACCAAACAGGGAGTGGTTTTTTTTGTTTTTGAAATTTTGCCCCAAAACAACATCGTTTTGGGGCACTGCAGGAAGCATGACAGGAAAGTATGGCAAAGGATCCGGACTCCAACTTTGACACACAAGAAAGATTTGCACCACTATGAAAATGTAATTATTTATATACTGCTTCATTGAAATACAATTTTTTTTCCACTTTAGCTCTTCACGTTTTAAAATTTTTTCAACTTACTCCTAAAACTAGTTTATGTTCAAAATTAGACTAAGGCTTCGTTTGGCAATGGACTTTTTGACTAAATTAATCACAAAAAGACAAAATAAGCTAAAGCTAATATAACAAAATGTCATATTCAAACCATAATTATTTTGCTTTTTTTTTTTCTCCAAAAAAGTCAAAAAACTAACCTAAACGAACTTTTAGTTCCAAGTTAAAATAGCCAAAAAGTTAACTAAGAAAACCTATTGCCAAATTACAACTAAAAAAGTCATGTTTGTTACCACACAACATAAAAAATATATATCATTATATTAAGATTTGAATTTATTTCGTAAAAAAAATATATTATTATATTAAGATTTAAATTTATGTCAGTATAAGTTATATATAAGAAAATATTTTTATGTCACATGACTGTTAATGTGTTATTTTCTTTTTAATTTTAGATACTTGTTAGTTTTTGAAGTAAATTATAAAAAATAAAAAAAAAAAAACTTAAAAGATGAAGAGTCAAAATGAGGAGGATCCACGTATAATTTATAAGTCAAAGTAGAAAATTATAAAAGGAGCACAGTATAATTTACACAAATTTATGAGATGGGCCGACATTTATTGGGCATTGAAATTAAACAGCTAAGGCTGACGTTTCAAGCCCTTCTCAGACCAGTCCAAATTTTACACTTGGACGGTCCAAATTGATCCACGTAAGTGTTGGTAAGTCTAGTTTCAGTCCATTTTACAAACAACACAATATGGGCTACATTTTCTCTTCAAACCCCATTGGGCTTGTTACTAACGGGCTATATTGGGCTAGCAAACCTCTTTAATACAATGTGACCAAGTTGGGTTGGGTTTGAATTGGGCTTGCACTAAATCATTTCAAACTTGGCTCAACTGGGACCAAAAAGAAATTTAATCCAAACTCCATTTATTTAAGTGATTAAAATTGTTTATTTTGTAAAGTTGGTTAAAAAATTATCTATGTAAAAAGTTAACTAGATATTGGCTATTATATGATCAGATATTAATAACTATTCATTTATTTAAAGACAAATGTGGATTGATATCTAATTTTTTAGATGAATGATTTTATCAACTAACCTTATAAAATGAACAATCACAATCATAACGAATGGTGACAACACCTCCTAAGTAAAAAAAGATGAGTGCAGAAATATTTTTTGGGTGCTTAAAAGTCCTAATATCTTCTAGCAAGTCAGTAACGTAATATGTAGTCTTAAAAAAAATTTTAAAAATCTTTGTATATATGGCATACATATATATAGTTCTGTAACATATAAGGTGGTGGCATCAAATCTGGTGAAAAAGACAGATGGTATCATTAAAAAAAATAATAATAATAATAATAAAAGGGAAAATTAATTGAGAAAAAATGTTAGAAATCTCAAAATTTCTATTAATTTTTTTTATCAAACATTCACTTAGTGTAAGTCTTACACCCATGTGAGTGTTTTGTAGATTTTTTGTTCTTATATTTCTAGCATTGCTCTAATAATAATTTTGTTCATTGGTTGGTGAACAAAATAAAACTCTAACGGATGGCTTAATAAAGAAATAATATGGGACAAATCTTTAATAGAATATCTAATTCAAAACTAATTAATATTAGGTGGAGAGGCACAAATTATATTAATTAATTTTGGATGGCTTAGAAAGACAATGTGAAATAAGTTTCTAGCACTTATTTGCACAAAGAGATGAGAAACGAGAGAAATGAACTAAGGTGGAGATTTGATTCTCGAAATACCATATAAAATGTAGTTTTCATACCATAATAAAATTATTAAGAGCATTCAACTAAAAACTAATTAAATTAGGTGGAGAGCTCCTTACACCATGATTAAATAAGATTGTATTTGAATTATAAATTTAAATAAAAATTTAAAAATATAATAATTTATATTTTATTCATATTATTCTCATTATTTCTCTTTTCATTATTGTCTTAAAAGACAATAATATAAGACGAGTCTATAATAAAGTCTTTTTAATAGAAGTGATGTGAGCACTAACAATATTCTTATGGCACTAAAACGAGTCTATAATAAAGTCTTTTTAATAGAAGTAGGGATGGATTTAGGATTATGTTTTTGGAGGGCTATTCTATAGTTTAAAAAATTGAAGGAACTACTCTATATAATTTTGAAATTATTTATAAAAAAAATTGAGAGTACGAATTTTTATAATTTAAAATTATTATAAAATTTTTAATATAATATATGATATTTTTTAAATTTTTAAAAATGTCTATCATTAAATAGAAGTGATGTGAACGCTAACAATATTTTTATGGCACCAATTCTCAACCACAAATTCTCAACTTATGTTAAAAACCTTACACTTTCATTTTTGACTTGATCCCACCCGCCACCGCCACCATTGAATAGAAGTGATGTGAGAGCTAACAATATTTTTATGGCACATTCTCAACTTATGTTGAAAACCTACAATTTCATTTTTGACTTGATCCACATAAATCTTAAGCCGCCTCACTTATTTGATAAAGCTTATTCTACTATTAATAATAGTGTAATGTTAGGAATTATGAAAAAAATATCATGAAAATGATCATAAAAATTTCTCTATTGTTAGATTACACATACAATAAAACACTACACACTAATCAAAGAATGAAAAATTTTCATAAAACATTTCATAATATTTTTTTCATAATCCTTAATATTATTCTTAATAATAACACCTTGCTTGGTTTCCAATTTTCCAAAACACTTTTCATAAAATTCTATTTTCTTATTTTCTGTATTTTTTTTGTTTTTACTAAATTTTTTTAATATTTTAAGTAATTTTTTTACTTTTTAGACACACCTAACATAAATACACCTAAAAAGTAAAAAAATTGTAAAAAAAATCTTTTAAAAATTTACTAAATACCAAAAATACAAAAACAATACAAGAATTCAGTACATTTTTTGTATTTTTATGTATTTATTAATTTTTTAAAATATTTTTTCACAAATTTTTTATTTTTTAGATACATCTAAGTAAGATGCATCTAAAAAAGTAAAAAAAAATGTTTAAAATTTAAAAAATATTCACTAAAAATAAAAAAACACAAAAACTAAAAAAGTCAATTTTCAAAAAACTTAGGGGTTATTTGGGATGACCTAAATAAGTGCACTTTCTGTCTTTTTACGAAAAGATGTACAAAAATGTAAAAAGATGATGTAATAGAAAAAAGATAAAAAGATAAAAATATGTACTTAGTTTAAATAGTCAAACTTAACCTTAATCTAGAAAACTCAAACCAAGGACACTTAATAATACTCGTCTACTTCAAGTGATTTATTTACATAAAGCCAAAAGCCGCCCACCCCCTATATAAACATTACCTCCTAGTGTGAAAAATAAACTCAAAACACATCATCATAACTTGATATTATTTATCATTCCACCAACATGGGCTATTTAGCAAATGCCCTTCCTTTCCTTCTCATCTTGAGCCTCTTCATCTCCACTGATGCAGCTGTCTTCACAATCAGCAACAACTGCCCCTACACGGTCTGGGCAGCTGCCTCACCAGGTGGCGGTGTCCAACTTAACCCCGGCCAAGCATGGACCATAAACGTGGCTCCTGGCACGGCCATGGCCCGCATTTGGGGTAGGACCAATTGCAACTTCGATGGTAGCGGTAGAGGTAGTTGCGAAACCGGTGACTGTGGTGGTGTCCTCCAATGCACCGGTTGGGGAGTCCCACCCAACACCCTAGCCGAATATGCCCTAAATCAATTTAATAACCTGGATTTCTTCGACATCTCTCTAGTTGATGGATTTAATATTCCCATTCAGTTTAGCCCCACCAGGGACCCTATTGATAAATGCCATCCGATTTCATGCACAGCCGACATTAACGGGCAATGCCCGGATGTGTTGAGGGCCCCAGGCGGGTGCAATAATCCTTGCACGGTTTTTCAGACACCCGAATATTGTTGCACCAATGGCCCGTGTTCGCCAACAAATTACTCAATGTTTTTCAAGAACAACTGTCCAGACGCATATAGTTATCCGCAAGATGATGCCTCAAGCACATTTACTTGCCCCGGTGGAACTACTGACTATAATGTTGTGTTTTGCCCATTAGGGTCTCCACATTTGCCTTTGGCAATCCCTGGAAGTAGTAATAATGTAGAGCAAGAGACTCAACACTTTGTTTAAGTTTATTTAAACTATGTGAAATAAAGGTGTGTATGAACCTGTAATTTAATAATAACTCGTTTGGTTCACTAGTTCTGTACTGGTTCACTTGTTTGAAAATTATTATTAAGAAATTAATAGAATCAAACGTTATCTTATCATATATAAAACAATGAAAAAGACTCGAGATGTATAATAGTTCTCCGCAGAAAAAATACATTATCTGCACATTATTTTTTTGATGCGTTGGTACAATAAATTCAACCACCTTCAAAGATCAAAAATAAAAAATAACATTTTGAAAATAATAATGATGAAAAATTTTAATTTTGAAATTTAAAATTTTTTTTAATAATTTGACAAAAAAAAAACAAAATTATAAATATATACAACACATCACAAATAAATTTTACTCTTTGTCACATTATTAAAATTCACTTTAAAATTTTAAAATTAAACCTCTTAATCTTTTATCATTTGACAATGTCAATGCTTATCTTGAGGGGTGTGGCTATTTTTCCGTCTTTTTAGGCAAACTATACTTTATTTGCTGACAAGTGACCTAACATCTTTGACAGAAGGTAGATGTAGACAAATTGAACACGGCATGCTTGAAGAAGACTTTGGCACAACAATTTATTGTACACAAATTCAAGCTTAATAAATAGTTTATTGGCTTAAAATAAAGGGTTTAATTCCTCTTAAGTTTAGAAACATTATTTAGATTTGTATCTCAAATCACGAACCTCGTTTTAATAATATAAATCATTTATTTTGTTGAATTTTTCATGTACATAATCAATGAAAAAAATTAAATTAAACAAATAATTGAAAACATTTTATTTTATCACATTTAATTTTAAAAACTAACTTGCCTATTTTTAAAAAAACAACGGGGCGAAGAACTCTCTCCTATATTCTCATTTCAATTCATTTACAACTATTTAAGCATGTCTGAAAATTATCATATTTAAAATTTTTATATGATCTAATAATTGTGAATTTTTTTAAAAATATATATATATATATATAAATCAATAATTAAAGAGGTCATCTTCAGCCATGGAAAAAACAAGGTCAAGCCAAACAACATTATTCGCACATTCATAAGCATATCCGTTTGCATCAACCATCTCTTAATATCAAAAACTATATAATAAACAAACAAAAGATGATAAGGGTTTTATGTTTATGAAATAACAAATAAGAAATATGAATGATGCTCTATTTAAGTTAGGGATGGCAATAGATAACTTATTCTGTGAGTATTTATGGAGATTTAATCTAAATATATGAATTTTTTCTTTTTTTCGTGTCCATCAGGTAGAATAAGTGATGTTCTTTAAATCTCCACTGGGAATGGGGCGAGGATGGGTACCCATTAATTTTTTCATATATTTTTTTTTAGGTATATCGGAAAATAATTTCTCCATATGTTTTTACTAGAGATGGCAATGGGGATTAATGGGGCAGATATTAATTCTCGTCCCCATTCCCCTATAATTATTTTTCCTCATTTCCCATTCCCCATAGGTACTACCATCCCCATCTCCTAATGGGTTTTGATTTTCCCTAACTTAACTTGACTTTCTCTTTTTTTTTAAAGATTTACAACCAAAGCTAAATATACATTCAATCTTATCTTATTTTATTTTATTTGACTCAACAACAAAATCAAATACATATTAATTAACATTGTCACATTATTCTTGTCAAATTTTATGTATGTTTAGAATTTTTCTAAATATCGTTATTTCTGATTTGGTCGCCTCTAATCTATTTTCGTAATTGATTCCAGTCATCTTTATTCTGTTTAACCTTATCATCTCTTTTCTACTCTGTCAGTAGCCACCCACCTTTCATCCTGCATCCTGTGTAAGTCCTTAGGTTTAGGCAATTAACGGAAATAGGGGTTCTCGAAAAGGATATGAGTGAACATATTATATGTGAAAATATGATAAGTTAACCCAGAATTCAAATTTCGAACATTCTTTTATAAATTTAGAACTATGAGTCGATTATTCAGAAGTAACCCTTCAGCTAGCTCTAGATCTACAACATTAGCTCATATACCTGATAACAATTTACTTATTAACGAAGAAGAACATGAATTTCAATATGTTAAAATTGATTTAAGTTGGAATATCCCTAAGTAAGAATTAAATAAATCTACAAGACCAGTTTTTTACGATCAACCTTTAATGTAGATTTACAAGTCAAAACTGTTAAACAAGTTTATGCTTTAACTAAAATTAGAGAAACTTGCCAGTTATTATCCAAAGAGTCGATTAAAAAACATATCAAAGATGGTCATAACTTTATTCATCTAGGATTAATTCAAGTTGAAATCAAACCATTAACTCAACAAGATAAAAATACTTATGTTATTTTATGCTTAAGAGATGCTCGATTTATTAATTATCATAATAGCTTAATGGGTATGATGAAATCAGGCCTTCATAAAGGACATGTTCACTTTAATTGTTTTTCCGATTTTACTTTAAGTCTTAGAGATCCTCATATACTAAAAGCATTAACATTAAATATTCAATTGTCTAGCTCATTCACTAATATGTTAGCTAATGTTCATAATATTGCTTTGATTCATCGCATTTATTATAAATTTATTAAAACTAATCTCAATGTTCAAGCTTTAAATAAAAGTCCAAAAGATAAAACATTACTTATTCAAGGTAGTATACATGAAACTAATATTTCAGTCCCCAAAATGATTTGTTGGAACGATATTACTCTTCCTGAAGACTGGATTACAGTTAATGAAAATTATTCTCAAAATCAACAATCTTCTACTAGTCAAGATATTCAAACTATTCAACAATTTAATGATGGTTTAGTTCATATACGCTTTAATCGCCTTCCTAGTCACTCATTCCGTCATAGTACTTCTAGTATCCTCACCGACTTCGAAGATGATGAAACATTTAATACATCTCTATTTACTCGCAAAGATAGGAAATTTCATCTTTGTGAGCATTTAGATAGTAAATTAAAAGGAATAGATAATTCCTCTACTTCCCAAATTAGTAAACTAGTTTATTCAACTCACACACATCTCCATGAAGATGAAACCACATCTCAGGATTTACCTACTCAGACTGATTTTGAAGTTGTTCCTCCTGTTAACCCACAATTATTAACTCTTAGTAAACCTTTTACTCCAGATCTTAATAAACTCTATGCCAAATCTAAATCTAAAGCCAATAAGTCTAAACGACAAACCTGTAGAAATAATTATAATGAACACCAACAATTCAAGATTACTAAGAAATTATATAAATTTACGAACAAAGTAAATACTGAAATTCACTTCTTTGATTATCTTGAAAATTATTATCAAAAGATAAATACTATTACAAAAATTAAATGGAAAACTTCTCCTAATACTTTTGTTTCTTCCAGTCATCCCCCTCTAGAAACTATTCTTATTAAACATAAAGGTACTATTGTACATGCTTCTCCCTTTAAACCTCCTGGTGATGAATCTGAAATAAAAAAAGTAATTGAACAAAATAATTATACCAATCAATATTTAAAAATTATTAGTAAACAATTAGATAAAATAGAAACTTCTTTTGAGGATTACTCCACTAGTCATACATCCATTAGTAAACCTTTAGACAAATCTCTTATTAATTTTCCTAGCACTAGAAAACAGTTAAGCTTAGTTACCCAAGACACTAATACTGTAGAAGCTATTGAACAATTATTTACTAAGATATCTACTACATCTAATGAAAAAGGAATTATAGTCCTAAAACAACAACCGCATGTTGAATTTAGTAGTGACTCTGACACATCCACAAATGAAATTGATAAATTAACCCAACAATTCCAAACTACTAATCTTAACTGAATCACACATCACAAAGTTAATCCTACTACTCTTACAAAAAATTGGTATCCTAAACCTACACCTCCCGATCTTCAATTCGAAGAAACCAATATTAACAATTAATTTTTTGTTTCGGCTAAAAAATTATATGAATAGAATATAAATGGTGTTAGTGAAAATCAAATTCTTCAAAAATTAAATCATATATCTATGCTTGCAAATAGTTACCTTAGTAATTATCCTGATTACACTGAACCCGAAATAGTCTCTTTATTTACCTCTGGTTTTACTAATATGCTCAAATCTTGGTAGGATAAATATCTCACTTCAGATCTATGTGAATCTATACAATATGTAGTCCAATTAGATGAAAATGACATCCCAATCTTTGACAAAGATATAGGATCAAGTAAACCTAATAGTGTTAATACTTTAATATTTACTATAGTCAAACATTTTATTAGCACACCTTTTAATGTTCGTTCTCACATCCATGATCAACTTAGTAATTTAACTTACCCTACTTTAAACAATTTTCGATGGTATAAAGATATTTTTACCTCTAGAGTCATGCTTAGAGATGATTGTACTAAGTCATTTTGGAAAGAAAAATTCATTAATGGATTACCCAATCTTTTTGCCCATAAAATTCGAGAGGTTCTTAGTCAACTTACTGCTATTATAGAATATGATAATTTAACTTATGGTGATATAATTAGTACCATTCAAAAAGAAGGATTAAAAATGTGCATAGACATGAAACTTAATCAAAAAGCTGCTAAGGATAAACACAAAGCTAAATACGAATTAGAAAATTTTTGCGAACAATATGGTCTACCTCCTGTTGCACCATCACAACGCAAACATAATAGCAAGAGATCTTCAAACAAATACCCTGCTAAATATAAGAAGAAATATTCACCTACCAAATCACCTAATAAGTATTATGTTAAACCAAAAAAATAATATCACACGCAAACTAATTACTTTAAGAAGAAGTCAAAATCTATCCATGTTACTTGTTACAATTGTGCAAAAAAAAAAGGTCATTATTCTAATAAATGTAAAGTTAAAGAAAACTTAAGAATAAGCTTAACCAACTACAAATTACTGAAGAACATCAAAGTCAAATATTCAACATATTTAAACAAACTAATACCCCAAATTAATCTCCTGATCATTCTAGCCTATCATCTAGTGACACCACTCCCTTGAGTGATATTTCTACTTATTACTCTCCCAGTGAGAATACTGACGGAGAGATTGAATTAGGATGTAATGATACTTGCTGTAAACAAATCAATGTTCTTAGTAAATCACAACAATAAGAAGATTCTTTAATAAAATTAATTAGTAAATTAGAAAATCCTGAATTAAAAAGAAAATGCACTAATAAGTTAAAATTTTTACTAATAAATAAAGATAAAAAACCTCATCAAGATAAACCAATTATTAGTGTGACAACCCTCACCACTGTTTACTGATAATACGACTGATTAGTGCTAATCTATGATTAAGCATGTTAAGTGACTTATTGACTGAAATGTATTAGTTTAAATGCAAATCTATCTGTTTGACTGCCAAATGATCTGTTCATGTTTTATGTTTTAAACTGCAAATTGAAGGCCTTATCGGCGGCCGAATCTGATATCGATTAATGTTTTATGCTAATTAGACTTTATGTGATTTTACGGTAAATTTAGTTGAAATTCGATTTGGTATGATTAAATTGGATTAAATAAGCTAAATTACATTAGTTGGACTTATTTACCTAATTGCCTCTTAGTGGCTTGACACTAGACCATCCATTTTCTACCTCATTCATGTTTGACACATCATTTGCTCATCTTTGACAGACTAAACCGACTAGAGAGAGAGTGAGATAGGAGAATTGGTTTCAACAGAGATTAACTTGGAGAATTAGAAAGAATTGAAAGGATTTTGCAAAATTGAGCTTGTAGACTTTGAATTCAAGACCTAGGTAAGGAATTCATCTCCTTAACTGTGAATTTAAGTCATTTCTTGCATGATTCATGGAGGAATAGGAGCTTAAGGTCAAGAAGTAAATTAAAGTGTTGAATTGAGTAGAAATTCATGCATGCATGTGCACATTCTTGAGTTTTGAGGTCTTTCCCATGAAATTTGCTACATGCATGTTCATATTTTGAGTATAGTTCATGAATTCATCATGTTTTTGGAAGGACTGAGTTATTTGGCCATGTATTTGAAGCTTTGATTTCAATTGAGCACATGCATGTTACATACACTTTATGTTCTTGAAGTTTTCTTTGAAATTGGCTTCAATTGAGTTACCTTTGGGCTTTGATTTTGCAAATTGATCTTTAAAACATGTCATATTATGAGTTCTATAGTGTTTTCCAGAAAATTAGCCCAAAAGGATCGGATTTGATGTTTTAAAAGTTGAATTTGAGCTTGGAGGTTCAATTTGGAAATTCCAGATTTTGGACCCACGCTCGAGCGTAAGAATCCACGCTCGAGCATACACTCTGAATGCATGCATCCCGCTCGAGCGGGAAAAGTAACGCTCGAGCGTGAAATGCGTGTATCCAGTACTTTGCATGTGTTTACAGTCCGCTCGAGCGAGGACTTGTGTCTCACGCTCGAGCGGGGGTCGAGCGCTCGTCGAGCGTGAATTTCATGCATCTAGTACTTTTGCAGTCCGCTCGAGCGAGGAAAGTCACGCTCGAGCGTGGCTCTTTTGTCTGCATGTCCGCTCGAGCGGAGAAAGCCACGCTCGAGCGAGACCCTTGTTTCAGCAAAAATTTGAAGAGTGTTTTAAAGTGTATCTTTGTATCCTCATTCCATCCTAGGCATTTTAGGCCTAGTTTAAGGCATCTTAATGAGGATAATGCTATAGAACCATACTGAGTCAGATAGGGACTAAGTTATTGTTTCCCAAACGTACAACTTAGTGTGTGTTCTTCTTGTATCTGTGTAGAGTTGGCATTCGAGGACGCTCTAGCCTATCTGTAGCCCAGTGCTCTGTGAGTAACAATGTTGTAAAGATATATTCAATCATAAATACTTTCTGAATGACCAACTGTACAGCTTTCTGAAATGATATTTCTTACTGAATGAATGTTTGTCCTATTTGCGAACTGTATTCGTGGCATCCATAGCAGTTTTACTGTTACTGTACTATTATTGCTACTGTTACGGAGATCTCTGTCGGTTCCCATGTTAGAACCACTATTGTTTACTGATATGATGGCCATCAACTGACTGTTCGGTCTGTTAAGACCTACTATACTATTTTGCTATTGGATGTACCACATATGACTGCTATGACTGAATGACTGATATGCTGTTATAACTGACTGTTTTAAATACTGAAAGGACATTCATTCTTAACCTCTTTACGCATATGTTATTCACTGGGCTTTAGCTCACTGTTTATATATATATATATATAGGTGTCCAGGCACCGGACTGGAGCTAGGAGCGTTGGGTTAGCTCTTGTTTTGTCAAGCTAACCATTGTGCCTCACTGCAAGGTTCCAAGTGCTGCCAAGCTAAGGCTGCTTGGGGGTGTTTTAGAATCCCCCTTTCTGTTTCTGTTTTGTATAAACTGTATGAGACTTGTACTGTACTCTGAATGTTGTACATATGGTGTATATATATGTGCTGCTTATGGAATATGAACATGTTATGAAAAGTCTTTTTGCATACAGACTGTCACAGCTCATTGGACATCTTTCATTTACTGTTTTGGCTTCCGCCAGCCCCTGTACTATGTATTACTGTTATTACTGTTAAGCAGGCCTTCGGTAATCATGGATTACTGGCCAATTACGATGCTAAACCCATATGAGCGGGTTTGGGTCGTGACAGAGTGATATCAGAGCATTCTTAAACCACGAGTTATACCGCACACACGTGTCCAAATGAGCTATAGGATGTCCTAGAAAAGCGATTAGGGCATTGCATGAGCATGAAAAGTGTGTGTGGCCACGACATGAATATATGTGCTAATGTGTTAATATGTTTAAAGTATGCAACTGCCTATGTTTATTATTGCCATAATTGCCTATAGTGAAATGGACAATGCAAGAATTGCCGATGAATCTGAGTCATTTGAGGCAAGAATGGCAAAGCTAGAAAGAACAGTTGAACTGCTAACTAAGGCTTTAAGGCAACAACAGAACCAACAGCCCCGACCTCCTCCGGTACAGCCGGAATCGAATGTGAATGATGACATAATTGCTCTAACATAGAAGTTCAGCAAAATGAAACCACCATCATTTCAGGGAGGCCTTGAACCATTAAAGGCCGAAGCATGGGTCCTAGAGACCGAGAAATTGTTTGAAGTCTTTCCGTGTTCTGAAGCACACAAAGTGCTACTGGCTACCTTCACCTTACAAGAAGAGGCTAGAAAGTGGTGGATGCTGGTCCGCGACACCATTACTGCCATGGATTGGGCTCAGTTTAAGGGAGCCTTCTTTGAGAAATACTTTCCACAGTGTGTCAGGGACCAAAAAGTGACTGAATTTGAACAACTGAAACAAGGCACTATGTCCGTAGCCGAGTACGAATCGAAATTCACTGAACTCGCCAGATACGCACCACACATGGTGGATACCGATTACAAAAAGGCCAGGAAGTTTGAAGGCGGCCTTAATGTTGAAATCCTTGACAGAATCAATGTTTTGAAGTTACTGAAATACGTGGATGTTCTTGACCAAGCAATAATGGCTTAGTTAAACATCGAGGCACTGAAACAAACTGAAACACCAGCGACTGAATGGCGCGGTAAGAGACGTGGTTTTAAATTTAAGAAAGGCCAGAACAGCCCCTTGAACAAAAAGCAAAATACGGGGTCAACAACCAGTTCTAGTCAGGGAAATAGTTCCATACCGCCCTGTTCTGAATGTGGTAAGAAACATAAAGGGGTTTGTTATAAAATTTTAGGTGCTTGTTGCAGGTGTGGCAAGGTGGGCCACATGGTCAAAGATTGCCCTTCTGCTCCTCAAGGCAATAGTAAAGCTGCAGCCAGCGCTGTAGCATCAACTGTTGCACCAAAACCTAATCCCAAAGCTACTGGAAAAGAGCCTATGAGGCAAGGCCGAGTGTTCGCACTCGTATCGGGAGATGTACAGAATACCGAGACCGTTGTGTCAGGTATACTCTCAATCTATACTCAAAATGCTTATGTTCTAATTGATTCGGGGTCCATACATTCATATGTATCGTATGCTTTTTCGCGAAAAGTAAATAGACCACTAAAACCTATGAACTATCTGTTAGTTGTATCTTCACCTGTTGGAGGATCCATGACATGTGCTCATATGTACCCTGCATGTGAAATTATTGTTGGGGATGTTCATTTGTATATTGATTTACTGCCTCTGAATATTGATCACTTTGATGTGATATTGAGAATGGACTGATTAACAAAATATCATGCTACCATAGACTGTGCAACAAAACAAGTTGTTTTCCGTCCACCTAGACTGCCTGAATTTGTGTTTAATGGAGTTGGAGCAGTACCTCCCCCGTATCTGATTTCATCCATGAAAGCTTTTAAACTGATTAAAAAGGGGTGTAAAGGGTATCTGTGTTGTGTATTGACTGTACCTACTGATGCTAAAATTGATGTGAACAGTATTCCTATAGTCAGAGAATTCCTAGATGTTTTTCCAGATGAGTTACCAGGGGATTTGAGTTCACCGTTGATGTGATTCCAGGTACATAGCCAGTATCTAAAACTCCTTACAGAATGGCACCTACCGAACTGAAAGAATTGAAAATTTAGCTGCAGGAACTGTTAGATAAGAAGTTCATCAGGCCCAGTACTTTACCGGGGGCGCTCCAGTTTTGTTTGTGAAGAAGAAAGACGGCTCATTGAGACTCTGCATTGACTACCGTGAACTGAACAAGGTAATAGTGAAAAGCAAATATCCATTGCCTCGAATTGATGATTTGTTTGACCAGTTACAGGGTGCCCGGGTTTTTTCAAAAACTGACCTTAGATCTAGTTACCACCAGTTGAAAGTCAAACCAGAGGACATTGAAAAGACTACCTTTCGAACGAGGTATGGACATTACGAATTCCTTGTTATGCCTTTCGGAGTTACTAATGCACCTGCTGCATTTATGGACCTTATGAACATAATTTTCAAACCATACCTTGATGAATTTGTAGTTGTTTTCATAGATGACATTTTAATTTATTCCAAAAGCACGGAAGAACATGAACGTCATTTGAGAACTGCCCTACAGACCCTAAGAGAACAGAAACTGTATGCTAAACTAAGAAAATGTGAATTTTGGCTTAATAATGTTATGTTTTTGGGACATGTAATTAGTAAGGATGGAATTTCAGTTGATCCGCAGAAAATTGAAGCAGTAGTGAATTGGCCTAGACCGACAAGTGTTACCGAAGTCCAAAGTTTTCTAGGCTTAGCCAGGTATTACAAAAGGTTTGTCAAAGACTTCTCCAAAATTGCTCTACCACTGACTCAATTGACTCAAAAGGGGATATCATTTGACTGGACCGATCAGAGAGAATTAGCCTTTCAAGAGTTAAAGACTCGACTTGTGACTGCATCGATTTTTACCCTACCCTCAGGTACGGATGGTTTTACCATATTTAGTGATGCTTCTTATAAGGGTTTGGGTTGTGTTTTAATGCAGAATAGTAAAGTTATTGTGTATGCTTCCCGACAACTGAGACCGCATGAAAAAAACTACCCGACCCATGATTTGGAACTTGCTGCAGTAGTGTTTGTGTTGAAAATCTGGCGTCACTACCTTTATGGGGCAACATGTGAGGTGTATACAGACCACAAGAGTTTGAAGTACTTCTTCACACAGAAAGAACTGAACATAAGGTAGCGGAGGTGGTTAGAACTGATAAAGGATTATGATTTGCAAATTTTGTACCATCCGGGGAAAGCTAACACCATTGCCGATGCATTGAGTCGGAAATCGATCGGAAATTTAGCCTGTTTACTCACCGGGCAAAAAGAATTGCTATATGACCTTAAAAAATTTGAAGTTGAGATTGTTTTGCGTGAACAAGGTGGAACCTTAGCCGTTATTTCTACTCAACCGGCACTGATTGAGGAGGTTAAAGAGAAACAGCACCATGATGACTTTTTAAAAAAGATTATTGATGAACGGGAGTCCAAACCGAGGCCGGGCTTCAAATTTGAAAACAATGTACTGAAATTTCAGGGAAGGTTATGTGTACCGAGTGATTCTGAACTGAAAAGGAGAATTTTGCAAGAGGGCCAAAATTCGAAATTGTCTATCCATCCAGGAAATACGAAAATGTACCAAGACTTGAAACTGAATTTCTGGTGGCCGGGAATGAAAAAAGAGATTGCTGATTTTGCATCGAAATGTCTTCATTGCCAACAAGTTAAAGCTGAACATCAACGACTCGCAGGTTTACTGCAACCCTTACCGATACCGGAGTGGAAATGAGAATATATCACTATGGATTTCATTGTTGGTTTACCTCGCTCCAGTAAAGGTATGGACTCAATTTGGGTTATTGTTGATAGACTGATTAAATCTGCTCACTTCTTACTTGTCAAAACAATTTAAAATGCGAACAAATTAGCTGTACTCTGCATTGATGAGATTGTTAGATTGCATGGAGTGCCCGTGTCCATTGTTTCTGATAGGGACTCGAAGTTTACATCGAGATTCTAGCAAAGACTACAGACAGCATTGGGTACTGAACTGAGACTGAGTAGTGCATACCATCCTCAGACAGATGGCCAGTCAGAAAGAACCATCCAGATTCTGGAGGATTTACTGAGAATGTGTGTCCTTGAATTCAGGGAAATTGGGAAAGCCACTTACCGTTAGCTGAATTCGCCTACAACAACAGCTTTCACTCGAGTATTGGAATGGCGCCTTTCGAGGCTTTGTATGGCAAGAAATGTCGATCTCCAATTTGCTGGGTAGAAGTTGGAGATGGGCCTTTGCTTGGGTCCGAAATTGTACAGGAAACTACTGAAAAAGTGAAACTGATTCAACAGAGATTGAAAACCGCACAGAGCCGGCAGAAAAGTTATGCGGATGTCCGAAGGCGAGACAGAGAATATGAAGTAGGTGATCATGTTTTTGTTAAAGTGACACCGATGAAAGGCCAGACTCGTTTTGGAGTCAAGGGCAAGCTAGCGCCGAGATATGTCGGACCGTATAAGATTATTGAGAAAATCAATCCGGTGGCGTATCAAGTAGCGCTTCCTCCTGAAATGGAGCATATGCATAACGTGTTCCATATTTCAATGTTAAGGGATTACCTCCGGGACCCCTTCCATGTGATTGAGCCTACCCGTGTAGTGCTAAATGATGACTACACATATGAAGAACGGCCTATTCAGATTATAAACCGACGAATCAAGAAGTTAAGGAACAAAGAAATTCCGTTAGTGAAAGTTGATTGGCAAAACCATGGTGGCGTATATGCCACTTGGGAAAGGGAAGACGATATGATCAAGAGATATCCTGAACTGTTCCCTCTGGATCCGGTATTCTTCCAAAATGAAGGTAATTCGAGTTTGGAGGACCAAACTCTTTGTAAGGAGGGGAGACTGTGACAACCGTCACCACTGTTTACTGATAATACGACTGATTAGTGCTAATCTATGATTAAGCATGTTAAGTGACTTATTGACTGAAATGTATTAGTTTAAATGCAAATCTATCTGTTTGACTGCCAAATGATCTGTCCATGTTTTATGTTTTAAACTACAAATTGAATGCCTTATCGGCGGCCGAATCTGATATCGATTAATGTTTTATGCTAATTAGACTTTATGTGATTTTACGGTAATTTTAGTTGAAATTCGATTTGGTATGATTAAATTGGATTAAATAAGCTAAATTACATTAGTTGGACTTATTTACTTAATTGCCTCTTAGTGGCTTGACACTAGACCATCCCTTTTCTACCTCATTCATGTTGGACACATCATTTGCTCATCTTTGACAGACTAAACCGACTAGAGAGAGAGTGAGATAGGAGAATTGGTTTCAACAAGAGATTAACTTGGAGAATTAGAAGGAATTGAAAGGATTTTGCAAAATTGAGCTTGTAGACTTTGAATTCAAGACCTAGGTAAGGAATTCATCTCCTTAATTGTGAATTTAAGTCATTTCTTGCATGATTCATGGAGGAATAGGAGCTTAAGGTCAAGAAGTAAATTAAAGTGTTGAATTGAGTAGAAATTCATGCATGCATGTGCACATTCTTGAGTTTTGAGGTCTTTCCCATGAAATTTGCTACATGCATGTTCATATTTTGAGTATAGTTCATGAATTCATCATGTTTTTGGAAGGACTGAGTTATTTGGCCATGTATTTGAAGCTTTGATTTCAATTGAGCACATGCATGTTACATACACTTTATGTTCTTGAAGTTTTCTTTGAAATTGGCTTCAATTGAGTTACCTTTGGGCTTTGATTTTGCAAATTGATCTTTAAAACATGTCATATTATGAGTTCTATAGTGTTTTCTAGAAAATTAGCCCAAAAGGATCGGATTTGATGTTTTAAAAGTTGAATTTGATCTTGGAGGTTCAATCTGGAAATTCCAGATTTTGGATCCACGCTCGAGCGTAAGAATCCACGCTCGAGCGTACACTCTGAATGCATGCATCCCGCTCGAGCGGGAAAAGTAACGCTCGAGCGTGAAATGCGTGTATCCAGTACTTTGCATGTGTTTACAGTCCGCTCGAGCGAGGGAATACACGCTCGAGCGAGGACTTGTGTCTCACGCTCGAGCGGGGGTCGAGCGCTCGTCGAGCGTGAATTTCATGCATCTAGTACTTTTGCAGTCCGCTCGAGCGAGGAAAGTCACGCTCGAGCGTGGCTCTTTTGTCTGCATGTCCGCTCGAGCGGAAAAAGTCACGCTCGAGCGAGACCCCTGTTTCAGCAAAAATTTGAAGAGTGTTTTAAAGTGCATCTTTACATCCTCATTTCATCCTAGGCATTCTTAGGCCTAGTTTAAGGCATCTTAATGAGGATAATGCTATAGAACCACACCGAGTCATATAGGGACTAAGTTATTGTTTCCCAAACGTGCAACTTAGTGTGTGTTCATCTTGTATCTGTGTAAGGTTGGCATCCGAGGACGCTCTAGCCTATCTATAGCCCAGTGTTTTGTGAGTAACAATGTTGTAAAGATATATTCAATCATGAATACTTTCTGAATGACCAACTGTACAGCTTTCTGAAATGATATTTCTTACTGAATGAATGTTTGTCCTATTTGCGAACTGTATTCGTGGCATCCATAGCAGTTTTACTGTTACTGTACTGTTACTGCTACTGTTACAGAGATCTCTGTCGGTTTCCATGTTGGAACCACTACTGTTTACTGATATGATGGCCATCAACTGACTGTTCGGTCTGTTAAGACCTACTGTACTGTTTTGCTATTGGATGTACCACATATGACTGCTATGACTGAATGACTGATATACTGTTATAACTGACTGTTTTAAATACTAAAAGGACATTCATTCTTAACCTCTTTACGCATATGTTATTCACTGGGTTTTAGCTCACTGTTTATATATATATGTAGGTGTCCAGGCACCGGAACGGAGCTAAGAGCGTTGGGTTAGCTCTTGTTTTGTCAAGCCAACCATTGTGCCTCACTGTGAGGTTCCAAGTGCTGCCAAGCTAAGGCTGCTTGGGGGTGTTTTAGAATCCCCCTTTCTGTTTCTTTTTTGTATAGACTGTATGAGACTTGTACTGTATTCTGAATGTTGTACATATGATGTACATATATGTGCTGCTTATGGAATATGAACATGTTATGAAAAGTCTTTTTGCATACAAACTGTCATAACTCATTGGACATCTTTCATTTACTGTTTTGCCTTCTGCTAGCCCCTATACTCTGTATTACTGTTATTACTGTTAAGTAGGCCTTCAGTAATCACGGATTACTGGCCGGTTACGGTGTTAAACCCATAGGGGCGGGTTTGGGTCGTGACAATTAGTCTCACAACTACTTTAGAAAGATTCCGAAAATATAAATATAAAGAAATCACTTTACAAGATTTACAAAATGAGATTAACCAAATTAAACTAACCATTCAAGAATTAAAAGCTAAAGACAAATCATTGGAAGAAGAAATTGCAATATTAAAAATCAATAAAAATCTTAATAATCTCCAAAATAATAATGATACTTTCTTTGGTGAATCTCGCTCGAGTCCTAATCCTAGCCACGTCATCTTTGACAATCAATCAACTAAATCTTATAGTGATAATCACAATGATAGTCATCATTTAAATATTATTAATAGAATTCATATTCAAAAATGGCATTCGAAAGTCAAATTAGTTATTAATGATTTTAAAATAGAAGTCATAGCCCTCATTGATACCGGCGCTGATTTAAATTGTATTCAAGAAGGTTTAATCCTCACAAAATATTATCATAAAATTAGTGAACAATTAAGTTCTGCTAATGGAAATCAAATACATATTAAATATAAATTACCCAAAGTACATATTTGTCAAAATAATGTTTCTTTTAAAACATCCTTTGTTCTAATCCAAAATATGACCGACAAAGTCATCCTAGAAACTCCGTTTATTTTTTTACTATATCCATTTACCATTACTAACCATAGAATAACCGCACAAGCTTTTGGTTAAACAGTGACTTTTGAATTCTTGTCTCCTCCTGAAATCAAATAATTAAATCAATTAAAAGAATATTATATATCCCAATTTATTAATCGATTAACCAAACAATTCAAATTTCTCAAAGAAGAAGTAAAATACAAAAGAATTGAAACTCAATTGACTAATCCAATTCTTATATCCAAAATTGATAAATTTAAAAACCAATTAGAAAGTACCGTTTGTTCCACTTTACCTAGTGCTTCCTGGCATAAGAAAAACATGTACTTACACTCCCTTATATTAAAAATTTTAATGAAAGACAAATTTCTACTAAGCCAAGTTTGGGAAGACTAAATAAGTGCACTTTTTGACTTTTTATGAAATATGGGTTGGATTTGGGTTGGGTTTGAAGTGATGTGCTAGAGAGGTGATGTGACTTAAATAAGATGATGTGACTTAAATAGGATAGTGACTTTTTGACTTTTTAGATTTTTTTGAGGATGCCAGACTTGGCCTAAGTCTCGACATATTCAAATGAATCATGAATTAGTAGAAATATGTAAAAAAGAGATTAATAAATTTTAGACATAAGTTAGCCTTTGAAGTAAATTGAAAAAAATTGAAAGATGAAGGACTAAAATGAAGAGAAAAAAAAAAAAAAAAAAAAAAAAAACTTTAAAGGTTAGATTTGGAAAATGAAAAATATAGAGGCAAAAGTACAATTTACTCAAATTTATGAGATAGACCGACATTTATTGAGCATTGAAATTAATACAGCAAAGCTGAAATTTCCAGCCCCTCCTCAGGCGGGTTTAATATGTAATCGGTTTGGTACGGTGGGTATTTAAGTAAAAAATTACATTAAATTAATAATGTCAATCTTATTATTTTGAATATTGATACAGATCGCTTCTTTCATCAAATCGTATCAAACCGAACCGATTGAAACGGTTCGGTTTAATATGGTTTAATCGGTTTATGATTTTTTTAACTTGAGCCATTTTTAAATATAATCATTAATTTATATAAAAACATTAAAATAGTTATTTTTCTACCATTTCAAACATATCGAATCCATCCATTTAATACATTTCAATTTCTAAATTAACAAAAATAAAAATAAAAAAAAGTTTAAAAATACTGAGGTTTCAAGAATAATGAGTTAAAGTTAAGGTTAATATAATAAGAGTTTACAAACTTATGTTATAAAGACAATAAGGTTAATTAATTAAGGTTAATAATTTATTATACTTATTAGTATCATTAGATTATTAGATTATATATATATATATATATATTATAAATACAATATATGTTGAAGCGGCCGATTTCGGTTTAGATCGATACACAAGGTGCTTAAACCGATATCAAACTTAAAATTAAAAAAAAATCAAATTTAAAAACCGCACAGACCGATTCTTGTTAAAAAAACAGACCAAATATAGCCGGTTTGGTCCAGTTCAATCAGTTTGATCGATTTTTTCGATTTTTCTTACATCTCTAATCGGGGCGATTCTATCTATATCTAAATAGTAACTAACTATGTTGAATTAAAATTTTAAAATTTTCATTTTTATTATATTTTAATGTAAATTTACTAATAAAGATAATACATATTAAATTTTAAAAGAAATTTTTTTCCTCTTCATATTCAAGTTTTTTTATCTTCTTTTTTAAATTTTAATTATTTTTTTATTTTCTTTTTTAATTTAAAATTCTATTTCATCTCATCAAAACTCACAATTATTATCATCATCATTGTTTATTATTATTATTATTATTAGGGTGGCCATGAAGCCTAGAGATTGTAAAATTGATAACTTCCTCACCAATCACTTTTAACAGAGAGCTTGGGACTTCGTCCATCCACAGCCGTTTATCTTGAATAGCCAACCTACCAGCAAAAAAAAAAAAAAATAATGGGTATGATTGGTTTGTGTTTGAGAGATGTGTTTTAGAGATAAAAAGTACGAAAACATGTTTGGTTTGGTTTTTTGGGAAATTTGTTTTGGAAAATTGTTTTGAGAGAGAGTTTTGGAAAAAGTGATTGATTTGATGTGTGTGTGAGAGAGATTTGTTTGGAAAACTTGTTTGGTTTGTGTGTTTTGGGAAATTTTTTTGGAAAAATTTGTTTGGTTTGATTACTTTTAAAAACTTATTTATACAGAAAATTTCTAAAATTTTTTTCAGAAACACAAACCAAACGAACCCAATAATGCTTGAGACCACTAAAAGTGGTACTCTAAGGTCATGTTTGTTTGGGGCGGACTGGATTAGCATTCTCATGACTAATAGTCCTAGGATTACGAATTCGTTGGATTATGTATCCTATCTTAACTAATAGTCAAGTTTAAAATAATTAGTCCGTACTTTAATTGTTTAACCAAACATCGGATTTATAATTTTATTAGACTATTAGTCCAATCCCAAACTCATGTCCACCTAAACAAACATGGCCTAAAAGCACCATTAGTGATGTGGCAATAGACGGGATCCACTGCTTGTGTCTTGTTTTGTTTTTTTTTTTTTTTTTAAATGCTTGCCAACTCATTAGTGGTGCTTTAGAGCACCACTTTTAGTGGGATGTATCATAACCAAAAAAAAAAAAAACCATAATTTGCGGCATACTAACCAAGTTTTTAGGGTACGTTTGTTTGGACAGATTGGATAAGGAGGATTGTAATCTATCGAACTATTAGTATTGAGATACATTATCCCGAGATTATTTGCTTAGACGAAATTTGTATCATATGTTTGTTTAGTCATGAGATTAGAGGTCTGGATTAGAATATTCTATTGAATCACATGTTTGTTTGGGATATTATGGAGAAGGATAAATGTTCAAAAGACTATTTTATCCTTGTAATTTATAATTTTTATTTAATATAATTTTAAATTTGTAATCTATAATTTATAATTTAACAACACTAAAAAAAATTAATTTATAAGGTCATAATTTTTAATTTATTATTTTCAATTAAATTAAATTTATAATTTATAATTTATATTTTTTATTTAATATATAATTTTAAATTAACGACAATAAAAAAATAATTTTATTTAATATATAAATTAAATTTTCAACAACACTAAAAAAATTTAATTTATGTGGCCATAATTTATAATTTATTATTTTTAAATAAATTTAATTTGTAATTTATATTTTTTATTTAATATATAATTTTGAATTAACAACACTAAAAAAATAATTTTATTTAATATGTAAGTTTAATTTTTTAACAACACAAAAAAAATTTAATTTATAAGGCCATAATTTTAAATTTATTATTTTTAATTAAATTAAATTTATAATTTATAATTTAAATTTTTTATTTAATATATAATTTTAAATTAACAACACTAAAAAAATAATTTATAAATGTTCAAAAGACTATTTTACCATTTTCTAATTGTTTACTAAGTAATAGCATGGAGGGTAAAATAGACATTTCACAAAATAATTCCATGGGATACCAATCCCATGATTTCTATATCTCACCCCTCATGGGATAGGATAGTCTCATATTTGTGGAACTAATAGTTCGGAGCAAAATTTTTCAAACAAACAATAGACTATTAATCCGATAGAACTAATAGTCCAATCCCACACCCTTATCCCTCAAAACAAACATGCTTAATGTTTTTTTAGGTACAAAAACATGCTTAGTGTTTAACTTTCAGTCAAAGACATTAGTTTTTCGAAGACTACACAATTGTAGCAGTCGATGCACGTAGTTTCCTTTCTAAAGGAAAACATTGGATAAAAGCCATCATAAAAGTCAAGAAAATTTTAGATACTCGTTCAACTCTATTGATGTATATTGCGTGATAATAAAAATAAAAATAAAATAATAATAATTTGTTTGACTTTTGACATAGGGGATGCACCAATAAATCTCAAATTAATAATTTATACACTGTTTAGTCCTAAAAGTTTTTTATAGATTGAAAAGTCCCATTACAATGTTTCAAACATCAGATTAATATTTCGAACATTAGATTTCAAACATCTAATGTTCATCAAATTTCAATAATGTTTGAAATTATAGGATGAATGTTTCAAACATTAGATTTCACACATCTAATGTTCATCAGATTTCAATAAATTTTGAAATTATAGAATGAAACATCAGATTCATTTACATTATGAACATCATGATGATGTATAAATGGAACTAAATGGAGCATAAGAAAACTTTTAGGACTAAATGGTTCAACTTTTCAGAAATTAGGATTTACGGGTAAATTTTCCTTTGACGATATTCAAACTTCACTTTATTAAGTATTAGTCCAGTTTAAAAAATCGAGTTTGAACTTTACACATCAAATATTTAAAAAACTTAGGCCACTTTAATTTTTTTTAAAAAAAATTGAAAAAATAAAAATTAATTTGACAAAATAAATATTAAAAATATTTTTTTAATCTTTCAAATTACTTTTGCCCTTCAAAAAGATAAAATTATATAAAAATGATAATGCTTTTGATTTTTTATATTTTTTTGACGAAACTAATTTTTAGTTTTTTAGAAAAAAAATCAAAATAATTTTATGAATATCAAACCAAACATAGCCTTAGGCCTCGTTTAAGAGCATGCTACTTTAGTAACTTTTTTACTTTTTATGAAAAAATATATAAAAAAATAAAGAGAGTGATGTGACAATTTATGATGACTTTTAACTTTTTAACTATTGAAAGCTGGCTTGAGTTAACTCAAGTACATAAATGAGTTGAGCTCGAGCTCGAGCCCGATCTTGATCATGAGCTTGAAATTCAGAGAAAAATTAAATTTGTACTTAAAAAAAAAAAAGAAAAAGAAAAAGAAAGAAAGAAAAGAAGTGAATATTATGATCCCAAGTGTTGATGTGTTAGGCCATTGAAAGTTGTCATATTTAAATAGAGGACTTACGTATAGGTCTTAATAGGTGAATTTATTATTCAATAGGTTCTATAATAATTAATGGCATTTTTCATCAAACACTATTAAAAAATATCACTAATTGTTAAGTTTGTCACAAAAAATGTCACTAATTATAATTTTAGCGACAGTTTAAAAAAATCGTTATAAAAAAAAATCACTGATTAAAAATTGTCACAAAAAATGTCATTAATTATAAATTTTAGTGACAATTTAAAAAAATTGTCACAAAAAAAAAATCACTAATTCTCAACTATCAGCGACAGTTTAAAAAATTCATTATAGAAAAACGTTATTAATTGTAAATTTTAATGATAATTTATAAAAATCGTAATAAAAAAAGTCATTAATTGTCAATTTTTATAGACATGCAAAAAATTGTCACGAAAAATTATGTTTAATGACGATTTTACTCGAACTTATTTTTAATAAGATTTGATAGAAATTAAATTTAACTATTAAGATCTATTGGTAATTTATCTATATAATAAATATGGATAACATAGGCCATGCTAATAAGGAAAATGCTCTATGAACTAATTAGTATATTAATTAATGTATCAATTAATGATGTGGCATAATTTAAAAGGTTTTTAAAATTTGTAATGTGATTAATGAATCAGGTTAATAATAATATTATAACTAGTGTTGATACACTAATTAATATACTAATTGGTGCATATAGCACCACTTTTATTCAAAATTCTATTTTATTTACCAGTTCACAAAATTAATTAGTTTTCTAGAAACTGTATAAAGTTTGAAAAAACAGAATTGATTTTAGGATTCTGAACTAAAAAAACATAAAATAGAGATTAGAAAACAACATTTTTTATGTTTCTTGAAATTGATTCTTTTTAATTGAATTTTATTTTTTATTTTTTGAAAATTATTTCCTACAAACACAAATCTAATAAATATTTAATTATTTTTAGGCTATATGCATGGGAAGGGAGCGAAGCCACCGGTAGTAATGCACGTAAACTGTTCTTTGACTTTTCTTTTGTTTTTGTTTTTGTTTTTGTTTTGTTTTTGTTTTTTTTTTTAAGCAGTGATACATCTCTTTAAGAGCATCTGCAACGGTGAACTTCTTTTTTTATTAAATTTGAGTAAAAAATGATTCATTTCACCAAATCTGATATCAGTAGCTCCAACGATACATCAAATCCCGTATCAAATCCCGTAGGTCAACCGGTTGGTCGACCGGTGGGTTGACCAGTAAGCGTAAATATATATATATATATATTTTTTTTGCAGCTTGAAACATTTTCGTAACCACTCTCCATCAAATTCTGAGGAAAATTGAAACAGAGCTCATTGATTCCATAACCACTCTCCATCAAATTCTGTGAAACACCCAAAGGAAACTCAAAATTATCTGGATACAACTGTGCCCATCATATACGCAAACAAGACCAGAATCGAAATGGGTTTTTGATTCAAAACAAGAACTTGATTGATTGTTCTGGTATGTAATTGTTAACATACAGCTTGGTTTTGGTATGTAATTGTTAACATACAGCTTCATCATCTTCATCAAGAACTTGGTATGTAATCAGAACCGCTTTATCTATGTTTTGGTTTTGGTGGGTTGACTGGCCGGTCAACCGGTAAGGCAAAATGTTTTTTTTTTTTTTTTTTACCTATTTGAACATTTTTTGACCGGTTTGAACCAACCTATTTGAAAGGAATTCGGCCGACCGGTTGGTCGACCGGCCGGGCAACCGGTTGGTCGACCGGGTCCTCCCTTCAACGGTCATAAACAGTGTTTTGGTGAAATCAGTATCTTGTCCTCAGTTTGATGAATTGTTTGATGAAATCTCAATCTGATATCGATTTTGTGCAACCGTTGGAGTAGTAAACAGTAACTTTTTCATCAAAATTTAAATTTGATGTCAACTTTGGTGAACCGTTGGAGATGGTCTAATACAATATTTTCATTTTGACCTCTAATGAGATGGAAGCGGGAGAAAGAATAGAGAAAAATAGAAAGAGAAGTATGGGTCCTCCCTTCACATGGTCTACTCCATGTCATTAGGGGTGGATTAAAGATACTTAATTAGGGCTTCCAAGCAATTTTTTTTTTCCTCGTGTGATTAAATTTATTGGGTAAATTACATTTTATCCCCTTTATATTTGTCATTTTTTTACTTTGATCCTTAAATTATTATTTTTTTGGGACAAATTACAAGTAGATGGAATAATCATGACATAATTACACTACAGACAAGAATCTTTTTAGGTTCAACTTTGACATACAAAAAAGATTTGCACCACTATGAAAATGTAATTATTTATCTACAGCTTCACTGAGATACAAATTTTTTTCCACTTTCGCTTATCACGTTTTAATTTTTTTTCAATTTACTCCTAAAATTAGTTTATGTTCAAAATTAGCCTAAGGCTTCGTTTGGCAATGGGCTTTTTGACTAAATTAGCCACAAAAAAATAAAGTAGGCTAAAAACTAATAAGACAAAATATCACATTCAAACCATAATCTTTCACTTTTTTTATCACAAAATTCAAAAAAACTAACCCAAACAAACTTTTAGTCTAAAGCTAAAATAGCTAAAAAGTCAACGAAAAAAATCTATTGCCAAACTACAACTGAAAAAGTCATGTTTGTTGCCACATGACATAAAAAATATATTATTTTATTAAGATTTGAATTTATATCAGAAGTGTGAGTTATATATAATAAAAAAAATTATGTCACATAACTGTTAATGTGTCATTTTCTTTTTAATTTTAGATATTTGTTAGTTTTTGAAGTAGGGTTTGGCTTCCCTTTAGTTCGTAATCGAACGGTTGTGCCCGTGGAGGCCCACCACAAGTTCCATTTTGATAATCTGAATTGTTTAATGTGTAAAACTCGTTAAGTACTATGTACGTGTAAACGTACGTGTAAACAATCACGTTGATTGGAAATTGATAGCTACGTGATCAAATCAGTTTTGTATAAAAAAAATGTACAGTGAAAAAATAAATGGTTGACAGAAATTTGATCCAATGAAATTGCTATCGATATCCGATCAACGCGATTTTTTACAAGTATATAGTACTCGACGAGTCCTATATATTGAACGGTTTAAATTATTGAAACGGGACCTATGGTAGGCCGTACGGGCCCAACAGCACCCTCCAGTCTAATCACGGACTGGAGGAAAGCCAATTCCTTTAAAGTAAATTGAAAAAAAAATTGAAAGATGAAGGGTCAAAATGAGGAGGAAAAAAAAATTAAAGTCAAAGTAGAAAATATAGGGGGGAGCAAAGTATAATTTACACAAATTTATGAGATGGGCCAACATTTATTGAGAATTGAAATTAAAACAGTTAAGGCTGAAGTTTCAAGCCCTTCTCAGTTCAGTCCAAATTTTACAGTTGGACGGTCCAAATTGATCAAGTTTCAGTCCATTTTACAAAAATAACATATGGACCGAAATCATACATTTTCTCTTCAAACCCCATTGGGCTTCTTACTAATGGGCTCTGATTGGGCTATCCAACCTCTTTAATGCAATGCGATAAAGCTGGGCTGGGTTTGAATTGGACTTGCACTGAATCATTTCAAACTTCGCTCAACTTAATCCAAACTCCATTTATTTAAGTGATTAAAATTGTTTATTTTGTAATGTTGGTTAAAAAATTATCTATGTAAAAAGTTAATTAGATATTGGTAATTATATGATCAGATATAATAACTATTCATTTATTTAAAGACAAATGTGGATTGATATTTAATTTTTTAGTTGAATGATTTTATCAACTAACTTTATAAAATGAACAATTTCAATCATAATGAATGGTGACCACACCTCCTAAAAAAAAAAAGGATGAGTGCAGAAATATTTTTTGGTTGTTTAAAAGTCCTAATATGTAATATCTAGTCTTAAAAAAAATTTAAAAATAAAATATAAAAAATCTTTGTATATGTGACATACATATATATAGTTCTGCGACATATAAGGTGGTGGCATCAAGCCTGGTGAAAAAGATAGATGACATCATTAAAAAAAAATAATAAAAGGGAAAATTAATTGAAGAAAAATGTTAGATATCTCAAAATTTCTATTAATTTTTTTTATCAAACACTCACTTAGTGTGGGTCTTGCACCCATGTGAGTGTTTTGTAGATTTTTTTTATATTTCTAGCATTGCTCTAATAATAATTTTGTTCATTGGTTGGTGAACAAAATAAAACTCTAACGGGTGGCTTAATAAAGAAATAATATGGGACAAATCTTTAATAGAATATCTAATCCAAAACTAATAAATATTAGGTGGAGAGGCTCAAATTATATTAATTAATTTTGGATGGCTTAGAAAGACAATGTGAAATAAGTTTCTAGCACTTGTTTGCACAAAGAGATGAGATACGAGAGAAATGAACTAAGGTGGAGATTTGATTCACAAAACACCATATAAAATGTAGTTTTCATACCAATTATTAAGTGCATTCAACTAAAAACTAATTAAATTAGGTGGAGAAACAAGTCGAATTCTTTACATTGTATTTGAATTATAAATTTAAATAAAAATTTAAAAATACAATAATTTA
This sequence comes from Camellia granthamiana, assembly GCA_036172215.1. NCBI lineage: Eukaryota > Viridiplantae > Streptophyta > Magnoliopsida > Ericales > Theaceae > Camellia > Camellia granthamiana. The sequence goes on along the minus strand of CM069913.1, from coordinate 9,128,689 downwards.
TATTTTATTCATATTATTCTTATTATTTCTCTTTTTATTATTGTTTTGAAAGACAATAATAAGACGAATCTATAACAAAGTCTTTTTAATAGAAGTGATGTGAGCACTAAGAATATTTGGCACCAATTCTCAACATATGTATATCACATGATACCACAAAATCTCAACTCATGTTAAAAACAATTTCATTTTTGACTTTATCCACATAAATCTTAAGCCGCCTCACTTATTTTATAAAGCTTGTTCCATTATTAATAATAACAATACTTGTCAAGTTATTTATTTACATAAAGCCAAAAGCCCGCCCACCCCCTATATAAACCTCACTACCTCCTAGTACCAAAAATAAACTCAAAACACATCCATAACTTCATATTATTATCATTCCACCAACATGGGCTACTTAGCAAATGCCCTTCCTTTCCTTCTCCTCTTGAGCCTCTTCATCTCCACTGATGCAGCTGTCTTCACAATCAGCAACAACTGCCCCTACACGGTCTGGGCAGCTGCCACACCAGGTGGCGGTGTCCAACTTGACCCCGGCCAAGCATGGACCATAAACGTGGCTCCGGGCACAGCCATGGCCCGCATTTGGGGTAGGACCAATTGCAACTTCGATGGTAGCGGTAGTGGTAGTTGCGAAACCGGTGACTGTGGTGGTGTCCTCCAATGCACCGGTTGGGGAGTCCCACCCAACACTCTAGCCGAATATGCCCTAAATCAATTTGATAACTTAGATTTCTTCGACATCTCTCTAGTTGATGGATTTAATATTCCCATCCAGTTTAGTCCCACCAGGGACCCTATTGATCAATGCCATCCGATTTCATGCACGGCCGACATTAACGGGCAATGCCCGGATGTGTTGAGGGCCCCGGGCGGGTGCAATAATCCTTGCACAGTTTTCCAGACACCGGAATATTGTTGCACCAATGGGCCGTGTGGGCCAACAAATTATTCAATATTTTCAAGAACAATTGTCCAGACGCATATAGCTATCCTGACGATAATGCATCAAGCACATTTACTTGCCCCGGTGGGACTACTGACTATAATGTTGTGTTTTGCCCATTAGGGTCTCCACATTTCCCTTTGGCAATGAATGGAAATAGTAATAATGTAGAGTGAGATACTCAAGAGTTCAAACTAGGTAAAATAAAGGGGTGTATGAACCTCTAATTTAATAATAACTAGAGAGAGAAAGACTCTAGTTTTGTACTGGTGTATGGTTTACTTGTTTGAAAATTATTATTAAGAAATTAATAGAATTAAATGTTATCTTATCATATATTAAACGATGAAAAAGACAGATGATATATAATAGTTCTCGGCATAAAAATACATTATTTGCAAATTATTTTGATGAGTTTTTTTTTCCTTTTTTATTTTTTTATTTATGCGTTGGTACAATGAATTCAATCACTTTGAAATATCAAAAGACCAAAAACAAAAAATAAAAAATTGTCCTAACACAATATAGTCCTGTTTTGTAACTCGAATTTCATTTGGCTCGAGTGGCCCGACTGTCCAAAACGACGTCGTTTTGGACAGTTTTTTTTTTTTTTCTCTGCAGATGAAGAGGAAGAAGAAGAAGAAGAAAAAGAAGGAGGAGGAGAAGAGAAGAGGGAGCTGAGAGCATATCATCATCATCATCAACAACATATCATCAACAACAACAACAAAAAACAGAACAGAGAAAGAGACAGATAGATCTATACACATCATTATCAACACAGAGAGAGAGAGAGATAGATCTATACACACACACAGAACAAAGAGAAAAAGAGAGATCTATACACACATAGCGAGAGAGAGAGAGATCTATACACATACACACACAGAGAAAGACATACACAGATCTGTGTACAAATCTGTGTATACACAGATCTGTTGATGATGGCGCCGATGATGGCGGTGATGCGCGATGATGGCGCTTCGCCTTTTCTCTCTTCCTCTTCTTTTCTTCTCCTCCTCTTTTCCTCTTCTCTCTTCCTCTTTTCTCCTTCTCTCTCTCTTTTCTGTCTTTCTATATTCGAAAAGTGTCTTTCTATATTCGAAAAGCAAGAAAAAGAAGGAAAAAAAAAAAGGAAAAGAGAAAAGAAACCCAAAACGACGTCGTTTTGAGTTTCGAACCAATTCGAACAACCGAATTTCGAACTACCAAGGATTATTCACATTCTAAAAATGTCAATGTTAATCTTGAGCAGTGTGGCTATTTTTCCCTCTTTTTAGGCAATTATACTTATTTGCTGACAAGTGACCTAACTTCTTGATAAAAGGTAAATGTAGATTTAAATTGAACACGGCATGCTTGAAGAAGACTTTGGCACAACAATTTCTTGTACACAAATTCAAGCAACTAAATAAATAGTTTATTGGCTTTAAATAAAGGGTTTAAGCTTGGGAGAATTATTTAGGCTTGTAAGTTAAATTGCGGGTCCCGTTTCAATAATATATATTATTTATTTTCATGAATTTTTCATGTATATAATCAATAAAAAAATTAAATTAAACCAATAATTATAAATATTTTATTTTATTGTATGTCTTCAAGAATTGGCTCGCCTATTTAAAAAAAACCAACGGGCGAAGGACTCTCTCTTATATTCTCATTTCAATTCATTTACAACTATTTAAGTCCATCTAAAATTATCATATTTTAAATTTTTCACACGATCTAATAATTGTGAATTTTTTTTTAAATAATATAAATCAATAAATAAAGAGGTCATCTTCAGCCATGGAAACAAGGTCAAGCCAGGTGATAGCTAATTCTTCAACATTATTCGCACATTCAAAAGCATATCCGCTTGCATCAACCATCTCCTAGTATCGAAAATGATAGAATAAACAAACAAAAGATGATAAGGGTTTTATGTTTATGAAATAACAAATAAGAAATATGAATGATGCTCTATTTAATTCTCTTTCTCGACCCAAAAAGGGCAAAATACAACAATAACAACAATAAAGTTGTGACATTGAATATATGCATTTTTTAATGTCAATAATTTACAGTCTAATAAACTTAAATAAATCTTATTGCCAAATGGTATGATCTAAGCTATGTCCACTTTGTCACGATATCGACTTTCCTTTAAATAAGTTTTGTTAAGAGAATAAGAGTGCACTGTGAGCAAGCCCTAAGAAAGTCAAAAGGGTGTGTAGTATATCAGTTGCTCCTCCCCCATAAGCGAATGCGAGCGAGTAGAAAAAAACAAGCCATCCTCATCAACTAGCTAATTGTCAAATTTTATACAAATTGGAGTGCTAATACGAGAAAAGCTACTGCTAACTTTTGTGAATAGATGTATAATAGGCTCATCGAGTAAAAATTCAACATTCTGACGTATAATATTGTCATTCAATAATAAACTACTACTTAAGATTAATGAACCCTACTATTTAAATATATGATTACCTCCAATACAATCTAATAACCAACACATTTACATAACAAAGTTTACTATACTCGCATAATAATTCATTATTGAAATTACATGAATGTCACCATTACATTGAATCTCTCTCCCTATTCGCCCTCAATTAAACCATTCACTAACCCTTTGTCTCTCAAGTCCGATTATATATCATCTAATTAAGCATCCTATGAAGATCTTATTGCCGAAATTTCACATCAAAAATCAGTAAATTCAAATCACAGAGATTAAAGATCATCTCTTTCTTTCATTTCACTTCGTTGAATCACAATTGATTTGAATTAATTGATCACATCATGTGGTCTCTCAATTTTTTTGGGTTGTTAGTCTTTTTGCTATTTTTAAAAGACAAGGAAAAAATCAATTGTGATCATCACACAAACCACACTTCTCGAGAGAGGCACCCAAGTCCAACTACCGAACAAATACTGAGTGCAATGGTGACATCATCCTAACCATCCTACATGCTGTCACCGATCAATCAAAAATTATCAAACGACACCCTCTCATCTCTTGGTGGGCTTGAATTTTATGGCACAAGTCGATGATAAATATTAAAAGATACATTCACTCGGTGGTTATGTTTAGTCATCTACGCAAAATACAGTGTCTAAAGATAAGCAGTACTCACTCACAGTTATGTTTCAGGAGTTCACTTTTGTTTGATGTTCCTTGTTTCTATCCAAGCTAGGTTGCTGAGGTGCATTACTGCTACAAGTTGGTAAGCCGACATTTCCGGGGGGAAGGATCATAGGATTCGCTGGCAACTGTGGTACAGACATCGGTGTCCCTGTTGCATCAAAATCAGATGAAATATCGCTTTGGAAAAAGTTGGGAAAGGTGAACTCTGGAAGTGCCAAGCAAGAATGTGTCTGAGTACGAGAGGTGTCATCTTCTTGGTGCTCAAAGTAACCCTGAATAGAAAAATTGTCCTCAATGGGTATTGCCCCTGTAAGAGTCTTGAATGCGAATTCTAAGCATGGATCGGACCAAGAATCTGCAAATGGATAGAGGAGCTGTGATTCTAGGTTTTCCTCATCTTTTTTCTCAGTTTCCTGCCTCACCGGTTGGTCTTCTGCAACAGTTTGGTCCTCCAGCGGTTGCTTGGTTCTGTTTGACAGCTCGGTATTTGATGGAGCTTCTGTGCTGGTTAAAGCATGGTGTGCGATCTCCATCTCTGAAAGAGTCTCAAACGGCTGAGAGATGACATGAGGCACATTATGAGGGACAGCAGGAGATGGGTTGGCTTCACTTTCACCAGACTTTCTGGCTGCAACTCTAAGATTGTGTTCACTTAATGCCAAGTTGACCTGCATCTCGGGTTTGGACCCCGCTAGTCGTTTTGAAGACCTACAAGGCAAACTACTTGCTTTTCTCTTCTTGGACTTGCTGGAGTCGATCTTCATTTTTCTGTTCTTATTCTCTCCCATGCAATTCTCTGCCAATTTTGCCTCTTGCAATATCTCAGTAGAGGGAGTGGAAATATTCCCATTTTCACTATCGCCTCGATTACCCTTAGACCCTTCAGTTCTTGGCAGTGGTGAGCTGCTAGGATGATTAATTTCCTTCATTTCAGCACACCCTACAATCGCATTATCAATTGAATTCTTCACTTCCAAAATCCCAGCAGTAGTAGTCGCTGTAATCATGGCATGAGCTGATACACTCATGCATTGCCTTTTCTGCAAACTTTCAGCATCTGCTGTTTCTAAGTTGCTTGTTGTGACACTGTTTTCCAGACCCTGAATCACAAGATTATCCTCGATGGGAATTGCCCCTGTAAGAGTCTTAAATGCAAATTCTAGACATGGATCCGACCAAGAATCCCCAAAGGGATAGAGGATCTGTGATTCTATATTTTCCTCATCTTTCTTTTCAGTTTCCTGCCTCATTGGTTGGTCTTCTGGAACGTCTTGGACCTCCATAGGCTTGTCGCTTCTGGTTGACAGCTCAACATTTAATGGAGGTTCTGTGCCTGTGAAAGCATGTTGTGCAATCTCTGTATCTGAAACAGTCTCAAATGGCTGAGAGCCGCTAGGAGCCACATCATCAAGTGCCCTTGGAAATGGTTTGGCTTCACTTTCACCAGACTTCCTAGCTGCAGCTCTAAGAACATGTTCGCTTAATGCCAAGTTGACCACCATCTCGGGTTTGTGTCCTGCAAGTCGTTTCGAAGATCTACAAGGCAAACTACGTGCTTCTTTTTTCTTGGAATTGCTGGAGTCAATCTTCATTTTGCTGTTCCTATTCTCTCCCATGCTATTCTCTGCCAAATTATTCTCTCGCACCATCTCATATGAGGGAGTGGAAATAGTCCCATTTTCGGCACAATCCCTCTTGCCTTGTTTACTCTCTTCAGTCCTTGGCAGAGTTGAGCCGCTCAGATCATTACATTCCTTCATTTTAGCACACTCTTCAATCATATTATTAAGCGGATGCCTCACTTCCAGAATCGCAGCTGTAGAAGTAGACATAATTATAGTATCAGTAGATACACTCGTGCATTGCCTTTTCTGCAAGTCCTCAACATATGCTGTTTCTAAATTGCTTGTGACTCTGTTTTCCATACCCTGAATCCCAAAATTATCCTCGATGGGAATTGCCCCTGTAAGAGTCTTAATTGCAAATTCTAGGCATGGATCAGCCCAAGAATCCCCAAATGGATAGAGAAGCTGTGATTCTATATTTTCTTCATCTTTCTTCTCAGTATCCTGCCTCCCTGGTTGTTCTGGAAAAGCTTGGTCCTCTAGAGGCTTCTTGCTCCTTGACAGCTCAACATTTGATTGAGTTTCTTTGCCTGTGACAGCATGATGTGCAGTCTGTGTATCTGAAAGAATCTTGAATGGCCGAGGGGCATTATGAGCCACATTGTCAAGGTCCCCCAGAGAAGGTTTGACTTCACTTTCACCAGACTTTCTGGCTTCAGCTCTAAGAATGTGTTCACTCAATGCCAAGTTGACCTCCATCTCGGGTTTGGACCCTGCAAGTCGTTTCGAAGACCTACAAGGCAAACTACGTGCATCTTTTTTCTTGGATTTGCTGTAGTCAATCTGCACTTTTCTGTTCCTATTCTCTCCCATGCCATTCTCTGACAATTTCTCTTCTCGAACCATCCCAGTTGAGGGAGTGGGAACAGTCCCATTTTCGGCACAAACCCTCTGGCCTCGTTTTCTCTTGGAGCCTTCAGTTCTTGGCAGAGGAGGATCATTACGTACTTTCAATTTAGCACTCCCTTCAATTGCATTATCAACCGAATGCTTTCCATTCAGAATCTCAGTTGTGGAAGTTGAAGTATTCATAGAATCATCAGATACACTTGTGCATTGCCTTTTCTGTAAGGCCTCAGCATTCGTTGTTTCTAAGCTTCTTGCAACACTGTTTTCCAAACTCTGAATCGCCAGATTTTCCTTGCTGAGAATTGACCCTGTAAGAGTCTTAACTACAAAATCTAGTGATGGGTCCGACCAAGAATCCCCGAATGGAGAGAGCAGCTGTGATTCTATATTTTCCTCATCTTTCTTATCAGTTTCCTGCTTCACTGATTGGTTATCTGGAACAATTTGGTCCTCCAGAGGCATCTTGCTTCTGTTTGACAGCTCAACATTTGATGGAAAGCTATGAGACAAATTATCAGGGGGAGATGGTTTGGCTTCACTTTCACCAGACTTTCTAGCTGCAGCTCTAAGAACTTGTTCACTTAATGCCAAGTTGACTGCTACCTCGGGTTTGAGCCCTGCAAGTCGTTTTGAAGACCTAAAACGCGAATTAACTGTTTTGTTCTTGGATTTGCTGTAGTCAATCTGCACTTTTGTGTTCCTATTCTCTCCCATATCATTCTCTGCCAATTTCTCCTCTCGTGCCATCTCAGTCGAGGGAGTCGAAACAGTTCCATTTTCAGCACAAGCCCTCTCACCTCGTTTTCTCTGAGAACCTTCTGACTTTGGTGGTAGTGAGCTGATAGGATCATTACTTTTCTTCATTTCAACACTCTCTTCTGTCGCATTATCAAGTGAATGCTTCCCCACCCGAATCTCAGTTGCAAGAGCTGAAGTAATCGTGGCATCAGCAGATGCACCCAAACCTGCAGCAGGAATTCTACCTGAGAAACATGGTGTAATTGTTTTGGCTACTCAATCATGCCTTTGACTTGTTCTGAATTAGACACAGCTAATCACAACCAGAGATACAAGTATATAACTCATCGATCTCTCACCTGAAAATAGTTGTCGTCTGGTTGTATGGTGCCCTAAGTCCTGCATGCTAGGCGCAGATGGAACCTGTTGATCAACAAAAACAGGAAAAGAGAGATATTCTCATGCAGTCAGAACTTCTCATACATCATAATGCCTCAATGATACTAGAAAGCAAAACTGAATTATAAATAGGTGGCAACATACATCTAATAATGGTTCAGTACATGAAAAATCAGGCCATATAAATGAGTATTTGGTTTAAAAAAAAAAAAAAATGCGATCAAGTTCAGAAAATTGAGGATAAGATGTTGCCCTTGTGGAGGTTAAAACAGTATCAGGTAACAATGGAGCAGGGAGATTAAGTCTTAAATAGGGGAAATTCTCTCATCTTCTGGCCACTTCATATGCAGAAAGCATGTTTATAGCTGACCACCATCAGGGAACCCACTAACAGACCTTGTTTTGGTTAAGCATTTTACAACCTAAAAAAATTAATATTACAATGAGAGTCAAAACACATATTCGAAAGTACACACAACCCCAAAGGACACCCTCTCATCAGCAGAGAAACAGAGATGAAAACAAGTCTAGCCTGACAGAGAAGTTTTGTTGGAGGTGACTATGGGCATACCAAATTTTACAACAATTCTGAATTTCACCAGAAATGCATACATTCACTGACATTGTATTCCTTTAGTTTAACTAGCACTTCCAGAAATGTGTTACATGATGGAAAACACCAATCACCAGTCATAGTTTTGATTGCAAGTAGTACATCTGAGAAATCAAGACTAAAAGCTGAAAAGAATCAACAAATATAGAGCAATGACAAAAAAAAAACTATTAACTGAAGTACCAAGCAAGATGTACACTTACAGAAGTCTCTTCATTTAAAAATTCCAGTTCGCCCCTCTTCTTTGGTTTGATAGCACACCTATTTAAGTCTCCAGTTTCCAGATAGCGCAAAGCATCTTTCACGGAGAGGAATGCATATCCACTTACAGGATCCGTGTAATACTGTAGTAATTAGATCACCAACAAGATTCACTTATAGTTTCAAATTTTGGAAGGACTGCGTATAGAACTCAAAAATGCCAATTAATTGAAAATACAACCAAATAAAGTTTTGTGAAGATGCATTATCTATAACAACACGTTGTGCATGTATGGAGGGATGGAGAGAGGAAACAAGCAATACTAAAATAAAACTGGATCAAAGTATGGAAGAAGAAATTTGTTACCGAATCTTTTCTGATCCCATTTCCCTTCTTTTCAATTTTGATTTCTTTTATCCACCCTGGAGGTAGCCCATCAGGTGCAACTCTCTCAATCACAACCTAGATATCACTTGAAGAGTCAGAGTTAGATCTCTAACTAAGCAAACTAAATAATATGCAATCTATCAAAATTATCTTGGGTGTATTATGGAGCCAACCTTTTTTACAGACTGTTTGCTAGAAACTACTTGCTTTTGTTCGGATGCTAAACTCGTACCCTTCAGAGTTTTCATTTGAGACTCCTCTAGTGTCAGAGAGGTTTTGCCTCCAGTTAATTCATCCATGTTAGGCTGTAAGGAAAGCACATTTAATAGAAATTTTGATAAATGTGTTAACCCATTTCATAGAAATTATGAATTTCCTCAAACATTATGAAGCATTAATTCCATAATTGTCAAAATCAAGAGCCGATTTTCTCAGTTAGGTACTTTATTAGTAATTTCTAGTATATATAAACACAGGACGGTAGATTTCGTAAAGGTAATACCAAAATATGCTTTCTTTTTACCCATTGCATGCAAATATAAATAAAGCGTTTGGTGAATTGGACTGATCTTGCTAATTATTAAAACTTCAGTGTTTAATCTAACACCCTATGAAGCAGGGTTACTCCAAAATGTTGCCGTATTCGTACCGGGTACTAGTACTCGTACCGATATGGTTGCATGCGTACCGAGTACTCAAAATACATATCGGGTACTTTTTATACATTCTTTAACAATTGGGTACTCCTTGAGTACTTCATAGGTACATCGGGAGTACACCAAGCTATGGGACATTGGTGGGGATACGTTTAATTTATTAGAAAGTTCTTATTTACTTGAAATTGCAAATTCTTTATTTGATGTGCCAGAGATGAAAAATGTATTATTCAATGATGAAGTTGATGGAAGTGAAAACTAAAGTTTTAAGATTTTAAACTTTATTTTGTAATTTTTACTATTTAATGGCATTAAGTATTGGTTTGGTAAACATTTTGGGCTAAATAATCACAAAATGACCAAAAAAAACTACAAAATCATAAAATGCCAAAACACTTGAGTTGGGATGCAAAATTACCAAACTGACCCATATACAAACAAGAAGTCAAAAAAGCATCATTTCCAAGTGGAGGGCAATTTTGTCATTTCAATGCAAAAAAGCCAAACAAGAAAACCAAACAAACAAAAAAGTCACAGGCTAAAAAAGTCAAAAAAACCAAAAAGCCAACTAAAAAAGTCATTGCCAAACGAACCCTAAAATAGTTTATAGACTTTGCTTTGGTATTATTGTTGTTGAATTATCATTTCTTTTTTGGTTTTGTAATTTCTCCTTTTAATTTTGGTATTGAACTTTGATTTGTAGAATGGATCTCAAAGTATAAATTATAAAAATAAAAAATTTATTGACGTATCCCAGCCGTACTCGTATCCTATTTTTTTTTAGGTCGTGTATTGGCGTACCCGTATCGTACCCATACCAGTATCCGTACCCGCACCCGTGTTTCATAACACCTCATAATATCACTTAGCAGTACATGATTTTCTTAGAATCAAGATTGGACCTGATAAATAAATATTAACTCGCTATTAAAATTGCATATTTGATATGTAATACAAATATGATGCTATAAATCCACATATGCATGATGTCAAAAAACTATAACTTGAAGATATTGTGAACAAACATTGTTAACAGGGCCAATTTCCATTTTCTTTGGTTGGGATGTGCGGCTGTTACGCTTTGCAGTTCTGAGATATTCGGACACCTCTGGCTTCGAATAGAATTTGGATCCAGTCAGTGGATCAATATAGCACTGCAATAAACTAGAAATAATAAGAAAATCAAGAAATTTTTTTCAATACCAATGTAAAGTGTATCAAAGATGCCTCTTGCCAAATAACATGTAAATTTGCATTAAAAGGACAACAATTCTTTTTCCACAACATCCCTCAAGATTTTGCGAAGTACACACATCTATGTTATGTATCATATATCATGCATGCCTCTTGTTGAATAACATGTAAATTTTCACTTGTTACTCCATTTGATACCCATATGCAGAGTACAAACATAAGCAGTACATCACAACAATGTAGTTCACCATTATAAATTGTTGGTCGACCTGAAAGCCTTTGGCTCATTATCTTTATAGATGTTTCAAGTTGATTGGATCACACAAGTATAAGAAATGGATATACCTAACCAGGATCAGTAAGACATGAAACATAAACAAGAATAAAACAAGAAACGAAATCAAGCACACAAGAATTACATATTGTATGTGCTGCCTTTATGTGTGTTCCCTTCGGTGTACAAACAAAGCAGCTCACCACATGAACAACATAAGTGGTATAACTATATAAGGGAAATTATGAGAAAAACAAATAAGTCTCCTCACAAGTTTTGGTAAATCACAATATCAAAAATCAAGGACTATAGTCATCCTCCTCAAACCGTGAAACGTTCAATGAAAGAATTCTTGGTGAAACACCCACTTAAGGGATAATTTTCAATGTTCTTAAAAAGCCTAAAACACTCATTCATAGCTAAAGAAAACTACTTTTTAACATAAGAAGCATTGTAACTTTCACCAATATGAATTTACAGTTGTCAACCAAAATGCACACTCGCACATTTTATGCACATGTCAATGTGAAGGTAGCATACTACTATGCCAGAGCGCATTGGAAGTTGCAGGTACAACACACAAATATAACCATCTGCATCCTCTATTTCCAAATCAGTAACCATTGTAGATTTCAAATTCTCCAAAAAAAGCAACCCAATATTAACTAAATTAATGTATTAAAAACCAAAGAAAAACAGAAAATGGCAACAAAACATGGAGACAAGTATCAAAAACATTACAAGATTTGTTTCTTGAGGTACCTTGTATGTTCTACCAATCCGTGGACCTCTGTTTCGAGTTTTCAACTCCATGATCCACCCAGGAGGTAACCATTCAGGAATTTCATTTGTTTCCGTTGCCAGCTGCCAACAGTGGATATAACCAAGCAAATAAAACGCAGAAATATATGTGGGAGAAAGAATCAAAGCAATAAACAATGTTCAGATTTCAAACTTACAGGCATTGGTTTGCTCTTCGAACACCTATTGTTATGCTTACTTTTTTGTTGAAGTTGGCCACGGCAAGGATTTCCCGTCTCCAAATAGCGAATGATTTCTTGTTTAGAATAAAACTTTTTTCCAGTTTCCATGTTTGAGTAGTACTACAAGACCAAATACCGAATACAATAACTTCCAGTTCAGAAATATATAGTAGTAGCAAACCATCCATGTAAGTGCAACAAGATTTATATAAGATTTCCAAATCTTTTTAAGCAATCCATTACATGTTAGTACTGAACAGCAAATACGAATGCACAATAGAATCAATATCACAGGTTGCGACGCAATTGGGGGAGAAAATGTAAAAAAATAAATCAGCGGGTGAGAAAAGAAAAGAAATGATTGTGTTTTCTCACTATCATGTTTGGATGGGTGGAAAAGTAAAGCATGTGCGAAAGGAATATGAGTGAGATTTCTTTTTCTTCCTTTGTATTTTAAAGGGTAATCTCGGTATTATAAACATTTTACAACCAATCAATTTGTTTCTCATTTTTGGTTGAGAAATGAAATAGGAGAATCCTCTCTCTCACCATTTTTCACTTAAGTCATAAACTAAAGATGAGAAAAGAGTTCAATTTCTCAACATTTCTCACCAAATCACTCCATCCAAACGGAGTGTAATCCATGTTATATCATTCTGGTTTAACATACAATAATCCAAAATTTTCATAAAAAAGAACCCAAATTCTTCAATTATACATTGCATTAACTAAATCAATCTTGTATTTATGTGTTTCTGAACTCAAATCCATACATTTCCCTAGCATGCAGCTCGTGTCCACTACTTCAATCACCACACAACACTTTAAACAAACAAACAAATCAACTTAATTCACAATATTCAGATCAAACTAGTCAAATCCTCAACTACCAATCTCAATAACTTCAATTTATGCAATTTCAACCAAAAACCCTAAAAGTTCGATAAGTTCGAATACCTTGAGCTTTCGGCCGTTCTTGACTTCGACATGCTCGGTCCAGCCGGGGGGAAGACAGTCCATCGACTTTCCGGCCACCATTTCGCCGGAATCTGACGGCTCCGGCGGCGAAGAACCGGAAAAAGTGACACCTTTTTCGACTACCAGCCCTATCCGATCTCAATTTGTATATAGAAACACATGTATGTATGGATCGTTTGCTCTCTCTGACACGAATTCGTGAGATTGTAGTTGGAAAATGGAAGTGGATCGTTGAAAATTTGGGGATTTATTTTTTTACGTTGGGAATATGGAGGGTTTCGATGAAATTGGGAGAGAGTATAAGAAAAGAACACGTGTTTTCTACTTGCAATTTGCCAAGTGAAATGCGGGACCATCTATTTGCACATCCCATTCTCCTCTTTACATACCCTTGATAAAAATTATTTTTATTATAATTTTATTTTCAAGTAAAATTATTATTGTGGACATAAAATAAACATATTCGAAAGTTGAATGTTAAAAAAATAAAAAAAATTTGAAACTCTACTTCTGAATAAGTTATTTATTTTCGGAACTCTACTTTCGAACTAATTATTTATTTTCAAAATTTTACTCTCGAACTAATTATTTATTAAAAAAAACATGTAAAAAAGAGAATGGATGTGTGCAAATAGAAGCCCCAGTGAAATGCCCATACATACATAAGCATAGGGGTAGATTCTCTTTGTTGCCCTCCTTTATTCTTTGTGAAAAATTAGTAATAGTGCTCTGTTTGGTTTAGTCGAAAATTTTGATTACTCCCATGTAAATAAATTATGTTTATTTTAGAATAATGTTATGAGATTGGAAAGTAAGGAGTGGGTGTTTTAATTGAAAATGAGAATGGTAAGATGTTAACTTATTTTGTATAAAAATTATATGCGTAAATTTTTTATTTGTATATCATTTAGTCTATGAGATTGTGAATTCTGACCAAGGGCATTTATTGGGTTTTATAATCCAGTCTTATGAGATTATAAATCGAGGGGTTTGATGGCAGGAAAATATCTTAGCTATTATATTTAAGTTATTAGGTTCAATTCTTTTTAAGATCAGTTATTTGGGTGATAGTACATAAAATTGGTAAGATAAATTTTCTAAGCCCGAGTGAATTGTACCTAGTTAAAAAAGTGTAGATTCGATTTCCCGTCTATAGGACTGCAAATGAATAGAGCTATTCGTAAATAGGCTCGAGCTTGACTCAATAAGAGTTCGTTCAAATTCGATTCGTTAATTTTTTTTTTTGGCGTTCGATCTCCGGCTTGATAAATTTTTTGATAAATAAACTCAAACATTCTAAAATTTTGCTCGTTTAATATTTATTATTTATATATTAAATAATGTAAAAATATGTATAAAAAATAAGATAAATATGTTATTTATATATTTAAAAAATATAAATGTAAATAATAGTTAACTATTGATAGTATATTTATATAATAGTGGTAGTAGATATTATTATTTTAGTAAAATATTAACTTTTTTTTTTTAGAATATTATATATAATTGTATAATCAAAATTGTAATTGTAACCTTAGTATCATATGCAAGTATAAATTTATAAATTTTTTAGCTCGTTAAAGCTCGTCAATAAGCTGAACTCGAGTCAAGCCTAAGCCACCTTAGCTCAAACTCGGTTCGTTAATTTTTATTGAGTTCGAGCTTGAACTCGAGTTTATTAAAATCTTAATAAATAAGTTCATATATACTACAGCTCGACTCATTTACAACTTTACGTCTACATGTCAGTTCACAATTTATTGTTACATGATTAAATGGCCATGTCCTGTGGCATCCAAAATGTCATTTGAAGCTTTGGTTCAGTTAGGTCTAACCCCATAAATCACCTCTCTATGATTAGGCCCATGAGATTAGAGATGAAAACACCATCATACACATGCTTTACAAAAATAAGAAAATTAACATTTATTATATTGAGAATTTTACATAAATTTAAGTATTTAATCCTTACTGAATTATTGCTAAAAAATGTAAGTGTTATATCAATTATAATATTATGGAAATTTTAGTGTGTTTGACTTTAATTTTTTAAAAATTATTATTTTTTATTTTTTGTGTCTTTTTGGTTTTAATGAATATTTTTAAAATTTTAAGTAATTTTTTTACTTTTTTAAATGTACTTTACTTAGATGTATCTAAAAAGTAAAATATTTTAAAAAATTAATAAATACACCAAAATACGAAAAATATATTCAATTCTCATTTTTTTTTTTATATTTTTGATATTTAATGAATTTTCTAAAGTTTTTTTCACAAATACTATACTTTTTAAGTGTATTTATATTAAGTGCATTTAAAAAATTACTTAGAATATTAAAAAATTCAGTAAAAATAAAAGAAATACAGAAAATAAAAAAATTTAATTTTCTAAAAAATAAATCTTGAAAATCTAAATCAAACAAACTGAATATAAATTTATATTAAAATTGTGAGGGACTTGTATTTCTTTCAAATCTCTTGGGAGATTAGTGTAATTATGAAATTTTAATTTGCAACAAACTACATCAAGCAGCCCAGATACAAGGAAAATTATACATATGTCCAATCTGGATTTGAGCCCCTCTCATCTTTCTTCATTCTTGAAGGACTTAGAGAGAGTAGGAACCCAAATCTATTGGGCAAGGTTTGTTTGTGCTCCTTTTTTTTTTTTTTTTTTTTTCGTTTTGTTTTCCATATATGGTTCAAGTGTTTATTGCGTGTATATATATCATGCTCTTGATGGATTATGTTTTTGCCTAAAATCGATTTGATCGTAATTACGCCGAGGGTTTGGTTTGTGATCAATTGGGCTTTGTCAAAAAATTCAGAAATTTGTTTGGATACTCGGAATTCAGAGAGAACATGTATGGAATTTTCGATCGGTATTGTATGCTCTGCATTTTGATTGAGAATTACTGATTTCTGTATGTTGATTGCTACTTGTTTTGGGTTAATTTTGCTGTGATGTTCTCAAATCAATTGCTTCTTTTTATTCAGACAATTGTGCTATTTTCCAATTGTTTCAATGGAAAGTATTTAGGGCTCAAGATGATTTTTTTGTTTTTTTTTTTTTTTTGGGTTTCAACAGCAAGAATTTATCAAACCCTAAAAAAAAAATCAAATGGGTGACATTACAGACTCACACCTGCAACTGATAATAAGTTACTGGGACTATAGCTAATAACTCAGCAACTTATGATACCCGGTTGATACAAGAGCAAGTGAATGTAAAAGAACACAAAAAGTAAATGTAAAAGAACAAGCCTTCCAATTTGTTATTGTTGATAGATTGGAGGAAGAAATGAAGAAATCAAGGCTGTTTCATTGTGGTGTATGATGGGAACTACATGGGGCAAGATGTTTTGTTGAAACATATATGCAAGCTAGTGGTACATACTTATAATGTTATATTGTGAATTTAAGGGGTTGATCCCTCTCCATTTGGTGGCTTTTATGAGTTGTGACTTTAAGTTATCTCTTACTCTTGGATGAAGTTAGTTTAAAGAGTCTTTAGCCCGTTCATGGTTTACAGTTCAGTAGGATTTTGCATTAGACACATAATCATAGATCACATATGTAATCTAAGCTACAATTTGGTTGTCATTTTAGATGTACTTGTGTAGTTTTGAGAGCAAAAAATAAAAAAATTCTTGTTCCCAGATGAAAAATTAGTATTTTTAAAGTGCTGTAGATGTCCCTTCTTACAAGATGAAAAAAAAAGTTTTGGTATTATATTGAGCATGCCTGTTTCTGTCTTTCTTAGCTTCTTCTAAAATTCTGTCACCAAAGTTTTCCTTTAGTGTTCTCTCCTCCACGAGCCTCATGCTTTAGTAACTGCACATCATGATCATGGGTATAATGTGAATATTTTATAGATTCGACTGGAATTTATGCTGTGCCTTTTTTATTTGTTATTTTTTATGGAAAACAAATAGTGGAGAGTGATTTATTTATGGAAACATATGATGCTAAATACACTGAGATTGAAATTACTGGATGTTAGAAATTTTTCATCAAATGAGCTGAATGTATGTTTTATTTAGCCTATTTCTGGGGATAGCACCCTAAAAATTAAAATAAAAGCTTCCAGTTACAGATTTTTTGAGGAAGTGAAGAACCGTGGCCATTGGCAGATAGCAAATAAGAATCATCATACATACTAGTATTAGCAATGCATCCTTTCAGTATGGTTTTATGTGGTTTATTTAGAATGATGTTGCCATGGAACCATGCTTGCTGCAAATACAAATGCATCTGCAATTATGTTGTATGTAATATCTATGACATTAATGTTCATTCCTTCTTAGTGATTCATATGTAGACATGATTATTCTATTTTTATAGTCATGAGGGGAGACTGAGTATTACCAATGCCCACATTTCTCATCCGGGACTTGGAAAATTTTTGTTTTTTGGTTGCCATTTTAAGTTATTGAGATTTGATATCAAATAAACATTGTTTTGTTCAGATGGCATCATTGCATGAAAGTTTAAATAAATTTAAGAAGCAGCAGGAGAAGTGCCAGTCAACCCTTTCAAGCATTGCAGCCAAAGCAGGATCTTCTAAGGCAACAACGAATCACAGGGCTGCATCTGCAGGCACATCTTCTTCAACCAATACAAAACCACCAGCCCCAGCAGTCAAATTTTCAAATGATACAGAGAGACTTCAACACATTAATAGCATACGTAAAGGCCCTGTAGGAGCTCAGATTAAACGTGTTATAGACTTGCTGTTTGAGGTACAAACCCAACCTTCCCTTTCTTGCTTTTCCTTTCCTTTATTGGATAATTTTATTTTCTCGAGAGCAAATAACTGTTTAATTTTTATAGTCTTTCCATTGTCTCAACGGCTAATGACATTGGACTATTAGTCATGTATGGTTTACGGCCATTAAGAGTGTGCATGAAACATTATGTCTCGTGGGTCATGGCTACTAAGCTAGTCCAGTTCTCTGGAAATGAGCAAAGGAGACAATTTATATTATGTAGAAGATGTAGATGAAAATCTCTTATCTTGTGACTCAAAATGAAATATCACTTCTTCCTTCTTAGCAATTAAGCACACTAGAAGAACATTTCTATCTTCCTCTTTGGAAGTAAGATGAACATAAGGGGCTTGGTTTACTTGTACTATTGTTCAAGAATATTGTACTACTAAAAATAGCGTGTGCACTGAATGTTGAAACATTAGAGTTATTAATCTAAGTTGAATGAGAATTTCTTGTGAGTTGAAGTTATTGGCTGTTACTTAGTAGAGGCCTCACCTTGTTTTGCTTAATTGTTATCACCACCATTAATCCATGTGCATGCCCAGACATGGTCCATTGTTTTATGTTATAGGTAGGAATTTATGTGGGGATGAGGGCCAATTGTTCTTATTGAAGTGCATTTCTCGGTCAGCTTTTCTTTCAGAGGCAAATACTAATCATTTTTGCCTACTTCCAAGTTAATTAAGATTTTAAATATGTAGTGTCATTTTAAGGCATGTTATGTATATAGCATAATAATTATCACATCCCATATGCTCAGTGAATCATAATCAGTGAATCATAATACCAAATATCTATATTTTTTTAAATACTTAAATATTTTTGACATCTATTGGTTTTGACACCTTCTGTAGAAATTTTTTTTTTTTTTTTTTTTCTTTTTTTCTGCCTCATTATCTAATTGCATTGAAATCTATTAATTGGGCAGTTTTTGCAGTCTTGGCTTCTTTTACCTTTGGGTAATTTTGCATACTAGGTATTTTACAGTGTTCCACACGCATGCTTAAGCTTCTCACACGTGGTTATGTAATGCATTCTATTTTAAAAATGTTGACTTACGTATGATCGAAACTCATTAAAATTTTCTGCAAAATAAATTAATGGAAGTCCATCAGCCTTTATTTGTTTATCTTGATTTTGGTTTAAAGATGTTTTAGTTTGCTTTCAGTTCAATAACTTCCGCCTCCATCACTTCAACATCATTTCGAAGTCTGGATATCTCTTCTTTTCCCTTTTGTAGGTGCTCTTTCATACCACTTCTTATGAACATTCTGCCTCTTTGTGAGAACATTCACGGACATGTTGTAACTAAATCTATCATGTGGGGATGGATAAGTAGAAAGTGCTTGAAAATGTAGATTTTATACAAGTTCTTTCCCGAGAAGTTGAAAATTTCTATATTTACCTTTGATGTTTTGGACATGTTAGATGAAACCTATCAGTTTCATCAATAAGGATGCAAAGTGCTTAGTCACATAACATAACAGTTGTTAGCAATGATATTGAGGAAACTGGTTATGGTTCCCAACACTGACAAGTCTTGACACTACTTGTTACACCGATTTCTCTGGGGCTCTTTACATATTGAACATTATTTGTCTCTCGAGATTTTTCATCCAGCTGGGGGTTGGATAATGTGAGATTTCTTTGGGTAGATCTACAGTGTTCAAATATAGAGGTTATAGACTTAGCAAAAAAATATAGAGGTTGTAGAAGTTTTATAGTTCCTCCAATACTTCTTATGCTGTGAGCCTTGAACTTATTCCTGCTGCTGATACTTGCTGCACAACCCACCTACCCCTGCAGGATGCCAGTGTGCGAGGCAGGGGCATGTGGGAAGTCATTGGTTGATTTGTCCTCTCATTTTTTGTAGGCTCACTTGAAAGGGATTAATTACACCTTAATTATTTATGTTTTTTGTTCTGCAGACAAGGCAAGCCTTTACACCAGAGCAAATAAATGAAGCATGTTATGTTGACATTAATTCCAACAAGGCTGTCTTCGACAGTTTGAGGAATAACCCAAAAGTGAACTATGATGGGAGGTGCTTTGCTTACAAGGTAAATCCTAATCTTTTCACCTGGAACCCTGGCGGACAATTGAACTTGTGTCTTCCCCAAGAGTTCATAGATTGTTACAGGTGCCTGCCCAAAAAGCTTCAAAAAAAAGTTGTCTTTGTGCTGAGAATTTACTTGGTCTTTTATTTGATTACAGTCCAAACATGCTCTGAAGGACAAGAATCAACTACTCATCCTAATACGTAAATTTCCAGAGGGCATTGCGGTTATTGATCTCAAGGATGCATACCCAACTGTCATGGAGGATCTACAGGTTTGTGTTACTGCCTAAAATAATAGCCAAATACTTGCATGGACTTTGCATTATAACCTTTAATTTTCGTTTTTCTTGGAGTTTTAGAGCAAAATTTGTATTTTCTTCATAGGCTTTGAAAGCTGCTGGTCAAATCTGGCTGTTGTCGAACTTCGACTCGCAAGAGGACATAGCCTATCCAAATGACCCTCGAGTGCCAATCAAGGTTGATGACGACCTGAAACTGCTATTCCGGGGAATTGAACTACCACGTGATATGATTGACATTGAGAAGGATCTTCAAAAGAACGGGATGAAGCCCGCCACAAACACTGCAAAGAGGAGGGCCATGGCTCAGGTTCACGGCATTGGTTCCAAGTCCAAGACCAAGAAGAAGAAGAA
Organism: Camellia granthamiana; assembly: GCA_036172215.1. Classification (NCBI taxonomy): domain Eukaryota; kingdom Viridiplantae; phylum Streptophyta; class Magnoliopsida; order Ericales; family Theaceae; genus Camellia; species Camellia granthamiana. The sequence goes on along the minus strand of CM069913.1, from coordinate 9,108,225 downwards.
TGAAATCAGCAAGAGGACTAAACTGACCAATTCCCACCTTCCAGAGCTATTCAAGAAACTTAACGCTCCTGATTCTTGATGGTGGATCAAACTGTTTGGGACTCACCATGACGCACATGTAATCTTGTTTGGCCAGGATGCTTTTTTGCAGAAATGGCCTGGGGTTTTCTAGATTTGTGCTTGATGTAGATAGAAAGCATCATAGCGCTTCAGATTGAACCCTCTTCATCCACATGAAGATAGGGTTATTCTTATGTTTCTCTAATATATTAAAGAGCTCTTCAGAATGAGTAAAGTCTGTAGCCGGGCTCCTTATTGTGGGTGTGATAGTGATTTCAGTTGCTAGAAATCATGCAATTTAAGGTGTGGAGTATGTGATCAAATTTTCTATTTTGTTGTTGAGACCTGTGACATATTAAAGCCACAATTCTAACGTCATTTATTTGGATAACTGGCTTTGCTCTGACTAATCCCCGAGGCTTTGTATTTAAAGATTCTTTGTGACTTCATTGTATTAATTTCAGGCTATTCCTAAATTGAGTCATTTTGCATATGCTTATTATATGTGGTTGGAATTAAGTTCTTCAAGGCTAAGCCGTATAGCCTTTGTATTACGGCACCCAATCCTGTTTTGCCACGTTATCATTTTGGTCTAATATTCTCGTATGATCTCAAGCTGTCAAGCACTGGATACATACCCTTTAATTTTCCCGTCCCTCATTCTTCCTCCTCTCCGTGTCCAGCATGTTTGAAGACGCAAGATGAATACATAAATCTAACGAACCATTATTGGTTCACATCACAAGATGTAACCAATTGTTAACTTACAATCATTAAATAAACTTCAGATCAACTGCGAAGATTAGTTTTGGAATTTATACAATATTTTTTCTACTATAGACCCTTCTAGTGGTCACTGGCGCTCAGCAGACCTACCACCGGCATCTACCTTGACCCCCTTCCTAAATCCCTCACCAAACCCTTCATATTTCTACATCCTTTGGGAAGTTGAATCTGTTAGATCTAAGTTCCTTGTGTTTTAGTTACAACTGGTTGAAAAAAAATAAAAATTGGTGACGTGTCAGGCAAGCAGTGGCATGCCGTAAAACCACTCCTTTACGGGTAGACTCTGTATACTCTTATGTGGTTAGGTCTGGTGTATAACTTATTTTCATATTTACTGCCCTTGTGAAATTGACAAAGCAAAAGAGAGGGCAATAAAAAAAGAACATACGCTCTCTAAGGTCATTGCCTGATAGGACTGCAGGTTTCTTTGAACTTTCTTTTCTTAAATCCTCAGTTAATCTAAGATTTCTGTGCAACTTTTCAAAAGTTGGCTTGACATTTGTTGTTGTTCTTGTCAAAACTGATCAACAATTCCCCAAAGTTTCTTTAGAATACAAGAAACTACATATGAACTTGAACGCGAATTTTGAAAATATTGTGAAGGCTTAAGCAAAACCAGTTATTGGAATTTCTTCTTTTTTTGAATTAAAACCATTTTTTCAATCTTTTCAGTAGTTCTATCTTTTTTCTTGAGGAAGAGATTATTAATGATTGGAGTCTGAAATAGATGAATTTTTGAAAGTTGGTTTTTCATTCATTTAATAGATTTCCATGACTTATGAGTGTATGTCTTCTGGCTCCTTTTACGCTAAAGGTAACAAACATACTATACATTACATTATATATATATATATATATTTGGATAGAAATACAAGAATCTTATATTCTGCATGAATTGATGGCATTGGTTTTGAAAAGGGCAATCCTGCTCTGGGCAGGTCTGCTTTTGTGAGACAATCAGGGCAGGTAAAGCAACAACAATTTTAACAAAATCTTTTCCCCTTCATGTTTTCTTTCTTTATTTTAAACCATTATATATACAATTTTTTATTTATTTATTCATTTTTCAGTGGGATTGCTTTTCCATCTTTTCTATAGTGGGTATAAACCAGAAAATGTAAATGTAAATGTTTATGTCACTTGGTGTCATTAGGTAGTCGATATTTAGGAGTTGTTTGGAATGTTTTAAATAAGTGTATTTTTGATTTTTTATAAAATATGGGTTGGGTTTGAAATGATGTAGTAGAGAGGTGATGTGACTTAAATAAGATGATGTGCCTTAAATAGGATAGTAACTTTTTGACTTTTTAACTTTTTTAAGGGATGCCAAACCTAGCCTTAGTTTGCAATTGGAGGTTGATAGTTAGATTGATTCTTTTTCTTTTTTTTTTATCGGACTAAATGACATAATAGTCAAATTTGCCAGATGGTTCGCCAAGTCAACACAAGGATCATATGAAAGGTTGTTTTTCTTTTGTTTATTTAGTCAAATGCCCATGTTGTTATGTTAGATCTTGTGGGAAAGCAACATGGTTTTTTAACTTTTGAATGATTCAAAACATTCTAATAATAAATCTCATACTAAGTCGTCTCCACCCTCACCCCCTCCTCACTACGCGCTCGGATACATATTAAAAATTTTAAAATGAATTGATTCATTGGATCAAAGCTAATTTTTTTGGAGAGAATATGGTTTGCAACAAACCATTGAGGTGATCTCTCTTGCTGATCTGTCTGCATTTATGCTACTGCACTTGTCAGACCGACTTGCCAGCCTTAATTCTTCCATATTTTCCTATTGAGGCACTGAAAGTCGAGTAAAAAGATTAAAGTTGTTTATGCATTTTGGTATTGCTTGCATGGGTACATTTCAAGTCCTCATGCCCCCTTTTTGAATTGCTATTTTCCTATTAGGTCATTGAAAGGAAATAGAGAAAAAAAAAAAAAAAAAAAAAAAAAAAAAACTAGCTAGAAACATATGCAGTGAGTCCCACCTTTATTTGGTTTTATTCCAATGTATGATGGAGAATTTTCTGAAGATTTCCTATATACCAAAAAAGTATATAGAATAAATCAATGAAATCATGAGGAATCCCAGATACCTAATGAAGATAAGTGATACAAAACACAGAAAAGAACAAATGCATAAGAAAGATAAATCACTTGTACATAAAAAGAATACAAGATTTACATTATTCATCCCAAATTAGGGTTACTTCTACAACTACTGCGATTTTCATTATGATCAAAAAATTTATAAAAGATTACAGAGATAGTAGCCTCTCACTATAAATACATTGAAAATTAAGACAACGGGTTACAAGTGTGAAAACATCAAAATATACCTACTTTAAATTTCAAATAAGGATCAAGCCTACCAAATCCCCTCCCACAATCAAGTAATTAATGTCTATTACTACTTATCAAAGTCCACACAACCAACAGTAATAATGGTTTGTGCAAAATAATCATTATTTGTTTTCTTGTTTGTGCATTTTGGTAATGCTTGCATGGGTACATTTCAAGTCTGTCTTTCAAGAAAGTTACATCTGGGGAATCCTTCCAAAATGCATTGTCGACTGCTCTCAGGGATAGAAAAACTAGGCCTATATGCTATCATTAGTACACTGTTTCTATATATTTTGCAACTTTTTTGAAGTTAACAGAAATAAATAGCCAAAATTATGCCCCCACCATTCAGCCTAGTAGCATCAAAATAATAGACTACTGTATTATTATTTTTTAAAAATTTAATTTGCTTTATTAGACTACTTTGCGATCCACTACATTTCTTTACGTGTTTACCTTTTAGTCGGTGTCTAAACCCAATTTGATTGGTCATTGGTTGTACTTCAATGCCATTTTTTTTTTTGATGCTTTTTTTATGGGGGCAAAAACTCCCTGATTTTCATAAACTTCTGACCTTTTTGTTTTGTATTTTAGAAAGATAGTTAAAAATTATTATTATTATTTTTTTTTTGACTGTTTTAGTTTTTTTTAGTATTTTATGTAAGAAGTTATATAACTCAAAATGGATTAAAAGTTAACTTTTGACTTTTAATCCACGTTTCCAAATGACTGGGTCCTTTGAGAAGTTGCCAAAAAAATCAATTTTTTGGCTTTTCAACTTTTTTTTAGTCAAAAAAAACCTGCTTTTTTACCCAAAATAGCTCAACTTTTTGTTAAAAAAATTTAAAAAATCAAAAAATCAATTTTTTACTAATTTCTCAAAACACCACTTAGTGCAAACTTTTATTATTCATCTTCATCCTATCATATGGCCAAAAAACTGGCTTTTTGCGATCCACTACATTTCTTTACGTGTTTACCTTTTAGTCGGTGTCTAAACCCAATTTGATTGGTCATCGGTTGTACTTCAATGCCATTTTTTTTTTTTTTTATGCTTTTTTTTGGGGGGCAAAAACTCCCTGATTTTCATAAACTTCTGACCTTTTTGTTTTGTATTTTAGGAAGATAGTTAAAATTATTATTATTATTATTATTATTATTATTTTTTTTTTGACTGTTTTAGTTTTTTTTAGTATTTTATGTAAAAAGTGATATAACTTAAAATAGATTAAAAGTTAATTTTTGACTTTTAATCCACGTTTCCAAATGACTGGAGTTCTTTGAGAAGTTGTCAAAAAAGTCAGCTTTTTGACTTTTTAACTTTTTTAATCAAAAAAACCTACTTTTTTAGCAAAAAAAGCCCAACTTTTTGTTAAAAAAATTAAAAAAAATCAAAAAATCAATTTTTTACTAACTTCCCAAAACACCACTTACCACTTAGTGCAAAATTTTATTATTCATCTTCATCCTATCATATGGCCAAAAAAAAAAAAAATTAAAAATTTTAAAAATGTAGGAATCTTTAACCACCTGATTCTCTGAACGTGATCGGAAAGAGAAACTCCGGCGACATAGATAATTAACTTCTTGTTTTCAGACAACTAAGTGTATAAATATATATATTACTCTTAATTATTCAATCTAAGTACAATTATAATTTTTCAACTCACTAAAAACTGATATTCTATTTCAGCTGTGTATCAATTATACATCCTTTTAACTAACAAAGAGAGAGAGAAAAAAAATATTTATAAAAAAAAGAAAAGAAAAAAGAACAAGAAAAAGAAAGAGAAAGAAAGAACAATAGCAAAATTTACACTATAATCTGCAAAACTCAGTATGACTAGAACTGATCATATAATCTTGAAGAAGCTTAATTTAATTGTGAAGTGGGTTGGGTCCCCCTGGAACGGTTCGGTGCGACACTTGGTAAACTGGGTCAGCTTCATTATTTCTTGATTCCTCAGGAGCTTCTGCAGAGAAATGCTGCGAAAACTGCCAATTGAATTTGTCTGTGGATGATTCTTCAGTGGTGATTCTGTGGATGTGGCGGCCATTTGAAATCTGGCTGATCGCAAGCATCATCACGATCAGAATAGGAACGCCGGGATGTTGAATTCGCATATCGCTCTGTTTGGTTTCGTTTTCAGAATCTGTTTTATGAGGAAGAAAAAAAGTACTAAAAACTAGTCTTCTGCTGAGAATAGAAGCAGAGAAAGCAGTTTCATTTGAGTTTGTTTTGTTGGGGGAGTGCTTTAATATGGGTACCCAAGTAAGCTGTGGTCAGGATGAGAGCCAAAAATCTCGGGTCTTGGTGCGGTGAAATGACCGAAACGTCCTTTTGTTTTTGTGAAATTTGCAGCAACGTCAGCATTTTGGCTACCTAAAATGCCCAAACTTATATCTATGTCAATTATTTGCTAGTGATTTTTAGCTTTATGTGGTGTGTACCTAATTTATCTTTGCAATTGTTCTGTTGGTTTTGATCATTGGTATGCAGGTCATTTCTTGAGGTTCATATATTAGGGGTGCTCGCGATTCGATTACGATTAGGGAACCTTCAATCCGTCATCCGTCCACCAGATGCGGATTGACAGATTGGCGGATGGATGCGAATCAGTTTGGCAGTTTAAACTTTTACAAATTTTGAACATAATACAATTTATGATTTTTTTTTTTTTTAGATAACAATCCAACTCAATATAACCAAAAGATTATCAAGTAAATACATATAAGAAAATTATGCATTATCAAAACTATTTCATTACTTCTTTTTTTTTATTCAAAAACTATTTAAGTTGATTTTTTTTTAAATGACAATTAAGCCTTATATTTTCCACACAAAAATATCAAATATCAACACTTGTCATTTGATAAAAGAATTTTCAAATTAAAAACACAACAGAATAACTAAACCTTTTTTTTAATTGAAAACACAAACAGAATATTTAAACAAAGTTTTACAAATTATTAGAGGTGTTTGCGGTTTGACGATTCGGTTGCAGCCAAAGGAATTTCAAATTCACTATCCGTCCAAAACTAGGCGGATTGAAAAAAATCAATCTACAACCGTCCGCTCGTCATCACACATCCATTCAAAATACGGCCAATTGGTTCGATTCGATCGATTTAAGTGGATCAAAATATCCACTAAACACCCCAACCATATATGCTCTCATCAACTTCCCAAAGATTTTATGATTGATGAAAGCACAACTAGTTTACCTTTGTTTATGAAGACTGACAATGATTTGTACCAAACTTTTCTAAGTTGTGGATCACCTGCCTCTCAATTGAAGTGCATAATGGAAGAGATTGGAAGTGTGTATTGTAGAGTTCATATGTAAAATGAATTTGGACCATATTGATGTTTCTAGGTCATTTTCTGTATTTATAGTATTATTGATTTCAAATCTTCTTTCTATTAAGCTTGAGAGAGCTGCTCGTGGGATAGAGAGAAAATTTTAGATGCAACAAAGAAGAATGTTGGGATAGCGTGGATTTTATTGAATACAATCCGATCATGGACCCATCTCAAATTCAAAATAAGGATATTTATAGTATTTCACACTTATAATTTGTTGCCTTAATTCTATGCATTTAGTTGAAAGGGGTGACTATTTGTATATCTCTTGCAATCTTTTTAATCACAGTCTAACCGCAATAATCATTTTTGTGTGTATGTGTCATTTACAATTCTAGTGTAATTATTATTATTTTTAATTTTTTTTTTTTTATGTCACACTGATTTGGATGAGGTGTTATAGATTCAATTAGAAAAGGGAAAGATGGGTCATTTTTTTATGAATATGAAAGGGGTACGGAGGCTAACAGGGTCATTGTGGTTGTTATAGAGTGCTATAATTTTGAATATAACTGTTTGCTGAAAGGGTGTGAGAGAGTTGACTTACCACATCAATAGCTATATAGGTTTGATTAAATTATTAGTATTGTTCTTATTATATATGTACTGGTGGAGAGTTTGAGGTACAGAGTCACAGACAAACACGTGCCATGACACCAAGGCTAAGTGTTTGCACATGTTTGTTTATTAACCGTCCAATGTGGTGATTTTGACTGATGATTGTAGGTAGAGAATGTACATCAGGGGACCCCTCACATGATCAGTCGGCCAGGATTTTCCAGCAAGGTTTCACCTGTTATGAGATTACTTTAGATTTGCACAACTTAAAGGCAATGGTGGGTTCTACGTTTCATCTTTACTTCCCATTGATACTTAAAAACTTAGGGTTGAAACGGGTACAGAGTATTGTATAGATTTGTCTAAATTCGACCTAGAATCTGAGTTTATCTATTCAAATTTAAGGTCTTTTTTATTTTTTATTAATATATACTTTTTGAAAAAATTATAAATGACATCAAAACAAATAACTTGAAATAATAACAAAATAAACAATTTTTTCAAAATAACATAACAACATAACAATAACAATATACAATGATAGAATATATATTTTGAATAGAATTGAAAGAACTGAATTGTGAATGAGAAAAAGGAGATTAGGGGCTTATATATGTGATATATGAGATTATTATGGCGTAAAATATATTCTTACTTTGAGAAATGTGAATTCAACTAATAAATGAGTCAAAAGCTTATATTTGAGGAAGGTATATTTTAGGGTGATGGTAATAAATAATGTGGTTTTTTTTGTGAAATTTTTTCTATATGCATCAGTATTTCTATATGCACCACATGATTATTGAGAGATGGCGTGTTTGGATAAGGAGAAATCTATGCAAAAAAATAATAATTTAAAAAAATAAAAAAATGTCTTTTTGTGGGATTTTCTTCACAAGAAAGTTGGTCTTGCATGCATGGACCCATCAACATTGTAGCCTAATGTCATAGTTTTAAAAATGGACGCCAATGAAACTTTTTCAGATAAGCTTTCATGTCTAAAATGATGCTATTCTAGTCTCAAAAGCTCAAGCACGCAACCAAATCATATTGGTTTGTGTAATAAAAATTAATTAAAATTAGGCAGAAAATTGTTAAAACATATGTAAGGAAGTTTTTAGTTTATACGTTTTAAAGTATTAATTTGACTATATACGAAAGCTCAACAAGACATTTTCACGCGGTTAACACCAACACCAACAACCACAACATCAATACAAGAAAAAGCCCGAGCAAGAGTCATCGGTGCAATGAAAAAAATCAGATCCTTAGGGATTAACAGGCAAACTCAGCACTTATAGTTCAAGTTATGGGATCCCCTGACCTCAAATAAAAAAAAAATTAAAAAAAAAAGTCACATAATAAATAAGAAATGTATAATCTTTATTTTTAATAAAAATTGACCTGACCACTTAGTTGAGAGTGTACAAAAATATCTAATTAAACTAGTCTCAATTGGTTATATTGATTTCATGTTACACCAAGTTAATAATAAAGATTGTTGATTCTTATGCTAAATAAAGTTAGTTGGTGTATCCTTGTGTAAAATCAACATAAACTTCAATCATAAAGTGAGATTAAAAATAAAATAAAAAAAGGTGATAGCAAATGAATTTGTGAGAAAAATGGAGTTCAATTTTGTCATGTGAATGAATTAGGACAGAGCTTAAATAATCTTCAATTAAAAAGGTAGATTGAAATGGGGTTTTTGATTATTTTTTGGGTTTAGATTATTATACAATTATGTACATGCTTGAATAATTGGTGTTTATGAAGTTTACATTAGCTTATCTTCTTATCTATCTGTGGGAGGTCAAACTATTAGGTGCTTCATAATTTAATAATTCGAAATAAGGCATAATTTAATTCTGAATTGAGAAGGTGGACCAAAGTATATTTGATTAGGAAAACGATATGTTTATTAAATTTATATATAGAATTTATGATAAGAATAATGTGATAATGACATTTGTAAAATTATGAAGATAATAGTGAGTATCTTCCTTGAAGCCACATTATTTATATGAAAATTTTGTATAAAAATTCTGCTTATATATCAATACTCTCATTTGAAAATTTTCATTGAATCCTTGTTAAATGTAATATTAATAATTTTTCTCTTATTATGAGATTTTTTTGTGGTACTGTTCATTTCTTTCTCATTATGAGCTTCTTTCTTAAATTGGTTGGTTGTTGGGTTTTCTGCAACAGGCCATGTTTATTAAGAAGCAAACAAAAATAAAAAATATATTTATAATTTTAATATACTTTCTACAAATTTTTAAACACTTTTGTAAATTTCAAAACACTTTTCACGTATATAGCGTATCTCCGTACCTGAAAGCATAATGTAAATAATGTTAAAATTAGAATATCATTGTAATCCCAACACTATTTAATTTAATTTTTCATTTGATAAAATCACAAATTTATTATAAAATTTTGGACTTCTCACAAAACTCCTCACGAAAACTCGTTTTTGCTTATATAATATATAGCCAGATAGATAGATGTGCCTGACATACATACAATTTCCACGGACATACATACAATATTGTTTTTGTTTATATAATTATATGAAAATTGTATGTGTACGGGGAGCAAATATTCGGTGAAGCCCGTACTCCTTTCTACCAAGCTCCTTATCTGTCCGATCGACCTGTGAACACAACGGCGGTGAGCTACCCGGCGGTGTGTGACTGGAAAACCCTTCCGACGGTCAAGTTAGCACACACTCAGATAGAGCGAGAGAGAGGAGAGAGTTGAGTGTTTAGGTTGTTCTCACCAAATGATGTTCCATCCTAGCATGGGGGGCGCAGTCATGCTTATATACTTTCTGCGTTCACCTCTGCACCCATTCGTCTATTGACACATGGAGTTGCTCTCCCATCTGTCAGTGCAAATCCAGCTAAACACCACCTAATCAAATCGCCAGACAACATTAGCGGGAACGGACAGCTTGACAGCACCATCCCGACCTCCTTCGACCGTGCTGCCTAACGAGCCCAACAATGCTCCTCGCCGAGCACCATCACTACCGAGCTCAGCAGCACTCCGGTGCGACTGTGCTCCAGCCAAGTTAGGCCGGTTTGCGGCAGATCGCGATCACCGAGCTAAAACGAGCGAACAAGAGAAGACAAGCTGGAAGAGGATCACCCCGGCCAACTCTGGTCTGGACTTCGGCCGAACAAGCTTCCTCTCGGCCCGATTTAGCCCAGCTCGGCCCAAATACGCTTGGACCACTTTCAGCCCGGCCAGAACCGCGACCCAAGCCGAGATTACGGAAATCTCCCTCTCAATTGCCCCTTAATTTCGTCCGTATTTGCGTGACCGGAATTACATTACAAGGCCAGGATAAACTTTTTGCTCGGTGGTTCACTCTGCTCGGTTTAGAAACTTCAAAGTTGGTAAGCAAAGTCAGCTCGGCAACTTACTTCTTGGTGAATAAAATCAGCTCAGCAACTTCCTTGGTGAGCAAAATCAACTTGGCAAGGACCTTCAAAGTTAGCGAGAAAAGTCAGCTCGGCAACTTGTATCTTGGCGAGCAAAATCAGCTCAGCAAGGAACTCCAAGGTCGGCGAGCAAGGTCAGCTCGGCGACTTGCTTCTTGGCGAGCAAGATCAGCTCGGCAAGGAACTCCAAGGCGAGCAAGGTCTGCTCCGCGACTTGCTCCTTGGCGAGCAAGATCAGCTCGGCAAGGAACTCCAAGAGCGGAAGCAAGGTCCGCTCCGCGACTTGCTTTTTGGCGAGCAAGATCAGCTCGGCAAGGAACTCCAAGAGCGGGAGCAAGGTCCGCTCTGCGACTTGCTTCTTGGTGAGCAAGATCAGCTCGACAAGCAACTCCAATGCGAGCAAGGTCCGCTCCGCCACTTGTTTCTTGGCGAGCAAGATCAGCTCAGTAAGGAACTCCAAGGCGAGCAAGGTCCGCTCCGCCACTTGTTTCTTGGCGAGTAAGATCAGCTCGGCAAGGAACTCCAAGGTCGGCGAGCAAGGTCAGCTCGGCGACTTGCTTCTTGGCGAGCAAGATCAGCTCGGCAAGGAACTCCAAGGCGAACAAGGTCCGCTCCGCCACTTGTTTTTTGGCGATCAAGATCAGCTCGGCAAGAAACTCCAAGGTCGACGAGCAAGGTCAGCTCGGCGACTTGTTTCTTGGCGAGCAAGATCAGCTCGGCAAGGAACTCCAAGGTCGGCGAGCAAGGTCAGCTCGGTGACTTGCTTCTTGGCGAGCAAGGTCCGCTCCGCCACTTGTTTCTTAGCAGCAAGATCAGCTCAGCAAGGAAGTCCAAGGTCGGCGAGCAAAGTCAGCTCAACGACTTGCTTCTTGGTGAGCAAGATTAGCTCGGCAAGGAAGTCTAAGGTCGGCGAGCAAGGTCCGCTCCGCGACTTGTTTCTTGGTGAGCAAGATCAGCTCGGCAAGGAAGTCCATAGTCGGCGAGCAAGGTCAGCTCGGCGACTTGCTTCTTGGCCAGCAAGATCAGCTCGACAAGGAAGTCCAAGGTCGGCGAGTAAGGTCCGTTCCACGACTTGCTTCTTGGCGAGCAAGATCAGCTCGGCAAGGAACTCCAAGGCGAGCAAGGTCCGCTCCGCCACTTGTTTCTTGGCGAGCAAGATCAGCTCGGCAAAGAACTCCAAGGTCGGCGAGCAAGGTCAGCTCGGTGACTTGCTTCTTGGCGAGCAAGATCAGCTCGGCAAGGAACTCCAAGGTGAGCAAGGTCCGCTCCGCCACTTGTTTCTTGGCGAGCAAGATCAGCTCGGCAAGGGACTCCAAGGTCGGCGAGCAAGGTCAGCTCGGCGACTTGCTTCTTGGCGAGCAAGATCAGCTCGGTAAGGAAGTCCAAGGTCGGCGAGTAAGGCCCGCTCCACGACTTGTTTCTTGGCGAGCAAGATCAGCTCGGCAAGGAACTCCAAGATTGGCGAGCAAGGTCAGCTCGGTGACTTTCTTCTTGGTGAGCATGATCAGCTTCGACAAGGAATTCTAAAGTTGATTAAAACCATCAAAAAAACCCTTACCGAGCAAAATCCGCCCTGCAAGGAATTTTGATCTTTCCGTCAAAATGATTGTAAGTTGCCCCTAGGACCGCACTAAATCTGCTTGGCGAGGCAAAAATACAACAATTCTCAAGAAAATGGTTTACTTGTTCCATTGCGCAATGACAAAAAGGTTTACAAAAATAGAACTAAGAACAAAACTTTAGATTGGCAGAGCTTGATGTTTTAGAAATGGATCCGCCATTTACAAACTGCGAGTTTTATGCCCCTTTTCCTCGGTCTTCTTACAGACGTCTTCCGAAAACCGAACTCCCTATATTTCTTCCATGGTGGTTTGCATGGCCATCATCTTGTTTGACTGCGTGAACCTTTCACACTACTCTCTTGTTCCCTACTACCGGACTTGTCGTCACGGTAGCTGCGGCTGCATCGTCTTCTACTCGGATGTGCTCATTAATGCGTTGCATTAGTTGTCCCATGGACGTCGGTTGGTTCATTGTAAGTGAGTCCCTCAACCTATGTCCGACCGGGAGACCGCGCTTATATTGGGTGATTGCCAGGTTGATCGGGCAATCTAGGATCTCGTTGAAGGTTTCCCAGTATCTGGAGTTGTATGCCTTGAGTGTGTCGCTCGACTCCATTTTGACACTGAGAAGGTGGTCCACCTCTTTTGGCGTTTTGGTGTTGGTCTTGAAACGTGTCACAAAGGCTTCCGCCAACTGTTGCCACCTTTCGATGCTTCCTTCTGGTAGCCTCTCAAACCATTTCAACCCTAGCTCGCCCAAACTCGACGGGAAGATAAGGCACATAAGAGCGTTATTGCGCCTATGTCCGGCCATGACCTGTCGGAAGTGGCTTACATGCATGTATGGATCGGTCTTTCCATTGTAGAGCGTAAACTTGGGCTGGTGAAAGCTCGCGGGGAGCGATGTGGTTTCTATCTCAAGGGAGAAGGGGGTGGCGTTCAGCCTCGCCAAATCTGTGTCTAGAGGGAGAGGCACGGCTTGGCAGGGTGGTGGCATTATGACCTCTTCACTGGTGCGGCCCCCGTAAGATAGCTGCTGGAGCGCCGACACCCTTTGAGTCTCCCGCCGGCGAGCCCGCTCCTTAAAGACTGCCCGCAAGTCCTCTGAGCGAGCGGAATAGGAATATCTTGACATCGTTGCTGGACGTGAGGGTTGATGGGTACTATCTTGCGCGCTAGACTTCTCTACAGGCGCATCGGATTCTCTAACCCTGTAGCTTCTGGTGATAGAAAGGGAGGGAGTGTGCCGCTGGCTCTGACTGCCTGAACGACGTGGTTGGGTGCGCTCATTGTGGTCTCTCACTCCAGCAACACCCTTCCCTTTGACATGTCGTTTGAGATCTTCCATCTCCGCCGTCATTCTCCGGATGACGGCGTCTTGGTCCCTTAACTTGTGCTCCAGACGCCTAGCGTGCGATTCTCTTCGCCGCTGGTGCCCGTCTGGGCTCCGAGAGTTACCAAAACTTCTACTGTGCTTATCCCGCGCGTCTCTTGAATGTCCTCCTGGGGAAGTCTCCAGGCCTGCCATGTTTGGAATGACGGGGAGTCCGTCTCTCTATCTGGCTGACTCCGGGGTAACACCGTCGATGGCGGACAACGGTATCTTGTCGTTGTTCACTATGGAAGGCGATCAGATGAGCTTGGAAGACAAGGTTTTGTCTATCAAACTTCCCACAGATGACGCCAATTATACGGGGAGCAAATATTCGGCGAAGCTCGTACTCCTTTCTACCAAGCTCTTTGTCTGTCCGATCGACCTGCGAATACAACGGCGGTGAGCTACCCGGCGGTGTATGGCCGGAAAACCCCTCTGCCGGTCAAGTTATTACACACTCAGATAGAGCAAGAGAGAGAAGAGAGTTGAGTGTTTAGGTTGTTCTCACCAAATGATGTTCCATCCTAGCATGGGGGGCGTAGTCATGCTTATATACTTTTTGCGTTCACCTCTGCACCCATTCGTCTATTGACACGTGGAGCTGCTCTCCCATCTGTCAGCGCAAATTTAGCTAAACACCACCTAATCAAACCGCCAGACAACATTAGCAGGAACGGACAACCCGGCAGCACCATCCGGTCTCCTTCGACCGTGTTGCCTAACGAGCCCAACAATGCTCCTCACCGAGCACCATCACTACCGAGCTCAGCAGCACTCCGGTCCGACTGTGCTCCAGCCAAGTTAGGCCGGTTTGCAGCATATCACGATCATCGAGCTAAAACGAGCGAACAAGAGAAGACAAGCTGGCAGAGGATCACTTCGGCCAACTCTGGTCTGGACTTCGGCCGAACAAGCTTCCTCTCGGCACGGCCTAGCCCAGCTCGGCCCAAATACGCTTGGACCACTTTCAGTCCGGCTAGAACCGCGACCCAAGCCGAGATTACGGAAATCTCCCTCTCAGTATGCATGCCCGTAATGTCCTGATGTATTACGGGCAGACATACATTGTATGGAAATATGTGTAAAATATATTGAACAAAAAGGAGAAAATAAAAATAATAAACAAATAGAGAGAAAAATCAAAACGGGATAAAATAAAAAAATAAAAATAAAAAGAGGGAGGAAGGTGAGATCATGAAAGGATGGGTGAGAAAAGGAAAAAGTAAGAGAGAGAAGCGGGAAAGTAAAAAATGTACATGTATGACATTTTTTGAAATATGTATCTCAGCCGTTGTTTTATAATTTGAACAGATCTGAATTATCCAAATATCCTAGTAGAACAAAAATATGTTAAAAATTCAAAAACCGTCCTACTTTATTAGATAGATATTTCTTATACATGTATTAAGGTTTTTTTTTTCTTCAAATGGGATACATATATTAAGGTTAATGACAACTCTTAGAACTGTCTGTAACATTTTTCTTCAGTAATTACTATGATTGTTTGGATGAAATCCTCTCCTTATGGTAAATAATTTCCTACTAATTAAAAAATTACGGTATTGGTCAAACTATAGTATTATTGGTAATCACTATTAGAGAATGATTATATATTTGTTTAGGTCATTAAAAGTCATGCAGTCATTTTCTGCCTCATGAAACAACTCCTTAGCAGCAGCCTAACTTTGACAATTCTTAATAAACATATCATTGCTTCAACGTCTTCTTGTCTATGTTACTACGTAATCCAAAATTAAATCATTATATTTTTTTAATTAAAAAAAATAGTAACTGATATGAATTGTTATTTTATAATAATAAAAAAAAATTAAAAGGAAAAGAAAGAAGAAATTTGATGACATCAGATGAGGATGAAAATCAAAACTATGATTATTCCAATTGAATCCAAATTTTTGCAATGTGAATACGGTTAGAGATATGATTAAATGTTGCTTCATGACTATGCTTAGTAGACTTTTTAATTAATGTTTTGAACGGTTAGAAATGTTATCGTTGTTTTTTTTTTTTTTTTTTTTGGTGGAAAATGCTTTTGATATTATTATGATGGTTTGATCGATCAGGATGATAATTTTACCTAGTTCCCACTGTGAGTTAAAAAGATATTTCTTGGGAATTAGTGGTTAGGGTAGAAAGTACCATGAAAACACTATCAAATTGTCCTCAATATACTTTAAGAAATCAAGTTTTGAAAGTACCTTTCATATCATCTAAAACTTTTGGCTGTTAAATAGGGTTAAATTCCACAAAAGTCGAAGTGGGGCAAGGGAGGGTAGGGTTTGCAACACCAGATATATGGATAATAGGAGATTCTATTTACAACCAAAAAATTATGAGTATTTATATACAAGTTTTAATTTATAAATTTATACTTTATTAAGTCTTAACTAAAATTTTTTAGACTTTTAAGTCTCATTAAATTTTTAATAATTGGAATTGCCCTTCAAATAGTAATTGTTTATCATTTATGATTATCTATAAAAGAATATGATAATTTGACATTTATTTTAATTTTTAAAATTTTAAAATATCAACTTTCAAATTGAAAAAACTCATTAAAAAAAAAAATTTATGTGCAAAAAACAAAAGAAGAAAAAAAACGTTTTTTTTTTTTTTTGTGTGCAAAACTAAAAATTTTGTGTCTATAAAAGCAGCATGATGGGGGAATATTAATGTGCAAAATTGAAAAAAAAAAATGAAAAAATTAATGTTTTCAGTTTTATTGGATAGTTGAATGAAACAAATAAGTAGAAGGGCAAAAATGTTTAATCTCTCTGTTTTTTTTTCCCCCTCAGTTAGTGAAACAATTATCTGAAACATTACTATGCAAAATTGATAATGTTTTTAGTTTTAAAAATTAGGAAAAACTGATAATATCTCAGTTTACTAAACAAGATTTATTGGTTCAAAAAATCTTAGATATGACCTAAGCTATCATAATATTTGTAAATAGGACTTTTAGGTAATTAACTCAAAAATTATTAAGTACTAATTTTTTCAGTACATCTTGTTCAATTATTTATGATTTTATGTTACCCTCGATACACTATAATTTTTTCTAAATTATCTTTCAAGGTACATATACTCAAATAAAAACAAAGTCACCATGTTCAGATTTACAATACCGAACAATATTTTGGTTTGGACTTTCATATCTGAACATGTTAACTTTGTTTGGCATTGTACTACCAAATAAAGTGAATTTGTTTAGATAAAAAAATCCAAATAACAATGACATTTGATATTTACGTGAATCCTTTCTTCTTCTTTTATTTATTGACAAAAACAAGCATATTGATGAACCAACACAAATACAATTGAGAGAATATATCAAGCGGCTAAGAAAGAGACATAGAGTTTGAGTTATCAAACAGAATCATGAATCAATCTAAAGCAAGCACAGAAAGATAGAAGGCAAGGAGTGAATCTAAAACTAAAAATAATACAAAAAATCAGAATAAGAAAAACTGCATAATACTCCCAAAAAATTCAATCTCGATCAAGAGTAAAGTGAGAAGATGAAACAGCCAAGTCAAGAAGGATGAAAGGTTCAACTTTTGGATTTGATAAAGTGATTTTCATTATTATTCTCATTCATTGTTTGATTTTATTCAATTTTTTTCTATTTGCAAGGATAAGAAATAATGATATTGATGATAATAATGAATTTTGGTGGGGTGATTTGAAGTTTTGTAGTGAAAAAGAAGAAGAAGAAGAAAAAACAATTGAAATTTAGGGGAAAAAAATGAAGAATACGTATATGTGATTTAGATGTACAATTAAGATATAATAAAAATTAAAATTTTAAAATTTTAATTAAGTGTACTTAATATTTATTTTGGATATAAATAGAATCTCGCATGAATAATGCCTAAATTAAAACTAAGGGCCCGACACTAGATAATGTCCAAAACTTTAGTGAAAATACCAAAAAAAAAAAAAATAATAATCATTAACGCCGCTGACTAAAATTATTGGGCCTTTAGTTTATATAAAGTAAGTGTTTTTTGTTTTGGTTTATTGAACATGATATAAAGTAAGATTAGGCCCTATTTTTAGATACAAATATTAAAAGGGCTTTAATATTGGAGGCCCTATTCTTATTCAAAATGGGAAGGCCCAAGATAGCTGCTTTGCGCCCTGCCCTTAACTAAGACGGTTTATCACATGAGTCAGTTTACAATATGTATTACTTTTTTTTTTTTCTCAAAATATTTAGTGTGTTTGGTTTGAGTTTTCTAAATTAAGTTTTTTGAAAATTAAGTTTTTAAGTTTTCGTATTTTTTTTGTTTTTAGTGAATATTTTTAAAATTTTAAACTTTTTTAGATGTACCTCACTTAGATGTATCTAAAAAGTAAAAAATTTGTGAAACAATATTTTAAAAAATTAATAAATATATAAAAATATAAAAAAAAATGTACTGAATTCTTGTATTTTTGGTATTTAGTGAATTTTTAAAAAGATTTTTTTTACAATTTTTTTACTTTTTAGGTGTATTTATGTTAAGTATGTCTAAAAAGTAAAAAAATTGCTTAAAATATTAAAAAAATTCAGTAAAAACAAAAAAACATTGAAAATAAGAAAGTTGAATTTTCTGAAAAGTGTTTTTGGAAAAATGAACCAAGCAAGTAGATTAGTTTCTTATTTTATTTTTTATTATTTTAAAATATTAATCTTTTTTAAAAATAAAGGAAAAAAATAATATAAATTTTCTATTTTATCCTCCTTTTAAATTTATTAACATTTATATTTTGAAAGTGTAATAATTTTACTACCAAAGAATAATTTTGAAAAGTTAATATTTTTAAAGCGTAATAATTGTACTATTAAAAAAAAGTTAAATTTTCTAAAAATAATTAATGTGAGGACATATTTTTAGGTAGTCCACGTGGCCAACGTTACTAGCTGAGGTGCCACGTGGGCGGACCATGGTGTCTAGATATGACGCGATAATATCGGAATTCGAGATATTTAGATAGAGTACTAGAGTTCTAGATGACATCAAGCTACCTATTTGGATAGAGATGAGACTTTTGAGGGAGTTCATCTTAATCTGAATAGTGTGAGTTGTGATAAATGTTATTCTTGTAAATGATAGAGTCTATGAAGAAAGATTTCTAGGAAAAGTTGAATACTGATCATTATAAAAAAAAAGGCACCCTCGTGGGTCTGAGGTATGCTTTATTTGAGATGGTTTATTTGAGATGGTTTTATGCTTTCATTTATTTGAGATGGTTTTATGCTTTCATTAGTTTAAGTACTTGTATTAATATCTGTGAGAGATAAGATTACTGACTTGATCGTCGGAGTGCCTCAGGTGAACGAACCGCCGCGGTATTCTCATATTCTTGTTGACAGATGTTCGGATTTAATCTATTTTACCGATACTCTCTAGCTAAGTTTCTCATTTGATTGTGTGTGGGCAATCAACCCCCACAATTAATGTTTTGAGATGAAGGAGTTCATAGCCGATTCATTTATGATCGATGCATAGTTAATACGATCAATTCAAATTCTATAAAACTTTTTTTATTAATATTTTTTAACAACCAATACCGTTACTTAAAACTTTCCTACAGGCTTTATAATAAATAAACATAAAACTAGTCCAAAGTTTGTTTGTTTTTCTTTTTTGAAAAAAAAAAAAAAAATTAAACAGAAGCTAGCTGCAGCTAGCCCACAAAATGAAAATGTTTGAAGCTAAACTTATTACACTTAATAAAAGGATGCCCTCCCATATAGAAAGCTCCAACACACCTTCCCATGATACTAATGAAGTTTCAATAACGCTAACAATACAGAAATCAAACACATAATCAGATAATTTGATTATGTGTCTAGTTTATGTATTTCTAAACGTATTAATAGAATTTCAATATAATTCTTTTATTTATACAAAAATCAATAACAAAATCCAACACAACATTCTTTCACATTTCTATTACTTCATATGAAAGAATTGTATTGGATATTTTGTGATTGATTTTTTATCCTAATTTTTTTGGGGGGGGGGGGGGGGGGGGGGTGGGTTTTAATATGCAAGAGAACTAATCTCATCCATTCTCAACAAACTCTCTTCATAGGCATGCCACGTCAGCATCCCATCACTAAAAAACTCTCTTTGGCACAAGCTGCACGTGTCCCTCTGACAAGCATGGAACTCACGAAGCCTCGAAACCTTTGCCAGAATCGAATCGTTGAGATGCCAATACACCGACACGGGTCCACTACCAACAACGATATTGCCTTTCGCAATGAGACAGTGAGTTATGTTTAGCACCTCCAGATGTTTCATGTTGTCCAGTATGTAATCCAATGCATCCTTGTAGACGATCGAACCTCGGAGGCTCAGAACCTGTTTTAATATTTTTATCAAAATCAAATTATTTCAACATCTTTAACTTAATTTTGCAAAATAATTCGTATTAAGTATGCAATTATTTTGTGACCTGCTAATACAATTAGATAAATAGAAAAGTATACTGAATAATATTATGTGTATATATAAAATACAAGGAAGACCCATATATATAGGCAAGAAAAAGAAAGAGAATCCTAATCCTACTATATAATGTAATCCTAATCCTATTAGATAATGTAAATCCTAATTCAATATATATTACTAACAGCCCCCTCAAACTCAAGATGGTTTCAAAGAGACCAACTGGAGTTTGAAAAGTAACTCGTGAAAACGACCAGGAAGATGAGTTTTTAGTAAACAAATTAACAACTTGGGCAGCGGAAGAAACAAACTGGAGCTGGATAATGCCACTATTGACATGCTGACAAATAAAGTGATAGTCAACCTCAATGTGTTTAGTGCGATAATGAAAAATATCATTGTGAGCAATCTAAATGGCACTACAATTGTCACAGTGAAGAGTAGTAGCAGTAGGATGAAGTACACCCATGTCCTTAAGTAACCAACGAAGCCATAAAAGTTCCTGAGTGGTGTCAGTAAGAGCACGATATTCTGCCTCAGTACTAGACCTGGAGACAATAGTTTGCTTCTTACTCCGCCAAGAAATCAATGAACTTCCAAGAAAGAAACAATAACCAGTAGTAGAGCGACGATCAGTGAGATCACCGGCCGAGTCAGTATCAGAATAGGCACATAACTCAAGGGGAGTGTGAGCAGAGTAATGAAGTCTATGAAACAAAGTGCCCTTCACATAGCAGAGAATACGAAGAACAGTAACATAATGAGTAGATTGTGGAGTAGACAAAAACTGACTGACAATGTGAACTGCATGAGAGATATCAGGCCGAGTAACAGATAGATAGACCAGACTACCCACTAATTGTCGATATAGAGTGGCATCAGAAAGGAGAGTGCCCTCTAAAGAAGTAAGACGAGCATTGTACTCAAGCAAGGTAGAAGCAGTCCTACTATCCATGAAACCAGCACGAGATGAGTGATCAGATGCATATTTGGCTTGAGTGAGATACAAGCCACTTGGAGCAGAAGAAATCTCAAGACCAAGAAAATAACTAAGAGAACCTAGATCTTTCATCTCAAAATGAGAGCTGAGAAAATGTTTCAGCTCATGAATGTCATCAAGATTATCATCAGTAATAATCATATTATCAACATAAAGCAATAGAAGAGTAATGCCACGGGCCGTTTTGCGAATAAAAAGAGTAGAATTATAGGATCTTGAAGAGAACCCAAACTGAGTAATGGTAGTATTGAACTTGGATTACCAAGCACGAGGAGCCTGCTTAAGGCCATAGGAAGCACGATGAAGGCGACAAACAATATCTAGGGGATGCTCATAGCCTAGAAGAGGTTGCATGTAAACTTCTTCAGTTAGGTCACCATTGAGAAATGCATTCTTGACATCCATCTGAGATAAGCCCCACTGACGTGAGGTAGCAACAGCAAGTAAACTATGAATAGATGCAAGACGAGCAACAAGAGCAAAGGTCTCCTCTTAATCAATACCATACTCCTAAGTGAGGCCTTTAGCAATCAGACGGGCTTTGTAACGTTCAATTGTACCATCAGAATGAGTTTTGATTTTATAGACCCATTTACAACCAATAGGAGTTTTGCTAGAAGGAAGAGCAACCATATCCCATGTATGTGTCTTATGTAAAGCCTATAACTCATCTGCCATTGCTTGCTGCCAAAAAGGATTAGTACAAGCTTCATGATAGGTATGAGGTTCATGGTGACTTAGAATGGTAGAAAAACAATGATAATCTTGTGAATAACCTAGTTGTTTAGAGACCCATTTCAAAAAAAGGACAACAGAAGGAGCTTCAGGAGAGTCATTGTTAGAAAATAGAGGAGACTTTGAAGAACGGGTAATATCAGTACTCTCAGAAGATGGTAACAGAATAGGATTAGCAGGCAGAACAAGAGCATTAGGAATAGTTGGAGAACAACTGGATGGAGAGGTATCTATAGGAGTATCATCAGGAAAAAAAATCAATGAAAGGATCAGTGAAATATGAGATGGTGGAAGCTGAAGGAAAAGAGAATTTGGAGAGGGAGAAGAACATTTGGTGTTCCCAAAAAACGACATGACGAGAGACACGAAGACAGTGAGAGACAAGATCCCAACATCGAAACCCTTTATATTCTACGCCATAGCCTAAGAAGCAACACAATCGTGACCGTGGTTGTAATTTGTTGCGCTCTTGGAGAAGAAGGAGAACAAAACAAGCACACCCAAAGACTCGGAGTTCTGTGTAAGAAGGAGATGTACTATGGAGATGTTCATAAGGGGTTTGATTGTTAATGATAGAAGATGAGATACGGTTAATAGTGTAAACAGCCGTAAGGGCAGCTTCACCCCAAAAACGCTCAGGACAAGAAGAAGAAATGAGAAGAGCTCTGACCGTATCAAGAATGTGCTTATGCTTGCGTTCAGCACGACCATTTTGCTGGAAGGTGTGAGGACAAGAGCGATGGGGAAGTGTACCATACTCACGAAGAAGTTTTAAAAAACTAGTCTCTTTATATTCTTGAGCATTGTCAGATCGGAAAACTTTGATAGAATAACCAAATTGAGTTTTAATCATTTTAACAAAATCACAATAAGTTTGAAGTAACTCCGAACGTTGTTTTAAAATATAAATCCAAGTGAATCGGGAATAATCATCCACAAAAATGACAAAGTATCTAGAGCCCCTCATTGTGGTATTGAGAGAAAGTCCCCAAACATCAGAATGAACTAAATCAAATGGAGAGTTTGAAATTGAATCACTTCACTTGTATTAAAAGATAAAGCTGGGTATTTAGCAAGAAACAAGATTGACAATCATTATTATAATTAGAAGAAATAGAGCCTAAATTGCCATTAGATACTAAAGTACGTAGCCGACCAAGAGAAACATGCCATAATCTAGAATGTCAACGATCAAGAGAGAGAGTGGATGTGACATGTTAAGGAGTAAGTGTAGAAAACAGTAGATGAAGATTGATGAGCTCAAACAAACATCTAGTTTTATGCCCCATCCCAATAGTCTGTCATGCCCACATATCCTGAACCTGACAACCAGAGGAGGATGAGAGAACAGTTAAACCAAGTTTACAAAGTTGACCAACAGAGATAAGATTTAAGATGAGGGTAGGAATATGATAAGCATCAGAGAGAGACACAGTGGAGGTAGAGACACTACCAATATGACTAACAGACATGTGAGTGCTATTAGCAGTATAAATAATAAGTAAGGTACTAAAAGAAGTAAAAGATGAAAAAACAGTGGAATTTAATGTCATATGATTACAACATGCAAAATCAAAGAACCAAGAAGAGCTACCTGGGGTGACGAATAAGGCAGTGTTATGAGAGGTACCAGAATGTGCCTATTGAAGCATGGCCTCCATATCATTCTGAAAATAATATGGAGTAGATAGATCTATAGAAGGAGTGGAATCCTCAGCAACAGCAGCAGTAGTAGATCGAAAGGCAGGCTTATACCAAGACCCTTGTTTATAGTGACCCCCTCTTGAGTTCCCAGAGGAGTGGTTATTGTGAGATTGTTTCTGAGGACAGTGATGCTCAAAGTGACCAGGTCCTTGTTTATGACAAGTACAACAATCTCGAGTTGGACAATGAAGAAGAGAATGACTAAAATTGAGACCTGGATTCTGACAATACTGACAAATCTGGGTGAAGGAACCAGAAGGAGTCTGTATGTGAGGAACAACAAGAATAGTGTCAGTAGTGGGCTTGAGAATACCAAGACGAGTCTCCTCAGACAAAAGTTCAGTCACAACTTGTTCCAGAGTGAGTAAAGGATCCCGGTGTAATAAAGAAGCTTGGACAGGCTCAAAAACAGGAGTGAAAGCCACAAGAAACTCAACCAAGCGGTCCTCATCGTGATAATCAGCAAAAGACTCGGCATCTTTGTCATCAACCCAAACAGGCTCACAAATAGAAAGTTAATCTCATAAACTATACATGGATGATAAGAAATCATTAATGGACTAACCTGGTGCCTGACGTTGACCATGAAGACTAGTGCGAATCTGATATCAATGGGAAAGTCCAATTGTGCGATATCGATCTTTGAGAAAGTCCCATATAGATTTAGCAGGAGTAGGGTTGGTATCAGTTTGAAATCGCCCAAATTGGATATGAATTGAAGTGGTAGAGGTGTTTCAAAACCAAGTAATAATAGGATAATTTTTTCCATCCCATGCATCCAAGCAGTCAAGAAATTTGGTTTCAATTTCATCTGCAGCTTGGACTGGTTTCGTCAGTTCACCAATAATAACTTGCCATAATTGTCGACCTTTCAAAAAAGAAGACATAGCTTGAGACCAGAGAAGATAATTGGTGCCATCAAGAACCACATAAATTGGTTGAGCAGAGTCGAAGCGATCCATTTATGGAGAAAATACAAAAAAATAGTGCAGAAAAATGCTGAATTCAAAAAAACAGAGGCACTATTAAACTTAGAATGCAAAAAAACCTTGGGAACAGGTCTAAATACATCGAAAATGGGGCTAAAACAGGATGAACCAAGCAAAAAATGGAATAAAATGATGTCAGGAGGCAACAGGAGGCGCTAGGGCTAACGTTAGTTGAGAGGCGTGCCACTAACATCAGCGAAGGACGTGTGAGTGACGTCAGCGAAGGGGAGAGGCGCACGCGTGAGAGAAGCGTGTCGCGTGGATCTTCAGCAGAGGGCGCGTGTAAGCGCGTGGTGCAACTGGTGGCGTGTCATCAGACAACCCAAGGGAAAGGTGGCGCGTGCAAAGGTTTTTCTAGGTGAGGGTGGCGGCGACGAAATCGTCTTGAGGAGAGGAAGGGCCTGATTGCTGTATTTTGTGATTACGGCCACTGATGAGAGAGCCGTAAGGAACTAACAGATCAGGCACCGAAAATTATTACAGTGGCTGAGAGTGCCGGTGAGGGAGCCAAGGAACAAGGTTCAAAACCTGAGCTCTGATATCATGTTAACACAATTAGACAAATAGAAAAGTATATTGAATAATATTATGTGTATATATACAATACAATGAAGGCCCATATATATAGGCAAGAAAAAGAAAGAGAATTCTAATCCTTCTATATAATGTAACCTAATCCTATTATATAACGTAAATCCAAATCCAATATATATTACTAACATGACCATTTATGTTCTTAGGTTGGGTATTGCTTTTTTAGTAAATTTTTTTTTTTACTTTTAGATTCTTTAGAGAAAAAAAATTAGATCTTTCTAAACTAAATTGATCTGAATTTTTTTGTTTAACACAAATTTAATATATATATATACTAAAGACAAAAAAAAAAGAAGAAGTGAATTAATCATTTAACTGCTTTTCAAACAAAATCTTAATGCACCATTATGTGAATCCAAAATGAGATTTTAGTATTCAAATTCTTTCTAGTTATTTCTACCACATTTAGCTCTATTCCATCTAAACTTCATTTTGTAACTCTTTTGGGCAATTTTAGCTCAGGTTTCTTGGTGGTCGTAATGACGAGGGACAGTGTAAATAATTTAAATTTTACACTATAGTTTCACTTGGTTAATATTTTTATAATATAAAAAATAAAAAAAGTTTTGGAACGCTGATAACGCGAGTCAGACTCTAAACGACTAACTTTTTTTTGCTTTTATATTTACTGTAATATTTTCCGTTCTTAAATTCCAAACTTACTATTTTATTTGTTTATTTTGGTATATGTAATTTGTCATCTATTTTTGAATTTTAGAGTTCAAAATAAAAACCTTGAGTGTAGGCACGAAAATGGCAATGGAGATTGCGAATTCATGGTCGAAAGGAGACATGATCTTGAGTTCTTTGAAGTTGTCGCAAAACAGGCCAATCGACATCATCATATTCATCGCCATCGGATGGGGAGCTATGATCCGAGGGACGATCATGGATTCCAAGCCTTTCCATTGTTGGAGAGCTGTTTTGAATCCTTCTGCAGATATTTGATGCCATGCTGGTAGTACCAGTCTTTTAAGGTTAGGGCAGCTGTAGCCAAAAAAAAAATGATAATGAAATTTCTCTTTTAATGCTACGAACTTGTTAGGGAAAATCGATGAATCCCCACAAGTAAATCAATCAATGGGAATAAAAACTAATGCGGAAAAATTAAATCAAAGGCAACACAAGAATTTTTACGTGGTTCCCTCAATGTGAGGTACGTCCACGGGATCGAAATCCGATTCCACTATCAACCAAATAAGTTCCAAACGATTACAAACGAGACACTAATGGTCTCACAAAACCACCCTTAGGTGAATTCCAATAATCACAAATAAATAAGAGGAAAGACCTCACCAAATAGATGAACCAAAATCTTCAGAACTAAAATTGAAGAAGATCCAAAAGAACGAACCAAACACTAACCCGAAATCGATCCCTTCAATGTAGAGCAACAAACCAAAGATACCAATGTTTAGTTGACCAAGTCAAAAAACCCAAAGCAACAATTCATATCACTTGAACACCCAGAGGCACTGTTGCCGAATCAAAAGTTTTCTATGTAGCCGCCGCCCCTTTTCCTTCACACACAGGGCCAAAAACGATACCAATAATATTGAATCTAGGGTTTTGTAATCAAACCCTAATTGTATCCCAATTGGATTGGGCCTCCACAAATATAATATATAAAAATATTATACCTAAACCAAGCCAAATTAAAACTCTTTTTCCAAAACCAATTGGGTCCCACACTCCACCAAGGAGGTATACCCAACAATTCTCCCCCTACCGACTTAGGTGGAGACATCAACCATACCCGCCAAAGTTCGACACTTTAAATGTTTCTCCCTGGACAAAGTCTTAGTCAGCATATCTGAAATATTATCATCTGTGTGAACCTTTTCGAGTTGTAACAATTTCGAGTCTAACACATCACGAATCCAATGGTATCTCACATCAATGTGTTTCGATCTCGAATGAAAAGTAGAATTTTTACTCAAGTGAATAGCACTTTGACTATCACAATAAAGCACATACTTTTCTTGCTTCAAACCCAACTCTTGCAAAAATTTCTTCAACCACAACTCTTCTTTGCAAGCTTCTGTAATGGCAATAAATTCAGCTTCGGTAGTTGAGAGAGCAACACATTTTTGTAATTTAGATTGCCATGCCACAGCTCCCCCTGCAAAAGTCATCAAATACCCCGAAGTAGATTTCCTAGAATCAACATCACCAGCCATGTCAGAATCAGTGAACCCATCAAGCATCGGTTTACCATCCCCAAAACACAAACACACCTTCGAAGTCCCTCGAAGATATCTTAGAATCCATTTTACCGCTGCCCAATGTTCTTTACCCGGATTAGAGAGAAAACGACTCACCACACCAACGGCGTGAGCAATATCCGGCCTTGTACAAACCATGGCGTACATCAAAGAACCAACTGCTGAAGCATAAGGAACTTTCAACATCTCTTCTTTGTCTTTCTCACTTGTAGGACATTGATTCGAACTAAGCTTGAAATGACCCGCAAGTGGACAACCAACCGGCTTTGCTTTATTCATGTTGAACCTCTCAAGAACTTTCTCAATGTAGCTTTCTTGAGACAACCAAATCAGTCCTTCTTTGCGATCACGAACAATTTTCATACCAAGTATTTGCTTTGCCGGTCCCAAATCTTTCATAGCAAAAGATTTACTCAACTCTACCTTCAACTTGTTAATCATGGTAGAATCTTGACCCACAATTAACATGTCATCAACATAAAGCAAAAGAATAATAAATTTGCCATCTGGGAAATTTTTCACAAACACACAATGGTCCGAAGTGGTTTTAGAAAAACCATTATTCATCATGAAAGAGTCAAATTTTTTGTACCATTGCCGCGGAGCTTGCTTGAGACCATACAAACTTTTCTTCAATTTGCAAACAAATTTCTCTTTCCCTTTTTCCACAAAACCTTCTGGTTGCTCCATGTAAATTTCTTCTTCAAGATCACCGTGAAGAAATGCGGTCTTCACATCAAGTTGTTCAACTTCAAGGTTCATACTTGCAGCCATGCCAAGTACAACCCGAATAGAAGACATCTTCACAACCGGCGAGAAAATCTCATCAAAGTCAATACCTTTCTTTTGCCCAAAGCCTTTCACAACAAGACGCGCTTTGTACCTCAGATTCTTCCTATCATTCTTCAATTTGAAGACCCACTTATTTTTCAGAATTTTCCTCCCTTTAGGCAACTTCACTAAATCATAAGTGTGATTTTCAAGTAAGGAATTCATCTCCTCTTCCATAGCCTTTTTCCAATCATCTTTCTTTGCATGCTCAATTGCTTCTTGGTAGCTCTCCGGCTCCCCTTGATCAGAAATCAACACAAATTCATTGGGAGGATACTTTCTTGAAGGTTGTCGGTCCCTTGTAGATTTTCTCAACTCAAGTTGTGGTGGCGGTTCTTGAGTTGGATGCTCTTCCTCAATTTCTGGCTCAACTTCATTAGGATTAGCATCATCCTCCACATCTTCAATAGGTGGCTGCACATCTCCCCCATTTTCATCATCAACTGAAGATGAAGGAGATGGATCCATATCAATAAGATCACTAGTTTTTGGCTCCGGTTGATCACCTTTGCCAAAGTCTTCAATTGTTTGGTCTTCAAGAAACACAACATCACGGCTTCGAATGATTTTCTTGTCGACCGGATCCCACAATCTATACCCGAACTCATCACGCCGATAGCCAAGAAAAATACATTGTCTTGACTTACTATCAAGCTTGGACCTCTCATCCTTTGGAATGTGAACAAAAGCTCGACAACCAAACACTCTCAAGTGCTCATAAGACACATCTTTGCCAGTCCAAACTCTTTCAGGAACATCACCATTCAAAGGATAGCAAGGAGATAAATTGATCAAGTCAACCGCTGTACTCATTGCCTCACCCCAAAAGGGTCTTGGCAATTTAGCTTGTGAAAGCAAACACCTTGTTCTTTCCACAATGGTGCGGTTCATCCTCTCGGCAACGCCATTTTGTTGAGGAGTCTTCTTAACTGTCTTTTGATGCCGAATACCTTGGCTGCGACAATACTCATCAAATGGCCCAATGTATTCACCACCATTGTCTGTTCGGATGCACTTCAATTTCTGCCCTGTTTCTCTTTCAACCATGGCCTGAAAATGCTTAAATACTTCTAGAACTTGATCTTTAGTTTTTAGTAGATAAGCCCAAACTTTTCTTGAATAATCATCAATGAAAGTAACAAAATAAAGTGCACCACCATGTGTTCTAACTTTTAAAGGACCACAAACATCCGAATGAATTAACTCCAACACATTTTCTTTTCTAGAAGCAACATTTTTATGAAAAGAAACTCTATGTTGTTTACCCGCCAAACAATGAACACAAGTTTTAAGATGTGTACCTTTCAAACCGGGTAGAAGCTCTTTCTTGAACAATACTTGCAGCCCCTTTTCACTCATGTGGCCAAGCCGCTTGTGCCACAATTCGGTAGAAGTATCATCTTCAAGTGCATTGACAACACCTTTACAAATTTTTCCTTGCATCGAATAAAGTGTATGAGTCTTCTTGCACTTAGCCACCACCAAAGAACCTTTTGTGAGCTTCCATATTCCATCACCAAATTTGTTGTTGAAGCCTTCATCATCTAACTTCCCAGTAGAGATCAAATTGAGGCGAATGTCGGGAACATGCCTCACATCTTTAAGCAACAATTTGCAGCCCAAATTTGTTTCCAAGCAAACATCACCCATACCAATAATCTTGGACAAACCTTCATTACCCATTCGAACAGAACCATAATCTCCTGCAGTGTAGGTAGTGAAGAAATCAACTCGAGAAGTCACATGAAAAGAAGAACCAGAATCAATCACCCAATGACTCTCTTGGCCCACAAAATTGATACAATCATCTTCACAAACGACCATGATATCATCGGTAGTAACTGCTGTTGTGTCTTCTTGCTTCTTATCCACACTTTTGTCACGCCTTTTCTCCTTGTTCTTGAGCTTTCGGCATTCCCGCTTCATGTGCCCTTTCTCATGGCAATAATAACACTCAACGTCTTTCTTTGAAAAAGAACCATCTTTTGATTTGTTACTATCACCCTCAATGGGTCCATACAAATCTTTACAAAATAATATGTCCTCCATTTTAGTTTTCCAAGTTACCCAATTGCTTCCATTGAAGCTAGACATACGACCCACATTCCCCTCCATTGATTTACACAAATAAATAAATCCAAATAAACCGTAAGCTCTGATACCAGTTGTTAGGGAAAATCGATGAATCCCCACAAGTAAATCAATCAATGGGAATAAAAACTAATGCGGAAAAATTAAATCAAAGGCAACACAAGAATTTTTACGTGGTTCCCTCAATGTGAGGTACGTCCACGGGATCGAAATCCGATTCCACTATCAACCAAATAAGTTCCAAACGATTACAAACGAGACACTAATGGTCTCACAAAACCACCCTTAGGTGAATTCCAATAATCACAAATAAATAAGAGGAAAGACCTCACCAAATAGATGAACCAAAATCTTCAGAACTAAAATTGAAGAAGATCCAAAAGAACGAACCAAACACTAACCCGAAATTGATCCCTTCAATGTAGAGCAACAAACCAAAGATACCAATGTTTAGTTGACCAAGTCAAAAAACCCAAAGCAACAATTCATATCACTTGAACACCCAGAGGCACTGTTGCCGAATCAAAAGTTTTCTATGTAGCCGCCGCCCCTTTTCCTTCACACACAGGGCCAAAAACGATACCAATAATATTGAATCTAGGGTTTTGTAATCAAACCCTAATTGTATCCCAATTGGATTGGACCTCCACAAATATAATATATAAAAATATTATACCTAAACCAAGCCAAATTAAAACTCTTTTTCCAAAACCAATTGGGTCCCACACTCCACCAAGGAGGTATACCCAACAGAACTCAGAAAAAGTAAGAAAAAAACACTCAAAAAATGAAATATGTGAATTTTTGAATTTTTTTAAAGTAATTTTTTTGGGTTTTTAGTTTTTCAATTCCGGTTCTATATTACGAATATGTAAACCGATCATAGACACAAAATGCACATAAATAAATAAGATTTTACTTGAATCATATATATTGTGTGTCCAATTCTATGACCGCTTTCTGTGCTCGAATACTTTTTTTTTTTTTTTTCACTTTCCTTCACAAATTAAAAGGTTTTATGAATTAATCACAATTTGTGCTCTTGTGTTTTTACTAAGATTTCACTTTGACTATTTATTTTTAAATATAAGTCAAGCTCGAGTAATTTAGTTCGCTGAAAAATCTTAATTTATCACAATTAAAAATAGAGAAATCAAAGTAGAATTTTGATACATATGAAAAGATACTAAGTGTAATTAACCCGAGTTTTAATTATTTTGAAAAAAAAAAAAAAAAAAAGGTCAAAACATGATGATTAGGATTACCTTGTAGCAACATAGATCAACTGGTCACTTGTTATGCAAACGTAGAAATGGAAGATCAAGTTGGTAATGCTTCCATTACTTAGAGCAAATGCATTCCTCAAGATGATCCTCAACCTCACACAAGAGTAGCTATCTATCCATGCAAATGGTCTTGATGGAACATCAAAGTAGTCACTCAACACCCTCAAATCAAGAGTTTGCCAAAGAGTTGGGTCTGAACAAACCAATCTCCAAGATTGACACACTCTTGAGATGATGAATATTAGATCCATTTGGTTGAATCCTTTGAAAATCTTCAGAAGCAAATCATATTGCATGTCTTCCCATTTCTTCTCTATTTGATTCTCATTCTTTCCCTTCTTTTTCTCATGCCTCATCATTTCCATTTCACTGTGTGAAAAAAAAAAAAAAAAAAAGAAGGTTTTTTTTTTAAGTTCAAGTATGAATTTGAGAGATCCATGAAAAAATTAGGCCAATCTAATAATTATAATCTCTTCATTTTATAGTATGTCTCCAAAAAATAAACGACAAATATAAATTTGAAAATTGACTATTCATTTTTTTGAGACAAATACGATAAAATGAAAACTTTATGATTATCAGATCAATCTTATTTTTTTCATAAATGATATACACAAAGGTTTTCTACAAACGAACAAAAAAAAAGTTCAGATTATCAAAATGGAACCAATGCCCTTTAAATTTGAGATAAGCCCCTGTTTATAATATTTGTTGTAGCTTTTGCGGTACCAATGATTATTTAGACATAATTCAGAATTAAGGCATGAAATTTGGACTATAATAGTTGACAAAACGAGTAATAAAATAAAATAAAGTAAAAAAATAAATTTTTTTAATCTTTTGTGCATTTTCTACAAAATACAGCATAAAGTTATGAGAAAGTCTGACCTGTCCATCTTCAAGTTTGGAAAGTGAAATTAAATTAAATACTAAGAAAAAACCTGCCAAGTAAAAAGAAGAAATAAACAATATAATATATGAATAATCATACAAAATAAAAATAAATTAAAAAATACAATTGTATGAACAACCCATGCTAACACAATATCAGAAGTCGTGATCATTTATGTGACATTGAGGAAACTTCATAATTAAAACATGAATCGCGACAAAGATTTTCATTATTTATAGGACATTGGATTTTTTTTGTAATGATAATTTATTTGGACTTATTTATTACAATAAGTGCGCAAATCAAGTTGTTAACTGCTTATTTATTCAAAATTTTTGTATTTTTTTTGACTTTTATATATAGACGATCAAACTACAATACTATATCAGAAACCGTGATCATTTACTTCGTAATTAAAACATGAATTCCGACAAAGATTTTTACTATTTGTAGAACATTGAATTTTGTTCATGATGACTTATTTTGAGCTTATTCATTATTATAAGTAGACGAGTAAACTGCTTATCTATTCAATTTCTTTGTATATATTACGTACGAATAACTTGTACGTACTAAATATCAAAAACGATAATTATTTATGGGACATTGAGAATACTTCATAATTAAAACATAACAATTTTTTTTTATTATTTATGGAATGTTGGACTTGTCAAGTGCTTATTGATTGAATCTATCGGTATATTTTTTCCTTATCAACAACTCTAAACCTAACTTTTCTAGTAATTTGGTTTTTTAGAACTGTTAGAATAATCAATAAACTGTTTTCTCAACGATTTCAATCAAAACAAGCTTCTCACTAAAAATTTATAGTGATTGTGTTAGAATTCACCTTTATGAGTTGTTAACAAGTTTATTCCTTCATCACAAGAAACAACCCTTTTAAGTATTTTGACCAAAAATCTCAGAAAATTAAAAATAAAATAAAATAAAAAAAAGAAAAATTAGAAATGATTGGTTTATCAAGTTCAATTGATGAGTAAAATTTTCTCACTTTTTTACAACCACCTCAACATCATAACAAACAACAACTTTCATCAACACACAAAAAAAAAACAAAAAAACAAAAATCAAACAGATACAAATTTTCATTATCTATTTTAAACATCTAGAAATAGTTTTTTTTATTTTTTATTTTTTATTATTATTTATTTTTAACATGCAATCAATCTAATGAGCAAGCTTTATCAACCAAAAAATAGGCTAGTTGTGAAGTGCTTACCTCATTTTTCTTCTCAAGCAAACAAATATGAAACAAGAGAGAAAATTTTTAAGACTTGAGAGAATGAAGCAAGGAACCAGTGAAAAGCATGAATATGTGCACTCACCTATATATATATATATATATATGAGTATCTGCCTTGTTGTGTTGGATCATAAATAGCCTAAATGTGAAATGACATGAGTATTTATTTAAAAAACAAAATAAATATTTTGAATAAATTATATTGTTGAGCCCTTTAGTTTAAGTAAAATTTCATCCCGGTCCATGTAGTTTTAGTTTCAACAATTTAACCACTTCACGTCTAATTGCATGTGAATGTAATCCCATCGTCTATTATTGTTAGTATTTTGGATTTAAAAAAAATATCACGTGCAACTCACGTCTGACTGATGTAAAAGTTTAAACAATACCTGCATATGAAAGAAAAATTAGTAAATTACACTTTCAATCTTATAGTTTCTTTTAAATTTTTACTTTGATCCCTCAGTTGTGTGTGATATTCTGTCTAAAATTTTAACAAAAATTGACTGAGAATTTACATTGAAATGCTATCGAAAGTATGAGATTTAAATTGAAGAAATTGGAATTAAGGAGACCAAAGTGAATTTTTTTAAAAACTATAGAAACTAATGATATAACTTACACCCAAGTATTTCTTTTTAAAAATTTTGTTAATATGTGACCTTAGGACACGTGTTAAGAAATTTAAAAATATTATACATTTTATGTAAAAGTGTGTAGAATAAAAAATACATAATATTTTTGAGTATTCTTAACATATATCTTTAAGTCACACGTTATCAAAATGATGAAATGTACTACATTACCCCGTAGTGAATTGCATGTAGGTTGGATGTGGTGGAGTTTCACAACTACATTTGTTATTTTATGTTATTTATTTTTGGATAAATTATACCGATAGACCTTTTACTTTGAGCAAAATTTTATTTTGTTCTCTTAATTTTAATGTGAACAGTTTGAACTCTACGTTTTTAATTTTTATTACAATGTGATCCTTCTGTTACTTATTGTCATAATTTTGGACTAAAAAATACTAAAACTAAATTAGTCTTATAGTTTCTTTTAAATTTTACTTTGGTCACTCTACTTTTGCACGTAATCTTTTTCTATTCAAAATGTTAACTGCACATGAGAGAATGACAACACTGCAACGAAACTAAAAGTACGTGAACTAAAACGATACTTCACTTAAACTATGGGACTATAAGTAACTCTTTATTTTTCTAAGGCTATTTTCTTCTTTTGGTCCATATACTTTTGGTTAAGTTTGGCAATATTTTTTTATGAACTTTTTTTAAAGAAAAAAAAAAAGTTAATTTGTTTGGTATGTATTAAAAAAAAAAATTGTTAGTGATAAAATTGAGTATAAAAATAAATTGAGTTAATTACCTAAAAGTCCTGTTTACAAATGTTATGGTAGTTCAAGTCTTATTTAAGATTTTTTAAACCAATAAGTCTTATTTAGTAAAATTGAGAATATTATCAGTTTTTTCTAATTTTTAAAATTAAGAATATTATCAAATTTGCATAATAATGTTCCAGATAATTGTTTCACTAACTGATAAAAAAAACATGAGATTAAATGTTTTTGTCCTTCTACTTATTGGTTTGATTCAACTATTCAATAAAACAGAAAACATTATCAGTTTTTTTATTTTAAATTTTTTTTTACACATCAATGTTCCATCATCATGTTTCTTTATAGACATACAATTTTTAGTTTTGCACAAAAAATAATTCAATTTTTTCAATTTTTAGTTTTTTTTTTGGCACATAATTTTTTTTCGTTTTTTCAATTTGAAAATTGATATTTCAAAATTTTGAAAATCAAAATAAATATCAAATTATCATATTTCTTTATAAATAATCATAAATGATGAACAATTATTATTTGAAGAACAATTCCGACTATTAAAAATTTTATGGGACTTCAAGGTTCAAAAAATTTTAATTAAGAGTTAATGGAGTATAAATTCATAAATTAATACGCATGTAAATGCCCCAAGTAAATTTTTCCCCTTTTTTGTTAACTAAATTAACTATTGCAAATGAAAAAAAAGAAAAGAAAAAGAAAGTCACTAAAATAATAAAAAAATTACCTATTTGAGTCCTTACCGAAATTTATGTATGAAACCAATAAATTGTGGCATTACCATCTCCATATAGGCAATGTCAAATCATTCAACATTAACTACTGAGGTAATTTCAAAGCATGATTAAGATCTTGTTTGTTATAATTTAAAAAAATCAAAAAGTTAAAAAGTTACTATCTTATTTAAGTCACATCATCTTATTTAAGTCATATCACCTCTCTACCACATCATTTCAAACTCAATCCATGCCCAATCTATATTTCATAAAAAGTCAAAAAGTGCAGTTATTTAAATCATTCCAAATCACCTCTAAGTCCACATAAATTCATATTATGTGAATAAATTTATTTATTTTTAATTAGTAATAAGTTAATATTAAAATATATTTTGTTGACGTGTGACTATAAAATATATATTAAAAATTTTAAAAAAATGGGAAAATTATTGATAAATCCTATTTAGAAGTGTTTTAATCCAAGAAATCCATGAATGAATTTTTTAACCCATTTAGTCCCATGTATGTATAATTTTATTCCATAAAGTCCTTTTTCTTGATTTACACTATTTTCTTAGACACTTATGCCCTTATATTTAATTTTGATACCCTTATAAATATTTTTTGAACGGTTAGCAATTTATGATGTGAATATTCATATTTTAAAATTGACATTGGTAGGAATGTAAAATTGGCCTGTGGACGGCCCGAAACTCATTAGCGAGCCGGGGCGGGCCCGGCCCGTTGACAATGTGAATATTCACATTGACATGTTAACATTCACATTAATAGGAGTGTAAAATTGGCCCGCGTCCCGTGGCGGCGCGAAACCCGCTCGCAGTCCATGGGCGGCCCGGGGCGGGCCCGGTCCGGGCCGTTGACAATGTGAATATTCACGTTGACATGTTAACATTCACATTGATAAGGGTATAAAATTGGTCCGCGGCCCATGGGCAGCCAAAAGCCCGCCCGCGGCCCGGGGCAGGCCCGGCCCGGCCCGGCCCGTTGACAATGTGAATATTCACATTGACATGTTAACATTCACATTGATAAGAGTATAAAATTGGCCAGCGTCCCGTGGGCGGCCAAAAGCCTGCCCGCGGCCCGGGGCAGGCCCGGCCTGGCCCGTTGACAATGTGAATATTCACATTGACATGTTAACATTCACATTGATAGGAGTGTAAAATTAGCCCGCGCCCCATGGTTGCTCGAAACCCTCCCACGGCCCGTGGGCGGGCCCGGCCCGTTGACAATGTGAATATTCACATTGACATGTTAATATTTACATTGATAAGAGTATAAAATTAGCCCGCGCCCCCTGGCTACCCAAAACCCGCCCACGGCCCGTGGACAACCCGGGGCCGGCCCGGCCCGGCCTGTTGACAATGTGCATATTCACATTGACATTTTAACATTCACATTGATAAGAGTATAAAATTAGCCCGCGCCCCGTGGCTGCTCGAAACCCTCCCACGGCCCCTGGGAGGCCCGGGGTGGGCTCGGCCCGGCCTGTTGACAATGTGAATATTCACATTGACATGTTAACATTCACATTGATAAGAGTATAAAATTGGCTCGCGGCCTATGGGCGGCCAAAAGCCCGCCCGCGGCCCGGGGCAGGCCCGGCCCGGCCCGTTGACAATGTGAATATTCACATTAACATGTTAACATTCATATTGATAAGAGTGTAAAATTGGCCCGCAGCCCGTGGGCGGCCTGAAGCCCGATTGCAGCCCGAGGCGGGCTTGGCCCGACCCGTGACAATGTAATATTCACATTGACATGTTAACATTAACATTGATAGGAGTGTAAAATTTGTCCGCTGTCCGAAACTCGCCCTCGGCCCGGGGTAGGCCCGGCCCGGCCCGTTGACAATGTGAATATTCACATTGATATGCACATTGATAGGAATGTAGAATTGGCCCGCGGCTCGTGGCCTGCTCGAAGCCCGCCCATGGCCCGAGGCAGGCTCTTTTGGGTCCAGGCCCGAGCATGTCCGAGACCCTAGGTTAGGGCCTAGGCCATCACTTTGAAGCCCGGCCCGGCCCGGCCCGGCCCATCGGCCCGCTTAAGGCCCATTCAAGGCTCGGTCCGAGGCCCAGCCCACCTGAGGCACAATATCTTTTTTTGTGAAAAATAATAAAATTTTGGTAGAAAAAATTAAAAAAAATTTAAAAAAAATGGCCAGGCCCGCCCAAGCCCGGCCTAAGCTCGAGCCTAGGCCCAGGCCCACCGGCCCGACCCGAGGTTGTCGTCTTCGGGCCGCGGGCCAATTTTACACTCCTATCAATGTGAATGTTAATATGTCAATGTGAATATTCACATTGTCACGGGCCCGCCCCGGGCAGCGGGCGGGCTTCGGGCCTCCCATGGGCCACGTGCTAATTTTACACTCCTATCAATGTGAATGTTAATATGTCAATGTGAATATTGACATTGTCACGGGCCGGGCCGAGCTCGCCCCGGGCCGCCCATGGGACGCGAGTCAATTTTACACTCTTATCAATGTGAATGTTAACATGTCAATGTGAATATTCACATTGTCACGAGCCGGGCCGGGCCCGCCTCGGGCAGCGGGCAGGCTTCGGGCCTCCCACGGGCCGCGGGCTAATTTTACACTCCTATCAATGTGAATGTTAATATGTCAATGTGAATATTCACATTGTCACGGGCTGGGCCGGGCTCGCCCCGGGCCGCCCACGGGCCGCGGGCCAATTTTACAGTCTTATCAATGTGAATGTTAATATGTCAATGTGAATATTCACATTGTCACGGGCCGGACCGGACTCGCCCCGGGCCGCGGGCTAATTTTACACTCCTATCAATGTGAATGTTAACATGTCAATGTGAATATTCACATTGTACATGGGCCGGGCCCCTACACATTGACGATATGAACATTCACATTGACGGTGTGAACATTCACATTAGGGGTATTTTGGTAATTATGTCACCCATAGGACTTATTGAAACATAAGAAAATAATATGAACTAAATAGAACATAAGTAGATACATTAGGGGTATTTTGGTAATTATGTCACCCATAGGACTTATTGAAACATAAGAAAATAATATGAACTAAATAGAACATAAGTAGATGAAAAGGGTATTTTGATCTTCTTATCTCAAATAAGACCTAATGGAATAGTCAAAAAGAATATAGATTAAATGAAACATAAGTAATTAAAGATGAATTTATAGAAAATGCTCCCTTAAAAAATCATAAAGTCAGCATAAAAGTGAATATAAAAAAAAAATTGTACAATCTTGTAAAAGCAACACAACCAGATAGAAAATCTAATGCCCAAAAATGTGAAATGGTTTTTTTGAGTACTAACTCCACATATTGACGTCTGTAAAGTGGCTGTTTTTCTCATTTATTGTAAAAAATGGGCCCCACACAGACCATTCAAGTTTTCTCAAAAGATTTTATGCATCCACAAATTTATATCACTTGTTACCATAATTTTATTTTTTATTTTTATCACATGACATAATGAGGAGTTAGCAATATACGTTACCATATTGACAAATTTTATTTTTAAATTTTCAATAACAAGTTATATATCTAATTTATTTTAAAGAATGGAAAAAAGAATCGATTAATTGCGACTATCGTTATTAATGCCATCTAACCTTCATTTAATGATAAGTTGCACCCCAATACGTAAAAAAAAATAGTGAAATGTGATTGGAATAGAAACTGGTTGGCAAGTTTTATTTATTTATTTTTTTATAACTCAATATTTGGTCCGAAGGGCCAACTAATCCAGAGAAGCAATCCTACCATCCACTGCTAATAAGATCATCTCTAACCCTTACTCAAATATTTCATTAAATTTGAATTTGATAAAAAACACCTACTTTTTGGGCTCCAACGTCGTCATCAAACTCATATCAAATTAAAGCAAAATCAAAACTTTCATCAAATCAAGGAATTGCTTAATCTTTCATCAAATTTCAAATGTAACCGTTGGTGGACGACTAGATTTAGAAAGATTTGGTGAAAATTTACTCTAAGCTGAACAACCGGCCAGATTTGATGAAACGATTAAAACGCATCATATCAAATCAAGCTTTTATTCAAATTTAATAAAGTAACTGAGTAAGCATTGGAAATACTCCAAGTGGACTAATTAAAGCCAGAATAAAACTTCATATTGAACCAATTCCAAAAATTTATTTATATTTTGAAAGTTCCGAGACAAGTTGGGTATGATCAATAATCAATTTTTTGGAGCTTCATATCACTTGCACCTTCCCCTGCATACTCGTTCCTCTGTATTTTAAGTTTTAATTGTGTCTATTTGGTGCAGCTTAAAAGATGCTTATTTTAATTTTTAGCTTAATTTAAACTATTTTGATGTGTTTGGTTTAGCTTATAACTTATAACTTATAGCTTTTTGGAAGTCAGAAATCAGCTTATTCTTTGAGTGGGGCAGGAGATGCTTAATTTATAAGTCAGAAATCAATTTATGTTTATAGTTATAAGCTATAAGCTGTTTAAGCATAAGTTATAAGTACTTTCCCACAGCTCTACCAAACAGGGCCATTAACCCATGAGATTAATTTTTGATATGAATAACTTCAAAAACAAAAAACAAAAAGTTCAAAAGAAGGAAGGACAAAAAAA
This sequence comes from Camellia granthamiana, assembly GCA_036172215.1. Taxonomy (NCBI): domain Eukaryota; kingdom Viridiplantae; phylum Streptophyta; class Magnoliopsida; order Ericales; family Theaceae; genus Camellia; species Camellia granthamiana. The sequence continues at coordinate 9,067,925 of CM069913.1, read as the reverse complement.
ATTTATAAAATATTTGACTAGTATACCCTACCAAACTGGCATTAGTTCACAAAATGAAAATTTTAAGATTTGAAGGACCAGATATAAATCAACGGTTCATATTAGAAAATCAATTTTTGACCTGCAAGCATGTTACAGATAAATTCATTATAAAAAAAAATCCATCCTGCATACAATAATCCTCTATCCCTGCCTCTACAAGTCGAAAAATTATATAGTTCAAGCTAAAACCCCCTTCAAAAAATGTTGCAACACAATGGGATCAGCCAGTCACCGAATCTACTTTCACTTGATATACTGTACTTACTGGAGAGGATCAAACTGTTCCATGCGCGAGCAGCTGCTCTTTTGATTCGAGGTGCCAGCCCGTTATATCATGTATACAGTACCATTTTAATAAATAGATGAATCTAGTTGATAGATTCATCATCAATGCTATTTTCGAATCCGAATTCCAGGGATGTCTTTCAAGCCCATTTTCAGAGCTGTCTTCCTGAACAGCGCTGGAGTTTTCTCCAAGCCAATTGACTGACAAAATTGGTTGGCTAGATCCACAAGTGTAGTTTTATCTCTGCCAATTTCCCTGACTGAGTTGTAGTAGCCGAGCCAAGCATGATACGCTGCTTCTTTGATGTTAGCATCGATCTTCGACAATGAATTCTTCATCTGCAAGTCAACAAATTTAAGTAGTACTTGAGCATGAATGAGGAACGAGTTTTTAGACATCTCAAAAACCACAAGTGTACAAATGGAAGGTGATGCTGGTGGAATAAGTAAAGAGGAACATGTTCTAATCACTGAGTTTGATTCAAACCTTCGTTTTCACATCTGGATCTAAATGTGGTAAAGGAAATTTTTCAATAGGCAGGTCGTTTATGTCGTACAGGAAATATTCTTCCCATGGTGCAAGCAACAAAATTCCTTCTCCTGCTTTGCCTTCCCGTCCTGTTCTTCCAAGACGATGAATATATTGTTCACGATCAGAAGGAATACCCACCTGGGAATGGAAAATTTTACACAATGATAAGTAGTGACATAGAGGAATGCACATGCTAACCCTTGTGCCCATGCAGAGTACAGGAACAATGAAATTGAAAGATGCAATAGTGCTTTAACATGTGATTTTAAATGCACACTTTTTTTCTATAGCATATGAAAGTGTAATTTTCTAACTGCTTGATTAAAAAAAAAATCAAAAAGATTTTTTATTTTTTATTTTTTATGTTATAGTGATAAAGAAAGTATCTCCACATATTCTGTTTAAATATATATAAACATATGTGTACATATCGGGCATCACTGTCATAACAACCCAAATGCATAGGGACCATTATATGGCAATACCTCCATCTTACAAAACACAAGTTGACTACTATCGGTGCATTATTGCCATTTTTAAAGTGAAATACTTTGATTTAAGTAATTCACTAAGGATTCCCATAATAAACAAGAGAGTTTTGTTATTTTGTGCGTCAATACCTGAATGACCAGAGTAACATCAGGATAATTCATTCCACGAGCTGAAACATCTGACGTAATCAGAATCAATCGTTTGGAATCCCTGAATTCATCAGAGATACGGGTACGGTAGAGTTGAGGTTTTCTCGAATGTATTTCCCTGACATTCAGTCTCATCTCCCGCAAAAGGAGATACATGAGGGATGTCACCATTGCAGTTGTACAGAAAACAATAACCTAGAAAGAAATTGAGTGAGAATTTGTTAGGAAAAGTAATTTGACGACCAAATTTATAAATAAACATAGAAGCTACAATATCTTACCTTGTAATCAAGTGTTTGTGAGATATGCTCATTCAAGAGATGGTGCACTATTTGAAAATGCAGTTCATGTGGCGCAACAAGACTAAACTGCTTAACCTTCATTCAGCAAGCCAAAGGAGCATTAGAAATGTAGATGACCTTTCAGATTTATCCGAAATGGAGCATCAAACCAAAGAAACTAAAAGGGAGTGAAAACAAAGTAAAACATAATTGGAAATGTAGAGAGTGAAACTCCTGTTCAGACATATCATGAATTGTATTAAATCCTTGCATAATCAATTTGGAAATGTAGAGAGTGAAAACAAAAATTTCAGTCCTGATCAGAAGTAAAACATAATTGCAGTAAAATATACCTTAACAGGAGTTTCCAAACAGCCCAGCCCCACTGTGTCAATATAAGCATGTTCTCTTTTCAAAACAAGTTGAGATATTCGGCGAACCTGCAAATTCATTGTAGAACCAGATTCTCAAAAATGAGTTGATGCATACAGCAAATAATAACAGCATCTCTAAAATTTCTGCTGAAGGATATTATGCATGATAAATTCAGTTTTTCACCTCCTTTGGGATCGTGGCAGAAAAAAGCAAGGACTGCCTCTGACGGGGCAAACAATCAACAATTTTCTCCATGTCCTTTCGAAATCCCAGGTCAAGTAAGTGGTCTGCTTCGTCAAGGATAAGCATTTTCAATCCCATCACACGCACGGAAAAGCCAGACTTATTCTCAATGTGATCCAACAATCTACCAGGAGTCGCAACTATTATCTGTAAAAATTATGATGTAACAAGTTGTTATGTTCCATGTGTTAATCTACAATTTCTCAGATTTCTCTTCTCGTGACAGAAGTTTGAATAAGCACAAGTATATGGGTGCACCTGGCATGGATCTGATTCCAGATTTTTCTGGTCAACTTTGAATCTTGTACCTCCGACTAATGTTTGGACCCCAATACCATCATGGTACCTAAGCATAACTTTTGCTTCTGCAGCTATCTGACTGGCAAGTTCTCTCGTGGGACAGAGAATAAGAACATATATTGGTGGCACTCGTTGAATTTTGTTACTACTTGAAGCTTTCAAAACTGTTTCAATTGCAGGAAGCTGCTTGTGTTTAGCACTAAAAGAATAACAATAAATTATCTAAAATAAATTAGCACATCAAGGGACTTGTGATATACCAAAAAGGCAGCACTTTTGCCTGTGCCAGTTTTAGCTTTGACTAAAGCATCCTTTCCTGTCACACATTGAAGATCATATTATAAATTTATACTGATTGGAAAATGTTGAACATACAGGTGTGAAAGTAAGACAGCCATTAACCCCAACTGTTTCATGAGAATAATGCATATGACCAAAATGCTTGGTTCCCAACAATTTATCACTCACAATATGTTTTGGAATCATACATGCATCCCTCATGTTCAAATTAGCCCTAATTCTCAAACAAGCATTCTATAAATTAATGAAAAACGGGTTTCTTATCATTCAAATCCTTTTTTAGCTAGTTTTCACACAAGGTTGTATTATGTTTGATGGACTCAAGGTGCTTCAAGGTAAAATTTAGATTCAAGGCCCACAGTGCCTAATGCAGCAATTGGAATGCACACCACCATTATAGAGTTGGAATTCAATCCAATTAATAAGTTCAATTTTGGTTTAACTACAAGATTCTCATTTCTCAATCTTAAGGGGGAGATGATCATAGAAAATACAAAGTTCGAGCAAGATTTTGATTAAGAAAGCCCCAAATCAAAATCTTACCATAGCACAACCACCACACCTTCGTAAAAAAATTATGCTAACGGCAGTTTTAGATGTTGATTAGAAATTTTTGCATTGGAAGTATTAATAAAAAAAAATCACCCGAAAACATGTCAAATGACTCTACAACATGCAGATGCTATTGGAAAGCTTCATGCATAGCTTGTTCTAACAGTCTATCCTACCAAATACAATGTTGACAGCAGAAGTGTAATACCCTTCTGAAAGTATGTCATATAATAAATAACTAGTGTTAAACATACCCTCAAGGCAAACAGAAAGCGTAGCCTCTTGTACCCTTGTCATTTGCACATATCCTGCCTCAGTAAGCGCCTTGACAGTCAACGGAGATACATTACACTCATCAAATCTGGAAAACATACACATCATAGTGTCACCAAATGCCATATAAAAATTCTCAAGGCACCAACTAAAACTTAAAACTCACAAATTTAACACCAAACTAAATTTACAACAATTGGAACAATCAATCAACATCTTAATGAACTGAGACTCCGCGCAGAAGTCCTATAAAATCTATAGTTTGACATATGTTGCAACAACTGAAATGCCACGGAAATGTTCAAAACACAAACACAGCTGGCAAAGAGTGCAAAATCAAGAATATTTTATGTTTCAACACCAACTTCATTGGATTTACAATTGCAATATTGAAAATGGAACATTTTATTAGTTTACACTTCATTCAAAAGATTGCTCATTTCCAATTCCTTCCCCATATGCCCAAGAAAACTCATAAGCTACTATGTGAAACAATTCGGATACCTCTTTTGACTAAGAATTGAGTTCTCATCGCTTTTATCCGTAGCATTCTCAATTGAATTCCTATTATTAAACTCATTTCTAATTGCCTCAATGTGGTCCGACAAATTCTCCTCATCTTCCAAAAACTTCAACGGCACTCGCCTCGTTTTCTTCACATCATACTTCCCCAAAGCAGCACTACTACTCATCAACTTCTTCACATTACCCCTACCCTTAATGTCCTCCTCTTCCTCATCTCCTCCTGACCCAAACCTCCTCACCAAACCCCCTTCCGAATCCAAATCCAAATCCGAATCATCCTCACTCGAAGAACTCTCATTTCTCCGAAAATTAAACCTCGACCCTCTTCGAGTTTGAACCGAATAGTGACGATTCTTCATTGAATCATTGAAATTGATCGAATTCGGAGCTCGATCGCTCTCCGAAACCAACTTTCTCAAATCAATCGGCCTTCGAATTGATCGATTATTCGGTGTCGGCGGCAATTGAGTCGACCGAGACTTGATCGGACCGTCGGCTTCGTTCCACAAATCTTCAGCTCCGGCCTTCATGAACCGGTCGGCGAGGGCTTTGAGGTGGTCATCGGCGGTCATGGGGCTGAAATTGGGGTCGGACTGTGGGTCATTATCGGGGTTTCCGGCGAGATTGGCTCGGATTTGGGATCGGACTCGGGCTTGGTAGAGCTGTTTCTCTTGATCGAGAAGCTTCTTCTCTTTGTCTTTGGCTTTCTTCTGGTGGAGTCGCTTCCATTGCCATTTGTTGAGGCCGCCGGGGAAGGTACGAGGACCGCCGCCCATGGAACGGAGGAAGGTGAGGGATGAGAGAAGGTGAGGGGAGGTTCTGGAATGTTCTCGAAGGAGGATGGAGGAGAGCATTGAGGTTTTTGGATTGGGAAAGATTGAGAAAGCTAGTGGTTTTGGAGGAGAAGAATTAGGGTTTAGGGTCCAGGGGGGGGGGGGGGGGGAAGAAAGAGGATTGAGGGTTTAGGCAAAATTTAGGCAAAATTTTTTTAAAAAATTATAATTTATTTTTATTAATAATAAATTTTTGAAATTTGAAATAGAATTTATTTTACAAAAATGTTTAAGACCCTCTTTTCTCCCACCCCTTTGCTTTTGATTGGTCCATTTTTCTTTGTTTTTTTTTCTTTTTTTCTTCTTTCCCAATCCCCAACCCTCACGTGTGTGTGTGGGTGGTGGGGGTGGGAGTTTGGAGGGGGTCTGTATCGCTACTGTTTATTTTAATAGGGAGCTATTAAGATGTGCACCTCAGAAAGACTTGCACACCATGTACACATTTATTTTAAGCCATTAGATATTTACAAATTAATCTCAACCATTAAATAATTTGATTAGAAATTTGGAGCACCTCTTCAACCGGTTACGATTTTGACAAATTTATGTACCGATTGTTCTCTTTCCACAAACCCTCTTCATTTTTCCAAAACCCTTATGTTTTTTAGACACGACTCAGACGCTCATTTTTGCCCTTAAAGACCATCCCTCAAAGACTATCCTGCGAACACGACCTGCCCTCAACTTTCCCTCAAAGTATGTGTCTCTCTCTCTCTCTGTGCAACTTTTTTCTCTCCCTTTCTCCATCTCCATTCTATGAAACCGTAGTTCGAAATCCCTTTCTTTGAAACTACCCCTTTCACCTTTGTGAACTCATTGGGTTGGTTTATAAAATTAGGTTATGTTTGTTTGCTTTGGTAGTTGTTTTGATTCCCTTCTTTGAAATCCTCTTTTGTTAACACTTATTTCGTTTATCGATTCTTGTTTCTCATTCTTCAAAACTGCCCCTTTCATGTTTGTGAACTCACTTGGAGTGGTTCTATTCTAAATTTAGGAAAATATGATTGTTTGATATTTGTTTGATTTGGTAGTTGTTTTGACTCTATATATATAGATATATCTTGAAATTGTGCTTGAGTTTGTGTAGTCTGATGTGTAAGTAATTGAATTTTGTACTCATGTAACTAATACAAGACTGCAATTATGTATTTATTAAAATCTGTTTATATTTCTAATTCTTCATTTCTTCTCATGTTATACTTCTGGTAATTGTGCTTTTGGGTTATGATTGAATGTAATATTTCCCTTCTGGATTAATAGTTGCATATTTTACCTCTACATTTGAGAATTTTTATTGATTGATATATAATTTTTCTAATGATTGGATGTTGTTGGTGCATTATCTATGCACATATTATCTTAATATTAAATTTATATTTGTTTGGAATTCCATCAGATTGAGTAGGTTCTTATTAACATTCAACTCAATGTAATATATAATGAATGGAGAAACCAATGACTTTCTATATAAGTTTAGGGGGGAAAAAATCATTCTTTATTATACCAATAGATGCTCAGCAGAAGCAATGTATACTATTAAAAAATCCAATGGCTTTATGTTGTCCAAGAGGAAGAGGAAGAGTAAGAGTAAGAAATAAAGGATTTATAGAACATTGATACATGTCAAATCACATTACTGGAGAAAAGAAAATTGAATAGATAACAAAAAAAAAATTGAACCAATTGATGGATTTCTTTAAGTGTTCAAATTGAGAAGCTTGAGGGAAAAGAGAATTTATTGAGGGCTTGAAGCGCTTGATCTCAATCAAAACTTCAAAATAATCTCTGAAATAAGAGCTTGAAGTTGTATCTTTGTAAGCCTTGATGCGTAGAGCGTACTTGATGTGAGAGAACGTGGAAAAATCAACACGTAGTTGAAATGCTTGATGATTCTTCAAGAAAGTATTGAGAGTTTTTGGAGATAATTAAATTAGCATTTAATTAATTTAAATTTCTAGAAAAAATCATTGTCAAATTTTGAACTACACTAATTCTAAATATTCCCCCTAGTGATATATTTACCTGCCTATCTAGCATACACTTTATTTTGATCGGCTGCTTATCTAGCATACACTTGAGTCATGTCTAGGATGACTCTTGTCCATTCTTCATTTACGGAAGTGTTCCCATTCTTTGTATACACTACTTTTATTGAGGGTTTCCTACATTTCTGAAATTATATTGTTTGCAGTAATCTTTTGATATTGGAATTTAAAGTAATGATGTTTGTATAGCATATGCTTTTTAATAACGGATGCATAAGAAGGTAATTTAAATGTTTTACTTGGAAAATTAGTTTTCTTTACAAGCTGTTGGATCCTTGACTAGGATCTGTTTCAAAACCTATTTTGCAAAATATTAGAATTTAACAATTTTATTAGTTGTCATTATTATCATCATCAATGATCTTGATAATAAAATTCTGGAATTTTATTAGAGTATGATTTTTATGATGCTCAAATGAAAACATCAGATTTTCAAAAAGGCTTTATCAAAATCAGAAAACCCAATAACAAGAATCAAATAGTCGACCTAGTTAAAAGCAACTCATCTTCCTCTTTGACAGAGAAAAGTACTAGGAACTAAACTAAGTTATGATTTTTAAGTAAACAACAATTCTACATAATCAGGAAAAATACTCGGAAAAATGTGTACAATTTTAAATGGGTGGATCAAATTGATATAGGGTGTGGTCCACATCACATGAAGTTAAATTTATATCATACATTCAAATTGTTGGCACTTTTCTACATACATATCATTTATGTTAAGCAAGAATTATAACCAAAGCCATAGTTGTTGCCATTTATAGTTACTTACTGTATGATGTATAACTTCATGTGAGTATGATATATGGACTGATGTTGGCTTAAATAATTTCGAAAATGCACTCCCACATTTTTATTTCATTTCAAATTTGTGTGGAAAATAATACAGTGGCATAAACTTCAAAGAAAGAAATACAAATTTTGACATAAACAGCTATTAAAATACAACTTCTTCGCAGATATGCTTATTCACTCATTTGATTTTAATAATAACATTTGATAGCAGGGCACTAGCGGGTGTGCTTATTTATTTGCTTGATATTAATTTATAGTAGGGCACTGACAAGTGTGCTTTTTTGTTAATTTGTTTCATTTTAATTGATAGTAGAATACTTATAGGTGTGTGTGTGTGTGTGTGTTTTTTTATTTATTTATTATTATTTGCGTTCAATTGATAGCAAAGCACCGGTGGGTGTGCTTATTTGTTCTTTTTCTTTTAAGAATTGATAATTGAAAGGAGAGCACTAGCAGGTGTGCTTATTTGTTTATTTTCTTTTAACAATTGATCATTAAAAGCAGAGCACTGGCGGGTGTGCTTTTTTATATTTTAATTGATAGTAGGGTATTTGCAGGTGTGTTTTTTAATTTATTTGCTTTGAATTGATAGTAAAGCACTGGCGGGTGTGCTTATTTGTTCATTTTCTTTCAATAATTGATAGTTGAAAGCAGAGCACTGACTGGTGTGCTTTTTTATATTTTAATTTATAGTAGGGTACTTGCAGGCGTGTTTTTGAATTTATTTACTTTGAATTGATAGTAGAGCACTGGCGGGTGTGTTTATTTATTTGTTGATTTTAATTTATAGCAGGGCACTGGCAGATGTGCTTTTTTGTTTAATTTTAATTGATAGTAGAGTACTTGCAGGTGTTTTTTTTTTTTTTTTTTATTTGCGTTTAATTGACAGCAACCCACTGGTGGGTGTGCTTATTTTTTCATTTTCTTTTAAGAATTGATAATTGATAGCAGAGCACTGGCGGGTGTGCTTTTTTATTTATTTTTTTGGTTTTAGTTGATAGAAGGGTACTTGCAAGTGTGTTTTTGAATTTATTGGCTTTGAATTGATAGCAGGGCACTCGCGGGTGTGCTTATTTATTTGTTTGATTTTTAATTTATAGCAAGGCACTGACGGGTGTGGTTTTTTGTTAATTTGTTTGATTTTAATTGATAATAGGGTATTTACGAGTGTACTTGTTTATTATTTACATTTAATTGATGCCAAATCTGCACATCTGTTGTCTATGTGCACATCTTAGTGGTGTAATTTTGGCTCGTGGCCCGCGGGTGGCTCGAGGTGGGCCCGACCCGTTAAGGCCCGAGCCCAAGCCCAGCCCGATGCCTTGGGCTAGGGCTAGGGCCTGGGCCATCGTTTTGAAGCCCAACTTGGCCCATTGGCCTGCTCAAGGCCCGGCCTGCCTGGCCCACCCGATGCCCTTTTTTTTTTTATGGAAAATAATAAAATTTTGGTGGGAAAAATTAAAAAAATTTGTTTAGGCCTGCCCAAAGCCCGAGCCCATGGGCCTGCCCCGAGGCCCGACCCACTGGCCCACCTAAAGCCCGAATACCCCTAGGCCTGGGCCTAGTTTTCTAGCCCGTGGGCCGGTTCGGCCCGGCCCGATTTTTTGACGGGAGCCTGCAAAGCCTGACATGGGTCGGGCCGGGCCGGGCCAAAATTACACCCTTACACATCTGTTGTCTATGTGATTTGTTATGTAGATATGATGGATGAACCTGAAAGTAGTAGGCAAAAACAGGTCAACAGTGAAATTGACAATCAAGTTGCTCCGGATGGCAAGGATGATGTTTTCGATAGGAAAGAAGAAGGGTTAGCTTCCTAAACCTATGATAGTTTACGAATGCTTACTAAGGTTGATGTTTTGCAAATGAAATTCAATTCAAATGAGGATGCTTATTCTTTCTACAATGCATATGCTAAGGTCATCGGTTTTAGCGTACGAAGAAGTAGGAAACAAATTTATGGAGACAACAAATTTGTAGAGAGTAGGAAATGGGTTTGTTCAAGGGAAGGTGCAAGAGAAAAGAAATACTTACAGCCTGTGGAACAGATAAGAACTCCCAGGGCGGAAACTATACTTTTTTGCAGTGCCACATTTCGTGTGCGTTATGACAAGACAATTAGAAAATATGTTGTGACCCACTTTGTAGGGGAACACAACCATCCCTTGGCAGTACCGCACTGCGTCCCTTTTCTTTGGTCACATAGGTTTGTAACAAGTGCAAACCAAGCTCAAGCAAAGGCTATGCGTAATGTGGGTATGAAAACGAGTTAGATCATGGATTTTATGGTCCATCAATCAGGGGGTTATGAGAAGGTGGGCTTCATTCACAGAGATTTGCATAACCAATTCCAAGCTGAACGCAAAGTACAACTCACAAAAGGGGATACAGAGGGTGCTTTAGGATACTTATCAGCTAAACTAGATGCAGATCCATTATTTTTTTTTCAAGTACAACGTCGATAAGGATAACCGGTTGGACAAGATTTTATGGGCAGATGGTAGGTCTTAGATGGACTATGCTACATTTGGTGATGTATTGGTATTTGATACAACTTATCGTACAAATCAGTATAAGAAGCCATTTGTGATTCTAGCTAGAGTGAGTAACCATTTTATGACAATCATATTTGGATGTGCTTTGCTGCCTGATGAGACAATGGAGACATACACTTGGGTGTTGGAAACGTTAATGGAGACATACCCATCTCTGTTGTAACAGATGGTGATAGGGCAATGCGTCAGGCAATCAAAAGAGTTATTCCAAATTGCAGACATTGTTTATGTTCTTGGCATCTAGAGAAAAATGCCTCAACCAATGTCCACATACCAGAATTTACTAATGATTTCGCACAGTTGATGTTAAAGAAATGTAAAATTGATGAGTTTGACAATGCCTAGGCTCATGTGGTGAAACAATACAAGTTGGAGAACAATAACTAGGTATTGGAGATTCACCACAAGTGTGATAAGTGGGTTGAGGCGTATCTTCGTGGTCACATGTTTGCTGGGATGAAGAGCACTCAACGTGTGGAGGGTATGAATGTATATTTCAATATGTTCCTAGAACAAAAGGTAAGGTTGTACGAATTGTAGCACAATATGATAGGGCTCTTGCTAGGATGCATGTTAATGAGGCAGAAATAGAATCTAAAACAGAGAATAGTTTCCCAGTTTTAACTATGCCATTGAGAAGTTTGGAGAAACATGTAGCTGAGCTCTTTAGTCGAAATTTTTTTCATTGTTTCGACGTGAAATCATCAAAGAAAGTAAATTGTTTGTGATGGAAAAAGTTGAGTTGGAGGATCGTTGCACCTATCGTTTTGGTGAGTACAAGGCATCAACATGCACATGGACAATTGAGTATTTTCCAGCAGATATCACAATAAAATGTTGTTGCTTGAAGTTTGAGTCGTTTGGCATCCCTTGCTGCCACATGGTTACCGTCATGAAATCTGAACAATTAATGTGTATTCTACCGAGTTGCGTCTTGAAGAAATGGACAAGACGTGGTAGGTTAGGATATCAACAACCAAGTCTTACCCAAATTTCTAGCACCCTAACACAGATAGCCCGGTTCGATATACTGAGCTCATGTTTATTGAAATGTCATATTATGCCTCACACGTAGACAAAGATTTTGAAGAGGCAAAGGAAATGGCTTTCCAGATGACATCGAAGATGAAAAAGCGTTGGGCAATGCAAACAGAATATAATACCGAGGTTGGGGACAAAAATATTGCACCCAAACTATGTGGTGTTGATGATCCTAATGTAGTCAAGACCAAAGGGAACCTCGGAGGGACATCTTCTATGGGTAAACCTCCAAAACCAAGGCGGTGTGGGTATTGTAAGTATGGTACTTTAATTTCATGCCCTTTTTCCATCCTGTTGTATGTGCATGATTATTAAAATTGTTTATCCATTATTTGTTATTATAGGAGCATCGGACACACGAAGCGGAGGTGTAAAAAATTGGCTTCAAGTAGCTAGAGAGAAGGAAGTGACTCAGGCATTAAAACATTCATGAACATAGAGTTGGAGCCCCACATAGAAGATATCGATGAACCGACAGATTCTCAAGTGTAGTTTAGTTTTATAATGAGCCTTATAGTGATCGATACGTTGTTTTTGCAAGGAGACATTAGTGCTTATTAGTTACATTTTGCTAATGTCTTAGGTGTTTTAATCTTTCACAATATCCATAAATTTCTTAGTTTGGAGAATCATTTAAAAAATAAAGGTGAATAAATCTCAAATCTGTTTGTTCGACTGTTGTCCTTAAGTTGGATGAGCTGTCCTTACATTGGATGAGTTTACAATCACTACTAATATTGCAATGTGTCTCCTTCTCTTTTTCAGCCTTACTATTTATTTTTCTTTTTAATGAATAACAAAGAATGCATAAATATGGCTATGCCATCCCAAACGTGTGGGGCTCCCTTCATATTTCAGTTTTGATTTTTTGAATTGTCTCGTTTTCTTATCAAAATTTACATCTGTCCACGTTGTTTTGGATGTTAACATATGTTTGAATCTTACGTAGGTAACTGAACTTGGTGCAGATAAAAAACAACAATATCGGGTAAATGAAAAACGGTAGCTCCTCCTAATGACCTTGGTATTTTTTTTTCTAAACGGACTGTTACTGTAGAGCGACACTAAAGGAGTTAATTCATTCTGAAATTTCGGCAATTGTGGGGCCACCTGCATATCCAAAACCTGATCGAACGGGTAGGAAAGGCTAATGTCAACTTGGTACGAGAATTCTTTGGTAGCATACCAAATAATCCACATGTAGCATAGTCCGTGGAACGTATGGCAAAACTAAAGAGCAAAGTCAAAAGCATCATGAAAGACAATATCCAACTTTGTTGGAGCGCCTATTAACTTATTTGTATGAGGTTATTTCCGTATTGATCCGGATGGACTTGCAGCACAAGAATGACATAAGGAAGGTCAAGTTAGAATTAAAACAAATGCGGAAACTGTTTTGTGGTGAAGCTTCATAAAATTGGACTAGTTATAATGATAGTGAAGAGGAATCTGATGGGTCCAACCATGATAAAAGCCAACAAATGGACACAACCATGGATGCATGACCAAACTTCTTGTGAACCCTATTATTTTATGAACAGTGTTATTTTTTCCCCCTCTTTACTTATAAAACAAATTGTAAACAATGTCAGCCTTCTTGTGAAATTTTTGAGTGATTGTAATTGTAACAACTAAGAGTACTGCTTCACAATTACATATCAGATGTAGTTTCATCACACCAATCTTTACCAGTACTAGATATTCCATATAAATTGGTAACAAAAATCCAAAACTAATATACTTATTCAAGCATCCACAAAAAATTGCCAAACCAGGTTAGTTTCATTCGTCCAGGCTTCTTCAACTATTTAATATGCTCATAACTGTAAAAAAACTTAGTGGTAAAAACGATATTTATTGTCAATCTTTCTTTTTCCTTTTGGCCTTCTGGAACCTAAAATAATTGTTCAAAAGGAAATTACATTGAATAAGTAATCAGCTAAGCTTATGAAGGGCATAAGTTGTTTATGGTTTGGAGACGCACCTCTCTTTGTGTTCGTCGAACCGATCCATGACATCAATATACTTACTGTTCGACAAATCTTTCACTAGGTCAACTAGCAGTCTAAACCTTTCCACTTTATCAAACTAATTAAGGGGTTGTTTGGGGTGTCCTAAATAAGTGCACTTTTTGTCTTTTTGGACTAAAAAGTTGAAGGAAAAAATATGGATGTTTGGGTTAACTTTTTGATTTTTTATGGAAAAATGTGTATTAAAAAATTGTATAAATTAGTGTGTAGGGGAAAATTAGGATTGGGAGTTGTGCAGCCGTAATTTTTGATTTTTGGTGAATAGTGATAACTTTTTAACTTTTTGAGTAACTTTTTTACTTTTTGACTTTTTTTACACTTCCCAAACTTGGCCTAAATAGAACAAACAACATACCATCAACAATACCATCATATGACAATATAATTGCAATAGTGTAATTATGTGGTTAAACATGAAATAGTCACCTTGTGTATGCCGGTCGGCATGACAACACCTTGCATATACTTTATGACGATCATACCACAATCATAACTTCATGAAAAGATGCATGTGAAGGTCAAACTTGTGTGTAATGTTAATAGGAGAGCCAAAATTGAATAGTGAAGGAATAATTTTTATAGTATACCTATCGGTCTTATGCTAGAGACAAGGGTTTTTTAATCTCTCTAATTCAAACTCCTTGACATTTGCGACATATAGGTCTCCAAAATAGTGTTATAGTAACAAATGCATTGTTTGAACCTATGCATGAGTATAGTAAGATAGATTATGATGATTATTTTAACCAAAAAAAAAAAATTAAATTAAATGGCCTACCAATTTTCTTGCCATTAATTCTCAACTTTCGTCGTTTGTACGACTAGGATGCGAGTCAAATATATAGGCCATGTGATGTGCCATATCTATGTTGACACAAAACCAATGTTCTCTATTGTCATTCACCAGAATATATATCTAAGCAACAATAATAACAAAAATTATTGCAATGTTGCCCAACCAATTTAGAAAATTAAAATTCAATAAATAATAATAATAATACCATAAGAAACATATTAAAAAATTAATAATTGTAGCACAATGGAGAGGATATTTAGAATAGTCATGCAAAATGTAAGAGTGCTTGACCTATTACTTCTTGACAGACATGTAACTTCCCAGTGTATCGAGACTCCTCAAAATATTCGTCACATAGCTTTGCATGGTCCGTCCCATTCAGAATATGTTGCTACATTCAATAATATACAAGTATGTATTAGAAAGTATACATTTACACCCAAACATAAACATGACACACTAGACTACTCACCGATACATATGTGGGAAAGTACCATGTACTATGATACTTATCCTGAAAAACCCTTCTTTGTGCATTTGTCAATTTCGCTACAACTAAATTGATATTCTACAATACATGCAAGAAATAATAATTTCATACCTATATCATTGAAAATGACATCACATAACAATATTGACGTATGAAATGAACACTTACGAAACCATGAATCCAGGTCTTTGGTTGTAATAAGCACAAATCTAAACGGGTAGCAAGTTTAATCGGTGTGTAAAACAGCTCCATCACCACAATATCCTCACTGAATCATGTAAAAATTGAAGAGTTAAACTTACTGTTAATTGATAGAGGAACATACAAACTCAATAAAATTTCCTGTTATCCAAATTCTTATCGAAACAATATTCCTTCAGAATTTTTTCCTTAGCAGATAAAGGAAATTACCTCATGATTCGTGTAGTGGATGGCTTGTGAATATAACCCAATACATAAATAACAAATTGTCAAATTTTGTATAGTGCACTAAAATAAGGGGATTGGAGATCAAGAACAATAACAGAATGAATAATAACCTCAATAGCATCAAAATTGGCGCCACGTAGTTTTCCAAGTAAATTCAAACTCTAAAACAAATTACAACCAACAATAAAAAACCAAAAATCGTGAAATAGAGTATCACAAATGAATAACATTGTATAATACATATATAATATACATGACTTATTTGATCAAACTTATCCTCCTTTGTATCGAGAGACGAATCTGTTGCATTTAAGTCAATCATTGTCTGGGTTGGTCATTTCTGAATGGTTTTTCTCTTGTTACTAGTGATGGCTGTATAAGGTGACCGTACATACTGACTTTCCACTGCCTCATCTGAACTTCGAGTGCAACGATCGCCATACGGACCAGTTGATGAACTAGATTCATTAACAAGTTGGAGTTTTGGGATTTTTTTTCTTCGCTTCTTGTTCAATCCCACTTTCATTTTGTTTTGCTTATTGTTCCTCCCTTGTAGCTGATGTGTAATGGGAGCAACATTTGTATCAAAAAAACATCAATGGAATTAAAAGATGGTGAATTTGTTACTCGTTGTCGAACCTGAGTGGTTTGATCATCAAGATGGGAATCCAATTTGAAGATTGATGGTGCGAGGAAAATTCTATTTTCGTCCGTGTTTTTCAATGCTACCACAACATCAAGTTATGGCAGTAGCACAGGGGAGACATGTTCAACTATAGGTACAACCGTAGATTTTACCACAACATTAGGTTTTGGCGGGAGCACGTAGGTGACATGTTCAACTATAGGTACAACCGTAGATTTTACCACAGCTCCAAGTGTAACTATGTCAGCTAATTTATTATATTGGTCGTGCTCCACTTCTGGTTGCTTTGACATTTGTGGTGGCTCCCATTTTTCCATGACCTTGGAAATAGAAAAATTAGCTATTCCACTTTTAACAATGACAACTAGTTCTTCCAAAATACTTTTCATGTCACAAACAGTCATCTCAATTTTTGAAATCCGACTATCATCAATATTTTTTATTCCCTCACTTTGTACTGATGGTTGCATTTGCTCTTTAACAACAAAATTAACTTTAACCTATTTACAGACATGTTATAGAGAATTTAGTTTTCCATTTCAACATGAATAAGAACAAACAGAACCAAACCTAAAAGAATGGAAACAAATGATGACCTCCTTATTCTGGTAACCTCCTAAATTTTGGAATTGTTTCAATGTCTCCTTTATTTCTGCATCGCCCCAATGAGCCAAGCAAAGGACCGAGCAAGCACAAGCAACATGACAACCACTCGGAGAAACATGATCAAAATAAAACAACTGCATCACAAAAATGTATGAATATAACCAGGTTACTATGTAATGAAATAGACATTAAACTCAAATGTTTCTAACAAAAGAATTATTAATTGGTTGCAAGTATACCATTATAAGAAATAAGCATCCATTTGGTTGCGATTGACCTTTTGAATTGTACTTGCACAAACCACGAACAAGGAATTGAAGAGTGAACTTTGCCCAATTATAATCCTTTATGCCATCCACATTCTGAACGAGGTGAATGAAGGATTGTTTAACAACATCCTTTGTGGTTGGGCATAAGAATGCACCTAATATGTATAGGGCAAATATCCTCTTAAATTCCTCTCCAGCTCCCTCGGTTTTGGTTAAATACTCCCTCAAAGAATTCAATTTGATAGCACCTTGGACAACTCCAAGTTCTTCAAACAGCTTGGGAAATTCTTATGAAGATATTTTCAATTCTATGGTTTTTCCTTTGGCAAGAATGCCCAATAACTTGTGAACATCTAGTTCTGTAATGAGAAGTTGTCGCCCATGAACATTCAAAGAACAAGTTTTGGGTTCAAATTTCTGAACTAACCATTCGCATAGGTTATGATCAAGCTTTGTACATCTGAGATTCAAGAGGCCCCTTAACCCACTATTAGTAATTGCATCATGTTGTTCCAAGCTCAATCTTTTTATTATTTTAACAATTGATCTCAAGGAAATTCGCGTTTGGAAATGCCATTGAAAAATAATATTGTCACGACCCGCTCCCCGTACCCTAGGGTTAAGCATCGTGATGGCCAGCAACTGAAGTTACCTCTGGCCAATTCTTGAACAAATTAATAAACGCGAGCAGAAATAATATTTAAGTGAGGGTACCAAAAATAATCATTAGAACTTCTATTTTTATTACAAAATTTATTGACCAAAAAGGCCGATATTTACATAGAAAAATATCATAAAAGTGCTGTGTGTGTCATTCCGCAGCCCTGCGTCTAAGATTTTCCAAAAGCTATTTTTGAATTGTATTGTTTCCTGAAAATTGGTAAACAGCTATAAGCACATGACAGAGTGAGAAATATTATACTAAGAGCATAAGGGCCTAAAATTCACCATGGATAATTATTGGCTAAACAGAGCTTGATATTAAAATACAAAATATATAATACAAAAGAATCATAACCACGGTACAGAACGGAACAGAACAGATGTATGGACTCAAGAAGTGGCTCGTACGAACTCTAGAGGTGGCTCCCACAATAGTGTAGCACTTAGTTCCGTACAACAATTTGCTCCACACCAGAAATCATAACCACGATACAGAACAAAACAGATGTGTGGACTCAAGAGGTGACTCATACGAATTTTAGAGGTGGCTCCCATAATAGTGTAGCACTTAGTTCCGTACAGCACTTTGCTCCATACCAGAAATCAGAGTGTCAGTGGATCCATGACAGACAGAGGGTCACAAAATGACTAATCAGAGGGCCAATAATTATTTAAGTCCACCAAGGTATGGGACCTCCGTGGTGATACTTACAAAATAATTACTCAAAATACATTTTAATAAATAGTTATATCCATGGGTTTTCCTTATTATATAAAATAAGGTTCATAAAAAACACAATTTATGTAAAATAAATTATGATAACTCAAAACATATGTAAAATATATTATGGTGACTCAAGGTATAATATAACTCACCTTAAAATTAATACCTCACTCTTTCTTTCCATTACCAAAAACCCTTTCGTCTTCCTGTATTTTCTTCCCCTTTTCTTAGTTTCTTTTTTTTCCTTAACTTGAACATCTCCTCCTTATTTATAGGGAGATAATTTGTGAGCCTCAAGCCACCACTCATACACATGGTTCATCCATATGCTTCTCCATCAATTCATGCTTGTCCAACATATGTGACTCACCACACCTATGCTGCCTAATCATCATCCTAAGCTACATGTTGCTTTGGTTTGTTCTTTTTTTTTTATTTTTTTATTTTTTCTTTTTTTCTTTTCTATAAAATGACCCTAATGTAAATACATTACACTTTATTTTATTTTACTCTTACAAAATATTTAATTAAACATATAAGGTTTTTCTCATTTATAATTAAATAATACTAATATAAAATTTAAGGGATAACTTAAATTTTCGGGTTCTTGACCTGCTCCCCGTACCCAATGGTTAAGTATCGTGATGGCCAGTAACTAAAGTTACCTCCAGCCAATTCTTGAACAAATTAATAAACGCGAACGGGAATAATATTTAAGTGAGGGTACCAAAATAATCATTGGAATTTCTATTTTTATTACAAAATTTATTGATCAAAAAGGCCGATATTTACATAGAGAAATATCACAAAAGTGTTGTGCGTGTCATTCCGCAGCCCCGAGTCTAAGATTTTCTAAAAGCTATTTCTGAATTGTATTATTTCCTGAAAATTGGTAAACAGCCATAAGCACATGGCAGAGTGAGAAATATTATACTAAGAGTATAAGGGTCTAAAATTCACCATGGATAATTATTGGCTAAACAGAGCTTGACATTAAAATACAGAAATCATTTAACATATAATACAAAATAATCATAACCACGATACAAAACGGAACAGAACAGATGTATGGACTCAAGAGGTGGCTCGTACGAACTCTAGTAGTGGCTCCCACAATAGTGTAGCACTTAGCTCTGTACAGCAATTTGCTCCACACCAGAAATCAGAGTGTCAGTGGATCCGTGGCAGACAGAGGGTCACAAAGTGACTAATCAGATGGCCAATGGTTATTTAAGTCCCCCAAGGCATGGGACCTCCATGGTGGTACTTATAAAATAATTACTCAAAATACATTTTAATAAACAGTTATATCCATGGGTTTTCCTTATTATATAAAATAATGTTCATAAACTAGAAATGCTAATATAATTTATAAAATATGATTGCGTAAAATAAATTATGATAACTCAAAACATACGTAAAACATATAATGGTAACTCAAGGTATAATATAACTCACCTTAAAATTAATACCTCACTCTTTCTTTCCACTACCAAAGACCCTTTCGTCTTCTTGTATTTTCTTCCCATTTTCTTAGTTTCTTTTTTTTCCTTAACTTGAACATCTCCTCCCTATTTATAGGGAGTTAATTTGTAAGCCTCAAGCCACCATTCATACACGTGGCTCATCCATATGCTTCTCCATCAATTCATGCTTATCCAACATATGTGACTCACCACACCTATGCTGCCTAATCATCATCTTAAGCTACATGCTGCTTTGGTTTGTTCTTTTTTTTTATTTTTTATTTTTTTCTTTTCTATAAAATGACCCTAATGTAAATAAATTACACTTTATTTTATTTTACTCTTACAAAATATTTAATTAAACATTTAAGGTTTTTCTCATTTATAATTAAATAATACTATTATAAAATTTAAGAGACAACGTAAATTTTCGAGTTGTTACAATCTTTCCTCCTTTTAAAAATTTTGTCCTCGAAATTTGTCATATGTGTAAACTATTCGCTGCGCACTCTGATAAATATGTATTTGATGATTAATCAGATATAAAATATTACCTCAAAAAAAATTTACCAAAAACAACACACTATTTTTTTGTCAAAAATTATTTTGGGCAAAAATGATAAACAATCGGTGACTTTAAAAACTTTTCATTAGTTTTGTTTCTGAAAATAAAAAAATAAAATAAAAACACAATTAAACAAGCGACTGGAAATGAAATGGCAGAATTATATGCAAGAGTTGAAGGAATTTAAGATGAACTTCCATTCCTTTTATCTGTGAATCTTCCATTGATAGGAAATAGTTTCAAAATTAGTATCTTTAGAATTTGAACCCACTTGTAAAAAATCGAAATGAATTTTTTTTTTTTAAATACTGAACTGAAAATTATATGTATTTAATTATATTATAATTTTGGTAAGTGCTTAAGACTGACACCCTCTATTTCCTTTCCTTCTTTTGCTATAACAAATAAAAATTATATCTAATATCCTTCACAAATTATGTAAATAAATAAATAAATAAATAAATTAATATATATATAAAATCATATAAAATTATAATGTAATTAAAATCATATAAAATTATAATATAATTAAATCAACTAACAAAATATAATATTTAGATACTAATTACCCGCTATCCTACTTCTTAAATGTGCGTGTGCCCTATGCTCCAATGATGATTTTATTTATTTATTTATTTTTATAAACCATTGCTCTGATACCACTTGTCACGACCTGTTCCCTACACCCAAGGGTTAAGAATCGTGATGGCCTGTAACTGAAGTTACCTCCGGCCAATTCTTGAACAAATTAATAAACGTGAGCGGAAATAATATTTAAGTGAGGGTACCAAAATAATCATTGGAACTTCTATTTTTATTACAAAATTTATTGACCAAAAAGGCCAATATTTACATAGAAAAATATCATAAAAGTGCTGTGTGTGTCATTCCGTAGCCCCGCGTCTAAGAGTTTCCAAAAGCTATTTTTGAATTATATTATTTCCTGAAAATTGGTAAACAGCTATAAGCACATGGCAGAGTAAGAAATATTATACTAAGAGCATAAGAGTCTAAAATTCACCATGAATAATTATTGGCTAAACAGAGCTTGACATTAAAATACATAATATATAATACGGAAATCATTTAACATATAATACAAAATAATCATAACCACGGTATAGAACGGAACAAAACAGATGTATGGACTCAAGAGGTGGCTCATTTGAACTCTAGAGGTGGCTCCCACAATAGTGTAGCACTTAGCTCCGTACAACACTTTACTTCACACCAAAAATCAGAGTGTCAGTGGATCCGTGACAGACAGAGGGTCACAAAGTGACTAATCAGAGGGTCAATGGTTATTTAAATCCCCCAAGGCATGTGACTTCCATGGTAGTACTTATAAAATAATTACTCAAAATACATTTTAATAAACAGTTATATCCATGGGTTTTCCTTATTATAGAAAATAACGTTCATAAACTAGAAATGCTAATATAGTTTATAAAATATGATTGCGTAAAATAAATTATGGTAACTCAAAACATATATAAAAACATATAATGGTAACTCAAGGTATAATATAACTCACCTTAAAATTAATACCTCACTCTTTCTTTCCACTACCAAAGACCCTTTCGTCTTCCTGTATTTTCTTCCCCTTTTCTTAGTTTTTTTTTCCCTTTAACTTGAATATCTCCTCCCTATTTATAGGGAATTAATTCGTGAGCCTCAAGCCACCACTCATACACGTGGCTCATCCATATGCTTCTCCATCAATTCATGCTTATCCAACATATGTGACTCACCACACCTATGTTGCCTAATCATCATCCTAAGCTACATGTTGCTTTGGTTTGTTCTTCTTTTTTCTTTTTTTTTTTTTCTTTTCTATAAAATGACCATAATGTAAATAAATTACACTTTATTTTATTTTACTCTTACAAAATATTTAATTAAACATTTAAGATTTTTCTCATTTATAATTAAATAATACTAATATAAAATTTAAGGGACAACTTAAATTTTCGAGTTGTTACAAATATAGTGGGTGTTAGAGTAATTTAAGATAGACAACTTCAATAACTTAACAACAGTGTGTGAATCAATTTATGTGAGTATATGCAAATGCAAACATGTTATTACAATGTGTGAAATAGTTCATATTAAAACAATAAATTTTTGCTCTCACTATATTTCACCTTTCTTGGTTTTGTGGGAAGGGGACCTTTCAACTTGGCTTGCATATCAACACTCCACCTTCCCATCTCTTTGTAATCATTCTTCTACTCCTTCTGTTTCCTATGTCCTTTGTCATCTACATTGCCGCAAAAGTGAACATAAGTGATGCTTGTAGAAAATAACAGATACAGATAACATTAAATATGATAACAGTATGTGGTAAGCAATGTGCAAACCATGTCGGTGACTTGTGTTTCCTGCTTGATTTTGTTTTCATCTTTGCTACAGGTTCAACCAAATGAATAATAAGGACCAATATTTAAACCCAACATAACAAATGCAATTAAAATAAGAAATTGAATAGTGTGAAGAAATAATACTTGTAGAAGAAGAATGCCAGTGTAAATCTTTTGTGTGTGCAAGGTTTGTTGCTTCCTTCACTCAATGTGTATTGTTATATATTATCTACACAAGCAAAGGTGGAATAGTCGTATGAGAGACAATTAAATCAATTTAGTCAGTGTGAGAAAAGTACACACATGAAAAGAAAAATAATACTAAAGACAAACTTTTCAATTACACAGTGTTTATAAAAAAATAAAATAAAATAATTAAGTGAGGCAAACAAATAAACACACAAAATCCAAATAATGCAACAAGAAAAACCATAGTTCGGGGAGTCTTCATTTTTTTTTTAGGGATATGGAATTGGGGGGAATTTGTCGATCTGCTCAAGTTTCGGGTGATTTTCTGGGCTAATCTGAAATTGGAAGTTAATATGTCATCAGTGTCAAAATTGTTATAATGTCAGGATTAACTCTCATTGTGCCTTTGAAATCAGGATATCGTGGGGAACTCTCTGTTGGTCTGCTTGCTAAGCTAGTGGACTTTTTCAGAGTTGAAGGTTTGTTTAAGGTCCTAGTGGTGGTTGCTACTGCTGTGCAAGTTGGTACTGTTTAAGACTGATGTGATGAAGCTATCATTATTGTTGTATGAGGTGATGTTATTGGCTGACTTCTTGTTGTTGGTTGTTAGGTTTTAGTATTTCCTCTTCTTATTGGCTGTTAGGGTTTAGGATTTAGGAAAGAAAAAACTAGGAATTTTCGTCCTTAAGGCATTAGCTAAAGGATTTCCTGTGACACTATATTGTCTCCAAAGCTGGCCTTCACTGCAAGGATCAAGAAAAAAAATGTGACATTATAGCTCCTGTGAAGGCCAGCTCTGGAGACAATATAGTGTCTATGATCTACAAGAATAAATTGCAAAGTCACACTAGCATTCAATGAAGAAGCATTTAACCAAAAACTAGTTTTTAACTAGGAATCTTAACAGTAGTTTTCTTTAGCTTCTCAATTTGTTTTCAATTCAAATGCATGTACTGCTTCTTCTTTGTTTTTTTCTAACCGAGTAAATTATGTAACCCTGAACAGATAATGCACGTAACTTGACTTGTGAGCAATATCAGGATAAACGTACTTGACTAGGTATAACATGGTGAGTTTTAAATGGTCTTACAACAAGGTGATTTCACACAAATTTTTTTTTTTTTTTCCTCTTGTTGCAGTTGGCCTCTTGGCAACCGTTGTTCTGGTTTTATTGCTCTACTTCCGCAACCAATTCAATAATGGTTTTGTATTAAAAACATCTTCCGTAACCAATTCAGTAATAGTTTTATATTAAAAACATTAACAGTGTTATCAATTGAACTAAACTAATACAAAATCTACAATAAAGGGTCAAAATTCAGTCAATTGAAAGTGTTTGGACGAAAAGTACACAAGGGGCAAAACATGTTGGAAAAATGTTTTTTGGTGACTTTAATTAAATATTAAAGTGGGTCTTAACCATTTTTTGTGTTGGGTCCAAGTGAGCCAAAAACCATTGAGTTTTGAATAAGAAATTGCCAAGAAATTGCTTCATGATGTTAGATTCATGAATAGGATTTTAAAGAGTATTTAAATCTTTTTTCTTGGCTAAAGGGTGTGAATCCTTTGGACATCCATACTTTTCATTTTGTGGAAAGGGGCTATGGATGCTTGGTGTTTTAATGACTAGCCTTAAAGGCTGGAGGCTCTTCCTCTCTCCCCTATACATGTATAAATCGAGACCCTCCTATCAAGTTTCAATATAGAAATTTTTGCTTCCATTTTACAAGTCAGTTTACTAGATAGTTCCTATTGTGAGAGAGTGCTGCCATTGTTTTGTTCGCTAAGCTAGACAGATAGTGCTTCTGCCGTAGCTGGTTTTGACCGTCGTATCCTGGGAGACAGACTCCGGGTTTCCTCAAGCACTCGACCCGTGAGGCGGCGAAATCTGTTTTAAGGAAACTGCTTCCGTGCAGGCTTCGGTTTCGTCTCTTTACCCTTTTATTGTTTTGTGTATTTCTGTTGAAATTTAGTTGTAATTATCAGCATATGTTCTTGGTATATAATTTGATTTCTTCATAAATCTATTTATTTAATTTCACAATTTGAACAACAAGCTTAAAACAGATTTTATATATATTTTCTACGAAATTGATCGAATAGATTTATATAGACTATTAGGTTAGCTTTGTATAATGTTACTAGGAATTGTTGCGGAATTGCTCACTATTTCAATGATTGTAAATTATGCAATGGTATTCTCTAATTGCTTAGTTTAGTTAGAATTCTCTATCATGATTTGCATGAATTTTAAGGTTATAAAATATAATTTATGGATGTTGCAATTTTGACATGCTAATTCTATTCTAGTTTTAATTTGTTCATGCTTATTATTTTCTAGACTAGATTACATAATTTAATGTATTTGAAGTTATAGAGTTTTTATGAATTGTGTACATGATTAATCTAAATTATCTAATTGTGTGCATTAATATGAATTATTTAATTGGGTGCATTAATCTAAATTATCTAATTGTGTGCATTAATATGAATTATTTAATTGGTTGCATTAATCTAAATTATCTAATTGGGTGCATTAATCTGAGTTATTTAATTAGGTGCATTAATCTAAATTATTTAATTGGGTGCATTCATGTGAATTATTTAATTAGGTGCATTAATCTAAATTATCTAATTGGGAGCATTAATCTGAATTATTTAATTGGGTGCATTAACTTTGAATTTAACTTATTTATTTGGAGTTAATGGTTTAAATGTTTATTATGAATTAATTTCATTCATAACCCATGAGTATAGAACTTTATTTTAAAGTTTTAATTTAATTGGCATTTTAATGCATTGGTTACTTATATAATTAAAAGTTGGCTAGATGGTTTCATTTAATTTATTAAATTTTTAGATTATTTGTTTGTATTTTGTTGTGGTTTGCTACTAACTTTCTTTGTAGGGATACCAATGCGGAAAACAAATATAAAACCAAATGAATAGTATTTGGGATGTAAAAACTAAAATGTTTGGACTACTAACCTTTGTGTTGAATAGGAATACCTAAGCGTGGAAAGGCTTTTGGACTAAATAGAATCCTTACGGATTGGCTATTTTATTTAAATGTTTGAAGCATGTTTTGCTTGAGATTGAGTTGGTTTGTTTATCAATTTGTGGTAGCAAGTTTTATTTGCTTGTTTTGTTAGAAGCATTTTATATGCATGTATTTGGTGGTAGCAATTTTTAAATTGCTTGTAAATTTGGAATTTGGTTTGGTTTTCTGTAATAGAAACCAATGTGTTTAGCTTTAGCTAAAGAGTAGTTCTTATTTGTTCAGAAATGACAACTAAGACGGATTTGGTTTCAAACCTTTGGGGCTTGAGGGAGTATCTAGGTTTAATCATTTTATTCCCAAAGTGTTGGAAAACTGTGTTTGGAGAAAAGTCTTTGGTTATAATCTGATTATGTCCAAAGTGTTTTGGTTTTGAGAAAGGAAACCAAATTTTAGCATTAGCTAAAATATTTCTGATTTTATTCAGAAATAATGGGCTTAGTTCCGGGAGTACCGGTTAACTTTTATGAGTGGTATAATTCTGGTAGCAAATTTTATTTGCTTGGAAATCGGTTTGTTATAACCTGGTTTATCCCTTGGAAATCTTAATTTTAAAATTGTTTCCTATGAACTAGGAGTCAACATGCTCTTGGATGTTTTGTCAAAAGGTTAACTGGGTTTTAAGTGGGACCGATGTGACCCCTCCAGTCTTCCTGGGAACATTCCTGACCATGTTCGATTCTAGGTTAAATGGTGAGACTAGTTTTGAATTAAATTTCCATCTAAGGGATTTTCTAAGGGTTAAGTTTAATTTCTGGAATCATAGAAGTGAAATTCTGTTGTGATGTTTCAGAAATGGCTTCAAAATGTGACAAACAGAAATGTTGTTCCACCTGACAACCTTTGCCTCACGAGTTTCTTAAAGGAAATCATAAGATTGCATTAAAATATCTCTGAATTGATCATAGGCAACTAGTATGGCATCCTTGTGTTATTTATAGCATTTATGATTGCTATGTGACTTTGCTTAAAAGCAAAGTTGAGATAACCTGTTATAGTGGGTGAATATTTTTTGGATTTTTAAATTCCAAATATATTCTTAAATTGGTGGCTCCTAGTGAGTTCAAGATCACTGATTACAGAGATAGAAACTGGTGGTTCCTAGGAGGTGTTAGACCACTGGCTACACAGTTATGAGATTGTGGTTCCTAGTAATGAACAGATTACTGATCACATGTCAAGACATCATGGTTCCTAGTAGTGGAGAGGCTACTGGTCATATGTTAAGACATGATGATTCCTAGTAATGAAAGAGTCTATTGATCCTATATCAGGACGTTGTGATTCCTAGTAGTAAAGTGACTACTGATCACAGGTTAAGACATTGTGATTCCTAGTAATAGAAAGTCTACTGACCACATGCTGAGAAATTAGTGATTCCTAGTGATAAGACTACTGGCCATGTTATGAAGTTCCGAATAGTAGACTATTGAACACTGGATTTGTGTTTTCTAATAGTAAGACTATTGGCTTCAGAGTGATAGGTTGGACCAAATATATTTGGGTGCCTGACATTCTGGGAATGTATTTACTGTGATATGATTTTGAGAGTTTCATAATCATTGTGACACAAGGATCTGTTTAAGACTTTGTATTTATTCTACAAAGAAGACCTGATTATCCGACTCTGAATTGAGGAGGATAATAGAAAGAAAGGAGGGAGTACCTCCTCAGTGAAGGCCAATGTCATTGAGCATGGCAAATTTTCTGGGATGAGGAAGAAGCCCCCTGTGAACAAGGGCTCTAAGCTGGGGCTAAGGGGTGGTGTTGCAAAGAAGCGGCATACAAGCCGCGGGAACCTGGTTATCAGTTCTTTGGGAAGTGCTACAACTGTGGTAGCAAGAGGCTTTTAGCTTTACTAGGGCTACACGCCACATCTGCTCCGAGAAGGAGCTGTTTACAACTTTCGAACCGGTTACAAACGGTGAGAAGTTGTTTAAGAGAAACTCTACTACCTCATTTGTTGAGGGAAAGGTGGTCCTGTAGTTAACCTCAGGAAAAGAGCTAACTTGAACGAAGTCCTGTATGTTCCAGACATTCGTAAGAATCTTGTCTCAAGGACTCTTCTCAGTAAACATGTTTTTCGCATGGTTTTTTAAGTCCGACAAGGTCGTTCTGACGAAACACAAGTGTGAAACTTGTGTTGAAGCGAAGTAGACAAGATCCCGTATGAGTTATGAAAAGGCGTTAAGCCTTCTTATAAATTCTTACAAATGTGGGGGTGTCTTGCTATTATGGCGATTCCTACACCCTAACGGGTTAGGATAGGCCCGAAATCCGTGGATTGTATATTCATTGGTTATGCACATAATAGTAGTGCATATCGGTTTCTTGTATATAAGTCTGAAATTCCAGACATTCACAGGAATACCATCATGGAGTCAAGGAATGCATGTTTCTTTGAAGACTTTTTTCCTTGCCGAACCTAATAAGGGGTTCTGAGGTTTTGGAGCAATTTGATGAGCTTGCTAGTGATGATGATCATTTTGATGATCAAGTTGAGAATCAAGGTGATGATCAACCTAGAAGGAGTAAAAGGGCTAGGATGTCCAAGTCTTTTGATCCAGACTTCTTGACTTATATGGTTGAGAACGAACCTCAAACTTTCCATAAAGCTGTGACTTCTCCTGAGAGTCCTTTATGGAAAGAAGCGATCAAAAGTGAGATTGACTCCATCTTACAGAACCACACCTGGGAGTTGATAGATTTACCTCCAGGTTGCAAGCCTTTAAGCTGCAAATGGTTTTTTACAAGAAAGATGAAGGCCGATGGGTCAATTGACAAGTTTAAGGCGAGGCTCGTTATCAAATGGTACAGGCAACGAGAAGGCCTGGATTACTTTGATACGTACTCACCTATAACTAGGATAACATCCATTCGCATGGTGATTGCGATAGCAGTTTTGCGCAATCTTGAGATACACTAGATGGATGTAAAGACAGCTTTCTTAAATGGAGATTTGAATGAAGAAATCTACATGGAGCAAGAAAGTCTGTAAACTTGTCAAATCATTGTATGGTTTGAAGCAAGTGCCTAAACAATGGCATGAGAAGTTTGACAACGTAATGTTGTCAAATGGGTTTAGAATCAACGAATGTGATATGTGTGTTTATGTCAAAGACACTGACAGATGTTATGTCATTTTGTGTCTATATGTTGATGATATGCTCATTATAGGTAGTAACGATGAAATGATCAAAACTACCAAGAAGTTGTTAAATTCTAAGTTTGACATGAAGAATATGGGCATTACAGATGTTATTCTGGGAATTAAGATTACCAGAACATCTGGCGGAATTGTACTTTCTCAGTCTCATTATGTTGATAAGATACTTGAGAAGTTTAGTGGATCAGATACGAGTGTGTCATCGACACCTGTAGACTTAAGTCTACACTTTACCAAGAATAATAAAGAGAGTGTCTCTCGGTTAGAATATTCTTGGGTAATTGGAAATTTAATGTATCTAATGAGTTGTACTAGGCCAGATATAGCTTACTCGGTTAGCAGGCTTAGTAGATACACAAGTAATCCTGATGCTTCTCATTAGAAGGGCATTGTGCGGGTGTTAAGGTATTTACGCTACACTCGGGATTATGGGCTGCATTATACTCGATATCCAGCGGCGCTTGAAGGATATAGTGACGCGAATTGGATATCAGATATAAAGGACTCAAAGTCCACTAGTGGATTTGTGTTCACTCTTGGTGGGGCAGCCGTGTCTTGGAAATCTTCCAAGCAAACGTGTATATCTAGATCAACGATGGAATTAGAGTTTATTGCTTTGGATAAAGCAACGGGAGAAGCAGAATGGCTTTGCCATTTCATTGAAGATATTCCACGTTGGTCTAAACCTGTGCCAGCTATTTGTATTCATTGTGATTGTCAATCTGCAATTGGTAGGGCACAGAGTAATATGTATAATGGAAAGTCTAGACATATCCGTCGTAGACATAATTCCATACGACAACTACTCTCGAATGGAGTTGTCTCTTTAGACTATGTAAAGTCTAAGGACAACATTGCAGATCCGCTAACCAAAGGGTTAAATCGAGTGTTAGTCGAAATGTCGTCAAAAGGAATGGGGTTAAGGCCTTTGGAAGTTACCGGAATGGAAACCCAACCTAGTTGACTGGAGATCCCAAGATCTAGGTTCAATGGGACAACCTAATTGCGTGTAACGGTGGTATGTCACTGAGGAGGTTAAACCTCCAGCCATTTCTTTTATCAGTGATACCTGCAAGTGTAGAGGATAAGCTGAGCTTTTAATGACTCTAGTGTGTTAAGCTATTGAGCTGAGTATTGCAGGATACTCAAGTAGAGTCACCTATGTGAGTGTGAAGTGGGGCCGCTTCTAGAAGAATTGGGCAGGCCAAGATTCTTTGAAACCACTCGCTGAACCAGGCTAGTGTCCAGGGCCACACAGGGCACACCAGTGAGAACAGAATGGTGGTAGGAGTAATTCCCGTGTGAGATCTATTGTTTCAGTTTACATAAACGGCAGAGCAGTTCAAGATGTCATATTCACTGATCAGCCAGTAAACTCGATAGGTTTTCACTGGGAGAGGTTCAAAGCCAAAAGCTACCTTCTCTGATGTCGGGGTTAGTTCGTTGTACTCTCTCTTCGAGTCATTATTGTTGAACGATGTCCGTTTGTTGAGTCATTCGGTCAATTTTTATTCATGTGGGGGATTGTTGGAAAAATGTTTTTTGGTGACTTTAATTTAATATTAAAGTGTGGTGACTTTAATTAAATATTAAAGTGGGTCCTAACCATTTTTTGTGTTGGGTCCAAGTGAGCCAAAAACCATTGAGTTTTGAATAAGAAATTGCCAAGAAATTGCTTCATGATGTTAGATTCATGAATAGGATTTTAAAGAGTATTTAAATCTTTTTTCTTGGCTAAAGGGTATGAATCCTTTGGGCATCCATACTTTTCATTTTGTGGAAATGGGCTATGGATGCTTGGTGTTTTAATGACTAGCCTTAAAGGCTGGAGGCTCTTCCTCTCTCCCCTATACATGTATAAATTGAGACCCTCCTATCAAGTTTCAATATAGAAATTTTTGCTTCCATTTTACAAGTCAGTTTCCTAGATAGTTCCTATTGTGAGAGAGTGCTGCCATTGTTTTGTTCGCTAAGCTAGACAGATAGTGCTTCTGCCGTAGCTGGTTTTGACCGTCGTATCCTGGGAGATAGACGCCGGGTTTCCTCAAGCACTCGACCCGTGAGGCGGCGAAATCTGTTTTAAGGAAACTGCTTCCGTGCAGGCTTCGGTTTCGTCTCTTTACCCTTTTATTGTTTTGTGTATTTCTGTTGAAATTTAGTTGTAATTATCAACATATGTTCCTGGTATATAATTTGATTTCTTCATAAATCTATTTATTTAATTTCACAATTTGAACAACAAAACATAGAGACTACAGATATAATCTGCCATTTATTTTAGTAAAAATATTATATAAAAAAAATCAGTGCATGATTTAGCTTTGACAGCAAAAATTAAAAAAAAAAAAAAAATTGTAGATACATATGTGGTAATTGAAGGAAAATAAATAAAAATTTTGAATAAATTACATAACATCATTGAAAGAGAAATTAAAAACTCATCCAAATAGTGCTTCCCTTCACTTCTCAATGAGGGAGAAATTAAAAACTATAACCTACCTATTATTGAGAAGAGCAACAAAGGAATGGTAGAAGATTTTCAAGTCCAAAATTTTCTTATTCGAATGGGTATTGTATATACGATATGAACAAAAACATGAGTTTTCATCATATATAACTCATCAAAACCAACTAAGTACATCATATTAGGTTTTAAACACATGAACAACACATATATACATATTAGGAAATATGCACAACAGAAAAAATGAATGAACACATAAAAATTCGAACACACCAAAATAACTTAAAACCAGGGCACTAAAATAAACTTACACAATTTCAGCAATCAAAGAAAACATACCATACGCCTCTACAACATGAAGGTGTTGGCTAGTAATGGTGGTGGTAGCAACAACTGTGTGGTTTCCAGCAAAAAGAGTGGCCGGCTGTAAGAGAATAGGAGGTTGAGAAAAAGAGAATAGGAGACAGCAAACGTGAGGGACAAGGCTGTTATTCCAAAACTCCAAGGGTTCTGTTTGGGTGGGAGTTTTTAGGTTCCCAAATATGCATTGGTTGAGTTTTTAGGAAGTTTTAAATTATTTTTTTGGAAACAAAATATATGATTATTATAATGGAGGTGGATTGCTTCCAGCCCACAATCTGGACTGGACCATGCTGTTTGGGCCTTCTGGGGGCCATCATAGATCACATTTCAATACAAAATCCTTTATTTTGTTATGCAATTTGTGTATTTTATTCACACAAAATATATATATATATATATCGATCTGATAATAAATCCAAAATTAATCCAAAATCAAATAATTTAAGTGTACAAATTAATATTATTAATATAACATAGGTTAAATTAATTTTTGAGTGATAGTTTGATGGGAAAAATGATATTTCCTCTTTTACCTATAATAAAATAATTAAATCTTCATATTAAATTATGTTAGCCTATTTTAAAATAATAATTATAATTTATTACGATATTACTTACGTAAATAATTTCTTCACATATTAAGGCATGATTTGTAATTTTTAAAATGCTTAGTTACACATTCACACTTTCTCACTTTGTTCTCAATACTATTAGATTCTTTTCACTTTGGCCCAAATTGTAACAAATGTTAATTTTGTGACGGAAAATGGCCCATGGGTCAAGTTCACTTAAATTTGTACGAAATCCTTCGCTATAGACCACCTCAAT
This sequence comes from Camellia granthamiana, assembly GCA_036172215.1. NCBI lineage: Eukaryota > Viridiplantae > Streptophyta > Magnoliopsida > Ericales > Theaceae > Camellia > Camellia granthamiana. The sequence continues at coordinate 9,035,192 of CM069913.1, read as the reverse complement.
ATGCAACCCTCCATTACAGAACACTTCCATTTACCGCCTACCATGACCCACCTATTTTGAAGTGGGAAAACAAAGGTCTCCAAGTGGTCAAGGTAGGAAAGTTAATTTTAAAAAGAGAAAATATCATTTTGCCCCCCAAACTAGCACGTGTTTTTCAATTTGACCCCCATACTTTAATTTATTTCAATTTAGTACCTGAACTTTTAGGAAATTGATCAATTTAACCCCTGCCATCACATTTCGTCCATAATTGGACGGAATGTGTTGGCATGGCACTAAAGTTCATTTGGAATTTCATTTTACCCCCAAACTATACCGTAAAAATCAATTTGTCTCCCAAATATAAAAAAATTAAATTTAAATATTTAATAAATAATTTTTATCTCAATAATTAAAAAATTAAATTTTAAATTATATATACTTTGTAAAAAAAATAATAAAAAATATAAAAATTCTCATTTTGAATTATTTTGAGACTATGACGCATGAATAACTCGACAAACACATCGTACTCGTACCGGATACTTACTGATGTATGATATTTCTACATACGTACTGGGCGCACAAAATATGTACTCAAAATTTTCTTTCTTAATTTTGGGCCTACCCAGACATATCTAATATATATCCAAGCCGTGCCATACCTCAGTTGAAAATCATATTTTTCTTCCACTACAAAGATAAAATTCTTTTTACTAAACTTCTTTTTCATTTTTAGTTTTGTGCTTAGCATGGTTTTAAAATTAAGTTATGCTTTATAAGTTATTTAATATAATAATATTGAATTTTATCTTATATCTATGCTTTTGGCATTAAATGTCAATTGTATGTTGGATTTAACAGATTAAACCATTTAATCAATTTTTGTATTATTTCAAATTAAAAATAAATATTTTTTTACAAACGTATTAAACCATACCCGTACTTGTACCCTACTTTTTAAAGATTTTTCCATGTCAATGTACTCATGTTATACCAATATCAATACTCATACCCATACTTATACTTCATAGGTCTCAAATTATCTCGAGTTGATCCTAAAGAAACTTATTAAGCCGAAAATTTCTTAACTACTCTATGTGTGTGCGCGTGCGCAATTGTAACTAGTTTATTACCCAAATTAATTTGAATAGAATTGATCGACTAATAGTAATTTCAAAATTGAGTAGGAAAAAATTTTCAAAATTCAGTAAGTAACTGGTTCAGGTACGACATGTTTGTCGAAGTATCTATGCTTCATAGTCTCAAGATAATTCTAAATGAGGACTTTTATATATATATATATTTTTTTTGCAAAGTATATATTATTTAAAATTTAATTTTTTCATTATTCAAATAAAAAATATTTATTAAATATTTAAATTTAATTTTTTTTATATTTGGGGGGCAAATTGATTTTTAAGGTATAGTTTGGAATGACTCTAAATGAACTTTGGCTCTACGTCAGCACATTTCGTCCAATTGTAGACAGAATATGACAGGAGGGGTTAAATTGATCATTTTGTTAAAAGTTTAGGTACTAAATTGAAATAAATCGAACTATGGGGGTTAAATTGAAAAAGTGTGATAGTTTGGGGGGGAACCAATGATATTTCCTCTTTTAAAAATTCCAAAGTTTCCCTCAAAAGTTAGAAATTGGACCAAAGTAAGAAAAGACAAATAATGTAGTGATTAGGATGGGTACAATGAGAAACAATATATATCTACAAATGGAAATACAATTTATTATTTTTAAAAATGAGTGACGGTAAAAAGGTAGTGACCGTCTATGAGATAATAGGCAAGGGCTAATAGTGGCACGTGCTAGAGTCATAAATGTGTCAAAGTGATTCATAGATGACGTCATCTTTTGGACATAAAGATAACATGACGCTAGTAGCGGTAACAATGCTATTATAATGGTCTAGGTCGATGATAACGGTTGTGTTTCAGTAGACCAAAGGACGTGATTAATCAAAGCTTTTATGATTTTTGGGTGGGAAGTCTAAACTCTCAAGAATTTGGCTCGATGTTGTGCCAATTGCTAAGATCAACCCAAATCTTCATAATTTTTTTATGACAAATACAGAAATAATACCTAAAAATGACAGGAGATGCGTCTTTTGATTGGATATTTGGATTGGAAATCAAAGGCTTACAGATGTGTTCCCTAGATTGTTCTTGTTGTCTTATGATAAAATGGAGTCTCTTACAATGATTATGGACATAAGGGGTGATTAAAGTGGCTAGGGTATAGGGTTCAGGAGAAGTTTACTAGCCTGAACCCAAAACAATAGGAATTAACAAGGCTTATTACTATTTTTAATGATGCAACACATCTTAGATAAGGTGTTGAAGACAAATTAAGATGGAAAGTAGAACCCTTAGGGGAATTCAGTGTTGACTCAATTTGTAAATGGTGTGAATATTTTCAACACCCAATCATGTTACCTCCTAAGCTGCTCTGGAACAACATTAGTCATCCAAAAGTTCAATTTCTAAGCTGGTTTGCTTGGAAAGGGAGAGTAAAAACTAAGGTATTTCTTCAAAATATTAGGGTTCTAAATATTAATGGTAATACTACTTGTGTCTTATGTAGTGCTTAGGCTGAAGATGTGAATCACTTATTCTTGAGTTGTAAACCTATACGATGTTTATGGTCTACAATGTTAAAGTGGTGAGGAGTTCAATGGGCAATGGCAAATGGCAAACTCAATGGAGGGAGTTCTACAATGGTGGGCAGGGTATAGATGGAAGAAATTTGATAAGAAAAATTAGAGAGCCATTCTACTTACAGTACTTTGGTCCATATGGAAGCAAATGAATGACTCTATGTTTAATGGATTGTTGGAACAATCTTCTGTGTAAATAAAATAATTTGAAACAATTCAAAAAAATAAAATAAAACTTACAGTATTTATTTTGTAGAACCGAATAAATAATTCAAAGACCAAGTCGAGTGTGTGACACTCTGTCCTTAAGACAGATTCGTCCCGCTACGGTGCTTACGGTTGAGTGGCGTCTACCTCCTAGGATACAATGATCTTAACCAATTTGTAGTAGCTCTCCAAAACAAATTGTTCGGCGAACCAAACCTGTGATCTAATTCTCTAAATATTTATTCTAAAACTAATATATGAAGAATAAATGCACTAGAACAAAATGGACAGCAAAGAGACAAATATTCAGACTGATTTTCGGATACTTAACCACTGCTGGAAAGTTGGTATATATAGGCAAAACTGCTGTCCGAACAGGTACCATAATTTGAATGAACAGATGTGAATTCAAATGAACAGGTGCAAATTGTTTCAAACAGATTCTGCCCGTTGTACATGGAACAGTTTTTTTTTCTTCCAAACAATTTGAAAAAGTAACCGTTGGTGGACTAAGTTCTAAACTGTTGGAATATATTTTATTATTAAACTATTTGAATAGTTTAATCAAAAAATACTAAAGGTGAAAAAGTTTTATAAAACTGTTTGGAAAATATATATATTAAACTATTTGAATAGTTTAAATTATAAAGGAAGAAGTACAAACTTTAGGAAATCACTATGGAATTCAAAATTTGAATTTAGATTTAAATTAAAATTCCACAATAATTTTTTATTGAAAAAATTCAAATGAATTTTATCTTAAAAAAAAATTAATGTTTAGACCCGAAAACGACATCAACTTTACATTCACTCAAAAATGGTTTTGACGTTCCGTCTTCACTGTATGACTTGCCATGTGGCAAGGAACACTTCACTTCTTCGGACCCATCCCCAAACACTTCACCTCTTCGGACCCACCCCAAGAGACGTTTGGGATCAAAAATATGCCTATATTAAACCATTTTTCCAACAATCCCCCACATAAATGGAATTTGACGGAGAGAAAATGCAACAACATGATCTAATTACAGAGAGTACAGAAATTGGAAATATTCTACAAAGGATAGGTAGCTTTTGGCTTTGAACCTTCCCTCGTGAGACACTATCGGATTTATTGGCTAACCAGTGAACATGATGTCTTGAACTGTTCAGCCGTTTGTGTAAACCAAGACAATAGAACTCACACAGTATATCCCCAGACACAGTTTAGTTCTCACTATTGTGTTCATTTTGGCCCTGAACAACCTGGTCTTTCATGAGTGCTCTAGAGAATTGTAGCCCTTCACAAATCTCATAGAACCGGCCCAGTTCACACTCATATAGGTGATTCTTATGAAAAGTATCCTGCCATACTCCACTAGGTATACCTAGATATAAGAATCATTAAAAGTATTACTTAACCTAAAACGCTGCAGACATCACTATTTCATCAAAGAAATGAGTAGGAGTTAGACTCCCTAGTGATTCTTCTGAGTTATTCACAACTCGGTTGTCCCTTTGAACCTAGATCTTGGGATCCCCAGTTAACTAGGTTGGGTCGCCGTTATGGTAACTCTTATTTCATAGGCTTAAGTCCCATTCCCCTCGATGAATTCTCAACGAACTCTTTTGCTAACCCTTTGGTTAGTGGATCTGCTATGTTGTCTTTAGATTTCACATAATCAATGGAAATAATTCCATTAGAGAGTAGTTGTCTTACGGTATTATGTCGACGACGAATATGTCGAGACTTACCATTATACATATGACTCTGTGCTCTACCTATTGCAGATTGACTATCGCAATGTATGCATATAGCAGGCACCGGTTTTGGCCATATTGGAATATCTTCAAGGAAGTAGCGCAGCCATTCTGCCTCTTCCCCTGCTTTGTCTAAAGCTATGAATTCTGGTTCCATAGTAGACCTAGCAATGCAAGTCTGTTTGGAAGATTTCCAAGATACAGCCGCCCCACCAAGAGTAAAGACATATCCACTGGTGGACTTTGAGTCTCTTGTATCCGATATCCAATTTGCACCACAGTATCCTTCAAGTACTGCTGGATATCTAGTATAATTCAGCCCAATATTACGAGTAAATCGGAGATACCTTAGAACCCTTATAATAGCTTTCCAGTGTTCTACTCCCGGATTACTCGTATATCTACTTAATTTACTTACTGCATAAGTTATATCCGGGCGAGTGCAGTTCATCAAGTACATTAAGCTTCCAATAATTTGGGCATACTCTAATTGAGAAATACTATCCTGTACATTCTTAGAAAGATACAAATTAACATCTACAGGTGTTCTAGCAAGATGATCATCATCTTTGCTGAATTTGTCAAGTATTTTCTCAATGTAATGAGATTGTGACAAAGCATATCCTTCTGATGTTTTAGTAATTTTCATACCAAGAATTACATCAGCAATGCCCATGTCTTTCATGTCAAAATGTTTATTCAACATTTTCTTAGTAGTTTTAATCATATCATTATTACTACCTATGATGAGCATATCATCTATATAAAGACATACAATGACATAACCTTTGTCTGTGTTTTTAATATAAACACATTTGTCACACTCATTAATTTTAAATCCATTTGACATCATTGCCTTGTCAAATTTCTCATACCATTGCTTTGGCGTTTGTTTTAAACCATATAATGATTTAACCAATTTACACAATTTCTTTTCTTTTCCTGGAACAGAAAAACCTTGTAGTTGTTCCATGTAAATTTCTTTATTTAACTCACCATTTAATAAAGCGGTTTTCACATCTATTTGATGAATTTCTAGATTGTATAAAGATACAATGCCAATTAGCATTCTAATGGATGTTATTCTAGTAACCGCTAAGTATATGTCAAAGTAATCAAGACCTTCTTTTTGTCTAAAACCTTTGACCACAAGTCTTGCCTTGTATTTGTCAATTGATCAATCCGCTTTCATTTTCCTTTTGAAAATCCATTTGTACCCAAGAGGTTTACAACCTGGTGGCAAGTCCACTAATTCCCAAGTGTGATTTTGCAAGATGGATTCAACTTCACTGTTAACAGCTTCTTTCCATAAAGGAGCTTCAGGACTGGACATAGCCTCTTTAAAAGTTAAAGACTCATTTTCTAACAAAAATGTTAGGAAATCTGGACCAAAAGATTTTGAGGTTCTAGCACGTTTACTACGCCTAGGTTCCTCTTCTTCATTTTGGTCTAACTCTTGCTCTTGTTCTTGATCATGTTCTTGATCTTGACTAGTAATAGCATCATGAGATCTTTTATTGTTACGAGTCTCTTATCCAGTCTTATTTGGAAATACATGTTCAAAGAATGATGCATTCTGAGACTCAATAATAGTATTTACATGCATTTCGGTATGTTCTGATTTATGAATCAAAAACTGATATGCACTACTATTCTTAGCATAACCAATGAAAATGCAATCAATGGTCTTAGGACCTATCTTAGTCTTTTAGGGACTAGGAATAACCACTTTAGCCAAACACCCCCACACTTTTAAGTATTTGTAGGATGGTACTCTACCATGCCACATTTCATAAGGTGTTTGATTCACTTTCTTTCGGGGTACTTTATTTAAAAAATAATTAGCAGAAAGTATTACTTCCCCCCACAAGTTTTGAGATAATCCAGAACTTATTAACATGGCATTCACCATTTCTTTTAAAGTCCTATTTTTCCTTTCAGCAATTCCATTTTGCTGAGGTGAGTAAGGAGCGATGGTTTGATGAATTATTCCATGTTCTTTACAAAACTCACCAAAAGGTGATTCATATTCACCACCTCTATCACTTCTAAGTTTCTTGATTTTCTTACCAAGTTGATTTTCAACTTCATTCTTATATTGAATGAAAGTTTCCAAAGTTTCATCCTTGGTTCGAATTAAATAAACATAACTATATCTAGTATAGTCATCTATAAAAGTGATAAAATATTTTTTCCCACCTCTAGTTTGAATTGATTTAAAATCACAAATGTCACTATGAATTAATTCAAGTGGTTCCGTACTTCTTTCAATTAAATGAAAATGAGTTTTAGATAATTTTGCCTCAACGCAAATTTTACATTGATGATTTGAATCAATGTCAAATTTAGGTAAACATTCCATATTAATTAATCTACGCAAAGATCCATAATTAATATGTCCTAGTCTACCATGCCATAAATTTGAAGACTCAAGCAAGTAAGAAGAAGATGTATTATTGTTAATAACTGAGGGTACAACGGTCATTACATTTAACTTGAAAAGGCCATCAGACATGCAACATTTTCCTACATACATCTCATTCTTAGTAAGTACAAATTTATCACTCTCAAATACTAGCCTAAACCCATTCTTACTCAACAGAGATCCGGAAACAAGATTCTTGCGAATGTCCGGTACATACAGCACATTGTTGAGAGTGAGTTCCTTTCTTGATGTCATCTTGAGAACAATCTTCCCTTGTTCTTCAACTTTGGAAGTTGAGGAGTTGCCCATAAAAAGTTGTTCACCATTGTCCACTGTAGAATAAGATGTGAACATCTTTTTGTCGGCACAGATATGGCGAGTAGCACCAATGTCCACCCACCATTCTTTAGGATTTCCGACAAGATTTGCCTCGGAAACAACTACAGAAAGATTGATGTCATCTGCACCATTGGAAATCTTGTCCACTTCGGTCATATGGGCTTGAGCAGGCTTCTTGCTTGTTCTTCTCTTGTTTTTGCTTTTGCTACGGCAATCTTTGGCCCGATGTCCCTCTTTGTCACAGATGTAACATTTGCCATTAAACTTGTACTTTTTATTTTTCCCCCCTTTAGAGCCTTGTGATGAACTTTCTCCAAAAGACTTTCGTTTCTTGATTTTTGAAGCATGTTCCACCACATTTGCCCTAGACTCTATAAGATGCTTACCAGCCCGCTTTTCAGAATTGCGGTTGTCCTCCTCAATCCTCAAACGCACAATTAATTCTTCCATAGAAATTTCTTTGCGCTTGTATTTGAGGTAGTTCTTGAATTCCTTCCAGCCTTTTGGTAATTTTTCAATTAAGGCTGCAACTTGGAAGGATTCACTGAGAGGCATGCCTTCTGCGTGAATGTCATGTAGAATGAGTTGGAAATCTTGAACTTGGCTTATCACAGTTTTTGAATCAACCATTACAAAATCCAGGAATCTGCCAACCACAAATTTCTTTGAGCCGGCATCTTCCGTTTTGTATTTTTTCTCCAAAGACTCCCAAAGTTCATTTGCTGTCTTGATAGGACTGTAGACGTTGTATAATGTGTTGTCAAGTCCGTTCAAGATGTAGTTCCGGCAAAGGAAATAGGCATGTTTCCAGGCATCAACCGCAGCAACCACTTGCCGGTCGGTTTCATCCTCTTTCAAGATAGGAGTATCTTCACGGAGGAAACGAGCCAGGTTCAGAATTGTAAGATAGAACAACATTTTCTGTTGTCATATTTTAAAGTCAGTTCCTGAGAACTTCTCTGGCTTTTCACCGTGATTTACCGATACTATTACAACAGGAGAGGGGGTTGGCGTCATTGCAGCCACCACAGTAGTATTTGTTTGGACATTAGTTTCAGTAACCATCAATTCTAATTTATAAAACAAAATTATAATTAGAATTTACACTACACAGAAAATTAAACCAAATTCACAGAATTAAATTCTGCAAAAAATAAAAAATAAAAACAAGAATGTAACTTTTATTTTCTAATTAATTTGGAAATAAAATAAAATTTTATTCAACCAAATTAATTCCACACAGGAAATTAAATTCTGTAAAATAAAAGAAATAAGAAAATAACTTTTATTTTTCAATTAATTTGGAAATAAAATAAAATTTTATTTAACCAAATTAATTCCACACAGAAAATTAATTTCTGTAACACTTCAATAATTAAAATACTAAAACAGAATTTTAAGTAATGAAAACTCAGAAAATAATTTCTAAAACCCAAAATTAATTTCTGAAAAAATTCCATAAAAATATATTCTGAATTGTTAATGACACCAGTATCTTACTACTAGTTGTCAAAGAAAATAGACAGTATATTACTACTATCTATCAAATAGCATATAATCACTATTTGTTTTTCCAACCAGAATATTATTTTGTAAATCCACAGAAAATAATTTTCTTAAAAGAAGAAAAAGAAAAGGAAATAAATGAAAAATTCTGTAAACAGAATAATTCAAATCTGTCTTAAGATTGTTGGAACAATCTTCTTTGTAAATAAAATAAATTGAAACTAATTCAAACAAAATAAATAAGTAACATACCAAATTTATTTATCAAACCGAATTAAAAAATAAAAAGACCAAGTCGAGTGTGTGACACTCTGTCCTTAAGACAGATTCGCCCCACTACGGTGCTTACGGTTGAGTGGCGTCTATCTCCCAGGATACAATGATCTTAACCAATTTGTAGTACCACTCCAAAACAAATTGTTCGGTGAATCAAACCTGTGATCTAACTCTCTGAATATTTATTCTAAAACTAATATATGAATAATAAATGCACTAGAACAAAATGGATAGCAAAGAGACAAATATTCAGACTGATTTTCGGATACTTAACCACTGCTAGAAAGTTGGTATATATAGGCAAAACTGTTGTCCGAACAGGTACCATAATTTGAATGAATAGATGTGAATTCAAATGAATAGGAGCAAACTGTTTCAAACAGATTCTGCCCGTTGTACATGGAACAGTTTTTTTTCTTCCAAACAATTTGAAAAACTAGCCGTTGGTGGACTAAGTTCTAAACTGTTGGAATATATTTTATTATTAAACTATTTGAATAATTTAATCAAAAAATACTAAAGGTGAAAAAGTTTTATAAAACTGTTTGGAAAATATATATATATTAAACTATTTGAATAGTTTTATTCATAAAGGAAGAAGTACAAACTTTAGGAAATCACTAAGGAACCCAAAATTTGAATTTAGATTTAAATTAAAATCCCACAATTATTTTTTATTGAAAAAATTCAAATGAATTTTATCTATAAAAAAAATTAATGTTTAGACCCGAAAACGACGTCAACTTCACATTCACTCAAAAATGATTTTGACGTTCCGTCTTCACTGTGTGACTTGCTATGTAGCAATGAACACTTCACTTCTTCGGACCTATCCCCAAACACTTCACCTCTTCGGACCCACCCCAAAAGACGTTTGGGCTAAAAAATATGCCTATATTAAACCATTTTTCCGACATGGATCTCATTTTGATATGGAGGACTTGTGTCAACTTGTCAAAACAAGGATTGCTTTCCGGATAAAAAGCAACTCACAAGAGATGTACTATTCCATAATTGACTTCATTTCAAATTTAAACCAGGTAAGATTGTGTTTAGGAGGAAGGGGTGCTGTCTGATTTTCTGAAGACACCTTCACTGTTTCTGTTTGGAATCTGGATATGCTTATGGGATCAGCACACATGGCCAGGTTGCTTCAAACGAATTGTGCGTACAATTGGTTGAGGTTTTTTTATGCTTCTCTGATATTGCTCTGCTTGATGCTACTGCGGTTCAAGCTTTTATGCGGGGGTTTTTTTTAACTATGATATGCTACTGCTGTTCAAGCTTTTATGCAGGGTCATTTTCGATACAATGATCTCATTTGCAAATGGTGTGTAGATTTAGTTGTTTGATGTCAGTCCATTGTATTCAATGTTGTTGTGTTTTTTGGGTTTGTTAGTGTATATATTTAGTTGTTTCATGTGAGGTTTGTTAGTTGTCCATGTTTGTTGGTTTCTCATCTTGTGGTGTGCTAGCAAATGATTTGGCTTACTTTTCGGTGTCAACCTAGACCACACCAATTAAGAATGGCCGACCACACCAGCCACGATCGATGGCAATGCAGCAAAATGTGGGAATCCGTCACAACCTTACATCCACCAACAACAAAAAAAACACAAATCAGCCCCCATTGAAAGGATCCTCTTTTGAGCTAATAGATCTCTTGACGCAATTCTCTCTTTTAGTGCCACCCAACAAAAACACTTCACTTTTGGAGGAGCAACATTTATCCAAAGTTTAGAGCAAATATGGTTTATCATCATGAAATGGTGGTGGAGGTTTGGGGTGGAGGACAAAACACTGTGTAACCAGATTATTAGATACAAATATGGTACTGAGGGAGGTGGATGGCTACCATCATTGGCGGCTTCAGGAAACATGTCACTTGTTTGGGGATATGTTTCGTCTTTGCCAAACTCTAATTTTGCACTGGTTGATTTCTTTGTATCCAATATAAGAATTCAAAACGGGGATGGCTACAGGGTTCTATTCTGGCTGGACAAATGGTTTAGATCATTTAGTTTGGACTCATACATAGCCAGATCCTCTGTAAGCTTTGAATTCACCTCAGCCAGCTATACCCTCTCTTTTTCAAATTGGCCCGACCAGTGACGGAGTCAGAAAATTATGTTAGAGGGGGCACTTATTAATTATAATTTTTTATTTAAAAAAAAATTATGAGCAATATTAAGATAATCATAATTTTATGAGATAAATTTAAACATAAAAAATTACGTATTCATTATTAATAAGAACAAATCAGAATTCTGTAATAGTGTGGAATAGCTCCGTGTGGGATGATGATGTAAGTTTGCAATTTTAGCACAAAAAATTATTGATCAAAATTCCTAATTTTAAAAAATAAAAACACATCATTTATAGCACAAATTATTATAAAATCTATTTAATTTTTATTTGACAGAAAAATATTAAAGAGATGACATTGCTTATAAATGATGCGTTTTGAATGAAAATTATTAAATAGTCTTAGAGTACCATATGACATTACCTACGTGATGCTCAGCATAGAAAATCACAAATCACACTAAGTGGTATGTCAACTACTTGAAAATAATGAGTTCATTATATCCAATCTATAATATTTTTCGCTACATTATTGATTTAAACTACTATATAAATAATACCACATAATGTTTCCAAAGTATCAAATAACTACTTGTTGTGAACAATATTATAAATCTTTAGCCAAAGAACATGTTAAGGGAAAAAAAAAATTCAAAACTAAGGGGGGGCACGTGATTTCCCTGGCCCTATGTTGCCTCCGCCCCTGGGCCCGACATGTTTTGCAGCTCTTCAATGATGCCTTACAGACCCTTCGATGTAAAGAGGGTCTGTTTGAGCTCAACTTTTTGATTTTCTGTGACACCAATTGTTTAATGAGCTTGTTCTTCGTTCATTTTTATCTATCCTTGAAATTTATTTAGCATAGAATTCATGTGATACATCAGTTGCATAGAAGTGGCTTCCTTTTTAGTATAAGCTGAGTTCAGTGATTGTTGAAGTTCATTATCCTTGTTTTCAAGCTGTGTATTTCTCTCAACCAACAGTTCATTCTCTGAGAAAAACTGTGCAGCTTTCTTTTCTGCCTCCGAAATCTTTGTTTTGAGTAGATGAATTTCCTAGACTTTTTAGGTTGTCTATAGGAATCATTGAGGATGTTCGTACAAAATAGGGGCACTTCTGGGGACTAGAACTTCAATTCCACAAGACAACTTCTTGCTTGGAAGGAGGAAGAGGTTTCTAGGTTGCATATTATGCTTATTACTCCTCCAAACCTGACACAGAATTGCCCTGATTCACTCAGGTAGGGGCTAACTTCATCAGGTCATTACACTTGTGGCAGCATCTACGAAATGTGGTGAAGCACAACAGGGGCCTAGGCTACCTATTTCTAAGCTATTATAGGGCAATGTGGCTCCATAAGGCTCATCTTTTTGGCTAGTGGGATGTCCAATAGGCTACACCTGCAAAATTACAATCAATATGCAATATTATGATTCATTAGTAAAAGTTATGACATTTTGTTAATTTTAGTATGATTGTGGGGGAAAAAGTTATGGTTATGATTCATTAGTAAAAGTTATGATTTGTGTAATGACCTAGAATTTTTTTTTTTTTTAAATAGTCAGTGTATAATTTAATTGAGCAAATTTTCGAATTTGATTGCTGTGTAAATTATGTGCGAAAACAGTTCGGTTTTTTATTTTTTAAAAATAGTTTCCGATCTCAGAAAATTATGAAATTTTTATATGTTGTTCCCATATGAGTCTAGCACGTTGGATAAAAATTTCAGAATTAACGAATGAGTATTTATTTTATGAAAATTCACGGACTGATTGGTGTTCAGTTTAATTTATAACAAAATTTTATTATCTAATTTTAAATGTTTAGACCATGACTCGAGATAAATTTGTTGGGTCTATTTTGGTATATAATTGGGCCATGTTTGGCTTATGGGTGAGAATTTAATTCAAAACCCATGCCTTAGATTTAATTTAATTTGAGTTTGTTTAATGACTCATGTTTAACTGTTTGATCCTTTTTAATTATGTGATTGGTAGTAACCACCTTGGGAGTTGTCATTATTTATTATATAGGATAATAATAAATATTTGTTAGTTGATTTTATGGTGTGTACCATATGGTGAAAAATTATATATTTTTGTAGTGAATAAAATGTGTATATATTTCGTGGTGAGCAAAATATTATATTTTGTGGTGTACAAAAATATTATGTTTTGTGGTGAGAAAAAAATTATATCATTTTATAATTTATATTATAAATTCTGAGATATTATTACAAAAATTATATATATATATATATATTTGGGAGACAAACCCATGTGGGTGGCCCCCCTTTTGTCTCATTGCCATCATTTCCCTTTTTCCTTCTTCATTTGAGCAGAGAGCTCATCTCTCTTTGACTCTCAACGTCTCTCTCTTTCTCTCTCTCTTTATTCCTTCATTGATGCTCAATCTTTGAGTTTGAAATGGGAGTTTTTAAAGTGAGATTTTGCCAAAGTGTTGTACATGAAAGTCGGAGAGCTTGTCGTGATCTTCGCAATGGTAGTCTCGGATTCATGATCGGGTAAGATGTGCCTTCTGGATCTGCTCTTCTGCATTATCTGAGGTAAGGACTTTCTTCATATTTTTACATTAAAGCTATGTTAGGGTTATTTTGAGAAAATATATCATTATAAGAGGTATTGCATATAGATATATTTTCAGATTTTTGTTTGGTAATTTTTGGAAGAAAAATTATGTTGAAATGTTAAGAATGTTGGTATTTTGAGATTGATTTTGGAAAAATCATTTTGTGTTGTTAATTTTGTAAAAAGAAATCCAAAAATAGAATTTAATAGTTGTATGGATTGTATCTACTTCATATTATGATTAGATGATTTATTTTGAGAAATATAAAGTTGAATTTTTATCTTTGATTTAGAATTTAGTTTTAAGAAAAATAAATTATGTTGAGGAACATGGAGTAAATGCTTCAATAGGAATTATAGAGTTGTTTTGGATTAAAAACTCTAAAGGTATTATATTCATGATATTTTATAAAAGATGATATGTTGATGATTAAGTTGTGGACTTTCGAACTCATAATCTTGAAAATGTTATTATTAGGCATATTTCATAATTTTTGATGTAGATATCATGTTGGTTAAGTAATTTTAGAAAAAGTTGTGAAATTGGTATTGGTAGAGAATTTGGTAAAAACATATTACCTTTTTAAATAGTTTGGCATGAAAATTGGTTAAGTTAAAATATAGTTATGTTTGAGGGATGATGTATGTAAAGTTAGGTTTGGTATTATTAATTTGAAAATTTTTAAATATAATAAATTTACTAATTTAGTAGATTAAATTAGTTTTGGTTAAAATGTTATATCCATTATGGTTAAAAGTGTGTTATTAAGATTATACCATCACTTTTGACATAGTAGGATGGAAATGGTAATATTTAATAAGTAGGGATTTTCTACACTTTAATATAGTTTTTAGCTTAGTTATTTGCTATTGTGTATAGATGATGAGACTTGGTTGTGGTTTGGACAAATCTAAGATTTGGGTGTTATACGGAAAATAGGGATTTTTGATGAGTATGAGGTAAATAAGTGTGAGGCTTGAATATAGGATCATGTTGTACCAAAGTAGTTGTGTTTGGTATTTGGGTTGATATTTGGAAAAAGGGAAATTTTTGCCCTAATTTGATTAAATCATTATTTTGCATAAATAATCGAATTAACATTGAAAACGTGAAATTGGAAGGTTGTAATTATAAATGGTACTATTGGATATATATTATCTCACCTGTTACCCAAAAGACAACCTAAGAGGGGGGTGAATTAGGTTTTTACAATTAAAAATTAATAATACCCTAATAAAAATTATAACTAGCACAATAGATAAATATAGTTAATAAAAATAATTAAAACAAGTGTTCTAACAATTATGTCACTTAATGATTTTAGTACAGTGAAAATGTGAAATATAGCTACAACAATTTAAATAAAATAAAGAGATAAAGGAGAGAGAGGCAAACAAATTTATAGTGGTTTGGCTTCAACTCGGCCTACGTCCACTCCTCAAGCTTCACTTGAGATTTTTCACTATGCTCTAGCTTCACGGGGGTGCTAGCAACCTCTTTAAAAATGGAGCAATCCTCCACGGATTTTACATAGACTTCACAAGCCCAATGTAACAACCCAGATTTTTAATTATTCTGTAGAATTTATACTAATATTATTTAATCTCAGTTCGGAAAATACATAATTTATTATATATTATTATGTGTAATTTTGTAAAATAATATAATTATTAAAAGTTTAGGGGTCAAAATATAAATAATAATAATATAGATAATATAAATAATAATAATGGGCGTGGTACTAAAATAAATAATTAATTTTCTGTTAGTATAAGATAAAGTATAATTTAATTAAGAATTAATTTATTTATATAATTATATTAAAAAGTTGGGTCAAAAAGTAATTATCTTAAATATCTATTAAGGATAAGAACGAATCTATATAATTATTAATCGAATCTTGATTTGAGCCACGTATGCACCTTTTCCCTATAAATAGAGGCGCTGATCTAGGCCGAAGGAGGAAAGAAAGAAAGAAAAAAAGGAAAGGAAAGAAGAAAAGGAGAAGGAGGAAAGGAAAGAAAGAAAAAGGAGAAAGAAGGAAATTATAGTGGGAGCTAAAAGGGTCTTTGATAGTAGAAAGAAATAGTAAGGTATTAAAGTTAAGGTGAGTTATATTATACCTTGAGTCACCAAAATGTATTTTACGTATGTTTTGACTTACTAAAATCTATTTTATACAAGTATGTTTTATTAGTATATTAATAAAAGTTATGTTTTATAAACATTTCAGTTACGTGGTTTCATTTCTGAACCTTATTTGCTTAAAAGGAAACCCATGAATATGTTTGTTTTACTTTTAAAGAGTATTTGACTATGACCTTATATACAATTATGTTTTGTAAGTACCACCACGGGAGTCTCACGCCTTGGGGGACTTAAATAACCATCGGCTTCTGTTTGACCACTTTGTGGTCCTCTGTTTGTCATGGATCCATTGACCTCTATTTTGTGCGGACCAAAGTGCTGTGCGGAACTAAGTGCTACACTATTGTGGGAGCCACCTCTAGAATCTGTACGAGCCACCTCTTGAATTCGTACCTCTATTCTGACTATCACTTCTGTGACTTATGTTCTGTTCTGTTCTGTTTTCTCACTCTGCCATGTGCTTATAATTTTTTTACCAATTTTCAGGAAACAATGCAATTCAGAAATAGCTTTTGGAAAGTCTTAGATGCGGGGCTGCGGAATAGACACACACAACACTTTTATGATATTTTTTATATATGTAAATGAGAGGGTAATTTATATGAAAGTTGGGCCGAGCTGGGTATATTGGGCCGAGCTAAGTAGTGGGTCGTTTTTGGGCCGCACTACGAAGGGCTGAGTAAAAAGACCATGTAAGTTACTCCGGTCGGAAGAAGTAGTCTTGGAGTTAGACCGGTCGCAACCGTGGTATCTAGTCCGGTCACATAATTCCACTTCGGTTAAGGGATGTGTTGTGTGGAATTCGGTCTTCGGTAATTAGTTTGGCTCCACTCTTATGGATAGCTCGGTCTTAGCATGGGAAGCCAAGATAAGGGAAAAGGAGGTATGGGCCGAGCCATAATGGAGAGCCGGTCTAAGCATAGCTCGGTTGAAGATCATAGGTGCCTTGCTTACTCCGGTCGTAAGGTAGTTCGGCTGTGGTAAAAACCATCTCACTTGGTTTATGCAGTGAGGGGGGTGTTGGAGAATAAGTATTATCTTCTAGGAGTATGAATCCTAGGAGGACTCTACATGGAGGAGTAAGAGTCCTACCAGGATTGTACCACGCGAAACCTATAAAAGCTCACCAATATCACCTATGAAGAGGTAATGCAACTTTGCTCCCTGAATACATAGAGCTTTTTGCCTATTTGTCTTGTTGACTGACTTAGGCATCGGAGAGGTTTCCGGCACACACCCGCCGGCTAGCTCACGTTTGTGTTTTCAGGTAGTGGAACGACGTCGTACGGAGGAGCGCAGACTTGATCAACAGGATTATACGAGAAGGTGTATTTCTTTCCCGTACAATTGGCGCCGTCTGTGGGAACTCAGACAAGAAAAACCTCTTGATCAAGCTTTTCCTCAGGAAGAATCATTGGCGCACAACGAAGATGTATCACAGTCCGCTGTCGACGGACTAACACCAGAGGGAGGTGCAAGGCGCGAGGGTCTACCTTTGGTCCCTCCTATGGCGGACTTGGAGCAACGACAAAATTCCAGGAGGGATGCCAGGGGTAGAAGGAGGAATAACAGCCCTCATCCCTCTCGTTCGCAAAGCCCAGAAAGACAAAGGCGCAGGATTGATCCTCAAACTTTGGAGGATCGCGTCAGGGAACAAGACGAGTTGATACGGCGGATGGCGGCGGACATGGAATCTCTAAAACGCCAGATGAAAGGAAAAGAAGTGGCGACAGGAGAGGGGCGCAACAACAAGACGCCCCCTCGCCACTCAGAGGGTCGTAGTAGAAATTCTACACCCTCCCAAGCAGAGAACAGAAGCCTTAGGACAGGCGACACGCAAGCCAGATCTTCCAGGACTCGTCACTCCAGGTCTGAGAGGACGAGATCTGAAAGGTCTTACACGGAAGGAAGCACTTATTGGCCATCACATACGCACCAAACAAGATCTAGACAGACAGAGTTGCCCAGATCGTCCGACCTACGAACCGTGCTAGAAGAAAAGGCACGATGCAGGGAAGACGCTAGGGCACATGATCCACATAGAGTTTCTGCCTTACGCCGGTTGGCTCCTCGGACGCATGGAAGCGTCGAGGTTGGAATGCCAATACCGCGCCCCGCCTACGAACCAGCGGATAAGGCATTGGCGAGGCTACAGACCTCACCGTTTGTTCCAGCAATTGAGAACGCGCCCCTACCATCAGGCTTCCTTCAGCCCAAATTCACTACGTATGAGGGGAAGACGGACCCCTACTCACACTTGAGCCACTTTCGCCAGGTTATGGCTGTATACCGGCGAAATGAAGCCTTGATGTGCATCATCTTCCCTTCCAGCCTTGGCGACTTAGGCTTAACTTGGTTTGAGAAACTCCCAGAAGGCAGCATAGCCTCCTGGGCGCAATTGGCGGAAGGGTTTGTCACAAGATTCAGGACAAATACCAAAACTCCGGTGGAGATCGACCAGTTACTCTCCATCGACATGGGTGACAAGGAGACCCTAAGATCTTATAACAGTCGCTACTGGGAGACATTCAACCAGATTGGGGACTGCCCCACCAATCTCGCCATTGCACAATACAAAAGAGGCCTTCCAGTCGGGAATAGACTAAGGGACTCAATCACCATGACGCCGCCACTTACCATGGAAGCCCTGATGGAAAGAGTGCACCAGCACATCAGGGTAGAAGAGGATGGCGCACGCGCCAAAGCAAAGTCAGGCGCAACCGCAGCACCAGAAAAGAAGGCCTCAGCAAAGGTCAATGCGGTAGACCGGCCGAACAGAAACGGACGTGGCAGACGAGACAACGGAGAAGACCAAGACAAAAGATGGTTGAGAGTCCGCACTGCCATAACCACGGTCTTCAAGAAACCGATCTACCGAATACTTAGTGAGATTCGCGACGAGCCTTTCGTCAAGTGGCCAGCCAAGCTAGGCGAAGCTCATAAGGACTACGACGACAGATCTCGGTGCACCTTCCATAAAGAAAAGGGGCACCGCACTGAGAATTGCACGCCATTAAGGCAACACCTGGAAGAGTTGGTGGCTGCGGGCCACCTGGATAAATACATTGAAGGGGGGGCACAGCCAGCCCCCCAGGTCCACGATAACCCCAATGGAATGCCAATCGACGCCCCACCTCAAGGCGTAATTAATGTGATACATGGAGTCTTCGAGCCTGAGCGTGTATGCGAGCTCAGAGGGTCGATCAAAAAGGCTGAGCACTTAAGGGAGGTACTAAGCACTCAGCCTATCATCAAAAAGGGGAGGACAGAAGCCACAAACGTCATGTCTTTTTCAGATAAAGACTTGGACAGAATATATTGCCCACACAATGATGCCTTGGTCGTCACTCTCCGAGTCAAGGATTTTGACATCAAGCGGATACTGATTGACCAAGGTAGTTCATGCGAAATCATGTACTACGAGACATTCAAACAATTGAAGTTACAAGACAAGGACTTGGCACCTGCCGTTTCTCCCCTAATAGGATTCAACTCCATGCCAGAATGGCCCGTCGGCAAAATAATCCTCCCAGTCAGAGCAGGGAGTGTGACAAAACAAGTGGAGTTTTGGGTGTTGAAAGTCCCCTCAACTTACAACATCATCTTGGGCAGAACATGGCTGCATGCCATGCGCTCGGTGGCGTCCTCCTACCACCAAGTAATGCGATTTCCCAACGACACCAGAGTGATAGAAGAATTTTATGGAGACCAAATCATGTCAAAGCAGTGCTTTGTCACAGTGAATGGCAGCCGCGCTGCCAAAGGATATGTTCATTCGGTGGAAGAACCTGAGAGTAATGAACTATTCGCGGATGTTGGCAAAGCGGCTAGCCAGAAAGCGGTGGAAGACTTGGTGGAGGTCAGAATAGATGAAAAGAACCCGGATAAGTTCTTTTTGCTTGGTTCGTCGTTGTCCAGCACTGAGAGATTGGAGGTCTTGGAATTTCTGACCTCCAACATCGAAGTGTTCACCTGGACCCCATACGACATGCCAGGCATTGATCCCAACTTCATCTGCCACCAACTCAACGTCCACCCTTCTGCCAGACCAGTCATTCAGCGCACCCGCAGATCGGCACTCCACCACGCCGAAATAGTGGCAGAAGAAGTAAGAAACCTGCTGGAGGTAGGGGCAATCAGAGAGGTACACTACCCAAGATGGATCTCCAACACCGTCGTAGTGCCAAAGAAGAATGGCAAGCGGCGTGTTTGCGTCGACTACAAAACGGTCAACAAGGCGTGCCCAAAAGATAGCTTTCCTCTACCAAGGATAGATCAACTGGTAGACCTAACGGCGGGGCACAACAGACTTAGCTTTCTGGATGCATACAGAGGCTACCACCAAATCGCCATGCATGAACCAGACCAGGAAGTGACGTCCTTCACAACTCCCAGAGGACTATACTGCTACAAGGTCATGCCCTTTGGCCTAAAGAACGCAGGGGCGACATTCCAGAGAATGGTCACCAAGATGTTTGAGCCATTGTTGGGCAGAACAATGGAGGCTTACATCGACGATATGGTGGTCAAGAGCAAGGATGAGAATGACCACCTCAAAGACCTAAGTGAGATGTTTGAGATCCTGAAGAAGCATAAGTTACGCCTCAACGCGTCGAAGTGTGCATTCGGAGTAGGATCAGGCAAATTCCTGGGCTTCTTGGTGACCAACCGAGGTATAGAAGCAGACCCTTCTCAGATCAAGGCAATACAGGATCTGGAAAGGCCAAATTCGGTGAAGGAAGTGCAACATCTCACCGGCATGGCAGCCGCACTCAATCGGTTCATAAGCCGGTCGTCAGATAGACTACGACCATTCTTCCATGCGCTGAAGGCCAAGTTTGAGTGGGACGAAGAATGCGACCAAGCTCTGGAAAGTTTGAAGGAGTACATGTCTTCTCCACCACTCCTTGTAACACCAATCCCTGGAGAAGAGCTCTTCTTATATCTGGCAGTCTCGCAGCACGCAATCAGCGCAGTGTTGGTCCGTGCAGAAGGCATCCAACATCTGCCCATCTACTATGTCAGCAAAACATTACTAGGCGCCGAAACAAGGTACTTGCCACTGGAGAAACTGGCATTAGCCTTGATGATGGCCTCAAGAAAGTTGTCGCATTACTTTCACGCCCACACCATAGTTGTTCTCACAGCCTTCCCATTGAAGGCTTTATTTGAAAGAGCAAACTTCTCTGGGCGAATTCTGAAGTGGGCAGTAGAGTTGGGACAATACGACATCAAGTTTCAACCTAGGACCGCAATAAAAGCACAAGCATTGGCAGATTTTGTTGCAGAATTCACACCAGGGAGCATCACATCTGCCCAATCGACCTAACTGAGACAACCGAACCAGGGATGGAAGTTGACGTCGGAATAACGCAACCCCTGGTACTGGTTACTCAGTCAGGCCCCAAGGCAGACCAGAGCAAAGTAAGGAAGGAAGAAACGAACCATGCTATGCCAAGTCAGGACCCACCGACAAATAAAGACTTGGTACAAACAGAAAGCAAGGGGCAGACAGCGAGCATGGACTCTGAAGAAAACGCCAGCAACCTGGAAGATCCCAAGGCATCATCTGATCCCTCCACCTACTGGAAATTGTTTGTCGGAGAGATGTGGAAGCTCTTCGTGGATGGAGCATCCAACCGGCATGGAGCAGGACTTGGCATAGTCCTCATCTCTCCAGATGGCCTAGTAGTGGAGCAGGCAATCAACCTTGGCTTCCCAGCATCAAACAATGAAGCGGAGTATGAAGCGCTCCTGGCAGGCCTCAAGTCAGCATTCTACATGAAGGCCACCGAGCTAATGGTTTACAGCGACTCGCAGCTGGTGGTAAACCAAATATCTGGCGACTACGAGGCAAAGGATGATAGAATAGCCAAGTACCAAGAATTGGTCAGAACAGAGATAAAGAAGTTTGAAGTAGTGAGGATAGAACAGATCGGCAGAGAGGAAAACAGCAGAGCAGACGAACTTGCAGGCTTCGCCTCAATGGCAGACACCTCCACTCCTCACCCACTACTAATCGACTATCTACCTAGACCAAGTATTGAAGACCCAGAAGCAGAAGAAGTATGTTGTGCAGAGTTAGGCCCTTCTTGGATGGATCCCATCATATTGTTCCTGAAAGACGCCACCTTACCGGAAGAAAAGAAAGAAGCCAACAGAATAAGAGCAAAGTCGCAGCGATTTTGGCTCTCTCCATCCTTAGCCTTATACAAAAAGTCGTTCTCAGGACCTTACTTAAAGTGTGTTCACCCCAGCAAAGTGGAAGCATTCCTGTTTGAAATACATGAGGGTGTATGTGGCAGCCATCAAGGAGGAAGATCATTGGCATATAGAGCGATTTCACAAGGATATTGGTGGCCATACATGCAAGCGGATTCAGAGAAGTATGTTAAAAAATGCGAAAAGTGTCAAAAGTTCGCACACCAAATACACCAACCTGCCAGAGAACTTCTACCTCTAACTAGCCCATGGCCCTTCGCAATGTGGGGATTAGACATAGTAGGTCCACTTCCAACAGCACCAGGCAACAGGAAGTTCTTTCTCGCCGCAACCGACTACTTCACAAAATGGGTGGAAGCAGAAGCCTTGGCATCAATCAAGGAAAAAGATGTGAAGAAGTTTGTTTGGCAGAACGTCATTACTCGCTTTGGCATACCAAAAGCACTGATCTCAGACAACGGCACTCAGTTCGACGGCAGAATTTTCAGAGGCTTTTGTGAGGAGTACAAGATAGAGTTCTACAATTCTACACTGGCATATCCCCAAGCAAATGGTCAGGCAGAAGCATCAAATAAAGTCGTCTTGGATGGATTGAAGAAAAGGTTAGAGAAAGCCAAAGGAAAGTGGGCAGAAGAGCTCCCTCATGTTTTATGGGCTTACCGCACCACGCCTCGTCGATCAACAGGAGAAACACCATTCTCCTTAGCTTATGGCATGGAAGCAGTCATCCCATTAGAAGTTGGCCTCCCCACAATTCGGAGCGAAAACTTTGACCCAGACTTAAATGGCGAGGCCATAGCATTAGAGCTTGACCTTGCGGAAGAAAGAAGAGACAGAGCATTGGTTCACATCGCCTCCTACCAACAAGAGTTGTCTAGAAAATATAACAAAACAGTGCATCCAAGACAGTTCAAGATCGGCGATTGGGTACTTCGCAAAGTAATGGGAAACACCCTAATTCCAGGAGATGGCAAGTTGGGGCCAAATTGGGAAGGACCTTACAAAGTGGTCGGTTTAGCAGGCAAAGGGGCATACCACTTGGAAGATGAGGACGACAAAGCAATTCCTAGGCCGTGGAACACTGCCAATCTTAAGTTGTTTTATTCCTAGCTTTTTTCTTTTAAGTATGTGTAATTTTTTGCTTTCTCAATAAAACAAGTCGATTCTTTCTTAGTATAATTGTTTTCAGTAGAAAGTAACTTTAGTAAGTTAGTAGCACTGTAAACATAGTTGGCCGGAATAACCAACTATGACCCCTCCTAAGCCCAGGATAAGGATCCAGGCTACAGGACGTTTGGTCGGAAAAACCAAACACCTTATTCTAAGTTGGCTGGAAAAACCAACTTAGAGGTTGGCTGGATTAAACCAACTATTTTTTACTCTTCAGCCGAAGTAAGTGTATGGCTGAAGAGTGGTTGGCTGGATTAAACCAACTCTTTGTACTCTTCAGCCGAAGTAAGTGTATGGCTGAAGAGTGGTTGGTTGGATTAAACCAACACTGGATACTTTTCAGCCGAAGTAGTTATATCGGCTGAAGAGTGGTTGGCTGGATTAAACCAACTCTTTGTACTCTTCAGCCAAAGTAAGTGTATGGCTGAAGAGTGGTTGGCTGGATTAAACCAACTCTTTGTACTCTTCAGCTGAAATAAGTGTATGGCTGAAGAGTGGTTGGCTGGATTAAACCAACACTGGATACTTTTCAGCCGAAGTAGTTATATCGGCTGAAGAGTGGTTGGCCGGATTAAACCAACTCTTTGTACTCTTCAGCCGAAGTATCTATATCGGCTGAAGAGTGGTTGGCTGGATTAAACCAACACTGGATACTCTTCAGCCGAAGTAGCTGTATGGCTGAAGAGTGGTTGGCTGGATTAAACCAACACTGGATACTCTTCAGCCGAAGTAGTTATATCGGTTGAAGAGTGGTTGGCTGGATTAAACCAACTCTTTGTACTCTTTAGCCGAAGTATCTATATCGGCTGAAGAGTGGCTGGCTGGATTAAACCAATACTGGATACTCTTCAGCCGAAGTAGCTATATCGGCTGAAGAGTGGTTGGCTAGTAAGTCAGATAGCTTAAACCGAGATCACAGTTCAGCAAATGAGTACATGGAAAATTCATTACAAGTACAAACATAAAGAACAAAACCGAAATAAGAGTTGGAGCACAGAGGAAGATTTTTTCATTGAAAAAAGCAAGTACAATTGAGGGGCCACAGCCCGGTTACAAAGTTCAAATACAAAAGAAGAAAGAAAAAAATCAGCGGAGAAGTGCATCAAGTTCGGCATCAAATTCATCATCAGCATTCGTCCGGAGGTTGGTGTCAGCTGGGAGCTCGGTTTCGGCTTGGATCGTGGTATCAACTGGCAGCTCGGTGTCAGTTGGCAGTTTATCAATCAGGTCTTTAACCACTGGCTCCAACCGGGCTGGTTGCTCGTTGGCTTGCTGATTGACGGCCGGGGTGAGAGTCGGCTCCTCATCCCCATCCTCATCCTCATCATCATCATCATCATCTTCATTATCACCAGACCCCTCAAGAAGTTGTCTTTGGAGATCGGCAGCATATTGCGAAAGTGAGGCCGGAATAGAATACGGTGAAGCATCGTAGACATCGGTGTCAGGCGTACAACCGAGCCGCTCCACCGCACTCCTCCAGCCACATTTGAAGAATAAGTCCTTTGCTGCATCGCACTGGAGGGTGTAGGCGTCTTCAGCCTTCTTGAAGCCTCTTTTTTCGGCCTTCTTCATTCCGGCCTTAAGTTCGTTTATTTCGGTGTCTTTTTTCTTCTCAATTTTTGCCAAAAGGCGCAGATATTTGTCTTTTGCCTCACTAGCAACCTTTCGCTTTTCGGCTTCGACCGAATTAGCAAGCTCGGTCAGCCGACTATTCTCAGCACGCAGCTCGGCCAGATGTTTTTTGGCTTCCTCTAGCTCGGCCGACTTTGCTTCGGCCTCCGCCATGGCTTCCCTTGTACTTCGCCGAAGTTCCATGACCTTCCTGTGAGTAACTTGATTTTTCTGGATGGCCTGCAAAGGAGAAGTGACGTTAGCCGAACTGAAAGTTGGGAAAAAACTAGAAAGAAAGAGAGAAAGTCACTTACCAGGATCATGGACTTGGTCGAAGACCGGATGGACTTCAGCTCGGTGTTGAGCTGTTTGTAGTGGTGCTCCATGTCCTTGGGAAGGCACACACTCTTGGCTAAGTTGAAAGCCATCAGGTGGTCCTTCTCTGTCACAACCGAATCAGAGGCAGTGATATCTCGGTTGTTGAAGGTCAGTTCGGGGACCCATTTGGAGGAAGATGCAGTTCGGTCGGATTGCTCAGGCTGGGGGCTTGGTTGAATGTTTGGGGGAGGACTTGGCGGCGGGATGGTCTCATCTTCATCAGCAAGACGTGGCTCAGTTTGGTTAGTCCGGGCACGTTTGCTTGGGCGAGATGAGAGCGGCCGTTGGGATGGAAGGGCCACCACGGTCTCAGTGGTCTGGCCGGTTTGTGGTACGTCGGCTGGAGTTGTTGCGGTTAGAAGGGCCTTTAGCCTATTCTTCTTTGCCATTTCTTGTTCGGCGGTAAGGGGCACAAGATTGATCTGGGGCAAGGATGGGTCCGGTTCTGGTGCCTCTTCAAGAAGAAAGTCGGTCACCTTCGCTTTTCGGCGACCGCTGTATCGGTAGGTCGGCTCGAAATTTAGAAGTTTTGCCCAACTTCTCTCCTTAACTCGTAGTGCGGCACACAGAATACCAAGGTTTGGGTGGCCGTAATTTGATAGGAGATGGGCTTTATCTGCAAGAAAGAGACAAACTGTTAGTTCGGTTCAAAGGAGAAAGCCGAAATAAAGAAAAGATTGAATTGGAACCGAAGTATGTATACCAGGTACTCCTTTTTTCCAATTTATTCTTCGGCCAGGAATCTGGGCTTGATGATCTTCGAAGTTCCCAGACACCCAGAAGAAGTCATCGTCATTTAGGTCTTTGTCCGGTGTATGTTTTATTATTTTCTCTCGGCCACGGCGTATTCTTAAATAATAACACCAGCCTTCATCTTTGGATCCTAAGGAGTATTGATGGAATATTTCGGCTAAACCGAGGTTAAGACCGGTTTGGCGGTTTAGCGCGTCTATGCCCATTATTATACGGTAAGTGTTGGTGGATAGCTGGGTTGGGCATAATCTGGTTTGTCTAAGGAATTCACATATTAAAGGTTGGACTGGGAATCTGAGTCCGATTTCTATTATTGATTGGATGGTAAAGGGGACAAAGCCTTCGTTGTCCCATGGGTCAACGTCTTGTTCGGCTAAGGTAAGATTTACATCGGCTGGAATGTTGTATTCTTTTCTGAATTCGGCTAGGCCTCCTGGGGTTTCTACTAGGAACCTATATTTCCCCATTTACGGTATAAGTTAAAAATAAATTATCTCGGTCAAAAAAGTGTGCTCAGTAGCTCGGCTGAGTGCAGGGAAGTGCCTGGCAACCTAAGTCTGCAAAGTGGAAAAACAAGGTGTTAAGCACAGATCGTTGACCGTGCTACAAAAAACAAAGCAGAAAAGACAAGTCCTACTTCGGCTACGCAGTATACTACGGGATCTACCACGGTCGCTAGCAAGGTGCTTGTTATCTCGGTTCTACCTGTGGTTTTCTTACTTCGGTTAAGCATCAAGGGGCAGCTTTCTGAGTTTGGTTTAGGAACTGAGAAAGCTGGCTTAGCCCCCAAGGCTTAGCTCGGTCGGGGGCCAAAATTCTCTAGTTCAGTGCATTTTTATTTCGGCTAATGTGAATCAGTTGGTGCCCTATTGAAACTACTTCTGCACGCACAAGTTATAGTTCGGTTTTAGTCTGACTGAATCTGTGTATAGCAGAAACTGTTTCCTAGTTCGGTTGGACGTGTTTGTGGATCAAACAAGTGTTTTACTAACAATTTCTTGAAGTTCCTAAAGCTCTTGTGAAGTTTTTTCCAGAAACTACACGAAACTAAGCATAGAGAGTGTTTTGCAAAAACATATGAAACAGAAAATAAAGGAAAACAAAATAAGTGAAATAGATTCGTGATGTTTACCTGGTGGAAGGTGGAGATGGGAGCAACGGCGACGGTAACAATGAAGGAAACGAAATCAGGAAGCTCAGAGGTTGAAGAGTTCGAAGGAAGAGAGAAGGAAGTGAATAGTAAAGTGAAAAATCTGAAATGAAGAGTTTGTTTTGTGTAAAGGCAAAAGGGCAGGAACTGTTCAAATTCACAAAGTACGAAGAACGGCGTAACAGTTGGGATTGACCAATCAAAGGCTGCCACGTGTCACTGGAAAGGGAAGCGTTTGCAGTTGCTGCAATTGAAGAGACGTTTTGACCAGACGTGCACAGCTCGGCTTAGACTTAGCTCGGTTGATATGCTAAATAGATTTTAGCTCGGCTGGAGGAGTTAGCAGGTTTTACAGCTCGGCCGGAATAGCTATAGGATTATAGCTCGGCTGAAAACGCTTACGAACTCTAGCTCGGTTGATGGACAGGTAATCCCTATCATGCTACGCAGATGGAATTAAGGGGCAATTGAGAGCGTAATTTATATGAAAGTTGGTCCGAGCTGGGTATATTGGGCCGAGCTAAGTAGTGGGTCATTTTTGGGCCGCACTACGAAGGGCTGAGTAAAAAGACCATGTAAGTTACTCCGGTCGGAAGAAGTAGTCTTGGAGTTAGACCGGTCGCAACCGTGGTATCTAGTCCGGTCACATAATTCCACTTCGGTTAAGGGATGTGTTGTGTGGAATTCGGTCTTCGGTAATTAGTTTGGCTCCACTCTTATGGATAGCTCGGTCTTAGCATGGGAAGCCAAGATAAGGGAAAGGGAGGTATGGGCCGAGCCATAATGGAGAGCCGGTCTAAGCATAGCTCGGTTGAAGATCATAGGTGCCTTGCTTACTCCGGTCGTAAGGTAGTTCGGCTGTGGTAAAAACCATCTCACTTGGTTTATGCAGTGAGGGGGGTGTTGGAGGATAAGTATTATCTTCCAGGAGTATGAATCCTAGGAGGATTCTACATGGAGGAGTAAGAGTCCTACCAGGATTGTACCACGCGAAACCTATAAAAGCTCACCAATATCACCTATGAAGAGGTAATGCAACTTTGCTCCCTGAATACATAGAGCTTTTTGCCTATTTGTCTTGTTGACTGACTTAGGCATCGGAGAGGTTTCCGGCACACACCCGCCGGCTAGCTCACGTTTGTGTTTTCAGGTAGTGGAACGACGTCGTACGGAGGAGCGCAGACTTGATCAACAGGATTATACGAGAAGGTGTATTTCTTTCCCGTACAGTAAATATCAGCATTTTTTTGTCAATATATTTTGTAATAAAAATAGAAGCTCCGATGATTATTTTGGTACCCTTATTTAAATATTTCTTCCGCTTGTGTTTATTAATTTGTTTATGAATTGGCCGTAGGTAACTTTAGTTACTGGCCATCACGATGCTTAACCCTTGGGTACGGGGAGCGGGTCGTGACAAATGATATCAGAGCAATGGTTTAAAAAAAAAAAATCATCATTGGAGCATAGGACACGCGCACATTTAAGAAGTAGGATAGCAAGTAATTAGTACCGAATTATTATATTTTGTTCGTCAATTTAATTATATTATAATTTTATATGATTATATATATATATAATAAATTATTTTTTTTAGTGTGCCTAATTTGTGAAGGATATTAGATATAATTTATATTTGTTATAGTAAAAGAAGGACAAGAAAAGAAGGATGTCGGGCTCAAACACCCACCAAAATTATAATATAATTAAATACATATAATTTTCAGTTCAGTATTCAAAAAAAAAATTTATTTTGACATTTTTTTTAAAAAAAAAAAGTGAGTTCAAATTATAAAGATACTAATTTGGAAATTATTTCCCATCAATGAGAAGTTCATCTCAAATTTTTCCAACTCTTCCATATGATTCTGTCATTGTATTCTCATTTTATTTTATTTTTTATTTATTTTTATCGTAAACAAAACGATTGAAAAGTTTTTAAAGACACCAATTATTTCTCATTTTGGCCCAAACCAATTTTTGACAACTAGACAGTTAGTTATTTTTGGTAAAGTTTTTTCGAGGTACTATTTTCTATCAGATTAATCATCTAATATATATTTATCAGAGTACGCAGCAGATAACTTACACATAGCAAATTTCGAGGACGAAATTTTAAAAGGAGGGAAGATTGTAACAACCCAGATTTTTAATTATTCTACAGAATTTATACTAATATTATTTAATCTCAGTTCGGAAAATATATAATTTATTATATATTATTATGTGTAATTTTGTAAAATAATATAATTATTAAAAGTTTAGGGGTCAAAATATAAATAATAATAATATAGATAATATAAATAATAATAATAATGGGTGTGGTACTAAAATAAATAATTAATTTTCTGTTAGTATAAGATAAAGTATAATTTAATTAAGAATTAATTTATTTATATAATTATATTAAAAAGTTGGGTCAAAAAGTAATTATCTTAAATATCTATTAAGGATAAGAACGAATCTATATAATTATTAATCGAATCTTGATTTGAGCCACGTATGCGCCTTTTCCCAATAAATAGAGGCGCTGATCTGGGCCGAAGGAGGAGAGAAAGAAAGAAGAAAAGGAAAGGAAAGAAGAAAAGGAAAAGGAGGAAAGGAAAGAAAGAAAAGAGAGGAAGAAGGAAATTATAGTGGGAGCTAAAAGGGTCTTTGATAATAGAAAGAAATAGTAAGGTATTAAAGTTAAGGTGAGTTATATTATACCTTGAATCACCAAAATGTATTTTACGTATGTTTTGACTTACCAAAATCTATTTTATACAAGTATGTTTTATTAGTATATTAATAAAAGTTATGTTTTATAAACATTTCAGTTACGTGGTTTTATTTTTGAACCTTATTTGCTTAAAAGGAAACTCATGGATATATTTGTTTTACTTTTAAAGAGTATTTGACTATGACCTTATATACAATTATGTTTTGTAAGTACCACCACGGGAGTCCCACGCCTTGGGGGACTTAAATAAACATTGGTTTCTGTTTGACCACTTTGTGGTCCTCTGTTTGTTATGGATCCATTGACCTCTATTCTATGCGGCCCAAAGTGCTGTGCGGAACTAAGTGATACACTATTGTGGGAGCCACCTCTAGAATCCGTACGAGCCACCTCTTGAATCCGTACCTCTGTTCTGACTGTCACTTTTGTAACTTATGTTCTGTTCTGTTCTGTACCGTGGTTATGGTTATATATTTATGTAATATCTGTATTTCAGTTTCTGCTACTTAAATGATTTGTTTATGTAAATGTTTTGACCTAACTAACTATCCATGGTTATTTCGTATCCCTTATACTCTTGGTATAATATTTCTCACTCTGCCATGTGCTTATAGGTTTTTTACCAATTTTCAGGAAACAATGCAATTCAGAAATAGTTTTTGGAAAGTCTTAGATGCGGGGCTGCGGAATAGACACACACAACACTTTTATGATATTTTTTATATATGTAAATATCAGCATTTTTTTGTCAATATATTTTGTAATAAAAATAGAAGCTCCGATGATTATTTTGGTACCCTTATTTAAATATTTCTTCCGCTTGCGTTTATTAATTTGCTTATGAATTGGCCGTAGGTAACTTTGGTTACTGGCTATCACGATACTTAACCCTTAGGTACGGGGAGCGGGTCGTGACACCCAAACCCTTGCAAATCTTAGGTGATTCACAATCACTCTCAAAATTTCAAGAATACAGTGTTTGCAACACTTTTACAAGATAATATGGTATTTTTGATTTC
This sequence comes from Camellia granthamiana, assembly GCA_036172215.1. Lineage (NCBI taxonomy): Eukaryota > Viridiplantae > Streptophyta > Magnoliopsida > Ericales > Theaceae > Camellia > Camellia granthamiana. The sequence goes on along the minus strand of CM069913.1, from coordinate 9,004,198 downwards.
AAAGAAAGCTTACAATAAATATCTCTCAAAGATAGATATATAAAATGAAGCTTTGTTTTTTCTGTAAATCTCACATAGGAAAGATGAGCTTAATGCTATAAGGCTCAGTGTATAATTTCTGAGAATAGATGTGAGTGATTATAGATCAAAGAATATTTTCAGGTTTTTTTTCATAACTTGTTTACATTAGAGGTTTTGGTATATTTAATGAAAATTATAGCCGTTTATAGCCGTTGTAGTCATTTGAATTTATAGCCGTTTATAGTCTTTGTAGTCATTTGAATTTATAGCCGTTTATAGCCGTTGTAATTCAATCATTACCAATTTGAATATCTTCCACTCCATTATTACAAATTTGAATATCTTCCACTTGAACCTTTTGGCCTTTTGGCCTTTTGAACCTTTATAGCCGTTTATAGCCGTTGTACTTCCATCATTACCAATTTGAATATCTTCCACTCCATCATTAAACCTTTTGAACCTTTTGGTCTTTTGAACTCCTGATTTAATCAAATATTAAATACATTCTAACAATATTTAGGATAAAGGTTTAGGTGAGAAATAATGGGACAAAATAAATTTTGATTCTATTTTTCTCTTTCAAATAAATCATTAAAATAAATTTTGATTCTATTTTTCTCTTTCAAATAAATCATCAAAATAAATTTTGATTATAATATAATTAAATAAATCATTAAAATAAATTTTGGATTTTATTTTTCTTTTTCAAATAAATTAAAACATAATTAAATAAATCATCAAAATAAATAAGTGTAACAATCTTCCCCTTTTTGATGATGGTACACAATGATATTTTGATTTGATTTGATTTGGGAGTAAGAAAAGCTTCCCCTCAAGTCATACGCCCTGAATTCATTTATAAATACATAGGTTAGCACATGTGTAATAAATAAGTTTTAATTGGAGACATGATATGAGACTAAGATATCAAATTATAAATACATAATCATCATATTAGTTTTCAAATAATACCATAATTTGAAAATAATACCATAATACATAACATCATATAATTTCTCCCCTTGTGACATTATCAAAAGGAAATCATGGGTCAGAATCTGGAGGAGGATGAGGAAAATGAAAGTGATAAATGGCATCAAAAAATAGAGAATTAAAACATATATATATATACATATATATATATATATATATAAGATTCGCCCGTGTCTCTTTTTGTTTCGTCAAAAATCACGTCGGACACGCGTCCTCACTTTTGCGTCAACCGACCGAAAAAAGCGAGACGGGTCAATCAGTCAATCAGCTGCCTCGGCTCTCTCTCCCTCTTGTCGTCTTCTCCTCCGTCTTCTTCTTAATCACTCTCTTCGCCTTCTTCTTCCTCCTCCTTCGCTTCGTGAGAGAGATAGAACAAAGAGACTGAGCAGAGCAGAAAGGTTGCCGAAAACTACTCTCCTTTTGATTACATCTCTCTCGCCTACTACATGGCCTCGTCCTGTCCTCTTACTCTCTTTCCGGAACTAAATGATCCCGTAAACACTGCTGGGCTGAGTGCCCCGGCTCCCACTCTTCCCAACCTTCCTATGATGTCGATTGAGCAAATAATGGCAGCTCAATCAGACATTAAAGCCAATCATTTCACACTGACGTCCTGTATGGAGACGGTGACTGCAGTCACAAAATTGGCTCACCGACTGCAGAACAGGACGAATGAGCTCCATCAGGTCAACGCCCAACTCGTTTTGCTCCAGCGCATGCACAAGGATGCGCGAGCAGAAATAGGCGCACTGAAGGCCGAAAAAAGAGCTTAAACGGAAGACCACCTCCATGGCCCGATTTAGAGCAACGTCGTTCTTGGTCTTTGATAGTCAACGGGGAGTCGTCGCTCTCGACGAAAGCACGGGGGCAGGGGCGTCAAGGGTTGTAACAACCCTCACACTGTTTACCGATTAATGACTAATTGAATACCGATTACTGCTAATTGAGACCGATTATGAAAAGTAATTGAACTGATTGAATTACTGAACTGACTGACTGGAAACTGGAACGGAATTGACTGAGTATATATGTTATTTTGCATTCTATCTGTCTGACTATTTGATTATCTGTTTGTATTGTTATGTTTAAACTGTAATTGAAGGCCTTATCGGCGGCCGAATTCGAAACCGACTAGTGTTTAGTGATCACCATAATTTATGTGATTTTATGGTATATTTATCTGGAATTTGTTTTGGTATGATTAAACTAGATTAAATAAGCTAAGTACGTGGTTTGACTTAATTACAACTTTGCCATGGAGTGGGCCACTACATCAAACTTTGTCTAAGCCTTAGTCTTACACTACAAACATTTGTTCAGCCATTGTTCTTGAGTGTATAGCCGGCTAGAGAGAGAGACATTGGGAGGATTGAGTTCATCTTGTGATATTGCTTGGAAATTAAGAAGATTAGAAGAGTTCTTGCTTAATTGGGCTCCTACACCTTAAATTCAAGACTTAGGTAAAGAATTCACCTTCTCATTGTTGTGTTTAAGTTCCTTCTAGCATGGATCATGGTAGTTTAAAGAGTTAAGGCATGAATTGGTTCAAAAGTGTTGAATTAGAGCTAAATTGTTGCATGCATGTACATATCTCACATTATTGAGGTTGTTCCTCAAAGATTTTCACATGCATGTCCATGTTAAAGTTAAGAACCATGATTTCATCTTGTTTTTGGAACAATTGGCTCACTAGAGCATCAAATTGAAGCCTTGAAATGATTTGAACTCGTGCATGTTTGCATGTTCTTCATGTTCATGAAATTGGGTTTGAAATTTGGTTTTAATTGATCTTCCCTTGGGCCTTGATTTTACAAATTGAGCCTTGAACCATGGTATTCTATGTATCTACAAGTGTTTTCCAAGAAATGGGCCCAAAGGAATTGATTTTGATGCATTTGAGTTTGATTTTGAACCTGGAGCTCGAATCTGGATTTTCCAGATTTTGGTCTTCCACTCGAGCGGGGATAACGGCGCTCGAGCGGGAAATTCGTACTCCCAGTACTTTGCACTGTTTTACAGTCCGCTCGAGCGGGACCTTGTGTCTTACGCTCGAGCGGCTATCGAGCGCCCTATCGAGCGTGATTTTCACCCATCCAGTACTTTTGACCGTTTTGCAGACCGCTCGAGCGGGGTAAGTGACGCTCGAGCGGGAACCTTTGTCTGCATAAACGCTCGAGCGGATTAACCTACGCTCGAGCGGGACTCTGTTTTTCTGAAAGTTCTGAAAATATTTTCTAAGTGCATCTTTGCATCCTCTTTCTATCCTAGGCATTCCTAGGGCATGTTTAAGGCATCTTAATGAGGATATAGATGTAGAACACACCGAGGCAAGTTTAGGGATTAAGTTATTATCTTTCCCAACTGTGAAACTTAGTGTGTGTTCAATCTGTTAACTGTATAGGGTTGGCATTCCGAGGAGACGCTCTAGCTTACTGTAGCCCGGAACTCTGTGAATAACAATTGTGTAAAGATATGTTCAAAATGATTATCTTCTGAATACTGAACTAAACTGTTTACTGAACAGATATTGTTTACTGAATGAATGTATGTCCTATATTCTGAACTGTACTGTGGCATCCTTAGCACCTACTGTTTACTGTTACTGTTACAGAGATCTCTGTCGGTTCCCTCATGGAACCACTACTATTTACTGATTGATGGCCATCATTACTGTTCGGTCTTTAAGACCTACTGCTTACTGTATTGTTATGCTAATGGATATACCACATATGACTGATTGACTGAAAGACTGAAATACTGAAATACTGATTCGATGAACTGTTTTCATTACTGCAAGGACATTCATTCTAAACCTCTTTACGCATTATGTTATTCACTGGGCTTTAGCTCACTGCTCATATATATATATATATATGTAGGTGTGCAGGCACCAGACCGGAGTTAGGAGCGTTGGGTAGACTTCCCTTTTTGTCAAGCCAACCACTGTGCCTCACTACGAGGTTCCGAGCCTGCCAAGCTAAGGCTTAAGGGTGTTTTAGTTTTCCCCCTTCTGTACTGTTTTGTTTACTGTATAGACTGATAACGTTGTACTGTACCGTTTAATAGGGGTTAGGTCCCTGTTTTGTTCTGACTGACTGTATATATTGTGCATACTGTTCTGTACCGAGTTCATATGTATGTATAAAAAATCTTTTTGGCATATGGACTGTCACAGCTCATTGGACATTGTTTATTTACTGTATTGGCTTCCGCCAAGCCCCTGTACTCTATATTACTGTATTACTGTTAAGCAGGCCTTCGGTAATCTAGGATTACTGGCCGGTTACGGTGCTAAACCCATAGGAGCGGGTTTGGGTCATGACAGAGTGGTATCAGAGCGATATTTAACCACGAGTTATACCGCACACACGTGTCCAAATGAGCTATAGGGTGTCCTAGAAAAGTAATAGGGCATTACATGAGCATGATAAGTGTGTGGTTATGACATGACTGATTATATGCTAATGTGTTAACCTGTTTAAAGAAGTGACTGCCTATGTTGATAACTGTTATAACTGCCTATATTGAAATGGATAATGCAAATGAATCTGAATCCTCATCCACTGAAGCAAGAATGGCAAGAATGAAAAGAATGATGGAACTGATAACTGCAAGATTAGATCGACAACAGAATCAACAGCCCCCACCTCCTCTTCCGGTACAGCCGGAACAGAATGTGAATGTTAATGATGAGGACATAATTGCTCTCACCCAGAAGTTCAATAAAATGAAACCACCTTCCTTCCAGGGTGGTCTCGAATTGCTAAAGGCTGAAGCTTGGGTGCTTGAAACAGAAAAGTTGTTTGAAGTGTTTCCATGCTCGGAGGCACACAAAGTACTGTTGGCTACCTTCACCTTGCAAGAAGAGGCTAGAAGGTGGTGGATGCTAGTCCGTGACACCAACACTGTAGTGACTTGGGCTCAATTTAAGGAGTCCTTCTTTGAAAAGTATTTTCCCCAATGTGTCAGGGATAGGAAAGTAACTGAGTTTGAACAGCTGAGACAGGATACAATGTCTGTTGCTGAATATGAAGCAAAGTTCACCGAGCTTGCTAGATATGCACCACATATGGTGGACACTGACTACAAGAAGGCCAGAAAATTCGAAGGCGGCCTGAATGTTGCAATACTCGACAGAATAAATGTTTTAAAGCTACCGACCTATGTAGGTGTTCTTGACCGAGCATTGATGGCTGAGTCGAACATCGAGGCAGTAAGACAATCTGAAACACCAGCATCTGAATGGCGAGGTAAAAGGCAGGGTTTTAAGTTCAGGAAAGGCAAGAACAACCCGCTGAACAAAAAGCAAAATACAGGGTCAACGACTACATCTAGTCAAGGGAACTGTTCCATTCCGCCCTGTTCTGAATGTGGTAAGAATCACAAGGGAGTTTGTTATAAAAATTTTGGTACTTGTTACAGGTGTGGCAAGGTGGGCCACATGGTGAAAGATTGCCCCTCTGCACCTCAGGGCAATAGCAAAGCTACACCAAGTGTGGCGGCATCAACTGTTACACCAAAATCGAACCTTAAAGCTACCGGGAAAGAGCCTATGAGGCAGGGCCGAGTGTTCGCCCTAGTACCGGGAGACGTACAAAATACCGAGACCGTAGTGTCAGGTATCCTCTCTATTTGTACTCAAAATGCATATGTACTGATTGATTCGGGGTCTACACATTCTTATGTATCGCATGCTTTTTCGCGAAAATTGAATAGACCCTTAGAACCCATGAATTACTTGTTAGCTGTATCTTCACCTGTTGGGGGATCCGTGACATGTGCTTATATGTACCCTGCATGTGAGATCATTGTTGGGGACATGCATCTGTTTATTGATTTACTGCCATTGAACATTGATCATTTTGATGTAATATTGGGGATGGACTGGTTAACGAAATATCATGCCATCATAGACTGTGTAACGAAACAAGTAGTTTTCCGTCTACCGGGTTTGCCCGAATTTGTGTTTAATGGGAGTGGAGTAGTACCTCCTCCGTATTTGATTTCATCTGTGAAAGCTGTTAAATTGATTAGAAAATGGTGCAAAGGATATCTGTGTTCTGTATTGACTGTGTCTACTGATGTTAATGCTAACGTGAACAGTATTCCCATAGTCAGAGAGTTCCCAGATGTTTTTCCGGATAATATGCCAGGGGATTTGATTGACAGGGAGATTGAATTCACCGTTGATGTGATTCCGGGAACACAGCCAGTATCTAAAGCTCCTTACAGAATGGCTCCAACTGAACTGAAAGAATTGAAAGTGCAACTGCAAGAACTGTTAGACAAGAAGTTTATCAGGCCTAGTACTTCACCGTGGGGCGCACCTGTTTTGTTTGTGAAAAAGAAAGACAGCTCACTGAGACTGTGTATTGACTACCATGAACTGAACAAGGTAACTGTGAAAAATAAATACCCATTACCTCGTATTGATGACTTATTTGATCAGTTACAGGGTGCTCAAGTGTTTTCCAAGATTGATCTCAGATCGGGGTACCATCAATTGAAAGTTAAACCAGAAGACATTGATAAAACTGCTTTTAGAACGAGGTATGGACATTACGAATTTTTAGTTATGCCTTTCGGAGTTACCAATGCACCTGCTGCATTTATGGACCTCATGAACAGAATCTTTAAACCGTACCCTGATGACTTTATTGTTGTGTTCATAGATGACATACTGATTTATTCCAAAAGTATAGAGGAACATGAACATCATCTGAGACTTGCCCTACAGACCCTAAGAGAACAGAAACTTTATGCTAAACTGTCTAAATGTGAATTTTGGCTTGATCATGTTATGTTTTTGGGGCATGTTGTTAGCAAAGATGGAATTTCTGTTGATCTGCAGAAAATTGAAGCTGTAGTGAACTGGCCTAGACCAACAAATGTGACAGAAGTCCGAAGCTTTTTGGGATTGGCTGGATATTACAGAAGATTTGTCAAAGATTTCTCCAAAATTGTCGTACCATTGACTCAACTGACTCAGAAGGGGATATCATTTGACTGGACTGACCAAAGGGAATCAGCATTTCAAGAATTGAAAACTCGACTTGTGACTACACCGGTTCTTACCCTACTTTCAGGTACGGATGGTTATACTGTATTTAGTGATGCTTCTCATAAGGGCTTGGGATGTGTTTTAATGCAGAATGGGAGAGTAATTGCTTATGCTTCCCGACAATTGAGACCGCATGAAAAGAACTACCCGACCCATGACCTGGAACTTGCTGCAGTAGTATTTGCACTAAAAATCTGGCGTCACTACTTATATGGGGCAACATGTGAAGTATACACCGACCACAAGAGTCTGAAGTATTTCTTCACTCAGAAAGAACTGAACATGAGACATCGGAGATGGCTAGAACTGATTAAAGATTATGACTTACAGATTTTGTACCATCCGGGAAAAGCCAACACCGTTGCCGATGCACTGAGCCGAAAATCAATTGGAAACTTAGCCTGTTTGCTCACCGGACAGAAAGAGTTGCTTTGTGACCTTGAAAAATCTAAAATTGAAATTTTTTTGTGAGAACAAGGTGGAACCCTAGCGACTATTTCTGCTCAACCGGCATTGATTGAAAAAGTTAAAGAGAAGCAACAACAGGATGACTTCTTGAAGAAGATCATCAATGAACGAGAATCTAAACCGAGACCAAGTTTCAAATTTGAGAATAACGTACTGAAATTTCAAGAAAGACTGTGTGTACCGAATGATTCTGAACTGAATAGAAGAGTTCTGCAAGAGGGCCACAACTCAAAATTTTCTATCCATCCAGGGAATACGAAAATGTATCAAGATTTGAAACTGAACTTTTGGTGGCCGGGAATGAAGAAAGAAATTGCGGACTTTGTATCAAAATGTCTTCATTGCCAACAAGTCAAAGCTGAACATCAACGACCCGCAGGCTTACTGCAACCCTTACCAATACCGGAGTGGAAATGAGAATATATTACCATGGATTTTATCGTTGGATTGCCTCGCTCCATTAAAGGTATAGACTCGATTTGGGTTATTGTTGATAGACTGACTAAATCTGCTCACTTCCTACCTGTTAAGACAATTTATAATGCGGACAAATTGGCTATACTCTATATTGATGAAATTGTTAGACTGCATGGAGTGCCTGTGTCCATTGTTTCTGACAGGGATTCGAAGTTTACATCGAGGTTTTGGCAAAGCCTACAGACTGCATTAGGAACTGAACTGAGACTGAGTAGTGCCTATCATCCTCAGACAAATGGCCAGTCAGAAAGGACCATCCAGACTCTTGAGGATTTACTGAGAATGTGTGTCCTTGATTTTCAGGGAAATTGGGAAAGCCATTTGCCATTGGCTGAATTCGCCTATAACAACAGCTATCATTCAAGTATTGGTATGGCGCCCTCCGAGGCATTGTATGGCAGAAAATGTAGATCTCCAATCTGCTGAGCAGAAGTTGGAGATGGGCCTTTGCTTGGGCCCGAGATTGTATATGAAACGACTGAGAAAGTAAAACTGATACAACAGAGACTGAAGACTGCACAGAGCCGACAGAAAAGTTACGCAGATGTTAGAAGACGAGATAGAGAATATGAAGTGGGTGATCACGTCTTTGTGAAAGTGACACCGATGAAAGGCCAGACTCGTTTCAGAGTCAAAGGCAAGTTAGCACCAAGATATGTCGGACCATATCAGATTATTGAGAAAATCAATCCGGTGGCGTATCAAGTTGCACTCCCTCCTGAAATGGAGCATATGCATAACGTCTTCCACATTTCGATGTTGAGAGATTATCTCCGGGATCCTTTTCATGTGATTAAGCCTACTCATGTAGTGCTGAGTGATAACTACACTTACGAGGAACAGCCTATACAGATTGTGAACAGACGAATCAAGAAACTGAGAAATAAAGAGATTCCGCTAGTAAAAGTTGACTGGCAAAACCATGGTGGCTTGTATGCTACTTGGGAAAGAGAAGATGACATGGCTAAGAGATATCCTGATTTGTTTCCACTGGATCCTGTTTTCTTCCAGAATGAAGGTAACTCGAGTTTAGAGGACTAAACTCTTTATAAGGAGGGGAGACTGTAACAACCCTCACACTGTTTACCGATTAATGACTGATTGAATACCGATTACTGCTAATTGAGACCGATTATGAAAAGTAATTGAACTGATTGAATTACTGAACTGACTGACTGGAAACTGGAACGGAATTTACTGAGTATATATGTTATTTTGCATTCTATCTGTCTGACTATTTGATTATCTGTTTGTATTGTTATGTTTAAACTGTAATTGAAGGCCTTATCGGCAGCCGAATTCGAAACCGACTAGTGTTTAGTGATCACCATAATTTATGTGATTTTATGGTATATTTATCTGGAATTTTTTTTGGTATGATTAAACTAGATTAAATAAGCTAAGTACATGGTTTGACTTAATTACAACTTTGCCATGGAGTGGGCCACTACATCAAACTTTGTCTAAGCCTTAGTCTTACACTACAAACATTTGTTCAGCCATTGTTCTTGAGTGTATAGCCGGCTAGAGAGAGAGACATTGGGAGGATTGAGTTCATCTTGTGATATTGCTTGGAAATTAAGAAGATTAGAAGAGTTCTTGCTTAATTAGGCTCCTACACCTTAAATTCAAGACTTAGGTAAAGAATTCACCTTCTCATTGTTGTGTTTAAGTTCCTTCTAGCATGGATCATGGTAGTTTAAAGAGTTAAGGCATGAATTAGTTCAAAAGTGTTGAATTAGAGCTAAATTGTTGCATGCATGTACATATCTCACATTATTGAGGTTGTTCTTCAAAGATTTTCACATGCATGTCCATGTTAAAGTTAAGAACCATGATTTCATCTTGTTTTTGGAACAATTGGCTCACTAGAGCATCAAATTGAAACCTTGAAATGATTTGAACTTGTGCATGTTTGCATGTTCTTCATGTTCATGAAATTGGGTTTGAAATTTGGTTTTAATTGATCTTCCCTTGGGCCTTGATTTTACAAATTGAGCCTTGAACCATGATTTTCTATGTATCTACAAGTGTTTTCCAAGAAATGGGCCCAAAGGAATTGATTTTGATGCATTTGAGTTTGATTTTGAACCTGGAGCTCGAAATCTGGATTTTCCAGATTTTGGTCTTCCGCTCGAGCGAGGATAACGGCGCTCGAGCGGGAAATTCGTGCTCCCAGTACTTTGTACTATTTTACAGTCCGCTCGAGCGGGGTAATTGGCGCTCGAGCGGGACCTTGTGTCTTACGCTTGAGCGGCTATCGAGCGCCCTATTGAGCGTGATTTTCACCCATCCAGTACTTTTGACTGTTTTGCAGACCGCTCGAGCGGGGTAAGTGACGCTCGAGCGGGAACCTTTGTCTGCATAAACGCTCGAGCGGATTAACCTACGCTCGAGCGGGACTCTGTTTTTCTGAAAGTTCTGAAAATGTTTTCTAAGTGCATCTTTGCATCCTCTTTCTATCCTAGGCATTCCTAGGGCATGTTTAAGGCATCTTAATGAGGATATAGATGTAGAACACACCGAGGCAAGTTTAGGGATTAAGTTATTATCTTTCCCAACTGTGAAACTTAGTGTGTGTTCAATCTGTTAACTGTATAGGGTTGGCATTCCAATGAGACGCTCTAGCTTACTGTAGCCCGGAACTCTGTGAGTAACAATTGTGTAAAGATATGTTCAAAATGATTATCTTCTGAATACTGAACTAAACTGTTTACTGAACTGATATTGTTTACTGAATGAATGTATGTCCTATATTCTGAACTGTACTATGGCATCCTTAGCACCTACTGTTTACTGTTACTGTTACAGAGATCTCTGTCGGTTCCCTCATGGAACCACTACTGTTTACTGATTGATGGCCATCATTACTGTTCGGTCTTTAAGACCTACTGCTTACTGTATTGTTATGCTAATGGATGTACCACATATGACTGATTGACTGAAAGACTGAAATACTGATTTGATGAACTGTTTTCATTACTGCAAGGACATTCATTCTAAACCTCTTTACGCATTATGTTATTCACTGGGCTTTAGCTCACTGCTCATATATATATATGTAGGTGTGCAGGCACCAGACCGGAGCTAGGAGCGTGGGGTAGACTTCCCTTTTTGTCAAGCCAACCACTGTGCCTCACTGCGAGGTTCCGAGCCTGCCAAGCTAAGGCTTAGGGGTGTTTTAGTTTTCCCCCTTCTGTACTGTTTTGTTTACTGTATAGACTGATAACGTTGTACTGTACCGTTTAATAAGGGTTAGGTCCTTGTTTTGTTCTAACTGACTGTATATATTGTGCATACTGTTCTGTGCCGAGTTCATATGTATGTATAAAAAATCTTTTTGACATACGGACTGTCACAGCTCATTGGACATTGTTTATTTACTGTATTGGCTTCCGCCAAGCCCCTGTACTCTGTATTACTGTATTACTGTTAAGCAGGCCTTCGGTAATCTAGGATTACTGGCCGGTTACGGTGCTAAACCCATAGGGGCGGGTTTGGGTCGTGACAAGGGTCGCCCAAGGTGATAAAAAGAAGAAGAGAGCGGTGGAAGAGGCAAGTAAGTGAGATTGGCGTATGGCCGAGAAAAAAAATAAAGGGCTGTTTTTTTTTTTTTTTTTTTTTTGAAATATGTTTAGTTTGATCGGCGTATGGCCGTAAAAAAAAAATGAAAGGTGTTTTTTTTTTTTTTTTTTTAATGTAAATATTTGTATTTGGATTTGTTTTTGTTTTTATGTTTAAGTACTGAAAAATGAAATGAAAAAGCAGAAAAAAATAAGAGAATTAAGCCCAAACAAAAAATAATAATGAGAAAAAAAATAAAAATAAAAGAAATTAAGCCTAATAGCAACATAAAATAAATAAAATAAATTAAAATAAAATGATACCAACATGCAATCTACCAAGGATACCAATATGCAATTTAGAAAATTTAACAATCATAGCTCAAATATTATGTAGAATACCAAATATTGCACATAATATATTAAACTCAATATAGTCTCATGGAGCTAATGTAAATCCAAAAAATGAAGTATGTTCAAGCTATAGCAATCCATATGCCAAGAAAAATCATGAATTTCAATATATAACACACATTTTAAGCATAGGCATGATTTTTAGGCAAGAACATCATCAAAGAGTATACATTGTAAATCATATGAAGCATAATTAATCTTTTTCATATCAAAGTAATATTAGTATTAGATCAAAGGATATAAGATAGAATTTTTACCTCAAAATCTTAAGAGAGTATATGAGGCATACGTTAGGTTCAAGAGATGGAAACTTTTCAATCTTCAATTTTCTTTCATGAGGAGTTCATCTCAAAAGGGTTTAACAAGTATGTTAGTAAAATGATTTCTCTCCCTAAGTTGGTGCTACCCTTTTCTAATGTGATTTGTGTAAATATAGTATTCATAGAACAATCACTATTACTCAATAAAAATACAGCACAAATAACTTCTTATCACAAACTCAAAAAGTAAAAAATAATTCAATGATCAAACAAGAGTTTGGAATGCTATTTTTCAGAATTTTCAAGTTGTAGCACATAGCAATATATACATAAGAAAATAGTGTTATGCTTTTTGTTTTATTAAGAAATGATGCAACAATCTCATTTAATCACATAACATTATCAAGATGCATTTTCATCAATTCAATCCACATGCTCAAATGTGATAAAACATTTTACTCAATATGGAACACAACATGAATGTTGTAAACAATTAATTCAACAATTTATCAATCAAAAGCATTTCATGAGATGTATGCCAATATAATCCATATTCAAAAGATATTCACTATGATAGATGCAATGTCTCTACAAACGTATGATATTTTTTTTTATTTAGACATTATTGATGGATCATAATCAAGGAATTTCACAACTCATTCAAATATTCCAATATAAAGCATATAAGCATGAAATTTTCATATTGAGCATATTCTTGCGATCACAAATGTAGAATTCAAAATATAGATAGTATACATCTCAAAAACATGTTATGACATCAAAATTGATTCTATAAAGATATGACTCAAAAAGGAATTAACATATTAGTATGAAGTCATATATAAGATGTGAAAAGTATGCTCACAAAAAAATTTATCACTTCTTGTCTCTTTTTTATAGCAATGGATGACATGATATAAAATGTTAATAAATACATGAATCATTCATTCTAATAGGCATTCATTAAAATAATATAATTCTCATTTTTGAGTTCAATGAATGTTTGAAAGAAATAGCAGAACATGACTTAGCAAACTTAGTACAATTAGGTTACATGGAAGCAATGATTAGACACAACCTATTGTACACAAATCACACCTTAAAGAATATAGAACTTTAAGCCTAAAGGTGTGTTAAGAGTTATACCTTCATTTACCTCTTTGGAATCTTCACCCATACATTACCTCTATTGTTCATCTTGGTGATTTTCATTTCATCATTCTTCTTCTTGTAGGAGCTGATTTTGCTCTTTAGATTGAACACTCTTATTGTGCATTTCCTCTCGAAGTCCTTAGTGTTCTTTGAGATTCCACCTACAAAATATCTTGATTTCTTTCTTGGTACCCATACTTTCTTGGGTCCATGGGGATTAGTCTCAAGAACATTTAATCTCATAAAAGGTTTAGGAGGATCAAAAACAATGCCTACTTTGTCAAAAACACATCTTTTATTTCCAAGAAGCTTGTTGAGGTTTTCTTTTCCTTTTACAAAATTTTCAAGAGTTTTGTTTAAATCCTCAACATTGTTTTTCAAAATGTTTTTCTCATTGGCAATAGACGTAAAGTCATTTTTCAAAGTAGCATTTTTCATTTTTAAAACACCTACATCATTTGAAAGAGAAGTAACTAATTTCTTTAGTTTAGAATTCTTAACACAAACGTTTCTAAATATGTCATGTAATTCATTGAAAGCACTTTCAAGTTCTACATAATTAGAAATTACCTCATCTTGAATGGATTCTTCTTCTCTAAGAGCCATGAGACACAGGTTGGCTACTCCATCATTTTCTCCCCAAATGGCTTCATTTTTGCTACCATCCATCATTGAAAGTTTATGAGCCATGAGTGAGCCTAGGAGTTCTTCAATGCCTAATTTTGTTAGGTCTTTTGCTTCTTGGATAGCTGTAACCTTAGCTTCCCATTCATTTAGCAAAGACCTAAGTATTTTTCTTGCAAGCTCATCATTAATATAAGATTTACCAAGAGATTTTAAAGTATTAATAATATTGGTAAATTTATAAAATATCTCAGAAATAGATTCAAATGATTCCATAGTAAATAGTTCATAATCATGAATAAGCATGTCAATCCGAGACTCTTTTATTTAGCTAGTTCCTTCATAGGTGATTTCAAGTTTATCCCAAATCTCTTTAGCAGTAATACACCTAGAAATTCTATTGTACTTATTTGCATCTAATCCACACACAAGAATAAGTTTGACTTTAGCATTAGCTTGAAAGAGTTTATAATCACGCTCATCAAATTCATCCTCAAGTTTAGGTACACTGATATGGTCTACTACCTTGGTAGGGATTTTAGGACCTTTAGTGATAATGAGACACAAAGCATAATCGGTAGCTTGAAGATACAAAGTCATTTTTTCTTTCCAATGAATGTAATTACTACCATCAAAGAGAGGTGGCCTATTGCTAGCTTGTCCTACAGCAGAATAAGTAGAATACATGGTTGCTATGGATCAAAAACTCAAGATTGTTAAATCTAAACAAGAGCCCCAGGCTCTGATACCAATTGTTATCCAAAAGACAACCTAAGAAGGGGGGTAAATTAGGTTTTTACAATTAAAAAAAATTAACTAGCACAATAGATAAATATAGTTAATAAAAATAATTAAAACAAGTGTTCTAACAACTATGTCACTTAATGATTTTAGAACAGTGAAAATATGAAATATAGCTACAGTAATTTAAATAAAATAAAGAGATAAGGGAGAGAGAGCAAACAAATTTATAGTGGTTCGGCTTTAACTTGGCCTACGTCCACTCCTCAAGCTTCACTTGAGATTTTCCACTATGCTCTAGCTTCACGGGGGTGCTAGCAACCTCTTTACAAATAGAGCAATCCTCCACGAATTTTGCATAGACTTCACAAGCTCAAACCCTTGCAAATCTTAGGTGATTCACAATCATTCTCAATATTTCAAGAATACAGTGTTTGCAACACTTTTACAAGATGAAATGGTATTTTTGCTTTCAAAGAAAACGTACAATAAATATCTCTCAAAGATAGATATATAAAATGAAATTTTAATTTTTCTGTAAATCTCACATAGGAAAGATGAGCTTAATGCTATAAGGCTCAGTGTATAATTTCTGAGAATAGATGTGAGTGATTATAGATCAAAAAATATTTTCAGGTTTTTTTTATAACTTGTTTACATTAGAGATTTTGGTATATATAATGAAAATTATAACCGTTTATAGTCGTTGTAATCATTTGAATTTATAGTCATTTATAGCCGTTGTACTTTCATCATTACCAATTTGAATATCTTCCACTCCATCATTACAAATTTGAATATCTTTCACTTGAACCTTTTGGCCTTTTGAGCCTTTTGGCCTTTTGAACCTTTATAGCCGTTTATAGCCGTTGTACTTCCATCATTACCAATTTGAATATCTTCTACTTGAACCTTTTGGCCTTTTGAACTCCTGATTTAATCAAATATTAAATACATTCTAACAACATTTAGGATAAAGGTTTAGGTGAGAAATAATGGGACAAAATAAATTTTGATTCTATTTTTCTCTTTCAAATAAATCATCAAAATAAATTTTGATTCTATTTTTCTCTCTCAAATAAATCATCAAAATAAATTTTGATTAAAATATAATTAAACAAATCACCATAATAAATTTTGGATTTTATTTTTCTTTTTCAAATAAATTAAAACATAATTAAATAAATTATCAAAATAAATAAGTGTAACATCACATATGGAAGTTTTGAATAAACTAATTATTTTGTTATTGAACATCCCTTTAGAAATAATTGCATTGGGCTATCGGTGGAGGATAACTATGATTGTTGTACAAATTACATGAGGATTAGGCGATTTAATACTAATCCATAGTTGGTGTCATTGAATATGACCATGTTATAAATACATTGTATATGTATGTTTATTGGGAGAAGAAAGGGGATGTACTCCATATGTGATTATGTTTATAAATACATTGCATATGTATATTTGTTTGGGAGGAGAAAGGGGATGGACTCCATTTAAAGCAAGTTGGCCGGAGTGTCCTAGATGAAAGATCCGAAATTTTGTATATAAATGGGTGCCGATTCCTTCGGACGAAATATCCGTAAAATGGCAGGTTTGAAGTGTTCATGTGAGTTTTGCATAATTGGAAAATTATTGAGTTGTAGTCTTATTTTGGTTGTTGAAAGATAATGAATTTAACTCATGAATTGAGTAGCATATATGAACTGGAAATGAATAGGTAGTACTTGTATAGTCTACTTGCAGGCACCAGCCTAGGGATTACCTGAGTCGTATTTACCAACTTAGAATTTTATTGAAATTGTTGGATTAATGTGTTTTCAAATTGGCATTGTGCATAAGATTTTCAAAAGATGAGGAAAATATTTTGAGCATGACATGGCATATGCATTCATCTCATAAGACTGTATAAAATGGATTTGATGAATTGTTTAATTATTTGATTCAATTGATAATGAGATAATTGAATGATTGAAAAAGATGTCCTGTTGATTAAAACTTGTTTATTTATTTAAGTTAACTTGTTGTGGTTAATTAAATAAATTGGATTTAAGAGACTATGTAATAAAATCATATAATTTTGACATGATATGATTTCACGTATATGTACGAATATTTTGGTACCCGTATATCTTTTAATGTTTTAATATGAGATTGTTCGGTGAGTTTTGCTCACCCCCTGCCTGTACATGTGTACAATGAATGCTTTTCGGATTTGAAGATCAAACAATAGGTTTTACCATTTCATAAGTATAATGTAGTAATGGATTGTACTACTTTATTTGTTGTTTGGCTGAATGCTATTTTTTTTTGTAAAGAGTAGTGTCCTCTCTTTTATTGTAAACCTTAGGGCTTTTCTTTTATTTATATGTAAATGTCATTGTTGTATAACGAGAGAGAATATGTATATTTAATTATTCATCATTTCATCCAAGGATGAAATGTTATTTGTAAATGGACTTAATTAATGAATATTGATTATATTATCCGAGGGATAAAATACGGGGCTTGACAATTTGTACTACCAAAAGTTATTATTTGTCATGGTGAATTATAATAAAAAATGTTACGATTCAAATGTTATGATAATTAGTTAGAAATAACCATATTTGTTATGAGTTGTTGTCATATTGTTATGATTTATAATGTCTTTGTTATGACGCCTTGGTAAATATTATGATATTGTTATGATTTATTGTAGTATTGTTATGATATTTTAAAAAAAAAAGTTATGATTCTTCATGTAACCTGTTAGATGACTGGTTTAGCAAGTCACTTTTTATGATGTGCCACGAAATGAACCACACAATAAGTGCATATCATATGCTCTTTTTGAAGGTGTACATTGTAGACTTTCCCATTTTGATAATATGATATGTGTCACTTTAATAAATAAGACAAGTTTATAAACTTTGTTAATTTAT
The DNA here is from genome assembly GCA_036172215.1 of Camellia granthamiana. Classification (NCBI taxonomy): domain Eukaryota; kingdom Viridiplantae; phylum Streptophyta; class Magnoliopsida; order Ericales; family Theaceae; genus Camellia; species Camellia granthamiana. The sequence goes on along the minus strand of CM069913.1, from coordinate 8,986,494 downwards.
TTTGCATTATTCATTTTTCATGTGAAGTTGTAAAAAGAATTAAGCAATTAAAATTGTTGGACTCATATTCGATTTATTAAAAATCTATAAATAACTTAATTTTAAATATATTTTAAAATTTATTGATTCTTGAGCTTAGTTGGAAGTTTATTGATTCTTGAGCTTGACTTCACAAATTTGTATATTTGATTTGATTAAAATTTAAATCTTAGAACATCTTCACCCGAATTGTCAAATTCTTAGGTGGCACTTTTGACAAGTGCACTTGTGCTTTACCCGAATATTCAAAAATGAGATGGCATTTGGCATGTCTTCAACAATGTCAATTTTTGCACAGCAAAAAGAAGATGCCAAATTATTTTAGTTTCATTATTTTAATGGAATGAACCTGTGAAAGTGTTAAAAAAATATTAACATAAATAAAATTTAAAGTAAAACTAATAAAATACTAATAAATTTAACATATCAGGTGAGAAATTTTTTTCAAAAATATCAAATTTATATACTACGTCAATTTGAAACTTAGCCTTCAAAATAATTTAACATACAAAACTTTGAAGATTTAGATAAAAGTACTCTTATGGACAAATATTTGCATATATACTAGAATTGTGTAACATGTACAGACTTGAGTTGTTAAGTGGAATATAGAGTTGTAAGTTATATTGTCAAATACCATAGACAAGTGATAGGTTCCATTTCCAAAAAAAAAAAAAAATGAGCGAGAGAGAGGGAGAGAGAGAGAGAGAGATGATAGGTTGGATTAATTAAGATATGCTTTTGAATTACATTTAACAAAGAGGGAAATTGATATATTTTTGGAAATGGATCAAATTGTTATTGTTGCTCCATTGGCTTCCTATGATACCCCCTAGCATAGTTTAGGAGAGCTTGTCTTGTGTTGTGTTGGTAGTAGTAACGAAAGTCAATATCAAGTGATCAAGAATTTAGTGAGTTAGATTATGGCAAAAAGGGGTTGCTTTTTCTTTTTCTTTTCTTTTATTTTTCCAGTGATCCTGATGGCCCTGGTCAAGAAAACAACGATGCCGACAGTGACGGAGAGCCGTCCTCGAGGAGGGGCAAGAGAGCATTTGCTGGACGAAAAACGAGTCTCAAGTGGTGGAAGGTGAAATTTCCCACATTTCCAAGCACAGGCATAGTCCCTCATATACACTACACTGCAACATCATGTTTATTGCCAGTGCCCCGACAATGTCGGGCGTAATCTTTTTTCCAGAGTTACATAAAACAGCAGCAAGGCTATTAGCAAGAAGATTCCAAGTTTGGGTAAGTTGTGTCCGTCATGGATATGTCAAAACAGACACGACATGCATAGTGTCCACAAAACCACCCCTCTACCACCACCACCAATTCTTTTCTGCAGAAAACATTTTGCCCAAAGAAAATGTTTTCCATCAGAACAAACAGAGTCCAATATCGGTGCAATATGCTAGTGAATACAAGAAAAATGTATATTAGAAGTTCAGAATTAAATGTAACTGTTTCCTAATGTCAAATGAAAAAAACCATAAAAAAAATAAAAACCTTATATACAATTGTGGTGCTTCACAAATGAGATACTCCGGCAACAAACTTCTGACTCGACAATTGATAAACAACAACATATATATCCATTTCTGTTTGTACGAAATGACAAACAATAGACAACTCACAAACACGCAATTCTTAAAGAATGAGTGTAATTTCCTGCTGAGAAAAGATTTCTGGAGACGTACATGTTTGTTTCAGACTTTAGTGCGGTTCCTTGCAGCATTTCGTCTCGCGCAGCATCCCACAAAGTAGATTATTGACTGATGTCACACAAACAGATAAAAGTCACGAAAATGTAATGAGCACGAGATATAAAAATCCAGATCATAGCAATAATATGACTGAACTTTGAAATTTTCATTTTTTTTTCCAGTTGATTCTGCATTAATAACAGATAATTTGATATTGAGTTTCTTACCAAGACAAGAAAAAGAACCACGTTAAAGATTGCGACCACCCTCCATTCAGTTTTCATGTATTGTGCAACTCCGGCCCTGGAAACATGATATGAGAAAAACAAAGGTAAATGAAAATATTTAATACAAGAGAGAGAGAGAGAGAGAGAGAGAGAGAGAGAGAGAGAGAGAGAGGAGGTGGGAAAGTGACGGTGTTTACTTGCAGGAATCACAATTGTAGCACTTAATTGCCTTGGAATTTTTGTAAACTTTGCAATCGTTGTCGGAACTGATTGGGTGAAAGCTCAAGTCATAGTATGAGGCATTAATAACAGGATAGCCGCACCTGAGAATGAGTTGAAACCGGGCCAAAAAAGAAAAGAAAGAGAGTTATATGCAGTTTTCATAATTTCCAAACAAAATTGTGTTGAAGAACAAAAACATAAAAGTACTGTTTACACACTTAAACCTTTTGGGTTTGCTCACTGAGCTTACAGTAATAGAATAGGGTTATCTTGATTTACACATAAAACAGTAAGAGGCTGCATGGTTATGGTTGTGGTTTCATTTTCTTCATTTTTATTTTTTTTATGTTTTTTTTTTCGAAAACAAAATAATGGAAAGTTCGAAAACACCCATCATTTTCATTCTGTTTTCATTTTGTGAGAAACAACTTTTCGATCTTTCCTAAAAAGTGGGTTGTTTTCAGAAAGTTTCCCCAAAAACAATTCATCAAACGAGTTTAAGTTTCGGGAAAATGAAAGCAGAAAACAAAAACACAACCAAATTGGCCTTAATAATTATAAAGAGAAAGGGTAAAGAACCTACTCAGATGGTGGTCGACAGCAACCAGCCTCAATGGGGGTTAGTTTTGCGAGTTTGTATTGTTTAAGAGTCTGCATGAAGAGGTGAAAACTCAACCATTACGTCATAAGAAACAAATGAAAAATCAGAACTTCAATTTGCAAAGTAAGTCTACCTTATATTTCTTAGGCAGGTTATTGCAGTCATCCGATTTCACGAGACAACTCCTTAAGTGCTCCCAATTATGGGTGTTGTTTAGCTGGAAGAAAGAATCGAGATCAAAATGACAAAAATGGTACTTGTGCAGAGACTATAAATTCTAAAAGTATACATGATCAATGTACCTGTTTTAGAAACCATGGACTGTAATCTCGAAGTTGGTACTCCTTGTATCTGAGCAGATAGATATCAACAGGCACAGTTAAGCCAATCCCAATTCACCCACCAAAAGAAGAAAATATTCAAAAGAAAAGAAGACGATTTCTTTTGAAATTCATAAAACGTGTGAAATAATCATTTCTTGCAACCAGAAAATATTCCATGTGTGTTCTTGCTTGACAAAAAGCAAGGTACATATGGTAAGGCACATGTGCCCCGGGCATAGAGAGACATCAACAATGACTCATCAAAAAAGTTGCGGCGATCTTACCTCAAACCAGCTACATTATGGCCAGATCCATTATTAGTTACAATAAACCTACAAAAACAAGGCCCCAGAAAAATATTCATGTCAGCAAACCAAAACCGAATCACAAAACATGTCGTAGATACATCCAAGTTGTAGTGAACACTGCATTGGAATTGCTTCCATTCACCTCTAATTGAAGCAAAAAGAGTTGAATCACAAAGACAATTGCCAACGAGGAAGAAAAACCCTCGTAGTCAACTAGTCATTTATCATCAGTCTTTGGCCTAATTTAAATGAGAATATCAATCGAGCTGTTGGACCAGACATACTTACGCCAAAACTGTGAAGACCAAGATTGCAATCAAGATGAAGCACAACATGATCAAATACTGTGAGTCACAAAGTTAAGGGCAGGTGCAACAAAAGAAAAATAAGGGGAAGAATGAAGGAAAATTCGCATAAAAAAATGCTACATTTAGATGTAATGTACATTGAGGAATTCATTTGTAAAAGGATACAATCCATAACAATATGGAGTTACTCTTCCACGCGCCCAAGAACCCAATTATAGATCTATAAATCAAACAACAGCAAGTCCTTGTAACTATTAATGAAGTCGAATACAAGCAAGTGAAAAACACTAGAATTAACACAAGGCATCCCGGAAAGTGAAAAGAAATTGAAATCTTACATTACAAATATGACGGCACCAAGGCCTAAAACAGGGAGAGTAAGAGACTTTCGACAGCCATCATTATGAGAGCTCATCCATATCCCAAAACCAATTACAGCAACAGCTAATAGCTACAAAATTGAAGCATACAAAACTGAAGATCAAAACAACAACACAGTTCTGTTCTTACTGTTTTTAGATTAGTTGTTTCTATTGCACAAAAACTAGAACTACCCAAATGTAACCATAACAGCTAACAGAAATGGGTATTCCATAATTAACTAAACAAAAATTACATTCATAAATATTTTTTAAGCAATATAGTAGAAGAGTAACATTTATATTGGCGGTGTTTGGGAACTTGGTTTTTGGGTTTTTTTTTTAATTTTTTCACTACAAGACAAATGTTTTACAAAACTAAAAAAACAAATCCAAACAAAATATCACATCAAACTCCATAATCATTTCACTTTTTCTCTCACAAACATCATATCCAACCACAAAAAAACCCAACTATCTTCCCAAACACAAAAAAAAAATTCTCCAATAATATCCTCCATCCTACGACTAAAAAAACTTACAAAACAAACTCACTTCCCAAACACCCACATTGTGTTTCAATCTTGGATTTGTGGAGGGAAAAGAAAACAGAATAGAAAAATGACAATTAATATATTTTTGCACTCCCTTCTCACTCTGTTTGTTTACGATGAAATGGATAGAAAATGAGGAAAAGAGAAGGAAAAAAGCAAGAAAAAAAAAAACTTTATGAGTTCTAGCTTGAAAGTTAATGTGTGAATTATCCATAACTAAATTTTTAAATTTTTTTAGCTTTTTCTTATAAAATTTTCATTTTAATCAAATGCATATATTTTCTTCTCTATTTCTTTTCTTTCACTTTCACTCTCTACTAAATTTTTTCGCTAATCAATAGGAGCCTTATAGATCCAAACGAGTTGAAAATTCAAGATCCAAATAGGGGAAAGTGAAATAAAGTTTTCACTTTTAAGTTTTTTTTTTTTTTCATTATCTTTTCTTTTCCCTCCATAAATCCAAGATCCAAACGAACTCAAAATTCAACCAACAAAACCAATCTCAAACTGTTGAACCAAGAAAACCCAAATTCAAAATCAAAAACACTGAGGAAACCCAGTAGAGATAAGGAAGATATAACAAAAAAACCCATTAGCAACAGCAGAAGAAAAGGGCAAATAAAGAAATATACAAAGGAGAATCATTTAACAATTAAAAAATGTACAAAGAAGAATCAAAATGCCAATTTTAAAGGAAGAGAAACTGAGAAAATGAAAATGAAAAATAGCAGGCAAATTACATACCATTGTCAGAAAGTTGATAGATCTGATAACAAAAGTGCTTGTTCCTGTACTCATTCTTTACCAATTTCTTTTCTCTCTCCAAGAATCGAACACCAGAAAGAAAGAAAGAGAGTCTTGCGAGAGAGAGAGAGAGAGAGAGACGTTGGGGGTGTCCTGTCAGAAAGAGAATGGATGAGGACTCAAGTGGAGTGGCATAGACTACAAGCAAAACAAAAAGGGGCAGAGTGGAGGGTTTGTTTGGGGAAAATCATAGAGAGTGGAGGGTAATTTCGTCAGAGTACAAAAATAGGCACATGATTCATGTTCACTGGGCCAAACCCAGCACGCCACGACACTGCATAACAGAAAGCAGTAGCGTACACTTCACACAGCTAATCTTTCTCTCTCTCACTCTTTTGTGGTCAAACTTACTTTGACTGTCGTTTCCTTTGTGCTTTAAAACAGTTACGAATTACGATGTAGAGCTACAGTTCGTATGCTGTCTTTACTCATTCGAATTGTTAATTTTTTTTTTTAAAAAAAATTATTCATTTTATAATTAAACAAAAATTAAATATATTTTAAAATTTATTAATTTTCATATTTAACATTTCAACTTGTGAGATGATGCGTTGTTAAGGGCTAGAAAGCATTACACAAAGCCCTCGATGAGTTTTTCATTTTCATATTTAAGCAATCTATTTAGGTATTGTTTGATAAAATTAAAAAATAAAAATTGAAAATTAAAAATTAAATATTAAAAACTGAATGTTGGATTTTTTAAATAGAAAAGTTGCTTGATAAAAGAAATTAAGTGCTAAATTAAAAATAAATTATTTGATATGTATAAAATCAAATTTAAATTTTATTATTTTTAAATTATATATTTTAATTTTTATATTGTGATGGTAGTGGTGGCATTGGCATAGTGGTGGTGATTGTGGTAGTGATAGTGGCATGGTGGTTGTGGTGGTAGTAGTGATGGCAGTGGTAGTAAATGATTGTATTATTTATGACAATAATCACAATGCTGATAAAGGTGATGGAAGTAGTGGTAGTGGTGGTGTTGATAGTGGTAGCAGTGGCGGTGGCATGGTGATAGTGGTAGTAGTAACCATAGTGATGATGGTTATAGTAATAGTGGCGGTAACATGATAGCGGTAGTGGTGGCGGTGGCATGATGATGGTGATATTGATAGTTGTAGTGGTAGCAGTGGTGATGGTAAGTTTATAATAGGAAAAATTACTCATAAATCACATTTTAATAAATGTTGATCTAGTTAGTCCTAAGTGTTTTTTCTTAAACCATTTAGTCATTTTTTTTTTTTGTATGATATATGTTTTTGATATATTGTGTATAGAGTTTACATTTTTACCCACCATTGAACAACACTATCAATATCAACATCCGAATCAATCTCTGAACATCCTTGATTTAGATCATCAGAGATGGAGGCTTCGTTTGTTCTGAATGTTTGTTCTGATGATGTTTGATGTTTGGAAAAGGAGATATTTGTTTTTTATTTGATAAATGGAAAAGGAGATATTCTGAATGTTTCATTTTGATGACTTTTTCAATGTTTGTCCTTGATATATTGTATATGATGTTTGATGTTTCTTGATGATGTTCGAGTTAGAGCTTATGGGAAAAGGAGATGTTTGATGTTTGTTCTGATGATGTTCACAAACATTGTATCATATCTTGATCGTCACGGCTAATAATGTCGGATCGAACAAACGTTGCAGTCGATTGCAAGCGGTGGCGAAGCGACGGCTCTCACGATCTTACGGCGGTAGTACTGGATCGGCGGAGGATCTAAACTGAGAAAAAGTAGAGAGATATCGGTGAGCTTGGGACATCCTTGATTTGGATCATCAGAGATGGAGGTTTCGTTTGTTCTGATGATGTTTGATGTTCGGAAAATGAGATGTTTGTTCTTTATTTGATAAATGGAAAAGAAGATGTTTTGAATGTTTTATTTTGATGACTTTTTCAATATTTGCCCTTGATATATTGTATATGATGTTTGATGTTTCTTGATGATGTTCGGGTTAGAGCTTATGGGAAAAGGAGATGTTTGATGTTTGTTCTGATGATGTTCACAAACATTGTATCAGATGGTGTTTAAATGAATCTGATGTTTAAAACACCTACAAACATCAAAGAACATTCAGACCAAACATTGGACGAATATAGATAAAAATGAACATCATCAACATAAAATCAATATGGATAAAAATGTAAACTCTATATAATGTTTGATGATGTTGAAGATGTTGCTGATGTTTGAAAAATGAGGGAAATCTAAAAAAGGTCTATAGTAAGCTTTTTGGACAATTCGGTAAATTACACATAAACACCAATCCAAAATTACTCCCTCAATTACTGACCCAGACGCGTAAAAAAATGGGTACTAATGTCTTTACACATAAAATAGGACCTATTAGTCCAACAAAAAAACGTCGGGACTAAATGGATTAATATTCCCAAATTAGGGATTTAATGGTGCTTTCCCCTTTATAATAACATATATTGATATCATATTTAGTATTTATAAATTCAGTCATAATTAAATAAGTTTTATATAACTTAAAATTTTCTTAAATTTTAACCTACATTTTAAGAGAGATTTAAATTTTTAAGTGATATGAATTATAATTATCAAATGGATTTATTTGATTATTACTTTATCAATTCAGTTTTAAGTGCTGAATAATGTTATTAAATAACCCCTTAGCCGATACCATTTGATGAAATTAAGGCTTGTTTGGTTTGGTATTTAAGCGATCTATTATTTAGCTCATTACAATGCTATTACATAGATTTCCTTGACACTGTTTTTATTTATTTATTTATTTATTTTTATCAAAATCACCCATTGCTTTCATATAGGGTTGGTTTGGGAAGTGGGTTGATTTTTTGACTTTTTGATTTTTTTTGACTATTTTAACCTGGGCTAAAAAGTTTGGTTTAGGAACGGCTTTTTGGCTTTGGAAAATGTTTGGTAACTCAAAATTTTGTGGCTCAAATGGCTCAAATCTGTCAAAACGACGTCGTTTTACACTCATTTACACTCAAAACGACGTCGTTTTGAGTGATTTGAGCCATTTGAGCCACAAAATTTTGAGCTACCTAGCATTGTTGTTTGCCTTTTTTGACTTTTTTTGTGAGAGAAGAGTGTAATGATTATGGGTTGGATGTGATGTTTTGTTTGTTATGGCTAAAATAGCCTATTTTGTCTTTTATGACTAAAATAGCCAAAAAAAACCCACAACCTCTCTTCCCAAGCGGAGCCATAGTTTGAATGCAAAAACAGCTCTCAAGAGTAAAAAACAGTTCCCTGTAAGTTGAGGATTTAAAATAAAAAAAAAAAATTGTCTGTAGAAATAATCTGTCGAATAAAATTTCAATGTCAATTATCATTTTTTATGATTTTCAGACCAGAAAACAGTACGAAAACCAGTTAAGGAGACCTAACAAAAGACTTGGGCCAAATAAAGCTATACATATTAATTATCAATTAGTATAGTCTAACATAATTTTATTGGCTTTGAACTTTAATAATTTGTATAATAAGTGGAATTTATAGTTTTGAAATTGTAATATTATAGAATGTATTAATACACTAATAAATAATTGGTTTGTATCAGCACTCTATTAGGCCTATTGTGTAGTAAAAATACCCAAAATAAATTCACAATTTGAAATACCAATTTGAATAAACTTGAGATCAAATGGACACAAACACGACAAATTACTATACCTTAAAATCTACTTATAAGACTCAGAGAGAATGAGAGAGTAAAAATGTAGTTCATTAATTGACATAACCTTATCAGTACAATTACATCTACTATGGAAATAAGAAAAACAAAAATGTAGTTCATTAATTGATATAACTTATCAGTACAATTACATCTATTATGGAAATAAAAAAAAACAAATCATGATTACATTATTAGCAGATTCATTCACAATATGAACAAAGTTGTATAGATTTCTGAGCCAAAAAAAATGAAAAAAAATTCAGCAAAGAATAACTGCTTCCCTTTTTTGTTTCCTTCACTGAGATGTCTGTCAAGATCAAGGCTCCATCTCAAGGTAGCAACATAGATCACCATCCAACACGGCCAATTGGGAAGATGAAGACATATACACAAACCAAGAAGCAGTAGATAGCCAATCAAATCGATTCTTTTCTGGATCCACTTTAACTAAGAAATTTTTGTAAAAGTTAGAACCATGAAACACAAGAGACTTGAATTATATACTTGGAAACTACATTTGGTTGATATATTGATGCATTTAATTTTATTTAAAGAATATTGAATGTATATAATCCTCATCAGCTATGTTTCATAGACTCAGGTATAGGTATCAAGTGTGTGAGTATGTCTGTCGGATTTACCTAGTTCTCATGTCCAAGACACAGGGACACAACAAAATATTTATATTTCTTAATTTACTTCTTTAATTTTCTTGGGTAAAATAGTGTTTACAAAGTTTCATAGAGCATCTACCGCATGGTATGAAGTTTTATAGAGAGTTATAACTTATATGTTAAACTCAAATTGCTATACATGTTTGCCAAATGATTGTAGGACACATTCCACAATCTTACCCGAGTATTGAACGTCTGACACGATACTTCATACATTCAGAAGAGTCCGTGTAACATAACTCATCAGTTTGAGATTCAATAACGCTTTCAAACTAGTTAAACAAATGAACATATGAAGAAAATGTAGATCATGATCAAGGATAAAGACACTGAAGTTTTTACTATGTAATAATGATAGAAAGTCAAGCCAAGTTTGGTAGGATTATGAGATTTTACCTCTTGCACTCTGTTTCCTGATCGGGCAAGTAGCTTGTATTCATTCTCAAACATGGATGCCATATAAACCTGCCAAAAAATTGATTACCAGAAGTAAGTAGAGTCTGAGAAGAAACAAGTTTCTTGGAAGCTAAACATAAGCATAAGCTAAGCTATGTTATATGGACTCAGATACAAAATGTCAAGTGCGGGTATGTGCATCGGATTCATCTCATTCTCATGGCAAGGGCACCACAAAAGGCTATATTTCATATTTCTTAAATATATCTTTTATTTTTTAAGAATAAAATGATGTTTACAAACTAAAATATACCATTTAATGTATGTACAAAATGAAAATTTTATGCATAGTTATATAATAAACTCGACTATTTATACATACTTCTTGGGTGAATCTCCAACTAAGCATGTCAGATACATATCTTATACCCTTATCCAAACGTCAAGTGTCCAACATGGATACTTTACAAGTTTAGAAGAGTATCTAAGGAATCATGATCACCAAACAGCTTCCAAGGCCTCAATTAATGGATCTGGCTGCCACAGGAGAGGAAAAGCAAAATATTTAAAATAGTAAAAAAAAAACTTTCCCTAATCTGAAAATGATATTTAAGTGCAAACAAATTTTGGCATAGATTACCGTTGTTTCCTTTAATGACAGAAAAATGTGTTCAAGTGAAAAATCCAGCCGGTGAACTTTTGCCTTCACAATCTGCAACCAAAAACTTGAATATTATAGAACATAGCAATTAATATAGCGATACGATATATTATGATATAGAATTTCGATTTATTTATCACAATTCTATTCTATATTATTCACAATTCTAATTGGTGAGTAAACTCAAATACCTTACCAACTCTGAAATATGATGTGTGGTCCAGAGTGGCATCCCATGACACTTGTGTTGGGTGAATTAGTGCAGTTACCCCTTCTACCTGCATTTGGGTATTTAGGTCAAATATTGAATCACAATAATCTGTTGATAGAGAGATAATCTCATGGTCTTGGCCCCATAAAAAGGAGATATGGATCCATAAATAGAAAGATCATAACAGTCAAATGATCAGTACACCAATCCAAGAACCCCAATCATTTCCAAAATGTTATGGGGTTCACATCTCATTTCGTGAAGCTGAGACCATGAGATCACAAGACTTCATTGGAAAGCATGTTTTTGAAGTAACATGGTCAGCAAGGTTTATGTTTACCTCAACAAAAATGCCAAAGTAAGTAATCTTTTTGATGCAACATTTCACGACATCTCCAACACTAAGTTTAGCCTGCAATCACAGACAGCATGATAGCCTTAAGACTATAAATTACTTTATCAATGGACATCTAGCTTCAACATACGCATGAATCAAATAATTGAAATACAAAAAGCCACCCTCATGCCAGAATTAAACAATACAATTTAAGAAAAGGCAATGCTTTAACATGATTTTTACATAAATCCAATCTATTTTAAATGACAAGACACACTTAATCCCAGGGCACAAAGAGTTCGACTAGTCATCCTGTAGGGACCATTCACATGATCCATCCCTGTAAACAAACTGCAAATAGTTCAAAAATCAATATGTTTAAATTGTATTTTAATAGGCATGCTATTTAGGAAGGTGAGATTCCATATTGATATTTCAACGCAAACAACATTCTTCCACGTAAAATCTTTAATTCTTTAGATAAAACTATTATAACTCTTGTTAATATTGTCCAATATATTGCTAAACCAAACCAAACTAAGCCAAACCTTAAGTCCCATCAAATGGAGTCGGCTACATGAATCATTCTTCTCCACGCAGCCCTATCCAAGGCCATTTCGTCAGTCAAATTAAGTAGATCCATATCTCTATTTACAACGCTAACCAACGTTAATCTAGGTCTACCCCGTCCCCTAACGCTTCTATCTACCGTTACAGCATCGCATCTCTTCATTACTGCCTCTGTTGATCTCCGTTGAATATGACCAAACCATCTCAATCGATTCTCTCTCAACTTATCTTCTATCGGTGCTACTCCTACCCATTCCCGAATACACTCATTCCTAATTCTGTCTTGTCTAGTTTTGCCACACATCCACCTTAGCATTCTCATTTCAGCCACACTCATCTTATCTACATGTTATTTCTTGGTTGCCCAACACTCCGTCTCATACAACATCGCTGGTCTAATAGTCGTTCTATAGAACTTACCTTTAAGTCTAGTAGGTATCCGTCTATCGCACAGTACCCCAGACACACTTTTCCACATACACCATCCCGCACTTCTCCACTTACCTTTAAGTCTTCCATTCTTCACAAACAAACTTTAATCATTGTCCCATATCAAAACTATGCAATTAAGGCCTTGCCGTGATGGTATTTAAAGTGAAAGTAAGAGCCAGCAAGAAGCATCTATAAGTTTAAACTGTACAGGGTTTCTTACCATGACACTTTTCTTTTTCTCAACCATTTCTTCCTTTTCTTTTGGTTTCACAGAAAATATTAACCTTTTAGACTTTCTATCAGACGACGCAACATAAACTTTGATTTTCTGCAAACATAAGTGTTATCAACAACTTCATATAAAATCATAAAGATTCCAACATAAAATCAAGTCGTCAAACCTGACCAACAAAGGATGACAAGAATATGAGCTTCTCTTGGTCATAAATTTTAAGAAGATCTTCCAGTTTCATATCAGGTTAAATGTCTACGTCGACTTTTAGATCAATTTCTAGGCCGAGGCTCGAATCAAGAGAAGTCTTGTTTGCAATCCTGTATTTTCCTACAACACCCAAATTTTGCTTGTACTTTGACAGGTCTAAGGCTTTCCCTCTCAACCATGATTCGAAAGCTAAAAATTTCCACCTGGCTGGAAGATTACAGTATGGTAAAAATCCTATCAAAGAGCCGAAAGATACCTGTAAAATGATTGATTGAAATTCAGAAACAAAAATAGAAATAATAATATAATAAAATGGAAAATTAAATTGCAAGGATAAGACAATGCGCATAGTAAAAACTAGTCGGACTGTTAAGTGTAATCAGTACTCACAACAAAGCCTCTGGTGCTAGAACTAATCAGTTTCACTTCTTCTCTTCCTCCTGTCCTAGCCAGATCTTCAACCATTGTCCAGTCATTGTCTTCATGTTCCTACATTTTAATTTGGAACTCAGGATCCATCATATGATACTACTACTCAACCAAAACAAATATGGAGATTGAGTGCTAGATTAATCTAACCTTTATAGGTGATTTTGCAAGGAAATTCTCAAGCTCAACAACATTTCCGTAAATTTCTGGATTCACAAAAGCCATATCCTCTCTGCTAAAATTTGGCATTCCTTTCACAGGTTGGTCTAATCTATAGAATAGAAAATTTATCAAACAACTAAAACTAGCAGTAGAAGATACCAAAATGTATGGATTATAGCGTGGCTTCCCTTACCTTTTTGGTTTTCCTTGCAGCAAAGCTTCCATAGAGAACTTGATATTAGAATCCACCAATTTTGTCTCCAAAGGTGCATTAGCGGCACTCCTTTTCTCAGAAGACCCTATATCAAGTGGCTGTAATCCTTGGAGGAAAAAAAAGGAAAAAAATGCACAACATTAAATTCCAAAGTTCCAACCACAGAAAATCTATCAGTGCATTTGCTGTAGGAGTGTAATCCTCGAGCCCAGAATCTCTGAATAGGGAAGCATTTCCAGTCTCCACAGATTCAACATAATTGCTTTCTTTCATATTAACATTTTTGGTAGATATGTTCACACCTTTCAAACAAATTTTTTTTTTATTTTTTCCTGATAAATAAGAAGTAACTTTATTAGAAGGAAAAAAAGCATCAAGACGATGCTAACAAATACAAAGCACCAGTGCCAAGGCCCTTGTGGCACTTTGGCAAGTAGCTGCACCTCAGGGTGCAGTGAGAAGAGGTCAGGGTTCGAGATGATGGATCAGCAGCAGCCCCCTTTAAGTAGTACACTTCTGTACACTAATTTTACTAACAAACTTAACAACTCTAACTTCCTAAAATATCGACCCAAAAAAAAAAAAATACAAACCAGCACCACAATAGCTACATATCAGACAAACAAAGAATCAACAAAATCCAACAAGGAAAATAAATCCGGCTCTAACCTTCCTGTCTGTCACCCAACTACACAACACCATTGACACTTATTCTTCACTCTTTTTTTCTTTTCTTTTTTTCATGTCTCACTGATTCTAATTAGGTGTTATGGATTTCTAACCTATCAAAAGTTTATGTTTTACTGAAAATTTTGAAAATTAAAAAATGTAACCTTTTTTGAACAAGGGTTTCTGTTTCCTCCAAATTTCCAAACAATTAATGATAACAACCACATAGACCATTTAAAATAAATAAATAAATAAATAAATAAACAGATAACAAAACAAAGCTGATACACAATATACATACATATACAAACACATCCAAACTAGTATTACAGAAATAGAGAGAGAGAGAGAGAGAGAGAGAGAGAGGGACCTTGAACTCAATTTGGTCCCACGGGTCGAGCTTAGGGTTGTCTTTGGAGGCAAAAACTATAAATTTACTCGTAGGTTTTCGAGGGAATGATAAATTTATAATTCTTCTTCTTCTTCTTCTTCTTGGCGGTGCATGGGACGGTATAAGGCATCGAATGCTGGACTGGTTGTTGGCGGCGGCGGCGGCGGTGGCGGCCGCGGTGAGAGCAAGAGCAAGAGCAAGAGCACCCATTTTGTGAGAAATCAGAATTAAAGTCAGCATTGGGAGGAGTAGTGGGCTTTGAGGATCCGGGGGTACTGCTGCGCTTAACTCACAGCAGTTACTGCTGTGAGTTAAAACGACGTCGTTTCGCCTCTAAATAAAAAAAAAAAAAAATTTTGGAACGGCTGCTGAGGGGTTTTGAACCCAGGCAACCCGGGGTGCAAAAAACAACTCAACCACTGTGCTACTCAAACATCCTGTGCATACTTAGTGACCTATATTATATTTATATCAATCTTTATTCAAACATAAAAAATATTATATTTATATCAATGTTTATTCAAACATAAAAAATATTATATTTATATCAATCTTTATTCGAACATAAAAAATATTATATTTATATCAATCTTTATTCGAACATAAAAAAAAAATTACAGCCTGCTATTTTTACAATCTGTGTTCCAACGTAAATTTTTTTTTACAACCTGCTAGTATTACAATTTGTATTCCAACATAAAAAAAAAAAAAAATTTACAACTTGCTAGTATTACAATCTATATTCCACCATAAAAAGAAATTTATAATCTATTATTATTACAATCTGTATTCCAGTATAAAAAAATTATGAATTTAATTATTAAAATTTGTAAAATTTACTACTGAATTGAAAAAAAAAAATTCAAAAGGTATAGGAGATAGCCCAATGTACATTAGATTAGTGTTGCCAAACACATTTAACTTTCTATTTTAAATCAAATAGATCAAATTAATAACAAATATAACACTATACTTTTTTTAAAAGATAAACTAAATTAAATAGGGATTTAGAGAGGAATAGAGTGCAACTCAAATTCGATATCCAAACTAGACATTAAATTTTTTAAGAAAAATGACAATCATGCCGCCCTTACGTCACAAATTTTGGATGACAAACTGATTACTTCGGCCTATTTTAGAAAGTGGGTTAAAAATCACTTTCCAACTTTTAACCCACTTCCCTCTCTTACAAGAAAGTCAAAAAAAAAAAATTAAAAAACAACTTTTAACCGTTTTCCCAAAATACCCATCAATTTCTCTCTCTTTCATTTTTTTTTAAATGTTAGTTACATCTGTTCATTTTTTTTCATACAAGTATTTTTACAACTCTTTCATCATGATAATGAAAATTTTTGTTTTCATTGAATATTAAATGACCCTTTAGCCTATAGTGATTGGTCATATTACAACATTGTAAAAAGATCAAAACTTCTATTTCCTATAGTTCTTGCATTTCAAAAAAAAAAAAAAAAAAATGAACATCACAAATCAAAACCAAATTTGAGACCCACACGAAACATGAAGTTCCCTCTCATAATGTGGGTTCCGGATGAAGCGAGGGAATCCTTGACCGATCAAAAAGCACAGCTGACAGAGCATTTATCAGATAAACAATAGAACCAGTGTATGGAATTCTATGATTGCTGCTCTTGTGTCTGGTCTGAATTTGGTGTTTGGGGTTCTAATTCTGGGTTGGATTCATCTGCCAGTGCTCCTGGTGTCACAATTTTCTTGACTGAAGCTGTCTTGGTGAGATGGCTATAACTACCCTTCTCTTTGAACAACTGAGCAAAGTGAGGCTTGCAATAGATGTATCCATCAAGAGCAGCATAGGATGAAGGGTTCAATTTGCAGCCTCCATGAGCACACTTGAAGCATAACTTGTGGTAAAATGCTCCCTCCACAGTCACCTGTTAATTACAATGTTGCTCAAAAATGATGATGTCTCTCACTTTCTCAAGCTTGTACCTCAAAAGACTTGTCTAATTATAAACAATTATAAGTCCAGGTATCGCCAAAAAAAATTTGTCCTAAAGTCTTGCTGGTCAACCACTGCCTCAATGAAAAGTATTGACTGGTTGGTCAACCAGCACCGCTTTGGGAAAGTTTTCGTGAAGCCTAGCATTGCTATCACTTCACTTGGAGGGATTGGTTACTTGTTCTGGTTATTACTCGTTTGGGAATAATTCTTTTTTTTTTGTAGAATTTTTAGAAATTGAAAACCAAAACTTGTTTGATATTTTGTTTTTGTTTTTAAGCAAATAGAATCAATTCTAAAATTGAAAACGAAAAAAATATATTCACTTGTTTTCAAAATAAGATTTCACTCAATCATCGATTCTCGCACCTCCAACCACCAAGCCTACCATTATAACTGACCACTAGCAGCCCTCTGGTCAGCTCCGACAGCCATCTTCCAGTGACATTTCAACCACCAGCAACGAAATATGATTACGATAAAATTATAAAGAGAGAGAGAGAGAAGGAAATGTGAATGCAGACCTTTTCCATGGGGTACACAGTTTTGTTACATGCACTGCATTTTTCTTGGGTGCCAGAGAAGAAAGAGGAGTTTTTGCTAGGGATCCTATTCTGTTAAAAACAAACACGTATTATATATATTATTTATTTATATATAACATAACATAGTCAACTCAATATGTGATTAAACCAAAAGGAAAATGGATGAAATTGAGGGAGTGGGCAAAGAGTTTTGTGTACCAGTTTTTCATTTTGTGCCCCAGCTGATAATCCATAACAGAAAACAATCCATTACTAGGCAAATACAGAATGAAAACAAGATGATTTTATGTTCCGTTTGTTTTGATAGAAAATATTTTCTCACAATTTTAAAACTAATGGTTGTATATATAATGGTATTGATGTAGTGGTGGTGTTACTGTGATGGTGGTGTGGTAGTTAAGGGATGGCATTGGGCAGGGTTGGATATCAAAATATGACGCTCAAGTTTGTTCGCAAGTTAAATCCAACAAATTTTTTAGGACGGGCTAGATTGCCATATAACCTAAAACACAGGCTCAAACCCTGCCCAATAGACTTGCCTCAGATGAGCTAACAGGCTAACTCTCAAGCTTACATTAACTGGTCAAGTTTAAACTTATTTATTTATTTTTATTTTTGTCATACTTCATGCCGGGCACACAAATCAAACTTCAAACATTAAGCAAATGCCCAATCCAAAACTCATTGAAGTAGAGCTAACCAGCCGAGAGTATGTGCTTAGGTTGGGTTAAAGCTTGTTGGTTTAAGCAAGCCTTTAGGCCAAATGATGATCCTTATTGGTGGTCGTAGGGGAGGGGTGATAATAATGTGGTGGCGTTTGTAAGATATTAGTTTGGAAAACTTTTTTTTGTTATACCAAGCGATAAAAAATATATAAAAATATGTTTAAAAAATTTATTTTCTATCTAAACAAACGGAAAGTGAATGCCAAAAATGTTAGAGAAGGATAAAGGAAACTTACAAGATTGAGGTTTCTTAGAGAGACCACTTTTCTCTTTAAAGAGTTGTTCATAGTGTGGTTTGCAGTACAAATCTCCATCTATGGTTGAGTAGCTACTCATCTGCAACACATAAACAACATTTCATTTTATGCATATTAATTTACAATAATTGAGATTCATGTATTCCTTGTTCTAAATTATTTTGCTTCCATTATGAACAAAAAGTTCAAGGATTTAGTTAAATTTGAAAAATAAAAAAATAAAACAATTCAACCCTGTATATAAGTCTGGTTTGTGACAATTGTTTTTTAAGTAATTTTTTTGCCTTTTATAATAAAATTATTGCTAAAAAGTTTATGCGTTTGATAAATGCTAAAAAGTTCACATAATTTTTTTAAAATTTATTTTTACTTTTATATCCTTCAAGGTTAGAACTTAGAAGGTCCTCAAAAAGTGAAAGTGTAGAATATATTTTCTAAAAAATTTCGCTAAAAACATAAAAAATAAAAAAATGTGAATTGAGCCAAAAAGTTTGACCCCAGACTTTCGTCATTTATGTGATCAATTTTGAAGATGTATTGCAATCTTATACCTCCATTTATCGCCATAAATACAGAGAAATCAAATCGTTCCATTGTTAATTTTAGCTAAATTTTTATAAATAAATAAATAAAAAAGAGGAAAAAATAATAAGAATGCATACCGCAAGAACACTATGGCAGTGACTGCATTTGAAGCAAGCCTTGTGATAAGGAATTCCGTCAGCTTTCAACATCTCAATGAAATGAACAACTTTATCACAACCCTTGCATTTCTGCAAGGTCCCACTAAATGCCATTTTTCCAGTTAAATTCTTTGATTTCAAAGTCGATAGCTCATTGAAGAATCCCGGGGAGAAGAGAGAGAGAGAGATGGAATGAAACTCTCAAAAATTATTGTGTTTTGTTCACCTTCTTGTACTTGTCAGAGGTAGAGATTACACGCGGAGAATGAAAAAAGGTTAATGGGTGGAGAAGGCGAATTCGACAATGTATTGAGGACAAGTGATCGAATATCCGATTATGTTGGAACAAATGGAGATTATTGTTCCATTTATAGGGTTAATTCAATGGAAAAACAGACCAAGTCTGTTGAAGATAGACGAGAGAAAATTAAGGGATATTTTTTTTAAGTTGGTTGCCCTAAAACAGAGTTTTTAGTCTACCTAGTAATATATTTGATGAAGTTTGATAAAAAAGAAAAAAATAAAATAAAAGGATTATAATTTTGGCAATATGGAACAAAGCTCTATCTTGAGCATTTGGGAAATGAGATTACAATGCAAGTGCACTAATAAAGTTAGCTCAATTTCATGATGCAGTTTTGTTTTTATTTTTATAGGTTATTGTGGGACATATTTTGAGAATGACAACACGTGACCAAGGTGACACCGAAGTGTCAGTCGAGGTGCCACGTGACTTGACCCTGACGCCAAGGTGATCTTGACTAGGCCGAGGTTATCTGCGAAGATATCGGAAACCAAGATGAGCGGATGAGCGGATGAGCGGATAAGGGACAAGAGTCTTAGAACAGAGGAGGATCTCAGTAGGGATAAAGATAAAACTCTTAGGGAGTTTATCTCTATCTAGTTGGGAGTCCAAAATAAGCATTGAGCCTGAGTCCATTAAAGTTAGGCTTCTACAGGGATCAAGTCAGTATTGGCTATAAAAATAGGTCACCCCTATGGGTCTCAGGTAGGTGTGATATACTATAAGCAGTAAGTTCTTTCTTGTAAATTAAGCACAATTTGTTATTTTTGAGAGATATTTAATTACTGACTTGATCATCGGAGTGCTCCCGGGTGGACGAACCACTGCCGAATTCTTATTTTTTCTGTGACAGGTTGTTCGGGCTTAATCAATTATGTCGATGCTCTCCAGCTGAGTTCCCCGTTTGGTTGCATGGTCAGAAATCAATACCCACAATTTGGCGTCATATGTGGGAAAATAAGAAGAATAGATGGCCAATAACGGGCAAAAAGAAAAGATCGGGGACGACATCCCTAATGGGAGTGGTAAGCATGCTGATCTAAACGTGGAGGAAGAAAACTATAACGAAGGAACACAGGATCAGAATCCTGAGGAGAAAGACGTCGGCCAAGAAGGAAACACACTGAAGAAAGCAGGCCGAGAAGAGTATTACAACGAAAATGATCTCCAGGTATGGAAAGATAGATGCCTGAGGAGGGACGACGGAATGAAGGGAATGGCAAACAAGTTGGCAAACCTGTAATCGGTTGTCAACTTCATGATGCAAAACAACGTCATGCAGCCACTGTTTCCATTGAAGGACACGCCGATTTTAGCGGCTAAGAACGATGCCCAGAAAAGGAGGGCAGAAAGCAATTTCAGCAGTCCCTCAGCATGACAGAGTGAAGAACCGCTCACATCGGCCTTCACGAGATGCCAGGCGAGTAGAATCAATAAGAGAAGAATCTCAGAGGACGCCTCATACTAAGGGAACTTATGCCAGAGAACATCAACATGTTCAAGGGAATGAACTTTGTTTTGATACGGTGAATGAAGAAAAGTCCAAATGAAGCATGAAGACACCGGAAGCAACGCACCAAAAAGACTGAAATCCATTGACAGCCGAGCTCCTGGTCGGACTAAGGAGGATTTGAGGGACTACCTCTAGAGGAAGAAGCAAAATGCCAAGGTCACATCACCTGTCAAACCGAGAACGCCGTTCTCAGTAAAGTTGGATAGGTTTGAGGCCCCAAAAAGGTTCCATATGTCGAGGTTCCAAATATATGATGGTAAGTTCGATCCGAACTTTCACATCAGCTTATATCTGAATTCAATGGCCTTGTATGCCGGGAACAAACCGTTGCTGTGCAAGGTGTTCCCCTCATCCTTTGGAGAAATTGCATCGGATTGGTTTCACAAGTTGCCGAAAGGAACTGTGAAGAGTTGGGAAGGCCTGGCCGAGATGTTTGTGGCTAGGTTTGTCACGAACAAGTTGCTACCATTAAGGGTAGACTCCCTGATGGCCTTAAAAATTGGCGAAAGTGAGAGCCTCAGGGCTTATGCCAAAAGGTATTATGAGGTGTTCAACCAAATATCAGGATGCAACCAGGAGTTGGAGATCGTGTCTTTTAAGAACGGCTTGGAGGATGACTGTATGCTTCCGAAGTCGCAGGCAAAGACTCTGCCAAAAAGTATAGAGGAGCTCATGGCAAGGATCAAGAAATATGCTAGAGCAAAAGAGGATATGCCGGGAACAAAGGCGCCGAAGTAGGAAAAAAGAAATGGCTCGCCGAAGCGTGGTTGAGGAAATACTGGATTCAATAGGCAAGAAACAGGGCTGAGGGCTACACAAGAAGTCACCACTGTGTTCCGGATCCTGGTTTATAAAGTTCTATAAAGGATCAGGAGCTAGCCGTATTATAGAGCGCCAGAGAGGATTCCTGGTTAATTTATGGGGAGAAGTCTAGGGAAGTAATGTGCTTACCATAATGAAGATGGACACCTGACTCAAGGTTGCAGAGCCCTAAAGGAGAATTTGGAAGATCTGGTCAGACATGGTCACTTGAGGGACCTAGTAGATGAGACCAGAACGAGGGAAGAGCATGCGAGACTTCCCCAAGCACCGACAACACCACCTTCACCACAGCCACAGCAAGCAGAACCTCGGCTGATCAATGTAATCCACTTGAAGGTTAATGAGAATGATACATGAGGAGAAACCCAGAAGGTAAAACCCTTACAGCATGTGTGTCAGGTCCAGCAAAAAGGCCTAGGATAAATGAGTTCCAGGGACCAATGGTGTCCTTTACTGAGGAAAACCTAGACATGGTGCAGCATCCACACAACGATGCTCTAGTAGTGACCCTCAAGAGTGGGAAATGCCAAGTAAGGCATATTCTGATCGACCAAGGCAGCTCTTGTGACATCATGTATGTCCGATGTTACAAGGAGCTGGGCCTTCATCATGATGATTTGAAGAAGTCCAATAGCCCAATGGTCGGGTTCAATAGGACGCCGACATGGCTCCTGAGAGTAATAAATTTGGAGGTGCAGGTAGGCACTAGGAAGGTAAGCATAGAGTTTACAGTAATTGACACCCCCTCTCCTTACAATGTTATCTTGGGAAGGCCATGGTTGCATGCAATGAAGGTTGTTCTCTCAACGCTACACCAACTGTTGCAGTATCCAACGGAGCATGGAATTGAGGAAGTTAGAGGGGATCAGTTGCAGGCAAAAAATTGCTCCATGGCAGCAATAAAATCCACCTGCAACGTGCGAGAGACAAAAACAGTAGAAATTGAAGACGAAGATATGGAAGTTATAGATGATGTCGGCAAAGAACCGGCCGAGAAGAGTAAGGAAGCCTTAAAGAAAATTCTGGTCCAAAAGGGGGATGAAGAGCGCTTTCGAGGATATGGAAAGGGAGTTAGAAGCTTTCTTACGAGCCAACATAGAACCCCGAGGTCACATGCCATATGCTTAATGTAGACAGGTCGGCTAAACTTGTCATTCAGTGAGTGAGCGAGGCCGACGTTGATACATATTAAGGCAGTTAAGGAGGAAATGGACAAACTGCTGAAAGCTAAGGCCATTCGCAAGGTGAACTACTCTACTTGGCTGTCCAACACTGTAGTGGTGAAAAAGAAGAACGACAAGTAGAGGGTTTGTATTGATTTTACCAGTCTGAATAAGGGTTACCTCAAGGACAGTTTTCCATTTCTCAAGATTGACAAGTTAGTAAATGCCACTTTAGGGCATGGAATGATGAGCTTTCTGAATGTTTACAAGGGATACCACTAGATAGCAATGTATCCCCCTAATGAGAAAAAAACTGTATTTATCACCTCGAAAAGGCTGTGCTGCTACAGAGTGATGCCTTTCGGACTGAAAAATGCAGGTGCAACCTACTAGAGGTTAGTGACCAAAATGTTTAGATATCTGATTGGCAAAACAATAAAAGTATACATTGATGACATGGTCGTAAAAATCAAAGAACTTGAAAATCATCTGGCCAACTTGAAGGTAATCTTTGACATCTTGAGGACATATCGGCTCCGACTCAACGCTTCGAAATGCGCATTTGGAGTCGAGTTTAGTAAGTTCCTGGGATACTTGGTTACCAGAAGAGGCATTGAAGCAAGCCCAGATCAAATCAGAGCCATCATTGACTTGAAAAGCCCGACATCGACAAAACAAGTGCAAATGTTGACTGGAAAAGCCACAGCCCTGAACAGGTTTATAAGCAGAAGTTCGGATAAGTGTAAACCATTTTTTAGTTTGTTAAAGAAGGCCACAGATTTTTTGTGGACGGAAGAGTGCGAAGTTGCCTTGGCCGACTTGAAAAAGTACCTGACAACAGCTCCAGTTCTTTCAAATCCAGTACCTGGAGAGGAATTGTTCTTATACTTGGTAGTATCAGAGCACGCAGTGAGTGTTGTGGTGATCAGAGAAAAGAAAGGAGAACAAAAGGCAGTATACTATGTGAGTAAAACCTTAGCAAGCGTAGAGACTAGGTACTTACCCCTGAAAAAATTGACACTAGCCCTATTAATGACTTCGAAAAAACTGAATCACTACTTCCAAGCCCACAAGATTGTGATACTGACTGAGCATCCTTTGAAGTCCCTGTTACAACAGGAAGATCTAACAGGCAGGGTAGCCAGATGGGTAATATTATTAGGCCAATATAACCTGGAATTTAGGCCCAGAACAACAATTAAGGGCCAGGTTTTGGCTGACTTTGTGGCTGAGTTCACACCTGGTGTTATCCCACATCGGACTCCAGCGAGCTGCGACTTGGGGTGCCCAGGAGAACAAGAAGAAACCCAACTAGGGCCAAGGAACCCCACTCAAGCAAAACAAAAGAAAAAAGAGAAACCAAAGCCCTACGACATATACATCGGCGACTCTTTCCGCCTATTTATTGATGGAAGTTCAAACCGTCAAGGAGCAGGGGCAGGAGTAGTGTTAGTATCGCCAATTGGGCGAATGTTAGAGCAATCAATTCGGTTGGGGTTCAAGGCCCTAAACAATGAACTAGAGTATGAGGCACTGATCGCAGGGTTAAAGTTAGTAGCAGCAATGGAAGCCGATAAGGTGGTAGTCTTCTGTGACTTTCAACTTATTGTGAATCAAGCAACAAGTGAGTACACAACCCGAGATGAAAGAATGATAACCTATGTCAAAGAAGTTATTAGACTGCTAGCATTGTTCCAAGATTGCCAGTTACAACAAGTTAGCCGAGATGATAACAGTCATGCCGATGCCTTGACTAACCTAGCAAGTGCAATGAAATCAATGGAGACAAGGACAATAATGGTTAATTATTTGTCAGGCCCAGTATGGAACCACTAATCATAGAGTACGAAGTAATATGTGTGGAGATGGGTCCAAGTTGAATGGATGCAATAGTGATGTTCCTTAGGGATGACAAACTACCAAACGACCAAAAAGAGACACATAAAACCAGATTGAAGTCGGCTAGGTTCAGCTTAACAGCAGATGGCCATCTCTAGAGGAGATCCTTTACTGGTCCCCTTTTAAGATGTGTGCATCCCTCCCAAATTGAAGACTTCTTGCATGAAATATATGAAAGGGTATGTGGAAGCCATGTTGGGGGCTGACCACTTGCTCATAGGGCCATTACTCAGGGGTACTGGTGGCCCCACATGTAGAAGGATGCTGAAGCCTACATCAAAAAGTGCGAGAAGTGTTAGAGGTTTGCACCTTTAATACATTAACCAGCAGCTGATTTAAACCCAATATCCAGCCTTTGGCCATTTTCCCAGTGAGGCATGGATCTTGTTGGACAACTGCTTCAAGCAACTGGGCAAAGGAAGTTTCTGCTGGTAGCAACTGATTACTTCACAAAGTGGGTAGAAGCTGAACCCATTGTGAAGATTAGAGATATTAATGTAAAGAACTTCATATGGAAGAACATCATCACCAGGTTTGGGATCCCAAGGGCAATAATAATAGACAATGGTACACAATTTGACAGTAAGCTAATCAAAAGCTTCTATGCAAAGTACAAAATCAAAAACTATTACTCTACTCCAAGTTTCCCTCAGAGCAATGGTTAGGCAGAAACATCCAATAAAACTATCTTGGATGTGATCAAAAAGAGGTTGGAAGTAGCAAAGGGAAAATGGGTGGAAGAGTTGCCCAATGTACTCTGGGTATATCAGACTAAGCAGAGAAGATCAACTAGAGAGTCTCCATTTGCCATGACTTATGGCACTAAAGCAGTTATCCCACTAGAAGTCAACATCCCTGGGATTAGAACACAAGGAGAAGAGAATGAGACTAATGAGGCATACCTGGCCTGAGATCTGGACCTGCTGGAGAAGAAAAGAGAGAGAGCAACAATTCGGCTGGGGGCATACCAACAACAACTTGCTAGGGCTTACAATAAGAAGGTCAACCCAAGAGAGTTTAAGATTGGGGACCTCGTCCTCAGAAAGGTCGTCGGCAACCAGAAGGATCCTAGAGAGGGAAAACTTGGCCCAAACTGAGAGGGGCCTTATAGAATCATCTCGGTTACCAACAATGGGGCATATTGGCTTGAAGACACTGAGAGCAAAGAGTTGCCAAGACCTTGGAACGCTTGCAACTTGAAGTTTTTTTATCATTAGTTTTTTGTTTTCGAAGTTTATGTCATAATTTTATTAGCTGAAGTAATAAAAGCATGCCAGTTTGATTTTTACGATTTTTGAATTTATGCGAGAGGACTGACCAGTCCTATGACGATGTTTCTGATTGAAGCATGACGAATAACTTAGACTTATTATATGACAGAGTTGAATTATACTTGCATATAATAGAGTTGAACTAAATTGACGATGTTTCTAATTGAAGCATAACGAATAACGTAGACTTATTATATGGCAGAGTTGAATTATACTTGCATATAATAGAGTTGAACTAAGTTAGCGATGTTTCTGAATGAAATATAACGAATAACTTAGACTTATTATATGACAGAGTTGAATTATACTTGTATATAATAGAGTTGAACTAAGTTGACAATATTTCTGAATGAAACATGACGAATAGTTTAGACTTATTATATGACAGAGTTAAATTATACTTGCATATAATAGAGTTGAACTAAGTTGAATTAGTCTAGGTTTGCTATGTCGGTAGGGTTAGACTCAGAGTAGAGCTAAGTGTGCTTTCATCAAGTTAACAGAGAAACCAAGGTTGAACACCTCGGCTAGTCTTTGTTTGAATCTGACTCCGGTGAAGGACGATAAATGCATAATGTGAACTTAAGTGGAACTTAGGTTCACATTAGGGGGCAGAGAGCTGGAATGATTAATAAACTTAAGAAGTTTGGGACACGTTGGAAATTTTTTAGAAGCATTTACAAGTTAGGGTCGGTTTAACACTTGTTAAAATCTCAAAAAAAATTACAAGTTAAAGTTAGCCGAGATGACCAACCAGGTTGCCAAGCTTGGAGAGGTTAGAAGGGTGAAGTCTTGATAAAAGACAGCAAGTGGAAGTAAAGAATCAGTACTTGACTAAATAAGTTTAAAGAAACAAACACTTATAAAAATATTTTGAAATATTTTTAAGTGTTAGCCAAGGTTTTCCAAGTGTTGACCGAAACAAACAGTCAAGGTTTGTATCTGAGGTATCTCATCCCGAGGTGATTACACAGTTAAGTTGTGCTTTGAAGAAATGCAGAAAATATTCTAAGTATAAAAACATGCATAGAAGAAAAACAGTAAACATACATGAAGAGAAGCGTTCAACACTTAGAAGGAAATATAAGACTTGCATTCATACGATAGAACTTGTTCACAGGCAAAAAAGCACTTCAGCCTAGCAAAAAGACAACTTGTTCGGATACAAAAAAAGGCACATCGGCCAAATTGAAGCTTAAGATTGTTCAAACAAAATGAAGGCACAACTGAAAGAAGAAAAGTTCAAAGTAAAAGAAAAGAAAATTCTAAGTGTTGGAGACATGGGCACTAGTTTCAGATTGCTTAACCTCGGTTGTTGGCGTTGTGTCGACCTTGGTTGGCAAGGTGACTTCCTTCTCAGCCGCTATCTTGGCATCAATTTCCAGTAAGATTTGGTCCAAGCTCTTCTTGGCTGCCTGGACCTCGACCTTAGAAGTTGTTTGTTTGGGAGAGGGAGCCTTGGAAGCCAAGTTTTCCTTCTCATCATGAGTCAAGTCTAGGACTTGATCATTCAGTGTTGGAGACTTGGCCCCAGCAGCAACCCCCTCCTCCTCTTCAGTATCCTCTGCGTCGATTTCCTCTTTGTCTACTTCCCTGTCTGACTCTTTGGAAGTCGGAGGGAAAGACACTTGTAGTTTGTTGATATCTCGGAGGTCGGAGTCCATAAGGGCTATAGTCCAGCCAAGATAGAAGCCTCGGTTACAGGCTTGGTTGACTTGATCTTTGTACGCGTCACGGACTGCAACTTGCCCCTCTGAGAATGCCTTCTCGTCGGTCGCCTTGATCTCAGCTTCCTTCGCAACTAGCACTTCTTGGAGCTCTACCTTTACCTCGGCATCCTTGATCTCAGATCTTAACACTTCAGTTATAGCCTCTGCCACCTCAACTTTTTCCTCAGCCTAGTCTTGGGTCCGTCTGGCTGCCTGTAATAACCCTCACACTGATTACCGATAAGTCACTGATTGAGTACCGATTACTGCTAAACTAAGACTGACTATGACTAATAATTAAACTGACTGAATTACTGAATTGACTGGCTAAATCTGGAACTGGATTGACTGACAGTATCTGTCTAAATGTATTTTCTATCTGTTGAGTGTGTGATTATCTGTTCATGTTTATATGTTTAAACTGTTAATTAAAGGCCTTATCGGCGGCCGAATCCGGAACTGACTAATGTTTTATGATTCTCATAATTTCTGTGATTTTATGGTATAATTATCTGAAAACTGATTAGGTATGATTAAATTGGATTTAAATAAGTTAAACACATAGGTTGGCCTTATTCACATTTTTGCCACACTAGTGGCCCACTATCTAATACACAATTTGAGCCTTATTATACTTAAGTGCATCATTTGCTCAGCTCATTTCTTGCCTTTGCCGACTAGAAAGAGAGAGTTAAGGGAGAGAGTTGGGTTTCACCTCTTTATGCTTGGTCTTGCTTGGAAATCAAGAGGATTAAAGTATAATTGCTAAATTAAGTTACCTCACCTTGTAATTGAAGTTCTAGGTAAGGAATTTAACCCTCTAATTGTGAGTTTAAGTTGATCCATGCATGGTTCATGTGTAATTGTAGAGCTAAGCCATGGTTTAAGTCAAACATGATGTTTTAGAGCTCATTTCATACATGCATGCCTATATTGTTGATTTTTGAGTTGATTCCATGGAGAATTGTACATGCATGCTCATGGTTATGTTAAGTTCATGATTTTACCTTGTTTTTGGAACAATTGGCTCACTAGAGCATCAAATTGGAGCTTTGAAATGGTTTGAATCCATGCATGTCATGTTTATAGCATGTTCTTGAAAAAATGGTTTGAAATTGAGTCTGATTAAACACCTTTGGGCTTTGATTTCTTAAATTGAGTTTTGAAACATGTTATTCTATGTGTTTAAAAGAGTTTTCCAGAAAATGGGCCTAAGATGATCGAATTTGGTGAGTGAAACTTGGGTTTTGAACTTAGAACACAAACCTGGATTTTCCAGATTTTTGCATCCCGCTCGAGCGGGAGAAGTAGTGCTCAAGCGGGGAAACCAAGCTCCCAGTACTTTGACCTGTTTTACAGTCCGCTCGAGCGGAGTGATGCACGCTCGAGCGGGGAAATCGAGCATCCAGTACTTTGCACTATTCATCAGTCCGCTCGAGCGAGAGAATGTACGCTCGAGCGGGGAAGTTGACGCTCGAGCGGGTCCCTTTGTTTGCATGTCCGCTCGAGCGGGGAAACCTGCGCTCGAGCGAGACCCTGTTTCACTGAAAATTCTGAAAATGTTTTCTGTGTACGTCTTTGTATCCGCATTCCATCCTAGGCATTCTTAGGCCTAGTTTTAGACATCTTAATGAAGATATAGATGTAGAACACACCGAGGTATAATAGGGAGTTAATAATTATCTTTCCCAACTATGAAACTTAGAGTGTGTTCAATCTGTTAACTGTATAGGGTTGGCATTCCGAGGAGATGCTCTAGCCTATTGTAGCCCAGAACTCTGTGAGTAACAATTGTGTAAAGATATGTTCAAAATGATTATCTTCTGAATACTGAACTGAACTGTTTACTAAACTGTTTACTGTTTACTGAATGAATGTATGTCCTATATTCTGAACTGTACTGTGGCATCCTTAGCACCTACTATCTACTGTTACTGTTACAGAGATCTCTGTCGGTTCCCTCGTGGAACCACTACTGTTTACTGATTGATGGTCATCATTACTGTTTGGTCTTTAAGACCTACTGCTTACTGTACTGTTATGCTAACGGATATACCACATACGACTGATTGACTGAAAGACTGGAATACTGATTTAATGAACTGTTTTCATTACTGTAAGGACATTCGTTCTAAACCTCTTTACGCATTATGTTATTCACTGGGCTTTAGCTCACTGCTCATATATATATGTAGGTGTACAGGCACCAGACCGCAGCTAGAAGCGTCGGGGTAACTCCAGTTTTGTCAAGCCAACCACTGTGCCTCACTACGAGGTTCCGAGCCTGCCAAGCTATGGCTTAGGGGTGTTTTTATTTCCCCGTCTGTCTTGTAGTGTTTTTGTAATACTGTATAGACTGTTACCGTACTGCTTAATAGGGATTAAGTCCCTGTACTGTATATTGTAAATATTGTGCATACTGTTTGGTACTGTTCCGTATAAATGTATGAAAAATCTTTTTGGCATACAGACTGTCACAGCTCATTGGACATTGTTTATTTACTGTATTGGTTTTCGCCATGCCCCTTGTTAATCATATTATTTAATTTTGATGATGTCTAAAATATTATTTGTAACAATTTGGATTTTTTAATATACATATTTATTTGACACAAAATATTATCTTTTTTAAAATATATATATTTGTTAAATATTAGTTAAATAAAAATATTTTTGAAAACTTTACTATTCACTTTTTGAAAATTTAGGCTGATCACTATTCACTCTTTGACAAAATTAAAATTGATTAATTATATTATTTTGACAAAAATAATTGATTGGTTGTATTATCTTGACAAATGTGATATTAATGAGTTGTCTTCCTTTGACAAAAGAGATATATCCAAATGTAGTGGTAGGATATATTTAGTTTAAAATCTCTACAACATATACAATATTTTAAAGAGGGCATACATTTTCAGATCCATCATAAATATTATTAAAGAGATTTTTCTGTATGCAAATTTTTTATTAGAACGTTATATATATATTGCATATAATATAAATAGAATATATCACATGCGCTATTAAACTTTCTACACTAAATTGATTGTATCACATTATAATCAAACAAGAAGAAAAAGATGGAGTTATATATATATATGTGTGTATATATATATATAGATGGAGCAATTCATTTGTTTGTTTAAAAGTTGTGAACTTTGTATTAAATTGTTTACAAAAATGGTGGCTCCATGTTTGAAAAAAATAAACAAAAGGAAAAGAAAAAATTAGTCTTACTTTTATCTTTTTAATTATTAACATTTGCTGACTATTTGAAATCAAGGAGTGTGCTTATGTAAGCCATGACATCAAGAGCGTGCTTATGTAAGTCATGACGTCAGGAGCGTGCTTATGTAAGCCATGACGTCAGCAAGGAGCGTCCAACGGGTATATTTTTGTGTATAAATAGAAGTGTTGTCTGTGGAGAAAAAATCAAGAACTTGAAGAGAAAATTTTCTGTGAACTCCAAATTGTATTTTGCTCTTTCACTTTCAGATCTAAGTCTAGCCTTTGTTCTTACACTTTCATATCTACTCTTTGTGAGAGAATTATTGTAAAAGTGGGTTTAAGTACCACTTATTCTTATTCCTTATTTTTGTGAGAGATTTTGTAAGGGTAAGGCATTTATTGTTGAGTGAGGCTCAATAGATAAGAGTAAGTCCTGTGCCAAATCCACAAGCTTGGTGGTGTATTTATTCAACTGATAGTAAAGAAATTCTCAAGGAGGTTCCTTGAGGAGTGGACGTAGGCCTGGCGTGCCGAACCACTATAAATCGCAGTGTTTGATTTTCTCTCTCTTTCTCTCTTACTTTTATATTGATAATTATTATTCTGTTTTTTATTTATTTATTAAAATTCTGAATATTGTGTTAATTTTAATATTGTGAAATTTTTAATAACCCAATTCACCCCCCCTCTTGGGTTGCCTATCTGGGATAACACCCATGTACTCTGTTTTACTGTCTTACTGTTCAGTAGGCCTTCGGTAATCTCGGATTACTGGCCGGTTACGGTGCTAAACCCATAGGGGCGGGTTTGGGTCGTGACACTGCCTTAGCCTGATCAAGTAGAACCTTGATTTTGGCCTTGGCATTGTTTAGAGAAGAGAGAAAGCTAGCAGCTTCCTTGGTTTTGTGCACTGACTCTTCTTTGAAATCCTCGGCTTTCGTGGCGAAAGAATGGACGTGTTGGATAGCCTACAAGGAAATAAACAAATAAGTTAGTATGAAGAACTTAAAATACAAGCCAAAAAAGTACCAAGTGTTGGGTACTTACCAAGATGGAATGTTGCATCATCAGAGCAAAATTTTCATATTCATTGATCTCGGCTATACGATTGAGATCAGCTAGAAGGAGCATGACTGTGGAGAGAGCGGCGCCGACCTCGATACTGTCGATGGCGCTGTCCCCAACCTTTATTGGTCGATCCCCAATCATGATGGCTGGGGCCCAGGGTTCATCGGCTTTAAATGCACCCGAGGTTATCACAGCTTCAAACTTCGACTTCTTTGACCGAGCAGTATTAGTTTGATCGGCCTCAGCAGGCCTCTTCTCAGTAGCAGAGGTTGTTTTCTCGATGTCAGTGAGCTGTGAGATTGGTACTATATCTTCCGATTCAACTTGGGTGGCAAAGGCTTTTGCCTTAGCCCTCTTTACCCTTTTTTGTTTTGGTTTTTGTTGAGATTGAGATGGCGAAGAAGATGTGACAGTGACCACTCCTGGTGTGATACCCTTGTTCCGTAATGTTCTATTTGGTCCTTAATATGAATGTGATTATCTGTTTTGATATGATTTTGTGTGCCATTATATGAAAATATGTGGTTTTGAATTTTTATCTGTTCACCGTAGGAATATCTGTTTAATTAGCTGCTTTAGAAATTAAATTGAAGGCCTTATCGGCCATAAAACTCGAAATTGGTCGCGCCATTGTGATTAGCGGAATTTTTAGAGCCTACGGTGAAATTTAATTGAAAATTTATTCGGGCCAGATTAAATTGATTTATTTAATAGCATTGTGCTCAAATTGTTTAAAATTATTAATTGTGGCTAGTGGGATTTGTTGTATTTGAGCACTACACCCTCATTTCTCTCCTTTAGCTTCATTTGGCTAATGAAAAACTCTAAGACGAGAGAGGGCCGGTTGTTAGAGAGAGAGAGGGAGAGAATTGTGTAAATTTGACTCAAACTTGGATAATTGAAGTCTAGTTCAAGGGTTAACCATAGATTGGGCTTTTAGGTAAGCAATTGATTCTTGAATTCATGAGTTTAAGGTGTAATCTTGTGTGTTTACAGTTAATTAATGGTCAAGAGCATGTTTTGAATTTGTTTTGTTGAATTGGAAGACCATATATGCATGCATGTATGTAATTGTTTGGAATTTGCATAATTGAGCTTGAATTACATGATTCATGTTGCAATTTGGTTGAAATCCATGTGAATTTGTAGTTGAAGCTCATGTATAATCACCATTAGTATCATCTAAGTTGAGAATGGGAGCTAGACATCACATGCATGTACAATCTATGAAGATAAGAGCTTTGAATGCGTGAATGTGTATGTTAGAATTGAGTTTGGTGTCAATTTGAGCCATGCATGTGTTAAATCTTTGAAATTGAGCTCCATGATGATGTGTTTTAGTGTTTATACCATGTTAGTACAGGTATGTGTGGAATTGGAGCTATAAAATGCATGAAACGTTGGTTGAGGGTCGAATTTTAGCTCAAGA
This sequence comes from Camellia granthamiana, assembly GCA_036172215.1. NCBI lineage: Eukaryota > Viridiplantae > Streptophyta > Magnoliopsida > Ericales > Theaceae > Camellia > Camellia granthamiana. Next base: position 8,953,174 of record CM069913.1, on the reverse strand, counting down.
ACACAATCTGGGAAACCCAGAATTTTGATGTCCGCTCGAGCGGGAGAACCGACGCTCGAGCGGAGATTTCGAACTCCCAGTATTTTTCTTGCAGGCTTGGTGTCCGCTCGAGCGGGGAAGTTCACGCTCGAGCGGGGATCGATGTGGGATGAACTTCCGCTCGAGTATCCGAGTTCACGCTCGAGCGTAAAAATGAGGCATCCAGTACTTTTTGCAGACATAGCGTCCGCTCGAGCGGGAAGTTGACGCTCGAGCGGGGAGCCATGTCGAGAGGCCTTCCGCTCGAGCGCTAGAATGAACGCTCGAGCGTAAATTTCACCTATCCAGTACTTTTGCAAACCTCAAGGGTCCGCTCGAGCGGGGAGTTCCACGCTCGAGCGGGGACCCTGTTTTCTGAAATTTTGTATGCTCGTTCTGTGTTTCGTTTTCCATTCTCTTTCACTTGCAAGCACTCTTAGGCATGCATTAAGCATCGTAATTGAGTTAAAGAGATAAGAATGAAGCCTAAAGCAAAATATGTGAATTAAAGAACGGATTGAATTATTTGTGACCCATATGTGTTATGTGATATGTAGGGTCAAGCTCCAGGGCAACTCCACAAGCCGATCACTGTGAATAATATCTGAAATACATATTGTTGTCCAATTGCTTACTTCTATGTAAGTTTTGTAAAGTTCATTAATTTTGAATGGTGGACAAAGTTTGAAAGGCTTAAATACCAGTTTGATATGACAAGTTTGAAAGGCTTAAATGCCAGTTTGATATGACAAGTTTGAAAAGCTTAAATGCCAGTTTGACATGACAAGTTTGAGAGGTTTAAATGCCAGTTTGATATGACAAGTTTGAAAGGCTTAAATGCCAGTCTGATATGACAAGTTTGAAAGGCTTAAATGCCAGTTTGACATAACAAGTTTGAAAGGCTTAAATGCCAGTTTGATATGACAAGTTTGGAAAGGCCGAAAGGCCAGTCTGATACGAAAGTTTGATAAGGCCAAAAAGGCCAGTTTGATATAAAAGTTCGAAAAGGGCCAAAGGCCAGTTTGACATGAATGAATTGGGCCAAAGGCCGTCTGATGCATAATGTTCCAATGTATTTTCTTTATTTGATATTATTCACTGGACTTCCGCTCACGCTCATTCATGTGTTTGTAGGTGAGCCAAGAGAGGTCCAGACCCAGCCTCAGTGAAGTCTGTATGGAACAACCGAGTTTTGGAAAGTCAGCCTATGTGTCTCACGCATGAGACTCGTCTTCACCTTTGTTATTTTGTTTTATGTTGTCACGTTGGCGGAGCCTTTGTATATGTCTGTATATAGTTCATGGGTTGACTTAGTTTTGGGATGATCCAGTCTGTACAGAACTTTTGATACTTTAATTCTGTTGTGGGTTATTAATGTTTATATGTATGACTTGTTTGACGTGCCATGTAAGCATAGCTCTAAGGACAAAGTTTCTAAATTGCTTCTGTTTGGCTCCCATTAACTCTGTTAAAATACGTTTGGTTTGGTTTGAGGTCGTAGGTAATCTCACGATTACTGGCCGGTTATGCCCTTAACCCACAGGGGCGGGTTCGGGTTATGACACCTGGTAAGTTGGCCAAGAGGTTCTCAACAACTGCCTTTCAGCCCATGTCTTCGGCAGTAGCAGATCGAAATGAATTGCTGGCAAGGCTGTTGGTGGGTTTATTGGATTGTAAGCCGACGCCTCCGAGTCTTGACGTTTACGGCTACGAGTCTTGCTTGCTGGTATGTTTGCTGGGGCACGACGTCGGATTCGGCACTGGGATGTCGGGATAAGTTGCGGGACAGAAGTTGATGGCAGCTCAACTGGATCTGAGGAGGAGGCCTGGTCTAGCCTCGGTGATGAAGAGGTTGGATGAGTTGTGGCAGAAGGAGGAGTCTTGTTTCGGCGAGGAACGTTGGGCAGGGTTGACTTGTAGGTTGGAATGTAATCAAGCAGTAGCGGGGCCGTGCATTTTTCAACTAGCAAATCTAGTAGCTTTTTCAAATCCTTGCTGGGGAAAAAAGTTTGTCGGAAATCCTTTGCTGGCTAGAGAAGAGCTGCAAAAGAGAACAAGAAAAAAAAACATTCAGGAAGAAATATATAAGTTGACAAGTCCTAAACAGAAAAAGGATTAACAGGATGACTCAGTTCTTACCATCACCCTCTTTAAACACTAATCGGCGCAGAGGGAAGAGATGAAGATCATCATCAAGAACAAAGTCCTAGTTGCTCGAGACGATGAGGTAATCATCTCCAGCACCCTTGTTGGAGTTTGGGAGGTCGGCTATGATTTTGTATGCAGTGGACCTGGGTTTTAGGTAGTAAATGTAGCCTTTTTCAGACTTTAGGCCACACATGGTATAACAATACTGAATGTCGGCTAAAATGGTCCTGGCCTTTTCTCGGCGTGTTAGTTCGATTATACCATTGATAACCCTATGTGAGTTGATGGCAAATTGCTTGGGGTTAAGTTTGTAATAGTGAAGGACCTCATGGAAAAGAGTGTCTAAAGGGAACCGAAGTCCATGCTCTATAAAGGCAACTACGGGGAAGGGCATAGAGTCTCCGTCGGGAATAATGGAATCCTCCTCCCCAGCTAACTTAAGCTGGACATCGGCTGGGATAGAAAATTTTCTCCTAAAGTGCTCAAGTTTTTCTGGGGTATCTACCCTCCACCTGAACATACCCATTATTTCAGCTAAAGTGGTTGGATAACAAAGTGATGGATATAGGTTTGAATACCTCGGCTAAAACCTAAACTGGAACTGGGGCGAGGGTTTTTGAAGATCTAAGGGGAATTTGTTTCAATTTTCCTAAAAAATGTGATTTCTATCGAATCCCAAACCCAAGTCTATACGGAAACAAGAATCGAAAACAAGAATCTGGAAACAAGTCAAAGAAAAACAAAAAAGAACATGATTCAGAATCAAGAAAGCAACATTTTTCAAGAAACACTGAGTAGGTGTGTGCGGATGTGCAAAAGCTAAGAACAGTGGCAAAATTGTTAAAACTTCAAATTTATGAACACTACGTACGTGTGTGCGAGAATCACGAACAGTATGAATAGACACAAGGATATATTGAACAGCACGAATCACAGACAAACACGAGATTCAAAATACAGAGAAGATTCAAGAACAAAAATTGATTTGCAATGGCAGCAAACAACATGTAAACAGGTAACAGATTTGAAACAAATCAAAGGAATAATGAAAGATTGAACTTAAAGAGGAAAGAAATTGTGAACTTACTAAATGAAATGAGCACCGACATGGGGATCGCTGGAGTTAGACGGCCGTAGACACCCCATTTTTGACCGGCATTAAGACTTAGGCGTCATTGATTGATTACTCGGTGATGAAAGTTGTGCTATACAAACGTTTAATTTCTTCAGCAAGAAGAGCTTCTAAATCCCAACCTTATACCCCATTTTGGACCAAAACATTTTTTGACCAAAACTATTTTAGACCTTAAAACCCTCTCTTTCAAAATATTTTTGAAAATATTTCTACGATGTTCCAAGGCTCGTATTTCGTTAAAAATTGTACTTTTCGGTAAACCGAGTAAGGACAAAGTGGAAATAAATGAAAGAGATGTGAAATATTTGGAAAAAATCTTTGAAACATCTTATTTAAAGGTTTGGAGTTAAAGAAAATAAAAGGGAAATGAAGAAACCTAGTTGGGAAGAGGTTAAACATCAAACCGTTAAGAGAGAACTGTGCAGCCTTTACTAAAATAGACATATCTCTTTGCACACTTATAATTTAGATGTAAGGCTACCACCATTGGAAAGTAGACTTCTGGGGCTTCAATTTAGACTCAAGAATGACGTAAAACCGAGTCCGGATAAGGGAGATATGCCCATTTGAAGTCGGGCCTGGAAGCATGGCCGACAGGTGGCCGGCAAGCCACCATTTTTTGCCTGCCGGCCACCAGTGATAACCGGCTGGCCACCAGTGTAAAAACCAGATATTTCTCCAGCTGTTTCCATACTATTCTAACTGTCTTTTTTCAGATATTTTCAAGATATACACATAGTTTTCTATATATAGAGGACCTCCCTCTCATCTTTCAAGGTTAGAAACATTTTAGGAGTGAGAAAATTTTTGAAAATATCCTCTCTCTCTACAATTCTCTCTCTCTTTTGCAACTTGCATAGCTTTTGCTCAAACACTCTAAACCAAACCTAAAGAACTTCTTGCTGAGATGATTTGAGCTTGAATTTGAGCTCTTGAAGCACTTGAGAGTTTGAAATTGGTGGCTTTTGACTTAAGGGTTCATTCATCTTCAAGAGGTATACATTCTCTTACTTTTGTACCATCTTTACACCACTTATTTTCCATATTTTCTTGCTGTTTTTAAGCTCTTTAAAACCTATTTTTATGGGTTGAAACTTGTGGTTTAAGGCTATTAAAGGTAAAGGGGTTAGCCACCATTCTTTACACCTTGTTTCCTAAGCCTTTACACTTGTGTTTCTCATTCTTTTATCAACTTCTTTTGAGTTTTTTACCATTGGTTTTTAGAGGTTTTCAGAGGCTAAAAAAGTGATTTTGAAGTCCCAAAAATGGAGGGGTTAGCCACCCCTCCTTTAGTTTGTTTACTAACTTAAATTGCCATGTCTTAGCTTATTATTTTAGCTACTGTTGTCTTCATTCCAACATATTTTTGTACTATTTTTGGGCTGTTTAAACTCTGTATTTTTGGCTAAAACTTGTGGTTTAAGGCCAATAAGGGTTGATGGGTGGTTCACCCTTTTTTACACCTTGCTTTCAAGGCCTTTACCCTTGTGTTTCTCACCATTTTACTATCTTTTTATAAACTTTTAAAAACTATTTTTTGGAGTTATTTTAGTGGCTAAAAACATATTTTGAAGTCCAAAAATGGAGGGGGTAACCTCCTCTCCTTATGTTTTGTTTACTAGCTTAACATGCTCCATGCTTTAGCTTATTTTTTTAGCTTTTGTTAGCTTAATTCCAGCATGTTTTAGGGCTGTTTCAGACCTATTTTAAGACTATTTTTAAATGTTTGTTGTGCTTGAGCTTTGTTTTGCATGCTTGTAGTGTAATAGTCCTCACAAGCTTGGTGTTTTAGGCCTTTAGACATCACTTGTTTGAGTTGATTGCATTATTTTAGTGTTTTTCACACTTAATTCTAGCACTAATCATCTCTGCAACCTCCCCTTTTCTTGGCTTTTAATTTTGCTTTGAGAGTTGTTTCAAGCCTCTTATTCTTTTAAGCATGAAATTGAGGTTGTTTCATCTCTTTTATGACATCTCTTTTAGGGGTTCCATTAGAGGACTTAAATTCATTATTGGACTTAATTGGATTAAAGAATGGTTGGTAAAGTAAAATGAGTAACTAAAACTTGGGATTAAAAGTGTGCAAGATAATAACTTGGTGTGTTCAATAGGACGTTAATTGAACATAAGGAAGCTTGGGTCATTTCATACTTGTTAGTGATGAAATGATCCAAGTCTCCAAGGTCAACTTATTCCCTTGATCTTTCATGAAAGGAATGAGGTTCGTGTCTTTTTTTTTGCATTTATTGAGCTTGCACATCTTGAGTCACAAGCCACCATGCAATGAAATTGCTTGAGTTGGTAGTTTGTGTGTGTAGACGTCCCCGAACGCCCCGGGAGGGTTAGGTCCCGTTCCGTTCGTTTGGGTTCACTACAGTTCAAGGACTCGAATGTCACGGTTCTTAATCTTGAACCAAAGAGTCCAAATTCGGCAAATCATTTTTGAGAAAACAGATTTTTGAAAGAAGTGCCAAACATGGACTGCTTTGCCAGATACAGAGTCGCCACCTAAATATTTTTTATGGGGAAATTTAGGAAACCCTGACTCGGTGCCAAAGGCCACGTGTCCGTCATCACCAAAGTTGCCTCGGGTCGGGAACTTGGGTACGATTAGGGAAGGTCACTTCGTGAGCACCCCCGCTCGCCCGGTCAAAGACCGGCCTCTACTAACCATGATATCGAGTTTTGAAAACGTTGTGTGTTCTTATTCCGGTTATTAGCCTAGGTTACTATGTGATGCGCACAGCATACAAGTATAGACTGAGTCGCCTAAATTGGAACAAAACATTTCATGTTTGTTTGTTTGAAAATGGTTTGATGGTGCTACCCGCAGGTAGGCTAAGACGTGGATTTGCCACCCTCAGGTGGGCTTAGAAAACAATGGTTTTGCCACTATCTAGTGGGCTTAAAACAAACATTTGATGAATTGTCCCAATTCAAGTAACACAACCTCCACCCACAGGCATTCAAGCAGTTATATCACATAAGCACATAGCCTCATGGTAAGCATGCTATTCATGGCAACACTCACACGCATGCAAGGATGCTAAAGCATAAAAACTCACCGAGTACTCCAAGCCAAAACAAAAACTCATTAGAAATCCATGCATGATCCTAGATACACAGAATTGCCTAATGCAACACATGCAAAAATGCAAACTATAGCAGGCTCGGCTATTCTAAACATGGCATATGGAATGCTACAGCTAACATGTATTCAACTTAGAATTGAAATACAAATGCAGTTAGTATGATGCGCCGAGCCCGGTGCGTGCAAAATAGATGAATGATGCAAACATGCTGTCATACTGTATGCTAATTGAAATATGCCCTAATCTAACCATCATAAGCAGGTAAATAAAAGGGAAGAAAGACGTGGGATTGGAAGACATACATCACACTCACCCACACTTATTACAATTATGCCCTCGCACAGAGGGTCCGAAAGAATATACAGTCCCGAATAAAAGAATATTACAGTCCAAATAATACAAATTCCTAATTAATTTACAAATTAACTAAGAAAATAATGACTGGCATGCAAGCTAGGGACTGCCTTGCTTCCGATGAATGATGTATGTTTGGGCTGCTTTGCGCGGAAATCCACTGGAATGCCCCAATTAGCCTCTGTTTTGCACCTGTTCTTAAAATGCGCGCCAAGCCTCGGAAGATCGCTGATTCTTGATATGCTGCAACAGAGAGCAAGAAAGGGGCATAGCAATGTATTTTCACAAATATATGCATGCCTCGATCCTCGTGCCACCAATCACGCATCTCGATGCATGATGGCCGAGGAGCCGAATTGCACAACTCAATATAGAATGAATGCATATGAACACTACAATAAAACCTAACTCCATCATAGATAATCCGGAGTGTCGGTGACTTGAGAATTGAGACACGTTCCGTCACTCGGAGTACGGAACGTACCTCGTTTCCCGTGCCCGGGCTAACTCCTATCCCGAACACGATGCAATATGCATGATATGCGTGAAATGCAACTAAGATACAATCCTAACATACACAATGTTATGGAATGGCATACACGCTATACGAGGTGATACACAACCGAGCATACACAATGCTATGGATGAAATGGCATACGCAATGCAATATGGACTTACACCAACATGAGAGAGCCTCAGCCACACTCACATAAGAGGCCATCAGATGAAAACAAGACAACTCGAAATGCGTGCACGCAAACCGAGGACCGACCCTCAGGCACCGAAATGCCACTCTAACAAGACATGGCAAGACATGGAATATGGTATGCAAACATGCAAAAATCAGTGGCAAAATGAGATGCAAAACAGCCCCGAAACAAGGCGAAATGACACCCGATGCAAGGAACGAATCCCGAAACATGAATTTTGATGCATGAGATGGCCTATAGCTATGTAATGCATGCATAATTTGATCATGAAGTGTTAAGACAGATTCAAGACAGTCCCAAGACAAGCATTTTTACAGTTTTAAACATGGCCAAACAGCAAGCACAAGTGGGGCTAAATTAGCATGCAAAAAGGGGGGACAAGAGAGGAGTATGAGACAACCCACAAATGCTGACCCCAAACAGAGAAAGAGCCTTCTATAATATTGAAGAGGGATAAAAAATATGACCTTTCACAGTTTATGACAGACCCTAAAAATAGATACAAGTATGACAAACAACTCATGCAAGAAATGGGCCAACAAAGGAGCAAAGAAGTAACTGATATATGCTGGCCCCAAACAGGTTAGGTCCCTTCAACAATGTTGAAGAGGGGCCCAAAATATGGCTTTTTACAGTAGATGATCAAGTCCAAAACAGTGTAGAAATATGTTCAAAATACCATGCAAAATTAAGGCACCAAGAGAGCTATAACATGAAGTATACAAAGGGTGTCTCAAACAGTCCTAGACCCTTAATGAAACATGAAGAGGGGGTCATTTTAGGGCTATTTTCAGTTCGGATCAAGGTCCAAAAACAGAGACACAATAGCCTAATAAATCATGCAAAAAAAGGGGACCTAAGAGGGGTACAATGACAAGTGATATATGGAGGTCCCAAATAGTATTGAGCCATTCTTCAATGTTGAAGAAGGACTCAAAATAAGCCTATTTTCAGTTTACCTCATGCTCCAAAACAGATTACATATGGGCCAAAAATACTACTCAAGCAAGATGGCATACAAAGGGGTAAAGAAGGAAGTGCAAGGTAAGGGTCCCAAACAGGGTAGGACCCTTAATGAAAGATGAAAAGGAGCTCAAAAAAATAATATTTCCAGTTATGGCCGGAGCTCAAATGTACAAGCAAGAAGGGATAAGAAATAGACCAAAAAAATGCAAGAAAAGGGGAAAATGGGACTCACCCTTGTAGGACCAAACTTTAGCAACCTTTGAACCAAGAAGAAGAGCTCCTAGCCTCTGGAAATGACCCTCAATCTGCTGGAATGGAGTGAGGAGGAGTGATGCTATGGGTTGTAGTGTAAATGGTGTAGGAAGCTTAAGGTTTTGAGGCTTGGAAGAGAGGGAAAGGGAGAGATGTATGCAAGAGGCTTAAGCAAAATTTTGTAACCCTTAAACACAGACCTGGGATGCTGTATATATAGGCAAAAGAGGCTGGAAAAGAGGGGGAAAAAAAAGGGGGGAAATATTTCAAGTTTCCCTCCAAAAATTGGCCTAAAGAGGGGTATAAAGGAAAGTGGTAGCTGCTGGTTCCAAACGGCCGAGAGCCCTTCAACAAAGTTGAAGAGGGGCTCAAAATAAGACACTTTGTAGTTTACGACCAAGTCCAACACAGCCCACAAGTACGCCTAAAATACCGTGCAAAAAAGGCCTAAAAAGAGGTAAAGAGGCAAGTGACAGAAGGAGATCTCAAACAAAGAAAAACCCTTAATCAAACATGAAAAGGGACTCAAAATATGACTATTTCTAGTTTGGGTCGGAGCCCAACAATGCTTGCAAGTAAGGCTCGGGGGCCAAAACGCGCAGTCCGGGGCCTCGAAAACTGACTGCTGGGCACCGGGAGTGGTGTTCGACCACGAAGTTGGTCTCTCGGACCCCAGTGTCCCTCAAAAGGGAGTAAATAAGATGCGTGCCAAAAACCGGAGCAAACGGAGGTAGTTAGGCGGTCCCGAACCGAGGCACACGGCCTGACGGCTCCGAAAACCGGGAACTGGGCTCCGAAATGGGAAAAATGGCCTGCGACCACGAGACGTAGCCTACGGCCACTGAGAGATGATCTACGAGACCTCTCCCTCCCTTCGGGAAGAGAAAACAGAGAAAACGGAGCTTGGTTCGCAAACCGAGGCAAAGCACAAAAGAGTCCGGAAGTCCGGAGGCAAGGCTCGCAGCCGGGACTCCGCAACCTCAGAACGAGCACAATATGCAACATCACCAAGCGCTCAATCGGTGACGTCTGAGTCTTAAGGTCGGTCAAAAATGGGGTGTCTACAGTTGCCCCTCTTTGACAGAACTCGAAAGTCATAGGAATGACGGGAGTGAATGTCAAAGCCCAGAGACGACCCATTTTTTACTAGGCCGAAGACTTAGACAAAGCAGACAAGATAGACAAAGATGTGCCCGCAGGCAGGGGCAAAATGCAACTGACAATGCAAGAAGCCGAACATAACTCGTGATCATGCAAATGCAGCAAGCTGTAATGAAGCACATATTCACAATAGATGCAACAGTTTTAAGCAAGAATGCAAAGCAACAACTATATTTCATGCCGAAAGAATGTAAGAGAATTATGCAATTCTCATTGCGTCTCACGCAGAGAAGGCTAAAAGTGACTACCGAGAGTACCCGGAGTCTCACACACAACATCTCTCCGCGTATCACACACAGGAGGGGAAGAAGGTAAACCTCTCAGCGTATCACATGCAAGAGAGGAAAGGTAACTTTCTCAGCGTATCACACGCAAGAGAAGAAAGGCAGACCTCTCAGCATATCACATGCAAGAGAGGAAAAGATCATCTCTCAGCGTATCACACGTAAGAGAGGAAAAGGTAGATTTCTCAGCGTATCACACGCAAGAGAAGAAGGGCAGACCTCTCAGCATATCACATGCAAGAGAGGAAAAGATCATCTCTCAGCATATCACACGCAAGAGAGGAAAATGTAGATTTCTCAGCGTATCACACGCAAGAGAACAAAGGCAGACCTCTCAGCATATCACATGCAAGAGAGGAAAAGATCATCTCTCAGCGTATCACACGCAAGAGAGGAAAAGGTAGATTTCTCAGCGTATCACACGCAAGAGAAGAAAGGCAAACCTCTCAGCATATCACATGCAAGAGAGGAAAAGATCATCTCTCAGCGTATCACACGCAAGAGAGGAAAAGGTAGATTTCTCAGCGTATCACACGCAAGAGAAGAAAGGCAGACCGCTCAGCATATCACATGCAAGAGAGAAAAGATCATCTCTCAGCGTATCACACGCAAGAGAGGAAAATGTAGATTTCTCAGCGTATCACACGCAAGAGAAGAAAGACAGACCTCTCAGCATATCACATGCAAGAGAGGAAAAGATCATTTCTCAGCGTATCACACGCAAGAGAGGAAAATGTAGATTTCTCAGCGTATCACACGCAAGAGAAGAAAGGCAGACCTCTCAGCATATCACATGCAAGAGAGGAAAAGATCATCTCTCAGCGTATCACACGCAAGAGAGGAAAAGGTAGATTTCTCAGCGTATCACATGCAAGAGAAGAAAGGCAGACCTCTCAGCATATCACATGCAAGAGAGGAAAAGATCATCTCTCAGCGTATCACACGCAAGAGAGGAAAAGGTAGATTTCTCAGCGTATCACACGCAAGAGAAGAAAGGCAGACCTCTCAGCATATCACATGCAAGAGAGGAAGGAGCATCTCTCAGCATATCACACGCAAGAGAGGAAAAGGTAGATTTCTCAGCGTATCACACGTAAGAGAAGAAAGGCAAACCTCTCAGCATATCACATGCAAGAGAGGAAAAGATCATCTCTCAGCGTATCACACGCAAGAGAGGAAAAGGTAGACGAAGACCGGAACTCGTCCAAATGTTCAAAACCGAAGATGTCCTAACGCACCGCATGCGAGAGGAGAAAAGACGACAATTGCAAGTGAAAAAGTGCATAACAATGCAGGTGAAGTGTGCATAACAATGCAAGGAATGGGCATAACAATGCTAGATAGATGTGCATAACAATACAACGAATGAGCATAACAATGCTAGATAGATGTGTATAACAATGCAAGGAATGGGCATAACAATGCTAGATAGATGTGCATAACAATACAACGAATGAGCATAACAATGCTAGATAGATGTGCATAACAATACAACGAATGAGCATAACAATGCTAGATAGATGTGCATAACAATGCAAGTAATGAGCATAACAATGCCAGTGGAATGCGTGTGACAACACCCGTTTGAACCAAAAATACCGAATAAGGAAATACAAGCCTTAAGGAGACCAAATTCCAAACGCAACCTCCGATTTACCTCTCGGAGGGGTTAGGATTCATTCCAAAAAGGATACACCTCGTGCACGCTGACTGACGATGAGCTACACATCGAAGACATGATTTGAAAATTCCGCAGAAACATTTTGAGCTGAAAAGAGTGGGTTCTTCTTGCACTTTCTTGATTGTACTTCCAAACCGCAGTTACTACCTTTCCTTCCTGGCCATGTTCACAACTTTCCCTATTCTCCAACGGGGTGACAGACTAGGTTGATTCAGTATCCAGAATCGAGGCGCATTCACATGCTATCTCAATCTATGGGGCTGCCATACAGATTTCAAGCCGAGGATAGACCCCTGGGTATTTAAACCAGACTTTAGTCTCGGAAATCCCGAACCTTTGCGTTCTAGGAAATAGCCGTCCGAACTCTAGTTTCCACCGTCGCAGTTGGTCTCCTAGGAACTCATTGCAAACACAGCCAAGATACCTCTGGCAGGGAACGGTACTCGAGGAGAGTACTTCTGATCGCCATTCTGGCTTGAAGCAGACTCGATCTTGAGCTTGAGGTAGAGGCACACTCATACTTCGGAGCATTGACAAGGCCTGACGAAGTGCATACGGAATGCGATCTCGGAGCTTACTGAAGTTGGAACAAACTCAGATGCCCGACATTTTTCCTCTTTTGCTTTTGCTTTGCAGTCCGGAACCATTATAGCTTCAGATAGGTCCTGGTTCCATTGTTCTCACATGACCTGGGTTGAACCCTGTGATTTTATGAAAGAACAAATTCTGTTTTGCACAAATGTGGAGAACGACACGGCACTCGGAGCACAAAACGATTTTATTTTTGAAATTGAGAGATGAGTTTTCGACCAGGTATTGAGCCTACGACTGAACACAGCAAAACGACTCAACAAGGAAATAAAAGGCACACAACCTAGACACATCGAGTAACACTCGAGACGACTCAAAACAAGAATCGAGACAAATAAAAAGACACGACACTCAGACGTGCACAGGGAGCCTGTTTCACCGGGTATTGTTTCCCACCCTTTCTCATTTGTGGTTCTCATATCACTCGGCCCTCAAGCTCTGTTTTTCTGAAAAAGCCCTTTTCTCACTTTTTCTCTCATCGCACATCTCTCTATTCTTCAATCTCTCATTTTTCATCCCTCCCTTGGGTGGTTGATAGATAAACAGCAAGTTGTGGGCTCGTGCCCTTAGCATTCTGCTAGATTCTTCTTCTTCTGCACGTAGCTAGTGAGTTTCTCCCACAGAGGGGTTGTGCTACAACTGGGTGTGTAGCAAATCTGTAGCTGACATCGGTTGACGATGCTCTGCTGGAGAGTTTGGACGTAATCAGATGTGTCCAGATGAGGGAGTGGAATATCTTGATCCATTCCAGTTCGTGCTTCGCACTGGGCTTGATACTTCGTTGCTCGGAGGATGAGGGAGCTTTTCGGCCCTTTTGTTGTCGCATTCAGTTGTGCCTTTTCTGGCAGGTAGAGTGCCCTTCTTGGCAAGTATTTTGACAAAGGGGAAAAGACAGAACTCCTGACTCAACTGTGCCCCTAGTTCATCATGTTGACCATTTTTTATTTTTTTGAGCTTTTGCTAAAGTAATTTTGACCGACATGAGAGTTGGATTAACATGCTTGTTCAATTTTCTGATTTAAAATCATGCAAGTCAGGCCATGAGCACTGAAAATTTTCCTTTTTTGGGTCCAAGAAATGGTCCAGTTTTGAAAAATGGAGTACTTTTCGAGAAGATTAGTCAATCTCAGTAAAAATTCTCAAAAACTATTTTTGCAAACGACCACTTGCTCAACGGGCATGAAACCTACTCCTGAGATGCACAACCTCGGATCCAAAGGAAAACTGCCCCGTGCTTGAAGAGAGCTGCATGGCAACGGAAAGTTGCCCCTTGTTTGAACGACACCGCGGCGCATTGAATGGCAACGGAAAGTTGTCCCTTGTTTGAATGGCACCGCGGCGTGTTGAATGGCAACGGAAAGTTGCCCCTTGTCTGAATGGCACCGCGGCGCATTGTATGGCAACGGAAAGCTACCCCTTGTTTGGACGGCACCACAGGACGTTGAATGGCAACGGAAAGCTGCCCCTTGTTTGAATGGCACCGCAGCGCGTTGAATGGCAACGGAAAGCTGCCCCTTGTTTGAATGGCACTGCAGCGCATTGTAGTCAGTCCTCAGAGTGCTGAACGCAACCAAACTCTCGGATACAGTGAAGACAAAAATGACTAGAACCATTGCATGGTCACAATCAAATTTGAAGTGTTTTACGGCTGGACTTCAGAATGAAGTTGCCTACGTATCCCAAACATGGGAATCAAGCCTTACGTAGTTCGGGGTTAAGGTACACTCGGGTATTTAACCTCTCCTTTTTATGCTCTAACTTTTGCCAAGGCGCCTGTTGCAGGTTTTCAACCTTGCGAGCTTTGTCTTTCTTTTCTTTTCATTTTCATTTCTTTTCTTCTCTTTTTTTTTCTTTTTTCTTCTTCTTTTTTTTTGCATTTTTCTTTTCTTTTCTTTTCTTTTCTTTTCTTTTTTGCATTTTTTTTTCTTTTTTTTTTTTTTTTTCTTTTCTTTTTCTTCTTTTTTCTTTTTTTTGTTCTTTTTCTTCTTTTTCTTGCTCTAACTTTTACCTGGGTCGCCCTTCCGGGTTTTCGGCCCAGCGAGCCTCTCAAGGGTAAAAGTGTAGCTTGGTCCATGCCAAATGGTTGTAGGGTTTCGAAGCCATCCGTATCCAGGAGAGTGGCTGTTGATTTGCAAGAGGACTCATCTTCAACTCTTCGAGCACATCTGACATCTTTGCCCCTAATTCAAAGGGTACTTCTGTTCTAGCTTTGCAAGCTTCTTCTGATCTTCTGATCTTCTTGATCCGACTTTCCTGGCCTCTTGTTCGAGGGCTGCTTCAAATCTGGCCACACAGGCCTCACGTCGCGGTTGACCGTTGAACACTCTGAATTCAAGTTCAAGGTTTGGAAGCAAAGGGGTTGAGTCTCGAGGCTGAGATCGATCCTAGGCTACACAATCTCAAGAGCAATTCCATACAGGTCTTCGCAGGACTGCGCAAAACATTTTGTTTTTGAAAATTTTTAAGAAAGCGACAAATCGCTCGCGCTGAAGATAGTGTGAAACCAGTCTGGATCAAGCCAGGGTCCTTCTCAGTACTCACGCTGACAACCATGATTTCATTCATTAAGGGCTTAGCACGCCTCTCTTTCTCTCAATTGATCAAAGCTTTGCAAATCCCGAGGAATTCCTTCCTCTTCGTTTTCACTGCAGTGTTCAAAAAGTTTTGAAAAACTCAAGTCATTACAATGACTTCAAGGCACAGAAAAGACAGAGCTTCTAGTCAAATACTGCCATCTCATTTAGAAATTCTGGCACAACTGGCACACGGCAGAAGCAAACACGAGAGTGTGAAAATCACTGCTGTTCCCTTCAGATCTGTTGGCATAATTGGCTCCAAGGCAGAAACAGACTCAAAAGAAAGCAAAGATGACAAACACAAAACAAAATGGTGATGTCCGAGGTAACACCCCCAGAATCACCCGACTCCAATAAAACAGGACTGACTCGGTACAACAAGACAAACTCAACAGGATTGACTTGATACAACGAGATAGACTCAACAAGACTGACTCGATACAACAAGACAGACTCGGCAGGACTGACCCGATATAACAAGATTGACTCGATATAACAAGGTAGACTCAACAGGACTAACTCGATATAACAAGGTAGACTCAACAGGACTGACTCGATACAACAAGACAGACTCAACAGGACTGACTTGACACAACGAGACAGACTCAATACCCAAGTCAGAAAGTAGAATAAGCAGCACTCGCAAATGCTCAAAACAGTGTGTGCCAAACGCCACATCCGATGTAAACTGAGTGCCGCCCGCAGGTGGTTCATCCCCCGATCACATAACAACACAAGTCCAGAGTACCCGAGGGATATTAGACCCTTCTGAAGCTATGGTTCCAAGACTACTTAACAAAAGAGAAAACAAACAGCATCTCAGCCTGATTTCACCAAAACCAATATGAGCAAAGCTGAACGAGTGTACTCTCTACTGAATTCTGCCCAAAATTCTGCCTGTAAACTGATACCCTCAGGTAAAACTGATTCCCCAAAATATTGAACTGGTGCCCGCAGGCCTGATGCCCAAACTCATAAACTGATGCATGCATTTCTGTAGAGACGCACTCTAAAAGCACATAACAGATAAGTGAGAGCCAAAACACCCCTATGTTGGGGTAGGGTTTCCCTGTCCTATTTTGTCAGGAGCTAGGGTTTCACTACGCACGCAGCGGCTTCAAACAACCTATAAACGGGTAAGCAACCTGTCCTAGTTTGGAATGGTCACTATGGATCCGAATATGCACTAGGTCGAATGGTCAAAAAGGGTGCCCCGGTAAAACCGGGGTTTGTGTTCCCATACTGGCAGAGCCCGTAACCGGTCAGCCTTATGGACATGCCTTGACAAGACAAGCCTCCGGCAAACCGCTCAGGAATAGCAGATGGCAAACACGGTGTCCTAGGCGCACCAATGCAAATGCAATGCAAAGAAACACACAAGTGTAGTCAAAACCAGATATCATGAGTTCGAGTTAAGTTCTCTAAATCCCCAGTAGAGTCGCCAAAAACTGTAGACGTCCCCGAACGCCCCGGGAGGGTTAGGTCCCGTTCCGTTCGTTTGGGTTCACTACAGTTCAAGGACTCGAATGTCACGGTTCTTAATCTTGAACCAAAGAGTCCAAATCTGGCAAATCGTTTTTGAGAAAACAGATTTTTGAAAGAAGTGCCAAACATGGACTGCTTTGCCAGATACAGAGTCGCCACCTAAATATTTTTTATGGGGAAATTTAGGAAACCCTGACTCGGTGCCAAAGGCCACGTGTCCGTCATCACCAAAGTTGCCTCGGGTCGGGAACTTGGGTACGATTAGGGAAGGTCACTTCGTGAGCACCCCCGCTCGCCCGGTCAAAGACCGGCCTCTACTAACCATGATATCGAGTTTTGAAAACGTTGTGTGTTCTTATTCCGGTTATTAGCCTAGGTTACTATGTGATGCGCACAGCATACAAGTATAGACTGAGTCGCCTAAATTGGAACAAAACATTTCATGTTTGTTTGTTTGAAAATGGTTTGATGGTGCTACCCGCAGGTAGGCTAAGACGTGGATTTGCCACCCTCAGGTGGGCTTAGAAAACAATGGTTTTGCCACTATCTAGTGGGCTTAAAACAAACATTTGATGAATTGTCCCAATTCAAGTAACACAACCTCCACCCACAGGCATTCAAGCAGTTATATCACATAAGCACATAGCCTCATGGTAAGCATGCTATTCATGGCAACACTCACACGCATGCAAGGATGCTAAAGCATAAAAACTCACCGAGTACTCCAAGCCAAAACAGAAACTCATTAGAAATCCATGCATGATCCTAGATACACAGAATTGCCTAATGCAACACATGCAAAAATGCAAACTATAGCAGGCTCGGCTATTCTAAACATGGCATATGGAATGCTACAGCTAACATGTATTCAACTTAGAATTGAAATACAAATGCAGTTAGTATGATGCGCCGAGCCCGGTGCGTGCAAAACAGATGAATGATACAAACATGCTGTCATACTGTATGCTAATTGAAATATGCCCTAATCTAACCATCATAAGCAGGTAAATAAAAGGGAAGAAAGATGTGGGATTGGAAGACATACATCACACTCACCCACACTTATTACAATTATGCCCTCGCACAGAGGGTCCGAAAGAATATACAGTCCCGAATAAAGAATATTACAGTCCAAATAATACAAATTCCTAATTAATTTACAAATTAACTAAGAAAATAATGACTGGCATGCAAGCTAGGGACTGCCTTGCTTCCGATGAATGATGTATGTTTGGGCTACTTTGCGCGGAAATCCACTGGAATGCCCCAATTAGCCTCTGTTTTGCACCTGTTCCTGAAATGCGCGCCAAGCCTCGGAAGACCGCTGATTCTTGATATGCTGCAACAGAGAGCAGGAAATGGGCATAGCAATGTATTTTCACAAATGTATGCATGCCTCGATCCTCGTGTCACCAATCACGCATCTCGATGCATGATGGCCGAGGAGCCGAATTGCACAACTCAATATAGAATGAATGCATATGAACACTACAAGAAAACCTAACTCCATCATAGATAATCCGGAGTGTCGGTGACTTGAGAATTGAGACACGTTCCGTCACTCGGAGTACGGAACGTACCTCGTTTCCCGTGCCCAGGCTAACTCCTATCCCGAACACGATGCAATATGCATGATATGCGTGAAATGCAACTAAGATATAATCCTAACATACACAATGTTATGGAATGGCATACACGCTATACGAGGTGATACACAACCGAGCATACACAATGCTATGGATGAAATGGCATACGCAATGCAATATGGGCTTACACCAACATGAGAGAGCCTCAGCCACACTCACATAAGAGGCCATCAGATGAAAACAAGACAACTCGAAATGCGTGCACGCAAACCGAGGACCGACCCTCAGGCACCGAAATGCCACTCTAACAAGACATGGCAAGACATGGAATATGGTATGCAAACATGCAAAAATCAGTGGCAAAATGAGATGCAAAACAGCCCCGAAACAAGGCGAAATGACACTCGATGCAAGGAACGAATCCCGAAACATGAATTTTGATGCATGAGATGGCCTATAGCTATGCAATGCATGCATAATTTGATCATGAAGTGTTAAGAAAGATTCAAGAAAGTCCCAAGACAAGAATTTTTACAGTTTTAAACATGGCCAAACAGCAAGCACAAGTGGGGCTAAATTAGCATGCAAAAAGGGGGGACAAGAGAGGAGTATGAGACAACCCACAAATGCTGACCCCAAACAGAGAAAGAGCCTTCTACAATATTGAAGAGGGATAAAAAATATGACCTTTCACAGTTTATGACAGACCCTAAAAACAGATACAAGTATGACAAACAACTCATGCAAGAAATGGGCCAACAAAGGAGCAAAGAAGTAACTGATATATGCTGGCCCCAAACAGGTTAGGTCCCTTCAACAATGTTGAAGAGGGGCCCAAAATATGGCTTTTTACAGTAGATGATCAAGTCCAAAACAGTGTAGAAATATGTTCAAAATACCATGCAAAATTAAGGCACCAAGAGAGCTATAACATGAAGTATACAAAGGGTGTCTCAAACAGCCCTAGACCCTTAATGAAACATGAAGAGGGGGTCATTTTAGGGCCATTTTCAGTTCGGATCAAGGTCCAAAAATAGAGACACAATAGCCTAATAAATCATGCAAAAAAAGGGGACCTAAGAGGGGTACAATAACAAGTGATATATGGAGGTCCCAAACAGTGTTGAGCCATTCTTCAATGTTGAAGAAGGACTCAAAATAAGCCTATTTTCAGTTTACCTCATGCTCCAAAACAGATTACATATGGGCCAAAAATACTACTCAAGCAAGATGGCATACAAAGGGGTAAAGAAGGAAGTGCAAGGTGGGGGTCCCAAACAGGGTAGGACCCTTAATGAAAGATGAAAAGGAGCTAAAAAAATGATATTTCCAGTTATGGCCGGAGCTCAAATGTACAAGCAAGAAGGGCTAAGAAATAGACCAAAAAAAAGCAAGAAAAGGGGAAAATGGGACTCACCCTTGTAGGACCAAACTTTAGCAACCTTTGAACCAAGAAGAAGAGCTCCTAGCCTCTGAAAATGACCCTCAATCTGCTGGAATGGAGTGAGGAGGAGTGATGCTATGGGTTGTAGTGTAAATGGTGTAGGAAGCTTAAGGTTTTGAGGCTTGGAAGAGAGGGAAAGGGAGAGATGTATGCAAGAGGCTTAAGCAAAATTTTGTAACCCTTAAACACAGACCTGGGATGCTGTATATATAGGCAAAAGAGGCTGGAAAAGAGGGGGAAAAAAAAGGGGGGAAATATTTCAAGTTTCCCTCCAAAAATTGGCCTAAAGAGGGGTATAAAGGAAAGTGGTAGCTGCTGGTTCCAAACGGTCGAGAGCCCTTCAACAAAGTTGAAGAGGGGCTCAAAATAAGACACTTTGTAGTTTATGACCAAGTCCAACACAGCCCACAAGTACGCCTAAAATACCGTGCAAAAAAGGCTTAAAAAGAGGTAAAGAGGCAAGTGACAGAAGGAGGTCTCAAACAAAGAAAAACCCTTAATCAAACATGAAAAGAGACTCAAAATATGACTATTTCTAGTTTGGGTCGGAGCCCAACAATGCTTGCAAGTAAGGCTCGGGGGCCAAAACGCGCAGTCCGGGGCCTCGAAAACTGACTGCTGGGCACCGGGAGTGGTGTTCGACCACGAAGTTGGTCTCTCGGACCCCAGTGTCCCTCAAAAGGGAGTAAATAAGATGTGTGCCAAAAACCGGAGCAAACGGAGGTAGTTAGGCGGTCCCGAACCGAGGCACACGGCCTGACGGCTCCGAAAACCGGGAACCGGGCTCCGAAATGGGAAAAATGGCCTGCGACCACGAGACGTAGCCTACGGCCACTGAGAGATGATCTACGAGACCTCTCCCTCCCTTCGGGAAGAGAAAACAGAGAAAACGGAGCTTGGTTCGCAAACCGAGGCAAAGCACAAAAGAGTCCGGAAGTCCGGAGGCAAGGCTCGCAGCCGGGACTCCGCAACCTCAGAACGAGCACAATATGCAACATCACCAAGTGCTCAATCGGTGACGTCTGAGTCTTAAGGTCGGTAAAAAATGGGGTGTCTACAGTGTGACACCCCGAATGTTTAAGTAAATACACATAAATATTTAGAGTTATATATAATTATGGTGGCATGTGATGATAGACTATCAAATAAATAAATATATAAATTTAATTTGGCATTGGGTTATCAAATATAGAATTAATTGGGAATTATTATTTGGGAGCAAATTAACACATTTATGGAATTGTAATATTAATTGGGTTAAACTAAAGATAGTAAATAAATAATAATATTGCTGACAAGAATAATAATAATAATTTGTAAAGTAAAATAAAATAATTAATTTTACAATGCTAAATGATAAGATGTAATTTAATTTACATTGAAAAAACTTAACACCAAAACAAATAAATAAATGAATAAAAAGAAAAGAAAAAGAAAAAGAAAAAGAAAATTTATAAGTTAGTTGGCCCAGCAATTTCGGCCCAAGCAAAAAAAAAAAAAAAAAAGAGAAAAAAGGCCCAAGTATGTTAAGAAGGCCCAAGTATGTTAAGAAGATTTATACTTATCTCTAAAGATTCAAATCTCATCTTGAATCTACAATTAAAAGCTCCACCTCCTAGCATCATTATGGCCTCCTGAGAGAGGGGGGTACGTGGCATTCCATCAAGGCTTGGCTAACAGTATAAAAGGGGCAAAGGTGTGATGAACTAAGAGAGGAAAAACGAAAGAACAAAAGAAAGAGTGGAAACCGAGAGAGAGGTACGTAAGTAAGAGTAAGGAATTTATAGTAGGGAAGTTCTGATAATAAAACAAGGCTAAAGGTTATAATTAAGGTGAGTTATATTATACCTTGATTCACCATTATATGTTTTATGAATGTTTTGAGTTACCATAACTTATTTTATACCAGTTATATTTATTAAGTTATATAAATAAAAGTTATGGTTATAAATATTTCAATTACGTGGGTTACTTTCCAAACTCTATTTACTTAAAAGGAAACCCATGGATATATTTGTTTAAATTTTAGTATATATTTGACTATAACCTTATAAACAATTATGTTTTGTAAGTACCACCACGGGAGTCCTACGCCTTGGGGGACTTAAATAACCACTGACCTCTGTTTGACCACTTTGTGGCCCTCTGTTTGTCATGGATCCATTGACCTCTATTCTGACTATCACTTCTGTGACCTCCGCTCTGTTCTGTTTTATACCGTGGATATGATTATTTATTTACATGATTTCTGTATTCTGTCACTTTAAATAAATTGTCATTTTAAATTAAATTATGCAAATTTTTAGCCTAACTAATTATCCATAGTTATTTTGTATTCCTTACACTCTTGGCATAATATTTCTCACTCTGCTGTGTGCTTATAGCTGTTACCCTTTCAGGTGACGAGATGTAAGGGAAACCCATAACCCCACAAAATGGAACCTGCACATGGACTGATGTTGAATCGCTATTTTATCTTTCTTTTTTTTATATATTTTTGCTCCCTTTTGTTTCTCTTCGGGGCTAGTCACTGAATAATAACATAATGAAAGCCCTAAAAATGTATTTCCTCCTTCTTAAACAGTAGCATGAAGTAAAATTTCTGTTTAATTATTTTTATCTTCACTTGCGCAGCCTAATTTGCTTCGAATAAGAATAAGTTGGTAAGTTGCGATTCCAACCCTAAGCCCTGAGGTTGGGTCGTGACAGTTTGTGTCTTAAGTTCATAATTCCTTGGATTTGTCCATGAAAAGTAGAAGTGAGTTGTGCAAACAACCCTTGAAAATACCTTGTATATGCTCTGTTTGTCATCTGTTGTAGCAAGATGAGCCAGTGCATTAGTGGCTGGCAGGCCACTATGCATGGCCGGCAGACCACCATCCATGGCCAGGAAGTGGCCGGCAACATTCACCTGTGGTCAGCTGGCCACTAATACAAATCTCAGCAAAGTATTGGTAAGGTGGAACAAAATTGTTCTAGAAATGTTTAATTATGCAAACAAAGGCTTTTGGGAGCCAAACAGTGGTCTTTTCGAGTGGAGATCGAGCATGCGCATACACACCCTTCGTTTCCCGAGGCAGAGTAGCTAATTAGCTTAGTTTAGTTATTTAGTTTAATTATTAGTTGCAATTGTTTTGTAATTATTTAATTAACTTAATTAGTTGTAGCTAATTAGTTAGTGATGTAATATT
This sequence comes from Camellia granthamiana, assembly GCA_036172215.1. Lineage (NCBI taxonomy): Eukaryota > Viridiplantae > Streptophyta > Magnoliopsida > Ericales > Theaceae > Camellia > Camellia granthamiana. Next base: position 8,930,500 of record CM069913.1, on the reverse strand, counting down.
TGATTAACTTAGCCTAGTTAAATTCTTAATTAATTAGCTTAGATAGTTAGTTAATTATTCATTCAAGTTTTGTAATAATTAGCTTAATTAGCTTAGCTTAGTTAGCTAGTTAGTTTAACTCATTCGGACTTTCCTTCGTGAGAGCAAAATGTAATAATGTGTATGTTTTCCAATCCCACGTTTTTCTCCCTTTTATTTAACTGCTTTTGATGGTTAGATTAGGAGCATCAAATTTTAATTAGCATATCACATATTTGCATCCATTTATTTGTATTACATGCACCGAGGTTCGGCGCATCATTCTAACTGCATTGTCATTTCAATACTTCGTTGAATACGTGCTTAGACCGCATGTCTTAAATTGAGTCATATGTCACATTAGTAGCCGAGCCTAGTAATTACATATCGCATGTGTTGCATTAGTCATAATTGTATAGTTAGGAATCATGCATTTTTCTAACTAGTTCCTTTTTTGGCTTAGAGTATTAGGTGAGTTTTTAATGTTTTAGCATATTTGCATGAGTGTGAGTGATTTCCATATCTAGCATGCTTGCCATGAGACTAAGTGTTTACTTGTTAAACTGCTTGAATGCCTGTGGATGAAGGCTTGTTGTTTGAATTTGAATAATTCAATGAATGTACGTTTAAGCCCACTATGTTTAGTAACAAATTCGCAAACTTTAACCTCACTTGAGGTGGCAAAATCAAACATTTTTCGCAAAACAAACATGAAATTGAGTTGTTCCAATTTGGGCAAACTAGTCTATACTTGTAATGCTAGCCTAACAATCGGAACAATAGCACATAATGTTGATAAAATCATATCATGATTAGTAGAGGCCGATCTTTGATCGGACGAGTGGGGGTGCTCAATTCATGACCTTCCCCTCTCGTACCTAAGTTCTCGAGCTGAGGCAACTTTAGTGATGATGGACACGTGGCCTTTGGCACAAGTCATGGGTTTCTTAAATTTTTTCAAAAATAAAATATTTAGGTGGTGACTCTGTTTCTGGCAAAGCAGTCCAATTTTGACACTTTTAAATCAAAATCAATTTTCCAAATGATTTGTCGGATTTAGACTCTTTGGTGTTTATCAATTTTACATTACACTTGTGATATTAGATTCAGAACCGCGGGAGTCCAAACTGTAGGAATTTCTTTCAAACCTTCCGAAAGGGGGCGTGAAAAAGGCGAGCTACAACGGCGCGAATGGCTAGAAACAGATGATGAAAAGATCGCCGGAGAAGGTAATCGGAGCAAGTGCAGAGCTTTGAAGGTATGAAAATGACAGAATCTAGAGAGCGAAAATTTGAGCACAAGAGAAAGAAATCAAATTTTGCAAAAGTGAAGAGGCAAAGAGAGAGAGAAAGAGTTTTGTTAAAACTCGAAAATGTGGCAAACCATAATGAAATGCCTTGGACAACGTGCTTGTCAGGCGGTGTGTCCAGTAGCGACACGACCTGATAGCGCGTGTCAGGTACGAACTAATGAGAAAGAGACGCGTGGAAGAAACGGTTGAGTAAACTATGCGTGACAGCTCATGCGCAGTCAAAACCCTTGGAGTTCTGATTAATGAAGCAAAAACCTCGACTAAAGGAGCAATCTCAATTGAGATGTTTGAAGAACTTGATTCTGGGTTCTTGATCCTTGATAAAGATGGACAGTTGAGTCTTGGGAACTTAAAACCGATGAGTTATGACTTCGATAGTAGGGAAGAATGAATTTTAGCCGACATGTTGTATAAGCAAGCAGTGTAGGTTCCATCACCTTAGATTGCCGAGGTAATAGAACCTAGGGGATAGTTATGGGGACATATTTTAAGAATGACAGTACGTGGCCAAGGTAACGCCGGAGTGTCAGCCGAGGTGCCACGTGGCTTGCCCCTGACGGCGAGGTTATCTCGGTTAGGCCAAGGTTATCTGCGAAGATATCGAAATCTGAGATGAGCGGATAAGGGACAAGAGTCCTAGAATAGGGGAGGATCTTAGTAAGGATAAAGATAAAACTCTTAGGGAGTTTATTTCTATCTAGCTAAGAGTCCAAGATGAGCATTGAGTCTGAGTCCATTAAAGTTAGGCTTCTACAGGGATCAGGTCAGTGTTAGCTATAAAAACAGGTCAGCCCCGTGGGTCCCAGGTAGGTGTGATATACTGTGAGCAATAAGTTTTTTCTTGTGAGTTAAGCACAATTTGCTATCTTTGAGAGATATTTGATTACTGACTTGATCGTCGGAGTGCCCCCGAGTGGACAAACCACCGCCGGATTCTTATATTTCTGTAACAAGTTTTTCGGACTTAATCTATTTTGTCGGTACTTTCCAGCTAAGTTCTCCGTTTGGTTGCGTGGTCAAAAATCAACACCCACAAATATGATATCAATTTTCAATTTAAAATGTATTTTATAATAAGATTAAAATCATATATTTTACCAATTAATAAAAACCCATTTAAGTACGCAACATAAACATAATCTCTTCACACATTAAGAACTTTTGGTCTAAATATATTATCCTTGGCCTTCTTATATGAGATTTTTATTTTTTATTTTTTATTGAACAATTATCATATGAGAAGTTGGGAGGTCAAATCTTGCCAGAGAATGCGAACCTAAGAAGTTCTCCATCCTTTTCTTTTGGCTACCCAAGCCAATACGGGAAATTTTAAGGTTTAAAGGAGTAAAATTTGTCAATTCTAATTAAATTTGGATAATTTGGACATGAATTTTCACAATCCAATCAACACAAATAAATCGAATTGTATTGTTAGTATATAGATTACATACAATAAATATGGAATATTATAAATTATAGATCATTTTACAACCGTTTAAATGAAATCATATTGATGTATTCAATTCGTTGGTGCACACACCTCAAACTAATTTTTTTATTTATTTTTTAATATTTTTATCATAGTTCATGTTTATATTTTTTGAATTTTTTATTTTAAAAATTCAATATATTAGTTAGAGTCAATAAAAGATAATTTTTTTTTGTTTGAATTTAGCAACCTAAGCAATGACTAAATTATTTGAGTTAAACACAAGTCGAGCTTGGAGAAAAATTTCATGCCCAATCTTGGTTTGGGAAAATCTAGAATAGACCATTCACTCGTTCGAATTGCAACCCTACTCAAACGCTTTATGATTATGTTTATCTAGCCATCAGTCTTTCTTTTTTGTGTGTTGCCAATCAATAAGAGATTAATTATAAATTTGATAATTATTATATTAAATTGGACAATTATAATCTAATAAAATATATCTACAAGCCTAACATCCACTATAAAAACACACACACACCTAGCCCAACCCAATAATTACCACAATCGTTTGAGAATTTACTATTTTAATCGATTTTTTTAACTTTTTACAAAAAAATGTATAAAAAAATAAAAAGAAAAGTTAATTTTTTGGTAGTGATTTTCTGAGGTTTTTAGTTATAGGGATAATTACATTTTATCCCCTGTGGTTTCATGCGTTTTCGCATTACTTCCCTGACGTTGATAAATGTACTCATAAACTCCCTGTGGTTTTAACTGAAGTGCAAAAGTGATAGAATCTAATAGACTTAACAGTGCATGGGGCAAACGCGCCAAAGATTTTTGGTAGTGATTTTCTGAGGTTTTTAGTTGTAGGGATAATTACATTTTACCCTCCTGTGGTTTCATGCGTTTTCACATTACCTCCTTAACATTGATAAATGTACTCATAAATTTCCTATGGTTTTAACTAGAGTGCAAAAGTGACGGAATTTGATAGACTTAACAGTGCGTGGGGCAGACGCGCTAGAAAAACATGTTTGCACTGAAATGAAAGGTTTTGGCACCAAATTTAAAGTTTTGAGTGACCAATTAACCCTTCCACATTCCTTTCCAAACCCTAATCCTTTTTCTCTCTCTGTCCTCTCCGTCACTACTCTGTCTACCTCCGTCCTCTTTCTATTTTTCCAAACCCTCTCTCTCTCTCTCTTCATCTGTATCTATACAATACATACACAGTTTCTCAATCAAAACCCTAACAGTACGTTATAGTCTTTCATAGAAACAACAATCACTTCTGTTCCGGCATCGATCTCAAAGCCCCAAGCTCAAGCACTTCCCAATCCAGTGACCATGCACACACCGCTGAGCCTCTGTTCTCTCTCATCATTCTCACCTACAAGCCCTGCCCCTCTCTGCCTCCCCACCGCATCAATCTCATCTATAAACACAATACAAGGCGCTTTTGATTTCGACTTCTCAAACAAATCTCTAACTCTCGACGCACCCACACCCACATCCACACCCACACCTACAAACAATTCCACAAACTTTGACGTCGTACACGAAAAAAATGGCACTTCCGGTGTTGGAGTGTGACAACTAAGATGCATTTGTTCTTGACTTGCTTGTTCATATTTTGAACGTATTGGATTTGAATTAGTTTCAGCCGATTTTGGTTGTTTTGTTGCATAGATTTGAATTGGGTACTGAAATTTCAATTATGTTTTGGTTGGTTTGGGCATAGATTTCAACTATGTTTTGACTGTTTGGCGCGTAGATTTGAACTCAGTATTGAAATTTCAAGTCTTTTTTTGGTTGAAGTGGGCATAGATTTGAACTCAGTATTGAAAAATCAAGTATGTTTCTGTTGTTTTGGTAATAAATTTGAAATGGGTATTGAAATTTCAAGTGTTTTTGTTTCTGGGTGGTTCGTTGTTTTTAATTTTTTGGGTGTTTTGAGATGAAAGTAGAGTTGGGCATGTAGTGACGAAGACATGGCTATGGTAGCGGCGGTTTTGGGCAGTCGAGCTTTCGATTACTTGATGTCGAGCTCAGTCTCGGCTGAATGCTCGTTGATGATGGTGGGGAGTGATGAGAATTTGCAGAATTTTCTTTTGGATCTGGTGGACCGCCTCAACACCGCCAATTTCAGTTCGAATTATACATTTTTCCGGCAAATTTCATATATATGTAGAGAGAGAGAGAGAGAGAGAGAGAGAGAGAGAGAGAGGGATTTGTGGGTTGGATGTATTTCATATCTATATAATATATATATACATACATAAAGAGAGAGTTCAACTGTGAGAAAAATAGAAGTAAAATGGCTTTCATAAGAAAATTAAAGAAAAAAATAAGGGTATTTTAGTCTTTTTAATAATTTCGTCACGTCCCGTCACTTTTGTACTTCAATCAAAACCACAGAGAATTTATGAGTACATCTATCAATGTCAAGGAAGAAATGTGAAAATGCGTGAAATCATATGGGATAAAATGTAATTATCCCTTAATTATATGAGCCCTTCCCAAATAGCTAACAACCACTCAACTAAAAAATAAAAAATCAACTAGTTTCAAACTCTTCTCTATAAATTTTCTTAGACCAAATCTTTTCATAAAATTTGAACCTACAATCTTACGCTACAAAATAATATCAAAATAATATTTTATATGAATCCTAGGGTAGTGCCCTCATTTTTGAAAAAGTATTTTATATAACTGATAAGTCACGGGATTAAAATGTACCATTCTATTCATTAATTAAAATGTGATTAAAATAAGATCTAAAGCCTCGTTTGACAACTCACCATTTTAATCTAAAAGTTAAAAAGTTATAAAACAACTAAAAAGTCAAAAACCTATACAAAAAATTAAAAATTCTTTTTTCTCTCTACTTTTTTACATATTTTTTCGTAAAAAACTAAAAGTCATTACAAACATAATAATTTTTTTACCTCATATTTTAACTAAAAAATTACTAAAATCGCTTGATCCCAAACGAGGCCTAGGGTTCTAATTATGGCCCGGCTTGACCCAAACGGGTCTCGCGAGCTCCCTTTATTTTTAGCGGGCCAGACCAGTCTATGGGCCAAAAAATAGGGCCAGGCCCAAGCTTAGGCCCACTCAGAATAGGGCATAGGGCCAGGCCCGTGGGTCTAGACTCGGGCCGCGGGCCTAGGCCTAGGCGGGCATTTTTTTTTTTATTGAAAAATTAACGATAAATACATTATCTATGTAGATTATTTATTGGGGATAAAAAATATAAGAAAAATTATACTAAAATATTTTAGTTAAGATTAATGAAATGTTTGGTTATGTTTCATATATGGTGGTATTTAAATTTAAGGGCAAACTTCACTTTACCTCCTTGTGATTTGGGCCATCTGCGAATTATCCTCCTGACATTCGGATATCACCACATAACCCCCATGTGATTGATGGACTAAAACGCACACTAACTTCTGTTAACAGAAGTTGTAAATTGACAATTATACCCTCATATATATTATTTCAGGGAAACCTAATTCTATTTCTCTCCATCTCCCGCTTCTTCTTCTCTCTCTCCATTTCAACTTTATGTGTACATACATATACATATATATACATATACAATCTCATCTTCATATTTTTCTTGATTATGTGTATATATATACATATATACATATCAAACCCAGTTCAAATGCAAAGCCTCTATCCGAATGAATGGAAATTTTGAGATTGAAGTCGGAGAAATTCATAAATCACTGAGGTGTTTTACTTCATAAATTCATAGATCACTAAGGTATCACTGAGGTATTTGGAGAAATTCAAAGCCCCTGTTCGTCTCAAGTATTTTACTTGAAGCAACCATGGCCAGTTCATAGTATCGTGTTAATTCCTTTTATGTTGACCTAGTTTTTCTGGGCTATCATACAAGCTAAGCTACCTTTTGGGGCATGAAATGGATTGAATTAAACCATGTCACATATCAAGAGGAGTTGAACCCAATGGTGCTGGAACTGACCCCTGTAGGATAATATAATGCAAGTAAAATTCAAGAAGAATTTAGATCATGGCTTGATTTAGGTATATATATTCCTAAAATCTATTAAGACGCTTCAGATAAAACTATATTAAAAGAAAAGTTCACCACCATGGGCATCCATAGATTCAACCTCCTACTGTCAAACCTTGACATCTGTAACCCATCCTGCCCAAACGTCCTCCGATTGTACATCCGTAACTGTCGCTTCAACATCTCCTCCACCCCTAAACCCCTTCTCATCATCACTACTCTTTAGGCTTGTTCCGGTGTCGAAAACTGTGACGATTTTTCGGGTTGAGAAAGGATTGGATCACAACGCAACAGAGCTTGTTCATCGATGGCAATTCGTTTAAGATAAGATCGATAATGGGTTGTTCATGAGGCTTCTGATTCAACCAATTAGTAGTAGAACGCAAAAGGATGTGAAAATGATTCGAGCAACATTCATTTCATTGTTTCTGGGTAATTCAAATCAACTCATGACAGTGATGAACGAAGACTTTCCTGAACTAGGTTTGCAAAAACAGGATGGTATGGAAATGAGTTGGATTCAATCTGTGCTTTACTGGGCAAATTTCGACCCAAACCAATCCCCAAAAAAAAAAAAAAAAACTGCAGATCTATAGAATGTTTTTGATAGAAATTAATTTGTTTAAATTAATTTAGGTTTTTGTTTTGGGTTGTAATTTTAGAGAGAGAATTAAGAAGACCCATGGCATTCCTCTGCAAATTTAAAGATGTTCTAGGGGTATTTTGGTCATAAAATGTGACTTACTCTTTGTATGGGCGTTTGAACTACACAGCCTGTTAACTTGGATGAAAAAGTAAACGGTGCGTTTTAATCCACCAACCACAAGGGGGTTATGTAGTGATATCCGAATGTCAGGGGTAATCCGCACATGGCCCAAACCACAAGGGGGTAAAGTGAAGTTTGTCCTAAATTTAATTATATATAACTTATGTTTTTTTAGTTATGAATTTATAACTAAAAAAACATGCAATTATGTAATTTTTTCCTTTTAAAATTAATAATTTCATATATATGAAAATGACACTTTCAATATTACAATCATTAAATTAATTATATAACATTTATTATTGAATGAATAGTTTTTATTTCAAGGGACATGAGGTAAGGCGACAAGCAGGGGACATGCATTAGTTCTGCCTCATTGCTCAAGGAAAAGATGGCCCTATTTTTTTTTTTTACCGTTGTTGCAAACCTTTATTTTATTTTATTATTATTATTTAACTATTGCAACTTGCAAGCTTTCATTTTTAAAATTTTTTTTTATTTTTTTTGAAATTTGACCATTGGCAAGCAGAACCAGAGAGGGAGGGCCGGGCCACCCGCCAGGCTAAATTCTTTTTGGGTTGGGTCAGGCCAGACTTCACATGGAAGGCCCAAGTTTAAGCCCAAGGTACTAGGATGGATCGGATCCGGGCCGGATCTACCTCAGGCCACGGACAGGTTTCGCGCCGTTCACGAGTTTTGGGCCATTTTTACACCTCTAACGAGGCTTAAGAAAGAAAGTCCTTTTTTACTCAATCTAAGTGCTAAGGCCCCCTTTTGGAAAGTAACTAATAAGTTAATTTATTAAGTTTTTGACATATTTAAGTTTTATCATCTTTATACATTTTACATATTGTGTGTAATAAATCAAAAAATCTATTTAACACTTCCTAAATAAGCCCAAATGTTCAATTATATCATATTTTTAATTAAGGTCTCATTGGTCTCATTTTTTATCATACATTTTAATTAAAAAGTCAAAAAATTATAATCATCACATCATTTTCTTTAATTTTCTATATACTTTTTCATAAAAAATTAAAAAATAATTAAAATAATATATTCCCAAAGACCTTAATATAAAAAAAATATCTTTACGTCATTTTGATCACGCGCCATACCCGTTACTTAAAATATATTTTCGTATTTACCACCGAAATGTTACTCCCCCCAAACAAAACCTAGTCACCTAGGTGAGAGCCAATCTCTCTGCAAATTGACCAAACCAGTTGTATAGACCCTTGTGCCCACCCTTGTGCCCTAGCGTTCCCGTAAACCTATACACCTCTCTCTGTCTCTCTCTCTCTCTACTTTCCCTTTCGCATCAAGGGTTTCATTTCAGTTTCCAAATTTCTCAAACTCCAATCAAAGCCCTAGAAAAATGTCCTTCACATTCCTATAGTCTTCTCTCTCTTTCATATTGTTGTAATTGAACGATCTCTAGTGAGATAGTAGTGTTAATATCACTGATGAATACGCGAGGAAGGTATCCTCCGGGGATCGGTAACGGTCGTGGGGGCGGCGGCGGCGGAGGTGGTGGTGGTGGGAATGTTCACTCAAACCCTAATTTTCAAACTCGAAACCCTCAGTACCCACTTCAGAGAACCGTACAGTATCATCATCATCATCATCAGCAGCAGCAGCAGCAGCAACAGCAACAGCAACAGCAACAGCCACCACAACAATGGCTGAGACGGAACACAACTGGGTCTGATTCCTCTGCCGGTGAAATCGAGAAAACTGTGCAGACCGAATCCATTGATTCCAGGTATGCACTACTCGTCTTAGGGTTTTTGTGTGCAAAATCGAATTCTCAGTACTTTAATTTGAAGATATGGGTGTTTATACTTTATAATGGTTCATGATTCATACTTTTGGAAGCATGTAATTGATATGGGTATAATATAAATATATTGTTTTTGGAGAACCCATATTAGGGTTCTTTGGTCCCACTTGGGTAAACTTGAGGTTCAAAGGTCACTCCTTAAGCCAGTGAATCGGGCAAATGGGAGGGGATTATGTGCCTGTTTACCAACTCGGATGGTCCCTTAGACTCTCTCTGTCTTTTTGATAACTATTTGTTGGGTATTGTTTGAAAATGATGTACTACGAAGATTGGATTGAGCTTGTTGCACATGAAAGCTGTTTCCTTGAAAATGGAAGCGTGAAAAGACCAGATTGAACTCCTAGCACACAAAGCTGTAAAAGGAAAGCTATCTAACATGGAATGGGTTTGTTCAAAATAAGGATTTGGAAAAGGAAATGACTTTGAAGATATGAAACCTAGATTTAGAAAAGGAAAAGAAATATTATTTGCTGATTAGAGATTTATTGAATTAAAGATTATCAATCACTAAATTTTTGAGGAATGCTAATGCTGGAATAAGTTAGTTGACTTTTGTAATACATGAATAATTAGAAATGTATTTGAGGTAGAATGCAAATTGGTAAGGTAACTTTCCCAAACTGGATGCTGGCCGCCTTTTATGGTTTGTTTAACGGAAAATCCTTTTCCCCCTTCTTCTCAGAGGAGTCTGGCCATTGTAGAACCTAAAATGTGTAGAATACTAAACTTGGTATAGACTATTAAGAAAAAGACTGAAGCTTCATCATTGTTGTTCTGCTGGAATTTGTAGTCAGAACAAGTTGTGACCCTGCAGATTAAATACCATAGAATGAAGAGTTGTCTGAACTGTAGCAATATAAACTTGCTGATATTTTTGAAATCGGGTTTCCAAAAGTGCAACTCGTAAGACAATAGGGAGTCATTTTCTACCATGAAATGTAGTGACCTTGTTTCCAGTGTTGGGGAAGATCATCCATTCTGGTCTAGGCTTTGTTTACTTCTAATTTCATCATTGTTAGGCCTTTATGTTTTGTTTGCCTGGAATTTTTAAAATTCTTTTAACCTGAAATCTGATTTGCTTCAAGCTTTATAAATGTTTTGGGGGAAATTACAAAAAAACCCAAGGTTTTATCCTAGTTTCAAATGAAGCTCTGGGTTTCTAATTTTGTTAATTAAATCCTACACTTTTTCCAACCATGTCAATCTAAACCCTGTGTCCATTCCTGTAAACTGATCACAATGGAGAAAAAATTGAGTTGGAAACTAGCCAAAATGACATTATCTCTCCAAAGGTTTCTGGTTAAACTGCGAAAATCCAATATGTTTGGACAGTTACAAAGGAAAGAGATAGGGACGGAGACAGAGGGAGAGAGTGAGAAATGAGCTATGTTACATGGATTCGGGTGAGTGTGGGTGTTGGGTGTGGGTATGTATTTACAGGTCGGATTCATCAAACCATAAATTTAAGGGTACGCGGACTCGGTAAAAAAAAGGTCATATTGTTATATTTTTAATCAAGTATGTGTAATAAAAAATGTGTTATATGTAACTTGCAATGTTAAAAAGGCATTTATAACAATTATACAACAATATGTATATATTATAATAGTGTTATGTGCAATTATATAAGAAATATCCGTTGAAAAATATCCGACACATATCCCATACCTTGTACGAGTGTCGGGTGTCCGACTCGGGTATTTGATTTATTTTGAAGAGTCCGTGTAACATAGGAAATGAGTGTGTGAAGGAGTGATTTGTAGGCAAATCACAACATTACCACCATTTTGTTTAGTATTTCTATATGTGTTTGTTTGTGTGCGTGTGTTTGATTAATCTTTGTTTGTATGAACTGTTTTCTTCCGCTAACGTATTTTTCCAAAGAGTACTCTTTATCTATTTTCCAGGTTCAGAATCCCCCTTGATGTTTGTTGGAACTATTTGATATTATCTTTTAAAATCTATGCTTCTTCACTAAGAGTTGATCGAGAGAAGATTGCCTCAGGTTTTATAATTAAAAATGTGCAGGATTCAAAGTACTATAACTTGCATAAATTGTTTGCTTTAGAAATCTTTAAGCTCCAAAGTCTTGGTTTGACTATATGATGGCATTGTAGGGAGTTTCGTTTATGTTACTCAATTACCATAGATATGATGATTACCTAGCGTGTGCATGGACTTCTCCACACTTAATTCATCACTTTGCTCTTGTTTTGTTCTTTATTTGATATTGTTTTTTTAAGAAAAATTTATTTGATACTGTTAAGTGATTGGAAATATGTTTATATCATGCAAAAATTAACTTTTGATTGTATATTGCTGCAAATAGATTATTGTACCCTTCTAGTGATTTAACTTTTATTCACTTTTTTTATATTTTAATTTTTACATAGCTCTCAAGACTGGAAGGCACGTTTAAAGATGGCACCACCTGACACTCGTTACAGGACAGAGGTATGGATGGAAATGATAGTATTACTTATGCATATCCTTGCCACATTATCTTGTACATACATGATTATAAGTAATTCTTTTCCTTGTATTTTTCTTTTAATAGCCATAGTTCAAACGGCTAAAATGCAATATTCACAATCTTTAAGAATTCAAATGATACGTGTATGTCCACACAAGTTAACTATGATCTTCTCTTGGATCCTTTTGGTTGTTCATGCTATGTTAGATGAAACAATTTCTTCCAGCTTCTACTAAGGAAAAATGGATTTTATTTATTTATTTGTTAGCACTAGTCATTGACAATAAAATATCCAAATCTGACACTTAAATATCATCATTATTGCCCACTTCTTTTCATCTGATTTATTAAATATTTTCTGCTGCTTGAGGGGCAGAGCTTTTTGTAGAATCCTTCAGGGTAGGCACTTTTTACAGGGCAAATTATGGAATTTTCTACCAATTGGGAAGAAAGAATGCTCTCAGAATTTAGAAAGAAAAAAAGATAGATTTTGTAGGCTCTATTCATTGAACTTAATAGTTAAGCCAAATGGTTCTGAACTTTGGTCGAGGAACTTGTGATTTTTCCATTAGGCTTTTGTTTTTTTTTTTTAATTTTTTTTTTCTTTTTTAAAACATACAGACTAGCATTGGATGTTAGAATAGACTAGTAAAAGTCTTTATTTGGATGAATTATAGTAAAGGTGGATGTGTATGTGAGCAGTTTTCTCAAGGATTTGAGGAAATGATATAACGATTTAGATTGCTAACATTATATCATAACTGGTACCTGATCTAGAGAAAAAGTATATATATATATATCATCACTAGGACACTGGCATCACTATTAAAATTTAAAACCACTGGATATGGTAATACCTCTACAATCATCCTCAACCATCATTACGTGCTCTACTAGAACACCTCCACCAATCCATCGGAATATGTTATCCAAATCTGGTGGTGGTGGAAATTGAATTAGATGATCAACTATCAAGTTTGATATGAATTATTAGTTTCAGGTGTTTAAGAGGATTTATTTATTTTTTGAAATTTTGATTGTTAAGGTTATATAAGCTGAGATTTATGAAATTAATGTTAACAAGATTCTGTTCCTTGTTTTTACTTGGATTAAAATTTTCTGCTTTCCTTACAGGATGTTACTGCTACGAAAGGAAATGAATTTGAAGACTATTTCCTGAAACGTGAGCTACTCATGGGTATATATGAGAAAGGTTTTGAAAGGCCATCTCCCATCCAGGAAGAAAGTATTCCTATTGCTTTAACTGGAAGTCATATTCTTGCTAGAGCTAAAAACGGAACAGGGAAAACTGCTGCATTTTGCATTCCTGCTCTTGAAAAAATTGATGCAGACAACAATGTAATTCAAGGTATCTATGCTACCACCTGATTAGTATAATGTCGATATTAGCTTCTTTGTTTTTTGGGGTTGGTGTGGATATCTCCTACTTGGGACGTAATATGACATGTTTAGGTTCAATTGTGTATATTAAAAAGTGATAATTAGACATTCTGCTACATGAAGCATGCATCGTCGTCTTTTTGTCTTGTAATATGCACATTGAGATTTTTTCCCCTGGTTGCTTGGAAGGCATTGTTGGTCTAGGAACTGGCTGGAAGGACATCTCCAGCTTGCTTGCATGTCATTCCAGGATGCAAATAGTTGCTGTTGAATCGCACATCTTGAACCTTAAGTGCATTATTTCTATATTGTATATTTAATGTCAATGCATGGTTTTATTATATGTTTCAGTTATTAATTAGATGTCAAATTGCATTGACAGTGCCCGTCTCATGGGTCTATGGATGGCTTAATATTTTTGTGTCCTATCTGATTTATGCCTTCAATAAACAACGCAGTTGTTATACTTGTCCCAACTAGGGAGTTAGCTCTTCAGACATCACAAGTCTGCAAGGAACTTGGCAAGCATTTGAAGATTCAAGTAATGGTCACCACAGGAGGAACCAGTTTGAAGGATGATATCATGCGTTTGTATCAACCTGTCCATTTGGTGGTTGGAACTCCTGGAAGAATACTTGATCTTGCCAGAAAGGGAATATGCGTTTTGAAAGATTGTACGATGCTTGTTTTGGATGAGGTATCTTGATTTATTTTTTTATATCTTGTGCCCTAAAAACTTCTGAGGATTTATATAGCAAGGCATGCATTTTTCCCTTCTATTTCACCCTATTTAATTTATTTTGTTGGTTGGATATGGTCCAAAACATATATAAATAGATTTTTTTTTGCCGTAGGGTAGTTAATGGTATTAAGCTCAACAATAGGTTTCTTGAATGCTGAAGTCATGGACCCACAATTACTCCTTCAAGATGTCTATGTTGGTCTAAGTTTAAAATTTGTTTTTCATGGTTTTTGAAGTTTCAAGTTGCTATGGCCCAAAATGGTTGCATGTGCTTCTGAGTGTTTTTGATGAGAAATATATGCAAGAGTTTGACTTAGCATTCCTTTGTCACCCAGGCAGACAAGCTTCTGTCCCCAGAATTTCAACCTTCGGTGGAGCAGCTGATTCAATTTCTTCCTCAGAATAGACAAATTTTAATGTTTTCAGCTACATTTCCTGTGACTGTCAAAGATTTCAAAGACAGATATCTAGAAAAGCCTTACGTTATTAATCTCATGGATGAGCTTACTCTCAAGGGTATTACTCAATTTTATGCTTTTGTAGAAGAGAGACAGAAGCTGCACTGCCTGAACACTCTTTTCTCTAAGGTTTGTCCTCAAGTGAAACATTATCTTTCTATTTCTTTTGTTTATGAAAATCCAAGCATCTGATGCTCCATTGGCAGCTGCAAATCAACCAATCAATTATTTTCTGCAACTCTGTGAATCGAGTGGAATTGCTGGCTAAGAAAATCACAGAACTGGGCTATTCTTGCTTCTATATTCATGCCAAGATGCTGCAAGATCATCGAAACAGAGTATTTCATGACTTTCGCAATGGTGCATGCAGGAATCTTGTTTGCACTGGTAATGTTGTGATGCTCTTCAACTTTATTTCCTTTCAAACTCTTGTTTTGTAAATCTGCATCAATATTGATATTAGGACTTTGATATCAAGTAATGTGCTTGTCTTCGATGATGCATGATAAGAAATCATGGATCCTTTGTATGTTGTCATTTTTTTCTTTCCTTGAGCAAACTGTAATAATTTGGAACAAAGTCGTACAATCTACTTGGAAGACATGTCATGCTAGTGCTTAGCTTGTGAATCCATGCTTGGTGAGTGCATGGTGTAGACCAGTGGCAGCAATCTAACCCGGGTGTAATGTTTAAGGCCTCTAGGAATGATTCCTAGAGCTATCATTTTTTCCATCTTCCTTTGTTGAATTCTCTTACTTTAACAGCCCAACCAGATTTATTCATTTTAATTTTTACATCCTATTCTCTTAACCTAAACCTTCCTGTAGTAACTCTGCATCACCTAGATCTGTAGATGATGCCAAAAAGTTCATTTGTTTGTTTTGTATTATGTGTTCTTTGCCAACTGTAGTTGAGTTTGTGGCCTGCCCAATGTCTAGTGATTTTTAGGCTGGGTTTTCCCTAGCCCAATTGTCGGTTGTGGTCACACTTTTTCATATATGCTGGGATGCAAAGTTCATCTCTGCTGCAATACATAATCCTACTGTTCATCTTCTTTAGTTTTGCCCTTTTTTTTTTTTTTTTCTTTCTTCTTCCTTTCTGTTTTATATTATTTATATGAATGGGAAGGTTGCACATTGGCTTGTGTATGCTTACAGTGTCCTCCCGGCTTAAAGTTTGGCTCTTCTCATCAAGTCTTTTGAAGGCTGACTAGGTGAGCTGGGTTTAGCCATGTTTGAGACTGCCTTGGCCTTGTCTAGACATATTTTATTTTAACTTTCAAAGGACTTGGGTGGGTTGGCTCATGGGTGTTGCATTCACATAAAGATCAGTCAGGATAGGGGGCACCCTAAAATCTGTTAAAGGAAATTCCACTTCCTTAGCAGCTGATTATATTGAAGTTTTGCTTGCCATTGACAAATTCAAGCTTGTTCAATTAAAAGTACATACAACTCATACGAGATGCCCTAATGTATTACAGAGGCTATTTTTTTCTTATTTTTTTGTTATTTTTTTAATGTCGGCAGATTTGTTTACGAGGGGCATAGACATTCAAGCAGTCAATGTGGTCGTCAATTTTGATTTTCCTAAGAACTCGGAAACATATCTGCACAGGGTATGTAGGATTTATTATTGAATTTGGGACTTTGACTCCGTTGTTTCTGATTGAAGACAGTTTCTCTTCTTAGGTTGGTCGTTCAGGAAGGTTTGGGCACCTTGGGTTGGCAGTGAATCTGATCACTTATGAAGACCGCTTCAATTTGTATGTATTTGTTTTCTCTTCCTTCAAGAATATACAGTCTTGCAGCTGGTTATAGCAATGTTGATTTGGGTTTGTCACTACATTACAAAATTTGTGCTGTCTTTCAGGTATAGGATTGAGCAAGAGCTTGGGACTGAAATAAAGCAGATTCCTCCCCATATCGATCAAGCTATTTACTGTCGCTGATCTTCGATGAATGGGTCATGTTGGGACAATAGTAAGTAAAGCAAGCACCTCACTACATACTCATCTTAATGTAGTTTGTGTGCCTGATGTTGACCTGCAAACAATTTGAGCTGAGTTGTTCATGAACAGCTTAGGCTTGTTTCAATAACAAACTTGTCCCAAGCTTTGTTCACTTGAAAATGATATTAAAACTTTAAACTATCTGTATATACATTTATATTTAGGGGGATTTGGTCAAAGTCCCTTGATAATAAAACTTTAATGCATTAAGGACAAGCTCAAAAAGTTTTCTTTGAAAAGTTCAAAACATACTACTATTATCAAAATATACTTAGTGAGTAATTTAATATTTTAGACCTTAAAATAATATAACTTCTGATCTAGATGTCGATTTTTAATAAAATTAGGATTGTTAAAATCCGCTCATCAAGATCTATCAAATAAGATTCATGTTGACTGAAATTCTTAAATATATATATATCGAAATTAACATAAACAGTAACATGTTACTCTGGTTCACAGTACCATTTTATTGTTACAAAAAACAGAATACATACTAGATGAACCAATCAAAAATACACATACACAATATTTTTAAACTTGTATAAAATAAAATAGAATAGAAATGTTCCTAGTCAAAAGAGCTTTGCGAAATATATATATGCATGGGCAATATTGTCCAAGAAAAAAAAAAAGAACTTTTACTCTGTTCTTGTTCAATTATGTGACTCCTCTTTAGAGAGTTTATGAAGCAAAATAAATTAAGTTGTCATTTTCACCAGATAAGGGTCAAATGGAGGGGTTTTGGCTAAATTTCCCTTATAATTATATGTTTGTGTACGTGTAAGCAAAACAAAAGTAAAGAAGAACCTGTGTACAAATCTGAATGCTCATTTTTTAAATACGCCCAGCCTGAAAAGGCCTCTACTCTACTTGTTTAGGCCCGTGGATAGGAAGCATATGCATGTAAGTGTTATGCTCTCATTCGATGGACTCGTTGCATTTTTTTTTTTTGTATATTGTTATGTATTTACATGTTTGATGTATATTAGTGGGATGCATCTAAAGGCTTTTCATTAATTCTACTTACAGGGTGGTTCCCAAATCTCATCTAACTTCTTACCTTATTCCCAATCTTGGAAGTTAGGGAGAACGAAGTAGTATCCTACCAGAGAGATTTGAAGAGCCTCAGAAAGATAGAGGTTAGTTAAAAGTCACTTGGAAGATTTAACATGTGCCGGTATTATTGCCAAGGCCAAACTGAGAAAACAATATTAGGGATTTGTTATTTTGTGTTTCTTACCTTTCTTGTTACATATTTCCTGTCTGGATAAAGAATGCATGTAATCAAGATTTCGTGGAGTCTGTTTGAGTTTGATCTTTGAGGGATTTCAGCCTGAATTTCCCGTTTAGATGGGTTCTCTCTCTCTCTCTCTCTCTCCCCCTCTCTCTCTCTCTCTCTCACACACACAGAGACACACACAATTGAATATGGATTTTGTCATTACTGGAACAAAAACATTTTTTTGGGTCAAGTAGCGAGTAAAGTTGTTGGACAGAGAGACAGACGTCTTTTTTGAGACACAGGATCCCACCCCTCCCCACCCCACCCCACGCAGATGTATGCGCATACTAGTAAGAAATGATGGCGGATTGGTACTTAAACATGGTGCTGGTTTATATTAATCAAGTTGGTGATTTGGTAGTAACCTTTGACATGAGCTCTCATATCCATCTTTTTGAGAAAGGAAGGTAGAATGAAGGTGGGTGAGAGGTGGCTTGAGGGTTGTGCTCTGAAACTTGTTATATGGAACTATAAATTATATATTCTCAACACAGGCTTTATAAAGACGACCAACTCTTGAACGAGTCAATTGTCAGATACCTTTTTATGTTCCTTTGGTGCCTATTACATTTCACAAAAACAGTGGTGGAATTGCACAAAAGAGGACAAATTAAAGCAATTCTTATATTTTTATTTATTATTATTATTATTGTGTTTGTTTAGTATGAGAATGGTGAAAAAGGCAAGAGGATTAAATTTCTTGTACTAGCATGGTAATTCAACTTCAATTTCTTGCAAAAAAAAATATAAGAAATATTTTTGAAAAAAGTTACCTAAAACATGACTCTAGGATTTATTCAAAGATGCAGGTATGTTGTATCACTAAAGTGCCTAGACAGTTGGTAGCACATAATCTAGCTAAGGCAGCATCCACAAATACTGTCTTTATCATTGTCCTTTTGCAACTGACTCTGTTATTCACTTATATTTATGTGCATCTCATCTTTCTTAAAAAAAAGAAAAAAAAGAAAAAGTGAAAAAAGGTGCGAATTATTTCATGTTAGTTACTGATTGTTTTAAAAATAAACAATTTAAGACCCAATTTCATGCTGTATTATTATGGATGAATATAGGAATCATGTTATAGAAATTTCTAGAATCTCCCAATTTCAATTTGTTCAATAACTTAAATTATCATAAATTATCATAACCAAATGCATGTTAAGAAATAAAATTTTATTTACCTTATTTTATTTATCGTTAGGTTAATTTTCTATTACTTTTATTTTGTATGATTTTTTTAAATATTCATCTTTAAACCTGGAAAAAGGAGGTAGTCTGTGCAACATTTGATAAAACTAAAAGTAGCTTAAGAAAATTTGAAATCCAGCTTTTAACTGAAAATAAATTACATAAAATTTTATCAATCAGAAAACATTGCCAAAGTATAAATAAACATTTTCAAAATTTAATTAAAAAAAATTGCCAATAAATTTTACCAAACGGGCTGTTCCATCAATGGTTCAGTCAGACAGTTCATTCAAGTGACGCAACAGTCAACACTTCATAAATCATGAAGACTAATGAACACACAATGGAAAAGAAAGGAAAGGAAAGGAAAAGAAAAGCAAAGGTATGGAATATATATAAGGGTACAAGGCAAAAGTTCAAATTTTCAGTCTCACAACTCAACCATGTTTCACTTTCACTTATAAACAACAACAACACAATAAAATCACACTATGCACACCAAAAAAAGGACATTTACAAAACCAAAACATTACATTATTACACAAAACACCAATAAAACAAGCCTAATTAAGAACAAAATATGCAAACTATTAAAGTTTTAAATCCCATCTTTTCAATTCCTCGTTTGGTTTGAGCCTAAGAAAGAAAATTAGTAGCTAAAGCATCCAAAAAACTTTTTCGGAGTATTGCCAGTTGCACGGAATTTTGCAGCTACCTCTTCTACCTTGAGAACATCCTCCCCACGTTTGGCTTCGATCATCGCTCTCTTTTCTTCTGCTGCCTTGTGGATTTCGGCCGCCTTGTTCTTCATTTTCTCTATATATTCTGCCTTCATCATTTCAATTTTTTCCTGCTCATATTTAGGTTTCTATCAGAAACAATATAAATGGATTTGTGAAATTACCCAAGTCCATTGTGTTTTTTGTTTATCTTTCTAAATCAAAAATTCAAAGAAAACTGATGTATTTAGAATTTTCCTGGGAAAATAATGGTAGTTGCATATTTCTTTGATGTATTAAAATGTTGGAAAATTTTCACTCCCAGTTGACTAACTTCAATCCTATTTTGTTGATAGACTATTGCAAAGTAGATAGATTTGTTTGTAGTAATTTTCTATTGCTGATCAAAACAATAAGTTTTGAATTTTCCTTCTTTCGATTCTCATCACAATTAGCTGAAAAATTGATTGGCAAACTATCATACTTGAAGGTTTGAATTTAAGAAATATACACAAAGAAATATTATTCACCTCCATCTTCTTCAACTGAGCTTCTACGCATGCTTTTTTGCTGTTCTCCCATGATCCAATGGCTGACAACTTTTTGTATGCCCTGATTAGTGGTTTCAGACAGTAGCGAGTTTAAGTTGCAATGAATCACGTATCAAAGCTTACTATCATAGAGAAATATATCCCATACATAGAAAAAAAAAAAGAAAAAAAAAAAGAAGCTTATTCATCATAGAGAAATGAATTGCAGAAAATTATACTGATTTTCAAAATTGACTCTAATTATTATTAATGTGGTTCCAAGAGCAACTACTCCATTTAATACAAATGTGAATTGGTTTATGGAAATTGACATGGATATCAAATTGGAATTCAAACCAAGGCACCAGACCATGAAAACGGTAAACAAAGAGCAACCCAGTGAGCGAAACTCCCGCCACTATGGGGTCTGGGAGGGTCTGATGTATAGAGTCTTATTCCAACATAAAGCCAGCAAGTGTAGGAATATAGAAATCGGTTACTAAATGTAAATGAAAATGAAAAGAAAACAATTTTTATGCATTCATGTACATATGTTGTGTTTTGCTTTTGTGTTGGTAGTATCAACTGTTGAATCCCTTACACTACTGAATTCATATTAAATATGATTTTGCATAACCCAGATGGCAATTATGTTAGAAATTTACATCTAAATTGATCTATGGTAAATCAAATCAAAGAAAAGAGGAGTTACAGCAATACCACCAGCACAAAAAGAGTAGTACACAAAAGAGAAAAGAAAAGAAAAGAAAATGTAATAATCAAACATACTTGTTCTCAGTTTTTGTTTTTTCACTTTCTTCCCATGCTTTAATCAAAGCAAATCTCTTTTCTGTTTCAACCCGTGCAAGCACAGCATCTGAGACATTAATAATACAATATGAAGCACAAATCATATACATACACGGGAAACATTACGCTACACCTTTTGAGGACCATATGCATAGAACAAAATTTCTGGGTCACAACAAAAAAGATAAATAAAAAAATATCATAACCAAACATAATTATACAAAATTAAAAGAAGGTACAAAATTTGATATGAACAAAGAGTAATCTAGAATTGGACCTTTGGATTAAACAGTCTGAGAGTAATAAAAAATGTTTTATTTTTTTATTTTTTTTATACCTCGGTCAGTTGGATCCCCTGATTTCTTTTCAGCAGCAAAATCTGAATCCTCTGTTACAAACCCAAAAACTTAATCGGTTGCAGAGAGAGTTATATAATATGATAATCCAATCCACATTTTAGAGAGAGAGAGAGAGAGAGGTTTTACTTTCGGGTATGGCAAGGGTTTTGGCGAGAGAGAGCTTCTCGTCTGGGATTGGGACCAGACTTTTCTCAGATGGTGCGGCCGTCGGATTAGCTTCCGATTCAACTTTCTTGGTTTCTTCTTCTCCCATTATTATATGTATATATATATACGTATATATCTGTGCTAAAATGAGCAGTATTCAGACAGAACTCAGAGGCAAAAACAGAGAGAGAGAGAGAGAGAGAACCTACCAGAGAGAGCTAGGTGGGAGGTAGAAATAGAAGTAAGTTGGAAGCTGCCAAAAGAGGTTACATTGGGGACTTGTTTGGATGTCGTCACAAACAATGAAACAACTTTTTGTGACTAATTTTTTTGTTTTCTGATTAAAAACTAGTAAATATATATATATATATATTTTTAAAGACTCAACTTCTCATCAGTCTATAATACAAATTTTCTCACATAGATATTTTCAACCATTGCTTTTATAAGATTTGTCAATTAAATTATTTATATAAAAAAATTAAGCCAATTAAATATACAGGTAGACGCACAATCCCAACACATTATTTTGTTAAAAGTATTTTATGGTGAATTTTGAAAATAATGCATGTCATTCATTTTTTTAAAAGGAAATGTGATTCAGGACACTTTGAGAAATTGGTTAACAGTTAGCTGTTAGCTTTTAACTCGGGACAATTTTATTTTCATACACTAATTTTTTTCAGTATATACACTTAATGAATACTTTCTCAATATACATATTATAAAAATATTTCTCAGTACACATCTCTATATTCTAATATTATCCGCATTTTTAATTTTAAAACTCTAAGGCTATGTTTGGTTGCAATTTTTTAATCAATTTTTTGAAATTTTTATGAGAAAAATATAATTAATTTGACAAAAAATAAATACCAAAAGAATATTTTTTAAGTTTTAAATTTTTTGCCCCTAAAAAAATAAAACCATATTGAAATAAGAAGTTTATTTTATTTTATTTATCTTTGAAAACATGTTCTAAAACTATACTAAACAAAGTCTAATTTTTTTTTTTTCTCATTCATCCACTTATCTTTTATTGTTGTTGCCTCCACTTTCAACCCTCCATCGCCATCACCATCACTACTTCTTGCTCATTCCCCTCCATTCTAGACCTCCACAGTCAACATTGAGTGATTCGTGGTAAGAAACTTGTAATAGTGTATAGTTTATGGCGGAAAGTGATTACAAGCAGATAAGAAAAGAGACGACGAGAGGGAATGGCGGATAAGAGAGGTGGTGCTGACAATAGAGGATGGTTGTGGTGTTTTAGAAATAGGGTTTGAGTAGAAGAAGATGAGGGCATTATGGTATTTTTATTTTAGGACAAAATTGTATTAATGAAAATTTTCATTAAATGTGTGAATTGAGTGGAATAAGTGTGTAGAAATAGAATTACCCTTTAACCCATTTTGGGTCATATCACTTCTCACATTTTTTACTCAGAAAAAGGCCAAAAAATGCTAAAAAAATTAATTTTTAACTAACTTCCCAAAACATTCCTCAATCGTGTGATTACTAATGTTCAATTAGCTTAAATTTTGTATGAATGAACTACTCAATAAATCCTGTGGGAGCCGAATAAATAAAATCTCTAATTGGCAAACAGGGCACATTCAAGCCTATCTTTGATAGGCCAGATTTAGCCAAAGCTCATTGAATTCAAACAAATCATTGCCAAGTAAATTCAAATGGACTGAAGAACATACCGAATGAAAGCTACCTAGACCGTCCGTCAGGACCAAGTACATTAAGGAAGTCAGCATGACAATTCACTTTAAGTGGGCCCAAGCTGTCATTTTCTAAAAGTGTAATAGAGAGATGGGTTATGACATGGTAATGATCAAGGGCAAAGTTACAGGAGAAAATATCCATGAGAATGAGACTATAAAAGGAAGGTATGAGTAAATGAGAAGGCATGCTTTATAACTCACACCCTTAAAAATACAAACACCACTTCCTCTCTTTTAAGGAATTAACTTGCTTATCGGAGTGTTAATTCTGACACCTTTGACCGGAATACTTTCTTGTTTTAGGTAGCAAAACGAGAATCTCCTAAGAACTTGTTTGGAGTGAAGGAGTATTACAAAACCACCCTAAAATGAACGCTTTAGATCATTAAGATTGGTCCGGAGTGAGTCCACAATAGGCAAACTGCACGGTAATCTTTTTATTTTATTTTATAATTTTGAAAATTTTAGAATCAATTTATTTTTTTTTTGAAAAAATAAAATAAAATAAATTTCTATTTCTATTTCTATTTCAAAAACAAAAATAAAAATGGATGTTTTACTAAACAAGGCCTAAGCTTTTGTTTTTTTAACCAACAGTGACATATTTTGTTTAAGACATTGCTATACAAGTTTAAAAATTAGACCTAATTTTTAAAAATAATCAATTATAATATCTAAGATAATATTTTCTTATATTTTCTCAATCATTAACTAATCATATCAAAAAAATAGATCTAAAAAATGGACATTGTCATGTGAATTAGCATGGTATTAGTAACATAAATGAATAGTAAATATATCTGTAAAATACTTTACAAAAATAATACACAATTCTCTCACATCCCTTGAACTAGACGCTAAATTTTGTGAGTATTTTTCTTGGCCATGGCTTCTGTCCAGTCCGGGATTGGACTGGATCGTGCTGTTGGGCTCGTGGGAGCCCACCACGGATCCCGTTTTGATAATTTGAACCGTTGAATGTGTAGAAATCGTCGAGTACTATATGCCTGTAAAAAATTACGTTGATCGGATATCGATAGCTATGTGAACAAAGCAGTTTTTTTATCAACCGTTAATTTTTTCACCGTCCATTTTTTTACCGTCCATTTTTTTTATACAAAACTGATTTAATCACATAGCTATCGATATCCAATCAACATGATTTTTTATAGGCATGTAGTACTCGACGAGTTCTAAATATTAAACGGTTCAGATTTTTAAAACGGAACCCGTAGTGAGCCCCAACGGGTTCAACAGCACGGTCCAGTCCGATCCCAAACTGAACAGAAGCCGGACCCATTTTTCTTTATGTGTTAAATATAATTTCGGATTAGACTTGTTTGTTGGTGCATCATTCAACCGGGCGTTTGGCCAGCATTCATTTTAGGCAGCTTTCCTTTAATTCCACGTGGCGTGATCTAATTTTGTTGTCATGCGATGGTCATCTCAACTGATCTCCTGTAGGGCGGTTTGGAAAGTGAGATTTTAATTTAATTTAAGTTAAAATTTAGAAAAAATATAAAAAGAAAAATAAGTTAAAATAATTAATAAAACAAAACATCACATTAAATTCATAATTATTTTTTTCTATTACAAATATCACATTTAACTATAAAAAAATCTAATTATTTTTTTAAATATAAAATTTTTAACCTATTAAAATAATTAAAAACTAAAACAACTTATTAAAATTACAGTTACCCGAACACCCACGTGTTTGGTCTGTCAAGTAATAATATGACCCTGTTTGACAAAGAGTTTTTTTTTTTTTTTTGGGTTAAAATTTATAAAAAAAGTAAAATAGATTAAAATAATTAAGAAAATAAAATATTACATTAGATTCATAATTATTTTATTTTTTCTCTTACAAACATTATATCTAAATATAAAAAAAATCTAATCATCTTTTTAAATATAAATTTTTTAACCTACTAAAATAATTAAAAATTAAAATAATTTACTAAAATAATTAACTTTTCAAACGATGGCTATATATATTTCTTGATAGTAACTTTCCAACCATAAAGTGGTCGACATGTTGTGAATAAACTGCATTAGGATTTGATTAAAATACACACCAAAAATAAATAGAATTACGTTAAAAACAATTAATTCTAAACTGTCAAAACAACAATGCTAATATTATTATGATCGGGTCTTTTGAGGCATATCACGAATATTATTTTGATAATTTAAACAGTTTTATCGGATCTCTTCGTATATATCTTTCATATAAAAATTTAGATCGATTTAATCATCGTAACTTATTCAATTTATTGAATTTATCTTTAAAAAAATAGATGACAAATGTGTTTTTAAAAATAGACCATCCATTTTTTAATAACAATCGCGATAAATTGAATAGGTTACGAATATCGAATTCATCTAATTTTTTGGATAATTGATATAGACAAAGAATTCGACAAAATAAATAATTTATATTATCAAAACGAAATCCTTAATAAAGCCCACAGATCTAAATAAACACCCTCGAATTTAGCTCATGAACCAGAGAGGATCCAGCTCTTTGTTTTTATTTCCTTGCTGGATTGATGGGGAATTAGTGGCGGGGTTTAGCTGTAGCTCCAAACATGCCATATGCCAACTAAAGGATCACATGCACCATTGAAATGAAAGAATGCATGGTTTCCAAGTGGCCTCTCTGTGAGTCTTCAACATGTCATTCTAGGGTTCTCAATTGAGTTTTACACTGTTTGGACAAGGAGAAAGTTCAATCGTATATAATTAAAACACATAATTGATATAAGCTTGCACATGATAATAAAAACTATTTTTCAGGATTTACAGGCCTTAAAGATTTACTCCAATATATGTTTGGCATGTTTATTTGGGCTAAAATAGTCTTATGGGACAAAATTAACTATTTTAACCAAATAGGACAAAATGTTATATCCAAAGCATAATTATTTTATTTTATTTCTTACAAAAGTCAAAAAAGTTAAAAAACCTATCCCAGATGATAGTTTTTAACCTCATACTAAAATAATCAAAAAGTTAAAAAACCAACTCACGTCACAAACGAAGGCTTATGTTTTTTTTTTGATTATTTTGAATTTTAAATAATGGGATTGAGACTCTTTTTGTATTGTGGCTTTATAGTGACTATCACTAATTCACATAGTAGTTAGTCCGTGAAAGGATTTTACATTTTTGTAGGCATTTGTGGCTGTGTTTGGCATGGATTTTTTTTAGTTATTTTAGTTAAAAAAAATAAAATAAATTAATAAAATAAAATGTCACATTTAAATTATAAATATTTTATTTTTTTTTCACAAAAATTAAAAAAGCCAAAAAGTCCATCCAAACGAGACTTTTTAACTTAGGTTAAGATAGTTAAAAAGTCCAAAAATCAAGTCACATCTCAAACGAAGGCTATATAAACTTATAATAATTGTGATCAATTAAAATCGATCAAATCAATAAAAATAAGTTTTGAAATTTTATATTTTTATTTTAGAAAAAATAAAATTTCAATAAAGTAGGACCCGTGAGTCTCAACTTATTCGGTCGAATAAGATACCAAAAAAATGATTTTTTATTTTTTTATTCTTCATCTTTGTTGGGGTAACTTTCTTGGGGTTAGTAATTGAGTCATATATTAGGAGTTGAAAAATGTTGACACAACGGTGGTTAGCAAATACCTCACAAGCAATCCAAGCCAGCACATGGTGTTAGAAAAAAGAAACTAAAATGGTCGGTTGGCGTGCTTTTTTAAAATGGACTTTTTTACATTTTGATAATGATTTCTCTCATAGTTTGTACCTCGTCTTTTTGACCCTAACATGGGGTTTAATTTCGGTGGTTAACAATTTACTTTGGATAGACAAAAGGGTTGTTTGGGATAATTTATTTGAATTGTTTATTTTTATTTTATTAAAAGAATTTGTGTTAGATTTTTTGATATAATTTTTGTTTATAGTTTATTAGACATAAATAATTGAAATAAGTTGAGAAAAAGCCTTATAAACTTTTTGACAATGGTTTAAAACTAATAATGATTAACCATCAACATTGAAACATATAATAGCCTCAACATGGTTTAGAAATAACATGCTCGTTGATCATCTTATTTGATGGGTCTTTTGGGAAGTGGGTTATAATCCACTTCTCAGATTATAACTCACTTCCCTCTCTCACAAAAAGTTGATTATAATCAGTTTATAATGAGCTTTTAACCAAAAAGTTGATTATAACTATCTTCCCAAATATTGTGTCTAGTTTTCATAAAGAATTGGATCTTTTAGTTCAGTCTTGTGAACTCATTATTGGACCTCATTTTGATTATTTGATCAGTTAATTTTTAACAATGCTAAGTAACTCAAAATTGTGGCTCAAATGACTCAAATAACTCAAAATGACGTCGTTTTGAATGTAAAATAATGTCGTTTTAACAGATTTGAGCCATTTGAGTCACAAATTTTTGAGCTACCAAACATTTTCCTTTTAATAATTGCACTCACATGATTTTATCAAATTTATTTTCAAGAAATGAATTTTTAGCAATATTATACATAATCTTATTTATCTCATTTTCTCACTTCTAAACACAACAATGGGATCCACATTAATACTGATTTGTAACTGAAAGTGAGAAAAAAAAAGTAAAAAATAAGATGAGATATAACATATTTTTAAAAAATTTTAAAGTCATACTTAATATCAATTTCTTTGAAAATGGATAATCTACAAAGATTTTAAAGACAAACTGATCAAACCATTAAAAGGGCTCACGAGGGTGAGCTAGACAATCTAATGCTTTGGGCCTTATTTTATTTTTCTTATTTTTGGTCCAAATACAATGGGCTCTATAATAAATGTGTTGTCCACCTTGACAAATGCGCCTATTCCGAAATTAATGCAATATGACTGAGATTTAGGCTAAGTTTGGGAAAACTAAATAAGTGTATTTTTTGACTTTTTATGAAATATAGATTGGATTTGGGTTGGGTTTGAAGTGATGTGTTAGAGAGGTGATGTGACTTAAATAAGATGATGTGACTTAAATAGGATAGTGCCTTTTTGACTTTTTGAATTTTTTGGAGGATGCCAAACTTGACCTTAATATTAAAGACTTCAGAGTAATTTGTTGTACTTATTCACCCAAAAAAATTGTTGTACTTAGAACATTAAATTACATCAAATCATAAGATAGGTAGAAACTTAAGTCAAAGTTTGACATCTACTAAATAATATAAAAAATAAAAAAGTCACTATCCTATTTAAGTCACATTATCTTATTTAAATCACATCAATTCTCTAATACATCACATCAAACCCAACCCAAATTCAACTCATATAAATCAATAAATTAAAAAGTACACTTTTTAAAATCATTCCAAACCAATTAGAGTCAAAGAGTTTATTCATTTTATACTTCAAATTTTAACTTACAAGTGGGGGGCACACTAATCGAATGCACATCTTAAACATATATCCTAACTTGTCCTTTGGAGTATTCATAGGCTAATTAGGAGGTGTTGGGTAATATAATTCGTTACTTAAAATTCAATTGATTAAGTGGTAATCAATTAAATTCGTTTGTTAATTATAATTAATTTTATTTAAAAATTTAAGTGTCTTTTAAAATGTAAATTAAAATTTAAGAAAATTTTAAATCATATAAAATTTATTTAATTTTAACTGAATTTATAAATACTAAACGTAAGTATCAATATACACTATTATAAATTTACCACCACCATGCCACCGCCACTATTACCACCGCTACTTCCACCACCATTACCGCCGCCACCACCACCACCACCACCGCCACCATCACCATTATGCCACCGCTACTACTATTACCATCACCACCATCACTACTGTTACCACCATCACCACCATTACCATCACTACAGCTATTATCACCACCACCATGCCATCGCCGGCGCCGCCACTACTACAATCATCTTTATTATGATTGTCATAATTGCCATACGCACCACTATCATTTATTACCACTACCATTGCTATCGCCACCACTATGCCATTGCCACCACTATCACCACCACCATCATAATATAAAAATTAAAATATATAATTTAAAAATAATAAATAATAAATTTGATTTTATACATATCAAATTATTTATTTTTAATTCAGCACTTAAATTTTTATTAAATAATTTTTCAACTCAAAAAATTCAATATTCAATTTTTAATATTTAATTTTTAATTTTTAATTTTATCAAACAGCACCTAAATTAACAAACACTAACGCAGAAAATTGGGTCTATTTTATGCTCTTTTCATTAATTACTAAATTTTAACATCCCTATTGAAGCTGCTCTAAGCGCCAAGTATTCTTTGTTTTGAAAACTATTTCCCCCATTGCCTCATTTCACTCAAAGGTCACTGAATTGAAACATGACTTGAGATTTCAATATCTCGGGATTTTCTTAATGATTGTAAATAAAACACAACAGAGTAACAAGATTTTTGATATACAATCAGTTTCTTTGTTATTAGATTTTTTATTTTATTTTATTTTTAGATTTTAGAAGTATAACAAACTAATTTATTAACAACAAGTCTATTTTATTAATTTTTTAATATTTTGCGAAAAGATATACATAAAAATTGAGAGAGTGATATAATAATTTTTTGATTTTTTAACTAAAATATTTAATTCTTAAATGAGATCTAAGGTACTATTTGGCATAATATAAGTATACCTTTTTTTTTTTTTTAATCTTTTTATTTTTTTAAGTCACATCAATATATTATTTTTTTATATTTTTTTTTATAAAAAATTAAAAAATATAGATCATTTCAATCGCTCCCTAAAATTCCAAATCCAAAATGCAGAAGAGGAGACAGCATTGAGAAAAACAACATGCTCTGGGTTCAACATTAGTTCTGAACTAATGCAGCCTTCTGTCTCTTTCAAACAAACACAGAAACACATGGTGGGTGTGCAAAACCAGTCACAAAATGCACACCCAAAGTCACCCGACTTTGAAAAAACAAAAAAACAATTTGCACCCAGTTAGTGCACCTTATTACTACTATGGCGTTGCTAGTTTCAATAAAAAAACAAAAAACAAGGTAAAAACGCCCATAGATGTCCCAACTTCCCCCCCATGTATAAATTCCACCCATTACCCACCTCACGAAATGGATCTATCTACCAAAACCCTGAATTATCTACAGTCTCTTTCGTCAAGTTTCACCTTATATATATACACAAATATAGATATTATGGATGTGTTTATTCCAGAAGAGTATGTTACCAGACGGAGAGTTGAGAAAAAAGCAGCTGCCGGAGCGAAGAAGAGGAGGTCGGAGGTGGTGTCAGATTCCAGAAGGAGGATCGAGAGGGAGGAAACAATCACCACCCAGAATAAGCCCATTTTTCAGCTTCAGAATGAGTGCTTCATCTCCTCCACTAGTACTGGCATTGGAGAAAACATAATCTATAGCTGCTTCTCAGCTTAGTGTTTGGGTAAATGTTGTTTTATTTTTTATTTTTAATCGGCAAATGTTAGTTGATAGATTAATATTTATGAAAGCACCTAAGTGTTTGTACTTCTTTAATTCAACCCTTTTAAAAGAAATTGAATTTATGACCTTCATGAAGTTAGAAACAAATAGAGTATTTGGATAACGTTTTGAAAAAGAATTTTTTTTGTTTATCCAAATCCATCCATGATTTAAACACAGTTTATAAATCTATGACTACGTTGTATAGAGTTAGTGCTTGTTTGGCTAATATTTTGGAACCAAAAAGAATATAAAAAGACAAAATAAATTATATAAGTCAATAAGATAAAATATTATTTCTTATCTATAATCATTACACTTTTTCTCTCACAAAAGTTAAAAAAATCTCAAAACAAAAATCAAATGAGGCTAAAAACGTCCTAGACTAAAAAAATTGATTATATTAACCAATATCAAACTACCTAAGGATGAATCAGTTTTGTAATCCATTTTGTATTTATGTGTTTTCCTCCCATCTCTCCGCATATTGATGTTGAACACACTGTGACATTGAGTTTTTCCCAATGATTTAAAATAACAGTTATGATTTGTGGCACTAAATTTCCTGGCACTGATGGCACTAATTTCTATATCAGGTAAAAAAAAAAAAAAAAAAAAAAAAACAAAGTTACCAAAACAGGAAATTAGTGCCATTAGTGCCAGGAAAATTAGTGCCACAAATCATTTTTCTTAAAATAAATAGATGGGGAATACTATTGTCTCGTTTGACAACTTTCTATTTTAGTTAAAAAGTCAAAAAGTGAGCATCTCCAACCCACTAGGTATATTATGCTTGTTAGTCAAAATGCCTAGTATAACTCATTTTTTTCAACTCCAATGCACTAGGCATATGATTAGGCATTTTAGCTCAACTCACATTCACTAGCTACATGTAGCTAGCCTTCAAGGCTAGGCAAAATGTATTTGATCATTAGGATCATTTCCCTCCATCTTTATTGCTGATGTGGCATTTTATAAAATTAATAGTATTTAGATGAATAGCTAAAATAAAGAGTATGGTTGGAGTAGAAACATGAAATAGTTGATAGGTAAAATAAAATATATACTTTATAGTAATGTTTAGATAAGTAAAATGTCTATTACCGTTGGAGATGCTCTAAGTCATTATAAATTGCTATATTATTCTTTATACTTTTTTGCATATCTTTTCATAAAAAGTCAAAAAATTACTAAAATAGTCTATTCCCAAACAAGGCCTATGGTCTACATTAGGGTGGATATCAGCTTGTTCAATTTGCTCAAACTAAACTTATTTTTTTAAGATTTGAAAGGATTATTTCAGCTCAGAGCTGGATTGGGTTAACATTTTCAACTTGAAATATTAATAGATTAGGCTTGAAATTTATATTTTCAACTTAGCTTGGCCGGGCCTGTTATTATATTAATTAATTAATTATTTATTTATAATACATTAATATATATTTTTTTGTTATAATCTAAACTTTATTTTTATTAATTTTATTGAAACTCACATTTGTAGTGATGTGTGATTAAATTTATTTAATTTTTTTTTAAGTTATACACAAAATATTTCAATTTATAATGATATCAATATATTTATTTAAGAAATATATAATATGTGATTGAATTTAATTATGAAATATTTTAAATTTTTTTAACCTATAACCTGATAAATGGGTTTAAATTTATAATTATTTTTTAAATTGGACTTAGACAAATGTGGAGGTCCGATGATAAAGCAAAGCTGGACTTAAACAGATGCTAAATCACTTATTATGTAATGACGACCTGATTCAACATTTGTCCACTCCTAATGTACACCCCTCAAAGATATGGGTATAAAAATGGTCCAACTTGTATCACTAAAGACCCAACAAAATTAAGATAAAAAACAATAACACATAAGTAAAATTGTTGACAAATTTACAACCACACATGTTTTCTAATGTGCTCAAGTACATTCCGACTGTAATAAAGAAATTCTGCAGCGGCTGAACCTATACCTCCATCAACTGGTGTCTGTTGCGTTGGGATTCAACACATATGTTTGGTTTGAGTTTGGGAGATGAGTTTGGGAGATAAAAAGTACGAAAAGTTGTTTGGTTTGGTTTTTTTGGAAAGATGTTTTGGAAAATTATTTTGAGAGAGAATTTTGGAAAAAGTGATTAATTTGATGTGTATGAGAGAGAGATTTGTTTAGAAAACTTGTTTGGTTTACAAGTTTTGGGAAATTGTTTTGGAAAAATTTATTTAGTTTGAGTTTTTCTGAAAACTCATTTGTAGAGAAATTTTCTCAAAAATTTTTGAAAAATTCAAACCAAACGAACCCATGTTTCTAAAATCTTCCACATCATTCTACAATGTTAAAGAGTGTCTAGGAGATTTTAAAAAAGTTTCAAAAAAATCTCGAAGTTTTTAGAATATCCCACAATAATCTAGAATTTAATAGTTTATAATAGAAGTTTAGAAAAATTCAAAAAGTTCTGAAGTATTCTAGAAAAGTATGTATAAAAACTCCATTATGTATTAGAATTATTTAGAGAATTCTAAAATATAGTGGAAAGATAAAAAATTCAAGAATATTTTAGAAGGCTAACGATACCTCTTGGATCAAGTTGATCTTTATCATCCATTAAGCAGGTGAAAGACTATATAAAGGAAAGACTCCTCACTTTGAATAGCAACATAGAAGTGAGATAAGAGTATTTTTTTTTTTTTTTAATTTATCAGCAAAAGAGAGTAAACTTTATTGATGAACCAAGATAAAATTATATCAATAAAGAGTAGGAATGAGTACAAAAGGTATCATAACGAAATTAATTTCAACTAGGTTGGCACTGATAACTCCGCCCAATCATATGCTAGCACACTATCAAGAGTTGGTGAATAACCAACCACATACACCAAAACAAACCACACCCCAATAAGAGCATAGAGACAAACTAAAAACAGCAGCAACTTGAACCAATAAACAACAGCAAAAAAAAAAAATCGACCAGCAGCAATCAGCCATGGCAACAGCTTATCCTCCATACATCACCTTTGCTCACAACTCCACCTCAGGCCATCCGATACTCCTTTTTCACCTGTTGGAAATTCTGCACAATATCATTGACAAAGTAAATGCAATCAGCATCCACAGCTTTAAGCCAGATTGCCATCCTTACTTTAATAAGATCAGTAAGGGCCACAGTGTTTGGTTGAGTACCAGAAAAAATACACTCATTCCTATACTTCCATACTGACCAAATCACAGCAACTAGTAAAGTTCTCTAAATCTGTCTCTCTTTCTTTTTGAATTTCTAACCCATCCACCATTGCATCAAATAGTGCAGAGTCCCAGGTAAAACCCAGCACAATCCCCACCAATCCAAAATATTTGACCGAACTCTCCACACTACGAGGCACCAAAGCAGGATATGATTTAATGACTCCGGTTTAGATTTGCACAAAATACAGGACATATCAACATTTCCTTTTAACACTCCAATTTTATGCAAGAAATCCAATGTTTTCATCTTTCGTTTCCAAGCTAACCATGTTATAAACTTAGATTTGGGAGGGGAGAAATTATGCCAAATCAAAGATACTGACTCTATTTCAAGTCCTAAAGACAATTCACAACTCTTATACACATAACACACCTTAAATACCCCAACTTGATCTGCTTTCCATCTTGGAGAATCCACCAGGTTCATAATCAACCTTGGCCCTTCATCTAACAGATTATGAAGTCTATCAAACTCTTCCATCTCCCACACATGCAAGGGTCTTCTGAATTCGAATACCTACCCGCTTTGCCTATCATACATTGAGAGTTGCCCATTCAATGATATATCCTTTTTCAGTACATAACTGATATTATCTAGGAAACTGTGACATCAGGCTTGAATCACCCCTCCATTTATCTTTCCAGAACCAGATTCTACAACCATTCCCAATCGTAATTTCCACATTCTCTTCAAAGAAGCTCTGTAACCTACTATTAGATAGGACCATATTTAAGATATCCCTCCAGACAGTAGATGTATTAGCAGAAGTACTAAATGATGGCATTCATCTCTCTCCTACTGATCCATACTTGCTGCAAATAACTTGCTTCCACAATGAATCATCCTCCAAGGCAAATCTCCACCACCATTTAACCAGCAAGCTTTGATTTGCAAACCTTGTATCTCTAATCCCTACACCCCTTTGCTTCAAATTCATAGTGACCTCCCTCCATTTTACCAAATGGATTTTTCTTTTTATCTCAGAGTTCCCCCACAAAAAGGTTGCTTGCAGTCTATCTAACTCCTTTGCAACACACTTTGGAAGCTTAAACATAGACATGTAGTAAACAGGTAATGAAGACAGAACGGACTTGATGTTGAGAATAGGATGGTATGATGCTAGAGAATAGGATGGTAAGAGTATATCTTGAAATGAGATAAGAGTATTGTGCTAGAGAATAGGATGGTATGGTGAGAAATCCACCAAACTCAAGTAGTGTTTGTAATGAGAGGCAAGTATTATTGTTGTATAACGTTGAAAGGGAAATAGAAGGGAGAATGAAATAAATAAAAGAAATAAAAGAGGATAAATGTGTCATTTCTCTAAACTTGTCTTCTCATCAACGCTCAAGTTTGTGCGTACATCACACAGATGCTGACTTTGACAGAATTTGTCACTAGTTCATTTTACTCTAAATTACAAAGAGTTGGACGAGATAATGTATTTTTGACGTAAATGTGTAAAATGCAATTACCTATATAAATATTATATATCACATATATATAAAATGACCAATAAAAAGGCCAATATATATAAACTTAATATAAAATGACCAATATATATAAACTTAAGGTAATACTTACATTAAGATGATCTTGAAACTAGGCGTCAAGCGATTGTTATTGGGGATCAAATAATTATTTATCATCCAGTTTTCCAAAGTATCATCCATATATTCATTGAAAATTACTAATTTTCCCTGCATAGCCTTTGACTTTCCATAAAGACAGAGAAAATGTTTACTCGTATGTTTCATAGCAAAAATATAACCAATCCATAGAGAAATCATCATTATCACAAACAGTGATACACGATTGGGTTGGCTATTTTCCTCTATATAGATTGTTGTGGTTGGGAACAAGCACTTCAGTGAAAAACGATATATCGAATGTGTTGGTGAAAATATCCGAAAAAATATATTTTATTGATAAATATTGTAAAGAAAAAAAGATACAAATAGATCAGGCTGAGGTACGGATATCTCATTTTCTTTAAGGAGATCAAGCTCACTGCGGTTGGAAGAACCCAAAATACTGATGCAGCAGTCACAAAATTATGACCTGTCCCCTCCAGGATACAATAACCCGACCACTTGTCGTATGGTTCAAGCTAACTCTGCATAAGATGGTGAACCCAAAACTCCACCAAGAAAAACACCCTTCTTTGTTAGTAATCTCTCTTATATAGAAAATAGTTGGTAAGTTGATTTGTTGCTGAAGAAAAGAGTAGAAGAGAGAACTATTTATAGGCTTCAAGGACATACAAATGACCATGAACCTAGAGAAAGGGAGAGTGAACCTAAACATGAATATACCACCAAGTTCATGAATTATAATTAATATTAATTCATGAACAAAACCAAAGCAATGAATCTCCATTCATGAACAAGATAAAATTCATGAATAAGAACCAAGAAAGATTCAGGAACAAAATGAATAAATAAATAAATGAATAAATGATATTAAAATGAATCAACAGAATGTCTTAGGATTCATCAGTGTGTCACTTGATACATTACCAAATTCCCTCTATAAAATTTCAGGGGCAAAATATAATGAAATAAGTTAACCATGTACATGTATATGTATATCAAAACAAATTTAAATTGTCCATAAACTACTTAACTCAGTCAAATTTACAATTCAATTTCTAAAGCCAGGGATCCATAGTAAACAACATCATTAAGCATCATGAATTGCATGTTTATGAAAGAAAAAACTATAGTAATGAATGCCGCAATTCCATATCCAAGGCATAGATTTCGCGCTCCCATATCCAAAGCATAGTGTTTTCAAGTGGGCATCGGCTATGGTGGCACCACCAGAATCATTCATTTTATCCACCTCGTGATTTGGGTTGGATCACCGTTATTTTTTTCATCTAAATTAATAGAAGGTGTATCACATACACCATTTTTTACAGTGGATTTGATTTTCTAAAAAAATAAAGTAAAATTAATACAACAAAAAAATAATTTTATCCTTATTTTCTCCAAACCTAAAATTAAATTAATATGTTAATTAAAATAGAATAAATTAAAATATAATTAAGGATTGATCTAAAATATGAAACAAAATTAAGAATTCATTTAAAATATAATTAAATAAAATATAAAATAAATAATAATTAAGAATTGATTTAAAATATAATTAAATTAAAATTAGATTAACATGTTAGGAATTACAATAAATAATTTAGAATTCATTGTGATTTAGGTCTCGTCTGGCAAGTGCTTGTTTTAGTCTAAAAGCTAAAAAGTTATTAAAAAAAATCAAAAAGCCTATAACCTATATCAAAAAGTCAAAAATCTTCTTTTCGCTCTACTTTTTGCATATCTTTTCGTAAAAAATCAAAAAATTATTCCAAACATATTAATTTTTTTTATCTCATATTTTAGTCAAAAAATCAAAAAGTTACTAAAATAGCTTGTTCCCAAACGATGCCTTAATTTATAATTAAATTAAAGTTAGATTAAAAAGTTAGGAATTACAATAAATAATTAAATATTTAAGATTAATTGTGATCTAAAATATAATTAAATTGAAATTAGAATAAAAATTAAGAATTACAATAAATAATTAAGAATTTATAATTAATTGTGATTTAATTGAATTAATGTTAGAGATTATAAATTAGTGTATGAGGAGGGAGAAAGAAAAAAACAAAAAAACAAAAAAATATAGAATTTAAGAGTATTATAGTCATTTTACTTAAATATCCCTATGATTTCCAAATATTTACGATTATGCCACTTTATATAGCAGAAAACCCTATAATATTTTAAGCTCTTGCAAACAGTAGCAGCAGCCGAACTCCAGCAGGACCAATCGGAAGAACTCCATGAATAATTAGGCGGGTTTGGAAATTGACTATTTTAATTGAAAGTGATGTGATAATTTATAGTAATTTTTTAACTTTTTAGCTATGAAAGTTTATTTTGAGAAGTAGGTTAAAAGTTAATTTTTTTATTTTTTTATATTTTTTTCTTGAAAAAATGTGTAAAAAATAGAAAATAGATGTCACCCAAAAAATCAAAAAGCAAAAAAGCCACTTTTAATTATGTTCTCAAAACAAGCCAAATTCAACTTCCCAAACGATCCTTGGCCCATTCATTCTGGATTAGCTCTTTGAGGTTGGTAGAGTGGGCTCACTGCAATTGGTTTTGGTTTGGACTAATTTAATTTTCTTTTGGGCTTAAACAAATATAGAGATATTGTGAAATTATTTAAAATGTTCAATTACTCTCAAATAATTATTGAAATTTTGTAGGTAATGATGTGTTCAATATAAATCTTTTATTTTAAAAGAAAAAATTGTGTAAAGATAGAAATTTTATTTATAAGAAACTGTTATATATATATATATATAAATTTTCCTCCAAGACTCTCCTTTAAAAAAAAAAATTTAAAAAATCAAGAACTATGTTGATTGTTGCCCCAGATGCCTGTGAGTTGTGACACTAGCTAATTATATGGGCACACAAAAAAATAAAAAATAAATAATACTCTAGTTTACAACTAAAAAAAACAAAAAACAAAAAGACCCTAGTTTTAGGGCAGTAAGCCTAGAACAAGAAGAAAATAGTGAACCCTAAACCAAATTCAACGGACACACTGTAAGACATTTGGAAAAAAGTGACTTGTATCTATATATCTTAGAGGAGCCTCTAAATAGATTCAAAAATATTATTAGACATCCCACAATTGATTTTTTTTTTTTAATATCATTAAAATATCAAAGTCAAATTATCAACAAGAACAAATGTTGTGTTTGGTAGAACTTTTTAAATATGATTTGAGAGTAAGAGTTGTATTTTGAGTTTGTGAGTTTTAGAATTATGATTTGAGTGTGAAAAATTTGTTTGGTGAAAGAGTTTTGAATTGAGTGAGAAATTTTTGATGTGTCATATGATATTTGAAACAAAAACTTAAAACTCATAATCAAACATACAACTCAAAATTCTATTAAAGCACATAATTTTTTTTTTTAAATTCAGAAAATATTTTTTTGAATATATAAAAATTAACATATGTCAATTGTAAAAAAAAAAAAAATTATTTGCACTGTTCCGGTCAACCGGCCGAATGACCGGTGAGATCTCTGGAGAGACGACCGGTTAGTCCAAATTTTTCCGCATTCGACCGAGTTTTTAAAAGTGAGTGTGGAATTATGATTTGAAACTCCTAAACAAACGTGAAACGCGAATAATATGGTAGAATTGTATTTTGATAATACAACCAAATAGAGAGTCTAAGAATTTGATTATTGTAATAAAATAAATTTTTTATTTTTTTTATTTTTTTTCGATCTAAATTATTTGTTTATTTTTGTTAGATAAAATTGATGAAAAATGTATTTTAATTATTAAACTTAGTGAAAAATAATATTTTAGATATTTTATTTACACTTTACATTGAATTTAATGACTAAAATATATTTTTCTCTTCAATTTTATTTAACGGAAGTATGTTTATGGTTTAGATCTAAAATAAATCAAAATATTATAATTTAATAATTAAAATTCATTTTGTTACTTTTTTATTTAATTTATAATTTTTCCTATATAATTTAAGGGTGATTCTATTTACACACCATAATTTCTCTCGATGCACACTATTTACTATTTTCTTTAAATTCATATTGTATCTCTCAACAAAATTACTCTTTTAGACATTAACCAAAATTCAGTCTCTCAATTCACACACCACACCAGCTACAACCATAACCACAACTATAACCACCGACCACATGCCACTACCCTTTTCCCTGCATCCATTTCTTCTTCTTCTTTTTCTTCTTCTTCTCCTAAATTTAAGGTTCAAGTTGGGATGTTAAACCTAGGTACATGATGGTGGTGACAGCCATGACCACCAGTTAACTCTTCTTCTTTTTCAAATCGCTCACTGTCTCTCTCTCTCTCTCTCTCGTTGCCTGGTGAAGTCCTAGAGGTGGAAGGATTACAGAGGTGTCGGGTTGTGGTAGTAGGGTAGTTATGGTCGACTATAATGGTACTTGAAGAGGAAGTAATGGTTGAGAGCCAAGTTGGAAAAGGACTAGAGAAGGGCAACGAGGCTGGGGAGGTCGATCACAGAGGTGATGGAAGGAGGGACTGCGAAGGATGGTTGCAAATCGGTGGTGGAATGAGAATAACGCAAAACGATAGTGGGAGGGTGTTGGGAACAATGTGGCAGTGAAGGGGGGAGTTAAGGAGGGCTGGTGGCTAGGGAGGGGATGGCAACGGACGACTGTTAATTTCGGTGGTGACAACGATAGCAATGGGTGGTGATGCTAGGTCAGGGTTTGAGTTTGTGATTAAGAAAGAAAGGGTATTTTGGTATTAAATATAAATTAATGATGGGAGTTGAGAAAAAATTAAAATATTCATATGGAATTTGGTGTGTACTAATGATGTGTACTGTGAGGTTGGGTGGTGTGTAAATATAATTTCCCATAATTTAATAGTTCAAATTAAAATTAACATCATACATTCTAAATCGATATAAGTTTATATAATTTTTTTAATTCATTTTGTTAAATATAAACGGTTGAATTACTACAATAAGATCATGATTTCTCTTTTAATTTATATGATTTTTATAAAAGATAAATTGCATTAGACCATCTCCAACGGTGAACCAAAGCCAGCATCAGATTCAAATTTTGATAAAAAAGCCACTTTTTCATGCTCCAACCGTTGCATCAAAGTGATATCAAAATGAAAATTCAGCAAAAAAAATATCAAACGGAGACCAAGACACAGATTTTACCAAATCACTGTTACTGACCGTTGAAAGTGGTACACCGGTCAACCACCCGGTTGCCCGGCCGGTTGACCAACCGGTCAACCGGTTCCCTTTCAGATAACTAGGTTCAAACAGGTCAAAAGGTTCAAACAAATTTAAAAAAAAAATAAATTAAATCTTACCGGTCGACCGGCCGGTCAACCGACCGGTTGACCAACCGGGCGACCCTTCAAATTGAGGCTGAATCAAAGAAGCAGATTGAGCTAATACTAGTCTTGCACTATATTCATTCAATTTCCTTGAAAGCAGGGCCCACAGAGAACATCATTCAATTTCCTTAATACTAGTCTTGCACCTGAGTATCAATGCCGACAAGGGTGTGTGGAGGGACGTCGAGCAGGAGTAGAAATGGTGATTCAGGTTCAAAAAAAAAAATAATGGCCTTATCGGTTGACCAACTGGTTGACCCTCACATTTTGATGCTCACCGTTGGAGCAAGCGATATCAAATTGGGAAAATAGTGATTTTTTTACTCAAATTTGATGAAAAGTTTGGTGCACCGTTGGAGATACTCTT
Source organism: Camellia granthamiana (assembly GCA_036172215.1). Classification (NCBI taxonomy): domain Eukaryota; kingdom Viridiplantae; phylum Streptophyta; class Magnoliopsida; order Ericales; family Theaceae; genus Camellia; species Camellia granthamiana. The sequence goes on along the minus strand of CM069913.1, from coordinate 8,889,146 downwards.
ATTAGTCTCTATATTTAAGTGAGATTTTATTTTAGGCCTTATACTCTTAATTGCATTGATTTTAGCTCCACTTTTTATTTTCATTTTAATATAGACCCTTCGTTAAAATTCATCAAAAATATTAACAAAATTATTCAAAGGGAAGTGACATTTACAACAATGTAAGATTAATGTAATTGAAATTGAAATTGTAAGAATTAAAGTAAAATCTCACCTAAAATATAATGTAAATTATTTGTTTATTTATATTATTATTTTAAACAGAGTTTTAATTCATTTGATGATAATATTCCGGGTAACGGTTAAAAGTGCCATCCATGCATTGACAAATACACCCAGTTTATTGTGGTGCAGATTTTTTTATGACAAATTTTCAATGGCGTCATTCAATGTAATTATTTTTTTTAATAATTTTTTTTAACAAAAAAGTCTTTATTAATTTGACTTATGATGACACGACGTATTATGTATTAATTTTTGGGCAAAAATTATGTTACATAATTTTGTATTTTATGAATCATGACTAAAAAACAAAAAAAAATTATAACCAAATAACCCGTGAGGCATAATAAAAAATTTCATTAGTCATAACTAAAATAAGATTATAATTAAAAAAAAATTAATCATAATTAAAAAAAATGACATAACTTAAGAATACCTAGAGTAAGAAGTATTTATAGAAGAGTTTTCTTAATTTTTAACATGGGAAATTATACAAGTAAGTCTCTAGCATTCTCATAAATAATATAAAATAGAATTTATGACACAATTCAAAGGGTACTAATTCCATTAGAAAAAAAAAAAAAGCACTAAGACCTTGTTTAGAAAGATGAAGGTCTGTTTTGGCAACACGTTAAAATAGTTAAAAATTTATTATAAAAAAGTCAAATTTTCTCTTTACTTTTATATACATCTTTTTGTAAAAAGTAAGAAAGTTATTAAAAAGCCTCTTTCCAAAACAATCTGAAATTTTAGTTAAAAAGTTAAAAAATTGTTGGAAAAAATAGTTTTTTTGGTGACTTTAATTAAATATTAATGTGGATCCCAACTATCTATTGTGTTGGGTCCAAGTGGATCTAGATACTTTGCAATGAAATCTTTACACCACAAATAGAATGGCCAAAAACTATTGAGAATTGAATGAGAAATTGCCCCATGAAGTTAGCTTCATGAAAGAGTTAATGGGGTTTGTAACTTCTGCCTTTATTGCAGAGTTTAATAGTGCATTAATGGGGTTTATAACTCTTGCCTTTATTGCAGAGGTTAATGGTGCATTAGTGACTAGTGGCGGAGCCACAGCTAGACCGGGGGGGTCACGTGCCCCCTTGGATTTTGGAATAAATTTTTTTTTTGGTGTGTGTGTGTAAATATAAAGAAAATATTTTAAACAAAAAAAATTATAAAATATTATTTAGAGTGAAATATCAATGACATCTTTAAAATTATGAGAATAATAATGGTTGTTTTTTTTATTCAAAATAAAGATATTAGATAAGTCATATTATTATCTATGAAAATTTCGATACAATCGTGATATCTATCATTATTGATATACAATTATAATTAATCTCAATAAAAATTTGAAATTTATTGAATTGTTAGGTACATTTGACATGTGGGGTTTATCATCTATGTGTTTCTTTACTATTGGTTGGTAATATTATATGTCAATGATGACGTGATATTACTATTATATTGAATTTTTATTGAAATTTTGTATAAAAAATTATTTTATCATTATATAATTTATTTTAAACTTATATCTATGACTTTTTTTTTTTATATATATATGTTATCCATGATATACTAATTACAAATAATTAATATATATATATATCTTTCTTGAAGCCAATTGATGGGTCGTTGAACACACCAAAAATAAATATTAAACTATACCAAATTCTTTTAGAATAATGGCAAGTCCAAGTATCGATTCACAATGACTATTGTGAAAGTAAACTAATTTAATTGTTAAATTCCTAAATTAATTTTGATAAAAAGATTGAATGATCATAACCTAATTTAATAACGAATAAATTAAGCTAATGAATTAAATTATTAATAATAAATGAAATTGGGTTTACTGAATTGGGAAAAAATCCTAGGATAGAGAATTCACCACTAACCACATAATTAGGGTTTCTAATTGAAATCAATTATGCTATGGTTTGAACGGATCGCAACTACAAACTCGAAGCATTTGACAAGAAGATCATCACATTCAATGTACGAGCACGAACCATCTTAAGTAATACGAATCGTTCACTCTAAACTAAGGTAGTGATACGACTCGTTCCTCGTAGTATGGTTCGTCTCATACCTTGTGAAGGAATAGAAAATACATGTATGGATAATATTCAACAATCACAGAAAGTCAAATATTCGAAGAGATAATGAAAAATATATAAAAGAAACTTTTAAATTACCATACAAATGTTTAAACCTTTACGTAATTAAAAATAAAAAAGAAAACAAAATAATTACATGGCTAGGGTTTCATCAAAACCCTAGAAAAGGAGACTAGCCACTCATGGAGGGGTGGAAGGAGGTAGATGAAGAAGAAACCGCCATGGGAGACATCCTTAAAGCTTTTGTTTCTCTTCCCCTCCAAACCCTAGCCTCTCCCTTTAGGTCAAAACAAGTTCAGAACCCTAGAAATGCATTTTCCTTGCCTTTTTATACTTCTACTCACTTCCAAACAAGTTTAAAATGTCGGTTTGACTTTCTTAGAAAAAGTCAACGCACGTGCGGGAAAGTCAACGCACGTGCAGGAAAAGTCAACGCACGTGTGGAAAAGTCAACTCTGTCCAAATTCTGTCTTTTTACCCATTTTATGCTCCGATGATGTACAACCTGATTGACATTTAACACACATAAAGTATACAGTTTGACCAGCAAGTGAAGTTAAGAGATTCTAATTAACGGCCTCAATGATGTACATTTCGGCCTTAATCACCAATCGTAAAAATTTATATGAAATATTTTGTAAAAATTTTCAATGTTATAATAAATAAGTGCCCCCTCTGATTTAATTTCTTGGCTCCGCCACTGTTAGTGACCAGCCATGAAGGCTGGAGGCTTCTCCTCTCTCCCTTATACATGTATAAATTGAGACCCTCCTGTCAAGTCTCAAATACAGAAATTCTTTCTTCCATTCTTTAGTCAGTTTGCTAGAAATTTCTTACTGTATGAGAGTGCTGCCATTGTCGGTTCGCCAAAGCTAACAGAAGGTGCTTCTGAGTTAGTCGGTTTAAACCATCTTATCCTGGGAGACAGAAGTCGACGTTTCTCCAGCACCCACGGTGAGGCGGTTAATCTATTTTAAGGACACTGTGGCATCACATAGAATTTGGTTTGATTTCTTGCTATCATATTCAGATTAAATATGTTCTTATATTAATCTTGTTTCATATTTATGCTCTATGATGTAATTTATCAAGTATGGTTTTATTTGATGTTCTTTCAGTTAATTTAATAAAGTATGAATTTATTTATTTTGTTTTAATTACCCAATTTAAACAACAATCTTAAAACAGATTATGTATTTCTCATGGAAAAAATAAATAGATTCATATGTAATTTATATCTGTTAGTCCACTGTTGCATCATATTGTTACGTTTTTGACTATTGCATACTGATCATAAAAACTTGTTGCTCAGAATTGTTTATTTTCGTTTTTATGTGTGTAATAGCATGTTTGCAGAATATGTCAAGAATTATCTAAAAGTCATGATTAGGATATTAAATTATGTAATATATGTTTGGTTCTGGAAGATTAGAATGGTGTATAGACCACTGTTTCTAATATCATAGTGCTTGATTATAAAATTAATTTCATATGAATGCTACTGTATTGGTTTCTATGTGGTTCTATAAAACATGGAGTGAGGGTTTTTTTTTTTTTTTTTGTGTAATACCAACAAGATTTGATGCTATTGTGTCTATCTACAGTCTATTTAATATTTATAATAGTTCACCGGTTTTTCTTTTCCCATGTAAATTTGTATATACTTTTGTATAATAATAAGCTCATTATTTATAATTCATATATGATTGTCATAATTGGACTATGAATTTCATATAGGAATAGGATGAATGTTATTGGTTTCATCCTAATTGACTAATGTTGCATATGTATATTTTGGTTTTGCATACTTCTAGCTTTACTATCTAATTTGCATGTGAAATTACTTCTAGTTTTCTAGAATTATACACATAAGTTATTTTCATGTTTATTATTTAATAATTGTTATATAACTCATGGCAATAAATTTAATTTTAGTATTTGAGATTATAAATTTTCAGGTTTGTAACTTGTGTATTTATTTCCAGGAATAGTGTGTGATTTAATTGGATGAATTAAATTTTGAATTAAATTTATTTATTTTGGAGTTATAAAATTTGTGTAACTTGCTTATATTTATTTACATGGTTACTCTAAATTAAATTCTTATATAATTCATGGCAATTAATTTGTAATTTAATAGTTAGAGTTGTAAGTTTTGTAAGTTATTTAGGACTTATATGTCACGACCCGCTCCCCATACCCAAGGGTTAAGTATCGTGATGGGCAGTAACTGAAGTTACCTACGGCCAATTCTTGAATAAATAAATAAACGCAAGCGGAAGAAATATTTAAATAAGGGTACCAAAATAATCATCGGAGCTTCTATTTTTATTACAAAATATATTGCCAAAAAATGCCGATATTTACATATATAAAAAAATATCATAAAAGTGCTGTGTGTGTCTATTCCGTAGCCCTGCATTCAAGAGGTCACAAAAGTGACAGTCAGAACAGAGGTACGGATTCAAGAGGTAGCTCGTACGGATTTTAGAGGTGACTCCCATGATAGTGTAGCACTTAGTTCCGCACAGAACAGAGTTCAATGGATTCATGACAAACAGAGGACCACGAAGTGGTCAAACAGAGGCCAATAGTTATTTAAGTCCCTCAAGGCGTGGGACTCCGGTGGTGGTACTTACAAAACATAATTGTATATTAGGTCATAACCAAATATTCTTTAAAATATAAACAAACATATCCATGGGTTTCCCTTTAAGCAAATAGGGTTCAGAAATAAAACCACGTAACTGAAACCTTTGTAAAACATAACTTTTATTAAAAACATAACTTGTATAAAATAGATTTTGGTAAGTCAAAACATACGTAAAATACATTTTGGTGACTCAAGGTATAATATAACTCACCTTAACTTTAATACCTTACTCTTCCTTTCCACTATCAAAAACCCTTTTAGCTTTCACTATTTTTCTTTTCTTTCTTTCTCTCCTCTCTTTCTTTTCTTTCTTTCTCTTTTCTTTTCTTCTTTCTTTTCCTTTTCTTCTTTGTTTTTCCGCCCAGTGAATCAGATCCTTCATATTTATATACAAAGGAGAGGATATACGTAGCCCTGTACAAATCTTCCGCGGATTCAATAATCATTATATTGATTTATCCTTAATAGATATTTAAGATAATTACCTTTTGACCTAACTTTTTAATATAATTATATAAATAAATTAAATTCTAATTAAATTACACTTTATTATATACCAATGAAAACTTTATTATTTATTTTAGTACCACACCCATTATTATTATTATTTATATTATCTATATTATTATTATTTATATTTTGACCCCTAAACTTTTAATAATTATATTATTTTATAAAATTACGCATAATAATATATAATAAATCATATATTTTCTTAACTGAGATTAAATAATATTAGCATAAATTCTACAGAATAATTAAAAATCTGGGTTGTTACAATCGTACCCAAGGGTTAAGCATCGTGATGGCCAGTAACTGAAGTTACCTACGGCCAATTCTTGAACAAATAAATAAATGCAAGCGGAAGAAATATTTAAATAAGGGTATCAAAATAATCATCGGAGCTTCTATTTTTATTACAAAATATATTGACAAAAAATGCCGATATTTACATATATAAAAAAAAATCATAAAAGTGCTGTGTGTGTCTATTCCGTAGCCCCGCATCTAAGACTTTCTAAAAGCTATTTCTGAATTACATGTTTCCTGAAAATGGTAAACAACTATAAGCACATGGCAGAGTGAGTTATATTATACCTTGAGTCACTAAAATGTATTTTACGTATGTTTTAACTTACTAAAATCTGTTTTATACAAGTTATGTTTTTAATAAAAGTTATGTTTTATAAATGTTTCAATTACGTGATTTTATTTTTGAACCCTATTTGCTTAAAAGGAAACCCATGGATATATTTGTTTTATATTTTAAGAATATTTGACTATGACCTTATAAATAATTATGTTTTGTAAGTACCGCCACGGGAGTCCCATGCCTTTGGGGACTTAAATAATCATTGGCCTCTGTTTGACCACTTTGTGGTCCTCTGTTTGTCATGGATCCATTGACCTCTGTTCTGTGCGGAACAAAGTGTTGCGCGGAGCTAAGTGCTACACTATTGTGGGAGCCACCTCTAGAATCCATACGAGCCACCTCTTGAATCCGTACCTCTGTTTTGATTGTCACTTCTGTGACCTCTGTTCTGTTCTGTACCGTGGTTGTGGTTATATATTTATATAATATCTGTATTTCAGTTTCTACTACTTAAATGATTTGTTTATGTAAACGTTTTGGCCTAATTAACTATCCATGGTTATTTCGTGTCCCTTATACTCTTGGTATAATGTTTCTCACTCTGCCATGTGCTTATAGTTTTTACCAATTTTCAGGAAACAATGCAATTCAGAAATAGCTTTTGGAATGTCGTAGATGCGGGGCTGCGGAATAGACACACACACAGTATTTTTATGATATTTCTCTATGTAAATATCGGCCTTTTTGGTCAATATATTTTGTAATAAAAATAAAAGCTCCAATGATTATTTTGGTACCCTCATTTAAATTTTACTTCCGCTTGCGTTTATTTATTTGTTTATGAATTGGCCGAAGGTAACTTCAGTTACTGGCCATCACGATACTTAACCCTTAGGTAAGAGGAGCGGGTCGTGACATTATAAGGCTTTGTAACTTGTATAGTATCTTAATTCATTATTTATTTTGCTATTCTATGATTTGCTAGAAGGTTAAATAATATTTGATTATATGTACAATTTCTTTAGATTAGTTGCTTTGTATTATGTTGTCGTTTGCTACTAACTTTCTTTGTAGGCATACCTAAGCATGGAAAGGAATTTTATGGACTACTTATAATCCTCAATTGGATTGGTTTATTTTCCCTTTATATTTGAAGCAATTTTTTGCTTGAGATTTATTTGATTTGTTTACTAAGTTTGTAAAAGCAAGTTTTATTTGCTTATATTGTTGTAGCAATTGTTTTACATTGCTTGTAAAAGTTTTGGACCTTGATTTGTTTTAACCTAGTTCATCCCTTGGAAATTTAATTTTTAAAAATTGTTTCTCATGAATTAGGAGTCAACATACTCTTGAAAGTTTTGTCAAAAGGTTAACTGGGTTTTAAGTGGGACCGTTGTGACTCCTCCAGTCTTCCTAGGAACATTCTTCACCATGTTCGATTCTAGATTTAGTGGTGAGACTAATTTTGAATTAACTTTTCAATTATGAGATTTTCTAGTGTTAAGTTTCAATTTTGAAAAACACAAAACGTGATATTCTGGTGTAATTTTCAGAAATGGCCACTATCACTGATGCTGCTGCTACTGCTAACGTTGGTGGGGATCTGAACCCTGGGGCAACTGGGTTGCCAACCCCTACTGCTATGACCTTTGTGGTCAATCCTGGTGTTACTCCGGCTGTTCCGGGAGGACCGCTCAGTCATCATGAGAGTCGAGAGAAATTTGCTGGGGGTGAACTTCAAGAGATGACAGCAAAAGATGCTGTTTTATTTGACCACGTTGAACCTTGCAAAGGTTTTGAGCGAGGATCTTCCAACTGTGGCAGAGAATGAGCCAGACAGGCAGAAAGTCATGGCGCTTGACACATGGAAACAGACAGACTATCTCTGCTGGAACTATGTGTTCAACAGCTTGGCAGACTCACTATATAGTGTGTTTTCTGTCAAGGGCTCAGCAAAGGAGTTATGGGAATCTCTAGACAAGAAATACAGGACTGAGGATGCCGGGGCAAAGAAATTTGTAGTTGGCCGGTTCTTGGACTTTAAAGTGATTTATTCAAAAATTGTGATAAGCCAAGTTTAAGAGTTCCAAGTGATCTTGCATAAGATTCATGCTGAGGGGATGCCGTTGAACGAGTCATTCTAAGTTACTGTAATCATTGAGAAACTTCCCAATAGTTGGAAGGACTTCAAGAACTATTTGAAGCATAAGTGTAAGGAAATGTCCGTTGAAGAATTGATTGTCCGACTCCGAATTGAGGAGGATAATAGAAAGAAAGGAGGGAGTACCTCCTCTGTGAAGGCCAATATCATCGAGCATGGAAAATCTTCTGGGGTGAGGAAGAAGCCTCCTGTGAACAAGGGCTTAAAGCTGGGGCCAATGGGTGGTGTTGCAAAGAAGTCGGCATATAAGCCGCAAGAACCTGGTTATCGGTTCTTAGGGAAGTGCTACAATTGTGGTAGCGAGGGGCATCGGGCTAGTGACTGCCGCAAGCAGAAGAAGCCATACAAGACCAAACCTCGTGCTCATATGACAGATATACAAGAGCACTCCCATGAGGAGGATGATATGCACTTGTCTGCCGTTGTCTCTAAGGTGAATCTAGTGGGTTCAAACCCAAGAGAATGGTGGACTGATACTGGGGCTACACGCCACATCTGCTCTGAGAAGAAACTGTTTATAACTTTTGAGCCGGTTACAAACGGTGAGAAGTTGTTTATAGGAAACTTTGCTACCTCGATTGTTGAGGGGAAAGGAAAGGTGGTCCTGAAGTTGACTTCAAGAAAGGAGCCGACCTTGAACGAAGTCCTGTATGTTCCGGACATTCGTAAGAATCTTGTCTCAGGGTCTCTTCTCAGCAAACATGGTTTTCGCATAGTTTTTGAGTCCGACAATGCCGTTTTGACCAAGAGCGGAGTGTATGTGGGTAAGGGTTATATGTTGGGGGGTATGTTTAAACTCAATGTAATGACTGTTATCCCAAAGATGAATAAAGTTGCATCTTATTCTGTTTACATGCTTGAGTCTTCCAATTTGTGGCATAGTAAACTAGGACATGTGAACTTTGAATCTTTATGTAGATTAATCAAGTTAGATCACATACCATCTTTTAAGATTAATCCAAAACACAAGTGTGAGACTTGTGTTGAAGCGAAGTTGACAAGATCTTCATTTCATTCTATTGAAAGAAGTTCAAAGCCGTTGGACTTAGCGCATAGTGATGTGTGTGACTTAAAGTTTATACAATCACGTGGTGGCGATAAATACTTCATTACTTTTGTTGATGATTGCAATAAGTATTGTTATGTCTATTTGCTCAAAAGCAAAGATGAGGCTACTGACAAATTTGTTCTTTATAAGAATGAAGTTGAGAATCAATTAGGCCGTAAGATTAAGGCTTTAAGAAGTGATCGTGGTGGTGAGTTTGAATCACCGTTTATTGAGATTTATACTCAATCTGGGATTATTCACCAAACCACGATGCCTTATTTTCCTCAGTCAAATGGGATTGCTGAACAGAAGAATAGGACACTAAAGGCGATGATGAATGCAATGCAATGTTGCTAAGTTCTGGATTGCCACAGAACTTGTGAGGGGTAGCAATTCTCTCCGCGAATTACATTCTAAATAGAATCCCTCGGAAGAAAGTAGACAAGACTTCATATGAGTTTTGGAAAGACCGGAAGCCTTCTTATAATTTCCTACGAATGTGGGGGTGTCTTGCAAAAGTGGTGGTACCTACACCCAAGCGGGTTAGGACAGGTTCGAAAACTGTGGATTGTATATTCATTACTTATGCACAGAATAGTAGTGCATATAGATTTCTTATTCACAAGTCTGATATTTCAGAAATCCACAAGAATACCATAATGGAGTCAAGGAATGCATCTTTCTTTGAAAACATATTTCATTGCTGAACCCGAGGAGAGGATCAAAGTTCTGAGAAGGAACTTGAAGATAATGATCAAGTAGATGATTAAGATAAGAAAGTAGATGACCTGAGAAGGAGTAAGAGGGCTAGACTACGAAGTCCTTTGGCCCGGACTTCTTAACTTATATGTTAGAGGGAGAACCTCGAACTTTCCATGAAGCAGTGACTTCACCAGAAAGTCCCTTATGGAAAGAAGCTATTAAAAGTGAAATTGACTCCATCTTACAGAACCATACTTGGGAATTGGTTGATCTACCCCCAGGCAGTAAGGTCTTATTGACTTTCTTACTTAGTTAAAGGTGTACAAAAGTGGTCAAAACTATAGAAGGAAGATATTTATTTCATAATCAATAGTTATGAAAGAAATGTATCAACATGTTTTTTAAATTTTGAGTTTTAATAATGTGATGTAACTTTATGCATTGAAATAAAAATTTCATTCTAACTATATGATGGTGTGGATCAAAATCTGAAAGAATTGATGTGGAATTGATTTTGACCAAACAACACTTAAATTGTGTGACTTTAAGAATAATTGATGCTAGGTAACCCAAATCTTATATTATTTTTTTTCATTTAGGTAGACTTGCTTTTATTTTAAGCCAATGTTTTATGTTAATGTTGGTTTAGTAAAAAAAAGAGAAAAAAAGAAAAGGAAATGACATCTTAATGACAGGATGATGTTTCAAAAAAATGTATTAAAATAAAAGAAAAAAAACATTCATGAAATAAATAAAAAAAGGTTTGTGCGATCTCCAATAGTTTAAATGCAATAATTTATCAAAATTCAAACTCGTTGCACTTTATTAATAAGTTAACAGCTCCACTCCCTCCATAATTTAATATATCTTTATCTTCTTATTTAGTAAGTAAATATTAAATATAACAGTGATGTGAACCAATCAACAAAAAATTGTAAATGAGATTAGATGGATATCTAGAATGTAAAATTCATTATTAATTAATGATACTATCACATAATATTTTCGTTATATGAAATATTTACTCTTATTTAAAAGTTGTATATGCACTTTTCCTTAGATGTACCAAGAAAAATAAAGAGAGATTATAATCTGCATTGGTGTATGCGTCTCACCACAGCCCATTCAAAACATTGTAAAGGACACTTTATTGGGCCTTTGAAATTTCTGAGAAAGTCTATAATCTCTTTCCCAACCTAAAAAGAATAGCCCATGGGTTTCAATCCCTTTCATGAAACTAACATCATACATCAAACTACCAATGTCAGATTGGGCTGAGAAATGTAGGCCCAAAAAACTGTTTGGGTGCAAGTCATGACTATAAGTCCAATCTCAATAGGGTAGGCCCATCCGGCCCACGTAGTGTGATCGGTCCATGTGTTGTTGAGCGCCAAAAAATTTTATCCATCTTTTTTTATTTTTTATTTTATAACAAATTTGATTACGTGATAAGATTTTAAAAAATATTTAGTGACCCGAATTTTTGTGACTCGAATGGTTCAAATGTGTCAAAACGACGTCGTTTTGCACAAAAAACGGCGTCGTTTTGCACAAAAAACGGCATCGTTTTGGATGTTTCGAGCCATTTGAGCCATGATTTTTCGGACCACCTAACATTATTGTAAAATTTATACACCAATTTTGCAACAAACCAATGATATCATTTAGATAGATGCAACAGAGAATAACAGGTTTTATAAAAATAAAAATAAAATATTTACCATAACGTAACATACTAACATCTATCATATTATTGAAATGGATTGTGTTTCAAATTTTTAAAAAATTATTATGATATAATATATCCTTTAATAAAAAAAGTATGTATAACATTTTTCTATCACTTATCACACATAGCATATCATTTTTTTCACATGAAGTCTCGTAATAATATCTTCTTATGCTGTGTTTAGTTGAAAATTTGGGAAGAGATTTGAAAATAGGAATTGAAAAGATTGGTAAAATGTGAATAAAATATATTTATATTTTATCTAAATTCACATACATTTTCCCTTTTATTTTCTATTTCCAAATCCCCAACCAAACATAACAGTACAATCACTTGTCGTTCTCTCTTTCAAAATTTATATTTCAAAAAATAACAGTGAAAAAGGTGAAGAAATAGATTGAATCACTCTCTCCAGATAAAATATAGGTGAAAGGGAAAGGAAAATAAAAAATGTATGTGAAATTAGATGAAATGTAAGTATATTTTATTCATATTTCGCCATCATTTTTCTTTTCTCTTTCTAAATTTTACCCAAATCTTTGAACCAAACACAGTCTTAGAAAACGATTATGTGATAGAGATTGAAATAGTCTTGTGCGAGATCATGTATAAAAAAATTTAGACCATAACTTGATAATTCTAAATAAAATTCCAAGTAAAAATTATGAATTTGTAATTAATATTATTGTTTGGAGACTTTTCCACAAATTCATTGCTCAATCCATTGTAGTTGTGGTCCCAAATTAATAAAGTAGGAGATCAAATTTAGAAGGTTGTGTGCAAATGATAATTTCAACTGAATTGTTGGGCCATATTGAATTCATTACGGGATTCACTTTTTTAGTCTGAATTATTTATTTTATAAGATATTTTTAAAAGATTATTTTTATAAAAAATTATATTAATTGAATAAATGTAACCAGATGATTAAATTATATTTATCATTACAAAAATAAGTAACAAATATAAATTTTAAAGTAGACCATTCATTGGTCATGTTGTTACAATCAACCAATCAAAATGATTTTTTTTGTAAGAATAATATTCTCAAAGTAAGGGTGTTATATATATATATATATCAATTATTATATTAATTAGTGTATAAAAACATGATATAATAATGTAATTTTAAAATTATGGATCTCACCCATTATATAAATTACAAATATTCAAAATTATTAAAACAATATCATATCATTTCTTAATACATTAATTAATATATCAATTAATACGTATAACTTTATTTATTTAAAAAAGGCTACAAAATAGGACCTATCAAAATAAAGGGATGTGATAGAGACCACGAGATGTAGGGCTCTTCACGGTTAGCAGGGGCAAATTTAAAAAAAAAAAGAAAAAAAAGGGAAGAAGACAAATCATAATGAGAAAGAAGACAAATTAGACTTCCTCTAGAGCTCCTAATTTAAAGCTCTTGAACATTTTTCCAAAATAAATGGCGTAATGAATTCATGGTGGCCCAAGTTTTAAGTGGAGGCAACGTAGATTGAAATTTTAATGTGGGTAAAAATTCAATCCAATATATATATATATATATTTTTTGGATCAATTCCCACATTCCACTTTAGTAATGTTAAAGATTTCAAAAATTTTATTAAAAATTCTATCAAATATCTTACATATATGTGAGAACCACGCTCATGTAAGACATTTAATAGAATTTTTGAACTCTAGCATTTTTTATTCTACTTTGACGCGTTGGAAACACTATTCTTGTTTTTCTACTTTCCTTTTTGTTTTGTTTTTATTTTTTTTATTAAACTAGAATTAATAATTTGTTTGTTCTATTATTTTGTTAAAAAAATAAGAATTGATTTATAAAAAAAATTTACTTGTTTTTTAAAAGTATTATATTATTATTTTTTATTTCACTGTCTATGGTCAATTACCACACCTCTGACAACTTATTTTTGATTTGTATTGTGTTGTTCAAGAAGCCAAATCTATCCATCTATATATATATATATATATTTGAAAATCAACCCTCATTTGTTTCAAATATTATAATAATTCTCAAAATTAATTTTGAAAAATTAAAATTATCCTATCATGTCCCGAAACTGCCTTGTTCTTGTTGTGTCTTGTTTGTTTTTGTTGCACCCATAAAATAAAATTATTAAAAGGTAAACTCGTCTATAGTGTGTCCCATATATATTTTATACAATTACAATATTTATTTTAAAGTGTCGTGCATATATTTTGTGTCTATTTTGTCACCATTGTAAGTTGCAATAATATATAGTATGATGACCTCCAAATTTTATCTGGATTTTGGATTTGGTAAAAAAAAATTGAAAGAAAACAAAATAATGTTTGAATTATAAATTTAAACAAGGGTAAATTTAAAATAAAAAAACCTCGTGAGTATGCAAACCTTTTGTAGGTAAAAACTTGTTATTGTTGGAAAATATGAATTAAAATTTACTCCAATGGTTGTGTCTCTTGAGATGAAAGGGTGTGTCATTTTATAGGTTCACAACCTTTCTGAAGAGTCACATAGAAGTCTATATATTCTATGTTCCTCACTTCATTTTGTGATGGCGAATTGCCATTCTTTTTCATATTGCATTTATTCTTCATATTTCCTGAGTCTAATTTTTCTATAAAGAGAGTTCATGCACAGCAAAGTTCGTTAGGCTTGCAATAGTAGTGCTGCTAGTGCAAGACATTGATCGTTGTATCTTGGGAGATAGACGTCCATTGAATCCTAAGCACTGGTGGGAGGACGAATCTGTCTTAAGGAAAGAGTGTCACACACTCGACTCGATCAGGTTTTATCTATTCATGTATTGTAAGTTTTATCACGTTATTATGTTAATTTATTTCTGTTTTTGGTTTTGCCCAAAAATCGTTTGCATATTTTTTAAAATTATATTTTCCCGATAGTTTGGTACTATTTTTCCTACAATCTTAAGACAGATTCGTGACGAAAATGTTTATGGCTTTTGGGAAATATAATTGATTGTTTTTGTACAAAATGTGTTTCTATTTATGAATATCATGAGTAATGCAATGTTTTGAATTGATTCAAATATGTATTTTATTAATCTTCATTTTGGTAATTTAGATGATATTTGTTTATGTATGAATAGCATGATTTGATTTTGTTTGATCAATTGCAACATTCTAATAACGGAATCATTTATGAATTTGTGATACTTTTGTATGTTAAAGGCAATTTGTAACTGTTCTAGAAACAGAGGGAAAAAAAAAATTGCTTATTATCGTTACAAGTCTGAAATGGAGAGACTTACAAGTGTCCGTTGATTGATTCATACACATATACATGTCAATATGTATGTATATACCGATTATTTCCTTGATTTATTTAAATTTGTATTATTTTGTTGGATACTTGGAAAATCTACTGATCAAATGGTTCAACGAAGTCTTGGGAAAGTTATGGATCCAGATTCAGAAATAAATAAAACCGAATCTGAGAAATGTATAATGCTTTCAGACTAAAAATAAAAAAACAAACAAAACTTCACTGGATTTGCATTTATTGAATTTGATTCGATATGAGAGAGAAAACGATCTAATCATAGACGGGTACTCTCTGATTCTGAAACTGTGCGGTGGTTGAACCATGCGGTTGGAAAGATTTGGTTTGTTTGTATGGAGCCCATTGTTTCACAGAATATTCTCCCCCACATTCAATTGATTATTAAATTAAGACATAACCGGGATGAATAGTTACAATGAGATCGGAATGGCTTTACCTACAATGAGATCTTTACCTGTTTTACATTAAGACATGTTTAGTTTTTCCTGGTTTTTAAAAACCAAGCATATGGTATATATGGTGCCTGATGCATTACACAAATGAAGAGATGTCATATATAGACATTATTGATTTTATATTTGTTAAAATTTCAATTATGTATTTGTTTATAAATTAATATCTCAAGTTCCTCTTACAGAAAGGTACAAATATTTGACAAATATTTTGTGGAAGTTTTTAAGAATGTGTTTTTTAAAATCAAAATATGATTTAATTACTAAGATCTGGTATGGTTTTTGGTTTGTGAATTCTTGAAACTTGAGAAAATATAAAGTATATGTTATATACTTGGGAAAAATTTATGAATGTAATTTAAAACCAAGTGCATGGTTTATTGATGTCATTTACCTGAGGGTGTATTAATTTGGAATGAATTTTATGACATAATGTTGCCATATATATATATATTTTTAAATATTGTGTGTTATGTGTTATTTTTGACTAATTTAATTTTAGTGCAATATATGGGATTTAATTAGAGTTTATTTAAAAGTTTGTGAACTTTTAATTAAATTGTGGTGGTGCTACTACCAATGGATTTCTTTTGAAATATTATATACGCAATCATTAAACACTGAAAAATTTAAACATGCTATTTTAAATAATGGTGTTGTTGTCTTGTATATAAAATGAAATTATACAGTGATATTTTTCATTTTATATTGAAAATGAAAATAGATTCATTTTTGTCCCAAATAATTTTTTTTTTTTTTTTTTTTTTGTAAATGAGTTATTATTTGTGACTGTGACACTTGTCTAAGAAATGAATCATGTTGTTTGTGCTAATTTATGTATTATCACAAATGTGGGGGAAGAGAGATTAATGAGATTAAAAATTATGATTATGATTGACTCGTTAATCTTGTCCATGTCTACATATGTTGTAGAGTTGACAATCATTTTATGATGTCATTAAATATCATTTTTGTATGCGGTGTATTATAACTAAATGTCAATTATTTATCAAAGTGTTGATAAAAATGTGAACTTATGTGTTTTGACATAAGAGGAATTCTAAACTATTCTTTGGAATAATTGGTGACCGATAACTCCGTAATAAAATATTTTATGAGTTAAAATATTTCATGGGTGAAAGACGCTTTTGTAATTGTCGACGTAGTCACCAATATTGGATAAGACAAATAAGATAAGATGTAAATGTATTTATACAGTGATATTTATATTCCATGTACAGTGATATTTATATTCCATGTTGAGATTGGAATTAAGGGTTGCAGTAAACAAAAAGAAATTAATCATGGCTAAAGAAATGTTATTTGACAAAGTATTGTGGCCACAACCGGTTTTAGTCATTTCTTCTTTGTACTGCAAAAGCAAGTTATGAAGTCTAATTGTTTTTAGACAAATTAGTATTGTGATTATATTCACAAAACAGTTTACATCTTGTTATTTAGTTCAAGCACGTCAATTAATGATATATTCTAATTTATCTCAGAATTGTGGGGATGTATTAATATTTTGTATAATTATACATCAACAAGAGGAATTAAGTTTCCTTAGAATGCTTAAAATGTGGGGGTGCTTGGAGGATTTTACCAAAGTAACGGTTCCAATAATAGGTCCACAAAGAATCTCAATTCTTTCTATAGGACAAAGTTGGAGTAGAAGCAAAAATAGTTTCATTAACTCCTAAGGAACAACTCTATGTTTATTATTTTAAATTTGAAAATGGAAGTGACATAGAGTAACGGTAAGTCTCGATGTAATCAAAGACTTAATACCGTAGGACATTTGCTTTCAGTTGTGAATATTGTCTAAGGATAATATAATGGATCCACCAATGTTATATAATTGAGAAGGTCAAACGAAAAATAGCGGCCGCTAAACAAAAGTTTGACCAGAGAGCAAATGAGGGAAAGTTCATCGAGGGAAATGTGATTAAAGCCTATTACACCAGAGTCATCATAATGGTAACCCTATTTAGATGACTGGAGATCCCAAGAACTAAGTTCAAAGGGACAACTAAGTTATGTATGACTCGCCAGAAATCACTAAAGGAGTCCATCTCCTATCCATTCCTATGATGAGAGTGATATCTGCAACATGTGTTGTATGCAGGGAACTTAGGATAAGCTATGCTTTTAATGATCACTTATATCTTGAAAACCCTAGAGGGATATTTTTTAAGAGGAGTATTTAAGAGACTCAAAATAAGGATCACCTATATGAGTGTGAAGGGGCCGCTTCTATGAAAATTGATAAGGCTAAATTTTCTAAAGCACTCATGAAATACCAGGACTTGCCTAAGGCCAAAACGGGCACAACCGTGAGAACTAAGCTGTGTTTGGAGATATTCTGTGTGAATTCTATTGTCTTGGCTTACACAAACAGCTGAACAGTTCAAGGCATCGCGTCCACTGATTAGCTAGTAAGTCCGATAGACTTTCACTAGGGAAGGTTCAAAGCCGAAAGCTACCTATCCCGATGCAGGATATTTCCTTAATGTACTCTCTCTTTGTCTGCATGTTGTTGCATGTCCTTTCCGTAAATTTCATTCATGTGGGGGATTGTTGGAAAATATGAATTAAAATTTACTCCAATGGTTGTGTCTCTTGAGATGAAAGGGTGTGTCATTTTATAGGTTCACAACCTTTCTGAAGAGTCACATAGAAGTCTATATATTCTATGTTCCTCACTTCATTTTGTGATGGCGAATTGCCATTCTTTTTCATATTGCATTTATTCTTCATATTTCCTGAGTCTAATTTTTCTATAAAGAGAGTTCATGCACAGCAAAGTTCGTTAGACTTGCAATAGTAGTGCTGCTAGTGCAAGACATTGATCGTTGTATCTTGGGAGATAGACGTCCATTGAATCCTAAGCACCGGTGGGAGGACGAATCTGTCTTAAGGAAAGAGTGTCACACACTCGACTCGATCAGGTTTTATTTATTCATGTATTGTAAGTTTTATCACGTTATTATGTTAATTTATTTCTGTTTTTGATTTTGCCCAAAAATCGTTTGCATATTTTTTAAAATTATATTTTCCCGATAGTTTGGTACTATTTTTCCTACAGTTATAATATCGCAAATTTTAAACAATATTTTTTACAATTGTAAACAAAAATAAAAAGAAAAAAAAATAAAAGAAGAAAGACTTCACCAACATGGTTATGACAGCCCATCCACTCTATATGACTATTTTATCTCTTCATTTTGTTGGCTTCAAGTGGAGCCAAACACCTCTTTGGTGCTGTAGAGTGGTACATTATCTAAGCAAAATTTCCACAAAGTCTACAATAATCACGGGTCATTCTATGGGAATAGGGTTGGCCGTTGTGTACTCCGGACAATCGTTATTGTTGTGTAGTTTTTTAGTCTATTTTGAATGTTATTTTAATAATTTATTTTATAAACATATTGAATATAATATATTCATAAAAAATTAAGTTGATCGAACCGCTTTCATTAAATAATCTTTATATCTGAAAAAATGACTAGTAAAGTTTGCTTTTAAGAATAAAATTTAATATAAATATTTTTTTGATGAGAAAGACTATTCAGTATGTTTGGTTTGAGCTTTCTGGATTAAGTTTTTTGAAAATTGACTTTTTTGGTGTTTGTGTTTTTGTTTTTAGTGAATATTTTTTTAATTTTAAACATTTTTTTTTAAACTTTTTTAGATGCACCTTACTTAGATGTATCTAAAAAGTAAAAAATTTGTAAAAAAATATTTTAAAAAATTAATAAATACATAAAAATACAAAAAATGTACTGAATTCTTGTATTTTTTTTTGTATTTTTGGTATTTAGTGAATTTTTAAAAGATTTTTTTTACAATTTTTTTACTTTTTAGGTGTATTTATATTAGGTGTGTCTAAAAAGTAAAAAAATTGCTTAAAATATTAAAAAAATTCAATAAAAACAAAAAAATACGGAAAATAAGAAAATATAATTTTCTGAAAAGCGTTTTTTGAAAAGTGAAAACAAGCAAGGTGATTGATATTCGATCAACTTGGTATTTTATAAATATGTTATACTTGGTATATTCAAAAAAATGAATAGTTCAAATTGTCAAAATAGAATCTAAAATAGATCCCAAAAAGTAACACAATAATGGCTGTTGTGTGAGGTGCACAAAAGCCACCTTAAATCTCATTTTTTATTATAATTAAAAGGGTTTGGTTATGGTGTGCAACTTACACCTTACACCTTATACCTTACACTTACACCTTTTGTGAAAAATTAAACCTTACACTTACACCTTTTTTGAGGTTGCACACCATATGCAACCCACTTACACCTTACACCTTACACTTACACCTTATACTTATACTTACACTTTACACTTACACTTTTTGTGTAAGTGGCACATGATGTGCAATTGCACACTTAAGAAAAGTCCTAATTAAAATAATATGGAAAACTTACGTGTAGGTCCTAATAGGTGGACTTTATTTTCCAATAGGTCCTATCATAATTAGTTGTGTTTTTCATTAAACACTATTAAAAAATATCATTAATTGTTAATTTTCAGTGATAGACTGACAGTTTGAAATTTTGTCACAAAAAATGTCATTAATTATAAGTTTTAGTGATAATTTAAAAAAATTGTCACAAAAAGTTATTAATTTTCAACTTTCAGCTACAGTTTAAAAAATTCATCACAGAAAAAAAATCACTAATTGTAAGTTTTAGTGACAATTTAAAAAAATGATAACAAAAAAAGTTAGTAATTGTCAATTTTAAACAATATATGTAAAAAATTATCGCAAAAAATTATTTTTAACGATAATTTTAATAAGATTTGATAGTAATTAAATTCAAGTATTAGTATCTATTTGTAATTTACTTCATAATTCATTGGGTGTAAGCGATGACCATAAAAGTCCAGTCTCAACCGGGTTGGCGCATATGGCCCACCTAATGTGATCAGACCATTTGTTGAGCCCGAAAATAAATTTTATCAATTTTTTTTTCTTTTTTCTATTACAAATTTGATCACATGATAATTTATTAATAATGCTTGAGACCACTAAAAGTGGTACTTTAAAAGCACCACTAGTGATGTGGCAATGGACGGGATCCACTGCTTGTGTCTTTTTTTTTTTTTTTAAATGCTTGCCAACTCATACTTTTAGTGGGATGTATCATTACCTATAATTTATACACCAATTTTGCCAGTTGCAACAAATCAATGACATCATTTAGAGAGATGCTATAGAAAATAACATGTCTTTATAAAATAATATATATATATATATATTTACTAATAACATAACATCTATCATATTATTGAAATAGATTATGTTTCAAACTTTCAAAAAAAATTTACTGCATCACATATCATTTAATAAAAAAAATTTATATAACATTTTTCTATCACTTGTGACACGTAGCATATCTAATTATTTGATCATAACACTAGCTGCCTAAAATCTCTCTTCATTCTCCCCTTTAAAATTTATTTTTCAAAAAATAACTGTGGAAGAGGTGAAGACATGGATTGAATCACTCTCTCCAAATAAAATGAATAAGAACTTTACTTAGAAAATGATTGTGGGGCAAAGATTAAAATGGTGTTGTGTAGGGTCGTATATAGAAAAAATCTGGATCATAACTTGATAATTCTAAATAAAATTTTGAGTAAAAATTAAATTTCTAATATTACAATTTGGGAGACTTTTCCACAATTTATATGGTCTATCCATTTGTAGTTGTGGTCCCAGATTACTAATGTAGGAGATCACTACATTTTACAAGGGGATGTCTCAGGTAATAATTTCAATTCAACATTATTGTTGGTTTAGGGGCTCACTTTGATGATCAATTTATTTATCTTTTAAGACATTTTAAAAAGATTATTCATACAAAAAATCGTATTGATCGAATATTTATAACCAGAAGATCAGATTACATTTATCATTAAAAAAAAATCAACAAATATGATTTTTAAAGACCATTCATTATTTTGAAAACATATATGATTTGATCAAGCTGTTACAATTAGCCGATTAATATAATTTTTTATATAAATGATATAATAAAAAAATTCTATAAAATAAACGATATGAATTATTCAAATGAGACTGTGATGAACTCATGGTGGTCCAATTTTTAAGTAAAGACATTCAAATTTTAACGTATGTGAAAAAATCAATTCACAATTGTTTTTTTTTTTTTTTTTTTTTTCATGGATCAAGTCACATATTCCACTACCATCTAAAAATAAATAAATAAAATTCGCATATTCCACTGTGATTTGTTAGGAATAATTCGGTAATGCTATTCTTGTTTTTCTACTTTCGATTTTATTTATTTTTATTAAACTAGAATTGATAATTTGTTTGTTCTATTATTTCATTAAAAAAAATGATTTTAAAATCAATTTTAAAAAAGGTTTTTTCATTTGGTTATTTATTATTTTTTTTTCGCACACTGCTTCTAGCTACCGAGCCCTGTGCCGGTATCCAACCACCTTCCTACAATTGTTAGTTAGATCCAAAGAGCTTCAACAGTCACGAGCCACCTCCGTCGTGGACTACTCTAGCCCGTTTGATAGAGCGGTAAAAAAGTGATTATAACTTATAGTTTAACAGCTTATAACTTATAACTGTGAACATAAACTAATTTTTGACTTAAAAATTAAACTTCTCCTTCCCCACTCAAAGAATAAGTTGATTTTTGACTTACAAAAAGTTATAAGCTGTATTGTTAAGCTGAACCAAACACATCAAAATAGTTTAAATTAAGCTAAAAGCTGAAATAAATTAGAAATAAGCCCTACCAAGCACGGCCTATATTTATTTACTTTCTATGGTCTAATATCTAACGACTCATCAAATATGGTTTTTCTTTTTTTTAAGAAAATAATATACAAGTTTATTCTTAAATTTATTTTTTTGACTCAGTGATGTGTTAAGAAATTGATTAGTTGATAATTAAAAAATATTTAATTATCAACCAATTTTTTATATTTAATTATCGGCTTGTTTGGTTCCAGTTTTCAGAAAATAATTTTCAAAAAATTTTACTTTTTCATTTTTCGTATTTTAATGTTTTCAATGAATTTTTTTTAATATTTTAAGCAATTTTTTTTTTTAATTTTTAGACATACCTAACATAAATATACTTAAAAAGTAAAAAAATTGTGAAATTTTTTTTTTAAAAATTCACTAAATATCAAAAAGACGAAAAAAATACGAGAATTCAGTACATTTTTTTGTATTTTTATATATTTATTAATTTTTAAAAATATTTTTTTACAATTTTTGTATTTTGAAGATACATCTAAGTAAGGTGCATCTAAAAAAGTAAAAAAAATATTTAAAATTTTAAAAATATTCACTAAAAACAAAAAAAATACGAAAATCAAAGAACTCAATTTTCAAAAAATTGAATTTAGAAAACTGAAACCAAACACACTCTATACTATTTTTTTTTCTTTTTAAAAAAAACTTTATTGGGTTTACTAAGAAATGCATCTTAGCGGCAACTTCATAACACTGTTTGGATTTGTATTGTTTGTTCATGATTTGCATTAGTTCTCTCAAATTAAGGAGTCACGTAATTGAATAAGGATATTTGTGTAATCATAAAAAAAATATTTTTTAAATTTGATTAAAAATATTTATATAATTACGAAAAAATTTATTGCATAATTGACTAAGAATATTTGTGCAATTATGAAAAATCTTCACTCAATATATAATCTACCATTAATAAATTATTCAAAATAAAAAGATAAAATCGAAAAGAAAAGCAAACTAGAGATTTATAAAAATGAAAGGACAATTGTGCATATAGTAAAATAAAAGGAAAATGGAGGGCAAAATGGGAATAAAATGACGAGCCATTTGTAGGAAAGCAACTCTTGTACATACAGACTAGTTTACACATATCCGTGCAAGGAACGAATTGTTATTATAGTATATTTAAGTTTTGTATTTTGATAATTGTTTAAAAATTAAAATATTATTTTATGAAATTTAATACAATAAATCATTAGATATATAATAGAATTATTTGGTATGGTATATATTATTTTTTGATTTGTTATACAACTAATAATGTCGACTCCAATTTTATTACTATATCATTTTGGATGAATTTATGAGTCTTTAACATTTTGGATGAATTTATGGTGTGTAACTTTTCTTAACAAATAAATATAAAACAAATATTAAGATAATCCTCCTATCTAACTACTAAGATAATTCATTGAACTAATAAAGAAGTAAAAGAAAAAATATATATATATATACAAATAACTAATTTTACTAATACATAAATTATACTCACATAACGAATGACCAATTTTATTAATAAGTAAATCATTAAGTAAATTAATAATTTGTAATGATATGAAAAATATTTTTCAGTTAATCATTTTATTAATAAATAAATGGGCAAATTACACTAACAGTCCCTATAGTTTGAGACTCGTGTCACTTTGGTCCTTGACTTTTCAATTGTGACATATTTGACCCTGAATTTTCAATCTTATTCTAAATAAGGACAATTGAATATACTATTGTTTAATTTTAAGGGCAAAATCGTCAATTTAATAAAATATAAACTAATTTGACAAAAATAAATGTCAAACAAATATTTTTTATTTTTAAAAATTATTTTTATCCACTAATGATAAAATTATGTAAAATTGATAAAAATTAATAAAAATTACATGATTAATTTTTAAAAATTAATTTTACATGATCATCATCCAAACACAATAAAAATTAATGTGGTAAAAAAAATAAATAAATGTCTAAAAGATTTATCGATTTTACATAATTTTATTTTTAATGGGTAGAAATAATTTTTAAAAATTCAAAAATATTTCTTTGACATTTATTTTTGTTAAATTAGTTTATATTTTTATCAAATTGACGATTTTATACTTGAAAAATCTAATGATATCTTCAATTGTCCTTATTTGGAACAAGATTCAAAATTCAGGGTCAAATGTGTCACAATTGAAAAGTCAGTGATCAAAGTGACCCAAGTCCTAAACTATAAGGACTATTAGTGTAATTCACCCTAAATAAATTGTTATCCAAAAGACAACCTAAGAGGGGGGTGAATTCGATTTTTACAATTAAAAATTAATAATATCCTAATAAAAATTATAGCTAGCACAATAGATAAATATAGTTAATGAAATAAAAATAATTAAAACAAGTGTTCTAATAACTATGTCAATTAATAATTTTAACACAGTGAAAATGTGAAATATAGGTACATCAATTTAAATAAAATAAAGAGATAAGAGAGAGAGAGAGACAAACAAATTTATAGTGGTTCGGTTTCTACTCGGCCTACGTCCACTCCTCAAGTTTCACTTGAGATTTTTCACTATTCTCTAGCTTCACAGGATGCTAGCAACCTTTTCACAGATGGAGCAATCTTCCACGGATTTTACACAGACTTTTTAAGTTCAAAAAACACTGAGAGTACTACACTCTTACAGGATTGAAAAGAAGGTGTTTTTGCTTTCACAGAAAGTTACAAGAATTATCTCTCAAAGATAGATATAAAAATGAGACTCTAATTTTTCTGTAATCCTCACACAGGAAATATGGGGTTAAAGCTATACGACTTAATGTATAATTTCTGAGAGAGGATGTAAACAAAAATTGAAGAACACTTCTCAGAAATTTTTTCAGAGAATAGATCTGAGTGATTATAAATCAAAGAATATTTTCTGATTTTTTTTTGTAACTTGTTTACATTAGAGGTTTTGGTATATATAATGAAACTTATAGCTGTTTATAACCGTTGTATTCATTTGAATTTATAACCGTTTATAGACGTTGTATTAATTTGAATATCTTCCACTCCATCATTACAAATTTGAATATCTTCCACTTGCACCTTTTGAACTGCTGTTGTGCTGGACTGTTTGAACCTCTGTTTTTGGATTGTTTGAACCTCTGTTTTAATCAAATATTAAATATATTTTAACAACATTTAGGATAAAGGTTTAGGTGAGAAATAATGTGACAAAATAAATTTTGATTCTATTTTTCTCTTTCAAATAAATTAAAGGAAAATGTTTTTTGCCCCGATTTTCCCCGCCCCTAATGCCCCGATTTTCAGAAGAGAGAGAGAGAGAGAGAGAGAGAGAGAGAGGAGAAGGCTCGCAGAGGAGGCTCGCAGCCCTCTGCCGGCCGTCGCCTCTGCCCTATCGTCGCCGCCCCGCCTCCCGCCGTCGCCCTCCGTCGCCGATTGCCATGCTCGTCGCCTCTGCCATCGCCAATCGCCGCGCCTCCCGCCTCCGCCTCCAACCCATTTTTTGGGCCCCCTCCAGTCCCCCTCCCCCTCCTTCTCATCCTCCTCCTCCTCCTCCTCCGCCTTCTTCTTCTTCGTTCTTCTGCTGAAAAAAAAAAAAAAAAAAAATTAAAACCACGAAACGACGTCGTTTCGTGGTTTCGGGGCATTCGGGGGCGCCAGATTCGGGCTCTCAATCACTTCTCTAAATTAAAACATAATTAAATAAATCATCAAAATAAATGTTGATTCTATTTTTCTCTTTCAAATAAATCATCAAAATAAATTTTGATTCTATTTTTCTCTTTCAAATAAATTAAAACATAATTAAATAAATCATCAAAATAAATAAGTCTAACATAAATCATTAAGTCAATTAATAGTTTTTAATGATATGAGAAATATTTTTTAACAAACAATTTTGATGATTTATTATTGTATAGGAGAATTGTTTTTTTTTTTTTTTTTTGGTCCTGAGTATTGTGTTAAATGAAAATTTATAGTTGTAATTGCTAGTATTACAAGACCCATTCTTATTTTAAACAAACCTTATGGGTGTATTTGTAATTTGTTAAAAAATGAAAGATTTATGTTCATAATTGACTAAGAATTTTTTGCATAATTACGAAAAAACTTGTTTCACGATTGACCAAGAATATTTGTATAATCATGGAAAAACCTATTGCATAATTGATTAAGAATGTTTGCGTAATTATGATAAAAAAAATTCACTCAATATATATGCCACTATTAGTAAATTATTCAAAATGAAAAGGGCAAAATCAAAAAAAAAAAAAAAAAAAAAAAAAAACCTCAAGCAATTAAGCGCACGGGCTGTTATTGCAGTATGTTGAAATTTTGTATTTTGATAATTTTTGGATGTGATATTTTGTTTTATTAGCTTATTTAACCAATTTTACTTTTTGTACCTTTTTTAATCCCAACTTAAACCCAACTCACTTGCCAAACGAAGACTTAGCCATGTTGACAAGAAATTTTTTTTTTATGATTTATTTTGTAGCCTATTAATATAATTACAAAATATTTTGGGTCAATTACATCAATAATTTTATATATATATATATATATTTGTGTTATTTTAGTCTTGATAATTTTAAATAGTTTAATTGTGATTCTGAACTGTTAATTTTGTGTTAATAAATAAAGCATTAAGTCAATTAACAGTTTTTAATAATATGAGCAATATTTTTCAATGAATAATTTTGATAATTTATTATTGTAGAGGAGATTAGTTATTTTTTTTCCTGATTATTGTGTTAAATTAAAATTTATAATAAACGATAGTTATAATTTGCAGTGTTATAGGACTAATTCATATTTTAAACAACTTTATCGGCATATTTGTAATTTGTTAAAAAATAAAAGATTTATTTTTCATAATTAACTAAGAATATTTGCGTATTTACGAAAAAAATCTTTATTCAAATTAGTACACTATTTGTAAATTATACAAAATAAAAAGGCAAAATAGGCAACCCAAGACCAACCTTCTCAATCAAAGCAACCAAAATTTATTACATAATTTTGAAAAGGCTACTATCTAAATTGTTTTATCAACAAAACTAAAAGGCAAAATAGTAATTTCAAAACAAGCTAAGGGCAATAGAAACAATTCAAAATATGTGTTATTTATAAAATATTTACAAATACAAACAATCCAAAATTATTGAAATACAAACAATTTACCTCACACTGACAAAATATGTGTTATTTTTTAATTTGTTAAAAATTTAATCATACTAGAATTAAAAGTGAAATTAGCTTTCAGTGGTAATTTTATAAAATATTTATAAATTTATAATTTTAATTATTAGAATTAATAAAATTTATCATACGTAGCAACCTTAACGTTAATAGCTGTTGGGCAAATCAGGGAATAAAAAGACAAGCATATATAAAAGTCAACCCTCATATGTTTCAAATATTATAATAATTCTCTCAAAATTGACTTTGAAAAATTATAAAACTAAGGCTCTTATTGTGTCCAAAGCCACGTTTATTTGATAAATAAGTTGGATGAGATTGTTAGTGAGGGCTTAGTTAGTAAAGAGATTTTTAATATAGAGGGATTGTTAATGAGAGGATTAAGTAAAAGTGTATTTATTTTGATGATAGTGGGATAAATGATTAGTAATGTGATTGTTAAATTATTTTTGTATAAAATAAAAATAATTTTTTTTATATTAAAAAAATTCTAAAACAAATATAATATATATATATATTTTTACAAATAATAGGCTGCATTTGGGTTTAAAAAAAAAGTACAACTTAATCCCCTTATTATTTTTTTAATTTTAGCTGATCTGAGGAAAACCTAATCCGGTAAGAGTGTGGGAGTAATACTCTAGGGCCATGTTTGTTTGGGCGGACTGGATTAGCATTCCCATGACTAATAGTCCTAGGACTACGAATCCGTTGGATTATATATCCTATCTTAACTAATAGTCAAGTTTAAAATAATTAGTCCGTACTTCAATTATTTAACCAAATATCGGATTAATAATTTTATTGGACTATTAGTCCAATCCCAAGCTCATGTCCACCCAAACAAACATGGCCTAGATGGAGTAACAATCCCCCTCAACAAGAAAACTACCAAACAAGCTATAATGGACCTACCTCAGTACTACTCTAATCCCACCCCCTATTGCCTTATCCTCGCAAGATCTTGTGTGTTTTTGTTATGCTCATAGTCTCATATATGTTTCAAACGATCTCTAATGTTTCCAACGAAGTCAGTTTGTGTCACTATTCTCAGTTGCAATAATATAGTATAACAACATCCAAACTTTATTATGAATTTTGGATTTAAATAAGGATTTTCAATAAGTATCTAAATCTAAATACAAATTTAAAATTAAGAGAAAAAAAACTCGTGAGTTATGCAAAACTCTTGTAGGTAAAAATTTGTTATAATATGGCAAATTCTAGACTGAGTAAGGAATTTGTAAAATTCATAATTCAATCCAGTTTAGTTCAATTCAGTAGGTTTGGATTGATTTTTTGAATCCGTGATTCTGTTCTGGATTGAAAAATTAAAAATCCGTAGTCTACGGATTGGTTTTGGATTGAACCCCACGGTTCCGGATTGGAACCAATTCGAACCGTATACAAATAGTCTATATTTTTATTATAAACCCTCTCGCATAGTATCTTTCCTTATTCCATATAAAACCTAAACACAAACCTAAACCTGCATAGTATCTTCTTTAATTACTTTTGTTTGTTAGTTTTTAGTTTTGATTTGTAATGATCTAAATTTTTATGGTGGAACCAGTTTTCTTATGGTTATTTATATTTTAGAACAATATATCGCTATTATAGAAAAACATGTTACTATTGTGGAACTAATATAGTGCTGTGTTTTTCTTTTTATGAAATTAAAGTGTTATATATATATATTTTATTTAATTATGTGAATCCGTGGTCCTAAACCGATCCAATTCGTGTTTAAATAGATTGATTTGGATTGGTTCCACGATTTAAACGGATTGGATTGGTTCAAATTTTCAGGAACCGTAGATAACGGATTGGTCCTGATTTTATCCCAATCCGGACCATGCTCACCCCTAGCAAATTCTTAGCAATTTTTTTTACAATTGTAAACAAAAACAAAAAGAAAAAATAAATAAATGAAAGAAAGAAAAAAGATAACTACAAAAATAAAATAAAATCAAGGGTCATTCTATGGGAATGGGTTGCATAGCTGCCGCGGTTGTGCAACCTTTTAAGTTTATTTTAGGTCTTATTTTCATAATTTTAATAATTTATTTTTAAGATATATTGAATATAATATATTCCTAATAAAACAAAATTGATTAAATATCGATAACTCTTTCATCAAATCACATTTATATCTAAAAAATAAATCTGAGTATGAAAGGACTATCGATATTCGATCAATTTGAATTTTTTACAAATATGTTATACTCAATATATCTTAAAAAGTACATGGTTCAGATTATAAAAATAAGACCTAAAATAATTCCAAAAAGCAGCTCAACATTGTCTATTGTGCAGCCCAAATACCATTTGTCTTTGTACTAAAAAAATAATAAGGTCTAACCAAACACTATATAAGATATAATAAAAGATCTTTTTAATTATAATCAAAATAATAATCACAATCAACATTATAATGTGTCATAATTAATATTATAATAAATCATAACGAGTGATAAACAAATTATAGCTAATACCATAATAAAATATAATGAAAGACCACATATATTGTAACTCCCAATCCAAAGAATTTCCCAAGCAGAATTTCCACAAAAGACAACTACAAAAAAGCACTCACACAAACCAACACTCGACCATCCTACACCTATAAATAACCATGCCACAAAACCACAACCCATAGAATTCAAATACATCCCTATATTGCTCCCAATTCATATACCCAAAACATGAACTTTAAATTTCTCCCCCTTCCCATTTTCTTTCTCATTGCTCTCCTCTCCACCTACACCCATGCAGCCACTATCAACATCATAAACAATTGCCCTTTTACTGTTTGGGCTGCAGCCGTACCCGGTGGTGGTCGACGACTTGACCGCGGCCAAACATGGGTCATTAACCCTCCTGCAGGCACAAAGGGAGCCCGGGTGTGGGCCCGGACTGGTTGCACCTTTGATGGAGCAGGTCGGGGCAGGTGCCAGACCGGTGACTGTAACGGGCTCCGCGAGTGCCAAGCTTATGGTGCACCCCCTAACACAAATTCAACAACTTGGATTTCTTTGACATATCCTTGGTGGACGGGTTCAATGTTCCAATGGATTTTAGCCCTACTTCCAATGGTTGTACCCGGGGTATCAAATGTACCGCGGATATAAACGGACAGTGCCCAAATGAGTTGCGGGCCCCAGGCGGGTGTAATAATCCGTGTACCGTATTTAAGACTGATAAGTACTGTTGCAATTCTGGAAAGTGTGGACCCACAAATTATTCAAGATTTTTCAAAAATAGATGTCCAGATGCATACAGTTATCCTAAGGATGATCAGACGAGCACATTTACTTGCAATGGGGGAACCAACTATAAGGTTGTGTTTTGCCCTTAACTTCCATTTTGATAGTACTTAATACTTATGCAAGTAGTAGTACTAGTGTTCTACAATAAGAGCTTTGGGATCCATTAATGAGGATTCAAAGCTAATGAAGAATAAATTCCAGAACATGTAGTGATGCGCACATGGTTGTAATAAACATAAACTTAAACGGGCATGAATATGGAAAAAACTTTCTGTTTGTGTACTTTATGACTTTTTTTGGAGTCTTTTACTTATATCATTCATATTTGTTATTAATAGAGTAACGAAGTGACACATCACAAAATAAATAAAACAAGATGACATAATATGATTATCATAATAATATTGAATTTTTATACCCAATTTACTGACCATTTAATTTGTCATTATCGCATTGGTGTAATAGATTCCACTTTTTCGTTGGTAAAAAAATAATAAATAAAAATGATCCACTTCTTCGTAGGTGGTGTATCACTACATAGGTCACATGCAAAGTGTCATGTTAAATGATTCAGTAAATTTAATATAAAACTTTAATCATCTTAATTTTACAACAAAGTTTCTCTCATGCGCAATAGAGAGAGATGGCCTTATTAGACGTGTAAAAGTTTTAAGGGATCCAATTTTTTTGTTCCCAAAAATTAAAATTTTATTATAGAAAAGATTTAAAGTCTAATTTTTGTTCTCACGAGGATAATAGTCAAAAAAGTTGTTCTGAAATTTTTTTAAAAAGGTTTTTAATGACAAAATTTTAAAAATATTGCTAATAAATACATCTTTTAGGAACAAAATAATTTAATCTCAAAAGGATAGTAATTGTTGTAACCTAAACATTTCTCAACCGTTAATATTTATTAAAATAAAAATTCAACGATAAAAAATTTGTAAAAAAAAAAGAAAAAGAAAAATGGAGATTGGATTTTGAATTTGAGAAGGATTTACATTTTCTCTCTAAATCCAAGATTCAAAGTGAACTTATTAATTAAAGAATAGCTTGTGGTTCATGTAAAGCTCTGTTGTAGGAAAAAACTTGTTATAGACTAGTCTAGCTACTTCTTCATATTCTTGTTCTTATTCTCCTTTTTTAAAATTTTATTTTATATCTTTTTTCAAAATATTTTTTATAATTGTAAACAATGATAAAAGCAAATAAATAAATAAAGGATAGAAAATAAAGGAAAAAAAAACTTCATGGGCTTGGCTATCTGTATCTCTTCATTTGTTGACTTCTCTTCAAGTCAAGCCAAACAATTTCATCATCATCTACCAAATTTCCATAAAAATTTCAACAAAAATTAATTATCTATTCACTCCTACACACCAACATATGGTCACCCTCCTCTAAATACCAAATTCATTCTCTCATAATTCCACAAACCACCACTCAATTGATCCCAAATATATCTCTAATTCCCACTCCTCCTCTAAATACCAAATTCATTCTCTCATAATTCCACAAACCACCACTCAATTGATCCCAAATATATCTCTAGTTCCCACTCCACATAGTCCCCAAACATGAGCTTTTTGAAATCACCCTCCCCACCCATTTTGCTTCTCATTTGTCTCCTCTTCACTAACACCAATGTAGTCAATATCGATATTATAAACAGTTGCCCCTATTTTGTTTGCTAGGGGTGTTCATCGGATATTTTGATTTGTCCAAATCGATCGAACCGAACTAATTCGTCACATTTTGGACGGATGAGTGATGATGAGCGGATGATTGCGGATTAATTTTTTTAATCCGCCTAATTTTGGATGAATAGCAAATTTGATATTCTTTCCGCCGTAGTCAAACCACCAAAACATGAGTACCTTTAGTAATTTGTAAGATTTTGTGTTTTCAATTTGTTTTTAGATATTTTATTTATATTTTCAATTGAAAAAGAGTTTAGATATTCTGTTGTGTTTTTAATTTGGAAATTATTTTATCAAATGATAAGTGTTGACATTTGGTATTTTCGTGTGAAAAAATATAAGGCTTAATTTTGTCATTTTTTTTGAAAAATCAAATCAAGTAGTTTTTGAATAAAAAAAAGTAATGAAATAATTTTAATAATGCATGGTTTTCTTATATATATTTAATATTAGTATTTGACAATTTTCTTGATAATCTTTTGGTTATGTTGAGTTGAATTGTAATCCAAAAAAAATGTTGACAAGCTGTTGTATTATAATCAAAATTTGTTAAAATTTAAACCGCCAAACCGACTCGCATCTATCCACTAATCTGTCAATCTGCTTAATTTGCATCCGCCAATCCAGTGGACAGATGTGGATTGATTTTTTTCAATCCGCCAACCCAGGAGACGGATGACGGATTGAAGGTTCTCCAATCGCAACCGAACCGCTACCGTTTGAGCCACCACTACAAGAAAACAGGGCTTTTGAGTCGGCAGCGTGCCGTCGCAAATAGCGTATTTGCCGACGCAAAAACTTTTTGCGACGGCGTTTCGACGGCAACTTAAGGGACGAAAATGGTGGGGTCGCAAAAAGTTTTTGAGTCGGCAATCTGCCGACGCAAAAAGTTTTAATTTTTTGAGACGGTAGATTGCCGACTCAAAAAGTGGTTAAATGTTTTAAAAAATTTAACTCATAATTTTCTCATTGAGGCTCCCAAGTTTCGAACACACTCTCATTTAGACAATTTGACCCGAAGTCACTGCACTAAATCCACTTCACCATCATACCTCTTTCAAATATTAAATGAGATATATATTATTTATAGGGTAGGTTTGGGAAGTGGGTTGGCTTTTTGGCTTTTTGGCTATTTTAGCCTGGGGCTAAAAAGCCTGGTTTGGGAAGGGCTTTTTGGCTTTTTGGCTTTTTGGTGAGGTGTCATATTGTTAAAAGACCAAATTGCCCTTTTCCATTTTCTTTATTTTTTAATTTGGGTTCGCATTTGGCATTATTTCCGTTTTTTTTTTTTTTTTTTCTTTTTTTTTTTTTTTTTTCAATTTTGGCTTTTTGCTGAAATCAAAAATTTTTTGGTATGTTTTTTTTTTTGGTATTTTTTTTTACAATTTTGTTAAAAGACCAAATTGCCCTTTTTTAATTTTTTTATAATTTTTTTCTTATTTTCGGTTTTGATTTGCCGTTTTTAGCTTTTTATTATTATTTTTTTTGGGGGTTTGGATTTGGGTATTTTGCATAATTTTTTTTATTTGTTTATGTTGGCGTATTTTGGTCAAATATTTATTTTATTTTTATTTTTTTATTTCGAGGGTGTATTTGGCGTATTTTTTTTGAATTTATGTTTTTGTCATTTTTATTTTTTTATACATTAATTAGTTCTTATTCTTTAATTTATGTTTTTTTCCTTATTTATTTTTATTGGTATACAATAATTTTTTTTATGTGTTTCATTTATTTATAAATTACGTGGCGAATGGTAATTTATGTTTTCATATTTTTTTTAAAATTTTTTTTTCAATGAAGCGTATTTTTGTCGTTAATTTTTTTTACTTTACGATATTCTCATTTTTTTATTCACCCACATTAATTTGTTTTTATATTTGAAAAATGAATTTTCATGTGTTTTATTTACTTGTAAATTACATGCCACATGGTAATTTCTGGTTTTTTTTTTTCCTTTTTGGATGAGGCGTATTTTTATTTTTTTATTTTTTTGAATTTACGTTTTTTTAATTTTTTAAATATTCTTAAATATTTTTGAATGACGCGTATTTTTTTTAAATACAGCCTGTATTTTAATTTTCTTTTTTTTTTGCAAATGGTTTTTTCATGTGTTTTTTATTTTTATTTTTTGTTCATTTTCTGTGAAATGATAAAAAGTGAGGTTTTATTTTATTGTCCTGTGTATTTTAAATAATTTAATTTAATTTAATTTAATTTAATTTTATTTTAAATATTTAAATAATGTAAATAATCTAAAAAATTTCATAAGTAAAAATTTAAAATAAATATTCAGAAAATTTAACTTGTAAAAATTTAAATAATTTAAATATGTAAAAAATTATTTTAACAAAAAAATTTAAATAATTTAAATATTCAAAAAATTTAAATAATTTAAAATGTTAATATTTTAAATTTAAAAACAACTCTACACTCAAATCGTAACCAAACACATAAAATAAAACTCAAGTAATAAATTTTTTTTTTACTCATAACCAAACACATAACTTGAAACTCTACACTACTTTCACAACTTTACACTCAAATCATAACCAAATACATAAAATAAAAAAATTGAAATATTTAAAACTATTTTTATAAAATAGAGTTTGAATTTATTTTTATAAAATATTTTAACAAAAAACAAAAAAATGTTTTTACTTTTTTTTTCAACTTTGTTTTTTCTGGAAAAATGTGTTTTTTTGAAATTTTTTTTTTTTAATTTTGTTGTGCCGCATGCCCCCTCTTCATGAGGGGTAGTTCCGTAAATTCTCCTTACCATTTCTTGGCGCCAAGCAACTGTGGAGCTTTTGGCATTTTGTGGCTAAATTAGCCTCTTTTGGCATTTAGTGGGCTATTTTAGCCCAACACCACTTCCCAAACGTCCCCATAGTATATACACTCAATATTAATATAAAAGTATATGTATAAATAAATATATTTATTAAATATAATCAAGTAAATATATATATATATCTTGGCTATAAAATTTTTTTTTTTGCTACGGCATCAGTTGCCGACACAAAAAGGTCTAATTTTTTGCGTCGGCACAAATTTGCCGACGCAAAAGGTCTATGCCGACTCAAAAGGTCTATTTTTTGCGTCGGTAAATTCAACCGACTCAAATAATACTATCAAATATTAATTTTTTGTGTCGGCCAACAGTGCCGACGCTAAAGGTTTGGTATTTGAGTCGGTAACTCTGTGCCGTCTCAAAAAGGCTACCTTTTGCGACGGTAAAATTTGCCGACTCAAAAAACCGACTCAAAAGGCCCTTTCTTTAGTAGTGCACAGTCGTGCCTGATGGTGGCCGGTAACTTGATGGGGGGCCAAACATGGACCATCAACCCCACCCAGGCACAATGCAAGCTAGGGGTGGGCGCGGGTCGGTTGCGGCCACAAAACCTCAAATCCGCCATCCGTTCGCCAGATTGGCGGATTGGAGAAAATCAATCCGCATCCGTCCGCCAAGCCGGTGGATGTGGATTGAGCGGATTGGCGGTTTGGCGGATAGATGCGAATTGGTTTGGCGGTTTAAAATTTTATAAATTTTCAACATAATTCAACTTGTGCACTTCCTCAAAAAAAAAAAAAAAAAAAGAGAAAGTATTACAGTTAATGATTTTAAAAAGTATTACAATCACTATATGCCTCAAAGAAAGAAAGTTTGAAACTTTAGAATATCGCAATCATTGCATGCCTCATCCACATATTACGATCATAGCATAATTCATCCACATAAAGTATTACAATCTATGATTCTTAAAATATAAAAACAATTCAAACCACCAAAACCATGAACATAGCAGAAGTAGAGATTGTATGTCTCCGTATTATTACATCTATATATGTTTTTGAAAACAAAAACCAACCAGCATATATCATATTTTCTATTTGTTATTTTTAGAGTTAAATTTAAAAACCAAAAAATATAGATAAATAATATGTTTATTTTTTTCAATTCAAAAAATATATTCAAGTTGAAAACTTTTTTTCAACAGAATATTTAAACTCATTTTCAATTGAAAACACAAACAAAACATTTAAACAAATTGAAAACACAAAGTCTTATAAATTACTAGTGGTGCTCGCGGTTTGGCGGTTCGGTTGCGGCCAAAGGAATCTCAAATCCGCCATCCGTCCGCCAAATTGGCGGATTAGAGAAAATCAATCTGCAACCGTCCGCTCGTCATCACGCATCCGTCCAAAATGCGGCGGATCGGTTTGGTTCGGTCGGTTTTGGCGGATCGGTATATCCGCTACTCACCCCTACTGCAAGCCCAGGTACGGGCCGGACCTATTGCTCCTTTAATGGAGCCCGTGTGGGTGCCAGACCAGCGATGGTAATATTATAGTTTAGAGACTTTTCCACAAATTTATTGCTCAGTCCATTTGTGGTTGTGGTCCCAAATTAATAGCGTAGGAGATGATCACTAAATTTAGAAGGTTGTGTGCAGTTGATAATTTCAATTGAACGGTATTGTTTTACGGGATCCACTTTTATTTGTTCATCTAATAAGACATTTTGAAAAGATTATAAATATAAAAAATTACGTGAATTGAATAAATATAATTAGATGATTAGATCATATTTATCATTAAAAAAAATAAGTAACAAATATAAATTTTAAAGTATTCATTGATCATGTTGTTAATGATTAGTCAATCAATATGATTTTTTATATGAATAATATTTTCAAAGAGACCTACAAAATAAGACTTATCAAAATAAATGGCGTGATAAATTCACGGTAACCTAACTTTTAAGGGGTGACTAGATTCTTCTACATAGAGGGTACACAGAGAACATTGTCTAATGTAAATGTATTCTGAGGAGTATGTAGAGAGGTGGAACCGGTGTGAGTGATGGGAAGATTGGAGCCATCGCCGATCATGATATCATCAGTGCCTATGTAAGGAGTATGCAGCGAGAGGTTACTGAGGTTAGAAGTGACATGGTGAGATGCACCGCTATCCAAGAGCCATGATGGATTGGTGGAAGGATTGGTGGCAAGATGGGCTTGTGGTTGCCATGGAGTGGTGGCGGGAGATGTGTGGGATGTGGGAGACATCTGTACGGGGACTAGCCGAAAAGAAGGGCACTGCTTGGCTGTGTGGCCTTGGAGTCTGCAGATCTGACAGTGACCAAGATATGGTCTGAGAGGAGGTCGAGGGCCTTGTGGGGTGGAGAAACCTGCATTGGTAGCAGTAGGTGGACGTTGGGCAGAAGGGTATGGTGTACGCCAGTTGGTGGTGGTATTGTGTTGAGGATTGAAGGGGCGCCAATGTTTGCTGAATTTAGATGTGGGATTGGCAGTGGCTGGAAATTGGTGCTGCTCAGGTATATTTGATTGAAGAGTGACTTCAAAGTTTAGAAGTTTTTCATGGAGTTCTTCAAAGGTAATGGAGTTATCGCGTGCTTGGACAGCACAGACTAATTCTTTGTAGTCATCACTAAGGCCATCGAGAATTTTATTGGTGATTTCTTCTTCATCAATTGGGGCTCCAAGAAGAGCTAGATCATCTGCTCTGGTTTTGACTGTTTGCATAAATTCAATGATGGTAAGGGAACTTTTGATGGTATTTTTGAGTTGATTTTTGAGTTGTTTGATGCGGCCACGAGAGGGTTTGGCATAGGTATTGGCGAGGATGGTCCAGGCTTGTCTAGAGGTTTTGGCTTGAGCTATGAATGGGATGATGGTTGGTGAGAGGGAGCCAATGATTGCATTAAGGATCAACTGATCCTAATGGGTCCAGAGAACATAACTAGGGTTTTGTGTGGTTGTATTAGATTGTGTAATGGTGGCTGATGGACATGGGTTGGAGCCATCAACATAGCCAAGTAGGTCGTAACCAAGAAAGAGAGTTTGGAACTGAAGTTTCCAAGAGAGGTAATTGGTGGAGGTTAGTTTGAGACGAGTTTGTGCAACAACATTAATGCTGATAAGTGTTTGGTTCGGTTCATTGGTATTGAGAATAGTTGGATTGGTGTTTTCGGTGGCCATGAGGTAAAGAACAGAGAAGATAGGTTGAGGGAAAAAAAAAATTTGGATCGGTTACAGCTCTGATACCATGACAGA
This sequence comes from Camellia granthamiana, assembly GCA_036172215.1. Classification (NCBI taxonomy): domain Eukaryota; kingdom Viridiplantae; phylum Streptophyta; class Magnoliopsida; order Ericales; family Theaceae; genus Camellia; species Camellia granthamiana. The sequence continues at coordinate 8,850,605 of CM069913.1, read as the reverse complement.
GGAATGCTCAAAAGCTTATTTCTATTAACATTCACAATAGTTAAATACAAGAATGAGATAACAACTAATTCCTAAAACGAAGGGATAGTAATACAATAATGAGATAACAATTGATTCCTAAATCTAATGGATAACAAATTTGAATGAGATCTCTGATTTGACCGAGTCAGTGACTGTTACAACATGTTATGATAAGCCTCTAATAGTGACAAAGTAGGTTGAAATTTTAATGTATGTGAAAATTCAATCCAAACTTTTTTTTTTTTTTTTTCACAGATCAAGTAGCATATTCCACTTTGACGTGTTGGTAACGTTATTCTTGTTTTTCTACTGTTATTTTTGTTTTATTTTGTTTTGTTTTGTTTTCTTTTATTAAACTAGAATTAATAATTTGTTTGTTCTATTATTTCGTTGAAAAAAAATAAGAATTGATTTTTTAAAAAAAATTACTTGTTTTTTAAAATTATTATATTATTATTATTTTTTATTTCACTCTCTATGGTAAATTACCATATCTGACAATTCATCAAACATATTTATTCTTCTTCTTCTTCTTTTTCTTCTTCTTTTTTCTTTTAAAAAAGAGGAAAAACTTATTTCTTAGCAGCAACTTCAAAAGAGTGTTTTGATTTGTATTGTGTTATTCATGATTTGCATAAGTTCTCTCACGTTAAGAAGTCGAATTTATATATATATATATATATTTAAAAATCAATCCTCATGTGTTTCAAATATTATAATAAGGGGAATTTGATCAAAACTCGTTCATAATAAAATTTTAATGTATTAAAGGATAAGTATAAAAAGTTTTTCTTAAAAAGTCTAACACATATCACTATTATTAAAATATAATTAGTGAGTAATTTAATATTTTAAACTTTAAAATAATATAACTTTTGATCTAGATGTTGATTTTTAATAAAATTAGTATTTTTAGAATTCTCTTATCAAAATCTATTAAATAAGATTTATGTTGATTATGAAATTTTTAAAAAATAAAAAAATACAATCAAAATTGACGTAAATAGTAACATGTTACTCTGTTTGACAGTAATATGTTACTCTGTCTCACAGTAACATTTTACTGTTACAAAAGACAAAGTACATACTAGATGAATCAATAAAAAATACACATAAAATAAAATAAAAATGTTCCTCATCAAAACAATTCTGTGATATATATATATATATATGTATCAACAATATTGTCAAAGGAAATTTTTTTTTTTTACTCTATCTTTATTCAATTATACGCCACCTCCTTAGAGGGTTTAGAAAGTAAAATAAATTGGATTGTCATTTTTACCAAATAAGGGTCTAATGGAGAGGTTTTGACTAAATTTTCCTTATAATAATTCCCAAAATTAATTTTGAAAAACTAAAATTAAGGCTTTTATCATGTCTTGAAGCTGCCTTGTCTGCCTTGTGTGTCTTTGTTGTGCCCATAAAATAAAATTATTAAAAAGTTGATTGTTGCTATTTTTCCATAAAAATATAAAAAAATATATAAAATGAATTAAATAGAAATGACAAAACAATTATTATTATTATTATTATTATTATTATTATTATTATTTATTATTATAGAATGAAATATACAATAAACTATAGAACTAAAAAAAACACAAAAATGAACTAGATTACACCATGGAACATATTACAAGACAGATTCAAATGGACATATAAAATAATATACGATAAATTATTTAAATTAAAATTTTGAAGAACAAAAGATAAATGATGCAAACCGAAACTTGTGTGATACCATAGTTTTCTTAAAACAAATTCACTGCCTCCCGGTGGGTGCTGGAGGTACGCCGGTGTCTGTCTCCCAGGATTCGACAGTCGAAACCAGTTAATACAAAAGTACTTTCTGAATAGCTTCGGTGAATTTGACAAAGACTGCACTCTCTCTAACAAGAACCAATGAAGATGCTAGCAAAAAAAGAAAAAAAAAAGATAGGAAAAATTTTCTTTGGTGTAAAAAATCATCTCCAACTTTTTAGTTCAAAACATCATCTCATTTTCTATCACAAAACCTCTTTAAAAACAACTACTAAGTTGGAGGTGAAAGGCCTCTATATATACTAGTAGGAGAGAGCCTTAGCCATGAAAGTTAACATCAATAGGGTCATCAAATGTCATCAACTCTAGCTATTAGGGCTAGAGTTAGAAAGGTTTAAAACTCCAAAACCATTATATAAATCATAAAATGTATATAATGCATAAGTTTTGAGAATTAAACTAGATAGGTTGCAAAATGGATACAGATGTTGGGTCACAACCTGATCCAAGCCCAATCTCAAACACATGCACAAACTAAGCCCAACATAGCTTAGCCCAAAGCTCAAGACTAGGTCGAAGCTCAAGTCTAAGACCAAACCCAGCACATGCACAAGTACAAGTCTAGGTCCAGTCCAAACCAAGACTAAGTCCAAATCTAAACCCAACTTTATTAATACCCACTTTATGAGACAATTCTCATTCATAATTCAATGGTTTAGGTTCATTACTTTTGTATTGCAATCTTCTCACTTAAGAGAATACAAAATCACTCAGATCCACATCAACCAGCGGTTGGGTCCCACTTTAATTTCGAATTAAAGTTGTCGAAAAATCATTATTTTCTAACAATCCCCCACATGAATAAAATTGGCTGAATAAAGAAAAATGGACAATGCTTAACAACAAAGACTCAGAGAGAGAACATACAGAATAACCCTACATCAGAAAAGGTAACTGTTGGCCTTGAACCTTTCGTAGTGAAAGCCTATAGAATTTACTAACTGATCAGTGAACGTGATGTCTTGAACTGTTTTGCCATTTGTGTAATCGAGACAATAGATCTCACACAAGTGTCACTCCAACCATTATTCTTGTTCTCACTGGTGTGTCCGGTTTGGCCCTGGAACACTATCCTAGTTCAGTGAGTGTTTTTAAAGAATTCGGCCTCGTCAATTCTTAAAGAAGCGGCCCCACTTCGAACTCACATAGGTGACCTACATAAGGTATCTCATTATACCACGGTTGACTATTTACAGTATTTAGGTCATTAAAAGCATCAGCTTAACCTTCCACCTCATAGGGTATCACTGTATAAAGGAATGGATAGAAGGATTTCCCTCCATAGTGACTTACCTGTTACACGCAATTAGGTTGTCCCTTTGAACCTGGATCTTGGGATCTCTAGTCAACTAGGTTGGGTTTTCCATTCCAGTAACATTCACTAAAGGCCTTAATCCCATTCCTTTTTGATGACTTTCCTACTAACTCTTGATTTAAACCTTTGGTTAATGGATCCATGATATCATCCTTAAACTGTATATAGTCTATAGTGACAACACATGAGAGTAGTCGTGATATGGAACTATGTCTTCAACAAAAATATCTAGACCTTCTATTTGTGCCCTACCAATACTTGATTGGTTGTCGCAAAGTATATAAAATTGCTAGCACAAGTTTTAATCAATATGGAATATCCTCAATAAAACGACAAAGTCATTCAATTACTTTAGTAGCTTTATCTAAAGTACTGAATTCCGATTCCATCATTGATCTCGCGATACACATTTACTTGGAAGATCTCCAAGACACGGTTGCAGCTCCAATTAGAGAAAACATATCCACTAATGGATTTGCAGTCTTTGTATCAGATATCCAGTAGGCGTCTTTGTACCTTTCTAGTACAACTAGATATCAAGTGTTATGCAACCTATAATCCCAGCTTCATTGTAAGTACATTAGTACCTGCACAAACGCCTTCTAAATAGGCATTGGGATGACTCGTGTATCTACTTAGCATGCTTACTGTAACAACCCTGACCCATGATTAATTAGTTATCCATGATTAAATATGCCTAATCAGTAATTAAGAGGATATCATGTATCAAATGCATGAAATATACGTCATTTGCATTTCTATCTGTCAATCGTAGAAGTATCTGTTTATCTTTCTGTTTTGTTCTACAAATTGAAGGCCTTATCGGCATCCGATCACGAAATTGACTTGGTTTCTGTGTTAATTAGAATTTTTAGAATTTTATGGTAGGTTTCATTAAAATTTGATTCGGAGCGAATAAATTAGAATAAATGATTCCACTTAGTCATCTTTAACTCCAATTAATTAAGCTTTATTAACTAAGGCTAGTATGTGCTTCAACTTATTTTTTTTCACATGTTTGAGCCTAGTCAATCAAACAAAATGTGAGAGAATGAGAGAAAAGAGAAGACTTGAGCTCAACTAGGGTGATTGCTAGGGAATTGGGAGGAATCAGCTTGAACTTAGCTAGAATTTGAGGCATAGAGAAGAATCACTCAAGAACTCAAAGAATTAAGACTTGTAGGTAAGGAATTCAACCCTTAAATTATGTAGTTAACTCATTTAATTTGTGAATTTAAAGGAAAATGAAAGATTAGTGCATGAAATGAACTAAGGTAGTAGGAAAGAAGAAGAGTAGAGCATGTATATGTATTTTATAGTAATTTTTAAGTTGATTTCAAGTAAATTCTCCATGTATGTCATGTTTTCAACTTAATTATGAAACTTCATCATGATTTTCATCAAGTTCCTTTGTTTGAGCACGATTTGAAAGGTTTAAGTTCAAGGAAATTATTTACATATTTGTATCATGAGTTTTGAGTTTGAATTCAACAAAATTCACTTGTTCTTGGGCCTTCATTTTGTGAAATGATCTTCAATTCATGATATCCTACAAGTTTCTAAATGTTTCCTTAAGTTTTTGGCCCAAAAGAACTTGATTTACAGCTTTGAGTTTGAGTTTGAAGCTTGGAAGCAAATCTGGAAATTCCAAAATTTTGCTTCAACGCTCAAGCGACCACTCTATGTTTTGCATTATCGCTCGAACGACCAAAAGTTGGCTCAAGTGTAAAATTCATGCTCTTAGAAGTTTACCATTTTTGCAGACCGCTCAAGCAACAAAAGTTGCTCTCGAAGCGAAGACCTCAGTCTTACGCTCGAGCGACTGTTGAGTGTGCGTCAAGTGGAAAAATCAAGCAACCAGTACTTTTGCAAAGTTTACAGACCGCTCGACCAAAAGAAGTTACGCTCGAGCGACCACTCATATGTTTAGACGTCCGCTCGAGCGAGACCCCTATTTTCAACATATTTGACTAAGTGTTTTCAAGTGTATTTTAGCATCTTCATTGTAGCGTAGGCATTCCTAGGCCAAGATTAAGACATGATAATGAGGATAAGACTTAAAAACGCACGAAGAATGAAATGAAGTAAGTTAAGTACGATCCAAGCGTGTGTTTCAGTATGTGTATCTGTTATGTTTGTATAGGTTACGCACCGTGTGCTGTTGGTCATTAATTTGCTATCAAAGCTATCTATGCAACTATCTATGAGTAATAACTCTGTAAAATTATGTTTGACTTTAATTATTTTCTGATGATATGAAATGAACAGCTTTTAGAAATGTTATGTTTTGTATGAGTGAATGATTGTTCAATTTTTCGTGAAATATATTTGTGGTATCCTTAGCAGGGGCCCTCGCCCAGGGACGGAAGCAGAAACATAAAGAACATGAAGAGCAGAAACATAAAGAACATGAAGAAGGAAACAACAATAATAATACTAAAATAAGTTAAACTAAAACTGAAATAAATAATAAAAGAACTAATAAAAGAAAACAGTTTAAATAAACATTAATAATAAAACTTACAATTGTTTAATGGAGTGAAATAAACAATTCTTCAAAATACATAACTTGAAAACAGACTTGAAAAGAAAATTACAGAGATAGGTTTTTCTATTGAGTAAGGAATGCTCTCAATTTTTTCTAACTCTGCCTTATTCTTGACTGAAAAGTCCCTTTTGGTATCAGAGCCAAGTTATGTTGCTATCTCTTGCTTACTGCTTTGCTGTTTTTGTTGAGTCAACTCTATTTTCTGTCTGTTAATCTGTTTCCAGTCATCTTAATTTGTCAAAATTATATCTGTGTTTTCCACTTTGTTACTAGCCACCCAATCTTCGTCCCTGTCCTTGGTCAGTCCTTTGGTTAGGCAGTGTTGAATTTTAGGGGTCCTCCAAAATGGGTATGTGTGAAAGCCTAGTATGTGAAAACATGATAAATTTAGACAATATATTAAGATTCATGTAAAACAGTTTAATTAAAGAAAAATGAGTCGATTATTTAGAAGTAACTCTTCAGTCAGTTCTAGGTCAACAACTTTGCCCTCAATATCTAATCAAGGATTAGTAATTAATGAAGAAGAATTAGAAATACAAAATGATAAACTGGATTTAAGTTGGAATATACCAAAATTATCAGTTAAAGAGATTTATAAAACTACGTTTTTACAATCTGCTTTTAATGTTAATCTGCATGTTAAAACATTAGAACAATTTTATGCTTTAGAAAAGCCTAGAGAAACCTGTCACTTATTTGATGCTAACACTATTAAACGTCATTTAAAAACTGGTCACAATTTTATTCATTTAGGATTAATTCAAGTTGGAATCAAACCATTAACTCCACAAGGTAAAAATATTTCTGTTTTATTATGTTTAAGAGATGCTCGTTTTATTGATTATAATGATAGTTTAATGGGTATAGTAGAAACTGGTCTTCACAAAGGACCTATTCATTTTAATTGTTTTCCCGATTTCACACTCAGTCTTAGAGATCTACACATATTAGATGCATTAACTTTAAATATTCAATTAAATGGTTCATTTACTAATATGAAAGAAAAAACTCATAATATTGCTTTAATTTATCGTGTCCATTATAAATGTATTAAAACTAATTTAAATGTTCAAGTTTTACATAAAAGTCCTAAGGATAAAACATTACTGATTCAAACTAGTAACAATGATACTAATATAAATATCCCTCAAATGATAGAATGGAAAGATATTACTCTCCCTGATCAATGGGTTACGGTCAATGAAAATTACAAATATAATCAACAACAATCCACTAGTCAAAATATCCAAGATATTCAACAATTTACTGACGGTTCAGTCCGTATTAAATTTAATCGTAGTCAATCTTCTAGACATAGTACTTCTAGTATACCTACTGATATTGAAACTGAAGATGAAATATTTAATACTCTTTATTCCGAAAAAATAGTCAAATTAATCTTGGTCAACCCTCCCATAGTAAATTAAAAGGCATTGATAACTCTACTACTTCTCAAATTAGTAAACCTGTTTACTCTACTCACACACATTTCCCTGAAGAAGATACTGAATCAAATAATTCCCCTACTCAAACTGATTTTGAAGTAATACCTCCAATTAATCCTCAATTAATGACAATTAGTAAATCTTTTGCTCCTGATCTTGATAAATTACATGTTGAATTTAAATCTAAAGAAAATAGGACTAAAAGACATGCTTATCATACTAAATATAATTCCACTCAACAATCTAAACTTACTAGAAAATGGTATGATTTTATGATTGAATATAGTATGGAAATTCCTTTCTTTGAATATTTAGACAACTATTACAAAAAGGTTAATACAATCACAAAACATAAATGGAAAACTTCTCCTAATACAACTGTTAGCTCTAGTCATCCTCCTTTATCTAATATCATTATTGAACATCAAGGATCTGAAGTCCCAGCCTCTCCTTTTAAGTTGCCTGGCACTGACCCTGAAATTAAAAAAGTTATTGAACAAAATAATTATACTAATCAATATTTAAAAACAATTGGTAAACAATTAGATAAACTAGAAACTAATTTAGATGATTATTCTGCTAACACTACATCCGCTAAACAATCTTTAGATCAACCTTTGATTAACTTACCCAGTAATCGTTTTAAAAGAAATAGTTTAGTCACTCAAGATACTTCTACTGTTAAAGTTATAGAACAACTATTCACTAAATTAACTACTTCTGAACAAGCTTCACCATCTAAGGAAAAATGTCTTATTGTCCTAAACCAACCTTTAGACAAGGCTTCTACTCAATCAGAAACTGATACAACTGATAATGAAATTAATCAATTAACTCAACAATTTCAATCTTCTAATCTTAATAAACTCCACTATCCTAAACCTCAACCGACTACTCTTACTAAAAATTGGTATTCTCGACCTACTCCACCTGACCTCAAATATGAAGAAACTAATCTTTCTAATCAATTTTCTGTATCAGCTAAAAAATTATACGAATGGAATATTGATGGTCTTAGTGAAGATCAAATACTTCAAAAATTAAATCACTTATCTATGGTTGCAAATAGTTATCTTACTAACTACCCTGATTATTCTCAACCTGAAATTACTTCTTTAATTATCTCTGGTTTTACCGGTATGCTCAAATCTTGGTGGGAAAAATACCTTACTGAAGCTCAAAGAGAATCAATCTTATATGCTAATCAAAAAGATGAAAATGATTTACCAATCTTTGATGAAACAATTGGCTATTACAAACCTGATGGTGTTAACACATTAATCTATACCATAGTTAGACATTTCATAGGTACTTCTACTAATATATATTCTCGCATACATGATCAACTTAGTAACCTTACTTGTCCAAAATTAAGTGATTTTAGATGGTATAAAGATGTATTTACCTCTAGAGTTATGTTAAGAGAAGATTGTATTAAATCTTTTTGGAAAGAAAAATTTATTAACGGATTACCTAGTTTGTTTGCTCACAAAATTAGGGATGTTCTTAGTCAATTTACTGGTATCATTGAATATGACAATTTAACTTATGGTGATATCATTAGCACTATTCAAAAAGAATGATTAAGAATGTGTATTGATCTTAAACTCAGTCAAAAAGCTACTAAAGATAAACATAAGACTAAATATGAATTAGGTAATTTTTGTGAACAATATGGTTTACCTCCTGTCGCACATTCCCATAGAAAAACACATAAAAAACATAGTAAATCCCATTACAAGAATTCAAACAAGTATAAAAAGAATTATTCACCTTCTAAATCAAATGATAAATTCTATACTAAACCTAAAAAGAAATATTACAAGAAATCACATCCAAAAGCTAAATCTAATAAAGATATTACTTGTTACAACTGTGGTAAAAAAGGTCATTATTCTAATAAATGTAAAGAAAAATAAAAATTAAAAGATAAAGTTAATCAACTTCAAATTAATGATGAATCAAAAAATCAATTATTTGAAATCTTTCAATTAAATCAATCTGTTAGTAATTCCTCTTCTGATAATCCTAATACTTCATCTAATTACAATTCACCTAGCGAAGATTCTGATAATAATATAGAATTAGGATGTAATGATGTTTGTTGTAAACCTGCTAAACAAATTAATGTTCTTACTAAACAAAATCAAGAAGAAACTGCTCTTATTGAATTAATTAGTAGACTTGAAGATTCTGAATTAAAAAAGAAATATACTGATAAATTAAAATCTTTGTTAATCAATACTAATCATAAACCTAAGTTTGATAAGTCTATTATTAGTCTGTCTAAAACCTTAGAAAGATTTAAAAATAAACACAAAGAAGTTACCTTACAAGATTTACAACAAGAAATTAATCAGATTAAACAAACCATTAAAGATTTACAAAATAAAGATCAACATTTAGAAGATGAAAGTATAAAATTAAAACTTAATAAACATTTAGATAATTTCCAAACCAATAATGTTTCTCCTAATGAATCTGAACATGAATCTAATGAACCTACTAATCTTGATAATCTTTTATTTGATAATCGATCACATCAATCTCAATCTCATAATCATGAAGATAATAGATTAAATCTTCTTAATAAAATCCATATTCAAAAATGGTATTCTAAAATTAAAATAGTTATTAATAATTTTGAATTAGATGTTATCGCTTTAATTGATACTGGTGCCGATCTTAATTGTATTCAAGAAGGATTACTCCCTACTAAATATTATGAAAAATGTCATGAAAAATTAATTTCTGCTAATGGTAGTAAAATGCATATTAAATATAAAATACCTAAAGTTCATATATGTCAAAATAATGTTTGCTTTAAAACTTCCTTTGTTTTGGTTAAAAATATGACTGATAAAGTTATTTTAGGAACACCATTTATATTTTTACTATACCCATTTACCACCTCTAGTAAAGGAATAACTAATCATGTTTTAGGTCAACCTGTTACTTTTAAATTCTTATCTCCTCCTGAAATATTAGAATTAAATCAATTAAAAGATTGTTCTATTTTTCAAACGATTAATCGATTAACTCGTCATTTAAGATATCTTAAAGAAGAAATTAATTACAAAAGAATTGATCAACAATTAACTAATCCAGTTATGATTTCTCAAATTAATGAATTTAAATTAAAATTAGAAACTACTGTTTGTTCTACTTTACCTACTGCATTTTGGCATAGGAAAAAACATGTAGTCACATTACCATATATTAAGAATTTTCATGAAAGTCAAATTCCTACTAAATCTAGACATATTCAAATGAATCATGAATTACTTGAAATGTGTAAAAAAAAAATCAATGAACTATTAAAAAATCGAATAATTAGTCCAAGTAAATCACCTTGGTCAACTCACCCAAAAAAAAAAATCACCTTGGTCATGTCCTGCTTTTTATGTGAATAAAAATGCTGAATTAGAACGAGGTGTCCCTCGTTTAGTTACCAATTATAAACCATTAAATAAAGTTTTAGAATGGATTCGATATCCTATTCCTAATAAAAAAGATCTGATTAAAAGACTTAGTCAAGCTGTTATTTTTAGTAAATTTGATTTAAAAAGTGATTTTTGGCAAATACAAATTCATCCTAAATATAGATATAAAACTGTTTTTACTACACCTTTTGGTCACTATGAATGGAATGTCATGCCATTTGGGTTAAAAAATACTCCTAGTGAATTTCAAATATAATGAATGATATTTTCAATCAATTTAGTCATTTTTCCATAATTTATATAGATGATATTCTTATTTTTTCAAAATCAATTAGTGAACACTGGAAACATCTTACTGCATTCTTTTATACCATTAAGAGTCATGGTCTAGTCATTTCTGCTCCTAAGATTAGATTGTTTCAAACCAAAGTCAGATTTTTAGGTTATGATATTCACCAGAATATTATTTTACCTATTAGTCGTTCCATTGAATTTGCGTCTAAATTCCCTGATGAAATCTTAGATAAAACTCAGCTACAACGTTTTTTAGGATCACTGAATTATATTGCTGAATTTTACAAAGACCTTCGAAAAACTTGTCAACCCCTGTTTGATCGGTTAAAAGACAATCCTCCTCCTTGGTCTTCTACTCATACTGCTATTGTTAAACAGGTTAAACAATATGTCAAGTCTTTTCCTTGTCTTGGTATTCCTACTGAAAATTCATTCAAAATTATTCAAACTGATGCCTCTGATATCGGTTATGGCGGCGTCCTTCTCCAGCAAATTACTCCTCAGTCATCTGAACAAATTATTCGTTATCATTCTGGTGTCTGGAATAAAGCACAAAAGAATTATAGTACTATTAAAAAAGAAATTTTATCTACTGTTTTATGTATTAATAAATTTCAAGATGATATTTTAAATCAAAAATTTTTACTTCGTGTTGATTGCAAATCTGCTAAATATGTTTTAGAAAAAGATGTTCAAAATCTTGCTAGTAAGCAAATTTTTGCCCGTTGGCAATCTATTTTAAGTATTTTCGATTTTACTATTGAATATATACCTGGTTGTCAAAATTCCATTCCTGATTTCCTTACCCGGGAATTTTTACAAGGGGGATAGGGATGGCTACTCCATTTATTGCTTACCATAAAACCCAAATTACCCATTACCGTGATCTGATTCACCAAACTGCTTATCGCATTGCCCGGATAAAATTAGCTAGAAAAACTACTAAACGTGCTCAATACATTCAGCACCACCAAATTCAAGCTCGTCGCCATTTACTTGCTGATTATTACAACTGTTTGGATTTTCATCAAACTTATTTAGATCTCCTTAGTAGTTGCTAATCTTTATTGCTAACCTTTGTTTCTTTTTAAACAAATGTCTCGTTCAAGGCCCCCTTCTAAAGCCTTGGTCCCAACTAGTCAACCTTTTATTTCTCCTTTGGAGTTAGTCACCCAATACCATCTTATTGAAATGATTAACCGTTACCAAGTTCTTGGTAATATTCCTCGACCCAGTTTCACATTTGCTTTGGCCACTGATCCTTTTGCTTCATCCAGCCAAGCAGTTACTCCATACCCTCCTAATCCTATTAAAACTGCTTGATTTGATTATGTTGACTCAACAATTACTAATCTCTTTTTCAAAGAACCTAGTCACCCAAAGAGTCAATCTGTTAATGATCTGGTTAAAACTTCTTTGCCTCCTGGATGGCATTTTGTTCCTCTCTATCCAGAGAAAACAATCACCTTCTATAAAGACATCCTGTTCAACCATCAGTCAATTGTGATTAAACTCATTTATGATCGTACTTACACTAGTAAAGTGGTTTACCATTCACTTTATATTCACAATATTGTTTCCTTAGTTGAATGGGGTTCTCCTTATCAATTTCGAGATTTACCTAATCACTCCCTTCAGTATAATTATTATGATTATATTGATGCCTGGTTCAAAGTCCTCCTATATAAAAATGAAACATTTAGTCACTCTTGGTTTCTTCAATTTGATCAAAAGTTTAAGTCAGAATTACCTACTTGGTTTCTGAGATGGTGGACCCATTATGGTGCCATTCCAAACATCTTCCTATCAGTAAATTTGGATCAAGTCAATTACTTCTCTACTGTTTTCTCATTTACTCCACAGCAAAGAGAATTCCCTCAATTGCTTATTTTTATATCCAAATATAAAATCCCTTGGATATTCAAATGGCAATATGGTATTTCTGGTAAAGTGATTTAGCGGCTACATAAGGTTAAATGGTGGGATAACTTCAAGATTCAACGAATTGTTGAAATTGTTCAAACTGAGTTCCCGATTAACATTCATGCTCCTACACCTGCCATGGTTAAAGCTCAGCAGATCCCAACTGCTCCAGTCACTCAAGGAAGCCAACTTCCTCCAGTCAATCTAAAAAGCCCATCATCCAGTTCTTCCAAGCCCAAGTCATCCAAATCAAAGATTAAATCCAAGTCAGCAAAGCCCAGTTCTGACCAGCCCAAATCAAAGGATAAATCCAAATCAAAGGTTAAGCCCAAGTCCAAGTCATCCAAAGATAAGCTCCTCCAAACGGCTCGTCTACTCATGGCCCAAGCCAAGTCAGACTCGGATAACAGTAGTTCAGAAGATGGTTCAGACAGTTCAAATTCTTTTGAAGGTTCAACTACTCAAAATCCATATGGACCCGAGTTCCAAGATGCTCAGGACCGATATGCTTAATTCAGTCATTGGATTCTATATAGCTATAATTATCAGCTTCAATCAATACTCATCTTTTGAGAAAAGCTGCTGATATATATATCTATATTGATTCTCTCAGTCACATGCCTTTAAGCAATGAATAGTAAAAAAGTCAACTTTATTGTTCACTATTCATCAAAAAGTCAACAATACTATTCATCATTCATCATGATTCATCCCACCGACAAATTCAGCACAGTAAAAGCTTTAGTCACTTACCGAAAGCAGTAAACAACTCCATGTGCTTCTGATGCTCCTTTCAAGTAAAGACTATTCACTCACAAGGCTCACAGTATTCACTCACAAGGCTAACATTTACTTGCTGATTATTACAACTGTTTGGATTTTCATCAAACTTATTTACGTCTCCTTAGTGGTTCCTAATCTTTATTGCTAACCTTTGTTTCTTTTCAAACAGATGTCTCGCCCAAGGCCCCCTTCTAAAGCCTTGGTCCCAACTAGTCAACCTTTTATTCCTCCTTTGGAGTTAGTTACCCAATACCATCCTATTGAAATGATTAACTGTTACCAAGTTTTTGGTAATATTCCTCGACCCAGTTTCACATCTGCTTTGGCCACTGATCCTTTTGCTTCATCCAGCCAAGCAGTTACTCCATACCCTCCTACTCAATGAGAGCCAAGTTATGTTGCTATCTCTTACTTACTGCTTTGCTACTTCTGTTGAGTCAACTCTATTTTCTATCTGTTAATCTGTTTCCAGTCATCTTAATTTGTCAAAATTATATCTGTGTTTTCCACTTTGTTACTAGCCACCCAATCTTCGTCCCTGTCCTTGGTCAGTCCTTTGGTTAGGCATTGTTGGATTTTAGGGGTCCTCCGAAATGGGTATGTGTGAAAGCCTAGTATGTGAAAACATGATAAATTTAGACAATGTATTAAGATTAATGTAAAACAGTTTAATTAAAGAAAAATGAGTCGATTATTTAGAAGTAACTCTTCAGTCAGTTCTAGGTCAACAACTTTGGGCCCAGGGGAAACAATACTGTGGCCCAGGCCCTCGCTTGGGGGAAACAATACCGTGGCCTATGAATAAGATATGTTACCTAGTACCGGAGGTTCCATTATGGAACTTGATATGCTTGACCAAAGAGATATGTTAATGCTAATAGATATATCACGCATGATATAAATGTAAAATGATTATGTTTTGATATGAATACGAACATGACTATGTTTCTGATTTGATAAGGGATTTGAATTTGGTAAGGACGTTATTCATTAAAAACTTTACTCTACTATTATTCATTGGGTTTTCGTTCACTATTTATTATATGTATGTAGGTGACTAGGCGCGTGACTAGGCTCAGAGTTGATAACCTGGAGTGTCTGCTGTGTCAGCCAGCTGTTGTGCCTCTCGTGGAGGTTCCCTTTTGTGACACACATTTTTGAGACTTTGTTTTGTTTTGGTATATGAACAAGTTTTATGTTTATGTGTATATTAGGCTAAGTTCCCCTTTGCTATGTAATGAACGTGACGTGAATTACTGTAATTATGACGTCACGCCTATGTATGTAAAGTTTTGAAATTTCTGTTCCATATATGTCTACACAACTCAATGGACTATGTACGTTTTTTTATTTGCTTATGCTAGCCCCTTATAATTTGTTAATCAGCTCGGAGGCCTTAGGTAATCTAATGATTACTGGCTGGTTACGACGTTAAACCTGTAGGGGCGGGTTTGGGTTGTGACATAGTGGTATCAGTGCACGTGTTATACCGCACACACAAGTCCATATGAGCTATAGAATGTCCTAGAAAAAGTTTAGGGACATTTCACCTGCATGTGTGAGTATGTGAGTTAATTTCTGTAAATGTGAAAATTGAATGTGAACATGAACACAAGAAATTGAGATGAATGAACTGGGATTGAATGTGCCAAATATTGCGAAAAGAATTATTTTGCCTACATTTATTATTGTCCTGTTTACTTATGGCAATGGAAAACACAAGAAGTGACGGAACAACTGAACCTCCGCCCCCTCCGATCCAAGTTGAACCGGATAACAATGAGATTATAAACCTGACTCAGAAGTTTATGAAGATGAAATCGCCGACTTTCTGGAGAGGTATAGAACCATTAAAGGCAGAGACATGACTACTTGAAATGAAAAAATTGTTTGAAGTGTTTCCCTACTCCGAGACTCAGAAAGTTTTATTGGCCACCTATATCCTAAAAGATGAAGCCTGAAGATGGTGGTTGTTAATTCGAACTAATAATGGGAACATGACATGGACTCAATTTAACGAGATCTTATACGAAAAGTACTTTCGGCAATGCTTCCAGAACCAAAAGGTTTCTAAATTTCAAGAACTCAAGCAAGACAACATGTCTGTAGCCGAGTATGAGGCTAAATTCACGGAATTAGCTCAATTTGCTCTTCATATAGTGGATACGGACTATAAGAAAGCTCAAAAATTTGAGGGGGGATTAAATTTGGATGTGTTTGATTGAGTAGGTGTCCTGAAGTTGCCTACATATGTGGAAGTGCTTGATAGAGCATTGATAGAAGAAGCCACTCTAGCAACAAAGAAACAAGTTAAAGCTCTAACAATTGAATGGAGGGGTAAAAGATCCGGATTCAATTTCAAGAAGGGTTGGTCATTTTGAAAAAAGCAAAACACGGGATCCTTCAATAGTTTTAGTCAGAGTAGTGGATCCATTCCAAACTGTCCTGATTGTGGAAGAAAGCATAGAGAAGTGTGTTACCGTGCATCTGGTCCCTGTTATCGGTGTGGCAAAATTGGCCATGTAATGAAGAATTGTCCACTTGGGTCTGAGAATGCCAATTGTTCCGTAGCAAGTTCAGTCGGATCTACTTCTGTGACAAAGTCAAATGCAAGAACTAATGCTAGGAGTAATACTGGAAATGAAATATTGAGGCAAGGGAGAGTATTCACACTAGTGCCAGGGGATATGCAGAAACACCGAGTCTGTGGTGTCAAGTATAATTTCCATTTATGCCCAAAATGCATATGTCTTGATAGATTTCGGTTTTACCCACTCATTTGTGTCGCATGCCTTTTCTCAAAAATTAACTAGACCCTTAGAACCTATGAATTATTTATTGTCAATATCAACGCCATCTGGTGGTTCTATGGAATGTGCATATGTTTATCCAGCATGTGATATTGTGATCGGTAATGTGACGTTGTGTGTTGATTTATTGCCTTTGGGAATTGATCATTTTGACTGCATATTGGGTATAGACTGGTTAACGAAGTACTGTGCAACTATTAATTGTGTGATTAAGTTTGTTATATTTCGTCCACCTGGATTACCTGAGTTTGTGTTTACTGGGAATGGGGTAGTTCCTCCCCCATACTTGATTTTTGCCATGAAAGCTGTTAAACTACTTAGGAAGAGATGTAGAGGGTATATTTGTTGTGTTTTGACTGTAATTTTTGATAGTCCTACTGTGGAGAACATCTCTGTAGTAAATGAATTTCCTAATGTATTTCCAAATGAATTGCCCAGAGATTTAATTGATAGAGAAATTGAGTTTATTATTGATGTTGTACCCGGAACACAACCGATTTCCAAAACTCTTTATAGAATGTCGACTTCTGAACTGAAAGAATTGAAAACTCAATTTCAAGAACTATTAGACAATAAGTTTATTCGCTCGAGTACTTCACCATGGGGTGCTCCAGTCCTATTTGTTAAGAAGAAAGATGGGTCATTGAGCTTATGTATTGACTACCGTGAATTGAACAAAGTGACTGTCAAGAACAAATACCCATTACCCTAAATAGATGATCTATTTGACCAACTTCAAGGAGCATAAGTGTTCTCTAAGATACACCTTAGATCTGGGTATCACCAGCTAATAGTTGAGGTAAAAGACATAGAGAAAACTGTATTTAGGACTAGATACGGGCATTATGAATTTTTGGTAATGCCATTTGGGGTAACAAATGCACCCGCTGCGCTTATGGACCTAATGAATCGGGTTTTCAAACAATTTCATGATGAATTTATCGTTGTATTTATTGATGATATATTAATTTACTCCAAAAGCAGGGAAGAACATGAAAGTCATTTGAGAACTGCCTTACAGATTTTGAGAGAGAATAAGTTGTATGCAAAACTTTCCAAATGTGAGTTTTGGCTTGATAGTGTAGCATTTATGGAACATGTAATCAACAAAGACGGCATATCAGTGGATCCACAGAAAATTGAGGCCATTGTAGACTGGCCAAGACTAACCAATGTGTCAGAAATCAAAAGTTTTCTAGGGCTTGCTAGCTACTGCTGTAGATTTATGAAAGACTTTTCTAAGCTTGCCATGCCATTGACACAGTTGACCCAGAAAAATGTACAATTTGATTGGACTGATTAGCGGGAATTGGCCTTTCAAGAATTGAAAACTAGATTGGTAACTGCACCGATTCTGACATTGCCCCACGGAACCAATAGGTTTTAGATTTATAGTGATGCTTCCTACAAAGATTTGGGGTGTGTGGTTAATGCAGAATGGGAAGGTGATTGTCTATACTTCTCAGTAACTTCGCTCTCATGAAAAGAACCATCAAACTCATGACCTTGAATTAGCAGCTGTGGTTTTTGTATTAAAGATTTGGCGCCATTATCTGTATGGAGTGACTTGTGAGGTGTACATTGATCACAAAAGTTTAAAATATTTCTTTACCCAAAAAGAACTGAACATGAGACAGAGAAGATGCTTGGAATTGATAAAGGATTATGATTTACAAATTCTGTATAATTCGAGGAAAGCCAATACTGTTGCAGATGCATTGAGTAGAAAATCTATTGCCAATATGTCATGTTTGCTCACCGGTTAGAAAGAACTGTTATGTGACTTGGAAAGAAATGGAATCGAAATTGTGTTGTGTGAATAAGGTGGAGTCTTAGTTGCTATTTCTGCCCAACCTACAATTATTGAAGAGATTAGAGAGAAACAATTGCAAGATGCATTTCTGAAGAAGATTGTGGATAAAATTGACTCAAAGTTGAGGCCAGGATTTGTGTTTGACAATAATGTGTTAAAATTTCAGGATCGACTTTATGTACCGGAATGTTTTGATTTAAGGAAACGAATTATGGCCGAAGCTCACAATTCAAAATTTGCTATGCATCCGGGTAATAAGAAAATGTTCAAAGATTTGAAGCAAAACTTCTGGTGGCCTGGAATGAAGAAAGGTATTGCTGACTATGTGGCTAGATGCTTGCATTGTTAACAAGGTAAAGTCGAACATCAACGACCTACTGGATTACTTCAGTCGTTTCCAATACCGGAATAGAAATGAGAGCATATTACCATAGACTTCATTGTTGGACTGCCTCACTCTTCTCAAGGTATGGATTCTCTTTGGGTTATTGTTGACCATTTAACTAAATCTGCCCACTTTTTCCCTATCAAATCTTTATATGATACGGATAAGTTAGCTAACTTATATGTCAATGAAATTGTGAAATTGCATGGAGTTCCAGTTTCCATCGTATCTGACAGAGATCCCAAGTTTACTTCGAGATTCTGGCAAAGTTTACAACAAGCTTTGGGAACTGAACTGATACTAAGTAATGCTTATCACCCTTAGACAGACGGGCAATCTGAGCAGACTATTCAAACATTGGAAAACATGCTACGGATGAGTGTATTAGACTTTCAAGGAAATTAGGAGACCTACTTACCATTGGCCGAGTTTGTGTATAACAACAGCTACCATTCGAGGATTAGTATGGCTCCTTATGAAGCCCTATATAGTAGAAAATGCTGTTCTCCAATCTGTTGGGCTAAAGTAGGCGATAGACCATTGTTGGGACCAGAACTTGTGTAAGAAACTACTGATAAAGTGAAACTAATTCAACAGAGACTGAAAACTGCACAAAGTCGTCAAAAGAGTTATACAGATGTTCAAAGAAGAGATAGAGAATATGAAGTCGGAGATCACATGTTTATCAAAGTGATTCCAATGAAAGGGCAAACTCAGTTTGGTATAAGGGGAAAGCTAGTATCGAGATATGTTGGGCCATATGAAATCCTTGAAAAGATCAATCCAGTGACGTATCGGGTAGCCTTGTCGTCGGTCATGGAACATATGCATAATGTTTTTCATGTCTCAATGCTTTGGGAGTATTTACGGGATCCACACCATGCTATTGAGCCGACACATGTGTGATTGAAGGATGATTATACATATGAAGAAAGGCCAATTCAGATTGTGAATCGCTGAATCAAAAGACTGAGAACAAGGAAATTAAACTGGTAAAAGTTGATTGGCAGAATCACGGAGGGACCTATTTAACGTGGGAGACGAAAGAAGATATGATGAAAAGATACCCTGACTTGTTTCTGTTGGATCCGGTATTCTTCCAACACGAAGGTAATTCGAGTTTGGAGAACCAAACTCTTTAAGAGGGGAAGATTATAACAACCCTGACCCGTAATTAACTAGTAATTCATGATTAAATATGCCTAATCCATAATTAAGAAGAAATCATGTGTCAAGTGCATGAATTATACGCCATTTGCATTTTTATCTGTTAATCGTAGAAGTATCTATTTATCTTTCTGTTTTGTTTTGGGAATTGAAGGCCTTATCGGCATCCGATCACGAAATTGACTTGGTTTCTGTGTTAGTTAGAATTTTTAAAATTTTATGGTAGGTTTCATTAAAATTCGGTTCGAAGCGAATAAATTAGAATAAATGATCCTACTTAGTTATCCTTAACTCCAATTAATTAAGCTTTATTAACTAAGGCTAGTATGTGTTTCAACTTATTTTTTCCACATGTTTGAACCTAGTCAATCAAACAAAATGTGAAAGAGGGAAAGAAATTGGTTTGAACTTAGTTTGAACTTAGCTAGAATTTAAGACATTGGGAAGAATCACTCAAGAACTCAAAGAATTGAGACTTGTAGGTAAGGAATTCAACCCTTGAATTATGTAGTTAACTCATTTAATTTATGAATTCAAAGGAAAATGAAAGATTAGTGCATGAAATGAACTAAGATAGTAGGAAAGAAGAAGAGTAGAGCATGTATGTGCATTTTATGGTAATTTTCAAATTGATATCAAGTAAATTCTCCATGCATGTCACGTTTTCAACTTAATTATGAAACTTCATCATGTTTTTCATCAAGTTCCTTTTTTTGAGCATGATTTGAAAGGTTTAAGTTCAAGGAAATTATTTACATGTTTGCATCATGAGTTTTGAGTTTGAATTCAACAAAATTCACTTGTTCTAGGGCCTTGATTTTGCGAAATGATCTTCAACATAATATCATACAAGTTTCTAAATATTTCCTTAAGTTTTTGGCCCAAAAGAACTTGATTTGCAACTTTGAGTTTGAGTTTGAAGCTTGGAAGCAAATCTAGAAATTTTAGAATTTTGCTTCTATGCTCGAGCGTCCGATCTTGTGCTTGAGCGACCACTTTGTGTTTTGAAATCCCGCTTGAGTAACCAAAAGTTGGCTCGAGCGTAAAATTCATACTCCCAAAAGTTTACCATTTTTGCAGACCGCTCGAGCGACAAGAATTACGCTCGAGTGAAGACCTCAATCTCACGCTCGAACAACCGTAGAGCGTGCGTTGAGTGGAAAAATCCAGCAACCAGTACTTTTGCAAAGTTTACAGACCGCTCGAGCGAAGGAAGTTGCGCTCGAGAGACCACTCACATGTTTGGACGTCCGCTCAAGCGAGATCCCTATTTTCAGCATATTTGACTAAGTGTTTCAAGTGTATTTTAGCATCCTCATTGCATCTTAGGCATTCTTAGGCCAAGATTAAGACATAATAACAATGATAAGACTTAGAAACACACGAAGAATGAAATGAAGTAAGTTAAGTACGATCCGAGCGTATGTTTCAGTGTGTGTATCTGTTATGTTTGTGTAGGTCACGCGCCGTGAGCTGTTGGTCATTAATTTGCTATCAGAGCTATCTGTGCAACTATCTGTGAGTAATAACTCTGTAAAGTTATGTTTGACTTTAATTATTTTATGATGATATGAAATGAACAGTTTTCAATTTTCTGTGAAATGTATTTGTGGTATCCTTAGCAGAGGCCCTCGTCCAGGGGATATAATACTATAGCTTATGGTCATGAGGCCCTCGCCCGGGAGAAACAATACTGTGGCCTATGTATGAGATATGTTACTCGATACCAGAGGTTTCATTATGGAACTTGATATGTTTGACCAAAGAGATATGTTAATGCTAATGGATATACCACGCATGATATGAATGTAAAATGATTATGTTTTGATATGAATATGGACATGACTATGTTTCTGATTTGATAAGGGATTTGAATTCGGTAAGGACATCATTCATTAAAAACTTTACTCTGTTATTATTCATTAGGCTTTCGCTCACTATTTATTATATGTATATAGGTGACCAGGCGCGTAACTAGGCTCAGATTTGATTACCTAGAGTCTCTGTCGTGTCAGCTAGCTGTTGTGTCTCCCGTGGAGGTTCCCTTTTGTGACACACATATTTGAGACTTTATTTTTTTTTGGTATATGAACAAGTTTTATGTTTATGTGTATATTGGGCTAAGTTCCTCTTTGTTATATTTGTAATGAACATGACGTGAATTACTGTAATTATAACGTCACGCCTATGTATGTAAAGTTTTGAAATTTCTATTCCATATATGTCTACACAGCTCAATAGACTATGTACGTTCCTTTATTTGCTTCCGCTAGCCCCTTATAATTTGTTAATCAAGTCAGAGAGGCCTTCGGTAATCAGAGGATTACTGGCCGGTTATGACACTAAACCTGTAGGGACTGGTTTGGGTCGTGACACTTACTGAATATGCTATATATGGCCTTGTACACCTCATCAGATACTTTAAACTTCCAATAGAATATTCTAGTTAAAATACACTCTCACCATTATTCTCGGCCAAATGTAGACTCAAGTCTACCGGTATCCTCAGCACACTTGTATCTAATTTACTAAATTTCTCAAGTATCTTATCAACATAATGAGATTGAGAAAGTACAATACTACCAGATGTTCTAGTAATCTTAATATCCAGAATCACATCTACAAGGCCATATCCTTCATTTTAAACTGAGAGTTTAACAACTTCTTGGTAATTTTAAACATCTTCTCATAATTACCAATCGTACAGACATAAAATGACATATCTATTTGTCAATGTCTTTGACATCCACACATTTGTCAATACGTGTTTATTTGAAACCCACTTGACAACATAGTGTAGTCAAATTTCTTATGTCAGTGCTTATTTCAAATCATATAATGATTTCTCAAGCTTACAGACTTTCCCGCATTGTCTTAGGTTGTTCCATAAAGATTTATTCAACTAAATCTTCATATAGGAAAGCTATCTAAACATCCATCTTGATGTATCTCTAGGCTTCGCACAATCACACTCACCATAATTGGTGATCACATATCAAAGTAATCCATGTCTTCTCTTCACCGGTATCCTTTGATAACAAGCCAACCTTATTGGCTTTCATTCACTTGCATCCCAAGGCTTACTACCTATGCAAAATAAAGTTAAATTAATAACTTATTGCTAAAGAAATCATAACTTCAAAGAAGCTTTTAGCCTCACTAGCCACCATATAAGTTTAAGAAGATTAGACAAAAGAACTTTAAAGTCCTAGTCTTTTAACATCTTCTAGGCTCATCTTTTTTTCTCATGAAATCGTTTCCCTAACTCCATGATGGCATTCTTGTGTAAATTAGAATATCAGATTTATCCACAAGAAAATCGATATGCACTACTATATTGTGCATAACCGTTGAATGCAAAGTCAACGAATTTTTTAAGGCTATTCTACCCACTTGGGTTTAGGTATTGTCACCTTTTGCATGACACCCTTACATTGTGGAATTTATACAAAGGCTTTCGGCCTTTCCAAAAATTCATGTAGGGTCTTTAAACAATTTCTTATGTCACAATGATTATGAGACTCTCATAATCATATTACAGAAAATACATTCTCAGACTGTCATCAACTGAATTAGGTCTTTTCCAAATTCAAGGCACCAAACAAATTTGGTCCTACATGTCACTCTGAAGTCAATAGCCTTACTATGTGGAATCACAAACCTAGTGATCAATAGTCTACTATTAGGAACTTCATAACATTATCAGTAGTCTTATCACTAGGAATCACTAATTTTTCATCATGTGATCAGTAGACTTTCCATTATTAGGAACCACAATGTTTTAAATATGATCAGTAATCACTTTCATTACTAGGAATCATCATATCTTGACATATGATCAGTAACCTCTCCACTACTAAGAACCATCATGTCTTAACATGTAATCAGTAATCTATTTACTATTAGGAGCCACAAATTCATAACTGTGTAACCAGTGGTCTAACACCTCCAACGAAACACCAATTTTCTATCTCTGTGATCAGGGATCTTATACTTAGTAGGAGCCACCAATTTAAGAATATATTTAGAATTTAAAAATTCAAAAATATATTCACCCACTCTAACGGGTTGTCTCATCTTTACTTTCAAGCAAAGTCACATAGTAATCATACATGCTATAATTGACACAAGGATAACATACTAATTGCCTCTGATAAATTCAAAGATATTATCATGCAATCTTATGATTTTCTTTAATCACACTTGATCTCTCTTGATCTTCCTTTAAGAACCTCGCAAGGTTTAAGGTTGTCAGGTGGAACAACATTTCCTGTTGTCACCTCTTGAAGCCATTTCTGAAAAACCACAACAGAATTTCACTATTCTGTTTCTCTAGAAACTAAACTTAACATTAGAAAATCCCAAAGTTTGAAATTTAATTCAAAATTGATCTCACCACTTACCCTAGAATCGAACATGGTCATGAAAGTTTCTAGGAAGACTGGAGGGGTCACACCGATCCCACTTAAGACCCAATTAACCTTAGACAAAACTTTTAAGAGCATGTTGACTTCTAGTCCATGAGAAACAAATTTAGAATTAAGTTTTCCAATGGATAAACTAGGTTAAAACAAACCAAGTTTACAAAACTTATAAGCTTTTAAAAATTGCTATCAGAATTACATCACTCATAAAAGTTAGTCGGTACTCCCGGAGTTGAGCCCATTATTTCTGAATAAAAATCATAAATATTTTAGCTAATGCTAAAATTTGGTTTCTTTTCCCAAAACACTTTAGAAATAATCAGATTATAATCAAAGACTTTCTCAAAACTTGGTTTACTACCACTTTGGGAATAAAAAGATTTAAACCCAAAGATTTCCTCTAACTACAAAGGTTTGAAATCAAATCTATCTTAGTTTTTGAGAATAATAAAATTAATCCCAAAGATTTTTTTTAAGCCCGAAGGTTTATAATTTCTTTCCTTTCCCCTTTCTTTTCACTATGGTGAAACTATTACAAATTAGAAATTAAAACTACTACAAAAGGAAATGCAACTGTTACAATTACAAATTATCTAAATCTGCAAAATCAAAATTCATGGTTGCGTCCGAAATGGTCTATTTAGCCAAGAACACGCTCCTCTACATGCAACCATCCTTTTAGATTGCCAGCTTATCTTTATATAAAATACAATACAAAAAATAAACTCAGTGCTCTATTTCATGTAAATGGGATGTGTACAAAACTTTATCCATGTTGCCGCTAAACCTTCACGCTCATTGCTTATATACACACTTGGATACAAAATGAGTTAATAAACCAATAACTCATATAATGCATATTGCATAAGTAATTTAAACTATCACTCACATTATGTAATTCAAGCAGTTATAGATGTATTGCAATTATAAGAATGTCATGAGTTTCATAACTATAAAATAATTACGTATATAACACTATTATGGTCATAACACTGGCATTCCAACAATCTAACTATGAGCAAATAATCTTATAAACAATAGAGTTAAATTCCAACAATATACAATAATGTTTAGAGTAATTCACTTGATTATACACATCAAGATATGGAAAAACTCACAACTAGTACAACAATTAATTAATAAAATGAATACAAAGTAAAGACAATATAATGCAAAATATTCCACCATGCACTAATACTCTCTTAGAACCCATCCACCTTATAATGCAACATAAATATCATATTAGAAAAACCGAAACTGTTTTGCTAAATTTTCTTCCGAAACAAACAAGTTTGGAGATTTTTATACCACTGGAAACCTCTCGACTAGCCAAATCTCTTGACATTCTCAAAATCCAACTCTTTGGTTTTTTTTTTTTGGCCAAAATTTAATTAATCAAATTAAATTGAAATTGTTACCAAACTTTCAAAACAACATATGGAATAAATCCGAAATTAGCCTTAACTATAAAGTGAATAATTAAATTCACAAATATGTCCAAAAATCTGAAGATCCAAAATTCTCATCCATGCTTAGGTTATCCTGTTCAAAACAAAAAATAGTAGTCTCATTTACCAATTCCAATTTGTTTTATTTGTTCATATTATATATCCTCCTTTCGCGTTTAGATAAACCTATAGAGAAAGTTAGCTATAAAAGAAAACAAATAACAAACAAATCAAATAAATTAGTAAGAATTTTAAGAAATAAAATTCTTATTTTATCTTATCAATGCTTGGTAAATCATGCACTAACAATAAAATTACTCATGGAATAACAACTAATTAACATAAAATAAATTGCATGAATAAATTATTAAAAATAAACAACTCAAAACAATCCAATAACTCTAGGTAATTAAATTAATTTTAATTACAAGAGTTACTAGGAGAAATTAAAATAAAAGCTAAATTGTTTTTTCAAAAACTATTTATAGTGAATCTATTTTAATATTGTTGGTATTTTTTCATAAAAATACAAGAAAAATATATAAAATGAATTAAATAGAAATGACAAAATAATTATTATTATCATTATTATTATTTATTATTGAGGAATGAAATATACAATAAACTATAGAACTAAAAAAAACACAATAATGAATTAGATTATACCATGGAACATATTACAAGATGGATTCAAATAAACATATAAAATAATATACGAGAAATTATTTAAATTTTAAACTTTGAAGAACAAAAGATAAAGGATGCAAACCAAAGCCTATGTGATACTACAGTTTTCTTAAAACAGATTCACCATCTCACGGTGGGTGCTGGAGGTACACCGGCGTCTGTCTCTCAAGATACGACGATCGAAACCAACTAATACAGAAGCACTTTCTAAATAGTTTCGGTGAACTTGACAATGGTTGCACTCCCTTTAACAAGAACCAAAGAAGATGCTAACAAAAAAAAAAAAAAGATAGGAAAAATTTTCTTTGGTGTAAAAAATCATCTCCAACTTTTTAGTTCAAAACATCATCTCATTTTCCATCACAAAACCTCTCTAAAAACAACCTACTAAGTTGGAGGAGAAAGACCTCTATATATACTAGTAGGGGAGAGCCTTAGCCATGAAGGCTAGGGCTAACGTCAATAGGGTCATCAAATGTCATCAACTCGAGCTATTAAGGCTAGAGTTACAAAGGTTTAAAACTCCAAAACCATTATATAAATTATAAAATGTATATAATGCATAAGTTTTGAGAATTAAACTAGATGGGTTGTAAAATGGATACAAGCCCAATCTCAAACACATGCACAAGCTAAGCCTAACACAGCTTAGCCCAAAGCTCAAGACTAGGTCCAAGTCCAAATCTAAGACCAAACCCAGCATATGCACAAGTACAAGTCTAAGCCCAATCCAAACCAATAAGTCCAAATGTAAACCCAAATTTATTGATGCCCACTTTATAAGACAATTCTCATTCACAATTCAATGGTTTTGGCTCATTATTTTTGTATTGCAATATTCTCACTTAAGAGAATACAAAATTACTCAGACCCACCTCAACCAGCGGTTGGGTCCCACTTTAATTTCAAATCAAAATTGCCGAAAAATCATTATTCTCCAACAGATTCATCATGTAATGTATCCCATATATGTTTCATATGACTACAATATTTATTTTAAAGTGTCGTGCATCACAATTTGTGTCTATTATATCATCATTCTAAGTTGCAATAATATATAGTATGATGATGTCACGACCCCGGCCAATAATCCGAAATTACCGAAGGCCTGCTTGACAGTAAGACAGTAAAACAGAGTACAAGGGCTGGCGGAAGCCAATACAGTAAATAAACAATGTCCAATGAGCTGTGACAGTCTGTATGCAAAGAGACTTTTCACACACATATATATATATATACAGTCATGACAAAACAGTATGCACATCTGTAGACACCCCATTTTTGACCACCTTTAAGACTTGGACGCGACTGATGGTTTTGGAAGATGTGCAGGGCAAAGGTTCAATTTCTTCGGCAAAGAGAGAGAGTCAAAGCTCAACTTCATACCCCCTTTTGGACCAAAATGATCTTGATCAAAAGATTTTAGACCTTAAAACCCTCTCTTTCAAAACGTTTTTGAAATAAAGTTTTTACGATGTTCCGAGGCTCGCATCATGTTAAATGTTGCGCTTTTCGGTAAACCGAGCAAGGACAAAGTAGAAATGAATGAAAGAGAGATGAAATCTTTGAAAAATCTTTCAAAACACCTTACTTAGGGGTTTGGAGTTGAAGAAAAGAGGAGAAAAGGGAAGAAATCCAGTTAGGGAAGAAAATGGCCATGAACTGTTAAGAAAGAGTCGAGCAGCCCTCGCCAAATCGGTCCTATTCATTTGCATACTTGGAATCAAGCTATGAGGCCACCACCGTTGGAAATAACACTTCCGGGGCTTCATTTTTCACTCAAGAATCTCCTAAATCCAATTCCGGACGGGGGAGATATAGTTGATTGAAGTAGGGCATCACGCCGGTTGGATCGAAATCTGCGCGGCTTCACCAAAAAGGGCATAACTTTTTCCACAGGAGGAATTTTAATGCAAGGTTTACACCATTGGAAAGCTAACTTCCGGGGCTTCAATTTAGACATTTTAATGGCCGCCATTGAACTTCCCAATCATTGGCCGGCCACCTTTCTTTCCGGCAGAACCATTTTTTGTTTTGAAAAGTAGCAGGCCGGCCAGAAAATCTAGCAGGCCGGCCACCTATTTGGTGAATGGATTTTTTGCCCTTTTGAGCTGGCCGGCCATGATCCTTGTCCCAAGTGTGTTCCAGCCATGTATTTTGCTTTGCACTTCACCCATGTCCGAAGGTTTGGCCTTTTGGGGGGGAAACTTGAATTTGAAATTCCCCCCCTTTTTTTTTCCACTCCTTTGCCTATAGAACCAGCCCCTCCCCTTCAGTTTTAAGGGTTACAAAAAATTGGTCTAAGCCTCTTGCATTGACTCTCCCTCTCCCTCTCTTCCACACTTCAAAACCTTAAGCTTCCTACACCCTTTACTCTACAAGCCATAGCACAATACCTCCAACATCCATTCCAGCAGCTTGAGACTGTCTTCCAGAGGTTAAAAGCTCCCAAACTTGGTCCAAAGGTTGCTAAAGATTGGTTCTACAAGGGTGAGTCCCATTTTCCCTCTTTTGTGCATTATTTTGATCTATATTCTAGCTCCTTGTGCTTACATTTTTGGGCTTCGACCCTAACTGGAAATAATCATTTTTTGAGGTCTTTTTCATATTTGATTAAGGGTCCTTCCCTGTTTAAGGTCTCTAGCTACCACTTGCTTCTTTACCTCTCTTGTATGCCTCTTTCTTGCATAGTATTTTAGGCCTATTTTTAAACTATTTTGAGCTTGATTATAAACTATAAAGTATCTTTTTTTGAGCCCTTCTTCAACATTGTTGAAGGGATCTTCACTGTTTGAGGCTTCCTTTTGTCACTTGCCTTTTTACCCCTCTTTTGGCCTTATTTTTGCATGTTTTGTTATCCCCTTGTGCTTGTATTGTTGGGCTCTGGTCTGAACTGTAAATAGCCTTATTTTGACCCCCTCTTCATGTTTGATCAAGGGACTTTTGCTGTTTGAAGCTCCCTTTTTGCTCTTTGTGTTTAAACCTCTTTTTAGGCCTTATTTTGCATAGTATTTTAAGCTTGCATGTGCACTGTTTTGGGTTCAGTCACTAACTGTAAAATACCATGTTTTGGGCCCCTCTTCAACTTTGTTGAAGGGCCCTCCTCTGTTTGAGTCCAGCAACCATCACTTGCTTCTTTGTCTCCCTTTTGGCTCATTTCTTGCATAATAGTTTAGTCATACTTGTGTTTGTTTTCGTGGCTTGTTGTAAACTGTAAAGTACTTCATTTTGATCTCCTCTTCAACTTTGTTGAAGGGCTCTTGGCCATTTAGAGCCAGCAGCTTCTACTTGCTTCATTATCTCTCTTTTGGGGCCATTTTTGCATGCTAGCTTAGTCCTATTTGTGTTCACTGTTTGGCCTTGCTTAAAACTGTAAATATGCTTTTTTCGGGACTGTCTTGATTCTGTCTTCATACTTCATGTTCAAATAATGCATGCTTTGCATAGCCATAGGTCATTCCATGTACCTAATTTCATGTTTCGGGTCTCATTCCATGCATCGGGTGCCATGTTTCTATGATTCGGGGCTGTTTAGCATCATTTTTCCACACTGAAATTTACATGTTTGTATGCCATACTCCATGCCTTGCCACGCTTTGTTAGAGTGGCATTCGTGCCTTAGGTTCGGTCCTCGGTTTGCGTGCACGTGTGCATGCATCTTGAGTGTCTCTTTTTTCATCTCATGGCCTCCTATGTGAGTGTGGCTGAGGTCCACTTGTGTTGGTGTAAGTCCATTATGCATTGTGTATGCCATTTCATTCCATAGCATTGTGTATGCTAGGTTGTATGTTAGCGCATTGTGTATGCCATGTTACCTCGTGCATCGTGTATGCCATTTCATAGCATTATGCATGTTAGGTTGTATCTTTGTTGCATTCATGCATGTCATGCATATTGCATTGTGTTTGGGGTAGGAGTTAGCCCGAGCACGGGAAACGAGGGACGTTTCGTACTCCAAGTGACGGAACGTGTCTCAATTCCCGGTCGCCGACACTTCGGATTAACCATGATGGAGTCTTGGTCTTGTTGTGTTTTCATGTGCATTCATTCCATATTGAGTTGTGCAATTCGACTCCTCGGCCATCATGCATCGAGATGCGTGATTGGTGGCACGAGGATCGAGGCATGCATACATATGTGAAAATACATTGCTATGCCCCTTTCCTGCTCTCTGTTGCAGCAAATCAGAAGTCAGCAGCTTTCAAAAGCCTTGCACAGCATTCAGACATCAATTGCAAACAGAGGCTAATTGGGGCATCGCGATGGATTTCCGCGCCAAGCAACCCGAACATGCATCATTCATCATCCGGAGCAGAGTTGAGGCAGTCCCTAGCTTGCATGCTAGTTTACCGCTTTCCTAGTTTAATTTGTTAATTAATTAGAGTTTTGTATTTATTCGGACTGTATTATTCATTTGGGACTGTATATTATTTATTTGGACCCTCCGAGCGAGGGCAATGTTGTAATAAGTGTGCGTGCGTGTGATGTATGTCTTCCAACCCCACGTTTTTCTCCCTTTTATTTACCAGCTTATGGTGGTTAGATTATGGCATATTTCAATTAGCATACAGTATGATAGCATGTTTTCATTCATTCATCTGTTTTGCATGCACCGGGCTCGGCGCATCATACTAACTGCATTGTATTTCAATTCCAAGTTGAATACTTGTTAGCTGTTGCATCTCATATGCCATGTTTAGAATAGCCGAGCCTGCTATAGTTGCATTATTGCATGTGTTGCATTAGGCATTTCTGTATAGTTAGGATCATGCATGATTTCTAATTAGCTTCTGTTTTGGCTTGGAGTACTCGGTAAGTTTTATGCTTTAGCATCCTTGCATGTGTGTGAGTGACTGTCATGATAGCATGTTTACCATGAGACTATTTGCTTATGTGATATATCTGCCTGAATGCCTGTGGGTGAAGGTTGGGTTGTTTGGATTGGATCAAATCATTGACTGTGAGTTTTAAACCCACTAAATAGTGGCAAAACCATCTTTTCTAAGCCCACCCGAGGGTGGCAAAATCTGCATTTTAAGCCTACTTGCGAGTAGCAAACCATATTTCAAACAAACAGGAAATGTTTTGTTCCAATTCAAGCGATCCAGTCTATACTTGTATGCTGTGCGCATCACATAGTAAATCTAGGCTAATAACCGGAATAAGAATGCATAATGTTTTCAAAACTAGATATCATGGTTAGTAGATGCCGATCTTTGATCGGGCGAGCGGGGGTGCTCACGAAGTGACCTTCCCCAATCGTACCCAAGTTCCCGAGCCGAGGCAACTTTGGTGATGACGGACACGTGGCCTTAGGCACGAGTCAGGGTTTCCTAAATTTCCCAAAATAAAATATTTAGGTGGCGACTCTGTATCTGGCAAAGCAGTCCATGTTTGGCACTTCTTTCAAAAATTTGTTTTCTCAAAACGATTTGCCAGATTTGGACTCTTTGGTTCAGATTAAGAACCGTGACACAAATCGAGTCCGAACTGTAGCGAGGTCCCCCGCGGGCTTGTTACAACATCATTTAGTATTTATTCAGTACAGGGACCTAATCCCTATAAAACAGTATAGTAACAGTCTATCAGTCTATACAGTATTACAAACTGATACAGAGACAGACGGGGAAATTAAAACACCCCTAAGCCATAGCTTGAACAAGCTCGAAACCTCGCAGTGAGGCACAGTGATTGGCTTGACAAAAAGGGAAATCTACCCCACGCTCCTAGCTCTGGTCTGGTGCCTGTACACCTACATATATATATATGAGCAGTGAGCTAAAGCCCAGTGAATAACATAATGCATAAAGAGGTTAAGAATGAATGTCACTTCGGTATTGAAAACAGTCAGTTGATTCAGTATATTAGTCATTTAGTCATTCAGTGATATGTAGTACATCCATTAGCATAGCAGTATAGTAAACAGTAGGTCTTAAGAGACCGAACAGTAAGTGATGGCCATCAATCAGTGAACAGTAGTGGTTCCAACAAGGGAACCGACAGAGATCTCTGTAACAGTAACAGTAAACAGTAGGTGCTAAGGATGCCACAATACAGTTCAGAATATAGGACACACATTCATTCGATTGACAGTATCAGTTCATAAAACAGTTCAGTTAAACAGTCAGAAATATTCACAGTTGAACATATCTTTACACAATTGTTACTCACAGAGTTCTGGGCTATAGTAAGCTAGAGCGTCTCATCGGAAAGCCAACCCTACACAGTTTACAGAACGAACACACACTAAGCTATACAGTTGGGAAGGATAATAACTTAATCCCTAATTTGCGTCGGTGTGTTCTACATCTATATCCTCTTTAAGATGCCTTAAACGAGACCTAAGAATGCCTAGGATGGAAAGAGGATGCAAAGATGCACTTAAAAGCATTTTCAGAATTTTCAGAAAACAAGGGTCCCGCTCGAGCGTAGGTTACTCCGCTCGAGCGGACATGCAGACAAAGGATCCCGCTCGAGCGTCACTTCCCCCGCTCGAGCGGTCTGCAAAACATGACAAAAGTACTGGATGCTCAAAAATCACGCTCGACGGGCGCTCGATAGCCACTCGAGCGTAAGACACAAGCCTCCGCTCGAGCGTGAAATCCTCCGCTCGAGCGGACTGTAAAACATGCAAGATACTGGGAGTTCGATTTCCTCGCTCGAGCGGGAGTCAAAAATCTGGAAAATCCAGGTTTGAGTCCCAAGTTCAAAACCAAGTTTCAATGTACCAAATTCGATCCTTTTGGGCTAGTTTTCTGGAAAACACCTCAAAACTCATAATATAACATGTTTCAAAGATCAATTTGAGAAATCGAAGCCCAAAGGTAGTTCAATTAAACATGATTTCAAACCAAATTTCAAGAACATGATGAACATGCAATATCCATGAATTCAATCAACTTCAAAGCTTCAAACACTTGCTCAAATGAGCCAATTCTTCTTAAAACATGGTGAAATCATGGACTCGAACATAAACATGTACATACATGCAAGATTTCTATGAAATCAAACCTCCAAACTCAACATTGTATACATGCATGCATGCTAGAAGCTACAATTCAACATTCTGATCCAAAGCTTGGCTTTAAACCTCAATATAACATGAATCATGTAAGAACTAACTTAAATGTAAGTTCAAGAAGATGGTTCCTCTACCTTATGCTTTCAATTTGAGGTATAAAGACTCAAGTTTGCAATTCTTCTATGATTCTTCAGATCTCCAAGCAATTCAAGATGAAATGTTGATATCAATATTTCTTCTAATTCTCTCTCTCTCTCTACTCGGCTATGAGCTCAAGAATGGGTTGATGAAATGTTATCTCTAGAGGCTCAAGTGATGTGTAAAGTAGGCCACTAACATGGCAAAGTTGTAATTAAGGCCAAAATCTTGCAATTACATTGTTTGATCTAATTTAACCATACCAAATAACAGTTTAATTAAATATACCATTAAATCATATTAATTCCAATTGGCATAAAACATTAATCGATTTCAGATTCGGCCGCCGATAAGGCCTTCAATTTGCAATTTAATGCATATAACATAAACAGATAATTTGGCAGTCAAACAGATAGACAATGCATTTAAACAGATACAGTCAGTCAGTCAGTTCTGGATCTCAGTCAGTCAGTCCAGTATTTCAATCAGTTCAATTACCAATCATAATCAGTCTCAGTTTAGCAGTAATCAGTGGTTAATCAGTAATCAGCGACGAGGGTTGTTACAGATGAAATCCAAATTTTATCTGTATTTTGGATTTGGTAAAAAAAAAAAAAATTAAAAGAAAACAAAATAGTGTTTGAATTCTAAATTTGTGCAACGGTTTGCTTTTGCAATACGTATCTGAATTCAAAATTTAAAATTAAAAAAAAAAAAAACCTCATGAGTTATGCAAAACTCTTCTAGGTAAAAACTTGTTATATTATCGCAAATTTTTAGCAAAATTTTTGACAATTGTAGACAAAAATAAAAAGAAAAAAAAATGAAAGAAGACTTCACCAACATAGTTATGATAGCCTATCTACTATATATGAGTATTTTATCTCTTCATTTTGGCTTCAAGTGAAGCCAAACACCTATTTAGTGTTGGAAAATTGGTTTTTTATAGGCTTATTTTGGGCCAACTTTGAGCGCAAAATTATGTAGGGCCCACACGTCTTTTGGAGTGGGTCCAAAGAGGTGATGTGTTCCTTATCGCATGGCAAGTCACACGGTGAAGACGGTTCGTCAAAATCATTTATGAGTGCATGGGAAGTTAACGTCGTATTCGAGTTCGTGGAATGGACAATGGAAGAAGTAAATGTGGGTTTCCTTGAAATGGATTGTCCCACATTGAAATTTTAAGAGAGCTTTTGTAAGTATATAAGCTCTTTGTGTACTAACTTGGGTTGGGCCCCAAGGGGCACCCCAAGCTTGTAGAAGGGAGGAGCTATAAACAAAGTGAACCTTAGCCCAAACCACTATACGCGCACATGAGCCGCCACCGCTGCCGTCCTTCTGGGCACGATTGTGGGTCGGTTCTAACATTAATTTTTTGGACAAAATTTATTTGAATTTTCCAAAAATTCTTGCAGAAAATTATTTGTATTTCAAATTAAATTTGAATTCAAATTTTATGCCCAAAAATTGTGCCTCTTCCAGATCAATTCCACAACAGATTAAACAGTCCAAATAGGTCTTAAATCTGTTGCACTCGGACATATACAATTTCAGACAGATTCAAATTCAAAACTGCCCAAACAGTTTCTGGATAGATTCAGTTATCTGTTCTAATTTGAAACAGCACCTGTTCATTCAAAAAACCACATATTCAATTTGTTTTTCATACCTGTTCGGGACTGTTTGTTTGCCTATAAATAGAGGCCATTTCCAGCAATCTTTGACATCTGAAAATTCATTACTTTCCTTCTACTTTTGCTCTCTTGCATAATATATTCATCATATTATTTTAGAGAAATTTTAAAAAGAGTATAGAACACAAGGTTTTTGTTCGCCGTACAAATTGTTTAGAGTGCTACTACAATTTGTGAAGATCATTGTATCTTGGGAAATAGACGCCATTTTTTCGTAAGTATCGTAGCGGGGCGAATCTGTCTTAAGGATAAAGTGTCACACAGTCAACTTGATCTTTAAATATTTATTCGGTTCGGTAAAATAAATTCGGTACGTAATTTATTTTATTTGTTTGATTTATTTCAATTTATTTATTGCACAAAGAAGATTATTCCAACATTTAGTGCTGTAGAATAGTACATCATCTAAGCAAAATTTCCACAAAAGATAAGAGTAATGATACATACTTCTAATTTAAGAACTCTAAATGGAGCTCCAGTGAAGTGGAAGAGAGAAAGACTATAGAGAAAGATAGAGAGAAGAGTGTGGGCCCTACCTTCATATGAGTACTCTCGACATCATTAGAGTTGCATTAGAGCTCTTAAACATTATTAAAAAGATAACAACAATAATCACGGGTAATTCTATGCAAATATGGATGGCTGTTGTTTACTCCAGAAAAACCTTATTGTTGTGCAGTTTTTAACTTTATTTTGAATTTTATTTTAATAATTTATTTTTAAAATATGTTACATATAATATACTCATAAAAAATTAAGTTGCTCGAATATCGATAGCGTTTTCATTAAATAATATTTATATTTGGAAAAATAAATAGTAAGTTTGCTTTTAAGAATAAAATTTAAATAAATATGTTTTGATGAAAAAAATTATTGATATTCGATCAATTTGATATTTTATAAGTATGTTGTACTCGATATATTTTAAAAAATGAATTATTCAAATTATCAAAATAAAACCTAAAATTGATCCCAAAAAGCAACACAATAGTGGCTGTTACGCAAGGTGCACAAAAACCACCTTAAATCTCATTTTTTATTATAACCAAAATAATAATCACAATAGATCAATACCAACATTATAATGTGTCTTAATTAACATTATAATAAGTTATAATAAAAAACCACAAATATCATAACTTACGCAATCTATAAAATTTCCCAAGGAGAATTTCCACAAAAGATAACTACAAAAAATCATTCACACAAACCAACCCATGGCCATCCTTCTCTAATAAATAACCATGCCACAAAACCACAACGGATAGAACTCAAATACATACCTATCTATAAAGCACGGGTACTCTAAAAATAGTGTCATACGAGTATCGAGTACTTACCGGGTGCGGGTACGCGTACCGATACGGCTGCACGTGTACTGAGTACGGCAAACAGAGGTCCGGTACGTTTGGTTCAATCGGGTATGGCATGGGTACGCCATTGATACGTTTCGGGTATGCCGGGGCAAAAAATCAAATTTATAAGAGAACTAGGGGTACCGGAGCAATTTATTTATGTTCTTTATTAAAAAAAACAAAAAATACAGGGTCATTTTGTAATATTAAGAATATAATATATACACCTAGATTTTGTTTTGTCCTTTCTTGCATCTATTCACTTCAGCAACAACAACAAAGAGACGAAGCCCTAGTGCAGGCTTCTTCATCTTTTTCTTCAACAGCAACAGCATCTCTTCACTTCAAAGTTGACGGCGACGCAACGAGACGAAGCCCTCCGGTGAGTGTTCTTCTTCTTCTTCTTCATCTTCTTCTTCGTCTTCTTCTTCATCATGTTTTTTTTCGTCTTTGTCTTTTTCTTCTTCTTCTTCTTCTTCTTCGGCTCTTCGTCTCTTCGTCTTTATCTTCGTTTCTTCATTTTTTCTGCAGATCAACAATTGGCAAGTGTTCTTCATCATCTTCGTCTCTTCGTTTTCCCTTCGGTAAGTGTTCTTTATCTCTTTTTTTTTTTTTTTTTGCCCCTATAGATTAGCAATGTTTGTGCCCTGTTATTTCTTTGGTCTCACCCTATAAACACCTCATCTAGAACCTCTTCATCCTGTAGAAAAAATTGAATTAATGTCTAACCCAGATTAAAAAGCAATAAGCATTTACAACTAATAAATAAAAATTGCAAACTCTGTTAGATTTCACTTATTGTAGAGTTTATAAAGTTAGGGATCTACTTTACCTTCCATTACGTAAAATACCAAGTCCCTGAATTCATGCAGATATGTCTAAATATAATTGATGAGCAAGAAAAAAGATTTTAAAAATAAATTATGATCATAGACATAGATTTTAAAAATAAATTATGATCACAGATAGACACAGATTTTAAAAATAAATTAAGATTTTAAAAAAGATTTTCACAAATATTATTTTTAATGCTTAAAGGTTTTAATGTTGGCATTGTTGAGTTGAAATATGATTGTCTTTTAGTTCTTTTTTTAGTTTTCATATTTAATTTTAATTTGTAGGTTGGATCCTTTAACTATAATTATAATTAAAAAAAAATTGGCGTACCGCAGCCGCGCCCGTATCATACTTTTTTTGGGTTTTGTCGTATCGGCGTACCCGCACCGTACTCGTACCCGCACCTGTGTTTCATAGATACCTATATAGCTCCCAATCCATATATCCACAATATGAACTTCAATTGTGTAACGCCCTCAAAATAAACCCATAAATCATACAATCTGGGCATACTTAGACATAAGAGAATAAAGCATAATTTCATTCATCAGAGTATTCATTACAAAAGTATTACATGTTGACATCAAAAGTAGATGCCCCACGGGCTTACAACTTTCGAAGCCAACACTTGGTTACAAAGAGAGGGTACTAACTCAAAATACAAAATAAGCCCTCGGCTTGATTTACATGTAATACACAAAAATAAATAAGAGAGTCTTCAACTCTCACAACCATCCAAGCTAAGACCTCGGAGGTGGTATAATACCTGAACTTGAAAATGATGTCCTATATAGAGTGAGCCAACGCCCAGTAGAGATATGCTAAACATAATATGAGCAAAGACTAAAACATTAGCATTTGATAAATGTTTAACCCACATAAATCATTTCATAATCCATTTCAATTACATGATAAATATGTCCATGTTTCATTCCTCTTTCCTTAACTTAACCGGTTTTCGATTCATAAATATGGCTCAGAACCTGGCCAAACAATTCCCATGAGACCACAGCTCATATCAACAATACTATCATACTTCACAATAGATACACATATTTGCTATATCAATATCACATAAAACACTTCAATACTTCACAATAGATACACATATTCGCTGTATCAATATCACATAAAATACTTCCATACTTCACAATAGATACACATATTTGTTGTATCAATACTTCAATAGATACACATTATTTGCTGTATCAATGGAGTCCATCCCCTATCTCCTCCCAAATAATATCCGGTTTAGGAATCCATCCCCTATCTCCTCCTAAACTGTGGAGTACATCACCTATCTCCTCCCACACAACACAATGTATATAAGCATCTATCATATACATGTTCAATCAATACACAAATTTGATGTATAATTCCATTCATCATATTCAATGACATTCAACCGATTAGTTTTAATTTGCCTAATCATCATGCAATGTTTACAACAATCAAGACTATCCTTCACCGATAGCCCAAAGCAATTATTTCTAAACAGATAATAATTATATCAACAGATAATTTATCAACAATTTCATAAGTGAGCGATTAATAAATTCAACTCCACTATTCCCTTTTATAATGAGCCAATTTCATTATTCCCAACTCAATTTCACATATCCACAATTTTCCAAATTAATTATACCAATTAATTTATACAACAAATCAGGGCTTTCTCGCTCATTTCTCAATATTGACCCAAAGGTCCAAATATCAACAATTTACAACACTAATCTCATGTTAACACCCAACATATTCATGAATTAGCCCAAAGAACAAAACCCTTTTTTTCCACATTTTGAAACCCTAACACCCAAACTTCCCAACTCTCAACATTTAATCAAAATGACTACAAGTTTATATCAAATATCATAAAAATGAGTAGTTATCCCTACCTAAAATTCGGAGCTCAAAGGAAGAAGGTGAAGAAATTCGAAATACTCCAAACCCTAATATTTTCGGATCAAAATGTAGCCCTCAACGATCTCCACACTTTTTACAAAGGCCTAAGGATAGAAGATCACTCCTACTAGATCAAACCCTAGAGAGAAGTTGTGTTTTTAGAGAGAGGAGCTCTCCAATGGAGGTTTTGGAAAAGTAAGAGAGAGAGTGTGTGTAAAAAGTGATTTAAAATATGACAGTCCAGATCTAATATACGCATGACCCGCTCGAGCGGAGAATAGGACGCTCGAGCGTCAAACACAAAAATTTGACCCGCTCGAGCGCAAAAGGACCCGCTCGAGTGCCAAGGCACCAAACAAAACACCACTTGCTCGAGCGCAAAAAGGGAATCCGCTCGAGCGTAGATTACATCCACCCAGAACTTTTACAGACATTGAACACCCGCTCGAGCGCAAAGATACCCGCTCGAGCGCGACCCGCTCGAGCGTAATGAAACCCGCTCGAGCGTGAAAAACACATCTGCAGTAATTTTGCAGACGCACAAGATACTGAAAGTGTGCAAACTCCGCTCGAGCGGATCACGAAAAAACCTGGGCAACAACACTTGAGACCAAAACTCAACCCACCTGTTCGAAACATGCCCAAAACAATTCTAAACTCAATTACTAAGAGTTAAAAGATGGAAATGTAACACAGACAACAACCATCAACCACAGAATTGAGTCCAGAATACAATTAAACAGTAAAGGGAAAACCGGGATCGCTATAAATTGTCTCTCCGTTCCCATTTTCTCTTTTATTGCCCTCCTCAAATACATACCTATATACCTCCCAATCAATATAATCCAAAATATGAACTTCATCAATTGTCTCTCCGTTCCCATTTTCTTTCTTATTGCTCTCCTCTCCGCCTACACCCTTGCAGCCACTATCAACATCATAAACAATTGCCCTTTTACCATTTGGGCTGCAGCCGTGCTTGGTGGTTGTTGACAACTGGACCGCGGCCAAACATGGGCCATTAACCCTCCCGCAGACACAAAGGGAACCTGAGTATAGGCATGGATTGGCTGCACCTTTGATGGAGCCGATCGGGGCAAGTGCCAGACTAGTGACTATAACGGGCTCCATGAGTGCCAAACCTATAGTGCACCCCCTAGCACACTAGCTGAATATGCACTAAACCAAGTCAACAACTTGGGCTTCTTTGACATATCCTGGTGGACGAGTTTAACATGCCGATGGATTTAGCCTTACTTTCAATAGGTGCACTCGGGATATCAAATATACCGTTGATATAAATAGGTAGTGCCCAAATGAGTTATGGGTCCCGGGCGAGTGTAATAATCTATGTACAGTATTTAAGACCGATCAATATTGTTGCAATTCTGGAAATTGTGAACTTACAAATTATTCAAGAGTTTTCAAAGATAGATGTCTAGATGCATATAGTTACCCTAAGGATGATAAGACCAGCACATTTACTTGCAATGGGGTAACCAACTACAAGGTTGTGTTTTGCCCTTAAATACCATTTTCATTGTACTTGTGGAAGTAGTAGTAGTGCTAATAAGAGCTTTGGGATCCATTTATGAGGATTCAAAGCTTATGAAGAATAAATCCAAGTGCATGTAGTGATATGCACATGTACCTGTAATAAACATAAACCTAAATAGACATGAATGTGGATAAACCTTTTTGCTTGGGTAATTTATAATAACTTTCTTTGAATTTTTTGTCTGTGTCACTCATATTTCTTATTAATACAGTAGTGATACATTACATAATAAATAAAATAAGATGAGACAATAAAATTATCATAATAATATTGAATTTTTATACCCAATTTGCTTACCGTCTAATTTGTTAATTAGTGTAATAGACTCCACTTCTTCGTTGATAAAAAAAATAATAAATAAAAATAATTCACTTCTTTATGTAGTGTATCAATACATGGGTGACGTGCAAAGTGTCATGTTAAATGATTAAGTAAATTTAATATAAAAATTTAGTCATCTTAACTTTACAACAAAGTATCTCACATGCCCTATAGAGAGAGATGGCCTTATTAGTCATTAGCACTAAAGTCATGTCTTAATTAAAAATTTTCATAGTATTACAACATGTAAGAGTGTTAAGGGATCAAATATTTGTTCTAAAAAGTAAAAATTTTGTTCTAAAAAATATTTGAGGATCAATTCTACTGTTGCAAGAATAATAGTTAAAAAGTCGTCTCGAAAAAAAAAAAGAAAAAAGACTTTTAGCAACAAAATTTTAACAAAGTTGCTAATAAATACACAAAATAATTTAGTGCCAAAAAAAATTATTTTTTAAAATAAAATGTTACGCTCAAAAGGATAGTAATTGTTGTAATAATGTGATGTAACTTTATGCATTGAAATAAAAATTTCATAAAAATTTCATTCTAACTATATGATGGAGGGGATTAAAATCTGAAATAATTGATGTGGAATTGATTTTGACCAAACAACACTTAAATTGTGTGACTTTAAGAAGAAGAATTGATGCTGGGTAACCCAAATCTTATATATATATATATATTTTTTTTCAGTTTAGGTAGAGTTGCTTTTGTTTTAAGCCAACATTTTATGTTTAAAAAAAAAAAAAAATGACATCCTAATGATAGGACGATGTTTTAAAAAAATATGTAAAAATGAAAGAAAAAATCATTCATGAAAAAAAGAAAAAAGCTTGTGTGATCTCCAATAGATTAAATGTAATAATTTATCAAAATTCGAAGTCCTTGCACTTTATTAATAAAAATAGCTCCCTCCCTCCATTATTTATAATATATATATATATATATATACATGTACATCTTTATTTAATAAATAAATATTGAATGCAATAGTGATACCAACTGATTAACAAAAAAACTGTAAATGAGATTAGATGGACATTTATGATGTAAAATTCACTATTAACTAGTGATATTGTCATCTAATACTATCATTATATCTAATATTTACTCTTATTTAAAAGTGGTATATTATCAAAGAAAAATAAAGAAAGGTTACAAGTGGAATGGTCTATGTATCTCACCACAGCCCATTTAAAATATTATAAAGGACACTTTATATCGGGCCGTTGAAATTTCAGAGAAATTTCTCAACTCCACTTTTAATCACCACCTTCTTCCCTTTCAACTGCTACGCCACCACCTTCAGCAGCCACCCCCCCAGCTCTCCCAGGCACCTCACATTTGGCCACCACCCCCAGCCCCTCTCCACCTATGACTCCCACACCCCAACCCTACTCTCCCTTCAATTATCTTTTTCTCTGGGTAGGTAAGGTTAGAATTAATTAGAACGTCTAAAGAAAAAAATAAAATTCAAATTTAATTTTTGAAGTGCATTTACAAGCTTCTAGAGAGAGGCTCTCCTATGTCTCCATTATTTCAGGATTACCCTTAGATTTGGCAGAATCAGAAACCAAGTTGACAAGAAAGTCAAAGTTATCAGTGGCTACAACAGCAGAGGCAACATCTTCTTTGTGAAGAGTCCTCCTCTTCCCTTGCACAGTCATGATCCAAGACCTCCTTGTAAGTTCTTCTATGAAGAGCTCACAAGCCTTTGAGAACACAATGGGTGCCTCCCCAGATATCATCTTCACGTCGTCGCTCGATTTCTTCATGATCTTCTTTATCCTCGCCAACGGCAAAGAGTGAGGCCCACTTCTCCCCGACATCCCTCCTCCTCCTCCTCCTCCTCCTCCAGAACCAGATACAATCCTCGAATATGTTCTTGCTTGCCTCATGTTTTTCAAAGTCACTACGAGAATGAACCCAATCCAAAATATGAACCGTAAAAGAAAAGACCTATTGAACCGATCACAGGGATACCAACTATAGTACCTATAAGCCAAAGGTGTGTGAGAGTGAGAGAGAGAGAGAGAGAGAGAGAGAGAGAGAGGGGGGGGGGGGGGGTTTGAGAAGTAGAGAGAGATTGAAATGGAGAGTGATGTGAATGGAAATGGTGAGAATATTTTAGGGTTTACTTATAGGGGTGTGGGAAATGGAGGGAAAGTTTGAAAGTGAAATGTGAAGAAAAAATTAGGGTTTAAGGAAGGCCGGCCAACCTACTTGTGCTTGTGCCGG
Organism: Camellia granthamiana; assembly: GCA_036172215.1. Classification (NCBI taxonomy): domain Eukaryota; kingdom Viridiplantae; phylum Streptophyta; class Magnoliopsida; order Ericales; family Theaceae; genus Camellia; species Camellia granthamiana. Next base: position 8,807,208 of record CM069913.1, on the reverse strand, counting down.
CTAATTAGGACAGTTCATTTGTATTATATACTTCTATATATATATACAATACTTTTACAGTAACGTTGGGATGGTAATTTTATAATTAATAGTTACCTAGAAAAGATAGGAAGCCAAAAAAATTAGTAAGAAATTTACTTTCAAATATGATGTGTGGTTCATATTCAATTTTTGTATAATGTGATGATCGACACTTGAAATGAATTTCTATTATATATTATTTTTTGTGAATATTTTTTTGAGTATATAACATTACTTATAGCGGTATTTCGAAAATGAAGTAGTAGATAGATTTATTATAGTATGACCCAAACTTCAGAAACTTTGAAGAGCTATACAAATGGAAAAATCATTCAAGATTTTTGTACAAAATGATATGACACGAACTTATAATTTACAAAATTGTTAAATTCAGTTAAAAAAAAGTTTTAGATGCTCTCTATTACATGATTGGAATGGAAATCTCCATTTTAATAGATAAATTGCAAATCTATCATTAAAATTTAAAATAAATGATTTACATTGTTATGTCAATTTAAATTTAAAATTTAAAAAAAAAAAATTTCTTAAGATATGTTGTTATGTCAATTTATATTTCTTAACCCATGCATTTGCCAACTTCATACTTCGTCCGCCCTTCCACCATGTGGGTTAGATAGATGCCATCGAGTTAATCTAATTGTACAAAGAAATTTCACATAATAAAACACAAATATAAGATAAAAGGTTGACGATTTCACATGTGGTATTTATATGTGTCTTATTATGTGCTGATCAAAAAAAAAAAATGTGTCTTATTATGCGTGAAAATATTCGTTGTCTGCAGTATAGCTGGGACTTTACCTGAATGATTTTTTTTGAAGTTCGAAGAGGATTGTGGAGAGCTTTGTATTTTATAAAAAGAAAATAAAATATTTACTTAAGGAACAAAAAAATCTTCTAATATTGTTTTCAGTAATTCATTTACAAAAAATAAAAATAAATATAAAAAAATTACTCCATTCTCAAATTTAAGAAGTCAATCGGTATCTTTACAGAGGATCGCTAGAATTCAAAAATATGCAAAAGAAAAAGATTGTCATTTCCTTCAAAACATTCACCATAATTGGAGGAAAAAAAAATACAAATTTGCAAATAATCACGCATTCTCTCCCTCTTTGTTTCATTTTCAAGCCTTCTCTATCAATTGTAGGTCGGACGTCATATAATGAGACTGTCATATTTACATACATGAAACAATGACGATCATTAGATTATATATTTGAAATGTCCATCAGGAGAAAGTAATATTAATTGATTAATTAATTAATTAATCTGGAGATTAATTTATCAATCAATGAGTTGTGCTATTGTACATTGATTTTAGTCATGCTTTTCTAGTCTATAATTCATAGTATTATTAATTAAAGAACAATGATTGATCACTTATTGATATAATAAAGGGTTTTGGTTGAGATTTGGTCTAAGCCTACTGCATAAATAATTACAGTCAAATTTTGTTTGTTTTTTTGTTTTCTTTCATTGGCGATAAATATTCCAATTACATATAATTATTTATTTCTACAACCAATTTGCTTCTGCTGTGCAGTCACTTTGGACAACTGTGTTTTTATTATTTAATTGACAATCAATATAATTGAGAATTTTCATAGGCTAAAGACATTGTATAGTGCCTTCAATTGTGGAAAAAAGAAAATGGAATTTCAAATTATTTAGTTTTTCTTGTCTACAATAGATTGGACATATGTAAAAATGTGATGTCATAGAAACTTGCAATTTCGATTAGAGAAAAGTTAGGGATCATGAAAAATTTATGATCATTGGATTACCTTAATTAGTGTGTGGTGCTTTATTCTAAGTGTAATCCAAGGGTCACAAAGCTTTCATGATTATTTTCATGAAAGATTTTTCATGATACCTAGCATTATTGTTTCGATTATTGGTTTAAGGCGATTGTGCTTTTCATGAATCCAACTTTATTAACGGTCATGAGATGATTCCTTTAATTTATTTAAAATAATTTCATTACACACTTGATACTAGGAATCTAGATTTATGGTTCAAGAATTTGTCTAAAATTAATTTGTGGGGTTAAAATTAAATTGATGGTGTGGGGTTCATGGGTGAAATGATTTTGAACCATTGATTGCTATTTAAGAATAAAAGTTTCTGAATTTGTAGTCTCTCTATTAATTGATTAAAAAAATCAGTCTAGATAATCCTTATAAGTATATCAATTAAAAAAAATCTAATTCAAGGTCACAAGTTGGTTTGGAACCATTTTTTTATATAGCTTTTGGTAATTAAAAAAGGGTTAAAACCTACCTAAGAAATCCCTAAAAATTAAAAAAATAAATATTGTTTAAAATTTTTAATAATATAAAAATAAAAAACACCGATTAAAAAGCTGACTTTTAAACCGAAGCAAACGGCAGCCTTGTAATAACATTTGGAAAAAAAAAAAAAAAAATTGGTGAACAAAGGGTTTAGTGGCTTTTTGATTGACACTAATATAATATCAATTATTGAACTTTTAAGTTCAACTCCTCCTTTGGAGATGAATGACGTTAGGGATGATTTTGCTTGATTGTTTGGTTTATGTATACTCATGACTATTGTCAAAGGCTTAAGGCTCTGTTTGGTGGGGCTTTTAAAATTTAATTTTACCGTTTAATTTGAGTGTATTGTTTGGTTATAGTTTTAGAAAATTAATTCTACATTCACTTTTCAAAACACAAACTTTTCAATAGCATATGTCACATCACTCAATTCAAACTCTTTTTTAAAACTCATAACCAAACAAATTTTCTACACTCAAATCATAATTCCAAAACTCATAAATTCAAAATACAACTCTATTCTCAAATCATAATTCTAAAACTCTACTAAACGCAACCTTAATTTTCATACCTATGTATTTGAGTCTTTTATGTCATTTTGAGAATTGTGCCTTCTTTGGTTGAGTTTTATCAAAAATACTAAAAACTAGTTTGATAACAAGGGGTTGTTTGGAATGACCTAAATAAGTGTACTTTTTGTCTTTTTACGAAAAGATGTGTAGAAAAGTAGAGAAGTGATGTGATGGAAAAAAGATAAAAAGATGGATTATTTTGGTGTTGCCAAACTTGGCCTAAATAAATAAATAAATAAATAACACTCATCGTTTCTACATGATTTTCTTATTTTTGAACCTAAAAAAAATAAAATTTAAAAATATTTTTTGGTGTTTATTTTTGTTAAACTAATTATTATTTCTTTGGAGAAAAAAGAAAAAAAAAAAGAAGCATAAAACAGATTATATGATAACTGAAGGTCTTTGATTGGGCCCGTCATGAAAATTCGAAGATAATTCCTTCTTAGGCTGAACTATTTAGGCCCAAAATAAGGTCAGGACGTTATACAAAGAGGCTATGGACCAATTAATTCTCTGGTCGTGACTCGTGTGATGTTGTTTATGTGATAGTCTCGATTATGAGTTAGCATATTTTATCCATTAAATTTTTTCAATGCGATTAGTTTAGAGAATCATGTAAAACAACGTCAGATAGTACTTTGCGTTACTGAATAATTTACCCATACTAAACACGTATAATAATAATAATAATAAATTATATGATAATCTTAAAATATTATCTAAATAATCTTAGAAATCACTTAACCATGTGAAATATAATGCAATGAAATGTAAAGACTTACTGATCGTTTGACTTATGACATTGTTAATCCGCTTATCATTTTTTTTTTTTAATTAATTAAACGTGACATGGGCAAACCCATAAAGGTTATAACCCACCACTTAGGGTGCAATACATAATTCAAATATTAAAGCCCAGCGTTGCTGGAACTCAACATGGCATTAAGAATCAATAACATCTGAACACGTGGCAAGAGAATGACAAGCCACATAAGCAGACAAAGATCCTGCAAAGTTATTGCACTGCACATCAGCCATTAATGAAGGCCCTTACAGTATTTATTGCGATAAGCCCTCCCCGTCGAGACAGAACGGCCTCACCATGAACAAGGCAAGTTAGAGCATAGACTTTCGGCCATGGTGACAGGTCGGAAGGGACAACGAAATGATTACCAGAGGATATAAACAGACGTTGAAGACAAGAAGAAGGTTAAGCTCTCTATCTCTAATCTATCTCTACATTCCATCTCTCTTTCTAACTTGCTCGTCGGAGGGTTGGCTTGGGGACTCCTCGTTCCCCGTTGAACTCTTGTGCAGGTTCCTCTGTGGGCTTGGTACCTTGGGCACTGGTTTAGGAAGCGTGGATCAGTACGACCCGTTCCATCTGGAACACGCTGCATCATCAAAACGTACAAATCAAAATTATGATAAGATATCAAACCAAATTAAACCTTAAATCCCATCAAATAAAATTAGTTATATAAATCCTTCTTCTCCACTTAATTTTATATAAGGCTATTTCGTTAGTCAAATTGAGACAGTTTATATCCCTATTTACTACACTAACCAACAATAATTTAGATATGTCCCTTCTCTTAGTAGTTCTATCTACCGTCACTATATCGCATCTCTTCACTACTGTCTCTATTAGTTTCCGTTGTATATGATCAAACCATTTTAATTTATTCTCTCTCAACTTATATATCTCCTATCCATACTACTCGTGTTCATTCTCAAATATACTCATTCCTAACTTTATCTTTTTTAGTCTTGCCACACATCCACCTTAACATCCATATCTCAACAACACTCATCTTATCTACATATTATTTCTTAATTGCCCAACATTCTAACCCATACAACATTGCTGGTCTAATAGCCAGTCAGACGCACTTCACCACTAAGCTACACCGCTTTAATTCTATGGATCACATTCGCTCAAATCTCTCAAGCCGTTGTGATAATCGATCCTAAATAACAAAAATATTCACTTTTGAAGTAGTTATTGATTTTTAATCTTCACTTCTTCTTTACTTCCATTGTTACTAGTACTAAAATTACACTCCATATATTCTGTTTTAGTTCTACTCATCCTAAATACTTTAAATTAAAGTGTTTCTCTCTAAAGCTCCAATTTAGTGTTAACTCATTCTCTAATCTCATCCATTAACACGGCAAGAAGGCCGAGGAAAAGGGGCATAAAACTCGCAGAATGTAAATGGCCAATCCATTTCCAGAACATCGAACTCTGCCAATCTAAAGTTTTGTTCTTAGTTCTATTTTTGTAACCCTTTTTGCCATTGGCACAATGAAACAAGTAGACCATTTTCTTGAGAATTGTTGTATGAGTGCTGCTATTAACACTTACCTTTTTTCTTTGGACTCCTACCTCTTCCATTTTTTTTTATTTCCAATTATATCCCAACATAAAATTTTACTTTTACCCTTGTCCCTCATTTTCTAACCCTAATTTTTCAAACCCAAACCCTAACCCTAACCCCTCTTAACTCTAGCTACCACCTCCACCGGTAGCCGGCCAGCCACTCACTTCCAATCGCCACCTCCATCTTCCTCTTCTTCCTCTTTTTCTTCTTCTTCTTCTGAAATTGCGATCTCCACTACAATTGCAATCTCCAGCCCTACCAATCGCAAACCCCACCACCACTGCAATATATCTCTCTCTCTCTCTCTCTCTCTCTTTCTCTCTCTCTCTCTCTACACATGGTTGGGTCAATAAGGTTTGGAGGCGCGATGGTGACGGGGACGACGATCTGTGATCTCAAACCCTAGCCACCTCCATCGCTGTCGTGATCTGAGATCTCAACCCTAGCCGCCGTCGTGATTTGTGACCATAAACCCCAACTGTCATCGAGATCTGTGGCCTCAAACCCTAGTCACCTTCATTGCCATCGCGATTTGAGTTAAGATGAGCAACGATCGACGATGGTGGCGAGAGAGAGAGAGAGAGAGAGGGCTCGCGACAATGGCTCGCGGCGGTGGCTCTGGATTGAGGTTGTCTAAAGCTGCTAAGGATTGGAGTTGACTGGAGAGTGACGTCGATGGTGCAGGTTGTTGCCAGAGCTGACAATTGTTGGGTTGGAAAGGTGGGTTAGAGTGAGGGTGTAGTTGGAATTAAGGTGGGGGTCCAAAGAGAAAATGAAGAGGCCTCATTTAGTTGGATGGGGGTTCAAAGAAGTGAGGGGTCCAAAGAAGAAAAAAAATGTGCTAATAGCAGTACTCTTATTGTATTTTTGCCTCGCCAAGTGGATTTAGTGCGGTCCAAGGGGTAACTAACAATCATTTTAACGGAAAGATCAAAATTCCTTACAGGGCGAATTTTGCTCGGCAAGAGGTTTGTTGATGGTTTTAATCAACTTTAGAATTCCTTGCCGAGCTGATCTTGCTCGCCAAGAAGAAAGTCGCCGAGCTGACCTTACTCGCCGACCTTGGAGTTCCTTGCCGACCTGATCTTGCTCGCCAAGAAGTAAGTTGCCGAGCTAACCTTGCTCGCTGACCTTGGAGTTCCTTGCCAAGCTAATCTTGCTCGCCAGGAAACAAGTCGCGGAGCGAACCTTGCTCGCTGACTTTGGAGTTCCTTACCGAGCTGATCTTGCTCGTCAAGAAACAAGTTGCCGAGCTGGCCTTACTCGCCGACCTTGGAGTTCCTTGTCGAGCTGATCTTGCTCGCCAAGAAGCAAGTCACCGAGTTGACCTTGCTCGCCAACCTTAGAGTTCCTTGCCGAGCTGATCTTGCTCGCCAAGAAACAAGTCGCCGAGCGGATCTTGCTCGCCGACCTTGGAATTCCTTGCCGAGCTAACCTTGCTCGCTGACCTTGAAGTTCCTTGCCGAGCTGATCTTGCTCGCCAAGGAACAAGTCGCGGAGCGGACCTTACTCGCCGACCTTGGAGTTCTTTACCGAGCTGATCTTGCTCTCCAAGAAGCAAGTCGCCGAGCGGACCTTACTCGCCGACCTTGGAGTTCCTTGCCAAGCTGATCTTGCTCACCAAGAAGCAAGTCGCCGAGCTGACCTTGCTCGCCGACTTTGAAGTTCCTTGCCGAGCTGATCTTGTTCGCCAAGAAGTAAGTCGCGGAGCCGATCTACTCGCCGACCTTGGAGTTCCTTGCCGAGCTAATCTTACTCGCCAAGAAGCAAGTCACCGAGCTGACCTTGCTTGCCGACCTTGGAGTTCCTTGCCGAGCTGATCTTGCTAGCCAAGAAGCAAGTCGCGGAGCAGACTTTGCTCCCCGACCTTGGAGTTCCTTACCGAGCTGATCTTGCTCGCCAAGAAACAAGTCGTCGAGCTGACCTTGCTCGCCGATCTTGGAGTTCCTTGCCGAGATGATCTTGCTCGCCAAGAAAAAAGTCCCGAGCTAACCTTACTCGCCGACCTTAGAGTTCCTTGCTGAGCTGATCTTGCTCGCCAGGAAACAAGTCGCCGAGTGGACCTTGCTCGCTGACTTTGGAGTTCCTTTCCGAGCTGATCTTGCTCGCCAAGAAACAAGTCGCCGAGCTGGCCTTGCTCGCCGATCTTGGAGTTCCTTGCCGAGCTGATCTTGCTCGCCAAGAAGCAAGTCGCCGAGCTGACCTTGCTCGCCGACCTTAGAGTTTCTTGCCGAGCTGATCTTGCTCTCCAAGAAGCAAGTTGCGGAGCGGACCTTGCTCGCCGACCTTGGAGTTCCTTGCCGAGCTGATCTTGCTCGCCAAAAAACAAGTTGCGGAGCGGACCTTGCTCGCTGACCTTAGAGTGCTTTGTTGAGCTGATTTGGCTTGCCAAGAGACAAGTTGTCGAGCTGACTTTGCTTGCTGACTTTGGAGTTTCTAAACCGAGCAAAGTGAACCACCGAGTAAAAAGTCTACCCCGGCCTTGTAATGTAATCCCAGTCACGCTAGCGCCGACAGAATTAAGGGGCAATTGAGATGGAGATTTTATAATCTGGCTTTGGGCCATGGTAATGACCAGGCTAAAATTGGTCCGAGCATGTTTGGACCGAGCTGGGTTGGGCCAATCCAGGGGCAGTGTGCTCGGTTAAAGTCCAAGTTCGATTTGGCCGGGATAATTTCTTGGGCAGCCCGGTTTGCGCTGTTTGCTCGTTGAGATCGACGTGTAAGATCCTCCGCAGACCGGCCTAACCGAGCAAGAGCTCGGTCATAACGGATGGCTGCTAAGCTCGGTCACAACGGAGCTCGGCTCGGAGCATTGCATGTCTCGGAAGTAATACGGTCGTAGGAAGATGGAGCAGCGCCGCCGGACTGTCCATTCGCACCGATGCCGTTTGGCAGTTTGGTTGGGTGGTGTTTAGCTGTATTTGAGCTGATACGTGGGAAAGTAGGATATGAGAGCAAGTCCACGCATCAGAAGGCGAATGGACGCAAAGGCACGCACAGAAAGTATATAAACGTAACTGCGCCCCCCATGCTGGCGATGAAACATCTTCTGGTGAGAGAAACACGAACACAGGGTCTTCTCTCTCTAAGTGTGTGTTGACTTAATCGTCGGAGGGGTTTTCCGACAACGCACCGCCGAGTAGCTCACCTTTGTTGTGTTTGCAGGTCGATCGGAGGAAAGCACAATTTGGACGCAAAGAATACGGAATGTTACGAATATTTGGCCCCTGTACACTAACAATTTACTTACCTTGAAAAAAAATAAAATAAATAACGTTTGTTTGGTTTTTTCGTTGGTTATACAAGTATGTAGTTGCCATAAAAGTACATCATCAATCAAAGAGAGAAACCACCGGGATGGTGGCCATGCACCTGAATTCTACATAGAAGAGTAGGATTCGATTCTTAAAAAGTGTGAATAACTTTAGTTTATTATGTTATATTTTGATCAATATTTTGTCTTTTGTTGTGATATATGAGTAAGATCTATTGTGTATTGTGGTGGTAAGTTTTTTATTTGAGTTGAAATCAATTATTTTGAAATTAAAACCCACCAATGTTATGATATTCTTACAAATTTTTTTTTTTTTTTTTTTTTTTTAGGTTAAAAAAATTAAAAAAAGAAAAAAGACAAAAGAAGAGAGAGAGAGAGGATGAGACTTCGGTCCCGTGAAAGCTTTTCTTTTTGGCAGTTTAGCACGTGATCTTTATTTTCTAAGCACTTCACTGATTTTTTTTGCATCTATCCTATAGCTTTGGGAAATTAGCTATTAAAATAGGGTATTTTAATTTTTGATTATTTTAATAAGTTAAAATAGTTGTGTTTGGAAAGAGTTAAATTTTTTTGTAATTAGATGTGATATTTATAAGAAAAAAAATAAAATAATTATGAACTTAATGTGACATTTTATCTTGTTGATTATTTTAACTTATTTTATCTTTTTATAAATTTTAGTCAAAAAATGGACCAAATCCAACTTGCCAAACACTTCTCTTCTTTCTTTTTTTTTGTAATGCTAGAGAACTAAAAAATTCTAATAAAATTTTTACCAAATGTACATGGATGTGAAACCCACACCATGTGAGTCCCATGTAAGTCTCACACCTATGTGAGATAGTCAGTACTAGAAATTTTGATAGGTCTTACATTCATACAAGACATTTGATAACGTTTTTATTTTTTTTTCTTTACTCTTTTTTCTTTTTCTTTTTTTTTCTTTTCTTTTTTTTTTTTCTGGTCCTAACATGGATAAGCTGCTTTTGTGGGCTCCTAGATAAAAAAAAGGCATGTAAACAAAATCATGGGTTGTGAATGTGTAATGCTTCTTTGGAAAGTTTGATACCTTCCTTCCACTATTGCTTACTGTAGTCTAGTATTCATCATTAATTATATATATACATATATGAAGCATTTGCTTCCTTTTCATATTTCCCTATTTAAAACACAAAATTATATAAAAAGGAGAATAGGACTTAAAATAAATAAGTTAAATCTGATAAAAAAAATTCTTATCTTGTTAGTGGTACATTAAAAATATTTGGAACCTCTAATTTTGAGAACTCTCATAATTCTTAAAGTAATTCACGTTACTCATATATGTATAAAATCTACGTAATAAATGATATGGATCACTTCGGATATTATATGATCGTGAAAATTAGGGTCTTTATCATTATTGCTCCTTCTAATATATATATATATTTTTTTGGTTACCCACCCGGTATCCGACCCTTCGGGCCGACTAATCCGGATTCGGGGGTACAGTTTTGGATGGTTAGACTCAAGCCCCCTCCCAATTGGCGTTGCGGGGGATCGAACCGTAGTCCTCCCTACCAAGTCGAGCTCCAATCGCCACTCGACCAACAACCAATTGGTCCTTCTAATATATATGTATATGTGGCTATGGGGGTCGACCACCTTCACGTGACCACATTCTGTTGTCTCCTTTTTGTGCACATTAGCTCATCATTGTCTCTCTCTGCCTCTCTTTTGCTTGGTGGGGTCTAAATCATAATCCCAGTCTATGTGGTGTTTAAAGACACTCTTTAGCTTTTTGTGTGATCTTTCTCATGTGAGCCTCATGACTCAGAAATTATCAACTATATATAACTTCTCCTTTAGATATTTTATCATGCAAAACTGCCTTTTCTCTTCATATAAATTGTTTCTTTAATTCACCTTGGTCTTGAGAATTTCCAATCTTTAAACACAAAATATAAAAAATAAATAAACAAGAAATATGTGATTTATGAGATTTAGTTACCAGACTAGGACTACATTTACGACAATTACAATTTTCACTATGGTCTAAAAATTATAAAAGATTACTATTTTCCCTCAACTATAAATAAGTTAGAAATTAAGATACTAAGAAAAAAATATGTGAATTAAATTTATTTTGATTGAGACATTTAATGGATTTTGTATTTCAATCAGAACTTGTGGTCCATTCACTACAACATATAAGAGTTTTAAAGACCAAATTTTTTGATCTCTAAAAATGAAAATTTTGTTACAAAAGACATTTAGGGACCAATTTCTATCGTCGTAAGTATAGTTACTAAAAGGTCGTCTCGACAAGTCAAAAATAAAGTTTTTAGTGACAAAATTTTGAAAATGTCACTAATAAATATACTTTTATGGACAAAATAATTTGGTCTCAAAATGGTTTATTTTTTGAGATAAAAAATTTGGTCCCAAAAAGATAATAATTCATCACTAATGTCTAATTTTTGTTACTACAAATATAATAATGACACTTTTCGTAACAAAAATATTTAATTCCTAAAAAATAATTTTATCCCTAAATTTTGATCTCTAAAATCTTAATTTTTTGCAGTGACTAACATGCATATGCAAGCCCATGCCTTATGTGATCAAGAAATGTCACACAATTTATTGCCCCCATTGAGTTGCTTTACCAAAAATGCATATATATGTTATCATATGTAGCTGTTTTAGTTTTTTGTTTTTATTTATTTATTTATTTGTTATTTTTAATTTTTAGTAGCTGTTTTAGTGGTGTAGGATTGTCTAAGATGTGTGTATAATTTTTCCCTTTAACACTATCTCATTTTGGAAGAATAATTCCTACATTTAAACTATATGTTTGAGATGAATAACTTGAGGTTAAACTATAGTGAAAACAAATATTTTACTTTTAAGCTATGATTCAGCTTGTCTTGAGAGGGTGTTTGATGATCCCATAATTGCAGTTTTTTTTTTTGTTTTGTTTTGGGTAAGCAATAATTGCAGGTTGATCTAAACCCCTCGTATCTAACAATAAAAAGAAAAAGACAATAGAAGCCATTATTGTTGGAAGACAAAGCAATTTTCAATTTAGTTTTATTATTGATCAATTATAAAAGTTCAGTAAAAAAATGATGTGACTTATGATAGAGGGTTGGTTTAGAGATTCAAAATTGATAGTTTAAAATATATTTCAAAAAATAGTAATGCTATATATCACTAATTTTGGATTTTCAAAATCAGTTTTAAATGACATGATAAACACTCATTAGATTATTTTTATATTTTAGTGGATTCTCAAATAATTTGACTTATGAGACATAACTTGGAGTTGGTTTCGGGATTTAAAATTGATGGTCCAAAATATTTTTCAAAAACACAATGTTATAATATAATTTCTTATCAATTTTTGATAAAAATAATGGGATTCACATTTATAAATTGCATGTGGAACCATTATTTTTGTGTCTAGTGAATTAGAAAATCTAAAAATCTACTGTGAAATCAATTTTTATATAATATTTTTATAAATTAATGTACAAATTTAAATGAGTCTACCCCTGCATATATTATATTTATTTAAATGGATCTTATGCTAACAAGTGCCTACACAAGGAAAGTACAAAAATTAAAAAGTACAAAACACATTTCACTGATTTCAAAAAGCTTTCTTCTCCGAATTTAATGATAAGTATAATCCATCACAATATGATAATGCCCTAAAAGTGAAAAATCATGATTCAGAAGAGGATTAGGGGTCCCTCTCATCTCACGAGAAAGTTTGGAAGGTTTGAAGGGGACATTAAAATGGTCTCGTGAAGATGGAGGCAGGTCTCCAAACTATTTTTGCATTACCACCAAGTTATCCTTTTAACATGACCTTTAAATGATATTTGGGCCCCTAATGTTGACTATCTCAAGAATTTCCTTCTTTTGTCAACTTCTTTATTGCTCTTAATATCTTCTCAATTTTGTAATTTTTTTAAAATGAATTCTCTTTATAGTTGGGCATTCAATTCACTAAACTGACTTTTAAGTAAAAAATGAAGATGATCAAATATGAGTAGTCACATGATCCAATTATGTAGTTCTTGAAGTTTGAAATCGACTTTTCTACATAAATGATCTGTTCAAAAAACTTTATAAAATAAATAATTCGGATCACTAAGGTGGACCTCAATATAAACCTACCGAACCCAATAACACATCTCGATTTAAATGTCTAATTAGAGAGAATCCGTTCTCTTAATTATTTTTACTTAGGAAAGAAGTGATGAAGCTAGGTAGCCAAATGTTAATTCGAAACTGTTTCCATCATGTTGAATCTTGCGCTGCAAAACTTTCGAGTTGGCTAATCAATTTCATTGTTTGGTTAATTAATGATGCTTAAGGGTTAACACTTTTGTCAAAATATTTCCTATACTAATTAATTAATTATATATAATTTTATGTAGAAAACTTAGATTTAATATTTTTGTAATTATGAACTAAAGTAATGAATTTTTTGAATTTTCAATAAATAAATTTAGTATAAAAGCTATAAATTCATAAAATGTCTAAAAAACTGAAGTGTATAGTGTAAATGTAAATTTTAATTTGTACAATGTAAATTACATTCAAAATAAATCCGATCACGCATTTTATTTTATTTTTGTATGTATTTTATTCATTATGTATGAAATTTTTATATTCAAATTCTAAGGCAATAACTTTTGTTTTTAACCTGGTAGAAGAATTCAATTTTGAAAATAGAACAGTACTTGGCTTCTCATGGATTGGATCCTCAAAAGTTCATTCTGTTGAATCTTGATGAACCTTGATGGTGGGGAGGGCTTACAATTCACTATAAAGTAATGGTAGGGGCTAATTGATTTATCAAAATTTTTGTCAAATCACTATAAGTAATACATGTGAGTGATTTAGTAAAAATTTTGATAAATTATTTGGAGTTTTTACCATTTTTGTTCATTATATTAGCCATGTTTGGTACAGTTTAAAAGTTACTTATTTCAGCTTTCAGCTTAATTTAAGCTATTTTGATGCGTTTGGTTTAGCTTATAGCTTATAGCTTATAACTTTTTGGAAGTCAGAAATCAGCTTATTCTTTGAGTGGGGCAGGAGATGTTTAACTTATAAGTCAGAAATCAGCTTATGTTTACAGTTATAAGCTATAAGCTGTTTAGGCATAAGCTATAAGCACTTTCCCACAGCTCTACCAAACAGGGCCATTATTATGGCATCTTTTGGAAAGGCAAAAAAAAAGCTAGTTTATTAGCTTATTGAAGTCATATTATCTCTCTATTTTTTTTTTTAACATTTTTTTCATAATAAGCTAATAACTTAAAAAAAGAATCACTTTCCAAAATAGGCCTATATCTATCTATCTATTTATCTATATTATTATTATTATTAAAAGGAAATAATTCATTTGGTGTCCAAACTTTGATGGTTTCTATTAAATAAAGTGATTGGTAAGTGCCCCTACCATTATTAAAGTCAAGTTTGGAAAGACTAAATAAGTGCACTTTTTTACTTTTCTTGTATTATGTGTAGAAAAAGTAAAGATGAGATGTTGATTGATGTGACTCAAAAAAAATAAAAAGATGAAATAAGTGTAGTTTTTTAGTTTAGCCAAACTTGGCCTAAGTGAAGGTTGTTAGACTCGATATCCAAACCTTTATATCATGTGATGCAACAGTTTTTTCTAGTCTAAAAGAAAAAATTATAGATAGAGATAACGAAAGTTTGAAACTAAAATCTTAGGCTATGTTTGGTTGTGTTCTAGAAATCGTTTTCAACACCTTAGTTCCACAATGATGTTTGGTTGTGTTCTCCGCACAGTTCTCTAATCAACGTTTGAGAACATCTGCAAAAGCAGACGTATCGCTTCTTCCCAGGCGCTGGAAATTTTTGTTCGCGGGTCGTCCGGCCGGTCGTCCGGCCGGTTGACCGGTTTTTTTTTTTTTTTTTTTTTTTTTTTTTTTTTTTTTTTTGCAATTGATTTATATAATCGAAAAAAATATTTCCTAAATTTTTTTAACTTTTTATGTGTTTTAAAATAATTTTGAGTTGTATGTTTAGTTACGAGTTGTAAATTTTTGTATCACATATCAAATGTCACATCAACAATTCCCCACTCAAATCAAACTTCTTTTCCAAAACTATTTTCAAAACTCTTTACCAAACAAATTTTCTACACTCAAATCATAATTCCACAACACACAAACTCAAAATACAACTCATACTCTCAAATCACATTTCCAAAACTCTACCAAACGCTACCTTAAATTTTATTAAGAACGCTATTACCATTTAAACAACACATATTACAATATTAAATTTTTTATTATTTTTACTTATTTAAATTACACCTCACATATGCGACAATTATTATTATTATAATTCATATTAACTTGTCCGACAAGTGAGGCTGCCAAACAAGCCCCCCTGAATTTATTAGTGTGTGTGTGTGTCCACAACATTCAAATGGTAATGAGGTCTCTGCTCTGGTGGTCCAAGTTCCAACCATGGTGCACCAATGTGTGGGGTCAAGTAGCAGGAGAGACTAACTATAGGTTGAAGACCACCCAAAAGAGGCATGGATATTGTAGAGGTGAAGTTATTCGGTGGTCTGGGGAGGCATGGCCATGCTACAACAAATTAAGATTTTAGGAATAAAATATTTTAATTGTTAAAATTGTTATTGTTATATTTTTTGGGAAAATTATTTATAAGTCCTATTAGGGAGACTTATGCTACATATGGTCTTACTAAAAAACTTATGTTTCCATAAGTCTTGTGGGAAGTTTGTTGACACATTTACCCTTAATATTAGTTGTTAATATCATAAATAACAGTAAAACCATATATAGGAAATTAAATGTTACCATAGATCATATCTATATAAACGTAACGTAACGTAACGTGACACCTACATAAACGTAACGTGACACCTATGATCTATATATATAGGAAATTGAATGTTACCATGTAGATCATATCTACATAAACGTAACGTAACGTGATACTTACATAAACGTAATGTGACACCTATGATCTATAGCAATATAGGAAATTGAATGTTACCATAGATCATATTTATATGAAACGTAACGTGACACCAATATAAACCAGTAACATTTTCACATTCAATTTAAAAAAATAAAAACTCATTAAGTTTGCGAAACGTAACGTGACATGTTACGTTACGTTTATGTAGGTGTCACGTTACGTTTATGTAAGTGTCACGTCATGTTACGTTTATGTAGGATCTTGTGGAATACATTCCTATCTAAATAGGACTTGAGACTCTATAAGAAATTACACAGGACTTAGCCTAGCATAAGTGTCTGAAAAAGGACTTATAAATAAGTCTCTCTATATTTTTAGCAATGAAATTAGATATTTATTGATGAATTACTATCTAGACCAATTTTGTTTTTTTAAAATTTTTTTAATTTTTAAAAAAACAAAATTTTACACTAAATTATTTTGTTCTAAAAGTATATTTATTAGCGACATTTTTAAAATTGTCCTTACAAGTCTTTTTTTTCTTTTCTTTTTTTAACTTTTCAAGACTATCTTTCAGTGACTATTCTTGCGATAATAGGAATTGATCCTTAAATATTTTTTCAACAAAAATTCACTTTTAAGTTGTATTTAGTTCATAGATTTGGGTAAGGATTTGAAAAATAAAATGAAAAAAAGGATGGCCGAAATGTGAATAAAATATAGTTATCTTTCACACAATTTTTTTCTTTTTAAATCTTTACCCGAATTCATAATTCAAATACAACATTAGGAACAAAATATTGGGTACATGGAACTCTTATTTGTTGTAATAAATCCAAACTACTATACAATTTTTCTCATTCATTAAACAACATATCAATCATCAAACCATCTAAAATTTTAAATATAAAAGTACAAACATATCAGATTTGCACATATATGTATATATATGTAGAAAAATGCTTTATGGGGTCGACCCCAGTGAGGTGGAGGTCCATGATTGGCCGAAAAAAACTGTTTTTTTTTTTTTTTTTTTTTTTTGGGGGGGGGCTGTCAACCAGTGGGGGCGCGCCACCTCACTCGGGTGCGACCCCCACTGGGGGTATAAATCAGTGTTGATATATGTATCCCATTTTATAAGTAACAGGAAGACTGTGGTCTGGTGGTGGTGACTGCACAGATACGCTTTACTCTTTCACATAGACTATTGATTGAAGCAACATCACGATCAGTACCCCCATGTCCAGCTTTAAAGCCAAGTAAAAAAAACTCAACCATGCAATCAACCCTAACTACTCTCTCTTCATACCCCATACCATACCACTTAACTTACACCCATCCATCTCTATCTATCTATTTTGAATCTCTCTACTTATTACATACATATATACAACATGATATGAATATATAAAGAGAGAGATAGTTAAAATATTTTGAAATTAAGCAAAATTAAAAGATGATCTGTATTGCAAACGCACTTTTTTATGTTGTTTCAATAATATTATAGACAGTTTTATTAATAAGTGTCTCTGAAGTATAAGAAAATGAAAAAATTAAAGAATATGAAATATTTTTTTATTAAATTTAATGAATTTTTATTGAAATCAATATATTTTTTTAATACTTTCACCTATTTCTAAGACACTTTTTAATATACTTTCATTATTAAAAAATGACCAGCACTACAGCATATTAGAATTTTAAGAATTAAAGCTTCGTTTGTCATTAGTTATGGTAGCCAACTTTTTTGTATTGGGACTTTTTAGTCTCGTTTGGTTTTTGTTTTTGGATTTTTTTAAACTTTTGTGAGAGAAAATGTATAATAATTATAGTTTGGATATGACATTTTATCTTATTAATTTATATAGCCTATTTTGTCCTTTTGTGTTTTTTGTGCTTTTTTAGCCCCAAAATGTTTACCAAACGAGGACTAAATTTGTGTTGCAAAACTCATTTGGGGACCAATCCCTACTGTCACAAGCTGATAAAAAAAAAAAAATCTTATCGTCATGAAGATAGTCGTTAAAAACATTTCAAAAAATCAAAAAAAAATTACAAACAAAATTTAAAATCTCGCTACTAAATTCACTGTAAGGACAAAATAATTTGATCCAACAAAAGTTAATTTTTTGAGATAAAAAACTTGGTGCCAAAACCATAGTAATTCATCATTAAATGTCTAATTTTATTGCTAAAAATACAATAATGATATTTTGATAACTAAAATATATCGTCCTTAGAAAATAATTATGTCCTTAAATTTTTGTCTTTAAAATTTTAATTTATTGTAATATTATGACACTGTTTAGCATTTGCCAATTATAAATATTAGTTACTCAAAACAAAATTGTATCGTAAATGTCTTTTCTCTTTCATGAAATTGTTCAGGGTAGTAGTTGAATTAGTACAATATTGATAAATGTTATTAATGAGATTGCTAACAATTCATGGGCTTAAAGCAACTCTGTGTTTTTAATGAACTGAATTTGGTTGGTTGGGCTATAATTGAGAGTTTGATTCAAAAGTACCGAAACCAAAGTTACAATATACAAATTTTACAATCAATATTATTGGTTGTTCCTTATTATATACATGATTTTTGTTAACATATATTTTAAGGGTATATGATAAGAAAGTAATAAATAATTACAACTAACCCCACTGGGATAGAAAATAGCAAAATTTAAAACTTGTCCAGACTAAAATAATTATTTTATAATAAGATCAAAATGTCCTTTCTTTTCCATTTATTTTACCCTTTCACCTTATATACCCTTTCATCTTTTTTTCAAAATTAATATTTTACATAATTCTCATATGATTCAAACCCTCAATCAAGACCTGCTTAGACGATGTCACTGTTAATAACTTATGCGTTTGATATATCTTATCAATTTGTATCTTGACATGTTTATATATATTTGTTTGATTTTTTAGAATATGTTTTTTTTTTGTTTTTTTTTAATCAAAATTCTAAAGGCTAGTTTGTTGGGGAAAAAAAAATCAAACTCTCATTATTTTCATATAATTTTTTATTTTTTAAAACATAAAATATTTTTTAAAAACTTTAAAATATATTTTTATATTCATTTATGTCAAACTAATTTTTATTTTTTCAAAATAAATTCAAAAAATAAATTTTAAAAACTCAACCATAATTAAAATCCAATCTTTATATAGGTCTTCATAATAACAAACAGTAAATGCCCCTATTCAAGTTTAGTGTATATCATAATCTAATGACCAGGGGATGTTCCATTTTATTCTTAAAAATTATTTGAATTGGGTTGGTTAACAAAAACAGGTATTTCTGGAGCAAGTTCAGGTGATGATGTAAAAATTTTAAGAGTTTATATAAAGAGTGTCAATTAATTAATGGAATAAAATATTGTTAGTATGAAAAATATAATATTTAAAAATAAAAAACGTTTGACGTGGCTTTCACTAATGTTTTACTTCATAGTTGAATACATATATAAGTTACCCAGCTAACATCAGGTCTTAATTTTCTGCATATATATTTATGGGTGATCTTGTCATACATTATATTATACTATCATTAAAATTAAAGTTAAGAATCTAATCTTAGTCATCAGATAGTGACATTAAGATCCATCCACCTTTGTTGACACCATTCTTTTTATTTCTTAAAATCATTAATTTTTTTTTTAAATTTTGAAGTATCTCATTTTTGTTGTCAAAACCTAAATAAATTTTAAGACAGTATTTGGATTTTGAATTTGTTTATAGAAGAAAAAAAAATATTTAAAAAGTTTTTTTTTTTTCCTTCCCATTTTCTTTTTAAAGCTCTTGAAATATGTCAAAGGTGTCAACTAAGGCCTCGTTTGGGAACAGGTTAATTTAGTAACTTTTTGGCTATTTGGCTAAAAAGGTAGATAAAAAAAACATGTATGTTTGGGATGACTTTTTGGCTAATTACGAAAAGATGTGCAAAAAGTAGAGAGAAAAGAGAATCTTTGACTTTTTGGTATGAGTGGTTGGCTTTTTGGCTAATTTAGTAATTTTTTGGCTAATTGGCTAAAAAGGTAAGTCCCCAAAGATGAAACATTATGAGTTGGTAGCTAAAAAGATCTTGGGTTTAAAAGAAAAAGCTGATTAAATAAAATTAAGGGATGGGATTTCCAGTAAATGTTACTAACCATGGAAATTTATAATTAAAAATTATCTCAAAGAAGCTTACTAACAAGCGCTTTTCAGACCCAAAAAAAAAAAAAAAACAAAACAAAACAAAAATGGATAGATCTCAAGATATTTTTTACTAAATTCAAAACACTATAAATTTTATGACATTTTTAACACATTTTCAATATTAACATTTGCCTTTCTATTTTAACACTGTTATTTAATTTTAAAGTATTTTTTCATCCCAATCTAAATATTAAACAATGCCCATGTGACCTCATGTTGACATGCTCTGATGAGAAAACTTGGGACAAAAGATAACACTTTAGGATAAGGATCCAATGTCCAAAATGAGAACAATTGGTATGAGGTACCAGTGTCTTTTATGCTGTGTTTGATTGAGAGATTTGAAGAGAAATTTAGAAAAAGAAATAAAAAAAGTAGATAAAATGTGAACAAAACATACCTATATTTCACCTAGTTTCACACACCTTTTCCCTTTCTCTTTTCAAGTCTCTCCCCAAATCCTCTAACCAAACACAACATTAAGAGTTTCAGCATCGATTTTAGTGCACTGATTATTTACCAAATCTTACTCTATATTATTCCATTTCATTATGTTTTTAATAATCATTTTTCAGAGAATTTTTTCAATAATTATTTTGAATATTATAATTGTAAGTATATGTGTAGACGACCAAAAAAATTAGTCATATATAACATATTTTTAAAAAATATGAGAAAAGTATAGAAACATAAAAATAAATGTATCAATTAAGGCCTTATTTGGAAAGTGAGTTTAGGACTTTTTTAGGTTAAAATTTACAAAAAGATAAAATAGATTAAAATAGTTAATACGATAAAATATCACATCAAATCTATAATTATTTTAATTTTTCTCTTATAAATATCACATCCATGATCCAACTATAAAAAAATTCAACCATTTTTCTAAATATAAAAATTTTAACCTATTAAAATAGTTAAAAATTAAAATAACTTACTAAAATAGTTAACTTTCTAAACGAGTCGTAGATATAATATAATATATATATATATGTATTGTAATAATCTTATGTAGTAAAAAATATATGAATAAAGCTTGGTAGCGCGAATCCCTTCCCCCCCTAATCCCCCGAAAGCCCAAAACGACGTCGTTTTGGGCTTTCGTTTTTTTTTTTTTTCCTTTTTTTTTCCTCCATTGTCGAGTCTGCAACAGCTCGGAGGGAGAGGGAGAGGGAGAGGGAGAGAAAGAGAGAAGGAAGAAGAGGGCTGCGACCTCGCCGCCCGCCGTCGGCCCAGCCTCGGTCGTCGCAGCCCAGCCCCGCGTCGCTGCCCAGCCCTGCCGTCACTGCACCACCGCCGTTGCCTCCGGCCCCGCCCCCGCCACCTCCCACTAGTATGGCCCCCTCCAGTCCCTCCTTCCTCCCCCTCCTCCCCCTCCTCCTCCTCCTCCTCCCTCCTCCTTCTTCTCCGTTCTTCGATCTGCAAAAAAAAAAAAATTCAAACGACGTCAAACGACGTCGTTTTCGATTCGGGGGATTAGGGGTGGAAGGGATTCGAGCGACGTAGCACGGTTGAAAATATATATTCCACTTATCTATAGTGAAGTTTGAAAAAATTTACTGAAGACCGCATTTTTAACATAATTGCGTTGTGCTCTTTTAAATTTTTAATTTACATAAAATTTATAATTATTTATCAATCATTTCTTTGTTATACTAATAAAAAAAGAAATAGTGTCATATATTTTACATTAAGGCATTGTTTATTTCGACGTGAAATGTTTTATGTAAAAAATATTTTCTTATAAATTAATTTTATACAAAAAAAATATTTTTATTTTTGCTTTTTAGCGTTTGGTTAATACTTGAAATAAAAATATTTTATTATTTAAAAGAGAAATTTTGATTCAATAAAATATCATTTATAACTTTTTAGTGAATTAAGATATTTATTTGAAAAGATAAATGTGTTGAAAATATAGTAAGTCAAAGCCAATCTTGTAAAAATTGACTTACGAAAATTTTAAAAGTAAGCCATTTTTGAGAAAACGATACAAAATATTTTCCTTAAAAAATATTTTATTTACTTTTTATTCAATCAAACAACCAAAAAAAAAAATAAGTAGCATTAAAACAAATGGAGCCTAAAAATTTTTTCTTTTATCCATGCATTTACACATTACATTAGTTGCGATTGTCGTCAGTATAATTGTAAGTTTATGAAAGAATATTTTTTTTCAAATTTCAAGAGTAATCAATATAATTTACCTAAAATATAATTTACCTAAATAAAAAAAGCACCAATTACCCATTAATATCTTGTTGGGTGAGCATGTTTCGGATTGATCCGAATTGTAATAAAATCAGGACTAATCCGTTATTTAAAGGTTCCTAAAAAGTTAGAACAAATCCAATCTGTTTACATTGTGGAACCAATTCGAACCAATCCATTCAAATACAAATTGAATCGGTTTAGGATCACGGATTCACATAATTAAATAATAAAAAAAATATAGAATATTTTAATGTCATAAAAATCTAAACATAACATTATATTAGTTCCACAATAGTAACATGTTTTTTCATAATAGCGACATACCGTTCTAGAATTTAAACTATAAGAAAATTGGTTCCACCATTAGTGTTTAGACCATTATAAATTAAAACTAAAAACCAACAAACAAAAGTGATAAAAGAAGATACTATGCTGGTTTAAGTTTGAGTTTAGGTTTTATATGGAATAAGAGAAAATACTATGCGCTAAGGTGTATAATATAAATATAGACTATTTTTATACGGTCCGGATTGGTTCCAATTCGGAACCATGGGGTTTAATCCGAAACCGATCTGTACACTATAGATTTTTAATTTTTCAATTTCGAACCAAACAACAAATTTAAAAAATTAATCCAAACCTATCGAATTAGACTGAACCGGATTGAATTACGAATTCCTTAATCAACCCTAATATCTTGATCACTTCCCATGGGTTGAAAAGTAGATTACTTGCCAATTATGCTTTGAGGTTAAGATCAGCTTACATTGCCTTTGTTGGCTAGTAGGTTGACTTTTTAACTTTTTTTGTATTTTTGATTATTTTAGTTTGCGACTAAAATGTTTGTTTGGAATAGATTTTTTAGGCTATTTTTATACGGTCCGGATCGGTTCCAATCCGGAACCATGGGGTTTAATCCGGAACAGATCCGTATACTACAAATTTTTAATTTTTCAATCCGAAACCGAATCACGAATTTAAAAAATCAATCCAAACCTATTGAATTAGACTGGACCGGATCAGATTGTAAATTCCTTAATTAGCCCGAATATCTTGAACACTTCCCATAGGTTAAAAAGTAAAATTACTTGCCAATTATGCTTCGAGGTTAAGATCAGCTTACATTGCCTTCGTTGGCTAACGGGTTGGTTTTTTAACTTTTTTTTATTTTTGATTATTTTAGTTTGAGACTAAAATGTTTGTTTGGGTTAGATTTTTTAAATTTTTTTTGACTTTTGTGAAAAAAAAGAAATAATTATAGTTTGAATGTAGCATTTTGTTTTATTAATTTTTTAGTTTATTTTATCTTTTTGTGACTATTTTAGTCCCAAATTGACATGCCCAACGAAATCATCAGTGATAATTACTCACTAAAATTTTTAGGAAGACTTATGTGTAGATTCTAAAAGGTAAATTTATTGTCCAACAAATTTTACAATAATTAATGATTTTTTTTTTTTTTATCAAACACTATTAGAAAATGTTATTAATTGTTAATTTTTAGCAATAGGTTAATAATTTTGTCACGAAAATATCACTAATTATAAGTTTTAGCTAAAATTTGAAAATTAACAATAAAAAAGGCACTAGTTTTTAACTTTAGCCATAGCTTCAAAATTTCATTATAAAAAAACGTCACTAATTATAAATTTTAGTGATAATTTATAAAAATTGTAATAAACAGTCACCAATTATCAATTTTTAAGAGCATATGTAAAAAATTGTTATAAAAATTTATATTTAGCAATAATTTTATTAAAATTTATTTTTAATAAAAGTTTATAAAAATTAAATCTAACTATTAAAAATTGTTGATAGTCTATCAAAATTTTATTGTTAAAAGCTAAATTTCACAAAAAAAATAATAGTAATAATTAAACTAAAAAAAAATATTAATTACATGGCCGGCTCGTGTCAATTGGTCAAATCCGACCGTTGGCACTTTTGCGTCGTCTTCTGCTCTCAAGCAACCTCCGTCGGCTAAAAAGTCAGTGAAGCCTAAAATGACTATAATACCCCTGTATCTTATTAAAATGACAATTTAATCCTCATGTTAGAGAATTTTTAATTTTTTTATGAAAAATGCTATATGTCTCAATTTTTCTATTAAATAAATGACTAAATATATGTGGATCTCACATTTTTATAAATCTCACACCCATCTAAAATATTTAATTATTTATTTAATAAGAAATTTAATATCTCTAATATTACCTTTTTTTTTTTTTTTTTTTTTTTTGTTACAGGAAAATCCTCCCTACCCTCCCGCAGGTCCAAGGCAGCGCCCCTTGCAGAGATCACCAAGGTATCCTGTTAGCCGTTTCGAGCGAGGAGACTATAACCTGGGAACTTGCCCCGACCTCCCAAGACAAGCTCCGCTTAAGTCAGGACTCGCACAGCGGGGGAGCATTGAACCCACGCCAAGTGCTGACTAGACAACTTGAGGTCCAACCTCCTAACCAACAGTGCTTCCGCCCAGGAGATTGGCCCAAGGGGGGGTGGGGAGTTGAACTTGTGACCTTGGGGCATAAACCCCAAGGCCTTACCACAATGCCACAACCCCTTGGGTTAATATTACCTTTTATTGGTGTGTATCCCAAAAATAGTAAATTTTTCTATTTGGATATGGGAACAATATTTCTGTTTTTGAAGTACACATCCAGATGCAAATTTGTTCTGACATGTACATAGATAAAATTTGGACTTTTAAGTGATGATGATATGATAAATTATTGGTGTGTATTTGTTGTAGTGATTACAGGTTTTTTTTATTTATTATTTTTTCTAAAAAAAATATTTTATAAAGAATATTTTGCACAAACACCCTCTAGAAAGATGAAAATAGTATATGATGTTAGTTTTATTAAATGACAAGTTCTAAAAATGCCCTCATATGCTGCAAAAAAACAAAGTCAAAAGCCTAAAAGTGAAATATGTAGTTGAAAATTTTGCATTCATTAAAGAATATAATGCAAGAGCCTTTTTTAACAATATATTAGAAAACGGGAGCAAAATCCTTAATCAGACGGAATGGTACTGTTCGGCCCATGGAGGCCCACCACGGGTTCTATTTTGATAATTCGAACCGTAGAATATGTAGAACTCGTCGAATACTATATATATATGAGAATCATGTTGATCGGATATCGATAACTATGTGATCAAATCAGTTTTGTATAAAAAATAGACGGTGAACAAATTAACGGTTGACAAAAAGCTGATAAGATGAGATAGCTATCGATATCCGATCAACGTATTTTTTTACAAGCATATAGTACTCAACGAGTTCTATACATTGAATAGTTCGGATTATTAAAACGGGACCTGTGGTGGGTCCCCACAAGCCGAACAGCACCATACAATCCGATTAAGAACTGGAGGCAAGCTGCCCCTCAGAAAATATTACTATAAAATCATTTCTCTTTAATATTATCATGGAAGTTGTTCAACAGTATATGGCTGATTGTGATTTGAGTTCACACATCAAATAAGTCTTTTGTAATTTTTAAAAGAACTGGTTTGACAATAATTTGTTTAATAGTTTTTTTAAGGATAAATTGTTGCTTAAAAAATTGATGCATTTGATGAATGATCAAATTAAAAGTAAAAAACTGTTAATGGGAGAGTTGAGCGGGTCCTTTGTTTTTTGTTTTGGGTTAGTTGTTTTAACTGAAAATAAGACTTTTTTTTCTTTGGCTTAATCAGCAAGAAGTGTCTAAAAAAATCATAACCAAATGGAGCCTAATAATTCTTTTTGTTTTCTATTTTCATCAAACTTGGAAGTGTTTGTATTGCTGAATTATGTAACCATCCCATGTATGCTAGTAAATGAAATGGTAATTATGTAGACTTGTGAGAACATTAATTAGTCTTCTATTATTTTTTAGACTTTAGCTTAATTACTGAGTCCATATTCCCCTATGTACCCCTATTAATGGGAAATTCTCTCATATGATTTTCAGTTTAAGTTTCTCAAACCCTTTTGGTTGACATGTCACCATGTTGTTGATGTTGAGATTTTCCAAAAATGCTTCAGCAACAAGCATTTTTATGATTTAACATTTGTTTTTGCACTCAATTTGAGTTCATATTTCATAACATTGGAAATTAAATGGTGTTTTTGGTAGGAACATAACCAAAAATGAGCATGATCTATATGGTTAGTGCACTCCCACGAGAAATGTTATAATCAGCGTAAGGGCATATTCACTACTTTTATAGAGGAATAATGTTATGAATCATGAAAAAAATATTATGAAAATAATTATGAAATATTTTTCACTTTTAGATTATACATATAATAAAACACCACACATTAAGGTGGCGTTTGGTAACACTTACGTTTTCAATTTTCAGTTTATATTTACAAAAATTTTAAAAACTCAAATAAAACTTGTTTGGTAAATTTTTGATTTATAAATCAATGGTCTCAGTTTATAAATTTGGCTAAAAAATGTAAACTCAAAAAATGAGTTTACGTTTTGAGTTTTGAGTTTTTTTTTTTTTACCACCCAACACTAGCCATCACCCGCCACCATTTTCCACCACCGTCTTCCGCCACCACCACCCACCCCCCCACCACCACCACCACCACCTGCCACCCACTTGCCACCACCACCCGCCACCACCACCCATCACCACCCACCTGCCACCCACTCGCCACCACCACCCACCCCCCGCCACCACCACCCACCTGCTACTACCCACCACCCGCCATTACCACCACCGCCCGCCACCACCAGTCACCAGTCACCTGCCACCACCATCCACCACCCGCCACTTGCCACTCACCCGCCGCCACCACCCACCACCCACCTGCCACCACCACCACCACCATCACCCACCACCCACCCGCCACCCACCTGCCACACCACCTACCACCACCACCGTCACCTACCCACCCACCGCCATCCATCTGTCACCACCACCCGCCATCATTTTCTACCACCGTCTTCCGCCACCACCACCCGCCATCATTTTCCACCACCGTCTTCTGCCGCCACCACTAGTCTCCACCCACCACCCGCCACCACTTGTCACTTCTCACTCTTTTTTATATTTTTAAAATTTTTTAAACATTTTGTCTAAACCAAACGCGTTTGCCATTTATATTTTTCTAAAAATAAACAAAAAATAAACAAAAACCGGTTTATAAAATATTTGTAAATATAACCTGAAAACGTAAATGTTACCAAACAATTCCTAATCAACGGATGAAAAATCTTCATGATATTTTTTTCAGAATCCCTAATATTATTTTTTACAAAGAGGCCAAGTTATGTCATTGTCTGAGTAATGTTAAGTTTTATGAAAAAAATATCATGAAAAAATTTATGAAAATTCTTTATCATTAGATTGTACATATAATAAAATATTACAAACTAATTAAAAGATGGGGATTCTTCATGAAGTTTATCATGATATTTCTTTCATAAAACTTAAATAAATTTTTTTTTTAATGTCAATTTACTCTGTACTATTCTAATTGTATCATTTTTTTCATTACATTTTTCACATCAACATTGTTACAATGACTAAATTATTCAATCATCGAATTCATTAACCGCTCATAAATGTTTGCACTTTCGGTCAGTGGCAGAATCAGGAAATTAAGTTAGCGGGGCACTTATTAATTATAATTTTTTATTTAAAAAAAAATCATGAGCAACATTAAAATAATAATAATTTTATGAGATAAATTTAAACATAAAAAATTACGTATTCATTATCAATAAGAAGAAATCAAAATCCTATAATAGTGTGGAATAGTTCAATGTGGGATGATGATGTAAATTTGTAATTTTAGCACAAAAAATTATGGATCAAAATTCCTAATTTTAAAAAATAAAAACACATTATTTATAGCAAAAATTATTATAAAATCTATTTAATTTTTATTTGACAGAGAAATATTAAAGAGATGACATTGCTTATAAATGATGTGTTTTGAATGAAAATTATTAAACAGTCTTAGAATACCATATGGCGTTCCTTATGTGATGCTCAAAGTATAGAAAATCACAAATTACACCAAGTGGTATGTCAATTACTTGAAAATAATGAATTCATTATATCCAATCTATAATATTTTTCGCTACACTATTGATTTAAACTACTACATAAACAATACCACATAGTGTTCCCAAAGTATCAAATAACTACTTGGTGTGAATAATACAATAAATCCTTAATCAAAAAATATGTTAAGAAAAAAAAAAAAGAGAATACATTTTTTACATGACAATAAAAAAAAATAATAATAATAATTCAAAACTTAGCGGACACGTGACTCCTGGCCCTACTGTGCCTCCGCCTTGCTTTCGGTGCTTGTATATTTTTTATTTTAAATTTTGTCAATATAATCTAATTAATATTAACATTTTTTAAGATATTGATATGAAATCAAAGAGTAAAATATTCTCAAAGGCCTATTTTGGGAAGTTGGTAATAATCAGCTTTTTGGTAAAAAGCTGCTTATAAGCAGCTTATAAGCAGCTTTTTTGTGAGAGAGGAAGTTGGTAATAATCTGAAAAGCAGATTATCACATTGATGAGTTAACATCCAATTCAAAATGATCAATTTCTTTTTTAATGAATCATTGTACTCTTGATAATTATCAAAATTCTTAATAAATATTATCGATTGAACTAAATTAATATCATATTAAAAAATTAAAAGATAAAATTGTTAATAATTAGATTTTTGAAAAAACAAATTCACATGAGAGATAAATTAAAGAGGGTATGAAAGTAATTTACCCAATCGTTACAATTTATCTCATTTTTCTTTTGTAGTCGTAAAAAATAAAAATAAAAACAATTAAAATATGAATCCTCACTTTCACAAGCGACTCTGTTACACACAGAGATAGAGAGAGAAACAAAGAGACGAGAGAGAGAGAGACAACCTGTTCAGATCTGCTGGTTTTTATCCTTAGCTCATTGTTAAATTCATTCACAGGCGTTCAATGCGAACCCTTCGAAGGACTCAATCTTTCACCGAGTTGGGCTCTCACTGATCGTCCGTGTCAACCCAATTCCAAGTTCAATCTCTCTCTCTCTCTCTCTCTACCTGTTCAAGGCCTTATCAGTTAAAACTTGAACTGGGTTCATTTACATTTTGAAAAAAATGATGATCTGTGGCATGAAAATGGTGATTTAGGCGTCGCCGGAGCTCCGAAGTTACAGAGGTTTTCCGGCGGAACTCCGGTGAACCCTAATTTCGAGGAAGACGATGTGAAATTGAGGCTTAAAGGAGAAGATGTTCAAGTCGGCGCTATGGAGGAGCGAGAAGAACAAGATCAAATTTGTTTTCAAATTACAGTTCCATGCGACTCGGGTAATTCCATTTTATGTTTCTTAAATCCAATAAAAATATTTTTGTTTTGTATATGTGTACATTGAATCGAAGAGGTGTAGTCAGAGTTTGAATTCTTTGAAGTTGGTGGGTTTGTAGAAGACATTTTTTAAGGCAAAGTGATTGGAAAATTGGTAATGTACCACTGTTTGTTTCCTGAGAAACATATGATGTAAGAAAATAAAGTATAATTTTTGTTATGTGTTCTTCAACCCAAAAAAAAAATGTGATTAGGATTAGTGAAGGTGAAATGTCTCTGTTTCTTTGGGTTTTATTACTGAAATTGGAGATTCATCATGCCTATTATTTTCTTCTGTTTTGTTGATGCATTTTCTTGGTAAGCAAACAATGCATTTGGGGATCATGGTTTTTGTTTGGGTTCGGTTAAGATGCCACTGGTGGGATGAATAGCTATTGTTTTAATTCTGTTTTGATGTATTTTCTTGCTAACCAAACAGTGAATTTGGGGATGATGGTTTTGTTTGGGTTCAGGTGACACTGGTGGGAGGGGATTCATTGACAATATCGGTGGTTCCTGCGGATGTTGGAAAGGCGACAGCGAGATTAGAGAAAGCACGAATTCAAGATGGAAACTGTTACTGGGAGAATCCTGTCTATGAAACTGTGAAGTTCTTTCGGGACCCAAAAAGGGGGAAGTTTCATGAGAAAATCTACAACTTTGTTGTATCAAATGTAAGAAATGTTTTGAATCTACGGCTTACTATTATCTGTTTTCTTATTACACAGTGATTTATTTTTGTAATGCTTTCTTGGGTTCTTGTAGGGATCATCAAAATCTGGTTTTGTTGGAGAAGTTTCCATTGATTTTGCGAGCTATGCCGAGTCCATTAAACTTTCCTCTGTTTCTCTTCCCCTTAAGAATGCAAAATCTGATGCTGTTTTGCATGTCAGCTCTCTTTCTCCCTCTGTCAAACACGCTCACGCTCATTTATGTTTGTCATAAATAACACAATTCATTCAAATTCAAATTCAAATGTTCAGAATGTGATGTTTATTGAAGTGCATTAATATAGACTAGTGGCTCTAGAGCTTCCTCATATGTTTTTTTTTTGAAATAGGTTTCGATTCAAAGGATGCAGGAAAATATTGATCAAAGGTGAGTATAAATCAAAACATTATTTATTGTTCACTATTTTTCAAGGTTCCAATTTTCTGATATGTAGATTTTTATGTGTATTTGTACTCAGTTTCAGAGAGACTGAGGCAGTTGAGGATACAAGACATAATTCCAAGGATAGAAGCTTGAGGATGCAATTAAGCATTAGTGATGCTGATGGAAGCATCAAAAGCAATTTTACCGAAGTAAGGTCCCATTTTCCATCTAGCCAAAAACCAGACTTTTTTTCTTCTTCTTCTTGAGAGAGGGTCTTGGTGTTAAAGAAGAAATTTTTCATAAATATATTAGTTTACTTTTATTACCAGAGCAATCTGTAAGAACATGTTGTTTGTTTTTTTTTGTTCATGGTTCACAGGATGGGCCTTTCAATAAGAGGATTTCACATATTGCTGAGTTGAATGGGAACCACCGGGCATCAAGTGGATCTGATCTTACAATGTCAAGTTCCGAGAGCAGCTCTGAGCTTGACACCCCTCGGGGATTCGGACTTGAGAATAATAACGTCCATCATGAGTCGGTGCTTCAGAAAACAACCTCTGATTTATCTACAACAATTCATGAACAGCACCAGGGTTCACAATGGGAATGGTTAGAAGAGAAGTCCGAAGAGGCTTCAGATGTCGTGATTGAAAAGCTCAAAATGGAACTCATTGCGTTGTCTAGGCAAGCAGAAGTGTCAGAGTTGGAACTACAGACTCTGAGAAAGCAAACTGTGAAGGAAAGCAAAAGAGGGCACGATCTCTTCAAAGAAGTCCTTAGCGTGAAAGAGGAGAGAGATTTTCTCAAGGAAGAATGTGAAAGATTCAAGGCTTTTCAGAAACGTATGGACGAGGCAAAAGTTAAAAACAAGTTGCCTTATGAGGGAGGAGATCCCCGTGCTCTTCTCGAAGAACTAAGACAAGAACTAAATTACGAGAAAGATCTTAATGCCAATCTTCGGATACAACTTGAGAAGACACAAGAATCGAACTCTGAGTTGATTCTCGCCGTGCGTGACCTAGATGAAATGTTAGAGCAGAAGAATAGAGAAACGCTTAACATTTACAACAGATCTGCAACTGGTGAGAACGCTGAGGAGTTGCCAGAATTATTGGAAATGGAAGATGATGAAGAGCAAAAGGCCCTCGAAGAGCTTGTTAAGGAGCATAGTGACCCCAAGGAGGCACGTGTGCTGGAGCAAAAGATCACGGACCTTTATAGTGAATTAGAGATGTATAGGAGAGATAAGGATGAGCTAGAGGTGCAGGTGGAGCAGCTTGCACTTGATTACGAGATCTTAAAGCAGGAAAACCATGATCTTTCATATAAACTCGAGCAAAGTCAACTGCAAGAACAGCTGAAGATGCAGTACGAGTGTTCGTCTTCTTATGCTACCATAAATGAACTCGAAAACCAGATTGAGAACTTGGAAAGTGAACTCCAGCAGCAGTCAAGCAAATTCTCGGACTCTTTAGCCACCGTTACTAAACTCGAAATGCATGTCAAGAGTTTGGAGGAGGAAATAGAGAAGCAGGCACGAGGGTTTGAAGCAGATCTGGAGATTCTAACCTGTGCGAAAGTCGAGCAGGAGCAGAGAGCCATACGATCGGAGGAAGCCTTGAGAAAGATGCATTGGCAAAATAAGAATACAGCAGAGAGGCTTCAGGAGGAATTTAAAAGGCTTTCGGTGCAAATGACGTCTACGTTTGAAGCAAATGAGAAGTTGGCTACAAAAGCAATGGCGGAAGCGAGTGAACTGCGGCTGCAGAAAAGTCATCTAGAAGAATTGGTTCGAAAAGCAAAGGAAGAGCTCGAGTCAGTCCGGGACCAATATGAAGCAACATTGCACAAACTTTCAAGCCAATTGAGCTTAAAGGTCAATCAAATCGAACAGATGGAGTCAAAAATTGAAGATAAGTCCAAACAGATAAAACGTGGGGAAGAAAGTCATAGGATTCTCTCCCAGGAGACAATAATTCTCAGAGCTGAGATTCAAAGGCTCAAAACAGAGAATGATTACATTTCTGTTGATGTGGAAGAAAGAGAAATTTTGAAAGGTGAACTGGAAAAAATGAATACGTTGATGAAGAAAACTGAAATGCTGCTACAAAGAGGAAACAAGGAAAGGAATGACATGGAAAGTACGATTTCTTTGTTGAGGAATGAAGCAGAGAAGTCAATTGAGGAACTAAACATTCTGAGGAACTTAAAGTGTGAAAAGGAATCGATAATTGGAAATATGCAGTTGGAGTTGGAGACTCTCAAATCTCAGTATAATGAATTGAAACGTTCTCTGTTTGAGGATGAATCCGAGAAAGAGAAACTGACGAAACGGGTGATTCAGTTAAAAGGTGACCTAAAGAAGAAGGATGATGCAATCAGCGGTTTGGAGAAGAAGCTCAAGGATTCCAAGAATCGGTCGACTGCCTTGGATGGAACAAAACCTTCTTTGCGGAACAATAGATCTGCTTCTGTTCCTCGTGGTCCTAAAGAGACTGCAAATCTGAAGGACAAAATAAAACAGCTCGAGGTAAAATTGCAACTTAATGTAGTATATTAACAAAGGTGGACAATCTTTTTGTCACTAGCTCCATCATTTTTAAATTCATTCAAAATATGATTGTATATGTTAAGCCCTCATGAAATTATTTGCTTGATATATTAATCACGACAACATCTGCAGAGAACATAATGCTACGTTATGCACTGTAATGACAATGAGAGATTTTCTTTCATAACCAGGGTCAGATAAAGCTGAAGGAAGCTGCACTCGAAACCTCGGCAAATTCATTTTTAGAGAAGGAGAAAGATCTTCAGGATAAAATTGAAGAGTTAGAAAGAAGATTGGAAGAACTAAGTCAAAATAGTGCTAGTTTTTATGAATATCAATTCCAAAAGGTTAGTATCTTTGCAGTTCATATGATGAAATCATGCATATGTTTCTACAATGCCTTTCATTAACTGTTTTATGCAAATCATTTGTGGCATTTGTTAAAAACTCTTGATCTCATTATTAGCATAAAGACAACATTTTTACTTTTCTATGTTAATTTTCTCTTGATTTTGCTGTTTGGTGAAGCACACTGACTTCCTCATCAAAATAAAATATATAAAGGTCATCAAGTTGGACTCTTTTCAGAGTTGAATAATAAACCTCTTTGATTTTGATTTATTTATTTATTTATTTTTGTTTTGTTTTTTTTTGTGGTGAAATGTTTTTTAAAGTAATTTCTTAAAACAACCCCACTTTTTAGGAAACACTAAAAAGTTGTTTTTGCACAAAAACAAAATGATGATGTTTTCAAACTTTTTAGTGTTTTATATCTGAAAATACGAAGAAAAAAACAAAACAAAAATACAATCAAACATCAAGAATATTTTCTTCTCACTACCATGCAGTTTTTTGTTGAGCAATACTGAGGGCAATGGCTCATCTTGGATGCAGGTAGCTGAAGTTTCTGAGGCCATTCCTTCAAATGGTTGTGTACATGAAGAAGTGAAAACTATGGATGAAAATTTGAAAAGGTACAACTCATTGGGATATGACTTCATTTTCTTTGAGCCGGAATTGATCTAACTTTGCTCTTAATCCCAATCAATTTTTAGATTTTCTGATCTGTTTCCTTTATTTTTGCAGAGATCAAGAGAACCTCAAGGAATTATTAAATGAAATGGCATTACTGAAGGAGAGGAACAAATCAATGGAAGGTGAACTAAAAGAAATGCAAGAGAGATATTCAGAGATAAGTCTCAAGTTTGCAGAGGTAGAAGGTGAGAGACAACAGCTTGTAATGACAGTACGGAACCTTAAGAATGCAAAAAAGAGCTAAAAAAAAATTTCCCATGAAACTGGAAATTGGAAACAGTTCATAGATAAAGCATCCCCGCCTAATCATACGTATATTTGTAATACATTTCTTTTTCTTTCAGATACTTATTGTGTTCCTCATTGGATAAAGTATAAAAATACAAATAGTTTCCCCATATATAGGTAGGTGTGCCTTGGCCCAAAAAGGAAAAAAAAAAAAAAAAAACTTGCCTCGGTGTCTAATCCTTGTTCTTTTTGTAATCTTATCATAGCTTGTACGGATAATTATGTCAGTTCTATCATTTATATATTCTTTCAATTTATGTGTCGAAAGTTATACAAATTGGCTTCTTTTTATCCGTTCAATTAACAATTATCCGTTCTTGAATCGTAATTTGGTATTGTGGGTGTTCTTAAATAGTTGTCGAATATTCTAGTTTTGATGCTTGAAAACCAATCTATTATTACCTTTGGGATATGCCCAGTAGAGTTCAACAAGATAGAGAGCTCTTCCAAGTTAAATCAACTCAACAAAGCTCTT
This sequence comes from Camellia granthamiana, assembly GCA_036172215.1. Taxonomy (NCBI): domain Eukaryota; kingdom Viridiplantae; phylum Streptophyta; class Magnoliopsida; order Ericales; family Theaceae; genus Camellia; species Camellia granthamiana. The sequence continues at coordinate 8,772,401 of CM069913.1, read as the reverse complement.
TCTTACTATTTTCAATTTTAGTTAAATGAACCTATTTCACAATCTGCTCTGTCCACAGCCGTAGGTACATACTTTTGGATTAAATTATACACTCTATAACAGTTTTACCTTTTGAGATTTGCTCCAATTTCTCAAAAACTTTGCTTGTAGATGAAGAAAAACTTTGGTGCTTTTGTGTGTTACAAGTACTTGGTTTGAAGAACATGAACATTTTATAAACACTTGAGTCAAAGGTCATCGCCATAATAAATAAATAAATAAATAAAAAGATGACTTAGTGCACGAGAGACTCTCGTTATAATGTATGCAGTCTTATCCTCATTTTTGAAGAGGTTGTTCGTATGATTCAAATCCACCACAATAAGATACTAATGACTATCCTTACTGTCAAGTTGTGATTTAAATGTCATTCTCATCTAATCATGAAGTTGGAATATATGGTAGTTCATGGTATTATTATATAGGAAATGCTATTATATATTAAACTGGTCATATATGACCAACCAAATTTAAGTCATGTGTTTGGATATGAACATAATTTATTCAGATCTGAGTACATTCAAAGTATCCTATCTGAGTACCTATATAATATTTGGATCTAGAAAAAATTAGAGAAGATGATAGGATTTTGGGGCCTCATTTTTTTTTTTTTTTTGTGGTAAATAGGGTGCACGAAATTAAATATAGAAAAAGGGTTTTGCATTATTATGAAGTATTATAATGTTTGAAACTTCTTATTCCAAGAAAAAGAAAGATTAAATCTCTATTGGTTCAACTATTTGATTTTCTTTGATTTTATTACTTAACTAGAGGAAAACAAGGTAGCTGAATGGGGGATACCAAGGGGCTCTTGTTGCTAGGTCTTGAACTGTGTTTGGTAACAGGTTACTGTGAAATCTAAATCTAGAGAAGAAATCAATTTCATTATTGCTCTGTTTGGTTGCTGAGAATAGGTGGGAAAAGAACCTATTTAAGTTTGGATGGCATTAATAGAATTGCCTATCAGTTATTTTTTTAATTTTCTGGGAAATACTTGTTATTTCAGGTGAAAAGCAATGCTGAAAACAATCAAAGCCCTCCAAAAATTAAAAAGATATTAAAGCATTTATGGTAATAAAAAAAAATGATACTCTGACAATAACAATCATATAATTGAAAATTTTTCATGATGCCTGGTATTGTTGTGAGGTGTTTGATATTTTTAGTGTACACTCAAATATACTGTAATTGCAAGCACTTAGCTTCTCTCCCATGCCGTGACTATAGTCTAAGGGGTTGTTTGGGGTGTCCTAAATAAGTGTACTTTTTGTCTTTTTAGACTAAAAAATTAAAGAAAAAAATATGGATGTTTGGGTTAACTTTTTGACTTTTATGAAAAAATGTGTATTAAAAAATTATACAAATTAGTGTGTAGTAAAAAATTAGAATTGAGAATTGTGCAGCCGTAATTTTTTACTTTTGGTGAATAGTGATAACTTTTTAACTTTTTGAGTAACTTTTTAACCTTTTGACTTTTTTCAGAGTTGCCAAACTTGACTTAAGTTAGAGAGGAGCCAAACCCTTTTGCCAAACACTCGACTTCTCTCTAGTCAACTGGAGTCCAATCGTGAGAGGAGTAGGACCATTTTGCCGAAACCCGAAAGCACATAACATCAAAGCTGTTAGAGGTGCACCCATGTCTTTTTCTATTCTGGAATCTAATTGTTAGCATCTATCAGAATATCATTTTTTTTGGTTTGGGAAGTGCCTTTTATTTTTGTTTCGGTTTCTATTCCAACTCAGCATGATAGCTAATAAATTCATTGAATAATTCTTTTGAATTTAATTTTATATATGTTACAAATTAAAAATAATTTAGTGTTTATCTTCCAGTATTGCTTTTTCCAGTCAACTCTGGCTCCACAAGACTAATACTAAAATGTTGTTTTGGCAAATCTGTATATGCAAGCTGCTAAAATTCTCTAGATTACAAGGTATTTAACATTGGTTGGCAATCGAGTATTTGATACGGCTTATGATTATAATTTATTAGGCAAAAATAACTTAAATGAGATATATACATTATTGAGAAATTAAAGGAGGAATGCTTTTATCTTCTTTGTGATTATCAACTTTCGACTTGCAAAAGGTTATAACTAGTATGTTATTTAGATGAACTCTAAATTCAGTGAATTTAAGGTTTTGTGCAATGGAGAAATCTCAGTTATTTGTCAAAGAACCGAAGAATTTACAATTGAAGTGTATTCTCTTAGATTAAAATCTCTCCTCCAACAAACAAAAGTGTAAACTTATGAAGCTTGACATCTGATGATGTAGGGAAGTGAGTAAAATCAAGAAGAGTGCAACAATTGAACATGGATCTTTCAGAACGAATCTGGCAACGTTGAATTGAACCCATATTCACCATTTTGTCACTTTTGGATCCAAAATCTTCTAAATTTGACAACGTTGGGTGTATATATGCTTACATTTTATGATTAATCAGTCCACACACAGCTACTAGGGCTATGATGAGTGAATGATCAACATGAGGCTCCACCACCAAACTCAACACATCATTCCCCAGCATGACTCCTGAAGAAGATTGCTTTTGCTTTACCTGTAAAATTATATATACATTTATTAATATCAAAATCAATAAATTTAAACAAAACTAAGACCTCCATGAAAAAAAAAAAAAAAAAGAAAAGAAAAAGAAAGAAAGAAAGAAGGTAAAAATTGACTAGCCAGAGGCTTAATTACCTCTGCGAGAAGTCGTTGCTTGCTATCTATTATTTTGAATGCAGATTTACTATTCACTCCTTCAATGGTGTAGAGACTTGCTTGAGCTTTGTTACATCCCATGGTGACTTCACATACTGAATCTCCTATCTTTAGAAGCTTTCTGTTCTTTCTGACTCGAAACCATGGCTTCTCATTCTTCTTCATTTTCTGACCGTCACTTTTGTATCCATCCCAACGCCCAAAAATCTGTAATTTCTGCGTGAATTGATAAAAGCATGAAAACCCGTCTCAGATTTTTGTCACAATTTTAACATTACAATCATATATATGTAAATAAATTCAACTCTTGTTTGTACCTTTTGAAATATTGCACAGAGAACCTTGCCTCGAAGATCCATGATATAGACTTCATCGCTGCACCTGCTGTCATAATTATCTACACGATAAATGATTTGACCGTTTGAATCAAACACTGTGCAACCATTTCCATTTAGCACAAGTGATTTCATCCATATTGTAAATGTTTCTCTTTCTGATGATGACGACGAAGAAGAATTGGGTGAGTAGGGATAGACCTTAGCCATTTGAAAGAAAGTTGAGCTTGCCGTGAAAGACTACTTAGTTTCTTTTATATGCTTCAAAAATATTAGGTTGAGAAATTTAACACATATGAAAACTATTTAATTAGTCATGTAGATAATTAAAATATATATAATGGAAGTAGAGGGATTGATCATATCATATGTGATCAACCACGTTTAAAACACCAGTATATATTAAGAGAATGTTTATGTACTTGTAAATACGAGTATTAAACAAGTATAGCGGGAAGATGAAGAGAACTTTCAATTTCTAGGGAGAGGGACTAATTGCAATATTTTTCTCGATAATTTTATTGTTACACCAAATAAAATATATTGTGATATAAATTTGAAAAACCATATTATTTAAGAGATATATGACTTGAAGTTGTTATTAATTTGTATTATTGATGTTGGTTACCAAGTAATAAATAACAAGGATTGATGGGGTTTCCTTGGTTGACTATTGGATGTTCATATCATAGTTGGTATGCTTGCGAAGACAGAAAATATATTTAAGTACTGATGATCTGTTTGGTGGCTAAGAAAATATTGTGTAATTAAAGGAATCTAAATGTTGAATATGATATATTTTCACTTGTAACTAAAACTCATTCTAAAACAACAATTTGGTTTTCTTTGTGAACCTAAAAAAATATATATATATCTATATATATAGGCTGATTCCTTATATGTATCAGTTCCTAGTCTATGCACAACTGATACCACTGGTTCATAGTCGATATGATTGGTTCAACTGATACCGGTTTATAGTTGGTATGCTTGCATTGTATGTGGCGGAAATTAAACCTCTCTTTTTATTTTGAATCATAAAATTAAGAGATATATTATTGAGAGAAAAAAAATAAATCCATCAATGAAAATAGTATTTATGTATGGTCAGTGATGATGATGTTGGAGTGCTAACTACTGTGGCATCTTCCAAGAATCCAAAATATTGCATTTGTATTATATGTTTGTTAGAATATAGAAATGCAGCTTCTCCCCTACTTTAACGATTAATCTGTTTTTTGAAAAAAAAAAAAAAGAAACTATTTTTGTGTTTTTTTCTTGATGATTGAAAATGTACAGGGGGGTTACTGTTAACTCTTGACAGTGGTTACTGCTTATCCTTATCCAATTTATAATCTTTCATTGTCAACTTAGATGCATACATATAGTTTCCTAAAAACTTTGTTTAATAATTTGTTGGAGCTGTTATGCAAGAATTGAAATGTGTCAATTCATATAGTAAAGAAAAATAAATTATACATAGAAAAAACAAATATACGTAGTTCAACAATGTGCTTACTAGTTCAAAAAAAAAAAAAGTGTCCAGGGAGGAGAAGGGGATCAAATTTACTATGCACAGTAAAAATACAAAGCTCAAAACCTCTCAATTCAGGGGGTATTTGGGAACATGGATTTAAAGCCAAAAGCTACTTTTTAACCCATTCTCAGTCACATCACAAAAGTCAACAAATCAACTTTTAACCATCTTCTCAAAATATTGTAGGCGTTCGGCATGCACTAAAAAAGTATACTTTTTTGTATACACACACTTATTTGGACTACATCAATCAACATCTTCTTTCTACTTCTCTACCTACTTTCTTTACTTTTCTACACATTTTTTTTTATAAAAAGTCAAAAATACACTTATTTAGAACATTCCAAACCACCCTATGGCCTCGCGTTGGGATTATTTGACATCTCACAAATACCAATAAAAACACAAACACACATTAAAGAGAAACAAAAACCCGCTTATGTTTACGAGTGAAAGATAAATTCACAATGCCTGCGTTTGGGATGTGGGTTGGTTTTTTAACTTTTCGGCTATTTTAGCCTAGGGCTAAAGAGTCTCGTTTGAGATGAGCTTTTTGACTTTTTGGACTTTGGTGAGAGAAAAAATGAAATGATTATAATTCGGATGTAACATTTTATTTATTGTGCTAAAAAACCTATTTTATCTTTTTGTAGTTAAAATAGCCCTAACCCAACCCAAATTTTCTTGCCAAACAGACCGTATATAACCATATAAAGCACAACTATGATATCAAAAATGCCCAAAAATCCAACACCAATACCCAAGCTCTACTAACGGTAACTAAGGCCTCGTTTGGGAAGCGACCCGTTTAGTCAAAAAGTCACTAAAAAAAACCAAAAAGCCAACAACTCATACCAAAAAGTCAAAGATTCTCTTTTCTCTCTACTTTTTGCACAGCTTTTCGTAAAAAGTCAAAAAGTCATCCCAAACATACTAGTTTTTTTTAGCTCATATTTTAACCAAATAGCCAAAAAGTTACTAAATTAACCTGTTCCCAAACGAGGCCTAAGCCTTGAAATATACTCGCTTCTCCACTCACAAATAATACCTTCACTATTTTTTCATCTCCCTAAATCTCTACAAACCCTCTCAATCGCACAATCTTAGAATTTTTACAAATTTATCACATACTCAATCATATAGGACCTCACTACCTCGCCACATCATTATGAATGAATTCAAAATTTTAAATTACAAGCCACAAGCGTTTGTGATAAAATTAGACACTGACATAAAAGAATTTATTATTGGTCTTCAACATGAATTTCTTGGAAAAATCATCATCCATTTGAAATTTTTAATCATATATAACCAAGTAACACAACAATTACAAAATTTTCCGAGTCCCAAGAGCTTTTTCAACTAAAGAGACCATGGTGTCCCTACCCTAAACAAAAAGAATGATGATATGAAAAATTGCTGTTTCTTTGTTCTCTCTTTCCTATACAAATATAACCTCCCAATTGCTCAAATAGACAAAATAGTACAATTTTTATTTTGCTTTTGCAGCTCAGATCTTCTGATGATCTCTTGTGATTGAATTCATCATTCAAATCTTATGTTTGATCAATCCATAGACAGTCACAAGAGCCATAACGAGGGAATGATCTGTTTGGGGTTCCACAACTAAGGTTAACACATCATCTCCCAACTCAGCTCCTGAAGATAATTGCTTTTGTCTCACCTGCACATCCCCAATTCACAACAATTATTATTATCATTAATTTGATAAATAGTAATAAAAATAAAAATAAAAATAAAAATAAAAAATCGATTTTAATGGAATACCCTAAAAACCCATTCATTTTTTTGGATTCCTGATACTTCAATTACGTCAAAAACTTATTTAATTTGTGTTTAAATGGCTTCAGCATCGTTTTCATCCAAATTTGGACCAAAATAACCCTGCTTCCATTAATATAAATTAGATAAGTTGATAAACAAATTGACATAATAGAAATGAAAATTTGGACCAAAATAACCCTGCTTCCATTAATATAAATTAGATAAGTTGATAAACAAATTGACATAATAGAAATATCGGGATCAAAATGACATAGACTACATACTTAAAAGATTACCAATGTATTTAAATTTTTTTATGATGAAAAATCTCCCCAAGGCAAGACGACTCTTACAAAATAAACCTCAAATATCTGCAATCACTCGCAAATCACAGTTATTGCCCTAAACCCATCTTGGACTAACCTCTGCAACTACTTTGCCATCACCGTCTGTAATCTTGAATGCATATTTCCCAGCCAATCCTACCATATTTCCCAGCCAATCCTACCATCTCCTCAAAATGTTGTTACTGTTTCTTCTCACTTGAAACCATGGTCTCTCCTTTTTCCCTTCACTGCCACTCCATTTATAACCATCCCAATGTCCCAACAACCCTAGTTTCTGCAAAACCAACACAAAAACAAAAACAAACAAAGAAAAACAAAGAAAAATTTTCAATCACACCCATTTTCAAAAAACCCAAAAAAAAAAAAAAAATAGTGCCACACATTGCTTGCTATATATATACCTTTCTTCGTATAGAGAAGAGAACTTTGCCGCGGAGATCCATGAGATTGACTTCACTGCTGCTCTTTTTTTCATAGTTGTCGATACGATAAACAATTTCACCATTCGAATCGAAGACCGTGCAGCCATTGCCATGGAACAAAAGTGATTTCATCCATATGGTGAATGTTTCTCTTCTTGAAGTCATGTAGTTAGGAGAACATGTAGGTCTCTGAGGATATATCTTAGCCATTGAAAGCATGAGAGAGGACAAGAGAGTTGGGCTTTTAGGTGGAGACCTCTTAAAGATGTTATATATACCGAAATTATACATCCTCTAATATGGAAAGTCTAAAAAAACACTAATGAAGTGGAAAATTAAAAAAATAAATAAATAAATAAATAAAAACAAGGCCAAAACGTCACATTACATGGGACCCACACACCAATTAAACTATTAGAACTCTTTTTAGAACTCTCAATCTTTTTAATATATATATATGTGTGTGTTTTTTTATTTTTTTAATTTATTAATACAAAGATTGGTGTGAGATTTAATCTTTTAATATTGAAATGTGGTACATGAGCACTTTATAAAAAGAAATTCAAAGTGTATACAAAGAATTGAATATAAATTTATTGGTATAGTTTGAATTGTATTAATTTATACATCTCAAAAAATAGTAAACGATTTCGATACATTACGAAATTTTGACAAAGGCATCTATACGTAATTTTAGACAACTTTTGTATTTTAGCTTTTTACTAAAAAGATCGATTAAAACTTGTAATCGAATGATCTTGATTACAATAATTTTTATTCATTTTTACAATGCAGATTTTAGACGTTGTTTTAACCAATGAAACGAGCTCATTTTCATTGATTTTGCGTAAATTGAAATAAAACTTTATTCTACCTTAGAAGGAACTCGAGGCACCCAAATACTCCTCCACGAAAACACACCTCTCACCTCCCCTACCAGGCTCTGATAAAAGGACCGAACAAAGAACTGACCTCTATCACCCACCACACTCCAAACCAACATATCTTCCTCCTTCCCCGATATGCCCAACCCATATAGAAAGCCGAACAGCTCAAAGATTGGGTTCAGTTGTATTTGTATCCCCTATTCTTTGTTTCCAATTTGTACTGGCAGTTAGGTGATCACAACAAATTAATCCTATGGGCATATCAAGGGGCAGTTTTGTCCTGTCGTATTATTTGCCACCATGTCAAGATAGAGACTTTTGAAATACTCGCATCCTTTTATCTCACAAAGATAAGAATATGAATACATCTTGCGGGTGTATTCAAAAATTTAGGAAGTGTATTTAGAAGTTCTTGTCAAGATGATGGGGTTGATTAATGCAAAACTGATAAATACATAAACTAAATATGAATACATCTTGCGGGTGTATTAAAAAATTTAGGAAGTGTATTTAGAAGTTCTTGTCAAGATGATGGGGTTGATTAATGCAAAACTGATAAATACATAAACTAAATATAGAACTAGACACAAACAAACATATGAAAAGTTAAGATTTTTGAAAGATTTATTGATGAAACTCGCTTAGAAAAATCTTTTTTATGAATTTATTTATATTGTACAATTCTGTATTTAATTTAGAGTAATGATACATCCCTCTAATTTAGGAGCTCTAATTGAGCTCTAATGATGTGGCAGTAAATAAAAAAAATAAAAATAAATAAAACCAAGGTCAAAACATCACATCACGGTAGGGTCCACTTCTATTAGAGCTCATTAGAGCTCCTTTATTAGAGCTCTCAATCATTTTTCTTTAATTTATGTGTTTGTAAACTTATTAGTAAGTACAAAATATTTTTATTACATCAAATATCAAGACAGTAAATTGCGATTAGGGTCAATGTTGTTAGAATTGAGTAGAAAAACTCAAGTTCAATTTAAAAATACATCATCACCCTTTCTTGGCAGAAATGAAGGACACTTTTCAAACAAATTTCATAGTTTAGGCCTTCATTGCACAACTTTATTATTTTTGGAAAACTATTGTTCTAATAATTTTTGTTTTATTTTTTCATAATTTAATCATTCATTGGAACAAAATATGAACTTATTTGGTCAGAGGTGACTTGGCCACATTTAAGGCATGTAATATGTATATATTTGTATATATGTATAGTTTATTAATACAAGTCTTTTAAATACCCCTATGCATGCAAGTATTATTATGTTTGTATGTGTACATGTATTATTTTTTTGGACTTGTTTGTTTGAATACCATACACTTTTTTGCTTTGGTGAGTAAACCCTTTTGCCCTTAACTTTTGACCACTCTTTTTTTTAATTTATATTTAATTTAATATGTACCTTTTTGCTTTATTAGTTCAGATAGCAGATTAAAATAAAGGACAAACCACAGTTCAAAAACGCATTTGGATTCTACCTCCATTTTTTGTGTTTATTGATGTCATAGGAAGAGTAACATATTGTTTGCATTCATTTTTTAAAAAGTGCTTGTCCACAAGGCAGAGGCAAGCATCATGTGACACGTGGCAGAAAATGGAGCAAAGTAGTTAGTAAATTTTAGGAAAAATTCCGTGAGTGTTTGGGAAATGGGTTTTTTTATAGTTTTTTTAGTTGTAAGATATTATTAGAGAAAAAAAATTTGTGTTTGGGAAGATAGTTGGATTTTTTTGTGGTTAGATTTTTTTGTGGTTAGATGTGATATTTGTGAGAGAAAAAGTGAAATGATTATGGGTTTTGAAGTGATATTTTATTTGGATTTGATTTTTTTTTATTTTGTAACACATTTGTCCTGTAGTGAAAAAAAAAAAATCCAAAAATCAAGTTCCCAAACATTGCCTAGGATGATTTTTTTTGATATTTAGAAAAAATATAATAAGTTTTGTAATTTTAATATAATTACATTGAACTCTCTTAGTATTTATTTAGCATCCATTTTATCAATAATTTGTTAAGTATATGGATAATTTTTTTTATATTATCATATCTTTTATATAAAAATGCATATTTTATGTTATTTATTTTTATATTTTCGCACCATCTATATTAGTTTCGGTTCATTTAACTTTATTAAAACGAAAATCAATGTAATTATATCAAAATTATGAAATTTACTATATTTTTATTAAAAATGTATCCCAAATATTACTAACATATATATATGCATCATATAGTTATTTATTGCTTGCTATTGTAACCTTATCACTTCAATGAATTTTATTAATATTTAACTGATTATTTATTCTTTTCTGATGGTGGCCACACTAATTTCAGTATTATAGGCTCATCCAGAAGAAAAAAATGTTGGCTATAGTGATGCATATAAGTGGTTTGACGGTATTAGAATATTTATACTTTAAAAAAAAAAAATCAAATAAACAATAAATATATAAGCTCGATTCAATGTTGTCAATTTTCTTTCGTAACATTCATGTTCAATTGAAACTTGAAAACAGACCAATAATCAGCATTAATTCCACATGCCTATTCGAAAGGCATGTTTTTCAAAATGATTCGACATCTTTAGAAAACAAACATGGTGAAATCATATGCGTTACAATAATTATTGTATCATTCTATCTTTTTTACGAATAATTTAAACACAAAGATGTAAGAAAAATATTTTTGAAAAAATCAATCTAATATAAATAAATAATAAAATAGAGCCTAAGAAATTTTTTACAGAAATTCTATAAATTTAATATAGATTGTGACTAAGGCTAGTGTTTGAACACTACATCTTTAAGATAGAATTTCACTCTCGTGTCTGATATTTGTGATTAATAGACGTCTTACCTCCAGAATACAACGATCACCCTCATGCAGAAATTGCACAACTTTTTGTATGTACATCGAACTAATTTGTGTAATGCACTCTCTATTATATACTCAATTAAACATAATGTATGAATCTTAAAATAAACCTTAACTTATGTATCAATGCCATGGGATGGCATGCTATTTATTGAAGTACTCATGACCTTTAGAATGGTCATATTTCTTGGGTTCACACCATTTCATACGAATAGACACTATGAAGGGTTGAATTATTTCATTCAAATTGAGTCAATTTCTATTCACTTCTAAAATTTTTCAACATGAGACCTATAAATTAAATAGATCAGATCATCATAGGGATATGCGTGGTGTGGTTCGGACAGTTTGAAAGTAAATTATAAACCAAATGACAAATTGGGGGATTGAAAAATAATCAAATTGCAATTTGTGTGACAACAATTACTGTATCATTATCTTTTTTACGAATAATCTAAACACGAATACCTGTAAATTAAATAGATCAGATCATTATAAGGGTGTGTGCAGTGCTATTTGGGTGGTTTGAAAGTAAAATTATGAGTTTGATTCTCTTAAGTCAGGATCTCAATTTCAGAGAGTGTTTGGGCTTGGTTTGAAATCAATTATGATAATCCAAATAATTCACTTTTCTAGACTTATTGAGTAGAATATTTCTGCAAAAAATAAATATGATTGGACATTGATAGCTATAGATTTGAAACATATTTGTTTTCAAAAAATGGACGATAAATATAATTTCAAGAATAGTTATCCATTTTGTGTAATATAAATTTGATTCAAACATATACTACCGATGTCCAACCATCTCAATTTTTACATGAAGATTCTACTTAATGAGTCATAGAAAATGAACGTTTCGAATCATCGAAACATAATCTATGGTGGACTCTATGAACCCCTCAAGTTCTCTAAGGAGCCCAACCCAAAAATTATAAACCAAATAGCGGATTGACGGATTGAAAAATAATCAAATTGTGGTTTGGGACGAATTGACGTATTGAAAAATATTCTTAACCAATTATCAAACATTTGCATAATATTTTTCACATATATATAACCCAAACTAATTTTATATAATATTTTTCATATATATAACTACTTGTGGGTGCTAATTTCTGACCATACTGCCAAACAGGAACTCAGCAGGAGAGCACAGGCAGAATGAATCATGCTTGAACAACCTGTCACAGAAAGATAAGACTCTGGCGGTGGTTTGTCTACCTGGGGGCACTCCGACGATCAAGTCGGTACTCAGTTATCTCTCAAAGATAGCAAATAGTGCATAACTCACTAGCCAGAATACAAAAAGCGTACCTTAGACCCACAAGGGTGCCTTACTTTTAGGCCCCGTTTGTTTCACTGGATATAAAATGGAGGATATAATATGATGTGGGATTTACTCATGATATATAATGAATAGGATATAGGTATTGGATAGTATATCTCCCAAGTTCTGTTTGTTTCACTGGATATAAAATGGAGGATATAATATGTATGTTTGTTTTACAAAATATATTGTGGGATATAACAAGTAATTTCCAAGATTGCCCTCATAATATTATATCATATTAAATTAAATTAAATAATATTATATTATATTAAATTATATTATATTAAATTAAATTCAATAATATTATATTAAATTAAATTAAATTAAATAATATTATATTAAATTAAATTAAATTAAATAATATTATATTAAATTAAATTCGAAATTTGTATTAAATTATATTATATTAAATTAAATTCAAAATTTGTATTAAATTATATTATATTAAATTAAATTAAATTAAATAATATTATATTAAATTAAATTCAATAATATTTATATTAAATTAAATTAAATAATATTAAATTATATTAAATTAAATTAAATAATATTATATTATATTAAATTAAATTCAATAATATTATATTATATTAAATTCAAAATTTGTATTAAATTATATTAAATTAAATTAAATTAAATTAAATAATATTATATTATATTATATTAAATTCAATTCAATAATATTTATATTATATTAAATTCAATAATATTAAATTAAATTCAATAATTATATTATATTAAATTCAAAAAATATATTAAATTATATTATGTTAGATAGACAAAAGGGTAAATTGGATTTTTTACATCATATCCCAACCAAGGGGATATGATATAATGGGGGGGTTGGTATTGTATATCCTCCACTTTTGGGGGATATACAATCCCACCGGATATTATATCCCCTTCAAAAAAAATTACAAACATGGGATATATGGACCCCACCGGATATAATATCCAATCGCAACCTTCTTATCCCCCAATCAAACAGGGCCTTATAGTCAGCACTAACCTGATCCCTGTAGAAGCCTAGCTTCAATGGACTTTTGCTCAATGCTCATCTTGGACTCCTAGCTAGATAGAGACAAACTCTCCCGGAGCTTTATCTTTATCCAGACTGAGGTCCTCCCCCATTCTAGGACTCTTATCCCTTATCCGTTCATCTCGGGTTCCGATATCTCCACAGATAACCTCGGCCTAGCCGAGATCACCTCGGCATCATGACTAAGCCACGTAGCACTCTAATTGATATGTCGGCGTCACCTCGGCCACGTGCTGTTATTCACAAAATATGCCCCCACAACTGCCCCTAGGTTTTATTACCTCGGCAACCTGAGGTGATGGAACCTATACCATTTTTCCATATAGCACGTCGGCTATGACTCACTCTATCCTTCACGACCGAGATCATCACTCGTCGGCTACATATAACCAAGACTCTGCAATCTACTTTACCAATGATCAAGAATCAAGAACCAAGTTCTTCGAGTTCCTTAACCGAGATCGCTCCTCTAGCCAAGGTTTTTGCTTCATTAAATCAAGAACTCCAAGAGTTTTATTTGCCCATAAGCTGCCACGCAAGGTTTTCTCAATCGTTTCTGCCACACTTCCTTCTCTTATTGATTCGTACCTGACACACGCTATCAGGTCACGTCACTTCTGTGCACGCTGCCTGACAGACACGTCGTCCAAGGCAAATCATTATGGTTTGCCGTCTTTTCACCATTTTAACAAACTTCTCCCTCTCTCTCCGTCTCTTTACTTTTTATTTTCGCACTCCCTCCCTCTGCTTAGATTTTCTCTCTCCAAAATCTACCATTTTCGAACTTCTCTAAGCTCTGTAACCGTGCTCCATCTCTTCCAGTGAACTCTTCATTACCTGGTCGCAGTCGTCAACTTCATCCAATTCCGATGAACCTCAAACTAGCGTCTACGTTCTCGGCCTCATTCAGTAAGTTCTTGATTTCTTTCTCTTTAACTTTAGTCCTCTACTAATCTGAATAGGTTCCTTCTTTGCCACATGTCTATTCTGTTGCCATTGAACCCTTTATCATAGTTGTATTCGGTTTTTTCTTTTATCATGAATCATTTCTTGAATCTGTTTCGTGTTTCGAAGTTTCGTCATTATGTTTCTTGAATGTCAATTTGTGTTGCCCATTTGTATGAATCTTGTTGTTGTATGCTATTCAATATACCCCTCTATTTTATGCACATTGTTTGTGATTCATAGTGTTCATAAATTTGAAGCTTTTAACAACTTTGCCACTATTCTTGGCCTTTGCACATCTACACACACTTACTTAGTGCTCTTGATTTTCTATTTGTTTTGCTTGAGTCTAAACCATGTTCTTTTTTGTTTTTCTTGCTGACTTCCAGATTCTAGCTTTTGATTTCTTATTTCCGCCTAAATTTTGGTTTGGGATTTAATAGAAATCGTATTCTTAGGAAAAACTGAACCAAAACCCCCCTTAGCTCCCAAAAAACCCTAGAAACTGCCAGATTAGGGTTTAGCCAAGATCATCTCAAACCCATACCAAATTTTCTCTCCTGAACTGTGCACCAATCCACCGTAAGCCGACATCATGGGAATGTTTAGGTGGAGAATAGATAGCCCGACCAAACTAGAATACTTCAGGCGAGAGTTCTCCATCCCAGCCGACGTTCAAATCCGGTTGGCTAGAAAGAATGACTTCATTATGCTTGAGAAGGATTACATGCCTTTTCCCACAGTCTCCATCATTGAAGGAAGGTTCAGATTCCCCCTCAACATCCTCATTAGAGAGGTCCTCTACTTCTACAAGTAGAACCCCATGCAATTAGCTGTAAACTCTTTTAAGATTATAAACGGAATTGTCGAGTTGGAACATCGGCAAAACGCCAGGATTACACTGTCTGATATCCAGCACTACTACACGATGTGTGGCCTTAAAACCAAGATTGGCTATACATATTACCTCAAGCCAAGATCCACCCAATACAAGTTGATAGCCGACATTCCAAACTCAAATAAAGGCGCGGCAGACGACTACCTGATTGTCTCGGGCAATTGGGAGTTCGTGCCAGATGATGAACTCCACATCTTCCCTTTGTGCTGTGAAGTTTTTAGGGATGACAAGGGTAAGGACTTAGTTTTCCTCCTTAGAGTCCCTTCTTCTATTTACTTAGTAATCCTGTTGTTAATTTGTTCCTAATGTATAACTTTTTTTTAAAGCTCTTCCCCAGCCAGAAAAAGACTTTCGCCAATACTACACGCGGAGCAAAGACTTGGTTCGCCTTCTCGGCTTGCCAATTAAACTTCACAAGGCTCCCATCCTCCTCAACTACATCTCGACATATCGGAGCTCGTTGCCCGACGTTCTTTGAAAGAGCAAGTCCCCATTCGGCAACAACTCCCCCTGCTACGTCATCAACACGGCCTGACCAAGCCTCAACTTCTGATCTAGTAGAGCAACCATCAACATCTGTTCCCCAACTGATTCCTCCAGCCCAGCGCCAACGCCGACGCCGAGCTCCAGTTTCTGCTCCTGCCGGCAGAACTCGTAATCGCAAACGCCAATACTCTGAAGTGTCGGCTTACGATCTAACAAACCCATCTACTGCACTTCCAGCAATCCGCTTCGGCACCAAGGTCACTATTGCTGCCACCGCAGAAGAAATAGGCCGTGCAAAGATCATTTCGGACGACCTCCTAGCCGACATCCCGGGGGTGGTGTCAGTCCACTCCTCCAGTCCTTTCCAATCGCAGCCAAAACCGAAGACAAAGAAGGTTAAAAGGGCCAAGGCCAAGCCCAGCGCCACTAAAGTGGAGTCAGAAGACACAATGCCAATCTCAAAGTTGGCTGAAGCAGAGAAGTCGGCCGAGAAGAGGCCGGCCGAAGCCGAGGTTCGACAGGTCTTATGAACCTTCTGGGTTTCGCGCCGACGCTTTCTAGACCCTATCTGTCAACGTCGAAGATCGTCTTCTTCTTACCGGGGATAGTGCTCTCGATAGTTTGGAAGTGGGTGTCGCCATCTCCACTGTTATTCTACTCCCAACTGATATCAATCGGATAGCTGAGCTCTCGGAGTATGAAAATTATGTGATGATAATGCACCATTGCGTCTTGGTAAGTCTCAATACTTGTAACTTTTTATCTAACTTTTAACTTTGGTTTTCATGCTTAACTAACTTCATTTGCACTCTTGCAGGCTATCCAGCAGGGTCACTCCCTTGCAGTCAAGACCAATGAATTCAAAAAAGAACTAACCCAAAAGACCAAGGAGGTAGCCAAATTTCTTACTTCACTTAACAAAGCCGAGACTCACATTCAAGGTCTTCTTGATCAAGCCAAGGCTACTGAGTTGGCCCTGAAAACAGTCGAGGACCACGCTGAGGCTGCAAAAAATGTTGCCGAGATCGCTCAGGCCTAGGCAAAAGAGAAAGAGGCCTAGGCCCAAACCGAGCTCTAAACGACACTGTCTACAAAGGCAGCTGAAATCAAGGAGGCAAACGAGAAGGCTTATGTCGAGGGGGCAGCCAACGTCCACGAGGAATACAAAAAGCAAGTCAGATAGGCATGCAACAGGGGTTACACCCTTGATTGGATGGTTGTACTGAAAGAGCTGGTTGTCCCCGAGGACTCACCCCTCCGAGATGAGAACCGACTTGTCGTGCCATTCCCCCCCCGGCTCCAAGCCAATCTGATAGTGAGGTTGAGGGAAATAAAAAGAAGAAGAAGTTGAGGTCGAAACTGGTGCTGAAGGTTCCGCTGGGGCCAAATCCCCAACTCTGAATGAGTAAGTCGTGGACTTGACTCAAGACGATGAGGATGAGGTCTCCAAGAGTGCCTCTCCTAAAAGAGCCATGTCAGAGGCCGAGGTACAGACAACCGAGAAGAGCCTCGACCAAACTCTTCAGGAGATCGATGCCGAGATCGAGGCTGAGAGAACTGCTAAAAAGCTTTCCCAACTGTCTACCGAGGTCGAAACACAACAACCCGCCGACGTAGAATAGCCTGTTTAGAATATTTTCTCTGTTTTTGTACCTTGTACTTTTTCCTCTGTAGTCTTTGCAACTTTTTTGGACAATGTTTTAATTCCAGTCCGGCTGATGTATCTTTTTGTACTTGAACAAGTTATCTTTTGAATGCAAGTCTCATCTTTTCTTATAAGTGTTGAATGTTTGTTTCATGTATGCTTTACTGCTTTTTTTTCATGCCTTTCATGCTTCCATACTTAGAATATTTTTGTACTTCTTCAAAGTAGACCTTAACTGTATAATAACTTTGGGATGTAATACCTCGGATATAACCTTGAATGTTTTTCTCGACCAACCATTTGTATACCCCGGCTAACACTTTAAAAATACCAAAATATTTTTACAAGTGTTATCCAGTATTGTTTTTTTACTTTCACATGCTATATTCTTTCAAGACTTCACCATTTCCAAGCTTGGCAACCTGGTGGCCATCTCGGCCAATATGTATCTCGGATATTTCTTTTGGTATTACCTCAGCTAATCTTCAACTTGTAAATTTTCCTGAAATTTCAATAAGTAGTAAGCCAGTTCTAGCTTGTAAATTTTTCTATAAAATTTTAACAAGTCCCAAGCACTTTAAATTTTTACTCATCATTCTCCAACTCTCTGCACCCTAATGTGAACCTAAGTTTCACTTATGTTCACATTAAGCACGTATAGTCTTTCGCCGAAGTCAGATTCAAACAAAGACTGGTCGAGGTTCTCAACCTTGGTTCTCTGTTAAACTAACTGAAATGCACTTAGTTCCATTCTAAGTTTAATTCTGCCGACATGGCAAGTCTAGTTTTAATTCAACGTAGTTCAACTCTATTATACGCAAGTATAATTCAACTCTGCTATATAATAAGTCTAAATTATTCGTTATGTTTCAATCAGAAACATTGCCAACTTAGTTCAACTCTATTATATGCAAGTATAATGCAACTCTACCATATAATAAGTCTAAGTTATTCGCCATGTTTCAATCAGAAACATCACCAACTTAGTTCAACTCTATTATATGCAAGTATAATTCAACTCTGTCATATAATAAGTCTAAATTATTCGTCATGTTTCAATTAGAAACATTGCCAAAGGACTGGTCAGTCATTTTATACAAATTTCAAAATCAAGCTAAAATTTTATTATTACTTCGGCTAATGAAATAAATCTCAAAAAAACAAAAATCTAATGATAGAAAAACTTCAAGTTGCAAGTGTTCCAAGGTCTTGGTAACTCTTTGCCCTCACTGTCTTCAAGCCGATATGCCCCATTGCCAACGACCGAAATAATTCTATAAGGCCTCTCCTAGTTTGGCCCTAGCTTGCCCTCCCTAGGATCCTTCTTGTTGCCGACCACTTTCCTCAGCACAAGGTCTCCAACTTTGAACTCTCTTGGGTTGACCTTCTTATTGTAAGCCCTAGCAAGTTGTTGTTGAGATGGCCCCAGCCAAATTGCTGCTCTTTCTCTTCTTTCTTCCAGTAGGTCCAGATCTCGGGCCAAGAATGCCTTATTAGTCCTATTCTCTACTCCCTGGATTCTGATCCCTGGGATGCCGACTTCTAGTGGGGTAACTACTTCTGTGTCATAGGCCATGGCAAATGGAGACTCCCTAGTTGATCTTCTCGACGTAGTCCGATATGTCTAGAGTACATTGAGCAACTCTTCCACCCACTTTCCCTTTGCTGCTTCCAACCTCTTCTTGATCCCAACCAAGATAGTCTTATTGAATGCTTCTGCCTGACCATTACTCTGAGGGAAACTTGGAGTGGAGTAGTAATTCTTAATTTTGTACTTTGCACAGAAGCTTTTGATTAACTTGCTGTCAAACAATGTACCATTGTCTGCTATTATTGCCCTTGGGATCCCAAACCTAGTGATGATGTTCTTCCATATGAAGTTCTTCCATATGAAATTCTTCACATCAATATCCCGAATCTTCGCAAGGGGTTCAGCTTCTACCCACTTTGTGAAATAATCAGTTGCTACCAGTAGGAACTTCCTTTGCCCAGTTGCTTGGGAGAGTTGTCCAACAAGATCCATGCCCCATTGGGAAAATGACCAAGGGCTGGACATCGGGTTCAAATCTGCTGCTGGTTGATGTATCAAAGGTGCGAACCTTTAACACTTCTCGTACTTCCTGAAGTAGGCTTCAACATCCTTTTACATATAGGGCCACCAGTACCCCTAAGTAGGGTTGGACAACAAACCCACCCGCCCGCCCAAACCGCCCGACCCTACCCTACCCGCAGTGCTTTGGGCGGTTTCGATATAGGTAGGCGGGCGGGTGCGGGTCAAGAAATTCGTAAAAGATCGGGTTCGGGTCAAACCCGACCCACCCGCAACCCGCATTTTTTTTTTTTAAAAAAGAAAAAATAACTAGTTATTATTATTATTTTTTGCATTTTGGATGGATGGAGATAACTAGTTATTATTTTTATTTTTACATTTTGGATGAAAGTAAAATTTATTATATGGGCACTTATATACATTATCATAATCTAATGATATTTAAATTAGTGTTACTAGTTTGACTTTTATTTATATATATATATATATAAAAAATCATTATATTCCATTAGTCTAGTAGACACAGTTAAATATGATATTTTGAATTGTCATTCTATTATCACATTATTGCATATTAAAAACTAAACAGTGAAGATTAATCCACTATTAAAATTAGTGTTCCTAGTTTTGACTTTTAAGGTTTTGTTTTTGCATATTTAAATTAGTGTTACTAGTTTGACTTTTAAGGGTTTGTTTTTGCAAGCTAAGGAGGAAGATTAATTACTATCCTCAAGCATGGTTCCATATCATCTTATCTAACATGTGGACTATTTATTATGATCATGAATTGTATACCTTGTAATTTAATTTATAACTCTTCTAAAAAAAAAAAAAAGTGTTTAGAAAGTAACAAAAAATGTCAAATTTGCTTAATTTTAAAAATAAAAAAAAAACACTAAACCGCAAACCGAACCGCACCCGCCCGCACAAACCGCGAACCGCATCGCGGGCGGTTGCGGGTCCATTTTTCCCCAACCGCATAAGTGCGGGTCGGGTCGGTTTTGACCCGCA
This sequence comes from Camellia granthamiana, assembly GCA_036172215.1. NCBI lineage: Eukaryota > Viridiplantae > Streptophyta > Magnoliopsida > Ericales > Theaceae > Camellia > Camellia granthamiana. The sequence continues at coordinate 8,752,027 of CM069913.1, read as the reverse complement.
CCCGGCCAAAACCGACCCGCGAGCAGCCCTACCCCTAAGTAATGGCCCTATGAGCAAGTGATCTGCCCCCAGCATGGCTTTCACACACCGTTTCGTGTATTTCATACAAGAAGTCTTCAACCTGGGAGGAATACACACACCTCAAAAAGGGACCAGTAAAAGACTTTCTGTAGAGATGCCCTTCTGCTGTTAGGCTAAACCTAGCCGACTTTAGCCTGGTCTTGTACGCTTCTTTTCGGTCATCTAGCAATTTCTCATCTCTAAGGAACAGTACTATTGTATCCATCTAACTTGGGCCCAGCTCCACACACATTGCTTCATATTCGGTGATCAGTGGCTCCACACTTGGGCTTGACAAATAACCAACCATTATTGTCCTTGCCTCTCTTGATTTTATTGCACTAGCCAGGTTAGCCAAGGCATCAGCATGGCTGTTGCCATCTCGGCTAACCTGCTGTAGTCGGCAATCCTAAAACAAGGCTAGCAGTCTAACAACCTCTTTGACATAGGCTATTATTCTTTCATTTCGGGCTGCATATTCGCCTATTGTCTGGTTTACAATAAGCTGGGAGTCACAAAAGACTACCACCTCGTCGGCTTCCATTGCTGCTGCCAACTTCAATCTTACGATCAGTGCATCATATTTTGCTTCATTCTTTGAGGCCTTAAACCCCAATCAAATAGATTGTTCTAATATCCGCCCATCTGGCGATACTAGCACTACTCCTGGCCCAGCTCTTTGACGGTTTGAGCTCTCATCAACAAACAGGCGGAAGGAGTCGCCGATGTAAATGTCGTAGAGCTTGAGTTTTTTTTTCTTTCTTTTGCTCTGCTATGGGGTTTTTCATTCCCAACTAGGTCTCTTCTTGTTCCCCTGGACCCCCTGGACACCTTAAGCCGCGGCTCATCGGAGCCCGACGTGGGATGGCTCCAGGTGTGAACTTGGCCACAAAGTCGGCCAAAACTTAGCCCTTAATTGTTGTTTTGGGCCTAAATTCCAGGTCATATTAGCCCAGCACTACTGCCCATCTGGCTACCCTACCTGTCAGATCTCCTTGTTGTGGCAGGGACTTCAAGGGGTGCTTAGTTAATACCATAATCTTGTGGGCTTGGAAATAATGGTTCAACTTCTTAGAGGCCATCATTATGACCAATGTCAATTTCTCCAAGGATAAATACTTGGTCTCTGCGCCTTCTAGGGTTTTACTCACATAGTATACTGCCATTTGTTCTCCCTTCTCTTCTCTGATTACCACTGCACTTATTGTATGCTCCGAAATCGCCAGGTATAAGAACAGTTCCTTTCCAGGTACCGGATTTGAGAGAACTGGAGCTGTGGTTAGGTATCTTTTCAAGTCGGACAAGGCGACTTCACATTCCTCTGTCCACAAGAAATCTGTGGCATTTTTCAACAGATTGAAAAATGGTTTACACTTATCTGAACTTCTGCTTATAAATCTGTTCAGGGCTACGACCTTTCCAGTCCACATATGCACTTGTTTTGCCGACGTTGGGCTTTTCAAATCCAGGATGGCCTTAATTTGATCTAGGCTTGCCTCAATGCCCCTTCTGGTAACCAAGTATCCCAAGACCTTACTAGATCCAACTCCAAATACACATGTCGAAGCATTGAGTCGGAGCCGATATGTTCTAAGTATGTCAAAAATTGTCTTCTAGTTGGCCAAATAATCCTTAGGTTCTTTGGTCTTCACGACCATGTCATCAATGTATGCTTCTATTGTTTTGCCAATCAGATATCTGAACATCTTGGTCACTAACCTCTGGTACGTTGCTCCTGCATTTTTCAACCCGAAAGGCATCACTCTGTAGCAATACAATCCTTTTGGGATGATAAATGCAATCTTCTCTTCATCAGGGGGGTACATTGCTTGATGATACCCCATGTAAGCGTCCAAGAAGCTCATCCTTCCAAGACCTGAAGTGGCATCCACTAATTCATCGATCTTGGGGAGTGGGAAACCACCTTTGGGATAAGCCTTATTCAGGCTAGTGAAATCCACACAGACCCTCCACTTCCTATTCTTCTTTTTCACAACCACAGTGTTGGACAGCCAAGTAGGGTAGTTTACCTCTCAGATGGCTCTGGCCTCTAACAATTTGTCCACTTCCTCCTCTACTGCCTCCACATGAACCAATGTCGGGCTCCTCGCTCGCTGAATGACGGGTTTAGCCGACCTGTCTACGTTCAATGTGTGACATGTAACTTCGGGGTCAATGCTAGGCATCTCGTATGGCGTTCAGGCAAACACCTCTATGTTTGCTTGTAAGAATGCTTTTAACTCATTTTCCTCATTCTCGGCCAAGCCTGAGTCGAAGAGGAAGAAGAGCTCTTCATCCCCTTGCTAGACCAGAATTTTCTTCAAGGCTTCCTCGCTTTTGTCGGTCGGCTCTTTGCCGACGTCATCTAGGACCTCCATGTTCTCGTCCTCAATCTCTACTGTTTCTGCTTCTCATACATTACAGGTGGATTTCATTGCTACCGTGGAACAATTCTTTGCCTGTACTTGATCCCCTCTGATCTCCTCAATTCCATGCTCTGTTAGGAACCGCAACAACTGGTACAGTGTTGAAGGAATAGCCCTCATTGCATGCAATCATGGCCTCTCAAAGATAACATTGTAATGGGAGGGGGTGTCAATTACTGTGAACTCTGTACTTACCTTCTTGGTGCCTGCCTGTACCTCCAAACTTATTGCTCCCGGGGCCATGTCGGCATTCCATTGAACCCGACCATTGGATTATTGGACTGCTCCAGATCATCTCGGTGAAGGCCGAACTCCTTGTAACATCTAACATACATGATGTCACAAGAGCTGCCTTGGTCAATCAAAATGCGCCTTACCTAGCATTCTCCAATCTTGAGGGATACCACCAGAGCATTTTTGTGTGAATGCTGCACCATGTCTAGATCGACTTCAATAAATGATACCATTGGTCCCTAATACTCGTTTTCCCTAGGCCTCTTTTGCTGGACCTGATACACATGATGTAAGTGCTTTATCCTTTGAGTCTCCCCACATGCTTGGTTTTCATTGACCTTTGAGTGAATCACATTGATCACTCAAGGTCCGTCTACTTGCGGTTACGGTACTGGTGAAGGTGGTGCTGCTGGTGCCTAGGGCAACCTTGCTTGCTCTTCCCTTGTTCTGGCCTCATCTACTAGGCCCCTTTAGTGACCATGTCTTACCAAATCTTTCAAATGCGCTTTTAGGGCTCTACAACCCTGTGACAGGTGTCCATCTTCATTATGGTAAGCACAGTGCTTTCTCAAGCTTCTTCCCATGAATTCACCAGGAATCTTTTATGGCGCTCTATAATACGGTTGGTTCCTAACTCTTTCCAGAAATTTATAAACCGAAATCCGGAATACAGTGGTGACTGCCTGTGTAGCCCTTAGTCCTGTCTCTTGCCTGTTATATCCAGTATTACCTCGGTCTTATTTCGGCGAGTCGTTTCTCTTCTCCTGTTTCGACGCCTTTGTCTCTGGCGTGTCTTCTTCAACTCTCGCATATTTCTCGATCCTGACCATAAGTTCCTCTATACTTTTTGGCAGCGTCTTTGCCATTGACTTTCGAAGCAAGTGGTCATCGTTCAGGCCGTTCTTAAAAGATACGACCGCCAACTCTTGGTTGCACCCTGGTATTCGATTAAACACCTCATAGTACCTTTTGGCATAAGCCCTGAGGCTTTCATCCTCGCCAATTCTCAAAGCCATTAGGGTGTCTACCCTCAACGACTATAGTTTGTTTGTAACAAACTTGGCCACAAACATCTCGGCCAGGCCTTCCCAGCTTTTCACAGTTCCTTTCGGCAACTTGTGAAACCAATCTGATGCGATTTCTACAAAGGATGAAGGGAACACCTTGCAGAGCAATGGTTCGTTCTCGGTATACAGTGCCATTGGGTTCAAATATAAGCCGACGTGATAGTTAGGATCGGACTTAACGTCGTATATCTAGAATCTCTACATGTGGAACCTTTTTGGGGCCTCAAACTTATCCAATTCTTTTGAGAACAGTGTTCTCGGCTTGACCGGAGATATAACATCGGCATCTTGTCGCTTCCTCTGAAGGTAATCCCTCAAATCCTCCTTAGTCCGTCCAGGAGCTTGGCTGTCAACGGATTTCAGTCTTTTTGGTGCGCTGCTCCCGGTGTCGTTATGAGTCCTCTTGGACCTCCCTTCATTCATCGTGTCAAAACAAAGCTCATTCTCTTGAACATGCCGATGTTCCTTAACGTAAGTTTACTTGGCACGAGCTGTCTTCTGAGACTCTCCTCTCATCAATTCTCCTCATCCAACCTCCCGTGAAGGCTGATGCAAATGCTTATTTGCCTTATCATGCTGAGGGACTGCAAGGATTACTTTATGTCCCTCTTTCTGGGCATCGTTCTTGGCCGCTGGAATCGGCGTGTCCTCCAATGGAAACGGTGGTTGCATGACGTTATTCTCCATCATGAAGTTGACAACCGATTGTAGGTCTGCCAACTTATTTGTCATTCCCTCCATCTCGTTGTCCCTCCTCAGGCATCTATATTTTCATACCTGGAGGTCGCTTTCGTTGTAATACCTGCCTTAACATGCTTTCTTCAGAACGTCTCCCTTTTGGCGGACGTCATTTTCCCTGGGATTCTGATCTCGGGGTTCTTCATTACAGTTGTCCTTCTCAACGTTAGGATCGGCGTTTTTACCACTCCTACTAGGGATGTCGCCCCCAATTTTTCTTTCTGCCCGTCATTAGCCATCTATTCTCCTTACGTTTCTCACAGATGGTGCCAAATTATGGGTGCTGATTTCCGACCACACTGCCAAACAGGAACTCAGCAGGAGAGCACAGCAAAATGGATCACGCCCGAACAACCTGTCACAGAAAGATAAGACTCTGGCGTGGTTTGTCCACCCGGGAGCACTCCGACGATCAAGGTAGTACTCAATTATCTCTCAAAAATAGCAAATAGTGCTTAACTCACTAGCCAGAATACAAAAAGCATACCTTAAACCTTCGAGGGTGCCTTACTTTTATAGCCAGGACTAATCTGATCCTTGTAGAAGCCTAACTTCAATGGACTTTTGCTCAATGCTCATCTTGGACTCCCAGCTAGATAGAGACAAACTCCCTAAGAGCTTTATCTTTATCCAAACTGAGGTCCTCCCCCATTTTAGGACTCTTGTCCCTTATCCGTTCATCTCGAGTTCCGATATCTCCGCAGATAACGTCGGCCTGGTCGAGATCACCTCAGCATCATGACTGAGCCACGTGGCACTCTGGCTGACACATCGGCGTCACCTCGGTCACATGCTATTATTCACAAAATATGCCCCCACACTACTAATTCGTAACAAATTTTACCTCTTAAATCTCTTTCACACTCATTTTTACTTTGATATTTCATTAGATGTTAAAATATATATATATATTAACTATAGTGGAGCGCAGTAGCAACTCCAAAAAATTTTATAGATGGGTCACTCAAAAAAATTTAAGCTCCACAAATTATATATATATATATAACTTGTAAACTAATTAACATTTGAACTTTTCTACCTTCAAATTGAATGAACATTCAATAAAATACTATCATCTTAACAAAATCAAAAAAAAAAAAAAAAATACATAAAGTTTTACAATCATATTTGATGATGTGTCAATTTTTTAAAATTATTGCATGATAATCTCATTGCCAACATATCATTTCTTTTGTGTGGGAAATGTTTGGGACCTCATTTGGGGATGACTCCCACACTCTTAAAGTGATTTTGACCCTCCATGTATGTGTGGAGTCCACATTATGAGTAGTCGAGATTTGTGAGGGTCTTATGGAGGAATTGAGATCCTCTCCAACCTTCCTCCTTGCAATGGTCCGGATCACTTTAGAGAGAATCCAACGATCTAGATCGCTCTATTAAAAAAATAAAAAAATTTAAATTTTATTTTTTATTTTTTATTTTTTAATAAAGTGATTTGAACTGTTGGATTCTCTTTTGGGTGAATCTGAACCGTTACAAGGAGGGAGAATAGTAAAGAGTGGTCGAGATTTGTGAGGGTCTTGCGAAGGAATTGAGATCCTCTCCAGCCTTCCTCCTTGCAATGGTCCGGATCACTTTAGAGAGAATCCAACAATCTAGATCGCTCTATTAAAAAAATAAAAAAATTTAAATTTTATTTTTTATTTTTTAATAAAGTGATCTGAACTGTTGGATTCTCTTTTGGGTGAATCTGAACCGTTACAAGGAGGGAGAATAGTAAAGAGTGATTGGAGAGAATCCTTACTCCTTGTGGGGGTGGGGGGTTTCAACCACCACTCCTTTTGTATATGTGATTAAGTAAGAGTGCTATAAAAAAAAATGTAATCGAAAAAGACTAGGTTCCTAATGGGTTTTGGTTTTTAATTGATAGGTCGCTTATTTCTTTTAAGGAGATCAATTAGTTATCAAATGAAAGTTTTACCTTAAAAAAAAAAATTCTATGGGGACATATTTTTAGGTAGTCCACGTGACTGAGGTTATTAGCTGAGGTGCCACATAGGCGGACCATGATGCCGAGATATGGTGCGATAATACCGGAATTCGAGATATTTGGATAGAGGACTAAAGTCCTAGATGACATCAAGCTACCTATTTGGATAGAGATGAGACTCTTGAGGGAGTTCATCTTAATATGAATAGTGTGAGTTGTGATAAATGTTATCCTTGTAAAGGATAGAGTCCCATGAAGTAAGATTTCTAGGGGAAGTTGGACACTGATCATTATAAAAGTAAGGCACCCTCGTGGGTCTAAGGTATACTTTATTTGAGATGTTTTTATGTTTTCATTGTTGAAGTTTAAGTACTTGTGTTGATATCTGTGAGAGATAAGATTACTAACTTGATCGTCGGAGTGCCCCCGGGTGAACGAACCACCGCGGTATTCTCATATTCTTGTTGGCAGATGTTCGGGCTTAATCTATTCTGTCAGTGCTCTTCAACTGAGTTCCTCGTTTGGTTGTGTGGTCGGAAATCAACACCCACAAATTCTAAGGCTTTCTACTAGAATGATGGGCGGATGGAACCATGTCGTCCCTAGCGGAGTGGAGCGGAAGGTTATAAATTTTAAAATTTAATTTGTAGTTAACAGACAGAATGGTACTGATTGGTGTAATTTTAACCAAGTAAATAATATTTTACACAGTCTTACTCATGATAAACATCTCCATCTCATTATACACAACAAAATCGAAACAAAAGAATATATAACAATAGCACAATATAAAGCCTTCATTTGGCAACTTGGGTTGGGTTGGATTGGGTTGGATTTGAGGTTAGTCACAAAAAAAACAAAATAGATTTTTTAGCTTAATAAGACAAAACATCACATCTAACCCGGGATGGAACTATGTTAAGACCATAGGTGGCCGTGGCCCCCCCGGCTTTCAAGCTTCACTTTAGAATATTATGGATTGTATAGCTACTTCCTGCAAATACCTTACCGTGGCCCCCTCCATTCTCTAACAACCATTTTTTTCTTTGCAGGACAGCAACATGATATGAAGTAAAAGTAATAGTTTATTCATTTAGTCAATCCCAAATGGTTTGGAATAGCAGTAAAAGTTTGCTAATTATATTTGTTTTACTATTGAGTGATTAATAAACATAAATGGAACTAATTTTGTTGGTCAATCATTTTAATTAGTAGTTTAATATACATATGTATAAACAAAAAAACATTAAAACAAAATTTATAAAATAAAAGTTATCTTCACAAGTGTTTAACCTTAAAGTAAAAGGTTTATAAATCATATCATTCTATATGAAAATTTTCTATCATTCTGGATGAACCGTTTTGGATCGAGACTTGTGACTTAATCTGACCCATACATATATGCCTAGTCTCGACTTGGCCCCCCAGTGTATGAATCTTGGTTTCATCCCTGCATCCAATTCATAATCATTATGGCCTTGTTTGGTTTGTATTTGAGAAACATGTTTTTGAGATAAAAAAGTACGAAAATTTGTTTGGTTTTGTTTTTTTTCAAAAGATGTTTTGAAAATTATTTTGAGAGAGAGTTTTGGAAAAAGTGATTGATTTGATGTGTATGAGAGAGATTTGTTTGGAAAATTTGTAAACCAAACAAGTTTTGGAAAAAAAATTTGAAAAAAATTGTTTGGTTTGATTACTTTTGAAAACTTATTTGTAGAGAATTTTTCCCAAAATTTTTTGAGAAACACAAACCAAATAAGGCCTATATTTTTTTTCTCAAAAAAATTAAAAAGGTCAAAAAGTTCATTCCAAACGAGACTTTTTAATCTCAAGTTAAAATAGTCAAATAATCAAAAAAAAAAATTGAAAAACCAAATCACATTTCAAATGAATCCAAAGAATTATTCATAAATCACTAATGCTAGAGGCCCAAAACTCAGACTCCAAAATATACTCAGAAAAGTAATATACAGTTGAATTATATATAAATTACACATTATTTTTGTGAATATTTTCAGTGTTTCAGTTGGGTAGCTAGCTTCAGTGTTAACGCATGGTCATAGCTAATTATCGGCCGTGCGGTGACGTTAGAAGTCATCTCATGCTTATCATGAATATCGACCGTGCGGTGACGTTAGAAGTCATTCATGCTTATCACCTCATGACTTATCTGTGGTTTGGCATGTGAACTTTTTTAATTGATTTTTTGATTTTTTAATTCTTTTAATTTTGATTAAAAAGTTTGTTTTGATTAGTTTTTTTGATTTTTGATTTTTTATTTTTGTGAAACAAAAAATAAAATAATTATACTTTGGATACGATATTTTATTTTATTAATTTTTTAACTTATTTTATCTTTTTTGTGACTAATTTTAGCCCAAAAATCAATGTCAAACGAAACTTAAGTTTTGTATTATTCAACAAGGGATAAAAAAAATTATATAGATAAAAAGCAATATTCAAGTACTTAAAAAAAATAATAAATAAAAAGGTGGGTGGAGCTCAATGATTCATATTCCAAATTTAATTAGAATTTATTTTATTTTTTAACAAATTAGGATTATAGCAATTGCATGTTTGATGTGTAAGACTACACTATAATAACCATGCTATTCAAGGTGAAGGATCGGATTGATGTCGTTGTCATACTTCTCATGCTAATTTAAATAAGGAAAATGTTTTTTAGCACTAAAAAAAGTGCCCCTAATGCCCCTAATTTTCCTTTTTGGTAACTGTTTTTCTTTTTTTTTATAACTGTTTTTTTTTTTTCTTTCCTTAAAAGGAATTTCGGGGCATTCGTGCCCCCCCTTTTTCGAGCTGCACATCACGATTGTTTAAATAAAATAAATATTTCGGTGCCGCCTTAGTATTGAAAATTGGATGATTATTTTCGTTAATATACTTATATTATAAATAGAATTATTGTTCATCTATTTAAAAATTAATTAATTTCTTGAAAAATTTAAAAATAATCATTTTATTCATAATTTTAATAAATAAAAAAAAATCAGCAAAGAAAACACCATGTTGAAAAAAAAATTGTGAGTAGTAATTATATATATATATTAATTCAAATTTGAATGGAAGGTTCACTCTTCTTAATTCAACTCAAACCCATGCATAATGTAGTTTTTTCTTATCCACTCTCTCTCTCTCTATATATATATATATATTAAATATGATGCTTTTGTATCTACCATGTGATCTGGGGTGGTTTGAGATGATCTAAATAAGTGTACTTTTTTACTTTTTGTGAAATTAGGTTGGGTATGGGTTGGTTTTGAAGTGATGTGTTAAAGAGGTGATGTAACTTAAATAAGATGATGTGACTTAAATAGAATAGTGATTTTTTAATTTTTTAATATTTTTAAATCATACTAAACAAGGCCATATGATTAGATCAAGGTCTCATTTGACTGTGGTTAAAAAATGAGTTTATTGGTTAAATTTTTTTAACTCATTTAATAAGCAAGTTTCTCATTGAAATGTCCACTCTACTCATTTTAAAAAATTATTAGAAAAGTCAAATAAACCTAACAATGCATCGAATAAACTGATTTTTTTAATATCAACTTTTTTATAGGTTTGTTTTTAATCAATAAATTAACTTTTTCACTTAACTCCAAAACAAGCCTAAATTTTTTTGGACAAATTATCTACGAGTCCTTTTTAAAAAGTGTGTATTCTATTTAATCCTAAAATTTTTTAGATAGATTCAAAAGTCCTATATCCATTTATCTTTTCATCTTTCATTACACCTTACTTCTTTTCTGTATCCGTCTTTCTCTAATATCGACCAAGACCACACCTTTCTTTTTTTCTTTCTCTGTCTAATCTATAGTCACCAGCGATCGACGACTACCATTGATTGGGGTTCACGGGCAACCACCAAGTACTAACTCCTTATTTCATGCTCACCAATGGTGAAAGAGATGAGTTTCCAACAAAAAAGATGAGTAGATCTACTCAAATCTAATGTAGATTTACTCAAATCTGATGTGAGTAGATCTACGTTAGATCCAGCTAGATCCAAACGAAAAAATAATTATCAAAATATAAACATCTCTTTATATATGTCTCTTTCATTTAATCTCTCAGTTTTAATACTTTTTTCGTACTGTACACTTCTATTTTCCTATTATAATAGAAAAAAATTTCAAGTTCTGAACAATTTATTTTCGAGTTTTAATTACAAGCAGTGAAAATTATAAAATTTTACAGTTTTAATTTTTTTGGTGCTGAATTGAATCATTATTTAGAACTGTAAAATGTTTCATAACTTTCTTTAGAATTGCAAAATTTATAATTTCATAACATATTTTTCAGTTTGATTAATAATGATAAATATTTAATAGAATCATACTTTTAAACTGTAACATTTTACAGTTTCAAAACTTACTTTTCAGTCTAATCAATATTAGAAATTATTTGCTTAAACCCTATAACAATTGAAAATAGCATATGTTTTTTTTTTTATTGTTGTTGTGTGTTGTTCTTAGTTTTTTTTTTTTTTTTTTTTTTTTTTCCTTTTCAGTTTATCAATATTTCAGCAATATTCTAGACATTCTGACGACTTTCGGTGATGTTCAGAACATTCCGATGATACTCTGGCAAATTTCCGATGATATTCCGATGCAATTGAATATTCCGACGAGTCTTCAATGACCGTTTGACGGAAATCTGACGGTGGTGGAATGTAAGAGCATTTTTAAAAAAAAAAAATTAAAAAAATAGGATTTTTTGATAACAAGTAAAAATATATAAGACTAATTGATGCAAATATTTTACTTTGGGATTAGATAGATTTTGAACTTTGTGTATGGAACTTATCAGTAAGTCCCCATTTTTTTCTTTTTGTTTTTTTGTTTTGAAGCATATGGGCTTAGGGCCTGACACTGCACCATGGTTTCTTGATATGCGGGTCCAGACAACGCACCACATGTTGGGCTTGCTAAACAATATAAACGTGGCCCTGCTGGGCTTCGGCCTTAAAACAAGGTTCAAATTGGTCAATGTCTATAAATCTGGGCCAACTCGAGGCCTTATTTTCTATTGGATTTGGCCTGAACAAAGGCCCCATACTCTGTTTTTGTGGGCTCGTTCTTGCCCCCATGAAAAAAGAGAAGAGAGGGACCGGACTTACTAATTAAAAAAAGGGAGAAATTACCTGTAGGTCCTGTTTGAATTATGTGTATTCTATTTAATCCAATAACTTTTTGAGTAGACCCAAAAGTCCTACACATTTTCCTCTCTCTCTCTCTCTCTCTACTTTTTGTCTCATTCTTTACGTTTTCCTCTTTCTTTTTTTCTGCATTTTCCTCTCCTTCTATTTGTCATGTCCGACGACCGATGAGCACACCTTCTTTATTCTCTTTCTCTTTCTAATATATAGTCATCGACGACCGACCACTACGCCAAAATTGGGCTTTAGCAACGGTTTTTTACCGCCGTTAAAGATTGTAAAACCGCCGTTAAAGCCATTAACGGCGGTTTCGTTACCGCCGTTTATGTGCGTGCCGGAAAAAGTACAACCGTCATAAAAAGGTAAATTACCGTCGTTAAAAGTCGACTAAAAATGACGGTAATATAAGACCAAAAATGGCAGTTCTTTACCGCCGTAAATAGGTTCAAATTTTTCAAAAAATAATTCTTTCTTCTTGCACTCCCCAAGTCTTGAACCCTCAACCTCTCATCCACCCACACCAACCACTCCACCACAACCACTCTTCATGAAATATATTTCCTAAATAAATATTTAAACATTACTTTTACTTTATTGTAGATGGTCATGTTCAACCCTAACCGCGCGTGGTCACCACTCACCGGAGCTCCGCCGGAGCTCGGCCGACAAAGACCGCCGTCATTAACGGCAGTAATAAGAGGGCTTTAGCGGCGGTTTCATTACCGCCGTTTAAAAATGGCTTTAGCAGCGGTTTTTTTACGGCGGTTTCATTACCGCCGTTAAAGGGTCATTACCGGCGGTTTTGTTAACAGCGATAACGAAAACCGCCGTTAAAGATACATTAACGGCGGTATTAACGGCGGTTTCGTTACCGCCGTTAATAGTATCTTTAAACGGCGGTAACGAAACTGCTGTTAAAAAAACGGCCGTTAATGCCCTGTTTTGGCGTAGTGGACGATCACTATTGATTGGGGTTCACTAGCAACCACCAACCACCGACATCAACTCGTAACTTCATTCTCACCGACGACGAAAGATCTACATGAGATCTGACTAGATCTAAACCAAAAATAGTTGTCGGAGTACAATATTCTTTCTATATCTATTATTTCCTTCGATTTCTTAATTTTTCTACATTTTCTCTGTTACACACGTCTATTTTTCTGTTTTAATGGAGAAAAATTTCAAATTCTGAATAAGTTGTTTTTAAGTTTTAGTTACATTTGGTGAAAATTGTAAAATTTTACAGTTTCATCTTTTTGGGTGCTGAAATGAATCATACTTTAAAACTGTAAAATTTTACAGTTTCATAACATTCTTTAGAATTGTAAAATTTTGTAGTTTCATAACATATTTGCTAGCTTAATAGAATAATGCTTTGAAACTGTAACATTTTACAGTTTCAAAACTTATTTTTCAGTTTGATCAATATTACAGATTATTTGCTTAAGCCCCACAAAAATTAAAAAATAATATATACTTTTTTCTATTCTTGTTTGTTATTGTTATGTTTTTTAACTATAATTTCTCTATTTATTTTTTTTTCTGGCAATATTCTGAATATTCCGATGAGTCTCCAATAATGTTCTTGACATTTTCCAGTGACGTTCAGAACACTCCGGCAAACTTTCGGCAATGCTCAAAACACTTTGGCGAACTTGCGGTGATGCTCCAGCGACTTCCCGGTGATGTTGAATATTCCGGCGAGTCTTCAGTGAGTCTGACGGAAGTTGTTGGATGTAGCAACATTTTTAAAGTATAAAAAAAAAAAAAAAAAAAAAAAAGAGTTTTTGGTAAGCATTTTGTTTTGGGATTAGATGGAGTTTGAACTTTGTGTATGGGACTTATAGGTTGGTGCCCCCCCCCCCCCCAAAAAAAATATATTTTATTTTTTAGTGATAAATTTATCATTGTAAAAATATTTTTTTAAATATAATCCAACTATTTACACTTGACACATCATAATTACAAATTAACATAAATAAATAATAAGTGTCAAAATTCCTCACTTATTTATCATTTGTCCTCTAAGACCAAATGATAATAATTTCTTTAGAACTCAAATTTGAAAACGACTTTGCAAATAGAGGGGGCCCAAAAGTTATATGGTTGTCTTGACACATTCACATGTAATATCTCAACTTGATTTTTATTGATATAAATAGCAAAATTCTTTACTTTTATGCTAATTTTTAAAAACATCTGAACAAATATCACAATATAAATTATATGAAATATTATTCTAAAAACACCTAATAATTCTCCTCAAAAAGGAAATTCCAAGCACACCCTGTTTGGCTAGGAGACATTAATCAGTCGATTTGTACCAGATGCATGCAAGTTGCAGCTATCATTCAATTCAACTCCCAACATAAAATTTAAAAACACCAAAAAAAAAAAAAAAAAACAAAGAGTAAAAATTAAAATCTTTATGAAGTAATATATTTTTTTAACTTATGAGAGAAAGGTTGGCTTCTTTTATTGTAGCTTAAAAATCAGTTTATTAGCTAAAAAAACTAAGGGGTGGTTTGGCATCCCCTAAAGAATCTATATTTTTATATTTTTTCCATCACATCACCTCTCTACTTTTTTGTACATCTTTTCGTAAAAAGACAAAAAAGTGTACTTATTTAGATCATCCCAAATAATCCCTAAAATTCAATTGGTAAACTCATTTCTCATAAATAAAAAAATTCAATTTTGTCATTCTAAAAGGTCATTATAACAATTAAGAAAATTATGTGTCCAACCAACTAATTTTAAAGCATTAATTTTTTTGCAAACTTATTTTTAATCAATAAATTACTTTTTATTTTATTTTTTTAGAATAGAACAATTGGAAATAACTACTACTGAAAAAGCCAAACCTTCTAAGGATGAGGACACCGTGTCCCCAGAAGTACACAACACTCACTAAATTCTCTACCAAACCCTACCCCTCAAGCTTTTATTGCAGAATAAATTCAAACAAATTTGTCTCTTTGTATATATCTATCTATATATATTAGGATTATATGTAACGGCTATATCATTTTATGTGGACTAATAAGTAACTTTATGTGCAGAAAATTTAACGATCCCGCTACGTAGCTCGAAAATGGAGAGCTCGAATGGCTTGAATTTTTTTTTTATTCTTTTTCCTTCTCCTTCATTCTTTATCTTCTGTCTTCCCTCTCTTTTTCCTTCTCCTTCCTTTTTCAGTTCTTTGAAATCTAGTGTTTGGGTTTGTTGAAAAAGCCTCACAGCCGTCTTTGTCTCTCTTTCCTTCTTTCTCTTCTTCCTTCCCTCTCTTTTTCCTTTTGAGTTTGTTGAAAAAGCCGCACAACCCTCTCTCTCTCTTCTCAAACCCAAGGAAGAAGAAGAGATCAAAAAATTAATGGTTCAACCGAAAATTCACAGCCAAAATCAACACACAAAAAATCAACATAGTTTGCAAAATCAAAATCATCACAGTTTGCAAAATAACCCAAAAAATCACCAAAAAAACAAAATCAAAACAACCACAGCAAAGATATCAAAATCAAAGCAGTTGAGCCAAAGATCCACGGCCGAAGATCAAGCTTCGGCCTCTCCATCCATGGCAGATCAAGCTTCGGCCTCTCGAAGATCAAGCTTCGGCTTCTCCTCTCTTCCTTCTTCTCTCTTTCTTTCGCCTATCTGTTTCTCTCTCGCCTCTCTCTTCCTCTCTTCCTCCTCCTCTGTTTTCTCTCTCACCTATCTCTTTCTCTCAAACCAGTTCAAGAAAGAAGAAAAAGAAAAAGAAAAAAAAACAGAGAGTCGTTTTGACACTTGGGGCATTAGAGCCGCTCAACTTTCGAGCTACCACGCATTTCTCAAAAATTAAATACAAAATGTGATACAATCCTCTCATAAGATGTGGGGTTTATATGTGTGGGATTCAGGAGTGGGACTCATCCCTTGTGAGAGAGTTGTATCTCATTTTGTGTTTGATTTCTATATTTCTAACATTACTAGTGGACTAGTAAAAAAGTTTAAATGAAACTAGATGGACAAGTTTTATTTATCACTAACTCAAACATATAGTTATTCACCCAAAACTCAAACATAGTAGTGTGATTTTTCCTACGGAAATATGTTGTTATATACGATATTTATTTATACATGTGTATAATTTCCTTATTTTTAAAATTGTACCTAAACAAAGGAACTTGTTACAAAAAAACATTCTTGTTTGAAAAATATTTTTCATCAAAATAAATAGAACATTAAAAATCAACTCTACGTGGGCAAAAAATTGAAATTATTTTTGTTTTTTATTTTTTTTTAGATTATATGAACAAAGGTTGCGTGTGATTTGATAATATGGTTTTTCTGTGGCTTGCCTTACAATGCAAGTTGGTCTACACCAAACATTCATAAACAGAGAGACTTTATCATTCGGTTTTGGATGTTTCATTTAATTTCATTGTCCAAAAATAGTAAACGATATTTTTGTCACAGTTGAAAGAGTAGTAAATCACATGGATTTCCATTAATGCCCATGCTGTTGATATTAATTCATTTCAGAGTTGACATAAATAATGTTGGGAAATAAACTAAAATAGTCAATATGCCACTAATATATTGAGCAATTATATTCAGTATCATATGTAACAATATCTTATACAGTATAATCTGTTAGAAATGGTTTTAGAAATTAGATTATTCTTCAACTTTGGTCTATTTTTTAGGTGGTAATGCGTCCTATGCTATGCAGTAATTCACGTGGTATATTTGGTTACTCAAAACCATTATCGGGTGAATGGGAAATTGAAGGCAAAAAGAGCTCCATGGAAATGGTGTTTTTGGTGAAATTTCCTAAAAGTTTGAATAAAGGCTTGTCTGACATTGATTTGGTGGGAAGCTTTGAGTGGGTTTATAAAGTTTGAGTTTTAAACTTGGGGTAGGCCCCAAGGGGCACCCAAGTTTTGTACAAAGGGAGGTTATGGGCAAAATAGGCTAGACCCATTGGACCCAAAAATAAACACACGTGCGCACCGCCGTCCATCCGGGCGGGTTGGGCTAGGCCTGGGCGCGTTGGGCTGAGCCTGGGCGCGGGTGCGGGGTGTGAGGTTGGGTTGGGCTTATTTGGCCCAATACCTATCTTTTTGGGCAAAAAATATTTGAATTTTATTTTATTTTTTAGTAAAATAAATTTTTTGTCCAGAATTCAAATTAATTCCGGAAAAAATTTGTCCGGTTTTTTCCTCTACCAAAATTCTGCTCGGTTTTTATCTGTTTGAATTTAAACCGGAACAGTTTTAGTATCTGTTCAAATTCAAACCCAAACAGTGCCATATCTGTTCAATTCAAACTGAATAAGTTTGCACCTGTTTCATTCAAACCAATCAACCACTTTTCTCCTGTAAATAGACAGACCCTCTATTGATTTTTCATTCACAATTTTTGTACTTCTCCTCTGCAATAAATCTTTGCATTTTGCTGCATTATATTTCTATGAGAAAGAATGTAAACACTTAGGCCTTGTTTGTCATAATCTAAAAAATTTAAAAAGTCAAAAAGTCATTATCCTATTTAAGTCACATCATCTTTCTATCATATTACTTCAAACTCAACCCATATCCAACTCATATTTCATAAAAATTCAAAAAATGCACTTATTTAGATCATCCCAAATCACCCCTTAGTGTGTTCGTTGTGCAAACAATTTGTAGTGCTGCTATTGTTTGCTGTTGATCATTTTATCGTAGGAGATAGACATCCACAATCTGAAAGTACCGTAGAGAGGACGAATCTGTGTTTTAAAGACACAGTATTAAACACTAGACTTGATCAGAAAATTTGTTCAAGAAATTAATTTGGTAAGTAATTAATTTATTTTCTGTTTTATTATTTTTCTGTTTCAGATTTTTATTTTGTTTTTTAATACCCTCTTCTAGTGGTTCCAAGCCCCGATCCTCCAAATCCAAATCCAAGGGAAAGTCCAAAGTTCCTATTATTCCGGACCAGCCCAAGGATCATTCAAGACCCAAGTCAAAATC
Source organism: Camellia granthamiana (assembly GCA_036172215.1). Classification (NCBI taxonomy): domain Eukaryota; kingdom Viridiplantae; phylum Streptophyta; class Magnoliopsida; order Ericales; family Theaceae; genus Camellia; species Camellia granthamiana. The sequence goes on along the minus strand of CM069913.1, from coordinate 8,734,367 downwards.
CAAATCAAAGGCTAAGCCCATTTCACCTCTTGCTCAGCCCAAAGCTAAATCCAAAGACAAGTCCAGGCCCTCCCGTGATGAAATGTTCCAAATGGCTCGGCAACTTGTGGATCGTGCTCAGGCTAAATCATCTAGTTCAGATGGTTCAAAAGAAGGTTCAGAAAGTTCAGCTCCATCTTCTGAAGGATCAACCACTCAATCCATCCCATATGGACGACCCGAGTTTCAAGATGCTCAGGATCCATATGCCTAATCAACTTAGGATTCTTTATAAATACAAAATTGGCTTCAATCAATACTCTTTTGAGAAAAGCTGCCAATTTGTATTTATTCTGATTCCTTTATTCACATGCTCCACCGAAAGTGATGAATAGTAAAACCTACTTTACTGTTCACATCACTATTTGGTCAATCAACTTTTGTTAAAGCTGCTCAACTGATCAATCAATCAGCCGAAAGATGCCAACCTTCAGCCAGTTCACATGCTGCATAGTTAATTTTGTTCTACAACTTTTGTTAAAGCTGCTCAACTGATCAATCAATCAGCCGAAAGATGCCAGCTGCCTTCAGCCAGTTCACATGCTGCATAGTTAATTTTGTTCTATATATTTCATTGTAATCACTCAGAAACGGCAACTTTCAATTTTCTTCAACTTTTCAGTTTTGCAAGAAAACTAGAGTGCTCTGAGTGAGATTTACATTTCTCCTTTCTGTTCAACCTAATTAAAAGATCCTTGCAGATTACAACAATTGTAAGTGCAAGTTATTTTCTATAAGTTATTTTCTAATGTACTTAATGTTTTGAAAATATTGTGGTTTGTGCATTCCAATACTGTCTTGGTTTAATTTGGTTCATCTTTGATTTCGTAATCCATCTCTTTCATTTATGTTGCTGCTTCCGCGTTCATATCAGTTGAGCAGCTTTAACAAAAGTTGTAGAACAAAATTAACTATGCAGCATGTGAACTGGCTGAAGGTTGGCATCTTTCGGCTGATTGATTGATCAGTTGAGCAGCTTTAACAAAAGTTGATTGACCAAATAGTGATGTGAACAGTAAAGTAGGTTTTACTATTCATCACTTTCGGTGGAGCATGTGAATAAAGGAATCAGAATAAATACAAATTGGCAGCTTTTCTCAAAAGAGTATTGATTGAAGCCAATTTTGTATTTATAAAGAATCCTAAGTTGATTAGGCATATGGATCCTGAGCATCTTGAAACTCGGGTCGTCCATATGGGATGGATTGAGTGGTTGATCCTTCAGAAGATGGAGCTGAACTTTCTGAACCTTCTTTTGAACCATCTGAACTAGATGATTTAGCCTGAGCACGATCCACAAGTTGCCGAGCCATTTGGAACATTTCATCACGGGAGGGCCTGGACTTGTCTTTGGATTTAGCTTTGGGCTGAGCAAGAGGTGAAATGGGCTTAGCCTTTGATTTGGATTTTGACTTGGGTCTTGAATGATCCTTGGGCTGGTCCGGAATAATAGGAACTTTGGACTTTCCCTTGGATTTGGATTTGGAGGATCGGGGCTTGGAACCACTAGAAGAGGGGCTTCCAAGATTGACTGGAGGAAGACTGGGCTGACTTCCTTGACTGATTGCAGCAATTGGGTTCTGCTGGGCTTTAACTGTGGCAGGAGTTGGAGCACATTGATCCGGAGGAAATTCCTCATGAACAATTTCAATAATGCGGGGCACATTGAACTTGGCCCACCATTTGACTGAATGTTGGCGGATAATTATGTTGTCATCAATCCCATAATGCCATTTAAATATCCAAGGGATTTTATATTTGGATATAAAAGTGAGCAAGATAGGAAATTGCCTCTGATGAGCTGTAAATGGGTAAACAGTAGCAAAATAGGCAATTGTTTCATTGAGGGAACTGGGGAGGATTTCTGAAATGGCGCCATAATGTGTCCACCATCTCACAAACCAGGTTGGTAACTCGGATTTGAATTTTTGATCAAAGGAAATAAACCAGGAGTGACTAAAAGACTCATTTTGGTACAAGAACAATTTGAACCAAGCATCAATATAATCATGATAATTATATGGAATGGAGTGACCAGGTAGATCTCGAAGCAGATTAGGATTGCCCCATTCTGCAAGAGAAACAATATTATGAATGTAGAGTGAATGGTATAGGATCTTGTAAGCATAAGTTCGATCCTGAATGGGTTTGATCAAGATGGAATGATGGTTGAGCAGAATATCTTTGTAATAGGAGAGGTTTTTCTCTGGAGGTGAAGAAATAAAATGACATCCAGAGCCAAAATGGAATTGAGCAATTTCATGAATAGTTTGATTTCTAGGGTGACTAGGTTCTTTGTAGAACAGGTTTGTAACATGTGATCTGGTGTACTCAGTTCGAGGAGGGCGAACTTGGTTGATTGGTAGTGGAGTAACTGAAACAGATTGGCTAGAGGCAAAAGGATCATTAGCCAATGCTGATGAGTAATCAGGACGGTGAATGGTACCAAGAGTATGGTATCGGTTAATTAGGTCAATTGATTTGGATGGATGAACTGACTCCAAAGGAGGAGGAACTATGAGTTGATTAGGTTTACTGGAACCAGAAGAGGGAACCAAAGCCTTTGAAGGAGGCCTTGGGCGAGACATCTGTGAAATAGGGAACAAAGATTAGCAACCAGAAAGAAGATCTAAATAATTCTGGTAATAGAACAAATCATTGTAGTAATTATGACGTAAAATACGTCGAGCTTGTAACTGTTGATGATTGATGTATTGGGCTCGTTTAGTAGTAGGTCTGGCTGATTTAAGACGGGTAATACGGCGGTTAACTTGTCGGATCAGGGTTTGGTAATGGATAATTTGGGTTTTAACATAAGAAATGTGTGGAGTAGCACTCATCCCTTACCCCCCTGTAAAAATTCCCGGGTAAGAAAATCAGGTAGGGAATTTTGACAACCAGGAATGTAAGTAATGTCGAAATCAAAAATACTTAAAATAGATTGCCAACGGGCAAAAATTTGTTTACTAGCAAGATTTTGAACATCTTTTTCCAAAACATATTTAGCAGATTTGCAATCAACACGAAGTAAAAATTTTTGATTTAAAATATCATCTTGAAATTTTTGAATACATAAAACAGTAGATAAAATTTCTTTTTTAATAGTACTATAATTTAATTGTGCAGTATTCCAGACACCAGAATGAAAACGAACAATTTGTTCAGGTGACTGAGGAGTAACTTGCTGGAGGAGAATACCACCATATCCAATATCAGAAGCATCGGTTTGTATGATTTTGAAGGAATTCTCAGTAGGAATACCAAGACAAGGAAGAGATTGAACATATTTTTTAACTTGTTGAACAACAGCAGTATGAGTAGACGACCAAGGAGGAGGATTATCTTTTAACCTATCAAACAAAGGTTGACAGATTTTCCTAAGGTCTTGATAGAAGTCAGCAATGTAATTAAGGGAACCTAAGAACCTTTGTAATTGAGTTTTATCAAGTATTTCATCAGGGAACTTAGACGCAAATTCAATAGAGCGACTAATAGGAAGAATAGTATTATGATGAATATCATATCCTAAAAACCTAACTTTAGTTTGAAATAATTTAATCTTAGGAGCAGATATGACAAGACCATGACTTTTAATGGTATAAAAGAATGCAGTTAAATGTTTCCAATGTGCACTAATGGAGTTTGAAAAAATTAGTATGTCATCAATGTAAACAATGGAAAAATGACTAAAGGGGTTAAATATGTCATTCATTATGTGTTGAAATTCACTGGGAGCATTTTTTAAACCAAATGGCATAACATTCCATTCATATTGTCCAAAAGGTGTATTAAATGCAGTTTTATATCGATCTTTAGGGTGAATTTGAATTTGCCAAAAACCACTCTTTAAATCAAATTTACTAAAAATAACAGCTTGATTAAGTCTTTTAATTAAATCTTTTTTATTAGGAATAGGATATCGAATCCATTCAAGAACAGCATTTAATGGTTTGTAATTAATAACTAGGCGAGGAACACCTCGTTCTAATTCAGCATTTTTATTAACATAAAAAGCAGGACAAGACCATGGTGATTTACTTGGACTAATTATTCGATTCTTTAATAATTCATTAATTTCTTTTTTACACATTTCTAATAAATCATGATTCATTTGAATAGGTCGGGATTTAGTAGGAATTTGTTTCTCATTAAAACCTTTAATATATGGTAATGTAACTACATGCTTTTTCCTATGCCAAAATGCAGTAGGTAAAGATGAGCAAACAGTTGATTCGAGTTTTAATTTAAAATCAGTAATTTGAGAAATGAGAACGGGATCAGTTAATTGTTGATCAATTCTTTTGTAACTAATTTCTTCTTTAAGAAAATTAATATGTCGAGTTAATCGATTAATAGTATGAGTAATAGAACAATCTTGTAATTGATTCAATTCTAATGGTTCTGGTGGAAACAAGAATTTAAATGTAACAGGATGTCCTAAAACATGAGTAGTAATTCCTTCAGTGGAAGTGGTGAATGGATATAATAATGAAATAAAGGGTGTACCTAAAATTATTCTATCAGTCATGTTTTTAACTAAAACAAATGTAGTTTTAAAACAAACATTATTTTGGCAAACATGTACTTTAGGTAATTTATATTTAATATGCATTTTACTACCATTAGCAGAAGTTAATTTCTCTTGACATTTGTGATAATACTTAGTAGGAAGTAATCCTTCTTGAATACAATTTAAATCTGCACCAGTATCAATTAATGCAACTAAATCTAATTCAAAATCTTCAACGATGATTTTAATTCGTGAATACCATTTTTGCATAAAAATTTTATTAAGTAAGTTTAGTCTTTTATCTTCAAGGTTAGTAGCTTGGGATCTATTATCAAAAATAAGTTTCTCGGGATTGGTGTGATCAGATTCAGAATCAGACTGGGTATCAGATTTCTGGGGTGATTTTGGATTAGGTTGAAAATCATTTAAGTTTTGTTTAAGTTTAATATTAATGATTTCATTTTCTAATTTATTATCTTTATTTTGGAGATCTCGAATAGTTTGTTTAATTTGATTTATTTCAGATTGTAAATCGTGAAGTGTTACTTCTTTAGTTTTATTTTTAAATTTTTCTAAAGTTTTAGATAAACTAATTATGGGTTTAGTATATGTGGGTTTAGTATCTTTTTGAAGTAATAAATTTCTTAATTTATCAATATATTGTTGTTTTAATTGAGGATCATCTAATTTACTAATTAAATCGATTAGAGCAGATTCTTCCTGAGTATGTTTGGTTAGAACAGAGATTTGTTTAACAGGTTTACAGCAAACATCTGTACATCCTAAAGTAATTTGATTATGTTGGTTATCAGAATCAGATTGATCATTATCAGAAGGGGAACTAGATGTAGATGGAGGAACAGAAGAGGAATCATTATCAGATTGATTTAATTGTAAGATTTCAAATAATTGAATCTTGGATTCTTCATTAATTTGGAGTTGGTTAACTCTATCTTTGAGTTTTTGTTTTTCTTTGCATTTATTAGCATAATGACCTTTTTGACCACAATTATAACAGGTAATATCCTTAGTAGTTTTTGGATGTGATTTAGATTTATGATATTTCTTTTTAGGTTTAGTATAAAATTTGTCATTAGATCTAGAAGGTGAATAAGGCTTCTTATATTTATTATAATACTTGGATTTATAATTTTTATGTTTTGAATATTTATGTGATTTCCTACGAGAGGGTGCAACTGGAGGTAATCCATATTGTTCACAAAAATTGCCTAATTCATATTTAGCTTTATGTTTATCTTTAGAAGCTTTTTGACTGAGTTTTAAATCAATACACATTTTTAAACCTTCTTTTTGAATAGTGCTTATGATATCACCATAGGTCAAATTATCATATTCAATAATGCCAGTAGGTTGACTAAGAACATCCCTAATTTTGTGAGCAAATAAACTGGGTAATCCATTAATGAATTTTTCTTTCCAAAATGATTTAGTACAATCTTCTCGTAGCATAACTCTAGAGGTAAAAACATCTTTATACCATCTAAAGTCACTTAATGTTGGACAAGTAAGATTACTAAGTTGATCATGTATGCGAGAATAAATATTAGTTGGGGTTCCAATAAAATGGCGAACAATAGTATAGATTAATTGATTAATACCATCAGGATGACAACAGCCTAAAGTTTCATCAAAAATAGGTAATCCTTGATCATCAGTTTGGTTAGCATAAATTATGGATTCTCTTTGTTCTTTAGTTAAATATTTTTCCCACCAGGATTTGAGCATACCAGTAAAACTAGTAGTAATTAAAGTAACAATTTCAGGTTGAGTATATTGGGGATAGTTAGAGAGATAACTATTGGAGACCATGGATAAATGATTTAGTTTTTGAAGGATTTGATCTTCACTTAAACCATCAATATTCCATTCGTATAATCTTTTAGCAGAAACAGAAAATTGATTATTAATATTATTTTCTTCAAATTGTAAATCGACAGGAGTAGGTTTATTGTACCAATTCTTAGTAGTTTGGGGATTGACTTTTGGATAATGGATTTTTGTAACTTGGAATTGTGAAGCTAATTGATTTATTTCATTATCGGTGTCGGATGGAGTAGAATTATCAATATCAAATTGTTGATTTAGAACAGTAATTCCTTTATCCTTAGAAGGTGAAGGAGTATCAACGGTAGATAATTTATTCAATAATTTTTCAATAGCTTGGACAGTAGATGATTGGTCATTTGGAACTAAACTAGGGCGTTTGGAACGATTAGTAGGTAGGTTTAATAAAGGTGCATCTAAAGTTTGTTTATTAGATGAACTAGGAATGGATTCTAAATTGGTTTCTATTTTATCTAATTGTTTACCAATAGTGTTTAAACATTGATTTGTATAATTGTTTTGTTCAATGACTTTTTTGATTTCATTATCATTTCCAGGTAATTTAAAAGGGGAAGCAGGAATTTCAGTTCCTTGTTGATTAAGAATAATGTTTTCTAACGGAGGATGACTAGAGGTAATAGTCGTGGTAGCAGAAGTTTTCCATTTACGTTTGGTAATGGTATTTAGTTTTTTGTAATATTTATCAACATAGTCAAGTAAGGGTAATTCAAAACCATATTGAATCATAAAATCATACCATTCTTGGGATATTTGAGACATTTGGGCAGAAGTATATTTAGTATAATAAGCATGTCGCTGAATACGATTAGCTTTTGATTTGAAATCAATAAGTAATTTTTCAAGATTGGGAGTAAAGTCTTTTTTGATGGCTAATAATTGAGGATTAACAGGTGGCGTGAATTCTTCCATATCAGTTTGAGTTGGAGAATTAGTTGAATTAACTTCTTCTTCAGGGAAATGAGTATGGGTTGAATAAACAGGCTTACTAATCTGGGAAGTGGTAGAATTATCAATTCCTTTTAATTTATTTTGAGTAGTAGGGCCAAAATGGATTTGACTGTTTTTTCTGAATAAGGGAGTATTAGATATTTCATCTTCAGTTTCAATTTCAGTAGGGACACTAGATGTACTATGTCTAGAGGATTGACTACGATTAAATTTAATATGAACAGAACCATCATTAAATTGTTGAATATCTTGGATATCAGTTATAGATGATTGTTGTTGATTATGTTTATAATGTTCATTAACAGTGATCCATTCATTTGGTAAATCGACATTTTTCCATTCAATCATTTGAGGAACATTAATATGTGAATCTGTACTACTACTTTGAATTAATAAAGTTTTATCTTTAGGTGATTTATGCAAAGCATGAACATTTAAATTAGTTTTCATACATTTATAATGAACACGATAAATTAAAGCAATATTATGAGTTTTAGTCATCATGTTAGTAAATGAGCCATGTAATTGAATATTTAATGTTAAAGCATGTAAAATATTCGGATCTTTTAAACTAAGTGTAAAATCAGGAAAACAATTGAAATGTACTGGTCCTTTATGGAGACCGGTTTCCATCATACCCATTAAACTATCATTGTAATTAAGGAATCGAGCATCTCTTAAACATAATAATACAGAAGTATTTTTCCCTTGTGGAGTTAGTGGTTTAATACCAACTTGAATTAATCCTATATGAATAAAATTGTAATCATTTTTTAAATATCTTTTAATAAGTTGAGAATCAAATAATTGACAGGTTTCCCTGGGTTTTTCCAAAGCATAAACTTGTTCCATAGTTTTAACATGTAAAGTGAATTTAAAAGTATTCTGTACAAAAGAAGTTTTATAAATTTCTTTGATTGGTAATTTTGGTATATTCCAGTCTACATTAATTTGATCATTTTGTATTTCAACATCTTCTTCATTAATTACTAAACCGTGATTAGGTATGGTAGGCAAAGTAGTTGACCTAGAACTGACTGATGAGTTACTTCGAAATAATCGACTCATTGTTCTGTTTTATTAATCAGTTTTACAATTACCTTAATACAGACCCTATTCTGGTCAAGTTATCACAGACCAAAGTGGTTTAATACAGACCCTATCCTAAATGTCCACTCTGCCTAACTCTAAGGACTTACTCCGGACAGGAAATGGAAGTGGGTGATATAAACCAGGTGGATAACAGACTGAGCTCTTGGGTGATTAAGATGAATTGAAAACTAGATTAATCAAATAAACAATAGGAACGATTAATAGGAAGAAACTAAACAATTAGAAACAGGATACAACATACGCTTGGCTCTGATACCATGAACAGGATTAATTCATGTAACAAAATAAAAATCTGTTTTATTTATTTTATTTTATTTTTTCGTTTGATTTTTGTAATCAAACAAATTCTCTCATTTCCTTTATTTCTTCTATATTTCGTTTGTTGTTAAGTACACAAACATAATTTATTTTTCAAATACAGTGAAAATTGTCTAACAATTTTAAGACAAATTCATTTTTTGGTGTCTTCATTGTATTTATTTCTATGTTTTCACAAAGTGATATTCTAGTTGGAAAATACAAATAGTAGTAATATACTGTTTATTTTCTTTGACAACTAGTAGTAATATACTAGTGTCATTAACAATTGCAGAATATTAATTTGTATTACAGAAAATTATTGTGGTATTTTATTTTTCTAATTTTAGTAACAAGGAAAATAAAATTATTTTGTGTTATAATTTATTTTCTGGTTTTAGTAATTAGAAAATTAATTTGTGTTTTGGTTTTTTCTAATTTTTATAATAGGGCAAATTACACAAATAGTCCCTATAGTTTGAGGCTTGTGTCACTTTGGTCCCTGACTTTTCAATTGTGACACATTTGATCCTGAATTTTGAATCTTGTTCCAAATAAGGACAATTGAATATATAATTAGATTTTTCAAGGATAAAATTGTCAATTTGATAAAATATAAACTAATTTGACAAAAATAAATGTCAAACAAATATTTTGGAATTTTAAAAAATTATTTCTACCTACTAAAAATAAAATTATGTAAAATTGATAAATCTTTTAGACATTTATTTTTTTTTTTATCAAATTAATTTTTATTATGTATTTGAATGATGATCATGTAAAATTAATTTAAAAAAATTAATCATTTAATTTTTATCAGTTTTACATAATTTTATCATTGGTGGATAAAAATAATTTTAAAAAAATTAAAAATAATTTTTTGACATTTATTTTTGTCAAATTAGTTTATATTTTATCAAATTGACAATTTTACCCTTGAAAAATCTAATTATATTTTCAATTGTCCTTATTTGGAACAAAATTTAAAATTCAGGGTTAAATGTGTCACAATTGAAAAATCAGGGATTAAAGTGACACAAGTCCCAAACTATAGGGACTATTAGTGTAATTAACCCTTTATAATAAGATATTATGGCTACTACAACTGAAACTGCAACTGAAAGTAGTACTCCAATTGTTACACCAACTCCTGTCCCTATCTAGAACCATGTTCAAGTTCCAATAAATCATAGAGAAAAATCGAAAAAATTTAACGGTACTGAGTTTAAGAAATGACAACAGAAAATGTTGCTTTATCTTACAACTCTAAATTTGGTCTGGTTTCTCCGTGAAGAGGCTCCAGTACTTAGAGAGAATGAAAGTGATCGGCAAGTTGTTGCTGCTATAGACGTTTGGAAACATTCTGATTTCTTGTGCAGAAATTACATTCTCAATGGCCTTGACAACATGCTGTATAATGTTTATAGCCCTCTGAAAATAGCAAAAGAATTATGGGATTCTTTGGAGAAAAAATACAAGATAGAGGATGCCGGCACGAAGAAATTTGTTGTCGATAAATTTATGGACTTCGTTATGGTAAACTCCCAAACAGTAATTTCTTAAGTTCAAAATTTTCAAATAATTTTGCATGATATTCATTCTGAAGGTATGTCTCTTAGCGAGTCTTCCAAAGTCGCTGCTTTAGTGGAAAAGTTACCACCGGCTTGGAAAGATTTCAAAAATTATTTAAAACATAAACGTAAGGAGATGACTATGGATGAATTGATTGTAAGATTGAGAATTGAGGAAGATAACCGAAAGGCTGAAAAAAGGAATGGTAAAAATCTCATTGAGTCTAAGGCTAATGTGGTTGAACAAGTGCACAAACCACATAACAAAAAGAAGAAGTTTACTGGAGATGGTTCTAAACAAGGTGGCAACAATGGCAATAAAAAATTCAAAGGTAAATGCTATAACTGTGGCAAGACCGGACATCGAGCCTCTGATTGCCGCCACCCTAAAAACGATCGTGGAAGTACAAGCAAGAATACCACCAATCAGGCCAATGTGACAGAATTAGATAACATCTCTGACGGGGTAAATGACATCAATATCTCTGCTGTGGTGTCTGAGGCTAATTTAGTTGGAAATCCCAAGGGATAGTGGGTTGACATTGGAGTAACTCGTCACATTTGTGCGGATAAGAAGATGTTCACTACCTACAATGAAGCTGCAAATGGTGAACAACTTTTTATGGAAAATTCTTCTACTTCTACTGTGGCTGGACAAGGAAAGGTGATCTTGAAGATGACATCAGGGAAGAAACTGACCCTCAACAACGTACTGCATGTACTAGACATCCGAAATAATTTAGTTTCCGGTTCTTTGTTAAGTAAAAATGGTTTTAGGCTTGTATTTGAGTTTGATAAATTTGTATTAACAAAGAGTGGTATGTATGTTGGTAAGGGATACATGAGTGATGGTCTATTCAAGTTGAATGTAATAACGGTTGTACCAAAACTTGTTATTAATAAGAATAATACATCTTTTGCTTATATTCTTGAGTCGAATTTATGGCATGGTAGATTAAGCACTACAACAAAATGCACTTTTGGCGACTAAAAAAAATTTAGTCGCCAAAAGTTGTGGAATCGGCGACTAAAAATAATATTAGTCGGCAAAAGTCAAATAATTAGCTACTAATTTTTTTTAGTCGGAGAATAGTGATTATTGGCGACTAAAAAAAAATTTAGTCGCTAAAAATATTACAATTGGCGACTAAAATAAATTTTAGTAGCTGTATAGCTAGTTTTGGCTACCAAAATTGTTTAGTAGCCGAATAAAAAGAAAAAAATTATTTTTTATCTTTGGCGACCAAAATTTTTGTCGTCAAAAGTATATTTTCAGCGACAAAAGAATATTTTAGTAGCCTTATAATTAGTTTTAGCTACTAAAATTATTTAGTAACTGAATGAAAAGAAAAAAATTATTTTTTATCTTCAACGACCAAATGTTTGGTCGCCAAAAGTATATTTTCAGCCACAAAAGAATATTTTAGCAGCCGTATAGTTAGTTTTAGCTACTAAAATTGTTTAGTAGCCAAATGAAAAGAAAAAAAAAATTATTTTTTTATCTTTGGCAACCAAAAGTTTGGTCGCCAAAAATATATTTTCAGCAACAAAAGAATTTTTTAGGCGCCAAAAAACTAAAATATTTGGAGGGAGATTTCAAATTTTGGAGGGATTAAAAAAGTAATTACCGACTAAAATATTTAGTCACGAATTGTTATTAATTATATATGTATTTTGTTTCCAACCCAAACCGTAACAAACCAGAACTCTATTTACATTTTTATTTATTTATAAAAAATCATTAATACCAACAAAACAAATAAATTATATAATGTAAGAGAGATGTACCTATAATAGTCCTGACAATTTATGAGTGAAAATAAATAAAAGTAAGATTTTATATTATTTGTATATAAAATATATATTCAATATGATTTAATAATCTAAATTACTTTAATATCATGTAATGACTAATAATTTATATGTATATTTAATATTTTTATATATCTATATATGTATAATTCGAGTTTCGGGTTGTTTGACGTCTTTATCCAAGCTCGCCCAAATTTAATTCAGGCTTTTGAATTTTTATCAAACCCGTACCGAATTTAAAAATATCTTGTCAAAACCCTTAAAAAATTTGGCTAGGTTCACGTTGGTTGGGTTGAGCCCGCCCAACTTGCACCTTTATGTGATATTTTCCCTTTAAAAAATGTTAACAACACATAATGAACTGATCACATTGCACTAAAATTGAAAGTATGAGGTTTAAATAGTTCTAATTGAAGTTACGAAAATTAAAGTGAAATGTAATTTACCTCATCCTCATTAATTAGGAAGTATGAATCCTTAGATTTGAATTTTACTAAATCCTATAGTCCTCCCCCTTTCCTTACTATCATTTAAGTATTGTTCAAATTTTACAAGGACTTTTTTGTTCATAAAATTAAGCTTTAAAAGTTATTAATTTAGATAGTTGTCTTCAATTGTACCACATAAGTTGACATAAAAAATTCTAATAAATAAATAAATGAAAGTGATAACTTAAGGGTGAAAATAATAATAATAATAATAATAATAATAATAATAATTTATGGGATAAAGGTTAAACAAACTTTTTATTTTTATTTTTTATATTTCCTATTAAAAAAATCAATTATATTCACATGAAACAAGCTTATGTGGAACCCATTTTCATGTGGATTGAACATGCAATTGAGCCCAGAGCCCATCACAAATCTTATTCCAATAGTTGAAATAGTTGATTTTATTCTTATTATATTTATTTATTTAAAAATAAATAATTTGTTTTAAAAAATATACTTAGAAGTTAGAATCCGCTTGACAACGTGCTACTTTAGTAAAAATAATTGTCAAACTCATTCAAAAAGTCAAAAACTTAAAAGAATTTCAACTCATATAAAAAAAAAAAATTAAAGATTCCTTCTTATTCACTCTAATTTTTGCATTAATTTCATTTGGTTTAACTTATTAAAAAAAGCCCTCAATATAATTATGTTAAATTTGTAGATTTTTATTTATTTATTTTAATCTCAAAAAGGTCAGTATAATTTATTCTTTATTTTGTTTCATTTGTTTTCTTTTATATAGGAGTTTTTATCGTAAGATAATTTTATTAGGTTGATTGACATTTATAAGAGTTCATCTCCCCATTCTTGTGTTTTTCTCCTAATTCAACTCTCTTTAGGGAGAATTGAACTTATGATCTCTCCTTAGGATTAAACCTTTAGAAGAGTCATGCTTATATAAGGCCCATTTAGGAAACGATTTTTTTAGTAATTTTTTGACTAAAATGTGATGTACAAAAAAATAACAGTAATGATACGCACACAAAGAACCAAATACACAATCAAACACATAAAATTTTTAAACCTTCTAATACTTTTTTTAACTTTTCCACTAAAATCAACACTTCCAAGCGTGGCTGAATATTAGAGAATCGTGGGTCATATTTATGCAGATTTGTTTACGGTAAGTTTTATAAATATATATATATATATACGCAATAATCTATGCAATAATCTTTGACTTTTTTTTTTTTTTTTTTAAGTATTTACGTACAGATCTTTTAAACTATAAATATATATATATATATTATTTTGATTCCTTAAATTATACAAACATATTAATGATACCACTTGTCCCAGAGGAACGGGTCGGGCTGATCCAGGCCTCCCACGTCATCGTCTGATCGCTGGGCCCACTGAGAAACCTGCACAAGAGTCTAACGAGGAACGGGAGTCCCCCGGTGAACCCTCCGACGAGCAAGTTAGAAAAGAGAGATCAACGGAATATAGAGATAGAATAGTGATAAAGAACTTAACCTTCTATTTGTCTTAGAAACCTGCTTATATCCTTTGTTCATCATTTCCTTGTCCACTCCGGCCTGTCTTGTTGGCCGCAAGTCTATGTTCTAGCCTGCCTTGTTCATGGTGAGGCTGGTCTGTTCCGACGTGAAGGGGTTATCGCATTAAATGCTACAGGGAACCTCATTAATGGTTGATGTGTGGTATAATAACTCTGCAGGATCTTTGTCTGTTTATGTGGCTGGTTCTTCTCTTGACACGTGTTTAGATGTCATTGGTCCTTGGTGCAACGTTGGGCTCCAGCAATGTTAGGCTTTAGTGTTTGAATTATGTATTAGGCTCTAAGTGGTAGGCCAAAAGCCCCTATAGGTCCACCTATGTCAGTAGTCCCCCATTCCCAAGTGCAGCTTCAGTCCAACGAAGGGAATAAGGAAAAAGACAGGGGTTGTGGAGGTCGACGGAGAGAAGACCGACTGGGAGATATGCCGAATGCGAAAGGTGACCGAAGGAGAAGGCTGACCGCGGAAGGTGACCGAGTGAGGAGGCCGACTGCGAGGAGGGTCGATCGCGGAGGGTAACCAAGTGAGGAGGCCGACTGCAAGGAGGGCCGACCACGAAGGGTGACCGAGTGAGGAGGGCTGACCGCGGAGGGTGACCGAGTGAGGAGAGGAATGACGGCGCGCGGGGCTCGAGGCGCGACATGGCACGTGATGATGTGAAGTGTAATAGATAGGGAAGGGAAAGAGAGTAGTGGATCGTGGTCGTATGCATGGCACAATCCTGTAATAAAAGAAGTGATGCGTTAGCAGGAAATGAAGAGATAGGCTGATATAGGGCGTTGAAGAGACAGGGGCGGAAGTTTTTGAAAATTTTCAAGCTATCGAAATTTAATCTTAACCCTTGAAATATAGGCAAACCGTGGGCATTTGGAGTTATTCGCTTTACCTACCTTATTGCAAAAAACCAACTCATCCCAGAAGTGAACTCATTTGTTTCGTGTGATACGCCTCTGCAACATTTTGCGAACTTCCTTGTGCCAGCGTCTGAAGCTACACGCAGACACGTAGGAGGAATGGCTCGAGATGAAGTACCAGCAATGAGATTAGACTTTTTGGGGGAAGACGACGCAGTGGAGTTGGCAAAAAAGTATCGAGTGGAACGGAGGGAGGAGAGGGGAGCTGTGCAAGGGGCGCGAGCTCGTCCGACAACGATGAACGCGGCCGCCAGGCCAATTAGCCAAGTGAAGCCGGACCACTGGCACACCAAGGTAGACAAATCTACTTTTACGACGGAGGAGTTGGAGGAGGTACGAAGGAAGTACCAAATTCCTGCGAAACTAGAGTTGAGGCTGCCCACGTCTAAGGAGAGGGCGTCGGATGTATGGCCGGCAGAATTCACCTTATACGAGGAAGCACTGTGGGGGGTCTAAAGCTACCACTCCCCCAAATAGTAGTGGACGTACTTAATAAGCTAGAGGTGGCACTAGGGTAGTTGATGCCGAACGCTTGGAAAATACTAATGGCCTGTGCGAGCGCCTGGCCGTAAGCTACCAGAAAGGCGGCAATGATGGTGGAGGAGTTCTTCTCTTGCTACAAGGCCTCCAATCAATAGGAGACGTAGGTAACCTTGCAGGCAGTGGCAGGCCGGGGTCTAGTAGTAGGCTTGCCATCTTCGGTGAAGGGGTGGAGGCCGAGATGGTTTTATGTATCAGTGAACGGTGGGAGAGGGGTTCGCACAACATGGAAAGTCCCCACAAAATTGGTGGAGCCAAAGTTAGATGTGGAGGCCGAAAACAGTGTGAAGAAGGTGAATGAGTGGAGGGAGGAGAAGGGGGTGAAATGGGATGAGCTGATCCTTCCTTCAACCTTTTTTGTCTTGAGACTGGGATCGCAACCAACGGAGGAGGATCCGGTGAATGAGGAGCTGGAGGCGCGGAGGAAGGCAAAGGAGGCGAAAGATAGGAGAGCGTTTGCCAAAGCGGACAAGTATAAGGAGACACAGTTGGGGCCTGCCCCTAAATTGGTGATGAGGGAGCGAGTCCGACCGCGTCCCAAACTGCTAGGAGACAAAGTCTTAACTGACTTTGCCCCACTGCAGCCCCCAGTAGACCCGCTGAAGAAGAGGGGCAAGCAGGAGGTGGAGGCAATGTTGAAGAAGACAAGGAAGAAGAGGGCGGCCGTAGAGGGGAAAAAGACGCCCCTGTCTTGAAAAAGATGAAGGTTGGGAGCGAGGACGCCCCTATGGTGGGGAAGATGAAAGCGGGAAGGGTGGAGGCAGCTCTAGAAGGGGAGACCGCCCAAGTGGCGAAGGAAGACAAGGGTCCAAGCGCCCAAGTACTGAAAGAACACTTGGGCCCAAGTGCCCATATGGTGGCGACGGTGGTACCTGCACTAGAAGCAACCCCCAGTCCCATTGGAGGGAAGACTGGGATCAGCAAACTAGAGACGAGTGTTGCGCTGGCGACTACGTTGTGCCACGCGTGCGTGTTGGCAGGTCACTTGGCAGAAGGAGAGGAAGCCAGGGTCGCAGTCGACCGCCTTGTTGGAGTGGTGGTGGATGCGACCATGCAGTCAATGACGCGATTGACAGAGACCGACCTCCTGAGGGGGTTTTGCTCAGCCCAGATGGAGGCAGCGACCCTAGCGACTGCCTTGATGAACAAAGTAGCGCGCTCGAAGATGGAGGTAGAGCCGCTGAGGGCCCAGCTGGAAGAAACGAAGTCGCAGCTGCAGAACCTAAGTGTGGAGACAGCGGGATGGAGAAGGGCCGCTCAGAGCGCATGCGCATAGGGGTTAGAGTATGCGCAAATGATGAAGAACATTGAAGTGTTGGCGTTGGTGCAGAGCTACTCAGCCGGGCGAGCTAGTGCCGAGCTCCTCGCAACCAAATCAGAGCTCGAAGCGGAGCGCCACAAGGCGGTATCGCTAGAGTTCGAGGTGGCGGGCAAGAAGAGGAAACTAGAGCATGTCCAGCAAGCTTGCACCACTGCCAACGAGAGGTGGGAGGAGGCCATGACCAACAACGAAGAACTGCGTGACCAGGCGGTTAAGGACAAAGAAGAGGTCGATGGTCGGATCATGGAATTGGAGAAGGCCTTGGCGGAGCAGAGAGCCAAATTGGCATCTGAGAGGGCGGCATACCCCGACTTGTGTATGGCGGTCGTAGAGCAATTCAAGGGGTCCGCCGGCTTCTAGATGGCCATTGATGCCGCTGTTGCCAATAGCTTGGCGAATGAGGGAGATGGGAGGGCTGGGCCGTCAGGAGCGGCCCTAAAGGTAGGAGTAAAGAGGGAGTGATCTAGAGCTTTTAGCGGTCTAACTTCTACAAGCACGAAATGAGTGAGTTCTAAGATAGTGGCTGGATGACTTTCAAACATAAGGCGCAAGAGCTGTTCCCAGACGTGGACTTCAGCCTCGTGAAGGTAGGCGAAGACAATGTCGCCCAAACCCCCTTGGACGAAGGGATTGAAGAGAAAGATCTTTCCTCTAGTGAGGAAGAGTGATTTGTGTAAAAATTTTGTGTTTGTGTGTGTGTGTGTTTTTATTTTTTTGTGTTTTTATGTAATTTTGTGCAACGATTTGTATGAAAGCGTAATTTTATGAATAAAACAACGATTTTTCTTGTATATTATTGTTTTTGTTACTCTGAGTTGTAAATTTAAGATGGTAAAAATGACTGAGTAGAAATTTACTCTGAGTTGTAAATTTAGGATGGTAAAAATTGTGAAACTTGTAAGTAAATTGTGATGTAAAATGGTCAAAATGAGCAATCAGTGAAAAGTGAAAATGTTAAAAATGGGCAAACCATGTTGTAATATGAAAGTTTGTAACTGCTAAGTAATATGTGTAGACGTCCCCAAACGCCCCGGGAGGATGAGTCCCGTTCTGTTCGTTTGTGGGTTTACTACAGTTCGGACTCAAATTGTCACGGTTCTTAATCTGAACCAAAGAGTCCAAATCCGGCAAATCGTTTTGAGAAAACAGATTTTTAGAAAAGAAATGCCAAACATGGACTGCTTTGCCAGATACAAAGTCGCCACCTAAATATTTTTTAATGGGGAAATTTAGGAAACCCTGACTCGGTGCCAAAGGTCACGTGTCCGTCATCACCAAAGTTGCCTCGGCTTGGGAACTTGGGTACAATCGGGGAAGGTCAGCTATGAGCACCCCCTCTCGCCCGGTCCGAAGACCGGCCTCTACTAACCGTGATATCCGATTTTGAAAACGTTATGTGTTCTTATTCCGGTTATTAGCCTAGAATTACTATGTTATGCGCACAGCAAACAAGTATAGACCAAATCGCCTAGATTGGAATAAAATATTGCATGTTTGTTTTGAAAATGGTTTGTTACTCGCAAGTAGGCTAAAATGCAGATTTTACCACCCTCAAGTGGGCTTTAGAAAAGATGGTTTTGCCACTATCTAGTGGGCTTAAAACTCACAGTTTCAATGCATTGTTCCAATTTAGGTAATTCAACCTCCATCCACAGGCATTCAAGCAGTTATGACACATAAGCAGCTAGCCTCATGGTAATCATGCTATTATGGCAACACTCACACGTATGCGGTATGCTAAAGCATAAAAGCTTACCTAGTACTCCAAGCCAAAACAGAAACTTGTTAGTAATCATATGCATGATCCTAGTTCATGTTAAGATGGCTAATGTAACTCATGCAAGGTGCAACTACAATAGGCTCGGCTATCCTAAAGATGGCATGTGAAATGCTACAACTAACACGTATTCAATTTGGAATTGAAATACAATGCAGTTAGTATTATGCGCCGAGCCCGATGCATGTAAGACAAATGTATGGATGCACGCATGCATAGCACAAGGTATGCTAATTTAAATATGCCCTAAGACTAACCATCAAAAGCAGGTAAGTAAAAGGGAGAAAGAAGTGGGGGTTGGAAGACATGCACACACGCACCCACACTTGTTACAAATTCGCCCTCACTCAAAGAGACCAAAAGAATATACAAATTAATTAACCTACAAGCTAATTAATTATTACAGACCCCTTAATTAATTAACAAATTAATTAATGCTAAGGAAAATAGTAAAAGGCCTCGGGAAGCGGGTCCAATGCATGCGTGCTCGGGTTTGCTCGGAAATCCGTCGCCATGTACAAGTTGCCTCTGTTTTCCCTGCTCTGCTCCTCTGAAAATTGTGCAAGTCCCAGGGATGCTTCCATGAACACTGTGGAGTGCCACCGGCTGGGAGGAATGGTCACGGGCCATGGGGAACACTCACCGGCCACTTATTAATCCATCGGCCACCAATGGATGGCCGGTCGGCAGTATAGATGGCCGCCCGGCCAAATCTTCCTGCAGAACCTGTTTTGACAGCAGCAGAGGGTAAAACATGGCATGGCAATGCATTTCAAGCAAATATGTGCACCACCACACTCCATATCATGTTTAAGACTCAAGGGAGTATGGTGCTCGACCCTCGGACCACCAGTCACGCATTTCAATGCATGATGGCCCAAGAAACCAAAGTGTGTAATTTCAATGTGGAATGAAATGCACATAAACAAACAATGAACTCAACCTCTATCATACTCAACTCAAGAGGCAAAGTATGCATGCCAATGTAATGCAACCTAGGCATGCAAGCTAAGGATGCATTATGAACATGAGGGCAAGCAATGCAAACATGCAATGTACACTAGGTACACAACACTTAAGCATGAAGAGACAACTTTTAAGCACACTTAAAAGGAGATAATCATGGACTAATGGCATGCATATCAAGCTTTGAAAACATGTAGAAGATGATGCCAAATCAACCTACCAATGCAAGTAAGACATGCAACCAAGCCCAAGGACTTAAACTAGGATCAAATGACACATGAAACAAATGACCAAAGTGAGTCAAAACAGCCCTAAATCATGCAAAAGTAAGCCCCAAAAACCACTTAGATGGCATCTAAAAGGTCTAAGTATGGAAGCATACACAAGGGTCCAAGTATGGAGCATAAGATAACAACCTTATAAAGCATTAAAGGAGCATCAAATGCAAGCATACGAGCACACCACAAGGACTGAAATGGCATGATAAATGGTTCCAAACCACTTAAATGAAGCAAGTAAAGCATGCTAGAGGGGTCAATACTCAAGGCATACAAGAGAGGTTGCATGGTAACTATACAAAGCAAGCCCTAGATGGCCTAAGCAACCAAAAACAGACCTTAAGCATGCTAAAACAAACATAAAAGCTTCACAAAGCTAAGCCAAAATCATGCTAGAAACAAGGCTCAAAGCACAAAGCATGTTAAGGCAATTTCATGGCATTACAAGACAAGTATGCTAAGCATGCATGGTGTGTCTAAACCAACTTAAAACAGTGCTATATCATGGCAAAAGAAGCACAAATAATACTTAAGACATGGCCAACATGAACTTAAAAATGGTGCTCACACATGAGGCTAAAATGAGACTTTTTGAAGACAACAAGGAGAGGGGATGGCCCTCTCCTTCTTAGAACCTTAAACCACCATCTTGAGGGATTTCAGTGGTGAGGAGGCCCAAACAAGGTGGTCCCGAAGTTCACCAAAAATAGCACAAAATGGGGCCAAACAAGGCCTAAAAGGGGGTAAACGACCCCAAACACAAAAGTGACCTTAATGAAGTATCTTAAATACAAAAAAACAGAACTTTTTTTATGTTATATACAAAGCTCAAATCAGCAAGCAAGACAGGCTAAAAGTGTGTGCAAAAACGAGGAATAAAAGAGGGTTAGATGCTCACCCTTGTAGACCAACGGGGACAGCAGCCTTTGGTCCCAAAAACTAGCTCCTTAGCCTCTGAAAATGGCCTCCAAGAAGCTTAGATGGATGATGGAGAGGTGTGGTTGAGAGGTGGTGTGCAAAAGGGGCCAAGAACCAACACTTATGGAGCTTGGATGTAGAGATATAGAGGGATACAACTCTTGTATCCCTTAGACCAATTCTTGGAACCCCTCAAATGGAAGAGAAGCTCTTCTATTTATAGAGAAGATGGAGGCTTGAAGCTTCTAAGAGAAGCTAAGCAAAAAGGGTCAAGGGGGTCAAGCTTCTGTTAGAAGCTTGGAGCAAAAGGGCCAAGAAGGCTAAGCTTCTTGGAGAAGCTAGACAAAAGAGCCAAGCTTCTTGGAGAAGCTAGGCAAAAGGTTCAAGAGGTGCAAGCTTCTCTTGGAAGCTTAGAAGGGTTCAAGCTTCTTGGAGAAGCTAGGCAAAGGTGCAAAAGGTTCAAGCTTCTAGAAGAAGCTAAACCAAGGGTTCAAAAGGTTCGAGCTTCCTCAAGAAGCTAAAACTAAGGGTTCAAAAGGTTCAAGCTTCCTCAAGAAACTAGAACCAAGGGTTCAAAAAGGTCAGGCTTCCTCAAGAAGCTAAAACAGGGGGTTCAAAAGGTTCAAACCCTCCTCAAGAAGAGGTCTCGGCCAGAAAAAGAGTCAATCGGCCAAATAAAGATGGCCGACCGACCAAACAGAGTGCCGACCGGCCAAATATATGGCCGATAGCAACAAAACACTGGCCGGTGGCCTCTAGCCATGGCCGGTGATGTGTGGGGATGTCTCACAAGCCATTCCCTGCCCCTCCAAGGCAAAACACAAGTGTTTGGTGCAAAACCAGACACAAAACAGTCAAGTCGAGAGATCCTGAGGCAAGGCGCGTAGCCGAGACCTCCGGGAACTCAAGACAAACACAGACAAGGATGATCACCGGGTGTTCAAGCGGTGACGCCTACGTCTTGAGGACGGTCAAAAATGGGGTGTCTACAATATGAAATTTCGTAAGTAAACCATGATGTGAGAAATGCTAAAAATTGGCAGATAGGCTAACTTGTATGTAATTACCCCGACCCATGATTAACATTAATCCATGATTAATTATACCTAATCAGTAATTAAGGAGGAATTCTGAATTAATTTGCAAGTGTACTTTGCATTATAGTGTTTATATCTGTTTAGTATGGAAAGATCTGTTCATATTTTAGTTTCGGTTTGTGAATTAAAGGCCTTATCGGCATCTGATTCTGAAATTGATTTGATATATGTGTTATGCGGGATTTATAGAATTTTATGGTAGGGTTAATCAAAATTCGATTTAGAACAATTAAATTAGATTTATTTAATGCACATTTAATTTGTTTTGATTAATTGTCACCAAGTGAGCTCTTAAACACTCCCTACATGTTCCACTCATCTTTTTCTTAAATTGTCAACATACTTTGAACTTCCTCTTCCACACACAACCGTGGGAGAGAGAGAGAGAGAGAGTGAGAAGGAAATTGAGATCAAGCTTGAGGTTTGGAAGGAATTGCTAGGAGACTTGAGGTATTACTCAAGAACATCCCTAAACATAAGGAATAGAGAGCCTTAGGTAAGAATTTTAGTCTTTAGTTTTGTGAATTAGTTGATTAATGCATGAAATCAAATGTGACAAGTAGATTAATATGAGAATTGAGCTAAGGAATGGAATTAAGAATGAGATTATGGTTGCATGTGCATTTCATGAAGTTTTGAAAGTGTTTTTACAGAATTTCCTCATGCATGTCTTGAATTCACCTTAATTTCGGGAAAACATTGAGTTTCATAATGTTTTGTAGCACTTGATCATGTTTTGAGAAGCTTTGGTTCAAAGAATTGCATGCATGTCTTATCTATGGATCATACATGAACCTTGAGTTGAATTGTGTACAATTGGCAAGCCATTAAGCCATGATTTCTTGAAATGATCTTTAATTTATGTTGTTTTCAGGGTCTTCATGAATTTTCTCAAGTTTTGGCTTAGAAAAATGAGGTTTGATGCTTAAAAGTAGGGGTGCAACTCGGGCGGGTTCGGTCGGGTTGGGGGTTTGCCCAAGCCCGGCCCGAATTGTATTTGGCATTGCCCAAGCCCGCCCAAGCCCGACCATGAACCTGAGCATTGCTGCCCAAGCCCGGACCAAGCTTTGTATTTTGAACTCGGATTAGCCCGAATTGCCCAAATTGCCCGAGTCTAGAAACATGTTGGTAGATTTGTTTTGAAACCTGTAGGTAGAATTGAGAATTAACAAAGAATTGAGAATTATTCAAAGTTATTTTCTGGTCACCAAATGAGAAACCTGTAGGTAGAAACCTGTAGGTAGAATTGTTTTGAGAAACCTGTAGGTAGAATTGTTTTGAAACCTGTAGGTAGAATTGAGAAACCTGTTTTGAAACCTGTAATTAATTATTCAAAGTTATTTTGTGGTCACCAAATCAAACTCTCTGTTGTCCACCAGACAATTGAGAATTAACAAAGAATTAAACAACAAACTTCAACATCAAACTTCAACGTCTGGTGCATAAATCAAACAACCACAAACACTAGTACATATTAAACTTCCACACAACAAACTTCAACATCATCAAACTTCAATACAAACTTCAACATCATCTCAAATGCCAAACATAAACTGAAAACAACAGTGGTTCATTATTTCATACATAAACTGAAAACAACAAAATAAAAAGAAGTGATCCAAGTCGCAGTCCAGCAGAAACTTCAATCCAACAGAAATTTCATATTTTGATCTTCACATCTTCATCTCAATGCAATCATGTCCTAAAAAAAAAAAAAAAAGAACATAATTACAAATAACTCCAATAAAATACTACAAGTCAAATGAAATATTAAATTATTCTTACCTCGTGGTAAAATTTCTGTCAAACATTACTTGAACTTGATATAGAAAGAGTACCAATTTCATCCCTTATGGCTGCGAAAATTAAAATACTTGAGATAATATAATAAGATTTGTAAATTAAAAACAAAGCACAAGTGTAAAGACTAACTTACTTGACTCTAGTTTCTCAAGATCCTCGAATTTTTCTTCAACATCAATTGGACTTGATGAACTCCTTAACCAATCTTGTCCACAAATCAAAGCCTCCACAATTTTAGGAGTTAAAGAACTGCGAAATTGATCAAGTACTCGACCCCCGGTGCTAAATGTCGATTCTGAAGCAACAGTTGATATAGGAATGCATAAAATATCACGTGCTATAAGACAAAGCACACGATATATTGAAGCTTTCATTTTCCACCAAGCTAAAATGTCAAAGTGTTCGGATTCCTCTTCAACCCCATCTTCCAAATAACGATCAAACTCGGATTTAATGACCACAGTTTCTTCAGCTTTCAAGAATTGATGCCAATCTTGTTTATGCATATCAATCCCAACACTTGAAACCCCAAGATCATCCATTCTTACATCATTTCCACCTTTGGAGACACCAACATTTTCCATAGATTCTAACACAGAGGTGGAGTAATGCTCATAAAGTTGTTTCATGATAAGGTTCACTTTTTCAATCATAGCATCAACATCACTAATGGAATAATATCTTGTGAAAGAAAACTTAACATACTTCAACTTGTAACGTGGATCTAAAACCACAGCAACAATCAACAAAGGATTAATCTTCTCGATGTTACAATACTTCTCAAACTTCAATTTCATTTTCATGGCCATGCTAGAAAAGAACTCGTTCTCATGATTTGCCCAACTCAAGAGGAGAGCTTGAATCCTATTGGTCTCAAGAAAGAAATAATTACAAGTCACATACTTGGAACTGGAGACACGCTTTGTTATCACATAAAAGTTCTCAAGGAACTTGTGAAGACTTTTAACTGTCATCCAATCCTTCTCTGTCATAACATTCTTAACCTCAATTTTGAAACACACATCCTTCTCTTCCAATCTCTCAAATACTAATTGACATTCAATTGCATTGTTTAACATGACATAAGTTGAATTCCATCGTGTTTGTACATCTAAACACAAAGCCCTCTTATCCAAAACTCTTTCCTCCTCGGCACATTTTTGAACATTTGCAATCGAGATGGGGAACTCCTCACTTATTTCACATAATCTCTAAGAGCCAATATTGAACTCTTAGCCTCTTCAATTCCATCCCTCACAATCAGATTTAGGATATGAGCAAAACACCTCACATGAAAAAAATCACCACTTAATAACAACACATCCCTCTTAACAAGCCTCCTTTTTAAACTTAAAGCTGCTACATCGTTGGAGCTTGCGTTATCTACCGTAAGTGTGCCTAATTTTTCCAGTTGCCACTCTAGTAACCATGTTTCCACAGCTTGTGCAATTACCTCACCACGATGTGGACTTGGAAGAACACGAAAATTGATATTTTTTTTTTGTAACTTCCAATCAATATCAACATAATGTGCTGTGAGACACATGTACCCAAGGTTTTGAATGGAAGTCCACAAATCTATGGTGAGACAAACTCGTGAAGCTGAACTCTGAAAGATTGCTTTCAAAAGTTTTCTTTCAAAATTATAAATTTCTATGCAATCTTTGGTGATTGTGGTTCTTGAGACAATGTGAAATTTTGGTTGCAAGGCATTCACAAACCTTTTAAAACCCTCTTTCTCCACAAAACTAAAAGGTAGTTCATCAATGATAATCATACAAGCAAGTTCCCTACGACAATGTTCTTGATCAAATTTCCAATTCACAATTTGAGATTGACTATCAACTGTTAAGGAGAAAGACAAATGTTGTTGGGTTGGCTCTTTATTACCATCATAATAAGAGCATTGCTTAAGGTGTCTCCAAAGTGTGCTAGTACCTAAAACACTTAGACAAGCAAATTCACGTCCACAATAGTTGCAATTTGCTCGTTCTACTTTACTCTCATTAGTTTGTTTAATCTTTGTAAAATGATCCCACACTAGAGACTTAGATTTATATGGTTTCTTGCGCTTACCTTCCTTTGGCTTTGCACCACCCCCAACTGGATCTTTCTCTTTGTTATTCTCTCCATCAGTTTCCCCCATCATGTCTGACATACAATCTTGCAAGAGCTTCCTCTGCACTGAAAAAAGAAAGATAATGATATTTACAAACATGTATAACATAACCAAAGAAACACAAGAACAAATATTACAGTTTTAGAAAGAGGGTTTCATTTGGTAATACTCAGGACTTTAAAAGAAAAAAAATAAAGTGCAATTTTTGTTAAGTAGTTCATCAACTATTACTTGGCCCACTGATTTTGACTGGATGCAGGAAGCTATTACTTGGCCCACAGTGGATTTTGTTTTATAGTCTGCTTTATATGTTCAAGATAAGGGAGGAGTTTAGGCATGGAGAGGAATACTGGATTCTAGAAAGAAAGCTCTGTTGTGCTTTAACAAGCAACAAGAAGGTAACAAGATTGAACAAAGTAAAAACATCATGTCTTCTCCCCCTATCCACAAAAAATATAAAAAACAAAAAGAATTACAAAGCTCAGTCCAGAACCCTAAAGATTTAGCCATAACCTTCTTTTTTTCCCTTTAATTAGAGGATTACAAAATAATTTCGAAGCAACCAGAATAATTCAAAGTTCAATTAAATATAAGTGAATCACAGTGAACACAACTTCCCTTTAATTAGAGGTTTCTATTAATCAATAACCAGTAGGAGCAAAACAATACATCCATTAGAGCAGACTAGCAAAACCCAAAAGATAAAAGGCCAACCAAAAGATACATCCATTACAGCAGACTACCGCCCAGATTATATATATATATATTTATATATAAATCAGTTACATATTCCTGATGCAAGA
This sequence comes from Camellia granthamiana, assembly GCA_036172215.1. Taxonomy (NCBI): domain Eukaryota; kingdom Viridiplantae; phylum Streptophyta; class Magnoliopsida; order Ericales; family Theaceae; genus Camellia; species Camellia granthamiana. The sequence continues at coordinate 8,707,661 of CM069913.1, read as the reverse complement.
ACAAAGAATGAGGAAGCTTACCCAAGATGGATCTACTAGGGCTGAAGAAGGAAGAAGTGAATGAAGGTGGAGATCGGGGATGATAGGGTTTCGCCTCCGCCGTTCTTCAAAGTTCTTCAAAGTTGAAGAAAAAATCAAATGAGTCTGTGAGAGAGAGATAAGGTAGATAGATAGGGTTTCTTTAGATTTAATCTAAGGGTAGAGATAAAATATGCTAATCTAACGGTGGAAGACTAACCAAAAAAAAAATAAAAAATAAAAATTAACACTAACGCTTTTACTTAATTTATATATATTATATAATTTATTAAATTATATATATATTATATATTATATATTATATAATTTATATAATATATTAAATTCAATTCGGGTTCGGGTTGCTCAGGTTGGCCATTGGTTCTGCCTAAGCCCGGCCCGAATTACAATTCGGGCATAAAAAATCTACCCAGGCCTGTCCAAATTACAAGATATAGTTGCCCAAGCCCTAAAAAAACTCGGGCTGGGCTCGGGTTGCTCAGGTTGAGCTCGCCCGAGTTGCACCCCTACTTAAAAGATTGAATTTGAACTTGAAGATCAAATCTGGAAATTTTAGAAATTTGATCCACGCTCAAGCGGGGGACTTCACGCTCGAGCGAGCACTCTGAGTACGTGCACTCCCGCTCGAGCGACGTGAGTCACGCTCGAGCGTGAAATAGATATACCCAGAAGTTCATACATTTTATAGTCCGCTCGAGCAGGAGACTTCACGCTCAAGCGAGGGTCTGAGTCTCACGCTCAAGCGGGGATCGAGCGTCCGTCGAGCGTGAAAATCATACAACCAGTACTTTTGTCAAAATTTGCAGTCCGCTCGAGCAAGAAAAGCCACGCTTGAGCGAACCTTCACATTCTGCATGTCCGCTCGAGCGGGGGAAGCCACACTCGAGCGTGGACCTTGTTTTCAGCAAGTTTTGGAAAATATTTTCAAGTGCATTTTTGCATCCTCATTCCATCCTAGGCATGCCTAGGCCATGATTAAGACTCCATATTGAGGTTAAGGACTAGAAACACGCCAAGAACAAATAAAGCAAAATATGAATAATTTGAACACGTGTTTCAAGTGTGTATTTGTATGTATGTTCGTGTAGGTCGCGTGCCTCGAACCATTTGATTAATCTGCTCTGTTTGTCTACACCCGAAGCCAACTGTGAATAATAACTTTGTAAAGCTATGTTCAATTATAAGTATTTTCTGAATGATATGAGATGATTTGTTCCTAAAATATTATTTTATGTATGTATGAATGGTTGCCCAATGGTTCTGAAATGTATTCGTGGCATTCTTAGCTTCAAATGATATTCGTTATCTGTTCCGTTACATCCCAATTATGGGTCAACTGTACGTCTCATGAGCCAACTGTTATGGATCCTTATGTATGCGTCCCAATTATGGGCCAACTGTACGTCTCATGAGCCAACTGTACCGTCTCCGTGCACGTGAGTCAACTGTATGCCTTTATGGCTGTCCCTTAATTGTTTCTGCTAGTGCTAATGAATGTACCACGTATGGTTAACTGCAAAATCTGATTATGAATATGATTTTGATTCTGTGTCTGTAATGAACTATGTTTTCTGTAATTGTTATGGGCAACATTCATTAAACCCTTTATTTTGATATTATTCACTGGGCCTCAGCTCATTATTTATATTATGTATGTAGGTGTGTAGGCACGTGATCAGGCCCAGGACTGACAGCCTAAGTTCTATTTTTGTCAGCCAACACTTGCGCCTCCCGAGGAGGTTCCGGACGAAGTCAAGTTTTTGTGGCTGTTTCTGTATTCGTAATAGACTATGTTGTTTGTCAAGTTTGTGGGTGAGATTTTTATCATGTATGCTTATATGTAATATGTAAATGTTATATCCTATGACCTCGCCAAAGAGTCTATGAAACTTTATCACAGCTCATTGGACCTTGTATGTTTGTATATTACTTCCGCAGCCCCTAGCTATGAGTTAATCTGTCAAGAGGCCTTTGGTAATCCCAAGATTACTGGCCGGTTACGATGGTAAACCCATAAGGGCGGGTTTGGGTCGTGACATTGTATGATTAGTGAAAATGGATGGTTATGAACTTGGATTTTAACTAAGTATGGCAACCATGTCGTAATATTAAATTGTGAAAATGGACCGGCCGAATTTTTCATTCGAGTTCTGACTAAGAGTTGGAGGGCTCTGTCACACTGAGGCTTAAGTTAACTCGGTCTGGCTGAGCTCCACGTGTTCAATCTGGCTGAGACTTTAGCTAACTCAGTCTGGCTGAGGTTTTAGTTGACTCAGTCTGGCTGAGCTCTTCGTGCTCAGTCTGGCTGAGGCTTAAGTTAACTCGGTCTGGCTGAGCTCCGCGTGTTCAATCTAGCTGAGACTTTAGCTAACTTAATCTGGCTGAGGTTTTAGTTGACTTAGTCTGGCTGAGCTCTTCGTGCTCAGTCTGGCTGAGCTCTTCGTGCTCAATCTGGTTAAGGCTTTAGCTAACTCAGTCTGGCTAAGCTCTTCGTGCTCAGTCTGGCTGAGGCTTTAACTAACTCAGTCCGGCTAAGCTCTTCGTGCCCAGTCTGGCTGAGCTATAGTTAACAAACCGTTATTGAAACACAACGCTGATAATGGAGATATAAAGTCATTGTCATTTAAGGCGTAGCCTATTGATCACAAGTTTACACCATGTATGAAAAGGACAAAAATGAACAAGTGTGTAGATTGTCAAAAAGAACATACAACAATTGATCAATACGAAAATATGCGACGCCATTTTGCTGGAAATAACGCTTCAAGTGATCGGGGTTCCACGGATGGGGGAGGTCTCTGCCTTCCATGTCTTGGAGTCGGTAAGTGCCCGAACGAGGTCAAGCCTTAACGATGTAGGGTCCTTCCTATTTGTCTGCTAGCTTGCCCTCGGCGGGATTTTTGGTGGCAAGAGTCGCTTCGCGCAAGACGAGGTCCCCAATTGCAAACTCCCTCGGTCAGGCTTTGCGGTTGTAGTGTGTTTTCATGTTCTGTTGATATGAGGCCCGTCTGATAGTAGTGGTCTCTCGGAGCTCTTCAATCAGGTCTAAGTCAGCCCGACGTAATTCTTCGGTTAGTTTTGGATCCGGGTGCAAAACCCTCGGGGTCGGCAGGCCGATTTCTACTAGGATGACCGCCTCAGCGCTGTATGTTAAGCGAAAAGGAGTCTCCCCAGTAGGGATTCGGGCGGTAGTGCGATAGGCCCAGAGTACATTTGGTAATTCCTCTGCCCAGAGTCCCTTAATGGCTTCCAACTTAGTTTTGATGATCTTTAGGAGAGAGCGGTTGGTGACCTCAACTTGCCCATTGGCTTGGAGATGACCTGGGGAGGAGAAACATGGCTGAATGTGGAGTTCTACACAAAATTTCCTGAACTTGGTATTATCGAATTACTTGCCGTTGTCTGAGATGATGGCTTGAGGGATTCCAAATTGGTATACGATCGACTGCCAGATAAATCTGGTTGTGTTCCGTTCAGTGATTGTGGCGAGGGGTTCCGCTTCCACCCATTTAGTGAAGTAATCAATGGCGACCACAGCCAACTTGGTTTGGCCCTTACCGGTGGGCAATGGACCAACTAAGTCGATCCCCCACTTGGTGAATGGGTAGGGACTGCTGAGTGCAATCAGTTCTATAGGTGGAGCATGGGGGATGTTGGCAAAGCGCTGGCATTTATCACACTTAAGCACAAATTCAGTGGCATCTTGGTTGAGAGCAGGCTAGAAGTAGCCGGTGCGAAGGATTTTATGGGCCAGCGGCCTGGCACCCGAATGATTACCATATACGCCCTCGTGGACTTCCCTCATCACATAGGTCGCTTGAGCAGGATTGAGGCACCTGAGGTATGAGCGTGAAAATCCACGTTTGTATAGTAGGCCGCTGATGAGGATGTAATTGGACAACCGAGCTCTGACTTTGGCGGCATGCTGTTTGTCGTCTAGCAACTCCTCACTTGTCAAAAACAGAAGGATATCCGCCGCCCATGGGATAGGTTCGTTTTGGAGGAAGTGGACCTCCTGCTGGGTTGGCGAAGTAGTTGGGTGGGCCAGGTATTCTAGACGGACGCCATGGCTGAGGTCTAATTGGCTGGCCGAGGCTAATTGGGTCATTTCATTTGCCTTGGAGTTTTCGGATCGAGGGATGTGTTTGATATGGAAAGTATTGAAAAGGCGAACAAGAGGGAGTGCAATATCCCTGTAAGCTCACATCGTGTCCTCCTTCGCATCGAATTCCCCCGTAATTTGCCCGACGATCAATTGGGAATCACTGAACACTTGGATATGGCCTACACCAATGTCTCTGGCCAGGCGAAGACCTGCTATCAAGGCCTCATATTCGGCTTCATTATTGCGGGCGTCGAACAGGAAATAGAGGACACACTTGAAATAACCACCCTCGGGAGCGGTGAGAATGAGACCAGCACCATTGCCTTCTTTGCGAGATAATCCATCGACATTGAGGGTCCATGAGTGGGGATCTTCTGCCTCAATGTTGAATTTCCTTGGCGGAGGGGGCGTGGTTGGAGTGGGATTGGTGAATTCCAAGATAAAATCGGTGACAGTCTGTCCTTTGATCATTGTTTGAGGTCAATAAGAGATTTCAAATATGCTAAGCTCAACAGACCATTACATAAGTCTGCCAGATAGTTCTGGTTGTTGTAGTACCTTTTTCAAAGGTTGATTAGTGAGGACCACTATGAAGTGAGCTTGGAAATAAGGTCGGAGTCGTCTTGAAGCTATGACCAATGCAAGGGCCATTTTTTCTAGCAAAGGGTAGTTCTGTTTTGCCCCCCTGAGAGCTCGGCTAATGTAATAAACCGAACGCTAGACTGAGCTGTCCTTCCTGATGAGCACCGCACTAACTACGGTGTTTGATACGGCTAAGTAGAGAAAGAGGGTCTCTCTTGAAAGCGCCTAAGAGAGTAAGAGGGGTTGGCCATGCACTGCTTCAATAGTTGAAAGGCCTCTTCAGATTCAGTGGTCCACTCAAAGGCCTGTCGAAGGACTTTGAAAAAGGGAAGGCACTTGTCTGTTGCGCGGGAAATAAAACGGTTGAGGGCGACAACTTTTCCGATGAGCCGTTGAACCTCTTTGACCATCCTAGGAGACTGCATTTCTATCAGGGCCTTGGCCTTAATCTTTTCGGGGTTGGTCTCGATGCCCCGCTAACTAACCATAAAACCCAAGAATTTCCCAAATCCTACGCCGAAGGCACACTTCTCCGGATTCAGCTTCATGTGATACTTGTGTAGGGTTTCAAAGGTCTCTCGTAGGTCTGTCAAATGATCGGAGGAGAGTTTGCTCTTGACAAGCGTGTCGTCGACGTAGACTTCCATGTTCCGACTTATCTGATGGTGAAAGATGGCATTGACCAACCGTTGGTAAATTGAGCCGGCATTTTCAATCTGAATGGCATAACACGATAGTGATAAGTTCCTCTATCTGTGATGAAGGAGGTGTGTTCTTGGTCTGACGAGTGCATCAGAATTTGATTGTAGCCGGAGAAGGCATCCATGAAACTGAGCATCTGATGTCCAGCGATGGCATCGACAAGCAGACGTATGCCAGGAGGGGATAACTATCTTTGGGGCAAGCTCGATTAAGGTCGGAGTAGTTGACGCAGAGTCGCCATTTACCATTCTTTTTACGGACCAGGACCACATTTGACAACCATCGGGGGTAGTCTATGTTTTTGACGAACCTTGCCTCCAGTAGTTTGTCTACCTCAGAAGCAATAAGGGCATTGCGTTCTTGGTGAAAGATACGCTGCTTTTGGTAGAAGAGTCGGAAGTGGGGCTCGATGCTGAGACGATGAGTGATGAAGGAGGGATCGATACCCAACATATCGGAATAGGTCCAGGCAAAAACATCATTGTGCTCGGTTAAAAGGGCTGTAAGGTCAGCCTTGGCTTGGGAGGATAGTTGGCTGCCGATCTTAGCTGTTTTTGTTCGGTTGGCAGGGTTGATGGGGACTTCAACAAGTTCTTCCACAGGTTCCCCTCTGATTAACTCGTCTTCGTCTCTGACGTTGAGTCCTTCGATGATCATGACCTCCTTCAGCTTGACCTCTTTGAGTGAAGCAACGTAGCATTCTCTAGCCATTATCTGCTCTCCCCTCACAGTGCCGACCCCGAGGTCGGTAGGAAATTTTATGGCCAGATGGTACGTGGATGTGACCGCTTGAAAAGCGTTCAGGGCTGTGTGGCCAAGGATGATGTTATAAGCGGAGGGGCAGTCGACGATAAGGAAAGTGAATAACTTGGTGGTCTGCCGTGGGTACTCTCCAATGGTGATGAGAAGATCGATGGAGCCTATAGAGGTCACTCGATCCCTAGTGAAGCCAACTAGTGGGGTTTGGAGAAGGGACAAACTTTATTCTCCAACCTTGAGCTGGCGATAGGCGTTCAGGAAGATGATATCTGAAGAGCTGCCATTGTCGACAAGCACTCGTCTAACTTTGTAATTAGACAGGAGAGCAGAGATGAAGAGGGGGTCGTCATGAGGGTATCGGATGGCTGTGCAATCGGTCTCCGTAAAGGTGATGGGCTCTATCCACTGCTTGGGGTGCTTAAAGGGGCGATCCAATGTCATGACTTCTTTGTCAGAGCCCTGTCTGATTTTTCTGAGCTCGGCTCACTGGGCCGAACGGGATGGTCCTCCACACGCAAGTCCGCCAGCAATGACTCTGATCTCTCCAATCGGGGGAGTAGGGTTGCCTTGTGCTCGGGGTTGTGGCGGGGGCCGATCATTGCCTTGGTTAAGTTGTACGAGTTGTCGGGGAGGGGTGCGTCAGCGGTTTCCCCTAGCAGGTTCGGTCCTTGGCCGTTGCTGGGGACGGGCTGCCGTGAACCGACTGAGGCACCCCTGGCGTATCAAGGTTTCTACTTGGTCTTTAAGATTAACACATTCCTCGGTGTTATGGCCGTGGTCTTAATGGAAACGGCAGTATTTGGATTGGTCTCGCTGGTTAGAAGGAGACCGTGAGGGTTGTGGCCATTTCAAGTTGTAATCTCGTTAGATCTAGTTTAAGACTTGTTCCATGGGGGAGTTGAGGGGTGTGTACCGTTCGAACCGACCGGGCGGTCGGGTAGGTGCTGATTGGTCGGCTCGAGCGGTTCGGTCGGTATATTGAGGTGTTTGCTGTGTGTATTGGGTGGTTCTGATTTCAGATTCCTTTCTCTTCTCTCTGAGGGTTGGGTTTTTCGTTGTGGAGTCTTGGCGGGCGGCCAGAGAATCTTCAACACTCATATATTTTTGAGCTTTGGAAAGGAGGGTTGCCATGGAGGTTAGAGGGTTTTTGGAGAAGGAGAAAAGGAAATTGGATGATCGTAAGCCAGCCATAAAAGCCGTGAGAATAACCTTGTCGTCGTTTTCCGCCACCTGCAAGACTTCGGTGTTGAAACGGGTGACGAAGCTACGTAGCGACTCCTCCTCCGTCTAACGGATGTTAAGGAGCTGGGTCGCTGGACGCCGCTGGCACTAGGCACCGATGAAGTGGCTAAGAAAGGAGTCACTTAGGTGTTGGAAAGTAGAGACGGAGTCCATCGGCAGCTGACTAAACCACAGTCGGGCCGACCCCTTAAGCATTACGGGGAAAGCCCGACACATGATCTCATCGGGGAATGCATGGAGGACCATTAGGGTCCTGTAGGTCTCCAAGTGGTCAACTGGGTCCGTTGTGCCGTCGAAGGAGTCGATCGAGGGAATTTTGACCTTAGGAGGTAGGGGTTTGTCCCTGATGGAGGCGACGAACGGTGAGTTAGCTGTTGTGGAGGGTTTATTCTGCATGTTCTGCATAATTCCTTGAAGCTGGAGTTTCATGGCTCGGAGTTCCGTATCCCAGATAGGGACGTTGTCACCACCAAAATGGAATAGAGGCTGAACACTACTGGCCTCTCCCTCGGGAGCAGGTGCTTGGGCTGATGGATGTAAACCCCGAGGTGGCGGGTTCATATCTTGGGGAGGGGGTTACGAGGCCTCCAAGTTGGAGGGGTGGGCTTGTTGGAAGGGATGGCTCAGGGTTCGTTATCGGTTAGGTGGGATATCTTATGGTGGTGGAGGAGTCACAGGGAGGTCTTACTAAAGCAAAGCATTGATCAAAGCTTGGTTTTGTTCGGCTAGGCGGTTAATGCTATTAGTGAGTTCTAAGGTGGGTTGTTCAGGTTAGGAGGGTCGGCTTGGAGGTCGGCAACGTTGTGTTGAGAAGCCGTGGATCTAGTTGTGACCATCCACCCTGGTGGGTGGCAGGTAGGGATTATCGAGAATGGGTCTCTAGCAACAATGAGCACAATTGTCACACGGAGTGGAAGGTTCCCAATGACGGCACCAACTAATGATACCACTTGTCCTAGAGGAACGGGTCGAGCTGATCCAGGCCTCCCACGTCGTCGTCCGATCGCTGGGCCCATTGAGGAACCTGCATAAGAGTCCCACGAGGAATGGGAGTCCCCCGGTGAACCCTCCAACGAGCAAGTTAGAGAAGAGAGATCAACGGAATATAGAGATAGAATGGTAATAAAGAACTTAACCTTCTCTTTGTCTTAGAAACCTACTTATATCCTTTGTTCATCATTTCCTTGTCCACTCCGACTTGTCATGTTGGCCGTAAGTCTATATTCTAGCATGCCTTGTTCATGGTGAGGCTGTTCTGTTTCAACGTGAAGGGGTTATAGCATTAAATGTTGCAGGGAACCTCATTAATGGCTGATGTGTGGTATAATAACTCTGTAGGATCTTCGTCTGGTTATGTGGCTAGTTCTTCTCTTGACACGTGTTTAGATGTCATTGGTCCTTGGTGCAACGTTAGGCTCCAGCAATGTTAGGCTTTAGTGTTTGAATTATGTATTGGGCTCTAAGTGATAGGCCAAAAGCCCCTATAGGTCCACCTATGTCACATATAAATAGACCTTTTAAATTATTGAGAAGTATTACTTTGCCTGTGCTGCAAATTGATTTTATATATATATATATATGTATTTTTCTTTTTTAGCGAATTTTATAAATATTTATTTTTTAGATACACTTTATCTAAATATGCTTAAAAAATATAATATCAATGAAACTTTTTTTTAAAAAATCCAACAAATACAAAGAATATTTTAAAAAATATATTTTCGTATTTTATTGTATTCAATAAATTTTTTTAATATTTTTGTATAAATTTTATACTTTTTAATATATCAAGATTAAATGGATTTAAAAAGTTAAAAAAATTGATTAAAATATTTTTAAAAATTACCAAAAATATGAAAATACAAATTGAAAACTCCAAAAATTATTTTTAAAAATTCCAAATAGTAACTAGTTCATCTCCCCCTTATTGGACTTTGCACCTCTTTCACCAACCAAAATTTTTTTTGGTCGCCAAAAATACTTTGGGCGACAAAAATTTTAGTCGCCGTTAATTTCTCTTCAGCTACAAAATAGAATAGTTGGCATATATATTTCATTTGTCGACAAAAAATTGATTTAGTCGCTAAAAATGATAAAAGTTTTGGAAGGGAAACAATGCTCACGCTTCTTCTGTTAGACGAAATGATATTCAAACTCTCTCACAACCAGACTGTCTCACCACCAAACCTCATACGAAATCACTTCACCGCAGCCCACCGTACAGAGGACGTCGGCACGGCCACTTACAGCTGAAAATCACCACCGCCATAGTCGCAGATCACAGGTTCTCTCTCTTTCACTCATAGTCTCTCTCTCATTCACAGTCTCTCTCTGTCTATCTCTCTCTCTCGCTCTCTCTCTCTCTCTCTCCCCCATCATTTGTCTCCCCTTTTTTCTGATTGTTCATTTAGGGTTTTATTTCGTGTTCATTTAGATTGTTCCCCTGTTTCCCCCTTTTCTGATTTTTTGGACTGAAAAGTGTTTTTTGTTAGCTTTCACAGCCTCTTATATATGTGTGTGTGTGTGTATTAAGTTTTGTGTTGAATGTTGAATGTTGTACTATGATGTTGAATATGTCACAAGTATCATAGAATTTTGCTGGGGGTTTGTAATTGTTGTATTAGTTTTACAGGTTTTGGGCAATTAATACTAGATTATGAATCATATGAAAATTTGATGTGATCGAATATAGAAATTAGTGAATACTTTTTTTCTTTTGGTGGAGGCATGATAATGGGTTGATATCTACTCTAGTCATGTTATTGTTAGGATTGTTTCCTTATTTATTTATTGAAAAAGAGTAATCGTGGTTTTTATTGGATTTCTTATAAATAGACATAAAAATTGTAGTGGTGCTAACTTCGTATCGAGAAAATAAATCAAGTAAGAAATTTGTTTTTGTATAATATTTTCTTTGGAAAAATGGTAACATCGAGTTGGCAGTGGCATTTCTGATTACATGTATGGAATTATTTTTTTAATTATATTTTCTTATTTTTAAACATAAAAATGTAACGGCCCTATATTAATAAATATAGGTGAGATTGTAAAAAACTCAAGGAAGTAATTTGTATGTGTATGGTATTTTTCTTTTAAAAAATGGTACTATTCAGACATGAAATTTGGCAGTCACATTTCTGTTTTTTGTGGCTCACAGTGATCAATGTTTTGTTATGAAATGAGACGGCCATAAAGAGCCACATCATTTAACATTACTCCTATAACTTATTTATTATTCGGGGGATATATATAGAAAAACAAATTATAGTTTGGGGCAGATGTAGGCATTTATTCTCGGCAATAAATACAATCAACTTTGAGGTATACTAAAAGTTAGTTGCTATCTTCTTGACTATTCATTAGTTGTTATTTGATTGACGGAATCAGATTCTCTCCGGTCCACAAATCTCTCTCACACATGCACACGGGCTCACACACTTGCATGAGCGGACACACAAACTGCATGCACACATGCATGTTGTGAGTGTAGACAGCATGATCCTGATTTTAAGCATTTGGTTATGGGGAAATCAGGTAAAGATTCAAATTCTTGGAACCATATTCTGAGCTAAGTTCATAAGATTTATGCGTGTTATTTTTTTTTTCTTCTTTTGCTTCTTGTTGTCTGAAGTAGGAACATTTCCTAAACTAAAATGGTGTTGGCTGTTTTGTTTGTTTTCGGTTTTATTTTTTCGCTTTTCCTTTTATTTGTAGTTTAGGTTTTGACTTTCAGATTGAGATGTTTCCAAAAGACACGATTGCAATGCTAATGGTAAACGAGATAAATCTCTCACGTATGCTCATTTTGCTTCCATTTCAGGGTAGTTGTTCATTGTCCTTTGATGGTGGCTATTTCTGTATATTGGTGATGATTTAAATCAAATGTTTAGCTGCTAAACCTTAAGCCTTGAACTAGTAAATATGGGTGTTGTCGTGTCAAGGCATCTTAATTTGTTTGTGCCCCTTTACTCTGTTTTATTGTTTGGGTGGTTTTCAACTTGATTTGTTCTCTTCCCCATTTCTCATCTTCTTTACTAGCAGAGTAGGTATATCTTTAATCACAAACTAGTAAATTTTTCAATGAGCTAGATGACGATGAGTGAAGTTATACGTTTTTTTCTTGAGAATTGCCAAATAAGATTTTCACTCTTATGAAAAGACCAAAAAGGCTTAGCTATATAGGTACAAGACACCAGATACTTGTTTTGTTTATGTTCATGGTGATTAATGTCTAAGTTGATGTATGAGTTGTGCTGAGATTGCCTTTCTATCGTTGGATCCTAGGGCTAGAGGGTTTGAGCCAAACCTATGGATTGGGATATTTCAATATGGAGTAATGCAGAAAAATTCAGGATTGCAAAAATACTGAATATCTTCAGTCCAATATTCCGTTATAAGTTGAAAACAATGTTATTTATATAAATTGGAGAGGAAAGTCAATGGCTAGAAATACAATTAGTCCTACATTTTATGCATGGTTGGGTTGGTTTAGAGCCCAAGTGTAAACAATAGCTAGAGATGTTGTATTAAAAAGAATATCATGTTGGAATATAATGAATTAACTTCAGTTCTCTTTATTCTATTTTCATATCTATTTATTATTGCATGAGCTAGGGGGGAAATGATGTTCTTTATTGAGGTCTTATAAGTTGAGATTAATCAATGAAAAGCATATTTGACAGGTAACTAAGAACCACTAAACCACATATCCATGATGAAAGGATACTATGACTAGCATTGTATCATTCAATTTCAACAATATAATTTTGAGACAGGTTACTTATCAAAAAAAAACTAGAAAGAAAGAAAAAAGTTATGAGGAAAGTTGCTTAATACATTACATAGCTTTTCACTTAGCTAACCTATAAAGCCTATAGATTATGCGAACCTCAAGATCTTTGAACTTCATATCTTTCTTCTTGTTAATTTAGGTTGAAGGGGCCTAGAATGAGGGTGGTAGAGGTCCTAGTTTTTGGGATTCTTTTTTGCATACTGCAGGTATGCTTTCTTATAGACCCGTACATATGCCATTTGTTCCATTACAATGACCTCCGAGTGTTGTATGCATGAATGTGGCACTGGTTAGCTTGTTTGTTAAACTTTATGCTCTTTAACTTTCTTGCTCTAATAGAAAAAATTTATGATGGAAGTAATGGAGACATTGCAGTGGATCAATATCATCGTTACAAGGTTGGTGTTTAGATTTTTGGGTAGGAGTGAATACTACTATATTGTCTTTTTTCCCCCCTCTTTGCATGGGACTTTCATAAATGTTGTTTTGTTCTCCCTTTAGTTTTGGACTATGTAAATATGAAGACACGTTTTCCCTTTGTTATTCATATTTTGTTTTGTACTTTGGTTATATTTAGTCATTGTTTGTCATTGAATGAGCAAGTTGTGTAAGTATTGTCCTTTGTAAGTACTGTCCTTGTTTGTCATCAAGTAATTGTCTTGTTTCCAAACATCTATATATTAACTAAATAATTTTGCCTCTATAGATGCCAACTGAATATTTGCCCCTGGAAAATGTGAACATGCATTGACAGAGCCATATTTGGTTGCGCAACACAAGCTTTTGGCCCATGCAGAAGTTGTTTCCATATACAGAAACAAATACTAGGTATGCTGTTTGATGTCATAAATTACTGATTACAAATTTCAGTTTCATAACACATATTGATGAATTCTCAGTTTCATAACACAAAGACTAGTGACATCATGTAAATTTGCAAACATCTATAATGTGATCTTGAATTTGATCGGTCTTGTATGCAAGGTTCAAGGAATAAAATGTGAGTAGCTTTCCATCAAAGTGTCCTAAACATTTCCATTTCTTAAGAAAACAAAATTCTAGTATTTCCACCAAATAAAATAGAAGTTTTTTTAGAAATCCACATTTTGGTACTTGTGTTTTGGAATGGAAAACTTTCCCTCGAGAAAACTTTTTTTTTTTTTTTTTTTTAAGCAGCCAAGAACACTAAATTTGGAAACCTGGATTTTTTTTTTCTTATTAGGTTTCTTTTATAAGACAAAACATCAAATAATGTTAGGTGTGTACCCAATCTTTCTCCTCCCAAACACATTAATGTGAATAGATTGTTTGTTTGTTCCCTCTTTGTTTGTTTTTAGTTTGTTCCATCACCATTTATTAGGTAAGTATCTTTAGTTTCTTTCAAATTTCAGGAAAATATTTAAAATAGCCACCACATTGTTCAGAGACCATCACGGGCACCTCACCCTAGATTAGAAAAACTTGTAAGAGCAAGTGGCGCGTTGATAGGACGCACGATTAGAGAATTGAGACAAAAATGTGAGGAAAAAAAAAGAGGCAAAAATGAGCCGTTGGGTTGGCAAAAATGCAAAACATTTGCCAATCTACTTGAAGACCATCACGAACATCTCACTCTAGATTAAACAAATTTGTGAGAGCAAGTGGTGCATTGATAGGACGCACAGTTAAAGAATTAGAGAAAAAATGTGAGAAAAAAGGCAAAAACGAGCCCCCGAGGGGCATAAATGCAAAACAGCTGCCAATCTATCCAAAGACCATCACTGACACCTCACCCTACATTAAACAAACTTGTGAGAACAAGAGGCATGTCGATAGGACGTACAATTAAAGAATTGTAGACAAAAATGTGAGAAAAAAGGCAAACACAAGCCATTGGGGGGGCAAAAAAGCCAAACAAGCCCTAAACCACCGTACAAATGTTTCAGGCAGCTTTCTCATGACAAATAGGACCTGTGGGGATAGATTGGACGTAATTAGCACATGTAGGAAGAGAATTAGAGTCGAAAACACCTTATACTTAGTCGAAAAAGGGTGTTCGGAGGGCGAAAATGCAAAACAGCCCCCGAACCAACATGTGGATGTCACAGTCAGATTCCTCATGACAAATAGGACCTGTGACAGCAGACGGAATGTAATTCGCATGTATAGTTTGGAAGTTAGAGCCAAAAACGCCTTAAATTTAACCAAAAAATGTTATTAAGGGGAAAAAATACGAAACAGCCCCCGAACCACCGTATGGATGTCATGGTTAGATTCCCCGTGACAAATAGGACCTGTGACAGCAGATGGAATGTAATTCGCACGTGTAGTTTGGGAGTTAGAGTCGAAAACGCTTTAAACTTAACCGAAAAATGGCGTTAAGTAGACGAAAATGCGAAACAGCACCCAAACCACCGTACAGATGTCACGGCTAGCTTCCTCATGATAAATAGGACCTGTGTCAATAGACGGAATGTCATTAGCACACGTAGTTTGGGAGTTAGAGCCGAAAATGCATTAAACTTAACCGGAAAAAAAAAGGTGTGAAGGGGGCGAAAATGCGAATCAGCCCCCTAACCACCATACTGATGTCACCACCACCTTCCTCGTGACAAATAGGACCTGTGACAATAGACGGAATGTAATTAGCACGTGTAGGTTGCGATTTAGAGTTGAAAATGCATTAAACTTAACCAAAAAAGGGCGTTAAAGGGGCAAAAATGCAAAACAGCCCCCGAACCATCATGCAGCTCTCACGAACAGCTTCCCCATAACAATTATAACCTGTGACAACTGACAAAATGTAATTCGGACCCATAGGTTGGGAGTTAGAGCCGAATACGCCTTAAACTTACTTGAAAAATGACGTTTCAGGGGTGAAAATTCAAAACAGCCCCCTTAGCACCGTGTGGCTCTCACGAACGGCTTCCCCATGACAATTACGACATCTGACCACTGACGGAATGTAATTCGGACCCGTAGGTTGGGAGTTAGAGCCGAATACGCCTTAAACTTACTTGAAAAAGGGCGTTTCAAGGGCGAAAATTCAAAACAGCCCCCGAACCTCTGTGTGGCTCTCACAGATAACTTCCTCATGACAAATAGGACTTGTGACAATTGATGGAATGTAATCGGGACCCGTACGTTGGGAGTTAGAGCCGAATACACCCTAAACTTAGTCAAGAAAAGACGTTTCGAGGGCGAAAATTCAAAACAGCCCCCCGAACGACCATGTGGCTCACACAGATAGCTTTTCCATGACAAATAGGACTTGTGAGAACTGACGGAATATAATTCGAACCCATAGGTTGGGAGTTAGAGCCGAATACGCCCTAAACTTAGTCAAGAAAGGGCGTTTCGGGGGCGAAAATTCAAAACAGCCCCCGAACAATCGTGTGGCTCACATAGATAGCTTTACCATGACAAATAGGACTTGTGAGAATTGACGGAACGTAATTCGGGCCCGTAGGTTGGGAGTTAGAGCCGAATACACCCTAAACTTAGTCGAAAAAGGGCGTTTAGGGGGCGAAAATTCAAAACAACCCCCGAACAACTATGTGGCTCACACGAATAGCTTCGCCATGACAAATAGGACTTGTGAGAACTGACAGAACGTAATTCGGACCCGTAGGTTGGGAGTTAGAGCCGAATACGTCCTAAACTTAATCGAAAAAGGGTGTTTCGAGGCCGAAAATTCAAAATAGAGCCCGAACCACCGTGTGACTCACACGGACAGTTCCTCCATGCCAAATAGGACTTGTGACGATTAACGGAATGTAATCCGGACCCGTAGGTAGAGAGTTAGAACCGAATACACCTTAAACTTACTCGAAAAAGAGCTTATCGGGGAGCGAAAATTCAAAACAGCCCCCGAATGACCGTGTGACTCTCACGAATAGCTTCCCCATGACAAATAGAACTTGTCAGAACTGACAGAACGTAATTCGGACCCGTAGGTTGGGAGTTAGAGCCGAATATGCCTTGAATTTAGTTGAAAATGGCATTTCGGGGGCGAAAATTCAAAACAGCCCCTGAACCAGCATGTGGCTCACACGGACAGTTCCCCAATGAATAATAGGACTTGTGACAACTGACGGAATGTAATCCGGACCCGTAGGTTGGGAGTTAGAGCCGAATACGCCCTAAAATTAGTTGAAAAAGGTCGGGGGAGAAAATTCAAAACAGCCGCCGAACGACCATGTGGCTGACACAGATAGCTTCTCCATGACAAATGAAAGTTGTGAAAATTGACAAAACGTAATTCAGACCCGTAGGTTGGGAGTTAGAGCCGAATACGCCCTAAACTTACTCGAAAAATAGCATTTCAGGGGCGAAAATTCAAAACAACCCCCGAACCACCGTGTGACTCACACAGACAGTTCCTCCATGACAAATAAGACTTGTGACAACTGACAGAATGTAATCGGGACCCGTAGGTTGGGAGTTAGAGCCGAATACACCCTAAACTTAGTCGAGAAATGGCATTTCGGAGGCGAAAATTCAAAACAGCCCCCGAACGACCGTATGGGTCACATGGATAGTTTCGCCATGACAAATAGGACTTGTGAGAATTGATGGAACGTAATTCAGACCCAGAGGTTGGGAGTTAGAGCCAAATACGCCCTAAACTTAGTCGAAATAGGGCGTTTCGAGGGGAAAAATTCAAAACAGCCCCCGAACCACCGTGTGGCTCACACAGATAGCTTCACCATGACAAATAGGACTTGTGAGAACTGACGGAACGTAATTCAGACCCGTAGGTTGAGAGTTAGAGCCGAATATGCCCTAAACTTAGTCGAAAAAGGGCGTTTCGAGGGCGAAAATTCAAAATAGCCCCCGAATGACTGTGTGGTTCACACGGATAGCTTCACCATGACAAATAGAACTTGTGCGAACTGACATAACGTAATTTGGACCCGTAGATTGGGAGTTAGAGCCGAATACGCCCTAAACTTAGTCGAAAAAGGGCGTTTTGGGGGCAAAAATTCAAAATAGCCTCTGAACGACCGTATGGCTCACACAGATAGTTTCGCCATGACAAATAGGACTTGTGAGAACTGACAGAACATAATTCGGACCCGTAGATTGGGAGTTAGAGCCAAATACGGCCTAAACTTAGTAGGAAAACGGCGTTTCGAGGGCAAAAATTCAAAACAGATCCTGAACCAGCGTGTGACTTACACGGATAGTTCCCCTATGCCAAATAGAACTTGTGACAACTGACGGAATGTAATCCGGACCGGTAGGTAGGGAGTTAGAGCCAAATACGCCTTAAACTTACTCAAAAAAGAGCTTTTCAGGGGCGAAAATTCAAAAAAACTTCTGAACAACCGTGTGACTCTCATGGATAGCTTCCCCATGACAAATAGAACTTGTGAAAACTGACGGAACGTAATTCGAACCCGTAGGTTGGGAGTTAGAGCCGAATTCGCCCTAAACTTAGTAAAAAAAGGGCGTTTCGAGGGCGAAAATTCAAAACAACCCCCGAACCACTATGTGGCTCACACGGACAGTTCCCCCATGACAAATAGGACTTGTGACAACTAACGGAATGTAATCCGGACTCGTAGGTTGGGAGTTAGAGCCGAATACGCCCTAAACTTAGTCAAAAAATAGCGTTTCGGGGGTGAAAATTCAAAACAGCCCCCGAACGACCGTGTGGCTCACACGGATAGCTTTGCCATGACAAATAGGACTTGTGAGAACTGACGGAACATAATTCGGACCCGTAGGTTGGGAGTTAGAGCCGAAAACACCCTAAACTTACTCGAAAAATGGCGTTTCGTGGGCGAAAATTCAAAACAGCCCCCGAATCACCGTGTGACTCATACAGACAGTTCCCCCATGACAAATAGGACTTGTGACAACTGACGGAATGTAATCCGGACCCGTAGGTTGGTAGTTAGAGCCGAATACGCCTTAAACTTAGTCGAGAAAGGGCGTTTCGGGGGTGAAAATTTGAAACAGCCCCCGAACGACCGTGTGGCTCACACGGATAGTTTCGCTATGACAAATAGGACTTGTGAGAACTAACGGAATGTAATTCGAACCCGTATGTTGTGAGTTAGAGCCGAATACGTCCTAAATTTACTCGAAAAAGGGTTTTCCGGGGGCGAAAATTCATAACAGCCCCCGAATACGCCTTACACTTAGTCGAAAAACTATCAACACTTAGTTTAAAAAGCAACAACTTTATTAAAATAACATCTACATATTCTAATAATTACCTTTATATATTTATAGGACGAAGAAATTACATATTACATTATTTGTGCAGTTGGTTGGAATAAATATTACATGATATATATATATATATATACTTTCTTTTATTTCCAAAAAGACATTTCTCGATTGTTCTACCTTAAATGCATGTTAGAACATGTTCCATATGGCTGACTGAATTGATATTTTGTAACCAATTCTAATGTTTCGTTTTTTGTTTTTCTTTGTAGATGGCTTTGTTGCGTGGACTTGTGGATAATCCATATTGGTTTATGGAGAAGAATTTTCACTTTTGTGTAGAACTAATATAATACTTTTGTTGTCCTCAGCTTTTGTGTAGTTCATTATTATTGATACAGAAAACTTTTGGCAATCAACAGATAATGACTGTCGTGGTACATAGATCACTTTCTGTCGTGGTACATATTTACCATTTGTCGGCATACATATAGGACATTTTGTCATGGTCTATAGAAAACTTTTGTCGTGGTACATATATTTCGTAGCGAAAAGTGGAACTCTTTGCCGACTAAAAATTTAGTAACCAAAGATGTGGGACTTTCGGTGACTAAATTTTTAGTAGCCAAAAAAGAACTCTTTGCCAACTAAAATTTTAGTAGCTATAAAAGTGGGACTTTAGGCGACTAAAAGTTTGGTCGCCGAAAATGGTCTAATTTAATTTAATATCCAACCTGTTGGCGACTAAAATTTTAGTTCGGAATTGTATACATTTGGCGACTAAAATAATTTTAGTTGTTAATTACCTTTACCGACAATTTTTTGGCCACTACTTTTGCGACCAAATAATTTAGTCGCTAAAACTATTTGGTGACTAAAAATTTAGTCGCCAAAAGTGAAAATTCTTGTAGTGAGGACATGTAAATTTTGATGTTTTGCGTAGATTAATTGGTTTGGATTATATACCAAAGTTTGAAATTGATTCTAATCACAAATGTGAGATTTGTATAAAAGCAAAACTAACTAAGGCTCTATTTAAATCGGTTGAAAGAAAAATCGAACTTTTAGAATTAATTCATACTGATGTATGTGATCTTAAATTTGTTCAAACTAGATGAGGAAAAAAGTATTTCATAACATTTATCGATGATTGCACAAGATATTGTTATGTATACTTACTTAGAAATAAAGATGAAGCCTTAAAAATGTTTAAACTCTACAAAACGGAAGTTGAAAATCAACTTGGTAAAACCATTAAAATGGTTAGAAGTAATAGGGGTGGTGAATATAATACACCATTAAATGAATTTTGTGCACAACATGGCATTATGCACCAAACTACAGCACCCCATTCTCCATAACAAAATGGAATTGCTAAAAGGAAGAATAAAATCCTTAAAGAAATGATGAATGCCATGTTACTGAGTTCGGGCTTACCGCAGAACTTATGGGAGGAAGCAATATTGTCTACTAATTATGTTCTTAACAGAATACCCCCCAAGAAAACCAACAACACTCCTTATGAATTATGGAAAAATTGACCGCTTCCTACAAATACTTAAAAGTGTGGGGGTGTTTGGCAAAGGGTAGAAGTTCCTATTCCTAAAAAGACTAAGATAGGATCAAAAACAGTGGATTGTGTGTTTATTGGTTATGCTCAGAATAGTAGTGCATATCGGTTTCTTACTTATAAATCAGAAATACTTGATATAAATGTAAACACTATTATAGAGTCAAGGAATGCTGTGTTTTTTGAATATGTCTTTCCTTACAAGAAATGACAGGAATTAAGTTCACAGAAAAGAACTTATGATTGTATACAAAGTCAAGAGACTAATGACAATCAAACACAAGAGACTAGTAATGGTCTCGACCAACAGGATTTAACTGATGATAAACCAAGACGAAGTAAGAGATCAAGAACATCAAAATCCTTTGGTCCAGATTTTCTGATATACCTGTTAGAAAATGAACCTCGAAGCTTTATGGAAGCAATGACAGGTCTTGAAGCACCTTTGTGGAAAGAGGCTGTTAATAATGAAATTGAATCCATTATGCAAAATCATACTTGGGAATTGGTGGATCTTCCACCTGGTTCTAAACCTCTTGGATATAAGTGGATATTCAAGAGAAAAATGAAAGCAGATGGTTCAATAGACAAGTATAAAGCAAGACTTGTAGTAAAAGGTTACAGACAAAAGGAAGGTCTAAACTATTTTGACACATATTCTCCTGTGACAAGAATAACATCCATTCGTATGCTCATTGCTATAGGAGCATTGTATAATTTAGAAATACATCAAATGGATGTTAAGACAGTTTTCTTAAACGGTGATCTAAATGAAGAGATCTATATGGAACAACCCGAAGGGTTTGTAGTGCCGGGGCAAGAAAAGAAAGTTTGTCGGCTTATAAAATCTCTTTATAGATTAAAAGAAGCACCTAAGCAATGGCATGAAAATTTTGATCATGCTATGCTTATTAATGGGTTTAAGATAAACGAATGTGACAAGTGCGTCTATGTTAAAAACACTGACCAAGGATATATCATAGTTTGTCTTTATGTGCATGACATGCTTATCATTGGAAGCAGTCAAAATATGATCAAATCAACTAAGCAAATGTTGAATAGAAGATTTGATATGAAAGATATGAGGGTTGCAGATGTAATATTAGCAATGAAAATTACTAAAACATCTGACGGATATGCATTATCTCAATCACATTATATTGAGAAAATTCTTGGTAAATTTATCAAAAATGATATGAATGTAGCTAGAACACTTGTAGACATCAGTCTTTATTTATCAAAAAATAAAGGTGATATAGTGTCTCGGTTAAAATACTCCCAAATCATTGGAAGCTTAATGTACCTAATGAATTGTACTCGTCCTGATATAGTTTATGCTGTCAGTAAATTGAGTAGGTACACTAATAACCCCGAAGAAGACCATTAGAAAATGATTATTTAGGTTCTTAGATATCTAAGATTTACTCGTGATCATGGTTTGAACTTTACTCAATATCTAGCAACACTCGAAGGTTATTGTGATGCCAATTGGATATCGGATACTAAAGATTCAAAATCCACTAATGGATATGTCTTTACTCTGGGAGGCGCTATTGTTTCTTGGAAATCCACGAAACAAACATGCATCGTACGATCCACAATGGAATCTGAGTTCATTGCTTTAGACAAAGTAGGAGAAGAAGTAGAATGGCTTCGTCACTTCTTAGAAGACATTCCAATGTGGCCTAAACCTATGCCAGCTATTTGCATTCATTGTGATAGTCAATCTACAATAGACAGGGCATAGAATCTTATGTATAATGGTAAGTCACGACATATTCGTCGTCAACATAATACTATAAGGCAATTGCTCTCAAATTGAATAATCTCAATAGATTATATAAAAGCTAAAGAGACTATTGTGGATTCGTTAACAAAAGGTTTGAGAAAAGAGCAAGTATATAGTTCATCAAATGGGATGAGATTAAAGCCTATTACATAAGAGTCATCATAATGGTAACCCTACTTATATGACTGGAGATCCCAAAAACTAAGTTCAAAGAGACAACTAAGTTATGTGTGGCTCGCCAGAAATTACCAAGGGATTGAAATTCCCTACCCATTCCTATGGTGAAAGTGATATCTGCAACATGTGTTGTATGCAGGGGTTTAAGGATAAACTTTGCTTTTAATGATTACTTATATCTTGATTTAGGCATAAAATGAAGACGAGTATAAGAGATACTCACAATAAGAATCACCTATATGAGTGTCGAACTGGGTCGGTTCTATGAGAATGAAGAAGCTAAATTCTCTAGAAGCACTCATGAACAACCAGGAGCGTTCAAGGCCAAAATGAACACAACCGTAAGAACCACGATGTGTCAGAAGATATTTTGTATGAAATCTATTGTCTTGGCTTACACAAACGACTGAACAATTCAAGGCATCGCGTCCATTGGTTAACTAGTAAGTCCGATAAGTTATCACTAGAGAAGGTTCAAGGCCGAAAGCTACCTATCTTGATGCAAAATATTTTCGATTTATATTCTTTCAACAAATTCTGCATATTGTTGCATTTCCGTTGTCATCAAATTCCATTCATGTGGGGGATTGTTAGAAATGGTTTTGGAAATTAGATTTTTCCTCAATTTTGGTCTATTTTTTAGGTGGGACCCATGCGCCAAATTTGGCGGGTTGAAGTAGTAACGCGTTCTATGCCGCGTTGTGATTCACGTGGCATATTTGGTTACTCAAAACCATTATCAAGTGAATGGGAAATTGAAGTCAAAGAGAGCTCCATGAAAATGGTGTTTTTAGTGAAATTTCCTAAAGATTTGAATAAAGGCTTGTCCCACATTGATTTGGTGGGAAATTTTGAGTGGGTTTATAAGGCTTGAGTTTGGAACTTGGGATAGGCCCCAAGGGGCACCCAAGTTTTGTAGAGAGGGAGGTTACGAGCAAAGTGGGCTAAACCCATTGGACCCAAAAATAAACACACAGGCGCGCACTGTTGTCCGTCCGATCGATCAGGTGGGCTAGGCTTGGGCGTAAGTGCGTGGTGTGAGATTGGGTTGGGTTTGTCCGGCCCAATACCTATCTTTTTGCACCAAAAACATTTGAATTTTATTTTATTTTTTGGGAAAATAAAATTTTTGTCTAAAATTCAAATTAATTCCTGAAAAAATTTGTCCGATTTTTTCCTCTACCAAAATTCTGCCCGATTTTTATCTGTTTGAATTTAAACTAGAACAGTTTCAGTATCTGTTCAAATTCAAACCCAAACAATGACATTTCTATTCAATTCAGACTGAACAAGTTTGCACCTGTTTAATTCAAACCAAACAGCCACTTTTTCTCCTATAAATAGACAAACCCTCTATTGATTTTTCATTCACAATTTTCATACTTCTCCTCTGAAATAAATCTCTGCATTTTGCTGTATTATATTTCTGTGAGAAATAATGTAAACACTTAGTGTGTTCGTTGTGCAAACAATTTGTAATGCTGCTATTGTTTGCTGTTGATCATTTTATCTTGAGAGATAGACGTCCACAATCTGAAAGCACCGTGGAGAGGACGAATCTGTCTTAAGGATACAGTGTTAAACACTGGACTTGATCAGAAAATTTGTTCAAGAAATTAATTTAGTAAGTAATTTATTGTTTTTCTGTTTCAGATTTTTATTTTGTTTTTGTAACAAAATAAAAATCTGTTTTATTTATTTTATTTTATTTTCTGGTTTGATTTTTGTAATCAAACAAATTCTCTCATTTCTTTTATTTCTTCTGTATTCCGTTTGTTGTTAAGTGCACAAACAGAATTTATTTTTCAAATACAGTGAAAATTGTCTAACATAATCTAAGTAGAAATTGATAATCTAAATAGAAATTGACTGCAAAACATCACTGCCTGTAAGTTCAATTAAATTGTGTCAGGATTTTAGAATTGTAAAGAAAAAGAAAAAAGTAAAATATAGAAGAACAAAATAGAAAGGTTTTTTTTTTTTTTTTTTTCTTTTCAAATTCACAATAAATTTAAAATCCAACCACAAAGATTTTAAACCCACCATGTATGTGTCCATTTCTCACTCATTACAAGCTCCATCGCCAAAGATTAGGCCACAAGTGTTTTACTTAGAAGTAACATGCTTTATTAATGTTTTGATCCTTTTAATCATAACCTTCACTTTGGTCCTAATCGTGGTGGATAAAGCACTTTTTTATCAGATATGATATTTGGGTTGAATTTCATTGTTGTGAGATATAAGTTTCTTTTCTCATATTCCTCTATCAATTGTAAGCCTTCATTTGGGATATGGATTAATTTTTTGACTTTTTAACCTTTTGACTATTTTAACTTAAGCTAAAAAATCTCGTTTAGGATAGACTTTTTGACTTTTTTTTACTTTTGTGAGAGAAAATATGATATGATTATAAATTAGATGTGACATTTTATTTTATTTGACTAAAATAGCTAATTTTGTTTTATATGGCTAAATTAGCCCAAGTAATCATGCTAAACGGAGCCTAAAAAATATATATATATATATATCCCTAATTACACGCAGATTATTTTTGTGCATGAATACAGCCCTAATGATATGGACTGTTATATGCCAGTTGTTGATTTGTTTAGAAATCAACCAACTAAGATTCAATCGTACTATGTCAATGTAAATAAATTTAAAGATAATATGTTACAGGATTTCTAGTATTATTAGTGCATAATAATTTAAGTTTGTGCACTATCAATCACGGATTTCTTGTATTCCAAATTTTTTAAGTGAATCATGAAATTTCTTGCTCTTTAGTTCACTTTGATGGTGGAGGGAGACATCAAACCTAACCCAATCTCAAATGAACATAATCATGATAACCATATTGCTATTGTTAATTAATTAAAATAAAACAGTGCTAGTTAAACAAAATCAATTAAACTAAGCCAAAAAGTTAGCTTCACGTTTTCAAATTTAATTTAATTTAATTTTTTTTAAATAAAAGTTAGCCTGCTTTTCCTAATTAAGAATTAACGAGCTTAGGCATGCTTCTTAATTATTATAATCTATCTTACTAATTCTCCCATTACAACTGGTTTATTCATAATTAATACTTAATTGTTCGTGGAGGTATAAAGGCTCTGTTTGGATGGATGAACATGTTAAAAGTAGAATTTTATAAACAAATATAAGAAATTAAGTTATTATAGGCAGCTTGAGAAACTAACAGAAATTAAATTATAGATTAAAAGATTTTTTATAACTATTTTTTTATGGTTATTTTAAATTCATCATAATAAATTTTTCAAATTCAATCTTAAAATTTATATCTAAATTATTAAGTCTTGTCTTTGAATGAATTGTCTCAAATCTTTTGAATTTAAATCTATAAATTCAATCAAAATCAAAAGGTATACCAATCTTTTGAGCCAAAGTTATTTTTAGATATATTTTTATAATATATAAAAAAATAAAACTACTCTAATGATGTGCTAAATCTTGAGTCAAAATTTTGCAAAGTCAAATGTTAAATTTGTTACATTAACAAAGGAAAATCATGATCACTACATGATTTTTTGAAAAAAATAGATCCAATGATCATAAATTAATATGGCAGTTTTTTTGGGTGAATAAATTATTATGGCAGCTGATAGCATGGAAATATTAATACTAAAGTTTGGCATTCTCAAAAAAATTTAAAAAGTTAAAAAGTCACTATCCTATTTAAGTCACATCATCTTATTTAAGTCACATCATTTCTCTAACACATCACTTCAAACCCAACCCAAATCCAACCCATATTTCATAAAAAGTCAAAAAGTACACTTATTTAGTCTTTCCAAACTTGGCCTTAAAAAATATTTTTTTTTGACATAACTCAAAAAATACTTTTTTTTTTTACACAAAAACAAAATCATTTTGACTTTTATAACTAGAGTTACTAGTTGCACAAGCACCAAACACTGGTGTGACAGATCATATGAATTGGTCCCCAAAATTTTCATACGCAAGAATTGCTCATTACAATTGAAAATAGGGCATTTCTATTTTGACCTTTAACTGCTGAAAATGTCTTTTTAAGGCACATAACCTTAATCTTTTAAAGTTTGAAAAGGAGAGAGAGAGTCCTTTGAGACACATATTTGATTATTGAGACGGAATTCAAAACTATTTTGGAAAAATCGTTATAATCAGTTTTTTGGTTAAAAATTGATTATAATTAATTTTTTGTAAGAGAGGAAAGTAGGTTGTAATTTAAGAAGTGGGTTATAACCCACTTCTCCAAAGATCCCTCAATTAACCTAACAAAAGAGGGCCAAATATAGAAGAGGTTTCTATCAGTTGATCAATCTTCCTTTGGGAAGGGTTTTTGCTAATGATGACTTTAAGAACTATTAATAAATATTACAAAATGTCAAAAAAATTATAATTTCAATACATTTTTTTTTATATATTCTATGTATGTATATATATTTATATATATCTTACATATTTCATTATTTTTTTGACACTAACAACAGCCATAGGATTGTTTTTAGCATATTTTTCCTTGGAAAATACCCTTTTAATAGATGGGGAAAAAAACAATACAATAGCAAATCATATCATTACTAAATCATGGTATTATTTTTTAATAATAAATTATGATATAAGCATAATAAATCTTGGTATATATGTGCGGTGATTACATAATTATTTTGAAAAATAATTATATCCAAAGTTCATTTATCTCATGTCTAATGTTATTATCAATTAGCAACATCACTGTTATATTAAATTTTTACTTGTTATAAACACCTATAGTTAAGAGATCGACTCTCTCCTAATTTTTTTTTAGAATAATAAAATAAAAAATTGTAACAACTATATGAATGTAATTATATGTGTAATTAAATATATTTTGAACATTTACCTTTTACTATTTTGTATGTCTTATCAATTCTGTTCAGATGTTACTTGTAAACTCCAAGTCATCAACACAATACTTAAGGTCTGTTCGGCAACGTTTACGTTTTCAGTTTATATTTATAAAAATTTTATAAACTAGTTTTTGTTTATTTTTTGTTTATTTTTAGAAAAACATAAAGTACAAACGCGTTTGGTAATTGACAAAAATGTTTAAAAAAATTTAAAAATATAAAAAAGAATGAGAAATGGCAAGTGGTGGCAAGTGGCGGCGGAAGACGGTGGTGGAAAGTGGTGACAGTGGGTTGTGGGTAGCGGGTGGTGACGGGTGGTGGCGGGTGGGTGGTAGTGATGGGCGGGTGGGTGACAGTGGCGGGTGATGAGTGGTAGCGAGTGGGTGGTGGTGGTGGTGGTGGCGATGGCGGATGGCGGGTGGTGGCGGGTGGGTGGTGGTGGCGGGTGGTGGTGGTGGGTGAAAATGGTGGGTGGTAGTGGTGGTGGGTGGTGGTGGCAGGTGGGTGGCCGATGGCGGGAGGTTGGTGGTGGGTGGTGGGTGGTAGCGAGTGGGTGGTGGTCGTGGTCGTGGTCGTGGTCGTGGTGACGGGTGGTAGGTGGTGGTGGCAGGTAGGTGGCGAATGGCGGGTAGGTAGCGGGTGGTGGTGGTGGGTGGGTGAGTGGATGGGTGACGGTGGCGGGTGGTGGGTGGTAGCGAGTGGGTGGTGGTGGTGGTGGTGAGTGATGGGTGGTGGTGACAGGTGGGTAGCGGGTGGGTGGTGGGTGGTGGTGGTGGTGGTCGGTGGTAGGTGGTGGTGGCAGGTGGGTGGCAGGTGGCTGGTGGTAGTGGGTGGTGTGAGGTGGTGGATGGTGGTGGCAGGTGGGTGGTGAATGGTGGTGGCAGGTGGGTGGTGAGTGGTGGTGGCGGGTGGTGGTGGCGGTGGTGACGGGTGGTGGGTGGTGGTGGCAGGTGGGTGGCGAATGGTTGGTGGTGGCGGGTGGTAGTGGGTGGGTGGTTGGGTGATGGTGGCGGGTGGTGGGTGGTAGCGAATGGGTGGTGGTGGTGGTGGTGGGTGGTGGGTGGCGGGTAAGTGGCAGGTGGCTGGTGGTGGATGGTGGTGGCAGGTGGGTGGTGAGTGGTAGTGGCAAGTAGGTGGCGGGTGGTAGTGGCGGGCGGTGGATGGTAGTGGCAGGTGGTGGATGGTGGTGGCCAGTGGGTGGCAGGTGGGTGGTGGTGGCGAGTGGTGGCGAGTGGGTGGCAGGTAGGTGGTAGTGGCTGGTAGGTGGCATGTGGGTGGTGGTAGCAGGTGGGTAGTGAGTGGTGGTGGCAGGTGGTGGTGGGGGGGTGGGGGGTGGGTGGTGGTGGCAGAAGACGGTGGTGGAAAATGGTGGCGGGTGGTGGCTAGTGTTGTGTGGTAAAAAAAAAAACTGAAAACTCAAAACGGAAACACCTTTTTTGAGTTTATATTTTTTGGATAAATTTATAAACTAAGACCATTGATTTATAAATCAAAAATTTTACCAAACAAGTTTTTATTTGAGTTTTTAAAATTTTTGTAAATATAAACAGAAAACTGAAAACGTAAGTGTTACCAAACGGCACCTTAGGGTCTGTTTGGGAAGTAGGTCAATTTTTTAATTTTTTAACTTTTTAACTATTTTAGTTTAGGATTAAAAAGTCTTGTTTCGGAAGGACTTTTTAACTTTTTTGAATTTTTGTAAGAGAAAGAATGTAATGATCATGTGTTGGATATAATGTTTTATCTTATTAGGTTAAAAAACTAATTTTATCTTTTTATAACTAAAATAGCGTCAAACCCGACCTAAAGTGCCATTTTGGCAACTTGGCAAAAAGCCAACGTTTTGACTATGGCAACAAAAACGCCAGCCATGCAAAAACTGAATTGAAGCCCATTTGGGAAGACCAAAAACGCCAGCCATCAATTTTACCAAACTATCCTTGAAATATTTTAATTAATTAATTTAAAAATCAAAAAGTGAGGATATTTTGGTCATTTTAGAGTGATGTGACACTTTTAAAAAATATTAAATCAAAAATCAAAAAAGTCAGCTTTTTACCAACTTCTCAAATCACTTCTAAAAAAGCCAAAAAACTTAGTAAAAAGCCAAAAATCAACTTTTTACCAACTTCCCAAAACAGCCCAACTCAACCCATCTTCCCAAGCACAGGCTTAAAATGAACTCGAGTTTATCATGACCCAACAAAAATAAAATAAAAATAAATTCTTTAAAAAAAATGAATTTTTACATATGCAAATTTTATTTTATTATTATTATTATTATTATTTTTTTTTTTTAAAGAAAAGAAATCAGGCCTTAATATCTGGTATGGGGAGATATTTATAGCCATCCAATTCAGTGCTAAAGATTAAAGCCTAAAATCAATCATTAGTCAGTGCTAAAGATTAAAGCCTAAAATCAATCATTAGTAGTAAAGATTAAAAGCATAAAGTTACAACCCCACAGTCTAATCTCTGTAATAATCCTCCTTTATAAAATAGTATTATAAGTATTAATTGATATATTAATTAATATATTAATATATATTATAACATTATTAATGATTTTATTTATTATATATATTATAAATATTTAAAATTTTAATTAATATATTAATATATATTATAACATTATTAATGATTTTATTTATTATATATATTATAAATATTTAAAATTTTAAAATTATATCACATTATCCATTGGTTCATTAATTAATACATATAATATTATTCTTCTTTATAAATTAATCACACCCAAAAAAAATTAAAACAAAAAACATCCAATTTTAATAATCCATCAAACAGAAACAAAACATTCCTAAACACAGATATCTCTATCTGCATCTTTTCTTTTTTTTTGATTATTTTAAAAAGATGATTAAAAGTTAATATTTTAATTTTTTTTTACTTTTTTAAAAGAATATGTAAAAAATATAAAAGATAATACGATCAAAATAAGGTAAAAATTAAAAGACGACTTTTAATTATCTTCTCGAAATATTTTCTTGTTTATCCATTTATTCTTGTTTTTTCCCTCTCTCTGTACTTTTTTTTCTTTATCATTTTATCCATTTACTTTTCAAAATCTTTGTTCTACGCACACTCTCTCTCTCTCTCTCTCTCTTTCTGACAACAAACTTCTCTTTGAATCCAAGTTTTCTCATCAACGAAACCTCTAACAACTTGAGTCTCTCACTGTCTCAATTTTTTTCTTTTCCCAGTGTTTTGCTTTCATGGGTTGTTGCAGATTTGTAGATTTACCTTTAAGCCATCTTTAATTTCGTGCTTCATTTAAACCCTTTTGGTTAATCTCTCTGTTCATAAACCCACAATTGTACCTTTTTCTTTTCTTTTCTCTTCTTTTCTTTTCCAACTCGATGAGTTCTTGAGAGATTGTGGAGTTGCAGAGAAAATGAGGCCATTCAGTGTATTTCAACTTGTATGGGCTTGTTGGGGACTCTTTCTTGTGACCTGTGAAGCCTTTGCTACAAATGAAGGTCTCTCTATCTCTTTGCTCTTCTTGTTTCTTGCTTGGATCTTTGATTCAGTCACTCTTTATGCACAATTCTGTATAGGGTTTCTATTTTAATGCTATTATTCATATTAGTGTTGCATATGATTTGGGTTTTATGGAGTTTTTTTCTCACTGAGGATTCCGGGTTTTGCGCAGAGTATGTTCTTTCTGCCTTCAAGGAAGCTATAAATGAGGACCCACTTCTGGTTTTGTCAAATTGGAATACCCTAGATGAAAACCCTTGTGATTGGTCTGGCATTTCCTGTTCTATGGCTCGAGATCATGTCTTGAAGATGTATGATATATTGTCTTATTCACATACACTCATGTTTATATCTATGTTGTGACTGGGTTCGTTATTTTTAGACCTAGAATCGAACCAATGTATTGAAAAAAATGGAACCAAAACAACTTGTAGAGGTCGGATTAGTTCGATTCTCGGTTTTTTTTTTTTTGTGTG
Organism: Camellia granthamiana; assembly: GCA_036172215.1. NCBI lineage: Eukaryota > Viridiplantae > Streptophyta > Magnoliopsida > Ericales > Theaceae > Camellia > Camellia granthamiana. Next base: position 8,676,879 of record CM069913.1, on the reverse strand, counting down.
GATATCTTGTGTACCCCTAGCAGTAACAAGTACATTTCTTTAAGGTTATTGTAATTGAGAATTAATAGCATAAAATTAATGGCTAATTGTTGTTGTCCATTTGTGGTGGAAACTCTGTTTTGCAGAAACATTTCTGGGTCATCATTGAAAGGTTTTCTTGCTCCAGAATTGGGCTTACTCTCTTCCTTGAGAGAACTGTATGCTTTCCTTCTAATCAAACTATATAATGGTTCTGTTTTCTTGTTTTATTTAATTATTTGTTAAATAGAACACAATGGTTGAAGCTTAATTTGATATCCTGCTGATTTACAGAGTTTTGCACGGAAACAATTTGATCGGTGTAATACCCAAAGAAATTTGCATGTTGAAATACCTGAGGGTCTTGGATTTGGGAATGAATCGGCTATCAGGTCCAATTCCTCCTGAAATTGGGAATTTGACCAGCCTCATGAAAATGTAAATGGAATTTGACATTTTGTTTCTTCAATCGACTTTATGTCTCGTTCCGCTTTGCTTTCTTTCTCATTTTTTACTTGTTTTTCTGTAGAAATCTGCAATCCAATGGATTGATGGGGACACTCCCTCCTGAACTTGGCAATTTGAAGTACCTCGAGGAACTTCGACTAGATAGGAATAAGCTTCAAGGATTTGTTCCTGGAAGTAACAATTCAGATTTTACATCCACCAGTCATGGGATGTAAGTAGAAAATTCTTGCATTGGACTTTTTAAAGTTTTGTGTGCTTTCACTGAAATAGTTTCTTGCAGCGAGTATTTCGACTTGAATGTGTTTTTAAGTAGAAAATAAAGATGTATATAATCGCACACTTCGTTTACTGTTAGCTACAATATTGATGAACTGATCAATAGAATCTACAGATCCGTAATATAACACTACTAGTTGTATGTTTTATGCTTTGCTAAATACTAAAATGCTGGCTAATTCATGGATGTGAAGGTAAGGAAAAGAAAGTATAAAGGAAATTATTTCCCGTTGGTTGGCTACCAAGAAAACAGAATGGAAAAAGCAAATATGATAGGGAGTATGGGAGAAATTCCTGTTTTGAATGTTATGTTTCCTTAGATTTTTCTTGATTACCTGCTTTTTTATTAGTATTGATTTCCCATTATACTTGCATAAAGGTATCCTGATTCTAATTATAGTAATGTTCTGTCATTGCTAATCAAGCATTAATGAGTCAAATAATGTAAGATAGTGAAAAGAATATATAAAAGTTGATAATGTTATGAATGTTGTTGTATAATAATGAAAAATAGCATTATTTAGATGATTTGAATGTATTGATTTTCTTAAAATTGACACGGTTTATTTCTGTTACAGGTATGCCTCAAGTTGGAACACTACTGGTTTGTGTCATTCATCGCGGTTAAAAGTTGCTGATTTCTCATACAACTTCTTTGTTGGGAGCATACCCAAGTGCCTGGAGTACCTTCCGAGGTAACTCTCCCTTTGTCACTTGGACACTCCCCCACCCCCCCTGCCCTTTTTTGGTACTCTAAAACTATTGTTTACATTTGTTTTATGCAGCTCAAGCTTTCAAGGAAACTGCCTTCAAGATAAAGATCCCAAACAGCGCCTTACTCCACAATGTGGTATGTACAACATGATCTTTATCTCTTTCTATTGTGTAAAGCCTCCAACCCAGTGAAGCTTTTGTCACAACTTTTCATTCCCAAATGCCTGCAATTGCCTCACTTTTTTATTTTAAATTTCAATCTTCAAGTTTTTATAACTTCTTCAGTTTTTTTTTCTCTTCATTTACAATATTTTTTTTTGGGTCAATCAGTAAAAGATCATCAGATTTTTCATAGCTCACCTTCTAGTAGTTGTATATTTGGTGGCTGCTTAACCATTGATTAATCCCTTGCAAATATGTAATTCACATGTTTCAGAGTAAATGACCGAACCAAAATTTTGGAAACATTTCACAACACTAAAAGTTGGACTAACTAGAACATGTCGATGTTGGGTGCAAATATAGTTACTTAAATTCGATTCTGTGATTCGTAAATGGCAATATTCCTCTTATTACAGGTGGTGCTCCACCTGCCAAACACCGTTCAGGAGTCAACCCGAACAACCGGCCTGCTCAAGATGGAACTAAGCATCAGGCAACTTTGAAACCCATCTCAGCTTCAAAACCTGCCTGGCTTTTAGCTCTGGAAATAGCAACCGGAACCATGGTGGGGTCTATCTTCCTTGTTGCTCTCCTCACCGCTCTCCAGAGGTGCAAAAGCAATTCTTCGATCACTATCCCTTGGAAGAAATCTGCAAGCGATAACGGCCACATGACTATATATATTGGTAAGCTCTCTTATAACGTAAAATATCACTCTGTTTGGTTGTGTTTTCATTTTCATTTTTTCGTTTTTTTATTTTTTTTTAAACATTTGGAAAATTGTTTCCAGAAAATGCTTTCTGGAAAATTTTATGAAAACAACCCACTTTTATTGCCAAAAACATGAAAACAAAAACAACCAAACAGAGTGATTTAGCAGACAAGAAATGACTACTAACCTAATTTTGGTGGAGTCTCTACACAGAATCAGAGATGTTGAAGGATGTATTGAGATTTAGCAGACAAGAACTTGAAGGCGCATGCGAAGATTTTAGCAACATTATCGGGGCCTCTCCAGACAGTCTAGTCTACAAAGGCACCATCCAAGGCGGTCCCGAGATTGCTGTTATATCCCTTTGCATTAAAGCAGAGAATTGGGCAGGCTATCTCGAGCTTTATTTTCAGAGAGAGGTAAAGTGTTGGTATTACTAAACCAAACTTCTGAAGCTTCCATGGGAAAGTAAAATCTTTAAAATATTTTTGAAAAAAACCTTTTAAATCTTTTAGTTTTTGCACTATTCAGGTGGCTGATTTGGCAAGATTAAACCATGAGAATACGGGAAAGCTACTTGGTTATTGCAGAGAGAGTAATCCATTTACGAGGATGCTGGTTTTTGAGTATGCATCAAATGGGACACTGTATGAGCACCTCCATTGTAAGTGAAGCTTTGTATTTGTAGCGGTTGGTTTTTTCAACATGTTTTAGTAGCTCAATCCCTAGCTTTCTTTATATTGCAGATGGAGAAGGATGCCAGTTAACTTGGACACGGCGAATGAAACTTGTTATAGGCATTGCTCAGGGACTAAACTATCTTCACACAGAACTTGACCCGCCATTTACTATATCGGAGTTGAATTCTAGCGCTGTATATCTTACAGAAGATTTGTCTCCCAAGGTACACCCAACACCTTGTACGTTCCAATAGAGTGTGAACATTCTACCAAAATTTCAAAATGTTTATTTTAGTATAGAAATCACCTTATGTTGAAAAAATCACCGAGGTTGGGAATTGGAAGTCAGAGGTCATGAACTTCAAATAATTGGGTTGCCTTCTTGAAACCTTGAGCAGAGACTTTTGTTTGGCAACATCTAAAAAAGTTATATTTTTTTCAAACTTTTTTAATCTTTAATTTTATTTTATTTTTTTAAAAGTTTTTATTTTCAGGTCTGTCTAATCTAAAAGGATCTTAAAAAAGAAAAAATTTAAAAGTTCGCTAAAAGACCCAACAAGAAAAGTGTCAAATTTTTTTATTTTTGGTGGTCTTTACTATGCTTTTTTCCAAAAAAAAATATATTTATTTACTTCTTACGTCGGTCTAAAAGTGAAGTTTTTAAAAGCATTTTAAAAAAAGTTTACTAAAGACGAATAAAAAGTCATCAAAAAAGCTTCTTAAAAATATTTTGCTGTTAGAAGATTCAAGATGATTCTTTTTCTTGCTGTCTTTCTTTTTTTCCTTTCTTATTAAATCATAATTCGCATGTTTTGAGGATAAACATTTTTCTTTACTTATTTTATTTCTTTCTAGATGATTTGCTTTTCAATCCTGATATACTGCAACACCCTATGCAAAATTTTAATGGTTGAAAGCACTTGCCTCAATTTTTGCTGTAGCTGGTTGATTTCGAAAGTTGGAAGTCGATTCTTTCAAGATTAGAAAAGAACTCTGGCTCTATTGGCCATGAAGGCACTGTCAGTGTTCTTCCCAATTCGCTAGAGGCACGCCATCTGGACATCCAAGGGAACATTTACGCCTTCGGTGTGCTTTTACTGGAAATAGTTAGCGGGAGACCTCCTTATTGCAAGGACAAAGGTTGTTTGGTAGATTGGGTAAGAACTTCATCGAAAACTTTTAGATTTTGAACATATGTCAATACTTCATACAAACAATAACTTGTTGCTAGGCTATACCGACAATGAATAAGAAAATTTTGAGTCTTATGATAGTGAATTTTCACTGTCTTTCAAACAGTAGACAAAACAATAATTTGTTGCTAGGATGTACTGATGAACGAGAAATGTATCTCCCTCTGGTGCAGGCTAAGGATTTTCTTGAACTGCCGGATCTAATGTCATCTGTGGTGGATCCTGAGTTGAAGCATTTCAGATTTGATGATCTCCAGGTAATATGTGAGGTGGTGACTCTTTGCATTAGTCCAGATCCCTCAAAACCCATGTCAATGGAGGAATTGTGCACGATATTGGAGAGCAAAATCGACACGTCTGTATCTGCTGAGCTTAAGGCATCTTCTTTGGCATGGGCAGAGCTTGCGCTTTCGTCTAACTGAGTTGAAGCTAACAACACAGACATACTGTAAATCTGAAATACAGAATTGTATTACTCTTTTCCTTTTTTAGTTTTTGTTTTTTTTGTTGTTTTTTTTTTTCATGCTAAAAGAAAAGAGAGTTTCATGCATGGAAAATCCCCATTTCTTTGTAAACAGTTGATCAGTTTATTCATGAAATTACTTGATACTAAAAGAAGACCTTGTTACAAAAAATAAAATAAAGGCCAGTGTTACATAGTCTATTCTCTTCCATGTGTTTTCATGGATTCTATTTTAGAACATTGTCTCTCTTCTTCTTTTTTTTCTACATTAATCATAATAGCATTAAATCATTCAAATCGATTCATATGGACAAAGAAAAGAATTCATTTATATTGGTTTTCGTTGTCTGTTTTTATATTTTATAAAACACAAATCATATAAGTTTTCCCAAAATGAAGGGAAAGATCCATTTATCTGCCCATATGTCTATTGAAACCGAAGAAACTTAGAAATTAGTATATTACAAAAAAGAAAAAAGCATTATATATATGAACATTACACTTGGTAACTTGTAGATTTGCAAAATAAATCAGTGAAATCTATATCTATTAACTACCCGTTTGGAATGAGGCTCAAAAAGCCCTGAAGATTGCAAAATAACTTGCAAAAAGACATAAAAATCCACTTGGTTTTGACTAGAACTAACTTATAAGAAGAGAAGGTTAATTGTGTAGTGAAACCACTCAAGAAGACCTGAGCTGACCAAAAAAATGCATTATGGTATCGCATTGCCACTTAGTTCAGTTTTGAAATGAACCAAGTTACAGAAGAAAGGGATTGAAAAAGGCCTCCCCAAAATGAAAGTGCAAGATTTGGATTGGAAAAAACAAGAAAAGCAAGCTTAGAGGGCTCGCGATTTTATGATGTCGAGGCTCATCTCACTAGGATCTGTGGCTTGCAGTTCAACTTGAATGCCGTCAAGTTCTCTCTTGAATCTGTCCTTGGAACTAGCATACACCATCTTGTTCCTCACCCTTGATGTATCAGGAGACCTGTATCGCAATTTTTTTAAAAAAAAATAGCATCTATGTTTAAAAAATGGAGTACTAATCAGCATGTGATGAGTACTAATTAATAATTTACCAGGCAATGAAGAATATTTTGCTCTTCTGGATATTCTCATTAGTTATGAAGTCAAAATCAAAGACAGCATAGCGACACTCATCAGCAGGGAGGACGGCAGTGAAATCATCATAGCTCTGTTCAGGAGTACCGAGCTTTTCAATGATCACCTGTTGGTTCTCGATCTTGAACACTATGAATCGGTAGTTCCTCTTCGCTTTTAGCTCCAAAAACTTCAGCTTACACTCATCATCCACCGCCATTCCAGATGCCGCATTTGCCTTTGTATATACATATAGCAGCAATTGAAATAAATTGTGAAATAATATAACTAACCTTTCAAATTTTAACTGGTGCATCATCAGCATATGCAAATCATTTACTATATGAAATAATACAACTATATTGTCAAATTTTGAATAATTTTTTAATTTTTTTTTTTCTTTCTAATTACATAGCATTGTTGGGTGTTAAAGAATACACACAATCATATAGTAGAATCATAGAGTCAAACCTAATATCCATGACAGCTCAAACTACCTGGCTTGTGAATGTGATTATAGCTTCAATGAAATGTAATTAGATCTTCCTTTTAAAAACCAGCTAGAAAGAGACAGACTTGGCAAAGACAAACCAAACCAAATAATGCAATGCAGAGATTAGTTGTTCAAGCTCATAATCATCTCCACCAAATATAACTACCACAGTAACTACAATAACTCCACCATTATAATCTTTTTTTTATTTCTTTCTTTACCTTTACACATAATCATGATTATATTTCTGTAATCAAAAACATAATCATACCTATTTTTTTAATATAAAAAACAAGGCATTTGGAGCTCTGTCCCAACTAATTTCTCGGTATACGTAATCTTTTGTTCTACACATATTTGGTAATTATTGGATGCAAACCCTTAACGATGTCTTTGGTTGAGAGATTTAGGAAGGGATTTGGAAAAGGAAAAGAAAAATGTAGATAAAATATGAATAAAATATACCTACATTTTACCTAGCTTTATACACCTTTTCCCTTTCTTTTTCTAAATCTCTTCCCAAATCCCATAACCAAACATAGCGTAAATGGTCCCAAAGGGATCAAGTGCCTTATGAAATTTGAATTCATGACCTATGTTTTCACAAACTCTTCTCAAGACACAACTTGTCACCCAATGTTTTTAAAGTTGTCTCAACTAATTTTTTGGTACATGCAGTCTTTTATCCTACACATATCAAGTAATTATTGAATACAAACCCTTTGATGGCCCTAAAGGTATCAAGTGCTTTATGAAATTTGAATTAGTGACCTATGTTTTCATAAGCCTTTATCAAGACTCAACTTATCACCCGACTGAACGCTAGAATTCATAATGTGAGAGAGAGAGAGAGAGAGCATACCATGTTGTTGACTTTCAAGGAGGGAGGAGCTAGAAATGTGAAATGAGAAATGTGAGAGATGAGGGAGGAGCAAAGGGGCCAAGAGAATGAAAGAGAGACATGGGGGGGGTAGAATAGAGAAAAACAGATCCTTGATTTTTGGGGGTATGAGAGGTAGAATTTTGAGGGGGAGGAGAGGATTTGTTGGGCAAAATGACAGGTTAAATTTTTTGCATGTTTTTTGTTCTCTAATAACCAACCCCCCACAATTCACTTCTTTGCCTACACGTTTGTGAACTTGCAATGGTTTCAAAAACTCCAAACTCAAATTTTCATTTTTGGACAATTTTCATGTTTCGGCAAATCCAAATTTGGAGGCCAAAACGATGATGAGCCTATTTGAATGACTTTTTGTTTAATGTATTTATCCTCTAAATAGAATCTTAATTTACTGTATTAATGAGTCAGATGTAATTATGTTAATTGTCACGAAAAATTTGTATGATTTATTAAAATTATTTTATTAACACATTCACTTTTTAATTGATTAAAACAATAGCAGTATAATACATCTTATTTTAGAATATAATAAGCCCTAATTGAAAATGATGGTTTCTTGTTTTAAACCATAAACCAATTTTTAGACTGAATTTTGTTAACACAATCACATCAGTGACATTTATCATACTTCTCACTCCGCAAATGCTATTTGTGTAACATTTATTTTTTTGAGAAATTCTATAGTACACACCCTTTGCACCTTAGTTTGGTGTTTTGGGAAGTTGGTAAAAAGTTAACTTTTAGCTTTTTACCAAACTTTTTAGCTTTTTGGAAAATAATTTGGGAAGTTGGTAAAAAACTGACTTTTAGCTTTTTAGTTTAATATTTGTTTATGGTGTCAAATCAAATTAAAATGACCAAAATACCCTTACCCAACATAAGAAATTTATTTTTTTATTTTTTTGTCATCGGCCCTAATTTGTAATTTCACACTTGTGTTTTTGGCACTTTTCAAACCAATTTTGTTGCGTTTTTGCCACTTACGTTTTCGGACATTTTGACAAAAACTTAACTTTTTATTTTGATTCCCAAAACGGCACACAGTTTTTGTGGTTGGCTCATTGTGAGGTTAGTTATGGCATTATCATAATTATGATCAAGAGCTCATTAATTATAACAACAATAATGATATGAGAAAATTGGTGAAAAGTTTACTCTAACAATTGTCTGAGGCATTAGGTCTAGTAATTTTTTTTTTGGTGAGGGGTCCACACTTTGTGAAATAATTTGGTGAGAAATCCTTGAAAACATTTTATTTTCAATTTTACCCCTTGACTTTTTTTATCTGTGTGACTTTTTGTTGACTATCTGTTGAAATTTATATGTATCTGTTGAAATTTTTTTGTATATCTATTGAAATTATTTTGTATGTTTGTTGAAATTTTTTTATCTGTTCAATTTTTTTTGTCTATGTGTTCAAATTTTTTATGTATTCTAATTTTCTATCTGTCCAAATTTTACCTATCTAATTTTTTATCTGTTCAATATTTTTATTTGTACAAATTTTTTATTCAAATATTTATACAAATTTCATCTGTATATTTTTTGTCCATACAAATTTTGCAAAGCAATCAAACAGCTGTTCAATTTTTTATTTCATTTTTTTTAGCTGTATAATTTTTTGACATATTTGTTCTATTTTAATATCTATCTGTTGAACCTACTTTCTCTCTCTCTGTGAAACCAAATATATAGACTCTGTTGAACCTATCTATCTGTTAGACCTATATATCTGCAATTTGTTTCATCAACATTAACAACAATACAACATCACAATAATCAATTTATGTTCAACAGATATACAAAAAATTTGTTGAACCTATATATCCAATTTTATTATTTGTTCAACAATAATAACAGATCTATCAATTGAAAATCTAACAACAACAACAACAAATCTACACGATTAATGGTTGAAAATATAACAACAACAACCACATCAACCAACAACTAAGACTTAGATCCACTACATATAAACATAGTGTAATGTCCCAACCCTTTATATGTCATTGATATTGTCCGCTTTGGGCTATATCCGTACGAATTTATTCTTCCCAGTAGGTCACCCATTCCAAAATTACTCCAGCCTAAGCACATTTAACTAAGGAGTTTTGTTAGGGATTTCACCACCCCAAAAAAGGCCTCGATGCTATATAAGGGTCTAGATTTTTACTTTTATAGCCTAGGAACTCCCCATCCATTCCCGATGTGGGACACCGATACCGCCCCAACCCTTCACATGCCATCGATATTGTCCGCTTTGGGTCATACCCACACGAATTTGTTTTTCCAGTGGGTCACCTATCCCAAAACTACTCCAGCCTAAGCACGCTGAACTGGAAGTTCTGCTAGGGATTTCACTACATGGGAAAATGCCTCAATGCTATATAAGGATCCAGATTTTTACTTTTATAGCCTAAGAATTCCTCCTCTATTCCCGATGTAGGACATCGAGACCTTACAATCCACCTCTCTTAAGGCTGCATGTCCCCGTGCAGTAGCTTGCCAGCTCACAAGCCCGCCCATATGCACCGAAAGACGTAGAGGCCCACACTCGGTACTCCGCAAAGGCGGCTTTGATACCATTTGTAACGCCTCAACCCTTTACATATCATCGATATTGTCCATTTTGGGCCATACCTGTCTAGATTTGTTCTTTCCAGTGGGTCACCCATCCCAGAACTACTCCAGCCTAAGCATCACCCGGGAAAAGGCCTCGATGCTATATAAGGGTCTAGGGTTTTACTTTTATAGCCTAGGAACTCCCCTTTCATTCCTGATATGGGACACTGGGACCTTACACATAGGGTTTCAACTCAGATCTGTGCACGACCGATGGTTTAAACATAAGCGCTCTAATACAGATCTACCATTGGTAAAAGAGACGAAGAGAAAGAGAAAAGAAATCCAAGGGTTTCAACTCAGATCTGTGCACGAATCAGAGAATTGAAAGAGAGAGAGAGAGAGAGAAGAAAATAAAGGAGAACGAGGAGGATGAGAGATAGAGCGTCGAAGATGGATACCATGACATCGCCTCCGCTTACGTCGACGATTCCACAGCAGCGGTACTCTTGAAAGTCGATTTGGTTGTGGCTAACGCTAGAGGTGATGATGATTTGGACCGACTGAAGGTAACAAAGGATGTCAGCGGTGATCCTAGATTTAGAGTTTTCAGACGAGATCTAAAGAGAGAAAGTAAATTAGTACTAATCCAGTGTAACAACCCCGACCTGTAATTAGTTTATGATCTTTGATTAAGAAGACTTAATAAGTAATTAAGATGAGATTCTACGTTAATTACATGTGTTATATGTTATTTGCATTTAGATCTGTCTATCATAGAAATATCTGTTTGTGTTTCTGTTTTGTTCTGTGAATTGAAGGCCTTATCGTCCACAGAATACGACATTGATTCGGTTTATGTGTTATTTAGCATTTTTATAAATTTCTAGTAGGATTAATTGAAAATCGATTCAGAATGAAATAATTACAATTTGATTAGTTTAAACCAAGCTTAATTAAGCTCCACTAATTAGCCTATATAAGACTCAAGTTGAGTCTAGAAGCCTAAAAAAATACACATGTGATCATCTTGAAGCCTTCAAAAATGTGAGAGGAAGAGAAAAGAGAGAGATTGCTAAACATTGAAAAGGAATTGAAGGAATCAAGCTTAGATATGCTAGAATTCAAGAGAATTTAAACTTCTAGGTAAGAATTCAACCTTAGATTTATGATATTAAGTTGGATCACTTATGAATTCAAGAGGTTAAAGTGTTTTAACATGAGAATTGAGTTGGAAAGTAGAAAAGAAAATGATTCTTTGCATGCATGTGCATTTCATGGAGTTTTGAGATTATTTCCAAAAGAATTCTTTCATGCATGTGGTAATTCTAGCTTCATTTTAAGAATTCATCATATTTCTTACCATTTGACCCCAATTGATCATGTTTTGGAAAATTAAAGCTCATATCATTACATGCAAGTCATGTTCTTTAAGTTTTAAGTTGAATTTTGGAATATTGACTTTGTTCTTGGGCCTTGATTTTGCGAAATGATTCTTAATTCTTGATGTGTTACAAGTTTACATATGTGTGGAGATATATTTTCTGAATACCAACACGTGGCCAAGGTGACGCCGACGTGTCAGCCGGGGTGCCACGTGTCCTGGTCGTGACGCCGAGGTGATTTCGACTAGGCTGAGGTTATCTCCGAAGATATCGGAGTCCGATATAAGCGGATAAGGGACAAGAGTCCTAGAATGCGGAAGGACTTCAGCCTGGATAAGAATAAAGCTCTTATGGAGTTTATCTTTATCTATTGGAGAGTCCAAGCTAAGCACTGAGCGGAAGTCCATTGAAGCTAGGCTTCTATTGGGACTAGGATTGTGTTGGCTATAAAAGAAAGGCACCCCCATGGGTCTAAGATACGCAATTTATATTCAGAATAATGAGTTAAGCACTTGATCTATCTTTGAGAGATAACTGACTTGATCGTCAGAGTGCCCCCGAGTGGACAAACCACCGTCGGAATCTCTTCTTTCTGTTGCAGGTCACTCAGGCGCCATCTATTCTGCCAGTGCTCTGCAGTTGAATACTTAGTTGGCAGTGTGGTCAGAAATTCACTCACACAATTTGGCGCCGTCTGTGGGAAAGAAAGAAGAATAGATGGCCAACGACGGACAGAAAGAGAAGATTGGGGACAACACTCCTATTGGGAGTGGGAGACCTGACGTCAAAAAGGACAATTGCAACGAAGACCAGTACCACGGAGGAAAGGACGTCAGCCAGGAAGGCGACGTACCAAAGAAAATGGACCAAAGCGGGTACTATAACGAGGATAACCTCCAGGTATGGAAAGACAAATGCCTACAGAGGGACGAAGAGATGAAAAGGATAGTAAACAAATTGGCGGACCTTCAGTCGGTCATCAATTTCGTAATGCAAAATAATGTCATGCAGCCACTGTTCCCACTGCAGGACACGCCGATTCTAGCAGGCAATGCCCAGAAGGGAGGGCAGAAAACAATCCTTGTAGCCCCCCAGCACGCCAGGAGCGAAAAACACTCTCACCGGCCTTCAAGGGAGGTCGGGCGAGAAGAGTCGAGAAGAGAAGAATCTCGAAGGACACATCGTACCAAGGAGGCAGTCCCCAGAGAACATCAGCATGTTCAAAGGCAGGAGTTGTGCTTCGATGCGACCATTGGAGAAAGGTCGAAAAGGGCTCACAATGAAGCTGAGAGCAGTGCACCTAAAAGGCTGAAGTCAGGAGATAGTCGAGCTCTTGGGCGGACCAAAGAGGACTTGAGAGATTACCTCAAGAGGAAGCAACAAAATGCCAAGGTAACTTCTCCTGTTAAGCCGAGAACACCATTCTCGGTGGAACTGGATAGATTTGAGGCCCCGGAAAGATTCAGTATGCCGAGGTTCCAGATATACGACGGTAAGTCAGACCCCAACTTTCACGTCGGTTTATACCTAAACTTAATGGCATTGTACACTGGGAACAAGTCGTTGCTTTGCAAGGTGTTCCCCTCATCCTTCGGGGAAATTGCATCGTATTGGTTTCACAAATTGCCAAGAAGAAGTGTGAAGGCCTAGGAAGGCCTGGCCGAGATGTTCATGGTCAGGTTTGTGACAAACAAACTACAGCCACTAAGGGTTGACGCCCTGATGGCTTTGAGAATCAGTGAGGATGAATGCCTTAGGGCCTACGCAAAAAGGTATTATGAGGTGTTCAACCGAATACCCGAGTGCAACCAAGAGGTGGCGGTCGTGTCTTTCAAGAACGGCCTAAAAGATTATTGTGCACTATGAAAGTCATTAGCAAAGACATTGCCAAAAAGCATGGAGGAGCTCATGGCCAAAATTGAGAAATATGCCAAAGCCGAGGAAGACACGCCAGGGATTAAGATGACAAAGCAAGAGAAAGGAAACGGCTCGCCACAGTAAGGCCGAGGTAACAACGGATCTAACAAATAAGAGATAGGACTGAGAACCGCACAAGCAGTCACAACTGTATTCCGAATCCCAATTCACAAAGTCCTGGATAAAATCCGAACCCAACCCTATTTCAGAGCACCAGCTAGGGTACCATGAGAGTTTATGGGAAGAAGCCTTGGTAAGCATTGTGCTTACCATAATGAAGATGGGCATCTGACTCAGGGTTGCAGAGCCTTGAAGTCACACCTAGAAGACCTGGTAAGGCAAGGCCATTTGAGGGACCTTGTAGATGAGGCCAGGACAAGAGAAGAACAGGCAAGATTGCCTTAGGCACCAATAGCTCCACCCCCCCAGCACAACAACCGCAGGCAAGCGGACCTTAGGTAATTAATGTAATTCACTCGAAGGTTAATGAGAACGAAATTCGGGAGGAGACCCAGAATGTAAAACACTTGCAGCATGTGTACCAGGTCCGGCAGAAAAGACCTCGGGCTGAGTAGTGCCAGGGACCAATGGTGTCCTTTACTGAAGCCAACCTGGAGATGGTCCAACATCCGCACAAAGATGCCTTGGTAGTATCCCTCCAGGTTAGGGAGTGCCAAGTGAAGCGCATCCTAATTGACCAAGGCAACTCTTGTGACATCATGTATGTCAGATGTTACAAGGAGCTTGGCCTTCACCCAAATGATATGGAGCAATCCAATGGCCCAATGGTCGGGTTCAATGGAACGCCGACATGGCCACTGAGAGCAGCAAACTTTGAGGTGCAGGCTGGCACCAAGAAGATAAAGACAGAGTTCACCATAATCGACACACCCTCCCCTTACAATGTTATCCTAGGAAGGCCATGGTTGCATGCAATGGGGGTTGTTCCCTCCACATTGCATCAACTATTACGGTTTCCAACAGAGCATGGGATAGAGGAGGTCAGAGGGGATCAGCTGTTGGCAAAGAATTGCTCCATGGCAGCAATGAAATCCACCTGCAGCATACGAGAACCAGAAGGGGCGGAGATCGAAGACGAGGACGTGGAAGTCCTAGAGGACGTCGGCAAAGAGCCAGCCGAGAAGAGTGAAGAAGCCCTAAAGAAAATCCTCGTCCAGCAGGGGGATAAAGAACGCTATTTCCTTCTCGGCTCAGGCTTAGCCGAAGAAGAGGAAAAAGAACTGGAGGCGTTCCTGAAAGCAAACATTGAAGTGTTTGCCTAGACGCCTTATGAAATGCCAGGCATTGATCCCAAGGTCACTTACCATAAACTAAACGTAGACAGGTCGGCCAAACCTGTAATCCAACGGGCAAGAAGACCGACGATGCTGCATGTTGAGGCAGTAGAAGAGGAAGTAGACAGACTTCTGGAGGCCAGAGCCATTTGAGAGGTAAATTACCCGACATGGCTATCGAATACAGTGGTGGTGAAGAAAAAGAATGGTAAATGGAGAGTCTGCGTGGACTTTACCAGTCTAAACAAGGCCTGTCCCAAAGACAGTTTTCCTTTACCTAAGATTGACCAACTGGTGGATGCCACTTCAGGGCATGGAAGGATGACCTTCCTGGATGCCTACAAGGGATACCATCAAATAGCCATGTACCCCCAAGATGAGGAGAATACCGCGTTTATCACCCCAAAAGGGCTGTATTGCTACAGAGTGATGCCTTTTGGGTTGAAAAACGCAGGAGCAACTTACCAGAGATTAGTAACCAAGATGTTCAGACACTTGATTGGCGGAACAGTGGAGGTATACATTGATGACATGGTCGTGAAGACCAAGGAACCTGAGAATCACCTAGAAGACTTGAGGGTAGTTTTTGACATCCTTAGAACATATCGGCTCCGACTTAATGCATCGAAGTGTGCATTTGGAGTTGGATCTGGTAAATTCTTGGGATACTTGGTAACCAGAAAGGGCATTGAGGCCGGCCCAGATCAAATCAAAGCCATCCTAGAACTGAAAAGCCCAACATCGGTGAAGCAAGTACAGATGTTGACTGGAAGGGCTGCAGCCCTGAACAGGTTCATAAGCAGAAGTTTTGACAAATGCAAACCCTTCTTCGACTTAGTGAAGAAGGCCACAAACTTCTTATGGACAGAAAAGTGCGAAGTCGCCCTGGCCGACTTAAAGAAGTATTTGACCACGGCTCCAGTTCTCTCAAACCCAGAACCTGGAGAGGAGCTGTTCCTATACTTAGCAGTTTCAGAGCATGCGGTAAGTGCAGTGGTAATCCAAAAAGAAAAAGGGGAGCAAAGGGCTATTTATTATGTAAGCAAAACCCTGACTGATGCAGAAACCAGGTATTTACCCTTGGAGAAGTTAATGCTGGCCTTAGTAATGGCTTCAAAGAAGCTGAACCATTACTTTCAAGCCCACAAAATTGTGGTGCTAACTGAACATCCCTTGAAGTCCCTATTATAGCAGGGAGATCTTATAGGTATAATCACCAGATAGGCAATGGCCTTGGGCCAGTATGACCTGGAATACAGACCCAGAACAGCAATCAAGGACCAAGTCTTGGCCGATTTTGTGGCCGAATTCACTCCAAGAGCCATCGTATATTGGGCTCCATTGAGCCGAGGTGAACGATGTCCAAGCGAGCAAAGAGGAGCCCAGCCGAAGGCAACAGAACAAAAGAAAGAAGAAAAACTCAGGCCCTGCAGCATTTACATCGACGACTCCTTTCAACTGTTTGTTAATGGGAGTTCAAATCGACAATGAGTAGGGGCAGGAGTAGTACTAGTATCTCCAAATGGATAGATACTAGAACAATCCATTCGTTTGGGGTTCAAGGCCTCAAACAATGAAACATAGTATGAAACACTGATTGCAGGATTGAAACTGGCAACAGTAGTAGAAACAGATGATGTGATAGTCTTCTATGACTCTCAACTTATAGTCAACCAAACAACAGGTGAGTTCGCAACCCGAGATGAACGTATATCGGCATACGCAAAGGAAGTAAGCAGGTTGGTGGCCTTGTTTCAAAATTGCTGACTACAGCAGGTTAACCGAGATGATAACAGTCACGCCGATGCCCTGGCCAACCTGGCTAGTGCAATACAACCTGGAAAGATAAGGACGATAATGGTCGACTACTTGTCGGGCCCGAGCATCGAACCACCGACCACAGAGCGTGAAGCAATGTGTGTGGACATGGGACCAAGCTGGATGGACGCAATAATAGCATTCCTGAAAGAAGGAAAACTGCCAGATAATCACAAAGAGGTACACAAGATTAGATTGAAGTCGGCAAGATTCAGTCTGACAGCAGAGGGACATTTCTACATAAGATCCTTCGCTGGATCTCTTTTGAGGTGTGTACATCTTTTACAAGTTGAAGATTTTTTATACAAAATACATGAAGGAATATGCGGAAGCCACGCAGGGGGCAGATCACTTGCTCATAGGGCTATTACCCAAGGGTATTGGTGGCCCTATATGCAGAAAGATGCAGAAGCCTAAGTCAAGAAGTGTGAAAAGTGCCAAAGGTTTGCACCATTGATACACCAACTAGTAGGAGACTTGAACCCAGTATCCAGTCCTTGGCCGTTCGCCCAATAGGGCATGGATCTTGTTGGAAAACTGCCCCAAACAACTGGATAAAGAAAGTACCTGCTAGTAGCAACAGATTACTTCACCAAGTGGATAGAAGCTGAACCCCTTGCCAAGATCCGAGACGTGGATATGAAGAACTTTATATGGAAAAATATCATCACCAGGTTTGGGATCCCAAGAGCACTAGTTGCAGACAATGGAACACAGTTTGACAGTAAGCTAATCAAGAGCTTCTGTGCAAAGTTCAAAATCAAGAATTACTTTTCCACCCCAAGTTTTCCTGAAAGCAATGGACAAACAGAAGCATCCAACAAAGTCATCTTGGATGGGATTAAGAAGAGGCTGCAAGCAGCAAAAGGAAAGTGGGTAGATGAACTGCCAAGTGTACTCTGGGCATATCAGACTACGCCGAGAAGATCAACCGGGGAATCCTCATTTGCCATGGCTTATGGCACAGAAGCAATCATTCCTCTGGAAGTCAGCATCCCAGGGATCAGAACCCAGGGAGTAGAGAACGAGACTAATGATGTATTATTAGCCTGAGATCTGGATCTGCTAGAAGAAAGAAGGGAGAGAGCTGCAATTCAGCTGGCGGCATACCAGCAGCAGCTTGCCAGGGCTTATAATAAGAAGGTCAACCCAATGGAGTTTTAAATCAGTGACCTCGTGTAGACACCCCATTTTTGACCGTCCTCAAGACTTGGACGTCACCGTTGGAACACTCGGTGATTATCCATGTTTGTGTTCGTTTGGAGTTCCCGGAGTTCTCGGCTCGCGCGCCTTGCCTCAGGACCTCCGAACTCGACCGTTTTGTGTTTGGTTTTGCACCAAACACTTGTGTTTTGCCTTGGAAGGGCAGGGAATGCTTTGTGAGGCATCCCCACACACCACCGGCACTGGCTAGAGGCCACCGGCTGGCTGGTGTTGCCACCGGCACTATGTTGTGCCGGTCGGCACTATTTTGTGCCGGACGGCACTCTTTTTGGCAAAATGACCATTTTGCCCTGCCGACTGCTTTACAGCTGCTTTATGAGATATTTTTAGACAGCTGTTTAGCTCTTGTTTCCCCTCCATACACGTGTATGGAGGGATGAGCCCTTGGATGACTTAGTTTGTAAGTCTTTGTTGCCTATAAGGAGAAGCTCTCTTCTCTTGGCTGAAGGGTTAGAAAATTTAGGGAGTTAGAGAGAAAGAGAGAGAGAGAAGCTCTGGTTTTTCTAGGGCTTGAGTTGCATACACCTTCTATCTCTATCCTTCTCTTTTGTGTCTAGGTGTTTTGTGCCTTACTATTGCACACAAACACCTAGTGTTTCACCTTCTCCTTGCAACTGAGGTTCTAAGGGCTGGTTTTTGAAGTTCTTGACAGATTTTGAGCCTAAGGAAGCATCAACTACATCTTTGTCAAAGAGGTCAACAAGGGTGAGACACTAACTCTCTTTTTACCCCATTTGTGTACCTTATTTTTACCTAGTTTAGAACTTTTTTTGTGCTTAGTATATAACACATAAAAGTTCTGTTTTTTAAGCCTCTTTATTGTTCATTAAGAGTGTTTTGTGGTTTGAGCAAGTTTGACCACCCTTAGGCCTTGAAAAGGCCACTTTTTGTGCTATTTTGTGGGAGATCCGAGACTTTGGTGTTAGGATCTCTTCACCACTGAAATCTTGAGGGATTTCAATGGTGAAGAGCATGCCTTAGAGTCTCAAGAAAGAGAGGGCCACCCCCTCTCCTTGATGTCCTTGAAAAGGGCAAGTTTTGGCCTCTAAAGGAGCACCATGTTTGGTTGTGTTTTGAGCATGTCTTGGCTGCATTTCATGCTTATATTGCCATGATATAACATGTTTCTAAGTTGGTTTTAGCACTCCTTGCATGTTGTGCATGGTTGCTTTGTAATGCCTCTTTGGTCCCTTGACATGCCTAGGTTGTTAACCCTAGTTTGAGCATGCTTTAGGCCTAGATCCATGAAGGTTCTATGCTTATTTTTCCATGTTTTAGCTCTGTCCATAGTCGTTTGGGTCAATCTTAGCATGCCTAATATAGCTCCTTTGCATTGTAGCTTGTATGCTTCAAGTAGGTGCATGTGTAGGATGCGTTGCCTCCATGATTTCAAGGGTTTGGAACCCTCTTACATGCTATTTCAGACCCTAATCCATGCTCACATGTTCATTTTTGTCATCTCTTTCATGCTTTAAGGGTGTGTCCTTTTATGCATTCAAGGGTGCCTTGTGCATGCTTGTGTGTTTAGAGCTTTTAGGATGCCGTGAGTGTGAGTTTTGGGTGTATTTTCACATGCTGAAAACCTGTTTTTGGTTGCTCGAGTCTTGCCATGATTGGTCTTGTCAAGTGTGGTTCAAAGTCTCATTACCTTGCTTCAAGCACTCGGGCTATTTGCATGCTTTGTTTGGTCTTGTTTAGCTTGGTTTGGCACCATGTTTTGCATGATTTCAGAGCTTTTCATGTATGCTAATAGTCCATGTTTGTGCCTCTTAGATGTGTTTAAGAGTTGCTTAATTATGCTTAAGTGTTGGTGCCTTAACTTATACATGTGTGCATGTGTGTTTGGCCCTCTTGACTTAGCATTTTGGCCACTGATTTTAGGACTATTTGAGTTGCCTAATTCATGTATAAGACCATCCTTCCATTGATTCGCATGCTTGTCTTGTATGCTTACTTGCATGATTGCATTGTATTGCCATATTGCATACTAGTTGACATGTTTAGGACTTCATTGCATCGACATGCATGCTAAGCCTCTTGACCAAGTCATGATAGAGGTTTGAGCACCCTTGTTTGCTTGTTTGCATTGCATGCATTTGAAATCAAAGTTGCATTCTTGGTTCTTAGGGCCATCATGCATGGAAATGCGCGATTGGTGGTCCGGGAATCGAGGCACATGCCCCTTTGAGTCAATAACATGATAAGGGGTGTGTATAGTGCATAAATACCTTGAATCACATTGCCATGCATGTTGTTGTCCTCTGCTGCTGTGGGTTGCAGGTTCTGCAGGTGTTAAGTGCCGACCGGCACTATTTAGTGCCGACCGGCAGTCAATTGCCAGCCGATAACTTCATATAGTGCCGGTGGCCTCCTTCTTCAGCCGGTGGTGCTCTACCCCAGCCGGTGGTACTCCCCAGTGCCCTGAGAGGCACTCCTGGGACTTTGGCAATTTTCAGAGGAGGATAGCAGGGGAAACAGAGGCAATCCGTGCATGGCAGTGCGATTCCGAGCCAATTCCGAGCGCGCGCTGCATTTGAGCCCTCTTCCCGAGGCGTTTACTGCTTTAATTAACTTAGTTAATTTGTTAATTAATTTAGTTAATTTGTAATAATTAATTAGCTTGTGTAGTTAATTAATTTGTATTATTCTTTTGGTCCCTCCAAGCGAGGGCAAATTTGTAATAAGTGTGTGTGAGTGGGTGCATGTCTTCCAACCCCCATTTCTTTCTACCCTTTTATTTACCTGCTTATGATGGTAGATTAGGGCACATCTAAATTAGCATATCTTATGCAATGCATGCGTGCATTCAGGCATTTGTTTACATACATCGGGCTCGGTACATCATACAAACTGCATCGTACTTTCAATTCCAAATTGAATACGTGATAGTTGTTGCATTTCATGTGCCATGCTTAGGATAGCCGAGCCTGTCTAGATTACATTCCGTATGCGATGCATTAGTCACTTAACATAAACTAGGTCATGCATGTTTTGCTAACTGGTTTCTTGTTTTGGCACGGAGTACGATGTAAGTTTTATGCTTTAGCATGTCGCATGCGTGTGAATGTTAACATGACAGTATGCCTGCCATGCGGCTAAGTGCTTATGTGATAAACTGCTTGAATGCCTGTGGGTGGAGGTTGGATTGCTTGAGTTGGGAATACTCATCGAAATCCGTGTTTTAGCCTACTCGCGAGTAGCAATTTCAAACTGTTTTCCAAACAAAACGGATATGCAATGTTTATTTCCAAGTTAGGCAATCTAGTCTATACTTGTTTGCTGTGCGCACAACATAGTAATTCTAGACTAATAACCGGAATAAGAACGCATAAAGTTTTCAAAATTGGATATCACGGTTAGTAGAGGCCGGTCTTCGGACTGGGCGAGAGGGGGTGCTCATAGCTGACCTTCCCCGATCGTACCCAAGCTCCCGAGCCAAGTCACTTTGGTAATGACGGACACGTGGCCTTCGGCACCGAGTCAGGGTTTCCTAAATTTCCCATTTTAAAAATATTTAGGTGGCGACTCTGTAATCTGGCAAAGCAGTCCATGTTTGGCACTTCTTTTCAAAATCTGTTTTTCTTCAAAACGATTTGCCAGAATTGGACTCTTTGGTTCAGATTTAGAACCGTGATAAATTGAGTCCGAACTGTAGTAAACCCAAATGAACAGAACGGGACTTAACCCTCCCGGGGCGTTCGGGGGACGTCTACACCTCGTCTTGAGAAAAGTCGTCGGCAACAAGAAAGATCCCAGAGAGGGCAAGCGTGACCCAAATTGGGAGGGACCCTATAGAATCATCTCGGTATTGGGCAATGGGGCATATCGGCTTGAAGATAATTAGGGCAAAGAGTTGCCAAGACCCTGGAATACTTGCAATCTTAAATTTTTTTATCATTAAATTTTCTTGTTCTTTGTTATTAGCCGAAGTAATAAATAAAGTTTTAACTTGATTTTTTACACTTGTGACTAATAAAATAGTTGAGGATGTTTCTAGAATACATGTATAATGAGAACCCAAGTAAAACTTAAGTTCACATTAGGGGGCAAAAAGTTGGAAAATGGTTCCTGACAAGGTAGAATATACAAACTAAAATCAGTCTAACACTTGTTGAAATTTGTGAAAAATTTACAAGTTGAAGTTAAACCGAGATCATGTTTAACACTTGTTGAAATTTGAGAAAAATTTACAAGTTGAAGTTAGACTGAGATCATGTTTTAACACTTGTTGAAATTTGTGAAAAATTTACAAGTTGAAGTTAGACCGAGATCACGTTTAACACTTGTTGAAATTTGAGAAAAATTTACAAGTTGAAATTAAGCCAAGATCATGTTTAACACTTGTTGAAATTTGAGAAAAATTTACAAGTTGAAGTTAAGTCGAGATCATGTTTAACACTTGTTGAAATTTGAGAAAAATTTACAAGTTGAAGTTAGACCGAGATCATGTTTAACACTTGTTGAAATTTGAGAAAAATTTACAAGTTGAAGTTACATCGAGATCATGTTTAACACTTGTTGAAATTTGAAAAAAATTTACAAGTTGAAGTTAGACCGAGATCATGTTTAACACTTGTTGAAATTTGAAAAAAATTTACAAGTTGAAGTTAAACCGAGATCATATTTAACACTTGTTGAAATTTGAGAAAAATTTATAAGTTGAAGTTAGACCGAGATCATGTTTAACACTTGTTGAAATTTGTGAAAAATTTACAAGCTAAAGTTGAACTGAACACTTGTTGAAATTTGTGAAAAAATTTTATAAGTTAAAGGCCAAGGTTGTATTAAAATAAGCACTTATGTACTTGCCGATGTAAACCGTTGGTGAATATAACTGAGGTATTTCATCCCGAGAAGATTACACAGTTAAGGTGAACACTAAAGATATGCAGAAATATTCTAAGTATAAGAACCATACAAGAGCAGTAAAAGGAAGACAAATATGCAGAGCATTCAAGAGAAGAAGCTGTATTTATATTCAAAAGAAGGCACATCGGCCACATCGAGAGCTGAAATTGTTTCAAAGAAAGGAAAAAGTACAAAGAAACAGAAAAAAAAAAAAAAAAAAAAAAAGAAGACATCAAATTAAGACTCTTCAACATCTTTAGGCGGTTGGGTCTGGGGTTCGAAAGACTGCTAGGATGACATCTCGGCAGCCTTCTCAGCCGCAAGCTCGGTATCTATTTCTTAAAGGGTTTGGTCGAGGCTCTTGTTGGCGATAGGCACGTCCGATGTCGCATTCTCAGGAGTAACATCCTTGGAGACCTCCTCACCCTCCTCATCCTGAGTCAAGTCCAGGACTTGCTCATTTTGAGTAGGGGACTTGGCCCCAACAGCTTCCTTTGACTTCCTCACCAAAGCTTCCTTCTCAGACTCAAAATCGTCGTCGGATTGGCTTGGAGTTGGGGGGAATGGCAGGGCGAGGACGTCGGTCTTCCTAAGGGAGGAGTCCTCGGGCACTTCAAGCTTTTTCAATACAGCCATCCAACCAAGGGTGAAACCCTTGTTGCATGCCTACTTCACATGTTTCTCGTAGTCCGCCGTGACATCGGCCACCCCCTCATTGTATGCCTTCTCATCGGCGGCCTTGAGCTCAGCATCTTTTGTGGCCAAGGCATCCTGCAGCTCTTTTTGGGCCTCGGCCGTTTTCTCTTCGGCCTCTTTCTTCTGGGCCTCAAGAACCTTGTTGATGGCCTCAACGGCATCTGCCTTTTCCTCGGCCTCGTCTTTAGCTTTAACGGCCAACACAGCCTGGTCGGATAAAGTTTTCATCTTGGCCTCAGTCTTTTTAAGAGTCTTCTACAAACCAGAGACCTCTCTCGTCTTGTCGGCCAACTCTTTCCGGTTCTCAAAAGCCTGCATTGAGAAGGAATGGGCATGCTGGATCGCCTAAAAGAAAATGAACAAAACAAAAGTTAGTAAAATTCTCTGAATATGAAGGGATAGAGAAAGAAATATACCAAGTGCGAAAGACTTACTTGAACAGAACGCTAGAGCATCAGAGCAAATTTTTCATACTCGTTCATCTTGGCATTTCGGTTGAGATCTCCAGGAATGAGCAAAGTTGTGCTAAGGGCAACACCGATGTTAACGTCATCGGCACTATCACCAGCTCTGACCGGCCTGTCCTCCAGTGTGATTTGGGGGGCCCGGGGGGAGTCATACTTCATGGAGCCTGAAACTGTTGCAGATTCAGACCTCGGCCTTTTTGACCGAGTGAATTGAGATGGTTGGGCCTCGGCGGGGCTCTTCTCGGCAGCAGAATGGGACTTATCACTCTCAGCCAATTTTGAAATTGGCAAGGTGTCCTCAGTATCAATTTGAGTCCACCTTGCCTTTGGCTGAGCCTTCTTTATTCTTTTTGGCTTTGACTTTGGTGGAGGTTGGGACTGCGCTGGTTGGGCGTCTACGGTGAATGGAATGTTAGCCAAGAGGTCTTTAGCGACTGCTTTCTGGCGGCCCATCTCAGCAGCAAAAACAGTTCGTCGTCGTCATCGGCGTTGAGATGGTGGGATCAGTTGTGGAGCTGAAGTGGATAGCTGCTCTACTGGATCTGAGGTTGACCCTTGATCTGGCCGAGATGAGGACACTGTTGGAGGAGTTGTGGTAGAAGGGGGAGAATGGTTTTTCTTCCTCTTTGGGACGTCGGGGAGTACCGACTTATAGGTCGGGATAAAGTTGAGTACCAAAAGGGCTCTACGCTTATGGACTGGCAAATCCAATAGCTTCTTCAAACCCTTGCTGGGGAAAAAGGACTTGCGGAAGCCTTTTTCTGGTTGGGGAAGAGCTGCAAGAAAAACAGACATTAGAAACAAATGAAGTATTGAAGACTTTAAAAACAAGCAAGTATAAACAATGGGCTCTTACCATTACCCTCTACAAAAACTGTTCGAGGAAGAGGGTAGAGGTGGAGGTCCTCATCTGGAGCGAACTCCTAGTTCCCCGAGATAATGAAGTAATCATCTCCGGCTCCCTTGTTGAAGTCTGGGAGGTCGGCAACAATTTTGTACTCTGTGGACCTCGGTTTGAGGTAATAAATATAGCATTTCTCGTTTTTGAGGCCACACATGGTGTAGCAGTATTGGATGTCGGCTAAAGTAACCCTAGTATTTTCTTGTTTGGCTAAGGCTATTATACAATTTATGACTCGGTAGGAGTTGATGGCAAGCTGCATTAGGTTCAATTTATAGTAATGGATTATCTCACGGAAAAGGATGTTAAGTGGGAGCCTAAATCCGCACTCAATGAAAACTACAATGGGGAAGGGCATAGAATTAGTTGTGGGCATGATGGAGTCATCCTCCCCAGCCAACCTTAGATGAACGTCGGCCGGGATGTCAAACTCCCGCCTAAAGTGTTCTAACTTGGCCGGGGTGTCTACCTTATGCTTCCACATACCCATAATGTCGGCTTAACTAGGAGGAGTTGGATTTCAGAAAGAAGGTGTTTTGTAGAGGTTATAGTGACCTCGGCAAAAACCTAAAAGTGAGCTGGGGTAAGAATTTTTGGGGATTGTTTCAGTTCTTCTTAGAATTTGTGGGTTCTATAAACAAATCCCAAACCTAGATCTATGGAAACGAAGATTGGAGGCAAGAATCTGGAAAAAACACGGCAAACAGAAATAAGAGCAATGATTCAGAATCAAGAATAGGGGTGAATCATCAAGGACACTGTGACAGAGTGTGTGCCAGGGTGCAAGGCCAAGAACAGTGGCAGAATGAACAAGTATATGGGTATTCTGTGTATATTAAAGAACGGTTTGGGCAAAAAGCAAAATCATGAGGAAAATATGCTCAGAATACATGGTTGGATTCAAAAAGACAAAAATGAACAACATTACAATTACAGTATACAGATATAACAGTTTAAGGGAGAATAAAAATCGAAACGAAGGAACAGTGACTTACAAAGGAAAATTAGAGTCGCCGAGATCAAACGGTGGCAGCCACCGGAAAAGTGCAGCAAAAATCCTTGCCGGAGGGGAGTGAACAGAAGTAATTGCAGAAAGCTTCACAGGAGCGACAATGGCAGACTTAGGAGAAAAAGTTATAGAGAGGAAAAGCTTCAGAAACGGTGGTGTAAAGTGAAGAGACAGAAAGAGGAAAGGAAGTTTTGTCTAGACACAAAAAGGGCGGTAAAAGGCAATTAATGTGCCTAAAACGACATACGTATCAGACGGCGCACACGAGAGCAATTCGACTTAGTGGCGCGTGTTGGGGACAGCCCAAAGAGAGAGAGACGCGTGGCAAGAACGGTTGAATTGTCATGCGTGACAGCTCATACGCATGATAAAGCTCTTGGAATTCTTGATTTCATGGAGCAGTACCTCGGCTTGGAGGATGATCTCGGCTAAGAAACTTGAACAAATCCTGGTTAATGGTTATGAGGCATTGATGGAAGCAGACTGTGGGTCTTGGTCATACTGAGTCAACGAGTTCTTACTTCTGCAATGAATTAAGAAGCAAGCTTAGCCGACGTTATAGAAAGAAGTACTGATATAGGTTCCATCACCTCAGGATGCCGAGGTAATAGAACCTAGGGGGCAGTTGTGGGGATATATTTTTTGAATACCAACACGTGGCCAAGGTGACGCCGACGTGTCAGCCGGGGTACCACGTGTCCTGGTCGTAACGCCAATGTGATTTCGGCTAGGCCGAGGTTATCTCCGAAGATATCGGAGTTCGGGATAAACAGATAAGGGACAAGAGTCCTAGAATACGGAAGGACTTCAGCCTGGATAAGGATAAAGCTCTTAGGGAGTTTATCTTTATCTATTGGAGAGTCCAAGCTAAGCACTGAGCGGAAGTCCATTGAAGCTAGGCTTCTATTGGAACTAGGATTGTGTTAGCTATAAAAGAAAGACACCCTCATGGGTCTAAGGTACGCAATTTATATTCAGAATAGTGAGTTAAGCACTTGATCTATCTTTGAGAGATAACTGACTTGATCGTCAGAGTGCCCCCGGGTGGACAAACCACCGCCGGAATCTCTTCTTTCTGTTGCAGGTCACTCAGGCGCCATCTATTCTGCCAGTGCTCTCCAGTTGAATACTTAGTTGGCAGTATGGTCAGAAATTCACTCACACAATATGTTTCCTCAAGTTTTAGGCCCAAAAGGATGTGTTTTGTTGGATTGAAATGGAGTTTTGAAGTTGGGAGTGTAATTTGGAAATCCCAGAATTTTGCATTACCGCTCGAGCGACAGAAGATACGCTCAAGCGACCACTCTTTGTTTCGTACCTCTGCTTGAGCGAAGGAGTCTAAGCTCGAGCATAAATTCATGCTCCCAGAATTTTTACAAAATTTTGCAAATAGCTCGAGCAACTGAAGTTGTGCTTGAGCAGAGACCTTTTTTACTCAATTTTTGGCTCAAGTGACCGTTGAGCATCTGTCGAGCGGAAATTTCAAGCAACCAATACTTTTGCAGACTTTGCAGCTCACTCGAGCGACTAAAGTTGCGCTCGAGCGGATTGCCCTGTTTTTGAAAATCTGACTAAGTGTTTTAAAACACATTTTGGCATCCTCATTGCATCTTAGGCATTCTTAAGCCCTAATTAAGACATAATAATGAGGATAAAGATTAGAAATACACCAAGATAGAAAAAGGAATGAGTTAATTATTATTCCAGGCAAATGTTTCAATGTGTATTCGCTATGTGTTTGTGTAGATCACGCGCCATAGGCTATCCAATTTGTCTGCTCGGTCCATTTTGCTATTGGAGCTATCTGTGAGTAACAACTCTATAAAGTTATATTTGATTATAAGTACTTTTCATAATGATAAGATATGATTGGTTTTGTGAAATGCTATTTTATGAATCATTAATGAATGTCTAATTTTATGAAATGTACTTGTGGCGTCCTTAGTTTATATGGCCATACTCCGGGGGAAACAATACCGTAGCTTATGTTTATATGGTCCTCGCCTAGGGGAAACAATATCGTGGTTTATGATCATATGGCTCTGACCCGGGAAAAACAATATCGTGGTTTATACATGACCTTTGCCTGGGAAAAACAATACTATGGCTACTTGTGCACAAGATATGGACCTTTGGGATTGTTGATACCGACTATGCATATGGGTCTCAAGACCAAGATGACATGATGGTTAATGGATGTACCACATATAATTACTTATGATTTTCTGATGAATATATGAATCTGAATCTGTTTCTGATATGAAATTTGATTTTTGAGATTATTTGGATATCATTCATAAAACCTTTACTCTGTTGTTATTCATTGGACTCCAGTTCACCGTATTATTTATGTATGTAGGTGACCAGACTCAGAATTGATTGCCTGGAGTTCTGTTTGTCAGCCAGCTACAGTGCCTTCCAAGGAGGTTCCCTTTTTGTAGTGGCCAAGTTTTGGAATCATGCTAAAGATCTTTTGTTTCGTTTGCTAAGTTTCAACAAGCCTTTTGTTTGTCTGTATGTATGAATGGTGACGTAGGTATGACGTCTTAATTATGTAAATTAAGTTTTACTAATTTCAGTCCCATGTATGTCAACATAGCTCTATGAACGTTATATGTTTACTATTGCTTCCGCTA
Organism: Camellia granthamiana; assembly: GCA_036172215.1. Lineage (NCBI taxonomy): Eukaryota > Viridiplantae > Streptophyta > Magnoliopsida > Ericales > Theaceae > Camellia > Camellia granthamiana. The sequence continues at coordinate 8,648,935 of CM069913.1, read as the reverse complement.
ATCCCTTATTATATGTTAATCCGTTCAGAGGCCTTTGGTAATCCTAGGATTACTGGCTAGTTATGATGCTATACCCATAGGGGTAGGTTTGAGTCATGAAATCCAGCAATTGTGTTGCGTGCTGCCAGAGGACGGCGGAGTAGTTTGGTTTTGTTTAGGATCAAAGCTGCAGAGAGAGGAGGAGAAAGCGTCGAAGAGATGAGAGAGAAAGAGAGAGAGAGACAATGAAATGAAGAGAGAGAGGTTTGGTAAAGGGAGCTCTGTGTATACGGTATAATGAATAATTTGGTCATTTTGCAGTAACTTGTCTTTTAAGACAAAGTATTTTAGAGTCTGAATATTTAGACAACAGTAATTCAAAATTAGATTTTTGAACCGAGTGCCCTAATGATATTGACATATCATTTTTGTCAAATTTTTTATATAAATTTTATGTAAGAATAAAATTTGAAAATGTATATATATATGTATATATATTTGTGTATAAATATTTTTAAGTTTTAGGAAGTAAAATACTCATTCCATTCCAAAATATTAGTCTCTTATTTCATTTTTCATTATCTCAAAATATTAGTCAATTTTCAAAAATGAATGAATAAAATAATATGAATTTACTATTTTACTTTTCTTTTAAATTTATTAATAATAACACAAAAAGTATAATTATGACAATTGATATTTTTAAAAAAATATACTATCAAAGTGTAATTTTGAAAAATTAATATTTCTAAAATATAATAATTATACTATAAAAAAAAGTTTGGTTATGTTTGGTTATATTTTTAAAAGGTGATTTTACATTGAGTTTTGAATATGGTGTTTTGAACGTGTTTTGGAAACACGTTTCCAAAACTCTGCAGAGAAGTCTGTACCAGCCGCGCTTTTCAGAATTTTTTTTTTTGCAAATTTTGCCTAACCAGTCGTTCGGCCGGTTGACCGGAATAGTGAATTTTTTTTTTTTTTTTTACAATTGATATGTTAATTTTTATATAATCGAAAAAAATATTTTCTGAAATTTTTAAAATTTTTTATCTGCTTTAAAATAATTTTAAGTTGTATGTTTAGGTCAAGTTTGGAAAGTTTAGAATAAGTGCACTTTTTGACTTTTCTTGTATTATGTGTAGAAAAAGTAGAGAGGAGATGTTGATTGATGTGACCCAAAAAAGATAAAAAGATGAAATAAGTGCACTTATATTGGGATGTCAAACTTGGCCTTAGTTATGAATTGTAAATTTTTATATCTAATATCAAATGTCACATCAACAATTCCCTATTCAAATCAAAACTCTTTTCAAAACTATTTTCAAAATTTTTTACCAAATAAATTTTTTACACTTTAATCATAATTCTAAACCCCACAAACTCAAAATATAACTCATACTCTCAAATTATAATTACAGAACCCTAACCAACGCAACTTTAAATTCTCTAAAAATACCATTTTTTAAAACGGAAGGAGTATCTGTTTTGTGGAACCCATAATTATCATGTGAGAGGTGGATCCACTTCTGTGCGTGTCACGTGCGTCTGCCAAAGGGGCACACCGCACTCGATGGCGACACTCGAGCGTCCCCGATGGTATAGTTTACCTGAACAGGGACACAAACGTAATTTCATCTTTTTTGATTGGTTTAAAAAAGCAATCGCTCAGCTTAGTGGGACCTTTCCAAATTCCAACCATTACAACCCTGACACGTCCCCGAGCTCACCAAACATATCTTCGTCACGTCACCACCCAACCCAAATCTCATTTCAAAATTTCAAATTCCCACTAAAACCAAACGTCCGTCAAGCCCCAGCCGTTAACACTTCAGTCAAAAATTAAATTACACGCTGTCCCATGTTATGGCCTCGTTTGGGAACAGACTAATTTAGTAACTTTTTGGCTATTTGGCTAAAATGTGATGTAAAAAAAACTAGTATGTTTGGGATGACTTTTTGACTTTTTACGAAAAGATGTGCAAAAAGTAGAGAGAAAAGGGAATCTTTGACTTTTTGATATGTGTTGTTAGCTTTTTGACTTTTTTAGTAACTTTTTGATTTTTTAGCTAAAATAGCATCTTGCCAAACGAGGCCTATGTTTGATTAGTATTTTTTTCACTTTAGTTTTTACATTTTTCTTTTCATTTTAGTATATATCTTTTCAGTTTTTCTTAATTTGTCTATAAAATTAATTTCTATTCAAAATTTTAAAAAACATCACATTAATTATCACGTGAAATAAAAAATATTATTATATTAAAATTTAAAATTTTAATAAAGACATGATTTATGTATAATAAAATATTTTTTATTACGTGATTATTTTTTTAATTTTTTTTAGATTGATGAAGGTCAAAATGAAACAAATGAATAAGAAATTCAGGAACCTCAGCAAACACAAGTTGCACTAAGAAGGTAGGAACTTCATCTAAATCACTAATCCTTCAAAATCGCCAATCATCCTAGTAAGGCAATGGAGCCACCAAATAGAATTGATGCTTTTGGGAAGTCACTTCCCAAATTTTTTATCTCAATTTTTTCATTAAAAGACAAAAATTTTACAAAATCAAAAAAAACACATCCAAACAAAATATCACATCCAACCCCATAATCATTTCACTTTTTTCTCTCAAAAACATCACATCCAACCACATAAAAACCCAACTATCTTCTCAAACACTAAAAATTTTTTATCTCATAAAAACCTACATCTCCTAAAATCTATATAAAAACTCACTTCCCAAACACCACATGATGTACAAACTTCCTATCAAAGTGCTCAAGTAGATCACTCTTAAAGTAAATTATATGGTCAAACTCAGCAAAACGATAATTTTACAAATTTATACTTTCTACTATAGTTAATGAATCCTTTTCAAACCAGACATGTCAAAGGCGCAAATCCTTAGCAAATTCAACCATACTATCAATATATTATTTCCAGTCTAATTTTAAATATAAATTATTAAATTAAAAAAAATTAAAGATCAAAATAAGAAAATGACGAAATAAAATGTAATTTATCCAAAATCAAACGGAGTTAACTGAAACAGCTATGTCCCTCCTATATATGTATATATAATACTCCTATATCACTTTACCCTAATTTCATCTCCCAAACTGTCCGTCTCTCTCCTCTGTGCTTTTCACACACACTCTCTCTCTTTCTCTGCAACTCTCTCTCTCTCTCTCTCTCTCTCTCTCTCTACAAAGATGCGTGAGATTCTGCATATCCAAGGAGGCCAATGCGGGAACCAGATCGGAGCGAAGTTCTGGGAAGTGGTATGTGCAGAGCACGGGATCGACTACAGCGGCAAGTACAACGGTGACTCCGATCTACAGCTCGAGCGAGTCAATGTCTACTACAACGAAGCCAGCTGTGGCCGCTTCGTTCCCCGAGCCGTCCTCATGGATCTCGAACCGGGCACCATGGACAGCGTCCGCTCCGGTCCCTACGGCCAGATCTTCCGACCCGACAACTTCGTCTTCGGCCAGTCCGGCGCCGGCAACAATTGGGCCAAAGGTCACTACACCGAGGGAGCCGAACTCATCGACTCGGTTCTCGATGTCGTTCGCAAAGAAGCAGAGAATTGTGACTGTCTGCAAGGTAAGAATTGTAGTACAAGCAAGCTAGATCTGATCTGGCAACAACAACAACAACAACAATGGATACCGATTAGATAGATCTAGCTTCTACTGGAAATCTTCCGATCTAGTAGAAGCTAGATCTGATCTGTTAATAGCAATGCTTAACGCTAAATGTGTTTGGGATGGATTTAGGGTTTCAGGTGTGTCATTCGTTGGGAGGAGGGACTGGATCGGGGATGGGGACGCTATTGATATCGAAGATTAGGGAGGAGTATCCGGATCGGATGATGCTGACCTTCTCCGTGTTTCCGTCGCCGAAGGTGTCCGATACGGTGGTTGAGCCTTACAACGCCACGCTCTCTGTGCATCAGCTAGTTGAGAACGCCGATGAGTGTATGGTTTTGGACAACGAGGCTCTCTATGATATTTGCTTCCGTACACTCAAGCTCACCACTCCCAGCTGTAAGTTTCTTTCTCTAATTACCACAATCAAATGAATATTTTATTTTATTTTGATTTTGTTTTGTATTTTTACTTTTCTCAGCAATCAAACTCTACAGAGTTGGTTTTTATGATTTCCTCTTTTACATGTAAATTTAAACAGAATTTAGCAGTGTATATAGTTAATGGGCATTGATTTAGACCCCCTTAAAACACCCACTCCACAACTCCCTCACACACATGGAGGTTGGGGATTGGGTGAGAAGGAAAAAATAAAAAATAAAAAAGAAAAGTTGACCAATCAAAATTAAAGAGGGTGGAAGAGGGTGAAGGGGGTGACCCTTGGGGGTCTCAACCTTTATTCATAGTTATTATTCATAGTTAATAGAATGAGGTGTTTTTTGTTTCTTGATTTGAACGCGGTAGTTAGTGGTGTTCTGAATGTTGATTCCGATTGGAGTGGTTAATTTTTCGGTTTCAAGTTCATAGCGTATTTTCAATCAATAATGTATTGAGAATTTTTACGGGTTTATGAAAAAATTTGACTCGCTTTTGTTAGTTAGTTGAGAGACTTAGAGATATGATTCGCCTATGTTCTGTGACTCTCTATTTGTTTATTACGTAGTAACTTTGGAACTACCGAATAGAGTTGTTTACCAAATCCGAGAAGTTTGCAAACATATTTCCCAAAGTCTGTTGTATATTTAAACTTATCTCTTAAACAATGCACCTCCCTCATCTCTTGTTAGTCATATAGTGCATAACTTTAAGATTAAATTTATTTTTATAAAATGAAAAATTGTATTAAATTTATTATTGACTTTTTGAAATTTTGACCTAGAAGCATGTTTAAGAATACTGTTTTATGAAACATGAATTTTTTAAATAAATTGAAAGCATTTGTTACTGAAAAATAAGATTTGAAATCATTTGGGTTTTGTGAAATAAATGTGAAGTCACGTGATGACGAGTCAAAGATTCTTTTCTATCTTCTTTGCACAAATACAGTCGTGATTTCACATGAGTCTCTCTTGATCTTTCCTGCCCTTGGAGGAATATATGCATGTGTATTTTGCTCTGTGACAGCTTGCTTGTGTTGTATTATTTTCTGTATGATGTGTGATACAAATGTTATATGATATATATTAATGTTATGCCATTTTCATCATCTAAAGGAACTATAGACAACAATTTACTGTGATTTTATGTTTTGGGACTTGAGTTCTGTAACAAAATGTGATCCAGGTTTAGTAACCATTTTAACTTTGGAGACTAATGTTATTGTTTTGATCAGTTGGAGATTTGAACCATTTGATTTCTGCCACCATGAGTGGTGTCACCTGTTGCCTCCGGTTTCCTGGTCAGCTGAACTCTGATCTCCGCAAGCTTGCAGTCAACCTCATCCCATTCCCAAGGCTCCACTTCTTCATGGTTGGCTTTGCACCGCTCACATCTCGTGGGTCTCAGCAATACCGTGCCCTCACTGTTCCTGAACTGACCCAGCAGATGTGGGATGCCAAGAACATGATGTGTGCTGCTGATCCTCGTCATGGCCGCTACCTCACAGCATCAGCCATGTTCCGTGGCAAAATGAGCACCAAGGAGGTCGACGAACAAATGATCACCGTTCAGAACAAGAACTCATCGTATTTCGTTGAGTGGATCCCCAACAATGTGAAATCAACTGTTTGTGACATCCCTCCAACTGGTCTGAAGATGGCTTCGACATTCATTGGGAACTCAACCTCCATCCAAGAAATGTTCAGGAGAGTCAGTGAGCAGTTCACTGCTATGTTCCGTAGGAAGGCTTTCTTGCATTGGTACACTGGAGAGGGGATGGACGAGATGGAGTTCACGGAAGCTGAGAGCAACATGAATGATTTGGTTTCCGAGTACCAGCAGTATCAGGATGCAACTGCAGATGAGGAAGGGGAGTATGAAGAAGATGAGGAGGCCTATCATGATGAACCCTAAGAGAGAAAAGACTAGTGAAATATGTGATGTTGTGTAATGTGTTCTAATATTATGGGATTGCTTTGTTTTTCAATGTTGGATCCCAGTCTCTAGTGGGTCTGCTGCTGCTCTTTGCCTTAAGATGTCATTCTCACAAATTATTGGCTTATGTTTTCTTGTTCTCAAGTACTAGTTTTCTATGCTAAAAATGGTCATTGGCTGTTCTCTGTTTTTGTGTTACAATCAGCTGAATTTGATTGCCTCTTTTTGTGAACCATCATATTCTTCTCAAGTCCACTGCTGTTTACCAGGCATTGCTATATATTCAAGAAATAAAAATGTTTAGAATTTTAATTATGTGGATTAAATTTATTTATGGTATGGTATACATTTGGGAAGTTATTGGGTATTTCTAAAGACGTCATGCTCTAGGTATTATGATTGGTAAAGAAAGTAAGATTTATGATTTTGTGTAAAGTGATTGAGAAATATGAGGGGATATAGTAAATAATGATTAGTAAAAGAGTATGGATATAGTGTTTCGGAAATAGCCAATAATTTTTTGGTATACACATACATTAGGTTTAAATTTATACTAAATATTTAAATTTTGAATATGTTAGTTTTAGATACATAGCACTTTTATAATAATGTTGGTTACATATTTTGTACAAGCCAGTCATAATTCGACACGTAGCAGAATAAGGGTAATATAGGAAGACTATTCGATCCTGATCGTACACGTGATAGTTAGTATTGGTTCTTACGTAATCTGAGTAGCATTGGATCAGTAAAGAGGTGCAAGGTGACGTGGCTTCAACAGTTATTCAGATTCAAATTCAAATATAGGAGAGAAGCCTAACTGCAAGTGATGGCGTAGTGGAACTACTTATAAGGTAGCATGATCAGCAATTATGGATGAGCAGTTCGACGGTTTAAAGTACAGTTTGATAGTCATCCTTGAGAAGTATAAATAGCGGGGAAGACCCCGGAAAACGGACCCAGACTCAGATCATACAAACCAGTCTTACTTTACATATTTTCTTTTCCAGTTTTACATTTCATGTTCTTTAAATTCCTGCTCTTTACATTCCTATACTTTAAATTCCTGCACTGCACTTCATTCATAGGAGTAGTTTCAAGTAGATTGTTGCTGTAAACCTCTACGAAGCTGAGTTTGGATCATTGTAAGTTTTCATTCTAATGAAATACTTCAATTGCTCTTCATTTAACTGTTATTTTGCTTAATTTCTCCTAAGTCAAACCACCAGTAAAAGTCTTTTTCATTGAGGCTGAAAGAACTAAAACATAATCGTCCGATAATTGGTTGGCAATTAACATTTCTGTAAGGACTGATTGATCCTTGCTGGCACATTCGCATTTACAAACATACCCTTCGAAAGCCAAAAAGTCAACATATATTTTTGGCACGCCTAGTGGGACCAATTGAAATAGCTAGATGAAGAAGACAATGAGAAAATGAACGCTTGGAAGAAAGCGTAGAAGGAGAGATAGAAATACCTAATTCAGAGGATAATGTGGTAACACATCCTGTGGAAACTCTTATATTATCAGCACCTATGGTCGAACAGACTAGTACTTCGGGACAAGAACCACATGTTCATAGTATTGGACGAAACCAAGAAATTGGACCATCCACTGTTCCATCTACTCATCCAATAAATCCATGGAATGGCCTAGTAGACGCCATGGGACAACAATTAATGAACACAATGGAAAAGTGGGCAACATCCTTTTTGGATCGAATGAATAACCACCAACCAACAAACACAAAACACATCGAAGAAGTTTTAAATGTCCCTCAACAAAGATTGGCTAGAGATAAACAGCTTATGCAAGTTAATGGACATTCTAATGGTCAAACTAGTAATCCGAACTATGAAAGACCATCACCTCAGTCTTGGTATGAACCCATTTCGAGGCCTATAGCAGGTTAAAATGCCTCAGTACTCAACAATGAAGCCATACAAATTGGTGGATCTGGCCCAGTACAAGAAACTGACATAAGAATGGTCACAAATCCCATGTTCGAAGCCATACCTGGTACAATGGGGTTCACTAATCCCTTATTCGAATTTATACACGGGGGGTTGGAAGGTTTGCCTGCAAATGGAAGGGACACAACACCTGTTCCAGCACCTTTCGCAGGACAGGCTCAAAGGGGTTACCCACACCCCCAACAGCAACCTGCACCAGAGGGACAACCAGTCCCAAATGTACCACCTTACGGACCAAGAGGACCACAAGCACAAGTTTGTCCACCAAATCCTGTGTTTGTCCCTCCAGTAGTGGTTCAGCAGGCACAAAATATGGTCCCTAGGGATCAAATTGCTGATATTGTTAGGGAGATGTGTAGACCGATGGCTCGGGGGGTCCAGACTCCTGTATACAGAAAATCATACCCAGAATGGGTAGATAGGGTACATGAATACCCAAGGGGGTTCAGGATACCAGATTTTACCCTTTTCTATGGGAGTGGAAACCAATCAACAGTAGAGCATATTGCTAGGTTTGCTGCTCAATGCGGTGAATTTACTAATCATGACTATATGAAACTAAGATTATTCCCAAATTCTCTAACTGGGGAAGCATTTGCATGGTACATCAACCTTACACCTGGCTCCATTCAAACTTGACAACAAATGGAAGAGGCATTTCATGCCCAATTCCTTCAATCGGAGCCAGAGGTTTCCATGGCAGACTTGGCAAGATTGAGTCAAAGGCCTGAAGAAAAGGCTACTCAGTTTATTGCTAGATTTAAAAGGGCTCGAAATAAATGTAGAGTCATCCTGCCAGAGCCAAAATTCGTAAGATTGGCTCAAAATGGCTTAGAGTTCAGGCTTCGAAAGAAGTTTGACTCAACTGAATTCAGAGATTTGGTGGAACTAACCTATAAGGTGTCTAGGTATGAAGCATTACTAGAGGAGGAATAAGATCGAAATAATGCATCGTACAAGACATATTATAGGGATCCTAATTATGAGATTGATGCAGCAGAGATTGTGGGCAAAGAACCTGTGATCTGTGAGGCATTAATTCATAAGGATACAACAATTGACCAGCAGTTTAAAAAGAAAGACCTTCACAGAAAGTACTCTTTCGATTTAACAAAGGCATATGACATTTTTTATCATTTGCTTGCGGCCAACTTCTTTAAGTTACCTAAAGGAGTAAAACTTCCATCTCCAGATGAACTTAAGGGAAAAGTATATTGTAAATGGCATAACTCTTGGTCTCACTCGACTAAAAACTGCATTGTTTTTCGAGATAGGATCCAAGAACAAATTCGGAAATGAAGTTTGAAATTCCCAGCCAAAACAGAAAAGGCCATGGGGATCGACAGTAATCCATTTCCAGAAGTTGGAGAGGTGGCAGCCAATGTCATTATATCAGACTTCCAGAACTTGTCCTTGACAGAATTGGAAGAAGTCAATGTGCAGATGCATGTTGCTAACCAGACAACCATCAAAAAGGACACCAGAAATCTGCCAGATATTGGACAAGGTTTCTCACACCAGAGGGAACACTCTGATAAAGAATCACTGGATGATAATTCCTTAGAAGCAGCAGTAATGCAAAGGATGTGTCTCAGGTGCAAACTGAGTTATAAACGTTTGAAGGGGCTTCCAATTGATAGGAAGCAATACTACAGGGATGTGCAAAGATGCCCTAAACCAACCAATGCTTATAACAAAAGGCCGTATCCGGCTAGTGTTAGGCAGCCACCATTGGTAGTTGAACCAGCAGTCGATAGAATGCATGCTAAAGGCAAGAGGCCCTTGTATGAGTCCAGGCCATCTAACTATTACAGAATGGAGAGCAGTCATTCTGAAAGAAGATTGGAGAAGAGTTCAGGTTATGGGATCAAAGCCAGAGATTGACCCCCTAGACCAACCTCACGCAGGACAGAAAGTGGCCACCTTCATCGAAGGCCTGAATCAAAGCTCAAAACATGAGGTCAGGACCAAGCAAGTGCCCTCACAGCCAGCTTCGAAGATGGCTTCGAAGGTAGAAAGAAGCAGTTTAACATCTGAGTCAGTAAGTTCGTGGGTACCTGGAGTTCCAGATTGGTTTGTGATGCAGAACAAACCTAGGGAAGTGCCCACTCAGAGAGATGTTGGAAACCAAGGAAGGATGGTTAAACCTCCTTTGGTGGCTCCGAACAATTGGATATTGCTTAAACACCCAAAGACGAAGGAACCAAATATGGTCCCAGTCATTTCGAGATCACAAAGGAGAAAGATTCAGCGCAGGTACACTCAGTACCAGAAAGATATGAAAGAAAATAGAGAGAGCTCTTCATTGGTCCAAACAGAAGGAAAGAAGACTCCAAAGTCAGACCATACTCCAAAGACAACTCTACAAAGCAAGGTGGGTTGCAGCAGTAAACAGTTGGCCAAGGTTCATTCTGAACTAAAAGCCAGAGAGAAATCTAGCTTAGCAGGATTGGAGAAAGCTCTGATGGAAAGTGATAGTGAGACAGAAGAAGAAATTGGCATAAGCCAAAAGAAAGAAATGGTGGAGGAAGAAATGTTCGAAGCCTTCATGGCTGAACAAACATTTTTGGTTGAAAAACCAGTTGAGAAAGATCCTTCGAAGGAATCAGTTAACAACGAAGTGCCAGAGTGCAGCATGGAGGATGCTTCTGAAGTAACTGAACAAGGTGGCCAAGAGGGGAAACAGGTACAGTCAGCCATCCAATTTGGCTCATTTCCTCCAGTATCAGTCAATATGGTACACATACTGCCTCATGAGTTCCAGGCTGGAAATGAGGACCAAGATGGTCAAGAAATTGATCCTATTCCTGTCTCTAGTGAAGACTCACAAGTGAGTATGGTACAAGATGATTCTAGAATGGCTACCCCAATGGAAACTGAATATGAGAGTGAAGAAGAGATGAGCATTAACCTCTCATATCCTTTTAAGTATCCCTCGAATTCTATGACACAACATGTCAAGCCTTTGTACATCAAGACTTTCTTCGATGGGATACAATTGAACCGAGTCCTGATGGATAATGGGGCAGCAGTGAGTTTACTACCAAAATTTTCTTTGAAGAAACTAGGGAAAAAGAATCCTAGGTTAATCCCAACCAGCACAACCATCGCTGGCTTTGCTGGAGACAAACAGATGGCTCAGGGAATTCTACCCATCAACCTAAGTGTGGGAACCAGGGACTGCATGACAACATTCTTCGTAATCGACAGTAATGCTAAATACAATGCTTTACTTGGAAGAGATTGGATTCACACCAACAAATGTGTGTCTTCCTCTTTGCATCAGAAAATTATGATGGCCTTAGACAATGGAGAGACAGAGGAAATTGATGCAGATCCTCAACCTTCATAGCCTGTGCAGACTTCGCAGAGGCCAAACTGTATATTGAGGGAGTGACACCACTCGGTATACTGAGGAAACCTGATGGCTCAGCCGAAGTGATGGCTGATGAGGAAGTGACACACCTGAAGCACTTAGTCCAGGAGAGTGATGATGAGGAGGTTGTCGTTAAGGATGACAATGATGCCTGGTTGTAGGCAAAGAAATAAAACACAAGAAGCCAAGTCTTTAGCTCTAATTAAATTCTCAATATTGGATGTAAAATCAATAGTCCAGAAAGTACAGGAGCAAGAGAGAGAAGCCATGATAATTGGATGCAAGCAGAAGCAGCAACAGGTCAAAGTTTTGACCCTTCATAAATACTGTGCATTGGACATTGAAACAAAAGTCCAGGAGATACAGGAAGAGGAAGCCTTGTGGACAGACTTTGTCTATGAGAAGGAGGGCAAAGATGTTGAATTAAAGAACCTGGGAGCAGAACAAAGCAGGGAGCTTGCTTCGAAGATAGAAGAAATCAAAGAAGAAGCTTCAGTAAGTTCTCAGACACAAGACCCCTTAGAAGAAGTAAATTTAGGGGAAGATTCTATACAGCAGCCCACCTACATAAGTGCTTGTCTGAATGTTCTGGACAGGGACCAGTTGTTGGTTGTTCTAAAGAAATATAAAGATTGCTTTGCATGGTCTTATAATGAACTACCAGGATTGGATAGGTCGTTAGTGGAACATAGGCTCCCTATGAAACTTAACTTCAAGCCATACAAGCAAAAACCAAGAAGAATGAGTCCAGAAGTAATTCAGAAAGTCAATGAGGAGATTCTTAGACTACTCAAAGTAGGCTTTATTAGGACAGCCAGGTATGTGGAATGGCTATCTAATATTGTGCCTGTGGTTAAGAAGAACGGTAAAATGAGGGTATGCATTGATTTCAAAAACTTGAATTTAGCAACTCCAAAAGATGAGTACCCTATGTCTATAGTGGATCTGTTGGTAGACAGTTCAGCAGGGCATCAAGTTTTATCAATGATGGATGGGCACTCTAGTTATAACCAGATCTGCATTACAGAGGAGGATGTCCACAAGACAGCATTCAGATGTCCTGGAAATATTGGCACTTTCGAATGGGTTAAAATACCATTTGGCCTGAAGAATGCTGGAGCTACATATCAGAGGGCTATGAACACTATCCTTCATGACCTCATTGGAGGGTATTTAGAGTGTTATATTGATGACATTGTAGTAAAATCCCGGTCCATGGAGGAGCACCTGTTTCATTTAGAAGCAGTTTTTGAAAGAATGAGAAGGTTCAAGTTAAAACTCAATCCCCTTAAGTATGCTTTTGGTGTGTCATCTAGAAACTTATTGGGTTATGTAGTGCACAAGAAAGGAATACAGATTGATCAGAATAAAGCTAAACACATCATTGAAGCCAGGCCTCCATCAAGTAAGAAAGAATTACAAAGGTTCCTTGGACAGGTTAACTTTCTTCGAAGGTTCATTTCTAACACTGCAGGGAAAACTAAAGTATTTTCTTCCTTGTTAAGGCTGAAAGATGAAGAGGAATTTGTGTGGATAACAGAGCATCAAATTACTTTCGAAGGTATCAAAGCCTACTTGGCCAACCCTGCAGTACTGATGCCACCAAAGGGTGATAAGCCCTTGAAGTTGTACATAGCTGCAGTAGAAGATTCATTGGGAGCTTTCTTGGCCCAAGATAATGAAGAAGGCAAGGAGCAAGCTATTTATTACCTTAGTAGGTTTTTAAATTCTTATGAATGTAAATATTCAGCTGTTGAAAAGCTGTGTCTTACTTTGTATTTTGCTGCAATGAAATTAAGATACTATCTTTTACCTACAACTGTATTGGTAATTGCAACCACAGATTTGGTTAAGTACATGTTATCTAGACCTATGTTGAGGGGGAAAATTAGCAAGTGGATACTAGCCTTATCAGAATTTCATCTAGAATATGTCCCTTAAAGGGTAGTAAAAGGGCAAGTTTTAGCCAATTTTCTGACAGACCATCCATCTCAAACAGAGAGCCAAGAGATAATGGAACTTGGTATGACTAGTGTTGAGCTATAACAGATGTGGTTCGATGGGTCGAAAGCCAATGGCTTAACTGGAATTGGTATTGTGATTAGGTCTCCACAAGGGGTAGAGACCACACATGGTTTCAGAGTGGATGAAGCTACATGTTCTAATAACCAAGTTGAATATGAAGCCTTAATAGTGAGACTAGAAATTCTTATTGGATTACAAGTTCATGCAGTTGACATATTTGGAGATTCTCAATTGGTGGTTAACCAAGTGAAAAGGATTTTCAAGTGTCAAAGTATAAGCATTTTACCATACTATGTTGTTGTATTACATCTGCTTTCTCAATTTCAAATAGCAAATGTAACTCATGTTCCAAGATTCTTGAATAATAGAGCTAATGATGTGGCTCAGAAAGCTTCGAACTTCAAGAGAAGAGATAATGCCCAAAGGAACATAAGCCAAACAACATATCAGAAATTGATATCACCTTTGAATAAAATGAATGTGGTCTTGGAAGTCAATCATAATGACTTACAAGAACAAGATTGGAAGCATCCAATAATGCAGTACTTGGCTGGTCCATCTTCGAAGGCCAGTAGGAAAATTAAATTGCAGTCTATGCAATATATGATATATGGTAATGCTCTCTACAAAAGGGGGGGAGATGGCTTATTGCTGGAATGTTTAGGCCCAAAAGAAGCATTAGCAGCTATGGCTGAGGTTCATGAAGGCATCTGTGGTGCTCATCAGCCTGGTGTGAAGATGAAATGGTTGCTTTGAAGGCATTCCTACTATTGGCCAACTATTCTTAAAGACTGCATAGAGTATGCAAAGGGTTGTCAGACATGCCAAAAGCATAGCACAATAAGGCATGTGCCCATAACTGACCTACATGCAGTAGTGAAGCCTTTGCCATTCAGAGGATGGACCATGGATATGATGGGAAAAATACACCCACCTTCTTCGAAGCATCATTGTTTCATTCTAGTGGCCATTGATTACTTCACTAAGTGGGTCGAAGCTAAGCCATACAAGGCTGTAGATCAGACTGAGGTTATTGGATTTATTAAGGATCTAATCCATAGATTTGGCATCCCACAAACTATAACTGTGGATAATGGGACTGTGTTCGATGGGAAGATGGTGAAGTCATTTGTGATAGAATTTGGAATTAGTCTCGTTAATTCCACCCCATATTATGCACAAGCCAATGGTCAAGCTAAATCATCCAATAAGTCCTTGAAAAAAGGAATACAAAAGGTTGTGGAGGACAATCCCAGGGATTGGCATAACTTATTGTTGGATGTGTTGTGGGCTTACAGAACTTCTCCAAGGTCAAGCACAGGAGTCACCCCTTATGCCTTAGTATATGAGCATGATGCAGTGTTACCTGTGGAAATTAATGTTAAATCATTGAGGGTAAAATGCCAAGACCAGCTAAATCCTGAGCAATACCATCAGAGTATGTGCTTGGAATTAAGAAGCATAGATGAAATCAGAATTCTGGCATTAAATAGTATTCTCTTTCAAAAGAAGAAAGCAGCCAAAAATTACAATAAGAAAGTCAAATACATTGGCTTTGATGAAGGTGATTTGGTATGGAAGACAATACTCCCAATAGGAATTAAAAGCCATAAGTTTGGTAAATGGTCACCTAATTGGGAAGGACCATATCAAATTCATAGACTCCTGCCTTTTGGGGCATACCACTTGAGGAATTTGAATGGATACATACATCCCAAAAATATCAATGGCAGATATTTGAAGCCTTATTTCCCAACTATTTGGGAAACACAATGAATAGAATAAATGTCAAGCAAAAGAACACAAGAGCACTCAAACGATAAATCAGAATTTGTTTTTCTTCATAAAGAGTTAAATACATTCTGCCATAAATTGGCCCAAAAATCATTACAATGCCTTAATTGTTCTTTTACAACAGACTTCCTATTCTTAAATGAGGGAACCAACTGAATGGCTGTAGTCATTTCTTGCTTTCGATCGGCCAATTCTTGGTTGGTGATCTGCAGTTCGGTGTCAGTTCGAATTAAGGCTTGATTCACTGCAGACAACTCCTCCTCAAGTTGAGCTTTCCTCTCTAGTAGTTGTGTTCGGAAGTGGGAGGCAGAGGAATGTTGTTCCTTTAGCACTGAGACTTCAGAATGTATTGTGGAAACAAAACTCTGATCTCTCACTAATTCCTCCTCTGCAGCCTTGGCAGTATGACAAATGTTGATGTAGAAGTCGATAGTAGCTGCTGTCTGAGATAGATGACTTAAGGCAGTTATACTGGATTGCTCAACAACTTTGCAGCACTGCAGGAAGCCATTTCTTATTATAGGCCTTTGTAAAGCCTCGAAAGGAATCCTTGAAAAAGATATCAGCAATTCCAGACAACTGTCTAAATCCATTAGAGGTACAGAAGGCTTCTTACTGGAGGAAGAGGAGACCTCAAGAATTTCTAACAAAGACTTAGCCAAAACTAATGGCTCGGCCTCATCACTAGTTGTTGGAGAGGTAGAGGGTATGTCGAAGAGACTGACTAGTCTTGCTTCGAAGACATCTACTTCATCCATGGACATGAGGGGTGCAGAAAGAGTGGTAGTGGGGGACACAGAGGACTGCATAGGGATAGGAGAAATGGATGGGACATCCTCAGCAGTCTCTATGGTCCTAGCCACTAATACGTCAAGGGAAGAAGGGCTGGAAGTAGGTAAAGGTAATAAACCTTGGGTTGGAGAGCTACCAGCACGCTCTTTAGGGGAATCAGCTATCATCAGAGGTGGAGCAACAGTTGGAACTTCTTTAGGGGGAAGGGAAAGAGCAAGGCTCGAAAAAGAATTGAATAGAGGTAAATCAAAAGGTAAGAAAGAAAGATATGGATTTAATCCAAAGGGAAAAGGTGCAGGAATGTTTGGCCTCAAAGGGGGTACATGGAATGTAGGCCTGGGAAGTGGGAGTATTATCTGAATGGCCTTCACATTTTGCATCTGATCAACCTCAACTGAAATTGAGGGAGTCCTCATTAGAAGTATAGCCTCAGTAGTTGTTGCTGCAAAAAGGAAGAAACGTAATGTCAAGCTTCCATGTCAAAATTTGATAAGGAAAAACAGTAGAAGCATGAAAGAAATTACTTGTTTCAGAAATGTTGGCAGTGATGGGAAAGCTACGAATGGAGTAATGTTTGGCAATTTGTTGCCTTCTTACAGTTTCCCTTTGTAATGCATCAGCAATAGCAGCTTCATCTCTCAGGAATTGTTGTTGCCGTCTCTTCTCAGCCCTCTCGAAGACAATTATGGCCTTAGAATGTTCTTATTCTACTGCCTTGCCAGCTGCCTCATGGATGGTATCTTCAACCAAGTTAGTAGCAGAAGCAGTCACTTTCTTTCTCTTTTCTATTACCTTGGCAATTGTCTCGGAATTAGAGTCTTCTATGAAATCAAAAGGAGAGACAGTCATCTTTCTTTTCTTTCTTCTCTATATTGGTATTGTCTGCTCCTTCTCAATTTCTTTCTCAATTTCTTCAATCTGGGATCTAGATTCTGTAGAGATGAGCTCCTCTTCTACCTCTCTAGCAGTTGTCTCATCTTGGACTAAGTCAGAAGTAGGGACGATCACTCTTTTCCTTCTTATTAAGGGCGACTCATGCTCTTGATCTGTTTTTTCTTCTTCTTCTGCTTGCACCTCAGCTGTTTTCTTTTCAAGCTCAAGCAGTCTCCTTTTCTTTTGTTGTGGGCTACCTTCACAAAAGAAGAACTAAGGATAAGACTACAACCATTATAGAGAAGGCCAAAGGAAAATAAACAAAGGTGTATACCTTTCTTCGAAGCAGCCCGAGTGACTCTAAGAGGAGTTGAGGCAGCAGGAGTAGACGCCGGCACTGCAACTGAAACAGTGGAAGAAGTAACAGTTCCAGCTCCTTTGCGCTTGGGCAGATCCAATACCATTAGCAGGTTCTGATGAGGAATGGCCAAGTATACTTCCATGTTGGTCACCCACCAGTTCTGGTACCTCTTCAACAAGGTACCCTGAGGAAGGAAAGGGGTATACTCGAAATTGACCAAGTCATCTATAAATTTGGAAGTTGCGTCTTCTAGCCTGGACCTCCGAACTTTCAGATCACTCTTAGTGAGACTTAGATTGGTATTGCTGCAGAGAGGTATTGGGACCCCTTGTGTGAAGCCAAATTGTCTAGCAAATTGAGTAGGACAATACGGCTCAACTATGCATTTGTAGGCTCTGGAGTTCAAGGTCCCAATAAATAACTCTCTAGGGATCAGAATGGAAGCCCATATATCTTTGTGAGCAGGTGAGGCGCAGGACCTGTCACTTAGGAAATTCCTCAACCAAGATGGACCAATGGTGGGTTCGAAGGAACGGAAACGGAAAATAGGAAGGGAAGCTGGAAGTTGGTGGAAGAAAGAGAAGTAAAAAGCAAAAGTGGAGGGATAAAGTGAAGCATTGGCCAGCCTTATGCCATCAGTAAGAGGGTTTGGCTCAGAAAATTTAAGGCATTTGGATTGTAACTCGGTGAAATAGGCAAAAAGCCAAAGCTGAAGGATCTAGAATGGCCCCCCTTGGTTAACATCTAAGGGTTTCTCACAGAAAATGGAACAGACTCTATATACATGGCCTAGAACATATGGGGCTAAGGCCACCCTTTTCTGTAAAACGAAGGCTTTGGCAGGATGGGCAAATTCAGGCATGATTCTCTGAGAGGAGGTACAGAAGAGGAATTTGCAAAGCCAATACAATAAGAAAGAAAAAAATTCCCTATCAGTCACAAGGCCCTCTCTTTTATTCTCAGCCTTAGCGAAATCACTATAGGATGAGTTAAGAGAGGGAAGGGAGAAAGGGACTACTGAGTCAGGGTAATCTGGTCCAAATGGGGTACCAATGGGGGATAATCCTAGTAGATGGCAAATGTCAAGAACAGTAGGGGCCATCATCCCACATCTAAATTAAAAGAAATTAAAGATAGGATTCCAAAAACACAAGGCAGCAGGAATTAGGAAATGGTCCTCTGAGATAGTTACCCTGGATAGTCGGAGAACATCGAGAAGGCAGAGCTCTTGAAGGTCCAGAGTTCTAGCAGGGACAACCCGGTTATACCATTCTTGCCACTCCGGTCTCACCGTGGGCCAACATCGGTGGGGGCGGTTTATCCTCCAGCTCCTCCAGTCAAGACCACCTTCGTAAAGAAGACATTGGTTTTCCAAACGAGGATAGAGGGCTGGGAGCTCAGTAAGGATCTCCTTGAATATGGGCACAAGCACGTAGTCTTGCTGCACATGGCGACGAGGGACGAAGATTTGTCCATCGATAGCGTTTTTCTCCCCAGCTTTGTACTTCTCACATTCTGTATCAATGATCCTCTTCAGGGTTACAGATGGGCTCGCACGCTCTACGACTAGCACCGAAGAAGAAGCCATTGATAGTACGCATTTCCAGAAGGTGAAGCTGAGAAAGGAAGTAGAGAGAAGTGGAAGATCGGCAGAGGTAAAAGGGTTTGTGTGTTGAGCGAACAAATGATTTCAGAATACGAAATAAAAGGGTTTCAAAAGCTTTTGTGTTTGGGGGATATATAACGCTTGGTTCGTTAAGCACTAAAAGTACGAATACGAAGAGTTTCCTTCAAATATTGATTGTATTTGGAGGGAAAAACACAGCCCAGACACTGAGGCTAGCTTCGAAGTAAAATATTTGGCTTCGAAACCAGATTTTGGCGCCAAAAGCCAAAAAACAACGGCCTCGAAACAAAGAAGTCAGCTTCGAAACACATTTCCGTACTTAAAAATGTAAGAATACTCAAATATTTGTTTTACTTCAAAGAATTTAAAGACCTATTTTAGGTTTCTTAATGAAAATAATGTCCTTCGAGGCAAGACTTGAGATTCCTTAAGGATGGGAATTGGAGTTCGAAACATCAAAACCAATGGTTGGTTTATAAAAAAAAAAGGGGTTGTCTGTTGAACTAAAACAGCATGAACTATTGTTCGAGGCAAAAGATGGTCAATTTAAAACTAATTGATCATACTAACCATGATCAGATGTTGGTTATGGTTGAAGCAAACTTTAAGTATGAGATTGTTAGATTCGAAGCACTGATTCTAATTGAAAAACAACCAAAATTGTCAACTTTATTCCATAAATTGGAAAAGTTCATAATTGGTTCTTTGTAGTGTTTCATTTAAAACAATTGAGTCCAGGTTCGAAGGATAAGATTGTTCAGTTCGAAGTCCTGAATTTGCTTTTAAAAACAAACGGAGACAATGCCAAACAAAGGAAAAGTCTTAGTTGTATTAAAGCAAAAAATAATTACATCGAATGGCCCTATTTGGGTATAAACTCAAGTTCATAAAAGTAGGGAATGGAATAAATAACAAGATCATGAAATTTAGTCCAACTATGATTAATGAATTTCTGTTCTTTCTTTATTCTATCCTCTATTTCTTCTAACATTGGCTGCATGAGTTGATGTGCTCTCACTTCGTAGTAGAGCTCTTCAGCCTTTATTTCGATAGCCACTTCTCTCAATCTTTGTTCCAATTCGTCTATATCCAAGTCATCCCAGTACGCAGAATCTTTATTCTTGAAATCATCGAATTCTTCAATGAAGTTCTCTGCTTCGTACTGGGCATGAATTCGAAGGGACGAAAGTTGGTCTAAAGATTGTGTGGTGGCCATGGAGGTTCGATGCCAGTGGAGGAGCAACGGAAGTTGGTCCAAAAACATATGAAGCTCTGCTTGGGCAAGGGGATTGAGGACATGACCTCGAGTCAAAATGTCACAAGCCCATCGAAGGTTCTTGAAAGAGACTTCATCCTCAAGGACATTGAAGGGCAAGTGAGAGAAAGCCGCAAGCAGAAGTTGAGCTTGTTTCCGCTCAGCTGGAGTGGGGAAAGGCGGAGGCTTGTAAGGTGGAAAGACCTTGTCCATAGAGAGGGCAAACCTTAGTCTCTCTATCCAGCAAGGATTTGGCAAAGGAGAAGGCGTGGATGCTTCCATTTCAGGGAGTGGAGCAGGGGTAGAAGGAACAAAGACATTAATATAATCAAGCCAGTCAGAAGAACAAATCTTCGCCTTCTGAGCTAAGAATGATGGATTGTACCCTTGTGCCTCTTCTGGGCATCGGGCGGCGTGCACTATCCTTGTAGGCATGGAAGATGTGTACCATGCTACAAGCAGATTCGCCTCCAAACTACGTCGATGGTCAATGGGCACGTAGGGGTAGACCACTGAACTTCGAGCGTAGGAATGAAACTCTAAAGGGTCAGTGAACTCAACAAAATGATGGTTGATTCGTTCCCTCAAATCACAGGTCTCAGGTGTTGACCAGCTTGTCCAATCAGAAACCCCAGAAGAGGAAGAAGTTACAGCTTTATCCCATACAGAGGTTTGTGAAGAAGAGTTTCCCAAGTCCATATTTGCAACTTTCCGAATCAAAGGTTTGGGAGCAGTTTGTTCGAAGTACAAGGGTGAGTTAGAGGAAGAACTTCTTGTATCTATATTCGCAAGTTTCTGAATCAAAAGATTAAGGGCAATGTGTTCGTAATCCAAAGGTTGATAATTTGCAAAGGCATCCATGACCTGAATATGGAAAGGTGGATAAAGGTGGCTAATTAATGCATGAAAATTCTTTCGAGGAGGAACAGCATCATCATATGACTCTTCGTGTGCTCGATCAGTGGAGGAGAAAGTTGATTCGGCCATAAAAGAAGTATCAGTCTGTACGAGTGCTAAGGTATTGGGGTGTTCAAAAGATTGAAAGAGAATTAATGCAAATGATCATCAATAAGTGACGGTTGTGTTCTCAGAATGTAGACCCCATGCACGTTCTAAAAAACGCGGGGAAAAGGGCTTTGATCCACTAATATCACCAAGTATTGGGTATATTAGTGCGGGGGATAATGTTGGCTACATATTTCGTACAAGCCAGTTACAATTCGACACGTAGCAGAATAAGGGTAATATAGGAAGACTATTCAAGTCTTCGATCCTGATCGTACACATGGCAGTTAGTATCGGTTCTCACGTGATCTGAGTAGCATTGGATCAGTAAAGAAGTGCAAGGTGGCGTGGCTTCAACGGTTACTCAAATTCAAATTCAAATATAGGAGAGAAGCCTAACTGCAAGTGATGGCGTAGTGGAACTACTTATAAGGCAGCATGATCAGCAATCATGGAGGAGCAGTTCGACGGTTTGAAGTGCAGTTCGATAGTCATCCTTGAGAAGTATAAATAGCAAGGAAGACCCCAGAAAACGAACCCAGACTCAAATCATACAAACCAGTCTTACTTTATATATTTTCTTTTCTAGTTTTACATTTCCTGTTCATTAAATTCCTGCTCTTTACATTCCTGTACTTTAAATTCCTACACTGCACTTCATTCATAGGAGTAGTTTCAAGTAGATTGTTGCTGTAAACCTCTACGAGACTGAGTTTGGATCATTGTAAGTTTTCATTCTAATGAAATACTTCAATTGCTCTTCATTTAACTGTTATTTTGCTTAATTTCTCCTAAGTCAAGCCACCAGTAAAAGTCCTCTTCATTGAGGCTGAAAAAACTAAAATATAATCGTCTGATAATTGGTTGGCAATTAACATTTCTGTAAGGACTGATTGATCCTTGCTGGCACGCTTGCATTTACAAACATACCCTTCGAAAGCCAAAAAGCCAACAAATAATATGCCCAATAATTAATATCCATATGGATACTACTATTTGTGATTGAGTAATGCTATAGATAAAACAAATTTATTACTAGACGTAGTAACCATTTGAGATTCTCTATTGCTAGAGTCCAATGAAGAATATGAAGTATGTACTAAGCTAAGTGAATAATAACTAGAATTTTACCCTTCCATGTCATATAGAGATCTCGATAATGCCACCCCCACCAAGAATGTTTGGATCAGTTTCTTACTTTACCCAAAAAAAGAAAAGAAAAAAAGAAGTTGAAATGCATGCTGCTGGTCAGCAGAGTTTTGGCAAAGTTTCATGCATGCAAAGGGGAAACAAAAATGGCACCGTAAAAGGAAACAAAATTGTCATTTCATGACCAAGAGCAAATATTATTTGCCAAAAGAGGACTACATTAATCAAGAACTAATAATGTACCTATAATTTAATGGAATCCCAAAGTATACAGTAAAATTCCTATGTCGCTGCAGTTGTTCAGAGTGGGAGGATTTCATCAAGCAAAAACTAGCATACCTTTCATTTAAGGAAGGAATCCCAAAGTACGCCCAGATCAACGTTGCCCCCTGAAAGTATAATTCCTATGTTGTTGCAGTCCTTCCACGCTAGATTGTTCCTAAAGTCGTTGGACAGAACGGCTGCAAGGCCTATGGCGCCACTAGGCTCCACCGTAACCTTCAGAATCTCATAACAAAGTCTCATCGCTTCTATTATGTCCTTATCCTCCACGGTAATGATGTCATCAACAAAATCTCGTACAATAGGCCTGATTCCAATAAAAGACAGTTAGGTCTCCAAGACATTTAGTTGCAATAATTCAGATTTAAATGCACAACCTAGATAGCAAGGATCAATTCTGCAGAACAAGTTGAAAGTTAAAAGCGAATAAATTGCATCAAATGCAGTGTATGACATGTACAAAGCATCTTAAAACTACAAAAGAGTATGGAACTTTTTTTTATATGAAATTGATACAAAATTGTATGCCACGCCCAGAGGGGTGGGAGGTCAGGGAGGATGGAAAAGGGGTTGGGGAGGGCGGAGGAAGGTGGGAGAGGGGTTGCCAGTGCCAGGGAGAGGTTAGCTAGTGGTGGGGTTAGGGTTTGCAAGGGAGAGGGAGAGAGAAGATAAAATGGGAAGGGTATTTTGGTTATTTTATAAAATTCTCACCTATTTGTAATAATTTTTCATCCTTCCATGTCTACTGAAATTATTTTTCATTCCCCAACGTTTTGTAATTAATTTTTCATCTTCCCATTTATTTGTAATTCTCCTAAAAAATTTTGAAAATGTAATCAATACAAAATTAACCAAACGTAACAGCTATGAAGCATAGATACTTCGAAAAACCTGCCGTACCCGTACCGAGTATTTACCCGTGTATGGTACTTCATATGGTTTTCTGCATACGTGTTGGGTATACGAAACACATATCCAAATTTTGTCTTCTTAATTTTTGACGTACTCAGACGTACCTAATATATACCCAAGTCGTATCGTCCCTCAGTTGAAACAATATTTTTTTCTACTACAGAGATAAAACTCCTTTCCCGAGACTTCTTTTTTATTTTTTGTTTCATGCTTAGTATGATTTTAAAATTAAACTATGATTTGTAAATTATTTAATATATTGATATTTAATTTTGATTTATACCTTTACTTTTGACATTAAATGTTAATTATAGATTAGATCTTAACAAATTAAAACATTTAATTAATTTTTACATTACTCTAAATTAAAAATAAATATTTTTTTACAAGCGTACCAAGCCGTACCTATATCCCATTCTTTTTGAATTTTACAGTATCAACGTGCCCTTATTTTACCAGTACTAATACTCGTATCCGTACTCATGCTTCATAGCGTAACAGTAAATAAATTTGGAGAGCCATGAATAAATAGACAAAGTATAGGTTTTCTTCTACACATTGTTTTGGTAACATAGTTTTGGCCTTACCAGGTAAGATCTCCAAGAAAAGCTCGAAGGCCGTCAGCAATGGTGTTTGTCTTAGGCAAAGTTATAATTCTACCAGCTCCTTTAGATTGAGCCGCATCATTTGCTCCCTTTGGTTCAGCAGCCAAAACTCGAATTGCAGGGTTGATGGACTTGGCAGCCAATGCCACCCCCGATATCAAACCGCCTCCTAAAATTTTCATTTGGAGAAAGAAAAACACAGATTAACAAGAAAAACAATGTATAAGATGAAATATGAATTTGACACCTCAAGTTATTGACCAAACCACTTATAGGAACTATTATAGTGTCTATCTGTGGGGCCTGCTCCAGAAGCTCCAGCGATATGGTGCCTTGTCCACTGCCAACCAATTCTTAATGTTATTATGTATCAGGAGAGAAAAAAAAATAGAGGACAATGTTGTCCAAAAAATGCTAATACCGTAGTGATTTACATTTTGAAATGCATGTTCTGAAATGATAAATTTAGTAATCCAAAACTATCCCAAATTTTTTCCTATTTATTTCCTTAATGCTGTGTTTGGATCTTGGATTTGGGTAAGCATTTGGAAAAGGAAAGAGAAAATATGAGGGAAATGTTCACACTTTTTTCCTTTTACTTTCCAAGTCATTATCCAAATCCATGATCAAAACACAATCTAAAGGTCTCCTTGGAGGGAAAAACAAAAAAATATAATGAAGTAAAATTTAGGGAGAGTTGGAGTTTTGGAAGAACAAAATGAAAATAAATGGATTATAATACTCCTAGAAATGTTTCTTTTACATGGTCAGTTTAAAAAATTATACTATATTATATTTTATTAGATGTCTAATCTTTAAAAGAAAATTCCTCTAGGAGTACCTTAAATACTAATATTGTAATCTATACAAGTCTACGCCTACGTTATGTGGACTCGGGTATGAGTGTCGGGTGCGGATATGTATCTAGATGTCGAACTTGACAAACCTATAAATGAGGGCTATGAAGCACGGGTACTCCAAAAATAGTGCCGTACACGTACCGGGTACTTACCGGGTGCGGGTACGCGTACCGGGTACGGCAAAAAGTGGTTGGGTACGTCTGCCTCTGTCGGGTACGGCATGGGTACGCCTTTGGTGCGTTTTGGGTACGGCGGGGGCAGAAATCAAATTTTCTCAAAAATTGAGGGGTACCGGAGCAATATTAAGAAAAAAAATTTTTAAAAAAGGAAAAATGATATATACGAATGAGTTTGTTTTGCCCTAATCGTATCAGTCTTGCCCTAATCTCATCAGTTGAGCAACCCAGAACCAAGAGGCGACATCGAAGCAGAGAGAGAGAGAGAGAGAAGATGGGGGGTTCAACATCGGACGATTTTTCAGTGGTGGTATTGGCTTCAGATCTAGGCATAGATGCTCGACCCTTCTTGTCCTCCATTGATGGACAAAGAGAAGCTCCTCCTCAAGAGAACTGGCACGACTGTCGCTCCGATTTCCTCTCCTCCGACGATGACTTCTCCGATCTCGACGCCTTGCACTTCTTTCGCCTCGAACGTGGCTCCGACAAGTCCCGCAATCGCATCTTCCGCATCGTCGGAAAATACTTCCCTGGTATAACACAAACTCACACACACACACACACACACACACACACACACACACACAAAATATATTTACTGATCGAGTTATTCATATTTAGCTGTGTTCATCTCAATACTTGAGCTTTAGGGTTGTCATGGTATGAGGGTTTTTGGAATTTTATCAAATAGATACAAGTAATCTGCTGCAAGTGTTAATAATTAGGAAAATGAGTTATTAGATCAAAAATGTTAATAATTAATCTGCTGCAAGTGTTAACAATTATAATTTGATTTTAAAAAAAAATTAGATCAAAAATGTTAATAATTATAATCTGATGTTAATAATTAATCTTCCTTAACAGAATGTTAATAATTAATCACAAAAAAATTAGATCAAAAATGTTTTTCCTTTGCTTAGATTATGGACTGAATTGGTGTTGGTTATGTTGAATTGATATATATTAATATTTGTCTTTTAGTTTTATAGTTCTCTTTTTAGTTTTGATATTTAATTTCAATTTGTAGGTTGGATCTTCTAACCATAATTATAAAAATAAAAAATAATAAAAAAATATCGGCGTACCGCAGCCTTACCCGTATCCTACTTTTTTGGGATTTTGCCGTATCGACGTACCCGTACTCGTACCCGTACCGTACTCGTACCCACACCCGTGCTTCTTAGAATGAGGGATACGCGGGTATGTCTAAAAAGTACCAAAAAATTAGACACTGGTACATAGATACGGCTAAATATGGATGTGTCAAAAAAATATTACGCATTTTTTAGGCATCGCACTAAAATATAAAATATAAAAATTATTTTAGGCATAAAATAATTTATATTAATATGATTTTATTATATATATATATATTTTTTGAAAATAGATGATTTATTTTATATATATACTAAATAAAATAATAATTTATGTATATAATTATTTTATAATATAAATAATTTACATTATATATGATTTTTTGTTATCAGTGAGAGAGAGAGAGAGAGAGAGAGAGAGAGATCAACGAGAGAAATCGAAAGAGGACAAGAAGAAAGAGATCGAGAGACGAGAGAAGACGATCGAGAGAGTAGCATCTAGCTAAGAAGATGAGATTGAAGTCGAGCGAAAAAGATGAGATTGAATATGAGATCGAAGTCGACAAATCAAGATCGAGATCGAGCATCGAGCAAAGAAGATGAGATCGAAGTCGGCAACTAGGTTCTCTCGTTGCTCTCTCCTCTTTCGTTTCTTCTGCCATATCCATTTGTAAAGAGCCGTATCCCGACTGTATCCCGCACCCGTGATGTGTCGTGTCGACAGGGGTACCTCTGAAATTCCAAAGAGTCCTTGTAACGTAGGTCTATGCTTATCTTACCCCTTTTTTTTTTTAGATGTGTCCCTATCATACCACATTTTAAAGCATACAGTGTACCATGTTCTAGTTCTTGTTTCATGTACTGGAACAAGGTCATAGGTTAAGAAAGACTTTCAAGGAAATGTAAGAGAATCCCCAATAGGGAATCATGAGAAAAATCGAGAATATTATGGAGGACATTCACAAGACAAAATTCCATGTAACCGACAAAAATACAAAATAACTGCAAGTTAGCACCTTATGATGCGTCCGTCATTATATGGATGAACAAGAACTGCACCGGTTTCTTGCAACACTTTGGTTGCCATGTCCTCCCTTGACCTCATAGTGGGCTCACTCCAAATAACCTGGCCATTGTAACGTATGACATTCTCAACTTTGCATTTTGGAGCATTTTTGGGTATTACAATGTATGCTGCAATGCCCCGTAGTTTCGCAGCTAAAGATAATGCTGCTGCATGGTTACCACTAATTTTGAAGGATGTAATTAATCAGTGGACATTCAGGGGGGGAAAAATCAAAATCAACATTATGGGCTATTGACAGGCGCAGAGCAAACCTGCTGTGAGTTACGACCCCTTTAGCTGCTTGATCATCATTGAGTGAGAATATAGCATTGCATGCACCACGAAATTTAAATGCTCCACTGATAAGCAACAGGGGAGAGGACACAAAGAAAGGCCTTAAGTTTCGCGGAAAGCTATTTGAAGGTGAATAGAAAATAGTAAGAATGCAAAATCATACTTCACTTGGAAAATAAGTAGAAAATAACGTCACTATTTAGCTTCTCACCCTTTTTGAAAACATTCACATTTAAAGTGTAGCTTCCTTCCAGCGATAGAATTAAGAGTTTCTGAGGAGAGGACTGGTGTTTTGTGTATGAATGGACTGATGCGTACTTGTGCTTCTCTTATGGAGGAAATATCAGCAGCATACTTCTCATCTCTCATTTGGCTCTTTGTTTCCATTGGCACACCTCTTCTGAAAGAGTTTTGGTCTTGCAGGTGGTTGGGATTGGATCAATAACTTTCAATCACTCCAAAGACTTTTTATAGGATATCTAATTATTAAAAAAAAAAAATGCCGTACATTGGCATCTATTCAGAAAAATATAGAATGGGAACTTGGTAATTAAAAAAGCCATGTTTTACAATAGGAAAAACTGAGTAAAGGAAATTAGAAAGAGTGAGACATACATGATGAATGCATCAGTATGTGGGTGGGTAAACATGAACCTAAATCACAAATGCCATTGACACCCACTATTGTCCTCATAATTTCATAAATGTCATTGACACATCATTCTAGATGTGTTTTTTGTGTAAGTTTTCTATTTGCAAATCACTTTCCAATTACAAATGAGTATATAGGAGTGGTTTCAATAGTCTTAACTTTTGAGTCTAAAGAAATAAAACATAAGCCGACTTAGTGACTAATGATTATGAATCACACACCTAGTTCTTGTTGGACAGAAGGTTTGTATTTCTGAAAGCATCTCCAATCCTTCATTTTTTTTCATGAATAAATGCTAAAAAATCATCTCCAATCCTTTCATCAAATCAAGAGAAAGTTATCTTTTTCATCAAATTGAGAAATCATCAAATATAAATTCGATGAAAATTTAAAAAGATGAAGCATTGGAGACGTGTTTTTTTATCAAATTTGATGAAAAGTGAAATTTGGGACAAGAGGGGAGTATTTTATTTATTATTTTAATTTTGAAGAAAATTTGATAAAAGTATTGGAGAATTCATATCAAATCAAGTTTTTTACTCAAATTTGTAATCAAATTATTTGAAAAAATTGGTAAAGGTTTGGGTTGGAGATGCTCTTAATCGCTTCCAAAAATATATATATAATGTTGATAAATGATAATTAAAGGTCAAATATAGTCTCTGCACATGCTAAAAAATACATTCTCTAGGGTGTCTCATCTTATGCAAATGTTCAAAGACACATACTCATCATTATTCTTCCCTAGATGGGTTAAATCAGTGCCAAAAAAAGAAGAAAAAATAAAATCAGTCAAAGGGTTTTTTGTTTGTAGCAAAAGAAAATTGACGAATTCCTAATCTCCAAAAGGGTTTTTCCCTACTCTTCTTCCCCAATATCCCACTCTCAATTTAGACATATAATTGAATAATTATGCAATTGGAACAATTCACCATGATAAGAACTCCAAGTTCTCTAAGAGCAGAGCAATTTGAACTTTAAATAGTATCAAATTTCAAACAATTACTGTCAAATATTTTCATAATTATCTCCAAGTTTTTTCAATCGAAACTGAAATCAAATGCGATAGAATGAATCAAACTTACAATAGTAGTCAGTAAGAAGATATTTCAATCACCAAGCATTCACTCCTTCACTTCTCTGCTCTAACCAATTGATGCTCTCTCTCTCTCTCTCTCTCTCTCTCTGTGTCTCCATTTTCATGGCATCTAATATAAGCAGAACATATTTACCATTTTGGCCTCCGAAGCTAGCGAAATAGTAAAGGATTGTTCTATTACATAAAATTTAATCAAAAAAATCACCATTGAGATTCATTTTAAATATAAATCATGGATCACTCATTACTATTTTGGATAAATTTCTTGATGATTTGTGTGATTTCTTAGCTTTACTGATTTCAACCCTTTTTTTTTTTTTTGGGGGGGTGCAAGGCAGTAACATAAAATGTTTAGCTAATAACAACTCATTCTGAGACGCAAATAAAAATAAAAAAATTCTAAAAAATACAAGATGTTTTTATTTATTTATTTATTTCAAAATACTTTACATTAATTTTGAAACTCTTCAAATATTTGACTATCTTTTGTTATATTAAGAGAAATTATTTAACATATTTGATTTATAATGTGATTGTGTGTCCATTCAATAATAAAAAATAAAAACAAACATTGATCGTCTAAAAAAACAATGGACAAAATGATTATTTATTAACCAATTTTTGAAACAGCATACCACACATATTATAAGTCAAACTTGTTCGATAATTTATCATCAAATTGGGATAGACACCAACAAAATTGGTACTCCTTTTCCAAGAGCTAGCCTATAATTTTTCATATAAATCTATTCTACATAAGTATATAGCATTACTCTAATAAATTAATTTTATGGAAGATATGAAAGGGTTAGTTTTCAGTTTTGGTTTCTAGTTAATTAAGTTCCTTTTACTGGAAAAAAAATTATAAAAATGAATGATTATGCTTGCAATCCATTAAGATCTCTCTCTATCTCTCCCTTACACAAAACCGTGGTTCACAATCTTAAACAATGCCAATCTGGTGGGCTTTTATTCAACACATGCACAAGTTCCACTACAAATTTCAAAAAAACAACATAAAAAGTTCCGAGTACAGCAGTCTTATGCTTGGCTGTGTCTACATTTCCTTTCACCATATGATCACAGGCCCCGGTACCCGATAAAGAGTACTACAGATTTGAAACATACATTTCATAACAGTTCTCACATCTTCGACTGCAATGAAGTTTTTATACTAGAATTATTAGCTCCCAACAACCGCTGCTTTTGTAGCTTTGCTTTCACTTTGAAGAGGATTCCATGCATTTCCCCAAAATGAGGGCCCGTTGCTCGCTTCGTATCTTCCATCCACTGCTGAACTTTCTTGTATGGGTTTAATATTCGATCACGATCCTTCTCTTCCAAAACCTGAGTCCAAACAATTTTTCCTTTAATGAGATCTTAAGATAATTCTCCAACTTTTTCACATACATAACAAAATAAGTTAGACAAAAATTATAATGATCATGTTCCATCCTTCATCCATTGGTCAACGAAAACGTAACATAGTCCTTGTCATGGTCATGGAATCAATTCGTCTAGGGTCAGAATTTCTGAAATGCATGCTCTAACCAAAAGTATAGCTCCAAATGTCCAAGACAATCTAGATGGTAAACCCCTAGCTGTATTCAGAGCCGGCCATAGGCATAGGTGAGCAAGGCTGCCACCTAGGGCCCCCAAATTTTTGCTATGAATTAGGTCCCCCCAAAAATCTGGCCCTTATACTTGGTCCATAAAAAATTTGTTTACATATTAGGCCTCGAATAAAAAGGGCCCAATTCTACATTATGCAAGTTTAATTAGTAATTTTGCAGGTCAAAATGAGAGGAAAGTAACGTTTATGCAATAGTTACAATTTGTTCGATTTTTATTTGATATGATAGTTTTAAATTATTTTAGTGCTTTTCCTTAACTGAATTTTTCTATTCATGCAAGTAAATTTTAGTACGTAATATTGGTAAATATATGAAAGAATTTTTGTGTGCGCGCGCGCGCGTGAATATACGAAGGACTCTATGTTAAGACTTCATCTAGGGCCACAAAAACTCAAGGCTGGCCTTGTCTGTATTGATTTCTCAATGACATTTTCCTTAAAACTTTTCATTTCCCGAGTTCAAAGTTGAATATTTGTTTTCTTTTTTAATTTTTTTATTTGGCTAGGCAACTTCAAAGTTGATGAACTTCTATATTTTTTAAAATGATACACACCACACACAAACATAAATATTATTACCAACATAATTTTAATTATTTACCTCTAGTTGCATTATTTCACAAACTAGGCTCAGATCTGCTACGGATGGTTGAGAGCTTCCCAGCAAAAACCGACCATTCCCCTTCAACCAAATAGATTCAATATTTGCAAGTGATGCAAACAATAGTTTTTCACCTTCAGCAGCAGCTTGTGGATTCAATTGAAGGCCAAGCGCAGGTGCAAGCGTAGTATTTACAACATAAGTAGCTGAAAAGGAAAGATCAATCAAGAACGACATAGACCTTAGAAAATATAAATAAAAGGGTGAAAAATTACTATACCAAAACATTGGGAATAAAATACCTGCACCACCGCGTAAATTAGAGTGATGCCAATCCAACACTGATTCGATCTTTGACCTTTTGAATAGATCAGATGGATACCTTTAAGAATGAACAGAAAACATTGTTAAGAACCAGGCTGCAGAATATATATATTAGAATCAAATATGAGACACAAGTACATAACAGCTTTGGGATGCACAATGAATAACACAGGTGAAATAGACATGCATTTTGTTAAAAAAACGAAAAGTACGTTAAGTGAACATCATATCTCATATTTATCAAACCTCAAAATTTTAGGATAGAAACATGGCAAAATTGTTGAACTTGTCCTGTTTGGTTCTCCTATACCCTGGGAAGCTGAAGTTTTCACGACAGGATATCATATATGGAAACTTCAGTTTTCAAAAATGGGCAAGTTACAGGAGGTTACTGTTTAGCTAAGTTGCAAATTAATATAGTTCCAAGCTCCTAGAAAAACTTGAACCAGATTCAAGGGTGTTGAGAGGGAGATTTATGATTTGGATTGGGCCATGGTAAGGGCTGGACAAATTGTGGGCCGAACACATTTGGGCCGTGGCAGCCTGGGCCCATCCAGAAAGGATTTTCGCTCAGTAATGGCATAGTTGCTGTGGAACCGAGCTACTTGGGCTTGTTGGCGCGGAAGCCGGTCTAGTGAAGGTTCGGCCGAGATGTCTGCTGTCTCACTGGGTTCCACGGTTCATGCGTTAGCTCGGCAGGAAAGCCGACAACTAACCAGCATGACTTATCCCGAGCTCGGCTATGCCGGAATGCAACCGAGCTCGGTCGTCATTGAGCTTGGCGAGCGGAGCGCTTCGGCTAGCTGCACAGCACGGCCGTTGATAGCCGAGATGCTGCAGCCCGGCTGCCGAGCTCCCCGTGGTGTGGGCTGGCAGTTAGGTGATATTCAGCTAGATTTGTGCTGACAGATGGGATAGCAGCACCACGCGTCGAGAGACTAATAGGAGTAGATTTGAGGCGCAGAAGGTATATAAGCGAGTCTGCGCCCCCTATGCTGAGACAGATGAACATTTAGTGAGACATACACTAAACACTCAACACTCTCCCTTCTCTCTATCTATCCCTTGTGTGTGTGTTCTAACTTGATCGTCGGAGGAGTTTTCCGGCCACACACCGCCGGGTAGCTCACCGCCGTTGTGCTCGTAGGCCGATCGGACAGATAGGAGCTTGGAAGAAAGGAGTACCGGCTCGCCTGAATATTTGCTCCCCGTACAATTGGCGCCGTCTGTGGGAAGTTGACAAACAAAACCTTGTCTTCCAGACTCATCTGATCGCCATCCATGGCGAACAATGACGAGATTCCGTTGTCTGCCATCGACGGAGTTACCCCGGAGTCAAGCAGACGGAAAGAAAGACATCCCGCCATTCCTCCAATGGCGGACCTGGAGACATCCCCAGGAGGACACTCAAGAGACGCGCGAGATAAGTGCGGAAGAAGCTTTGGTCATTCTCGGAGTCCAGATGGTCACCGGCGGCGGAGAGAATCGCACGCCAGACGACTGGAACACAAGCTAAGGGACCAAGACGCCGTCATCCGGAGAATGGCGGCGGAGATGGAGGATCTCAAGCGGCATGTTAAAGGGAAGGGTGTAGCTGGAGTGGGAGACCATAGTGAGCGCACCGAACCCTGCCGTTCATGCAGTCAGAGCCAGCGGCATACTCCATCCATCTCAATCACCAGAAGTTATAAGGTTGGAGATTCCGACGCGCATGTACAGAGGTCCAGCGCGCAAGACAACACCTATCAACCTTCACGACCGGCGACGACGTCGAGGTATTCTTATTCCGCTCGTTCAGAGGATTTGCGAGGAGTCTTGAAGGAACGGGCTCGCCGGCGGGAGGCTCATAGGGTGCCGGCGTCCTATGGGGTTCACACCAGTGAAGAGGTCGAAATGTCTCCACCCCGCCTAGCTGCGCCACTCCTTCTAGACACAAACTTGACAAGGCTGAGCGCCACCCCTTTCTCTCTGGAGATAGAAACAACACCGCTTCCGGCAGGATTCCACCAGTCAAAGTTCACGCTCTACAACGGAAAAACCGATCCCTATATGCATGTAAGCCACTTCCGACAGGTCATGGGCGGACATAGGCGAAATGACGCCCTTATGTGCCTCATCTTCCCGTCAAGCTTGGGCAAGCTGGGCTTAAAATGGTTTGAGAGGCTGCCGAAGGGGAGCATAGAAAGGTGGCATCAGTTGGCGGAAGCCTTTGTGACGCGCTTCAAAACCAACACTAAGACGCCGAAGGAAGTTGACCACCTTCTCAGTGTCAAGATGGAGCCGAGCGACACGCTCAAGGCATACAACTCCAGATACTGGGAAACCTTCAACGAGATCTTGGATTGCCCAGTTAACCTTGCAATCACGCAGTACAAGCGTGGTCTCCCGGTCGAACATAGACTGCGGGACTCACTTACGATGCACCAGCCGACATCCATGGGCCAGCTAATGCAGCGCATCAATGAGCACATCCGAGTAGAAGATGATGCAGCAGTATCTATCGCGAAGGCAACACCGGTAGCAACAGACAAGAGGTCGGTTGGCAAGGTACACGCGGTCGGACAAGAGGCAAACCGTTCAAATGATTGCGCAGAGGAATCAGACCGTGGCTCAAATCGCAAAAACCGGGATAGGGGTCGTCGAAATGACCGAGATGACTACCCCCGGGATGACGTCGCTGATGCAAATAGAAGGTTGAAGGCCAGGACAGGCATTATCACGGTTTTTAAGATTCCAATTTATCGCATACTTAGTGAAATCCGTGACGAGGATTATGTCCGGTTTCCTGCTAAGTTGGGCGACGGACAGAAGGGTTTCAATCTGCGGTACCGTTGCACATTTCACCGGGAGCGCGGCCACCGGACAGAGGACTATATGCCTTTGAGGCAACATTTGGAGGAGCTAGTCGCACCCGGACACTTGGATCTTTACATTGATGGGGGTGTTAAAGCCGCGCATCCTGCTCCGGTTGATCTGCGTGGACCGGATGACTTAGAGGCACCCCCTCAGGGCATTGTTAATGTGATCCACGGCATTGTGGAACCGGCACGTGTATGTGAACTCCGAGGTATGATCAAGAAAGCGGAGCACATGAGGGAAGTTTTGTCGGTCCAGCCTGCGATCAAAAGGGGCAAGACCGAAGAAAAAGATGTGATCAGTTTCTCCACAAGGGACCTAGAGCGTGTTCAGACGCCGCACAACAATGCCCTCCGCGTCAAAGAATTCGATGTCAAGCGTATCTTGATCGATCAGGGAAGCTCGGTCGAGATCATGTATTACAACGCATTCAAACAGCTCAAGCTCCGGGATACAGACTTGGCCCCGACAACTTCGCCACTGGTTGGTTTCAACTCACAACCTAAGTGGCCTTTGGGAAAGATTATTCTGCCGGTCAAAGCGGGATCTGTGGTCAAGCAAGTGGAGTTCTGGGTATTACAAGTGCCGTCCACATACAACCTAATCCTTGGAAGGGGATGGCTTCATGCTATGCAGGCCGTAGCGTCGACCTACCACCAGGTGATGAGATTCCCTTCGGCTATGGGGGCAATCGAGGAAGTTTGGGGCGATTAAGTCATGTCGAAGTATTGCTTCGTGGCAATCAACGGGAGCCGAGCTGCCAAAGGCTTCGTCCAAATGATTGAGGGACCGGAAGACTGGGGAATCCTTGACGATGTGGGCACCAAGGCTGAAGACAAGGCCGTTGAAGAATTGGTGGAAGTTCGGATTGACACAGAAAGTCCAAACAAGTTCTTCTTGCTCGGTTCAAGCCTTACCGCCCAAGAAAGGACCGATATGGTGGAGTTCTTGATGGCAAACATCGAAGTCTTCGCATGGTCGCCTTACGACATGCCCGGCATCGATCCGAGTTTCATTTGCCATCACCTGAATGTTTTTCCCAGTGCAAAGCCGGTCATTCAGAGAACCAGGAGATCGGCGTTGCATTACGCCAAGGTAGTTGCGGAAGAGGTGAAGAACTTGCTTGAGGCACGAGCTATTCAGGAAGTGCACTACCCTCGATGGATTTCAAACGCAGTTGTTGTACCCAAGAAGAATAGGAAGTGGCGAGTTTGTGTCGACTACAAGACCGCCAACCGAACTTGCCCGAAAGACAGCTTTCCACTGCCCAGAATAGACCAGCTTGTGGACTTAACGGCTGGACATAACAGGCTCAGTTTCTTGGATGCCTACCGCGGTTATCATCAGATTGCCATGCATGGTCCTGACCGCGAGATCACCTCTTTCACCACACCAAGGGGACTCTTCTGCTATCGAGTCATGCCTTTTGGTTTGAAAAACGCCGGGGTAACTTTTCAAAGGATGGTGACCAAGATGTTCACTCCTCTACTAGGCCGGACAATGGAGGCTTATATAGATGATATGGTGGTTAAGAGCCGGCATCAAGCAGACCACTTGTCCGACTTGTCCAAGATGTTCGCCATTCTCAAACAACACAAGCTACGCCTGAATGCGTCAAAGTGTGCCTTTGGTATGGGATCCAGAAAATTTTTGGGCTTCCTAGTCACAAACCGAGGCATCGAGGCAGACCCCACACAGATCCGCGCCGTGTAAGAATCGAAGCAGCCCAGCTCGACTAAGGATGTGCAGCATCTGGCCGGAATGGCCGCCGCGCTTAACCGATTCATAAGACGGTCATCAGATCGCTGCCGCCCGTTCTTTCAAGCTTTGAAATCCAAGTTCTCATGGGATGCAGAATGTGACCGAGCTTTAGCCGAACTGAAGGAGTATCTGTCTTCAGCGCCACTATTGGTCACACCACAGCCCGGCGAAGAACTTTACCTTTATCTGGCCGTTTCCCAGCATGCAGTTAGTGCGGTGCTTGTCCGGTCGGAAGGAATCAAGCATCTCCCTATCTTCTACGTCAGCAAAACCTTGCTACCGGCAGAATCGAGATACTTGCCGCTGGAAAAACTTGCATTGGCATTGATGATGGTCTCTAGAAAATTGGCGCACTACTTCCATGCCCATACAATCATCGTTTTGGCCAAGTTCCCCCTCAAAGCTTTGTTTGAACGGGCGGACTTCTCCGGTCGAATCCTCAAGTGGGCGGTTGAATTGGGATAATTCGACGTCAAATTCCAGCCACGAACTGCCATAAAAGCTCAGACATTGGCCGACTTCGTTGCTGAATTCTCACCTGGAACTCATCCGGTATGCCCGATGGATATTGCCGTGGCAGATGAGGAGTTGAATGCAGGCCAGACCGCAACAACACAGCTAGGCGATGACGGCGACGCGGAACTTGCGCGCCCCGCCGAAGGACCTTCGGTTAGTACAATACCACAACCCGGCGATGCGATGACGGAGTTGGGTATCACCGACCAACCTGCTCCGTCCGGTACCGCATCACCAAGGGAGGAAGAAGTGGAACCGCTCAGCACAGAGCCTGCATCCGGCATAATACTGCAACCCGGCGATTCGCCTACGAACTTAGGCATTACGGATCAACTTGCTGAGTCCGGCGCCGAATCGCCGAGGGGGGCTGAAGTGGAACCGCTCAGCACAGAACTTGAAGCCGAACAGCCGAACGACCGTGATTCCATCAACCTTCAAGCCTCTCAGGACCCCTTAGACTGTTGGAAGCTCTTTGTTGGCGAAATGTGGAAACTTTTTGTTGATGGAGCCTCGAACCGTCACGGTGCCGGGCTAGGTATAATTTTGATTTTGCCAGACGGGTTGACTATCGAACATTCTATCACCCTCGGATTCCCTGCCTCAAACAACGAGGCTGAGTACGAAGCGCTTTTGGCCGGGCTCAAGAGCGCGCTTCAGATGCACGCATCCGAGCTAATGGTTTACAGTGATTCCCAGCTTGTGGTTAACCAAGTTTCTGGGGTTTACGAAGCAAAGGATGACAGAATGATGAAGTACCAGGCTCTGGTCAGAGACCACATCAAGCGATTCCAGGCAATAAGGGTCCAACAGATTGGCCGAGAAGAAAACGGCCGAGCAGATGAATTGGCCGGCCTCGCTTCCATAGTCGATAGCACATCTCCCAACCCTCTCCTGATTGAATTCCTTCCGCGGCCCAGCATTGAGGAAACCTGGCAGATAAAAGTACTCTGTGCCGAGCTAGGTCCTTCATGGATGGACCCTATTATCCTCTTTCTCAAAGACCAGACCCTTCCAGCCGAGAAGAAGGAAGCACATAAAGTTCAGGTGAAGTCAGAGCAGTTTTGGCTCTCTCCGTCAGGCGCTTTATACAAGAAGTCTTTTACCGGTCCTTATCTAAAGTGTGTGCACCCGAGCAGCGTGGACGCCTTCCTGTACGAAATTCACAAAAGCATCTGTGGCAGTCACATAGGGGGCAGATCTTTGGCCTACCGAGCTATTTCGCAAGGCTACTGGTGGCCGTGCATGCAAGCCGACGCGCAGAAGTATGTTCGCAAGTGTGAGAAGTGCCAGAAGTTTGCCCACCAAATTCACCAACCGGCCAGAGAACTTCTTCCCCTCACCAGCCCTTGGCCCTTTGCGATGTGGGGGCTCGATATAGTGGGGCCACTCCCAACTGCACCAGGCAACCGGAAGTTCTTCATCACGGCCACAGACTACTTCATCAAATGGGTTGAAGCAGAGCCTTTGGCAACAATCAAGGAAAAAGACGTCAAGCGGTTTGTCTGGCAGAATGTGGTAACGCGGTTTGGCGTCTCAAAAATTCTGATCTCTGATAACGGCACCCAATTTGATGGTCGCCTATTCAGAGGATTTTGTGAAGACTTGAAGATTGACTTCTACAACTCTACCCCGGCTTAACCATAGCCTAATGGTCAAGCCGAAGCATCAAACAAGACCATCCTTGATGGGTTGAAGAAGAGGCTTGAGAAAGCCAAGGGAAAATGGGAGGAACTCCCCAACGTCCTTTGGGCATACCGAACAACCCCGCGGCGATCTACCGGGGAAACACCTTTTGCTTTGGCATATGGCATAGACGCGGTCATACCTTTGGAAGTTGGAATGCCCACCCTCAGACGTGAAAGTTTTGAGCCCGAGCTGAATGCCGAAGCCATTACCCTGGAATTGGACCTCGTGGAAGAACGCCGGGAAAAGGCTCTCATCCATGTGGCCGCTTACCAACAAGAGCTCTCAAGGAAATACAACAAAATGGTGCACCCCAGACCGTTCAAGGTAGGTGACTGGGTCTTGAGGAAGGTCATGGGCAATACCCTAGTGCTAGGTGAAGGCAAACTAGGGGCAAACTGAGAAGGACCCTACAAGATAATTGGTCTGGCGAGCAAGGGGGCATACCACTTGGAGGACCTGGAAGGCAGAGGAATACCCTGGCTATAGAATGCGGCCAACCTCAAACTGTACTATTTTTAGCTTTTGTTTTCTTTTTGTGCAAAGGAATTTTTTGGCTTACACTTCAGAATGTAATATTCTTTTTGTCAATATATAGAAGTGTCTCATTTTTGCCTTAGCATTCTGATTGTTGCTTTTCAATTTTAAGATTCTCAACAGAGATGTTTTACTCCGGTTGATTTTGAGATTAAAACCGAGATGATTTACTCCAGTTCATTGAGCTGATGATCTGATCAACTGAGATTCTCAACCGTGATGTCTTATTCCGGTTGAATGAGTTGATGTTTTGCTCAACTTTTAGATTCTCAACCGAGATGTTTTACTCCGGTTGATTTTAAGATTAAAACCAAGATGATTTACTCCGGTTCATTGAGCTGATGATCTGATCAACTGAGATTCTCAACCATGATGTCTTATTCCGGTTGAATGAGTTGATGTTTTGCTCAACTTTTAGATTCTCAACCGAGAATTTTACTCCGGTTGATTTTGAGATTAAAACCGAGATAATTTACTCCGGTTCATTGAGTTGATGTTTTGCTCAACTTTTAGATTCTCAACCAAGATGTTAACTCCGGTTGAATGAGTTGATGTTTTGCTCAACTCTGAGACCCTCAACCAAGATGTTAACTCCGGTTGAATAAGTTAATGTTTTGCTCAAATTTGCAATTCAAAACCGAGATGTTTTACTCCGGTCAATTTCGTTGATGATTTGTTCAAAATTGTGATTTTAACCAAGATGTTTTACTCCGGTTAACGCAGTTGATGATTTACTCAACTTTATGCTGGAAACCGCGATGTCTTTTCCGGTTAGATAAGTTATATAAAGTGGTTAGTCTTGCCGAGGTATTTTGACGGCTGACGTTATCTAGCATGAAGAACGTGCAAACACTCGAAGAAAATGGAGCTTTTTCATTGATATGAAAAGTGATTATAAGAGGGGGGGCGGATAGCCCGGTTACATGTGTAAACTAAAAACGAAGAAAGAAGACAAAGAAAACTAAGCAAGGGGGGAAAGGTTAGTGAATTCGTCATCGGCTGCCTCCAGGTTGACCGTTGGTGTTTGGTCTTGGACACCGGTCTCCGTTTGGCCGGGTTGAACTGTGTGATTTTCCCCCTCCGCATTTTCCTCGGTTTCCTCGTCGCCTTCTTCCTCAGCCTCAGCTTGCAACGCGGCGAAGACGTCGTTGGCGTAGGGCACGAGATAGCTCGGTAGGGAAGCAGCTGGAGGAGTGGCGAACACGTCGGTCCCCGGTCCCTGGCTAAGATGTTCACAAGCAGACTTCCACCCAGCCTTGAAGAAAATGTCTTGGGTGGCGCGGACCTGCTTTGTGTAACTCTCCTCGGCCTCAAGGAAACCGGCGTTGTTTGCACCTTTCAGATCCTCTTCCCGTGATTGTTTCAACACATCTAGCTCGGCCCGGAGCGCGTCTCTCTCCTTCTCGGCAGGGCCGAGCTGGCCGAGCAACCGAGAGTTGTCGGAGTTCGCCATTTGCAATGAAGACTGGGCTCTCCCGAGCTCGGCTTGGAGGCTTTGAACTTGGCTGGCAGAGTCAGTTGCCTTCTGCCGAAGCCGG
This sequence comes from Camellia granthamiana, assembly GCA_036172215.1. NCBI lineage: Eukaryota > Viridiplantae > Streptophyta > Magnoliopsida > Ericales > Theaceae > Camellia > Camellia granthamiana. The sequence goes on along the minus strand of CM069913.1, from coordinate 8,608,207 downwards.
TGAATGCGCTCCATGATCAAGTGCTGCTTCTGGATGGCCTGCAAGAAGAGAGATTGATCATAAAGAAAACCGAACAAACACTTTGTGAAATTTTGAGCACAAGTTTCAGATTCTTACCCTAGTCATGGATTTGACCGACGACTTCACCAACCGGGTGTCTGGAACATGGTCGCTGCCGACCACGTCGCTCGGTAGGGAAGGGCCTTGGTGAGGTCAAAGGCAAAAAGATGCTCTTTGTCGCCCTTAATGGAAGCTGTTGCCGAGATCTCCTTGCCCCGGTGTTTGAACTGGGGCCTCCATGCCGGTGTTGGGTCGACGGTGACGGCAGGCTGCTCGGTGTTGAGCTCGATTACTAGCTCGGCAGAAGGGTCTGCACGAGGCCTTTTGCCAGCCCGGCGGGAGTCTCTGCTAGCTTGCCCGGCGGCGGGAGAAGCCAACGCAACCATGGTCCCGCTGGATTAACCGGCAGCCGGAGAGCGGGCTAGAATGCTCGGGATCTCGGACGAGGTGGCAATGATTAAGTTCTTAATGCGGCTCCTCTTGGCCATTTCTTCTGCTTCGGTTAAACGAATGAAGGGGACGTCTGGCAGCGTAGGATCTGGCGGCGGAGATGGAGCGCGGAGAAAGTCAGCGACTTTACTCTGGCGCGGAGCTAAATACCGGTATGTTGGAGTGTAGCCGAGGAGCTCGTTACAATCCCGGTTGCGGTAACGGAGCACGGTCCTGATGGCTGCTTCATTGGGGTAGTAGTAGTTGGCTTGCAAGGCTTGGATCGCTGCAAAGGAAAGAAGAAAAGTGTCAAGTACAGAATAGTGAAGAAAGATAAATTGACCGAGCAGTTAGCACGGCTTACATGTCTCGCCAAAGTTCTTGCTAATAAACCAGCCCGGTACGTCGGCCGTTTCATAGTTGCTAGACACCCAGAAAAAGTCGTCGTCGTGTAAGTCCTGGTCTGGGGTGCCGGTCACTATTTTTTCTTTGCCCGGTCGAATTTTTAAGTAATAGGCGAGGCCGTCGCCCGTGTGCCCAAGGGTGTATTAACGGAGTATCTCGGCTAAACCCAAGTTGGTTCCTAGACGGTTGTTCAACTCGTGGACCCCGTTGATTATTCGGTAAGTGTTGGTTGAGACTTGAGTGGGTGCTAGCCCGGTGCGGCGCAAGAATTCGGTCATCAGTGGGTTGACCGGGAAGTGGAGGCCTCCTTCAATGATGGATAGCACGGTGAAGGGGCACTGGTCTAATCTGCCCCAAGGGGTTGTCTCAATTTCGCCGAGCTCTAGGTGGACGTCGGCCGGGATACCGTACTCTTCCCGGAACGCGGCCAGGGCAGCCGAGGTATCAATAAGGAAGCGGAAGCGCCCCATGTGTAGCCGGCTGGTTTAGCTCGGCTGAGGTGGTTTGGCACAGACTGGTGTTTAATGGCTGCTCGGTCTTTGAAAGCCTCGGTAATTGGTCAGTGGTCCCCTTGGACTCTGCAGGAAAAGGATGGCAAGTGTAAGTGGAAGCGCGGTCGCGCAAAACGAGCTTGACTTTAGCTCGGTCATGAAAAGTGCCAGACCACCTCGGTCGCGAAGGCAAACCAAGGAGCTCGGTCGCTCAAGCAGATCAGTGGTTAGCCCGGTCGAGTGACCAAGTCCTCTGTCTACCTCAGTTTCTATTAAGGTTTTAGCAAACTTGTAAATTACTCAGTCTAATTGTTTTTTGGATCAAAAGGCGACTTGGAGCCCGGTCTGCTCCAGTTCTCCGTGTGTTCATGTGTTCATCACTGGGATTGAAGAACAACGAAAAGAACAGGGCCAAGTGTCGGTTTTGGAGGGTTATGTCCTAAAACCTACGGATTTTGTGCCCTAATATGTGAAATACCAAATGAAAATAGCAAAAAAGAGGCTCGAAGGACTTACCAGTTAAGGGCAGGAGCTTCCTCCTTGAACACAAATGCAAGGAAAGGCAGGAACGAGGCTCGCAAGAGGCACAGGAGCTCTGGAACGCTTGGAATGGAGGAGGAATAGTAAGAATGAAATGAAGAGGAAATGGCGTATATATGGGAGGAAGACCACCAAAAATTTGAATGTGAAGAGACGGTTGGCTACACGAGGCCGATGAGCGAGCAACACGTGTCCCTATTGACGGCGGCGTCAGTACTGAAGAGACAGGATGTCAAGTCGAGGCGTCGACCAGGCAAGTTTGAAGACAGGTAAGTCAACTAGCCCGGTCACCGCCTAGCAGACTGTGAACCGAGGAAGAGTTATCCCAGTTAGAACAGGTAATCCCAATCACGCTTGCGCAGACGGAATTAAGGGGCAATTGAGAGGGAGATTTATGATTTGGATTGGGCCGTGGTAAGGACCGAACAAATTGTGGGCAGAACACATTTGGGCCGTGGCAACCTGGGCCCATCCAGAAAGGATTTTCGCTCAGTAATGGCATAGTTGCTGTGGAACCGAGCTACTTGGGCTTGTTGGCCCGGAAGCCGATCTAGTGAAGGTTCGGCCGAGATGTCTGCTGCCTCACTGGGTTCCACGGTTCATGCGTTAGCTCGGCAAGAAAGCCGACAGCTAACCAGCATGACTTATTCCGAGCTCGGCTATGCCGGAATGCAACCGAGCTAGGTCGTCATTGAGCTTAGCGAGTGAAGCGCTCCGGCTAGCTGCGCAGCACGGCCGTTGATAGCTGAGATGCTGCAGCCCGGCTGCCGAGCTCCCCGTGGTGTGGGCTGGCAGTTAGGTGATGTTCAGCTAGATTTGTGCTGACAGATGAGATAGCAGCACCACGCGTCGAGAGACTAATGGAAGTAGATTTGAGGCGCAGAAGGTATATAAGCGAGTCTGCGCCCCCCATGCTGAGACAGATGAACATTTGGTGAGACATACACTAAACACTCAACACTCTCCCTTCTCTCTATCTATCCCTTGTGTGTGTGTTTTAACTTGATTGTTGGAGGGGTTTTTCGGCCACACACCGCCAGGTAGCTCACCGCCGTTGTGCTCGCAGGCCGATCGGACAAACAGGAACTTGGAAGAAAGGAGTACGGGCTCGCCTGAATATTTGCTCCCCGTACAGGTATGAACACCACCAAGCTTAACTACAGGAAGTAGGTGTCTTCCCTCGTTTCAAAATTGAGTTAACATACCTGAAGGAATCTAAGGAAACCAATAATGTGCTCCCTAAGTCTTGACAGACAAAATTGTAGGGTATGTGTACATATACCACACCCATGCCATGTTGTCTCGTGTCCGAAATTGGTATCTAACACAATATGAAGTACTGATATAACACAGGTCCTTATAGGCAAACTAATTGCAAAAAAGAAGCAACAATTCTCACCAGTGATCAGCTACTCCAGGAAATGCACAAGCGAGATACCTAAGAATTGCATGACTGCAAAGCATATCAAATGCATAAGATAGTCAATATAAGCTTAAAAACAGAATGTATAATTTAGAACGTTAAAAGAACAAAAAGATTGAAGAGCATCATCCCAAAATTTTGTAGATGCAGCAGTGACCAACAGTCTCTACAATTCATATATGAAAAAGAATACTAACACTAGGGGAATGTGCATAACAGTGCCTTTAATACCTAGAGTCCAAGTACTTCAAAAACTATGCAAAGAACACTTGAATTGAACTAACCAGAAGCCATGGAGGATAAGCAAACTAAACTTTGCATTTTGAACCAGATACATATCTTATGGCTTTGTAAGATATGAAACTTCTAGAATTTCATCATTCAATTACAGGAATGACACAGAAACAAGGGCCAATTACCTAGGAATGACATAAAATTTGTGAATATGCATTACACCCCACTAATTTTCCCACTTATACAATGAATCCAATTTGTCAAAATAAAAAAAGACCAAGTTATCATAGGATCTGAGATTCTGAATATGGCCAAAAAATATATGTCAAATCTAAATTTTAGGATGTGGCCAAAACTATATTAAACTATCTTTCTTTATATAAATTTTAGGACGTGACCAAAATTTGACACTAAAATAGATACACATTGATCTTTAACATCATTAATGCCAAGTGACTAGTATTAATCCATAGTTGAAGAGGCAGAATGAAAATTCTACGAACCTCTCAAACAGCTTAAACCTTCCATCAACTATTGCCGGCACTTGTCTCGTAGGGTTTATTTCTGAAATGAAATTAGCACAAAGGAAAAAAAATAATTTGCATTCAGTCAGTACCTTCCTCACATATTTGTTTCGGGTTGTCAGTAAAAGCACTTTCTTTTCTTTTTTTTTGTCAAAAGCACTTTCACCGTGTGTTTTAAGTTCACTTGAAGTACATGCTAAGGTTAAACTAAATATTTTGTAGGTAAAACAGTTCAAAGAACAAACTTCATCAGGGGAGTCCCACATAGTATTTAATGTAGTACACCAAATAATTAATACAGACCCCAAGACAGATATGCATGTAGGTAAGAGGAACATACTTCAAAGCTCTACCTCTACTATCATATCATATGGTGGCATTCATATGCCACCAAACTTGAAGAAAAAAGTGACAAAATTACTCATAGACAGTCATATTACCTTTTTACGAGGACATTAATCTTATACTTCCACATACTTTCCAGTACACGGGAATCATGATGTGTCCCCTTTACCACTTTTTAGTAGAATTAACCTATCAAATACACATGTATGTCTGTTCTATATATACATTTGTAAGCATATACAAATATATGTAGGTATAAACTTCACATTGTTTTGAAATTCTGTATCCATCAGTTCTGGTGACTTTACAATGCCAATTTTCCTTCTTTCTTTGCAAATCAATTCTATAGTGTTTGGGGTTTGCTTTTTTCAGTCTTCAGTGAATTTTTTAAAAAATTCAAAAAGTCTTACACTGTGTTTGGGAACTTAAGAGAGGAAAGAAAAGAAATGATTACTTAAATAATAAGAGAAAAGAAATGATTGTGATTTCTCTCATTCTTGTTTGGTTAGATTTCATTAAGAGAAAAGAAAAGAAATTATTTTATGTTATATTACCAAATAACCTTTTTATATTTTCAATCATTTTATTTCTTTTATTTTTATAGGGACAAAATTGGTATTATGAAAATAGGGGTTTCTTTTCTCTCCCAATCTCTCCACTTTTGGAAAGATTGAAAATGAGGCTTATAAGAGAAATGTGTTTCTCTCCATTTCTCTCAATTTCTTTTCATTTCTCTCCACTTAGGTTATCCAAACAAGTAAGAGAAATACATATCTCTTCATTTCTTTTCTTTTCTCTCCAAATCACCCAATCCAAACATAGCGTTAAGCTTTTGAGTTCTCCTCAACCAAACCAACCGAAAATTGAAAAAAGCCCAAAAAGAACACAAGGGAAAAAAAAATAGTCAAAAACAGTGACATTTTTGGCTCTTCTTTGGTTTTTTTTGTTTGGATTTTTTCAATTTTTAAATTTTTTTAAAATTCGTCTCGTAAAAGTAAAAAATTGACATAATTTTGAGGAAAAAAAATCACCAAACAAAAAAAGCTGGAAAAAAAAAAAAATGGTTTTTTTAGGGGTTTGTAACGAAGTCGACTGCTAATCACAAAGTGATAATTAAGTTCACTAACACACATACATTCATATAAGCATATGTAATTAAGCAAGAATGTTTGGAAACAATATGCTTTTATGTAAACAGATACTGAAACAATCACCTTTAAATTCAGGATTCAAGTGTTCACGTTTAGACAAATCGACTTTAATCTCCTCAAAATCTATTCCATTTACCCTACAAAATCAGAGAGAAATATAAATTTGAGCAAGAGAGTGTTTTTCAATCGATGAATTAGGGAATTTTGAGGGAGATATGATTACTTGCAGAAGATGAGAACAGCGCGAGATGGTTGTGACATTCGATCAACGTACAGTTTTGGCCTCATCTTCTCAATCTCGCTCTCTCAAATCAATTACAGTGTTTGGTTATCAGGAATCAGTGTTTCTCTGTATGGATCGTGATTTTTCAATCTGGTTTTTGGGGTTTCAGCTGAGCTGAGCCGTGTGTGGTTTTGTTATTGACAAGCCATGAACCGGGTACGGATACCCGATCCTTTTCTGAAAATACTCGGGTTGAATCAATATATTTTTGGATAATAAAAAAATTTATAAATAATATTTTGTAAGATTTGTCAAAAATATAATTTCTTTTACATTTAAAAAAATTAAAAATATCTTATTGATAGAATTTTTTATGCAACTGTTCTAATAGAAAATAAAATAAAATTATACAAACTTTTTAGTATAAAAAATAATTATTATATTAAGGCCAAGTTTGACAAATTGTCAAAAAGATAAAAAGTTAAAAAGTTATAACTATTCATCAAAAGTCAAAAATTACGCCTGCACAACTCTCAATCCTAATTTTTTCCTATACACTAATTTATACAATTTTTTAATACACATTTTTCCATAAAAAATTAACCCAAACATCCATATTTTTTTCCTTAATTTTTTAGTCAAAAAAGATAAAAAAAAAATGCACTTATTTAGGACACCCCAAACAACTCCTAAATTTATTTTCATTCGCATACTACCAAATACGGCTATCTATCTACACCATAGCTGTATGGTTCAATCCTTTATTTTTATTTTTTAGAGGAAAATCCTCCCACTCTCCCGTAGGTCCAGGACAGCACCCTTTAGGTCCAGGGCAATGTCTTTTGCAAAGATCACCAAGGTGTCCTATTGCCCGTTCCGAGTAAGGAGACTGCAAGTTAGGAACTTGTCCTGACTTCCCAAGACAAGCTCAGGGAGACTAAAACCTGAAAACTTGCCTTGACTTCCCAAGACTAAGGAGACTACAACCTAGGAACTTGCTCTGACTTCCCAAGACAAGCTCTACTTAAGTTTTGTCTGCCCTGACTTCCCAAAACTAAGGAAACTACAATCTGAGAACTTGCCCTGACTTCCCAAGACTAAGGAGACTACAACCTGAACTTTCCCTAACTTCCTAAAACAAGCTCTGCTTAAGTTTTGTCTGTCCGTAGGTTCAGGGCAACGCCCCTTGCAAAGATCACCAAGGTATCCTGTTGTCCATTCTGTGTAAGGAGACTACAAGCTGGGAACTTGTCCTGACTTCCCAAAACTAAGGAAACTACAACCTGGGAACTTACCCTGATTTCCCAAGACTAAGGAGACTACAACCTAGGAACTTGTCATGACTTCCTAAGACAAGTTCTACTTAAGTCAAGACTCACGCAGTGGGAGAACATTGGGCCCATACTAAGTGTTATGGTAGCAACAACTCGAGGCTAACCTCTTAACCAACTACGCTACGTTTCGAAAATTGACTTAAAGAGTTTCAAACTTAAGATCTAAGATCTTAACTCTAGACCTTTACCAACTTACCAAACACCCTTGGATTTCTCCCATCCTTTTCGACTATAACCTAAATGCTTGTAAGGATGGTGTTGATAAAGAGGGGGAGATAATGAGCAATGATTGAATAAAGTGGTGACAAATGTTAATGAGTGTCCCATGAATGTTATTTAATATGAAGAAATATACAAGGATTTTAAAAAATATGTAAATATATTAAAAAGAGTATTGATTTTAATAAAAATATAATTAAATTAATAAAAAAATATTATATTCTATAAATATTTGGTCTTTTATTTATACAGTAATAATTAACCAAACCCATAAATAGAAAACTTAAAAAAAAGTACTATTGTCATAAGTTGATGAATTGTACAAACACTCCTAAAAAAAAAGTTGGTCAATATTCTTGAAACTCTATGGGTTTATATTTTTTGATTAATCATTATGTATATTTTTTTTATATTTTTTAATTATTCGATACAAATTATAAATCTTATTTTTTTTATTAATCATAATATTTTAAACTGTATTTGATTCAAGAATTTAGAGATAGATTTAAAAAAATAAATAAATAAATAACAATAAAATATACATATATTTTATACGTAATTTTACACATTATTTTTTATTTTACATTACTTTCTAAATTTATGAAACCAAACACCGTATTAACGTATCACGTGACCAAGACACTCAATAATCACAATAAAAATGTTCGAGACCTTAATAATAAATTTGATAAAAATTTTAAGCTCTCTGATATGGACTTTTCTTAAGTGTGCAATTGCACACCATGTGTCACTTACACAAAAAGTGTAAGTGTAAGGTGTAAGTATAAGTATAAGGTGTAAGTGTAAGGTGTAAGGTGTAAGTGGATTGCATATGATGTGCAACCTCAAAAAAGATGTAAGTGTAAGGTTTAATTTTTCACAAAAAATATAAGTATAAGATGTAAGTGTAAAGTGTAAGGTGTAAAATATAAGGTGTAAGTTGCACACCATAACCAAATCCCTCGCATATTACTCCAGCCACAAACGCCCAGTGTACATCGTAGTCAAACTACTAGCAATCCTCGGTTCGGGAGCCGACTGCACATGTGGGCCCCATGTGACTAGGCCGCTCGCTCATAATTTTGCAATATGATGATCCACAACACGATGACGATGGACCCATTATGAACTGGCTAAGTTTTGGTAGTTATGTGTTTGGAGGAGGTGGTCAAAAATTTATTTTTTTATTTTTTAAGATTTTTTTATGACACAGAAAGTAGGTTAAAAGTTAAGAAGTGGCTTGTAATCCACTTCTTAAAATAATTATAATTTTTTTTTTCATTTATTAAATTTTTTTTTGTAAAAATGTATAATTTATTCATTTGATATGATTTATTGAATTAATTATCTATATAAAAAATTATATTAATTTAATATTAAAAATTATACGATCAAATTATATTTATTGGAAAAATAATAAATTTCATTTATTTCTTTAAAAAAATTAATTTAATTATGTAATTATTAATGTTTAATTATCTATATTTTTACTTAAATACTTTATTTAATAAATCATACAAAATAAATAAATGAAATGATTGAGATGAGTCTTAAGATATGCCCACGGTGGTCCAAGATTAGATTACCACACACCATATGGATGCCTAAGACCATCTTTAACGTGTACTCAAATTCATCACCAAATTTAAATTTGGCGAAAAAGTACCCTTTTTAACTCTCCAATAGTTTTAGCAAAACGATATCAAATTGAGAATAACTCAAATCTTGTACCAAATTGAGAAGCTAGCCCAGCTTTCACCAGATCACTGTGTGTGACCGTTGGGTGTGGGGCCACCAAATGATCGGCCGGACGTCCGATCGGTTGTCTTCCCGATCATTCGGATTGCAAAGAAAATGAACAGCAGCAGTTTAGCAAACAGTTGGAGGAAACTAGGAGAAGGAGAGAAAGCCTCTATTGACACAATTTAGCAAACAGTTGGAGGAAACTAGGAGAAAAAGAAAAGGGAAAAAATTTCAAATTCGTACCTTGAACTTCGTCACCCACAAATGGAGTTTTCCATGAAGTTCCCCTCTTGAGGATTTGTTTTTTCAAGCCTTAGGTTCCAATTTGGGTCTCTATTAAACCACAAAACTCTGTTTCTGTGGACTCTAAGAAGTGTTTTGGAAGAGATAGTGCCATATAGTAAATACGGCTGAGCAAGGAATCCGTGAAATCCGTAATTCGATCCAGTCCAGTCCAATCCAGTAGGTTTGGATTGGTTTTTTGAATCCGTGGTTCGGTTCCGTATTGAAAAATTAAAAATCCATAATTCACGGATTGGTTCCGGATTGAACCCCATGGTTCCGGATTGGAACCGATCCGGACCGTATACAAATAGTTTATATTTTTATTATACACCTTCTTGCATAGTATTTTTTCTTATTTCATATAAAACTTAAATCCAAACCTAAACTTGCATAATATCTTATTTTATTTCTTTTGTTTGCTAGTTTTTAGTGTTAATTTGTAATGGTCTAAATACTTATAGTGGAACTAGTTTTCTTATGGTTGTTTAAATTCTATAACAGTTTGTCGCTATTATGAAAAGACACGTTGCTATTGTGAAACTAATATGGTGTTATATTTATATTTTTATGAAATTAAAGTGTTATATTTTTGTTATTTAATTATGTAAATCTGTGGTCCTAAACCAATCCGATCCATGTTTAAATGGATTGGTTCGGATTGGTTCTACGATTTAAACGGATTGGATTGGTTTCAATTTTTCAGGATCCGTAGATAACGGATTGGTCCTGGTTTTACTCTAATCCGGACCATGCTCACCCCTAATAGTAGAGAGAGAGAGAGATTACTCTACAGTTTTGGGGTATATATATGTACATAGATATATAATCATATCTGTGTATGTGTGGTATGTAAATATTCACATATACACGCATAAATCTTTATGGATTTGCTTGACCTAGACTTATCTTTGAATTAAACCCGCGACCCATTTGTTTGATTTGTAATCGATTGAGGTTTATAATCCCAGAAGACCGTGGTTTCAGTCAACAAATTGGGGAAACAGAGGGGAAAAAAAATTAATTTTCCATGTCTGGTTGTCCGGCCGATCGTCCCCCCGAACGTTCGCTATATTTTGATGAAAGCTACAGTGTGCATCGTTGGAGTTGTTCATATCAGATCGAGAATTTGGTCCTTTTTTTTACTAAAATTTGATGAAAAAAAAATAGTGAACCGTTGGAGATACTCTAATGTTTTACCAATCCTTTTCATTCATAAAAATTAAATTTTTTTAGCACTTTGTAAAAAAATACCGATAAATAAATCAAAAAATTACTACAAAATTAACCTTAGATGTGCTCTTAATGGGGATCATTTAGATTAACCGTTATAATTCAAATTGTTTATCTTATAAAATTTATCGAACTAATTTGTAGAAGAATGTAATCTTAATTATTAATTAATTTTGTGAGTAGATGATGTGCTTAATAAATCTTATAAAAAAAATAATTTTAATCATAAAAATCAATAAATAAAAAAAGGTAAATTACATTGACACTTATAGATTTCCCCTTCTGTTTGAAAAATTATATTATCTTCTCTGAGGTTTGTAATCTCATTATAAATTTACCCCTGAATTGTTTATGTCATGTCTTAAAATTTTTTAACTGATTATTTTGCCCTTTTTTCTACCATTTTTCCCCCTATCACCATGATTATATTCTACAATTTTTCATCGTTAATTCTACCTGAACATATTCTTATTGAGTAATAGTTTTATATAAAATTTTCAAACAAAATGATATAACTTAATGGTGACTTTTCACTTTAAAACAAAATATTCATAAACATGATTTATATTTATAATAATATCACTATCACAATATTTTTATAATAATTTTTGTATAAATTTTTATATATGAATATTTTTTTTATTTTTATTTCCACCATCATTTTTTTCTCATCTATTCACTCATATTTATTATAGTATTACCAAATATCATCATTCATATTTATTACAGTGTTACTGAATTCTTAAGTATATATAGATTAGGTGCATCTAAAAAATAAAAAAATTACTTAAAACATTTTAAAAATTAGTAAAAATAAAAAAAAATGATTTTTTCATGTAAAGAAGATGATTGTTTTTTCTGTTAAAATGATATGAATAAAATATCAGTGTCATTTTATTATTTTATATGTATAAAAATTAATCTGGCAGAAAGTAAATGTAATTTTTTTAAATGTAAAAAAAAAATCTAGATTAAACAAAAAATTTAAGAGATTTCAGTGTTATTTACCTATAAAAAAATAAAAAAACAAACCTCGAATTTCACAAAAATAAAAATAAAAAGTGAGAGTCCATGTTAACAACTTGAACTTGTCCACTTTTTATAAAATTTTTTCAATGAAACGAAAGCCTTGAAGAGCGAGCGTAAATACGTAAACTTGCAAAACAGCAACAATAATGGCAAACGCTATTTTTAAATCCCCCCCTTCCTCGTTTTCAATCCCCTCTCTCTCTCTCTCTCTGTCTCTCTCTACATATATATGTATACATGTAAGTATATGTAGTATGTAATGTGCATCATCAGTGCATGCATACATACATACATGAGTACATGTACCACTGACACACACACAGAGCAACCACCTCAGACTCTCATTTCCATTTCCATGGCTGCATTTCTGTTTTCTCTCTCTCTACCTCTCTTTTAGCTCCATGTGCCCTTCCCATAACTCTCTCTCTCTCTCTCTTCCAGGGGTAGAAACCAAGATGAGAAATTCTGGGTCTCTCTCAAATGAAGAAAATCCGAAGATTTAACAACCCCCCCCCCCCCCCCACCCCCCCCATTACAGGTAATTTCATTTCAAATCTCCCAACATTTTGAACCTCAAAATCTCTCACTCTCTTTCTTTTCTTTTTTGTTTTTGTTTTTGTTTTTGTGGGTTTATTGTCACTTACTTTTTCAAGTTTGATTCACGGAATTGCTGAGTTTATTAGTAGAATATCGATTTGGGTCATGAAAGTGGAATAAATTTCAACTTTAGCTGAGTTTCAGAGATGAATATCTGTTATTTGCTTTTATTTGTTTGAATTTGTGTCTGGAATTGAAGATTTAATAGTGCTTCTCTGTGAATCTGGTGAGCTTTTACTGTTTAATCTCTTTGTCTCTTACTTTCAATGATGTAAAGTTGGTAGATTTTTGTTTCTATTAAAGATTATGCTCTTTTTTCTTTTTTCTTTTTTTTCTTTTTTGTAATTTTGTTTCATTACCTTTACTTTTATGCTAATCCACTGTTTGGGTAAAGTTCACGTGTCTTTAGCTACCCTCAAGGGCCTTTAGCTTCAAGAATGCTGTATATGCCTTCTTAATTTTAATCTTTTAATGTTTACAAATTTAAAATTCTTAGTTTAAATGGGTAGATCTTAGCACATGGTTCTGAAAAAGAAAAAAAAAAAAAAAAAGTGTTGACCAAAAAATATTTTCTAAAAAAAAAAATGGTTTCTGAATCTCAACTAGTGGGTGTTTTAAAATATTTTCTTGTTATTTACATCATGATTTTTTTTCCCTGCTATTAAAGAAGACAAAGATCTGATCTTTGGGGTTCTATTAGTTTTTTCCACCAAAATAGGTGTGTATTTTACTGTCACTGGTTCTATTTAAATGATTTTATTTTATTTTTTATAGATGGGTTTCTTTGTCTTTATTAGAGTTCGACAATATAGTAATTGTTATAATTAGGCTTCATATGTTAATATTCTTGAATCCAGTTAACAAATTCAAATTCAGCTCATAACGGCTCGTAGAAAAGCTGTTTCACAGCTTGTTTTCTAGATCTGTCTGCTTGGGATTCGCTCGACTTGGGTATCTTTCACATGTGGCATTTATGCTTTGATCGTTCTGAATTGTCTGCGGTAATTGTTTTTATCTCTTGGGAGAACATGGAAAACTCTGTTTCTGTGATGCTATACATGTGTATTATTGTATAACATGATACGCGTCTATGAATTATGAATATAAGAATGTTGTTCTACTACGACCTGGGCGTCATGGGTTCAAACTATGGAAATATTCTCTCTGTCACTCTCCCCAGATCCTGCATTAGCAGAAGTCGTATACTGGGACTTCCCTTTTGGGACAATGATCTACAAACAAAAATTTTATTGTGGGAATCCCACCAAAACGATGTGTTGATGACTTTTAAAAAAAAAAATAATATACCACTTTAATGACCGTGTAGGTTAGTCTTTGGAGTATCAGAAGTTATATTGGTTTACTTTTTTATTTTTCACTATTCTTTATCGATTAACATTGTATTCTTTATTCTAATAGTTGAGTCATTGAAGAAATTTTTTAGGATTTTTAAGATTGGATGCTTGAGCTTCTGAGAAGCATATATTTTGAAGATTGCCATCTTCGGGCTCAACCTTTGAGGTTCAAATCCCTTACATCTTTTGCTCAGCCTTCTTCTCATTATGATGTGCACCTCTTCTTTTCCATTCATACTTTGGTTCATTTTATAATTTGATTTTTAGGTTTTATGTATTTATTTTTATTATGTCTAGTTTACTTCATTGGAATCCTAAAAGAAATCAATTCTTTGAGCAGTGAATGTTACTAAGAAACGGCTTAACGGTCATAAGGTGGACAATCTGCTCATTTGTTAAATTGGTTATGCTTGAGAAAACTTACTAAGATCTTTCAAATTGTCCTACCTTTCTATTGATCTGTATCAGCATGTCAACATTTGTCTTTATGTCTCACCTAGTTCAAACTTAAATTTAATGTCATTTTTTTGTCACGGAGATGGAGGCCCAAGGCCATGGACCACGTATATCTTCTTGTTTTCTGTGTATGCTTGTTTTTGTTTTACTGCTTTATTGTGTGATTGAAATCGCAATTTGCAAATCTTGTTGGATAGTAACAAATGCCCTAACTTCAGGGGCACTTTATATTACTTTTCTACGCTAGGAAGTTGTCTTTGTGAAATTTCCTTTAAGATGTAACTTCATTTTCTTTCATGTTCTTTATTCTGGCAAATTTCATGAGATGTAGCAACATTTCTGTGTCAAATATAGTACTGCTTTTGAATCATAGGGCCTACTGTTATGGCTGCACTCTGTCTAAGCTAATGTGCTCTGTCTGTTTGTGTGTTGCATATTTTATTTGATGTTAATTCATGGGGAATTACCTGTACAAATTAGTCTGATATCTTAATTATTCGTTATTCTCTACACATTCGTTTTTACATCACAGATACTAAATTGACTTTTCCTTTTTCTCAGGTACCCTCAAACATCTTCATCTCTTAAGGAATTCGCATATCTTCTAATAACGATACCCCAAAGATGACAATCAGCAACCTCAAGATAGGAGTGGATGTGGTTAGTGCCCATAACCTTCTCCCCAAAGATGGGCACGGTTCATCGAGTGCTGTTGTCGAGCTTTATTTTGATAATCAAAGGTTCCGTACAACTATCAAAGAGAAAGATCTGAATCCCGTTTGGAATGAGAGCTTCTACTTCAACATATCAGACCCTTCCAACCTCCACAATCTTATTCTCGATGCCTATATCTACAACAACATCAATGCCGGCCACACTAGGTCCTTCCTCGGGAAAGTTTCCCTCAATGGGACATCGTTTGTTCCCTATTCAGATGCTGTTGTCTTACACTACCCATTGGAAAAGCGTGGAATCTTTTCACGTGTTAGAGGGGAGCTTGGCCTTAAAGTTTATATTACTGATGATCCATCCATAAAGTCCTCTAACCCACTTCCTGCAGTTGAAGATACCCGAGCACATGCCCAATCAGTTCCAAATGCTGCACCAAACATGTTTTCTAATGTCAAAACTGAGACAAGACGTACCTTTCATCATCTTCCGAACACTAATCATACCCAACAGCAACAACAGAATTCTTCTGTTGATGTTGCAGTACCACATCATGTGAGGGTTGATGAGATGAAAGCTGAAACCGAGCCTCCGAAGCTCGTCCGCATGTACTCTGCTTCATCGGCACAACCAGTTGACTATGCACTTAAAGAGACAAGCCCATTCCTTGGAGGAGGACGAGTGGTCGGGGGACGTGTTATTCATACAGACAAAGCTGCGAGCACTTACGATCTTGTTGAACAGATGCACTTCCTCTTCGTAAGAGTTGTCAAGGCTCGTGATCTTCCCGCCATGGATGTTACAGGAAGTCTCGATCCATATGTGGAAGCGAGAATCGGAAACTACAAAGGGATTACGAAGCACATCGAGAAACAGCAAAATCCAGTGTGGAATGTGGTATTTGCCTTCTCGAAAGAACGTATGCAAGCGTCGGTACTAGAAGTCGTGGTGAAGGACAAGGATTTGGTCAAGGATGACTTTGTCGGCCTTGTTAGGTTTGAGATCAACGAGGTGCCAATGCGAGTGCCGCCGGATAGTCCACTCGCTCCAGAGTGGTACCGGCTTGAAGATAAGAAGGGAGAGAAGATAAAGGGCGAGCTAATGCTAGCGATCTGGATTGGCACTCAGGCAGATGAAGCTTTCCCCGATGCATGGCATTCCGATGCAGCTACGCCCATTGACAGCTCAGCGGCTGCCTCGACGCTAATACGCTCGAAGGTCTATCACGCACCACGGTTATGGTATGTGCGTGTCACCGTTGTTGAGGCTCAAGACTTGGTTCCTACAGAGAAAAATCACTTCCCTGATGTGTATGTCAAGGCACAGATCGGAAACCAAGTTATGAAAACAAAAAATGTTCAGGCTAGATCATGCAACCCGCTTTGGAATGAGGATCTCTTGTTTGTTGTTGCTGAACCTTTCGAAGATCACCTTATACTTACAGTTGAGGATCGCTTGGGTCCCGGCAAAGACGAGATCATCGGACGGACTATCATTCCTTTGAGCATTGTAGAGAAACGTGCTGATGATCGGATCATCCCTTCTCGATGGTTTAACCTGGAAAAGCCACTTGCTGTGGATGTGGATCAGATAAAGAAAGATAAATTCTCTAGTAGGCTCCATCTCCGAGTCTGTCTAGACGGAGGCTACCACGTACTTGATGAGTCGACTCACTACAGTAGTGATCTCCGACCCACGGCAAAACAGCTTTGGAAGCCATCAATTGGGGTTTTAGAACTTGGAATTTTAAATGCCGTAGGGCTCCATCCTATGAAAACACGAGATGGGAAAGGCACGTCTGATACGTATTGTGTAGCAAAGTACAGTCACAAATGGGTCCGGACTCGAACCATAGTTGACAACCTGTGTCCTAAGTATAACGAGCAGTATACTTGGGAGGTTTTTGATCCAGCAACGGTTCTCACCGTTGGTGTTTTTGATAATAGCCAGCTTGGAGAAAAGGGTTCAAATGGTAACAAGGATTTAAAGATTGGGAAGGTTCGGATTCGTATTTCTACGCTTGAAACAGGCCGTATTTATACACATTCCTATCCGTTGCTTGTTCTTCACCAGACCGGTGTAAAGAAAATGGGGGAGTTGCATTTGGCAATTCGATTTTCGTGTACATCATTTGTAAACATGCTCTACATATACTCGCGACCACTTTTGCCCAAAATGCATTATGTCCGGCCTTTTTCGGTAATGCAACTCGACATGCTCCGCCACCAAGCGGTCAACATAGTGGCGGCACGACTAGGCCGAGCAGAGCCACCACTTCGGAAGGAGGTAGTGGAATACATGTCTGATATGGACTCGCACCTTTGGAGCATGCGCCGTAGCAAGGCGAATTTCTTCCGGCTAATGTCAGTTTTCTCAGGACTTTTTGCCGTGGGCAAATGGTTTGGGGATGTGTGCTTGTGGAGGAATCCCATCACAACAGTGCTTGTACATATTCTCTTTATCATGCTAGTTTTCTTCCCTGAACTGATTTTGCCCACAGTTTTTCTCTACATGTTTCTTATAGGAATATGGAACTTCCGCTACCGCCCTCGGTACCCTCCTCACATGAACACCAAGATCTCACAAGCTGAGGCCGTGCACCCTGATGAGCTCGATGAAGAGTTTGACACATTTCCTACAAGTCGGAGCCCGGAGCTCATCAGAATGAGGTATGATCGGCTCAGAAGCGTGGCGGGTAGGATTCAGACCGTAGTGGGAGATATTGCAACACAGGGGGAGCGAGCTCAGTCGCTGTTGAGCTGGCGGGACCCTCGTGCATCAGCCATCTTCGTCACGTTCTGTCTTGTGGCTGCCATAGCACTTTACGTCACGCCTGTCCAGGTAGTGGCGGCTTTGGCGGGGATTTATGTTATGAGGCATCCGAGGTTTCGCCATCGCCTACCGTCTGTGCCGATCAACTTTTTTCGCCGATTGCCGGCTAGGACTGATAGTATGTTGTGATTTTGTTGGATTTGTACTAGGAGCAACAATGTTGTTACTTGGAATTAAGGTGACTTTATTGTAGAACATCCAGAACTATGAATAATTCTTGTATGGACTTTTAACATACTTTATATATGTATAATAAATGATTGTTAAGAGCGGAATTAGCACGGAGAACAACGCTTAGCAGTCTTAATCAGTTTGTTATTTATTGAAATTATACTAATCTGTTAGATATTGCCTCTTGTGCTCTCTCTATTTCTCCAAAATTAAGTCTTTGCTTCTTTTTTTTTTTCCTTTTTTTAACAAACTTGAATATTAGTGTTTTAGTTCTCTTGTTGGAACTTGTAACCATGTCAAATATTACTCTCTTTTTTTTTTTAACAATATTTATTAACAGTAATGTTAAGAATACAATAAAAATTATTAAAAAATTTAATAAACGCATACACGGTTGTGGCTGTGGGGCTCATGTGAATTTTTAATAAAGTATTTAAGATTTCTAATATTTTCCATTTATTGAAGATATTGTAAGAATGTTAACAGTTCTGTCTCTATCACTTCCTTAATTGGATTTACAAATAATATTTATTATTATTTTGAATAAATGAAATAACGGAAGGGAAAAGACCAATGTTCTAGAAAATGAGCAAAGACCCTCTAGAGTTTTTTTTTCCTAAAGTTTCTTAGAGTGGTGCGTTGTTCCTAAAGTTTCCTAGAGTGGTGCATTGTGTGGTTGAGATTTAATGACAAGTCACATCAATTTTTCAACATTAAATCTCAACTACACAATGCACTACTTTAGGAAACTTTAAGAAAAAAACACTCTAGAGGATCATTGGTGCTAGAAAATGTCCATTTTATAATAAACAAGTTGATTTTGATTGGGCTTTGAGATCCAACAAAATGGCCATTTGTTTCAACCGTGTGGACAAACATTTGCCATATATTCTAGAAACACATTAATAATGATTATAATAATATGAATAAGGATAAATCACATTGACTATGACATTTGGAAAAAAAAAAAAAAAAAATTTATAATTTTAATATAATTATATTAATTTTACATTTAGTAAGATTAAAATTAATTTAAATAATGTGAAAACATAAAAATAAATAAGATAAAATATACATTGTCATGTAAAAGAGATGATAATATTATTTTTCATCTATATCACTAATAAATTATTAATGAAAACAGGACTAAGTTTTATGGAAATTAATTTTTTTTTAAAAATTTAATATAATTATTATCCAAATTATAAAATTTATTATATTTTTTCATACTTTACCCAAATAATAATGGACAAAATTGATTTTGATTTGCATTTTTGTGTTATATGTTTAGAGTTTTTTTTTTATAGTAAATATGCGTATTTTTTTTTATATAGTTATAATAATTTGTATCTCAAAAATAAAGTTACGTGTTTTTGTGATTATGTTATATATTTTTTAATACTATAAGAATGTATAATTTTATTTTTAAATCATAAATTATTATAATTTTATTAAAAAATTATATAATATTTACTATAAAATACATAATATAATACAAAAAGGTGCATATATGACATAACGCGGACTCTAAGATTCAACATTTTAAACCCTTGCCAAGTAGCCCAGTCCATTACTCCTTCGCATTGGCCATATTTATTGAAAAGATCTCGTTCACACGCCCACGTTCACACCTAAAGTGTGTTTTTTTTTATAAAAAAAAAAATATATTTTTCACATCATTTAAGTTGAGACATTTGTTATGTTATTCGGATAAAAATTATAAGTTTTATTATTTTAATAAATAAAACACATTATTGAAATTGCAATTAATAAGAATCAAGAAAGAGATAGAGATTTGTCTCTCCACCTCTATCCTGACCATATCAATTAAATATTAAATATTATTTAATTTTTTAAATATAATAGGATAAATTACACTTACCTCCCCTAAGGTTTGTCTTAATTAAAGATATCTTCCATGTGGTTTCAAAAATTACACATACCTCTCTTGCTTTTGAAAATAATAGTCAGATTCCCCGTTCTCATTAAAAGAGCATTAACGATGTTAACTTGACAGTAGAATTGACCATAATACCCTTCAACCACATTGTGAAAAGACACAGCTGACACAACTGATTCTCATTCATTCTTTCCTATGATAAATTACACTTACATCCCCCTAAGGTTTAGCATAATTACAGGTACCTCCTTTTTACAATATTCCGAATAGTTTTATTTCCCAAAAAATGAAAAATAAAAACTTACAAAAAAAAAAAAAAGAAGAACAAATACTCAAGTGATCTAAATCTAAAGAAAAAAGCTTATACAAATTTTTTTTCTTTATATTTTTTTAAAATTTTTATTTCATTACATTAGCATATAAAATAAAAATATATAAACTGCGGTTGCATTTATTTTTATAATCATTTTATTTAATATTTTTTATTTTGTTAATGTGTTGTCTAAAAAATATTTTTAAAAAATAAATAAAATCAGTAGTTCAAAAATAATTTTTGTGTTGTCTAAAAAAATGCCTCCAAAATAATTTTTTTTATGGCACAATTTTTATTGTTATAATCATTTCATTTAATAGTTAATTGTAAATAATTTTATTTAGTTAGCTGTAAAGGGTTGTTGGAAAAAATGCCTCCGAAATAATTTTTATTTATGGCACAATTTTTATTTTTATAATCATTTAATAATTGTGAATATTTTTTATTCAGTTAATTCAGATATTGGTCAAAAATAATTTGTAAACGTTTAAAATCAATTATTCTTAAAAACTCCTTTTATAGTGATTTGAAAATATGAGGTTTGAAGAATTTATTTGACAATGGGATTGGATTATGCATTGGTGGTTATCAACAACCCTACCAATGAATTGTTGAGGAGAAAGAGTGTAGAAAGAGTTTCTATAAAGAGAGACAATGTAGAAAAACATATAAAAATAAAGAAAAAGAAAAATAGAATATATATGCAGTCACTTAGATTTAAAAGTTAACACACATATATAGGATCATATGTCGCAGTTATGAGATTTGTAATATTTGATTATGACTTATTGTGGTTTTAATTATGGTTTGATTATGACTCATTATGGTGTTAGTTATGACTCATTATGATGTTAGTTATTATCTGTTGTAATTATTATTTTGGTTATGATCCAAAAGTCTTTAATTATACTTGTGGTATTTAATTATGACTTGTTTTTAATTATGACTGAAAAAGATTTAGTTATGAGCACCACAAATGTCATAAGTTACATATAGTACACTATTTTGAGAATATGTATTATAACATGATTCATATATATACTAAATATTTATATGTGCATATATAGATATGTATGTGATTATATCTATAACTTAGTATCCAAGAGTGTAGTGGCTTCTCCTTCTGTGACGTGGTAAATTTTTCTATCCTAAAATAAAAAAAATATTATTCAAAGGCATAAATAAGATTTGAACTCAAGACTTTGAATTTCATTAAAAATACTCTTACTATTTAGACAACATACATATTATGATATTAATTTCTTTATTATTTATTTTTATACTTACTTATCTGAATTATACACACATTATATGTGTCACTCCCTAATATATATAATTTGAACATTTAATGGAATTAAATTCAAGTTGTAACAACACAATCATGAGATTATGATTTCAACTAAAGTTAAAATATGGAATTAGAACATTATGAGATTGTGACTTCAACTAAAGTTAACATGCCATGTTTTGCAAAAAAAACAATAAAATGTCGTAACTGAGTTAGAAAAGTGTAAGTAGAAAAAAGTGTCAATAGAGAAAGGCACCAGTTGTCATGATTGATAAAATCTCTATAGTAATCTTACCATGGCCTAAAAATCAAACTCTCATCTTATCTAGATTTTCTAAATTTATGAATAGGCGCATGGAAAGAATATATATATGATAAAATTTGCAAAACTATGGAATTTTTTGTGATAAAAAAGGGGTTTGTGCCCAAGTGTGTCACATCCCAAAAGGGGTAATTTTTTAACAAAGTTAAGTTAAACTTGTCAAGCATAGACCAAAATAGCATTCTCAAGTAGGATTTACTGATCCATCAAAACTTGTCCATTTGATAGCAACATTACATATTTAATCCCATTCAATTTGTTATTTGGCCAAGTACTAGGGGCAGAGCTAACAAGGGCTAGGGGGGTCACGTGCCCCCTTAGGATTTAAATTTTTAATTTTTAATTTTTTACAAATATAAAGAAAATATTTAAAATAAAAAAATTTATAAAAATATTATTTAGAGTAAAATGTCAATGACATTTTTAAAACTATGAGAATAATAATGATTGTTTTGATTAAAAATAAAGAGACTACGATATTATTATCTATGAAAATTCCAATATAACGGTAATGTCTATCATTATTGACATGCAAACATAATTAATCTCAATGAAAATATAGAATTTATTGAATTGTTAGTTATATTTGACATGTAGGGTTCATCCTCCATGTGTTTATTTACTATTGATTGGTGATATCATATGACATGGATACGCCCGGATAGGCCCACAAGGACCACAGCCCGCAGTGAACAAACCCAAGCCCACCATTTAGACCCCATTGCATAACCCGGTTAGTAAAACCCAGGATAGCTGGAGGCCAACTGAGCAGGGAAGGCCAATGATACTCGGACACATGGCAGGCGCAGAACAGGCCAAGTCAGCGGACAAAGATCTGCAAAGTTATTGCCACAATACATCACCATTAATGCGGCCCATCACAGCATTTATTACGACAACACCTTCTCGTCGGAACAGCGCCCCTTACCCTGAACAAGGTAGGCTACATCACAGGCTTTCGGCGAGGGAGGCAGGTCGGAAGGGACAGTGAAATGATTACCAAGGAATATAAGCAAGCATGGAAGGCAAGAAGAAGGTTAAGCATTTTCTATTCCTCTAACTCTCTCTCTCTCTCTCTATCTGCATCCACTACTTCCACTTCTAATTTACACGCCAGAGGGTTCACTGGGGGACTACCCTGTTCCCCGATTGAACTTGTTTGTAGGTCTTCCAGTGGGCTTCATCGCTCGGCCGTGGGCTTGAGGAGCTTGGATCAGTCTAGTCCATCCACTGTGAACGAACTGTACCATCAGTTGGTGCCGTCTGTGGGAACTGGTTGGTCCGTGCGCCAGTTGTGTTCATTGCCGCCGGAGACCCCGTTCCCGTAACCTTTTACGTCCCACCCGTCAAGTATATGGTCACGACTAGATCCATGGCTTCCTACCATAACGCTGCCGATCATCAGACCGACCCTCCCAATCCAAACAACCCACCACAGTACTTCATCGAGCTTACCAACAGCATCAACCGCATGGCCGAGCAAAACCAGGCCTTAATAAATGCTCTGCTCCAGAGAAACCTCCCTATTCCTCCACCACCGCCTCCAGACATCCCACCTCATCCAGAACAAACTCCGAGCCATATTGTCCCACAACCTAACCCACTCAACTCGGGAGGTTTCCAACCCCCTCACGCACATGTAAATCCACTACCTCCACCCCCACGTCCATCGGTCGTAACACCAGCCCCCGAGGGAGAAGCCAGCAGCGTCCAACACCTATCTCCCTCTGGTGGCGACAACATTCCCCTTTGGGACGCTGAACTCCGCGCCATGAAGCTCCAGCTCCAAGGGGTTATGCAGAATATCCAGCATAAGCCCTCCACCACTGCACACTCGCCATTTGTCGCCTCCATCCGAGACAAACCCCTGCCTGCCAAATTCAAAATGCCCACCATTGACTCCTTCGATGGCACAACCGACTCGGTCGACCATCTGGAGACCTACCGCACCCTCATGATCCTCCATGCCTTCCCTGACGAAATCATGTGCCGAGCCTTTCCCGTGACACTGAAAGGGTCGGCTCGGCTGTGGTTTAGCCAGTTACCACCAGACTTGGTCTCCACTTTTCAGCATCTCAGTGACTCTTTCTTGAGCCATTTTATCGGAGCTCAGCGCCAACGACGCCTGGCCACCCAACTACTCAACATCCGTCAGACTGAGGGGGAATCACTGCGCAGCTTCGTTACTCACTTCAATACTGAAGCCCTGCAGGTGGCGGAAAACTCACGGCCTTCATGGCCGGCCTACGGTCGTCCGACTTCCTTTTCTCTCTCTCCAAAAACCCCCCGACCTCCATGGCCGCCCTGCTCTCCAAAGCCCAGAAATACATGAATGCCGAGGATTCCCTAGCTGCCCGGCAGGATCCACTCACTAAACAGCCGACCCCCAGAGACAAGCGAAAGGACTCGGAACCCCGAAGCACCCAGTACACCAACCAAACACCCCACCATACCGACCGACCCCCTCGTGCCGACCGGTCGGCATAAACTCGACCGACCGGTCGGTTCGAGCGGTACACGCCCCTTAATTCTCCTATGGAACATGTCCTTCATCAAATCCAACGGGATTACCCTCTCAAGTGGCCACAACCTTCCCGAACCCCCTCCAATCGGAAAGACCAGTCCAAATACTGCCGCTTTCACCAGGATCACGGCCATAACACTGATGACTGTATCAACCTCAAGGACCAGGTGGAGGCCCTCATACGTCAGGGGCGCCTCAGCCGGTTCACAGATACCCGCCCCCAGCAGAGGCAAAGAACCGAGCCCTGCAGAGATAACCGCCGGCGCACCCCGCCCCGGCAACCAGCCCAACATAACCAAGGCCATGATCTACCTCCGCAACAACCCCGGCCACACGGTCACCCACCCCCGCCAGTTGGTGAAATTAGAGTTATTGCAGGCGGACTTGCTTGCAGAGGACCATCCCGCTCGGCTCAGAGGGTAGAGCTTAGAAAAATACGGCAGGGCTTAGACAAAACGGTCGCCACAGTGGACCGACCCCCCAAACAGCCTAAACAATGGACAGAGCCCATCACCTTTACGGACGCCGACTGTACAGGCATCCGCTACCCGCATGATGACCCCCTTGTCATTTCGGCCATCCTCTCCAACTACAAGGTCAGACGGGTTCTCATCGATAATGACAACTCTTCAGACATCATCTTCCTCAACTGCTTCCGCCAACTCAAGATTGGGGAAGAAAGCTTGTCTCCACTCCAAACCCCCCTGGTCAGTTTCACTGGCGACCGTGTGACCTCCATTGGTTCCATTGACCTCTCCATCATAATCGGCGAATACCCACGGCAGGCCACAAAGTTGCTCACCTTCCTTGTAGTTGATTGCCCATCTGCCTACAACATCATCCTTGGCCGAACCGCCCTCAATACTTTCCAAGCCATCACATCCACCTATCATCTTGCCCTCAAATTTCCCACTGATCTCGGGGTAGGAACAGTCAGAGGGGAGCAGACCATGGCCAGGGAGTGTTATGTTGCCTCACTTAAAGAAGCCAAGCTGAAGGAGGCAATGATCATTGAAGGCCTTGACGTCGGGGATGAAGACGAGCTGGTCAGAGGAGAACCTGTGGAGGAGCTCGTCGAGGTCCCTATCGACCCCTCCAATCCACTAAAAACTGCTAAGATTGGCAGCCAACTATCCCCCCAGGCAAAAGCCGACCTCACTGCTCTTCTGACTGAGCACAATGACGTATTCACCTGGACCCATGCAGACATGCCAGGCATAGATCCCTCCTTCATAACTCACCGCCTCAGCATCGAACCTCATTTCCGGCCTTACCGTAAAAAACAGCGTATTTTCCACCTAGAGCGTAATAATCTCATAGCCGCAGAAGTTGACAAACTCCTTGAGGCTCAATTCATCCAAAATGTAGACTATCCTAAGTGGCTGTCCAATGTGGTTCTAGTCCGCAAGAACAATGGCAAGTGGCGTCTCTGCGTCGATTACTCTGACCTGAACCGAGCTTGCCCCAAAGATAGCTACCCACTCCCTCGCATAGATCTGCTGGTCGACGCCACGGCCGGTCACCAAATGCTCAGCTTCATGGATGCTTTCTCCGGGTACAACCAAATCATGATGCACTCATCCGATCGGGAACACACATCTTTCATCACCGACCGAGGTACATACCATTACCGTGTGATGCCATTCGGACTGAAGAATGCCGGGGCCACCTACCAACGGTTAGTCAATGCAGTTTTCCACCATCAGATCAGCCGGAACATGGAAGTATATGTGGACGACATGCTAGTCAAAAGCAAACTCTCCACTGACTATCTGACCGACCTACGAGAGACCTTTGCCACCCTTCGCAAGTATCAGATGAAGCTCAATCCAGAGAAGTGCGCCTTTGGCGTAGGATCTGGAAAGTTCTTGGGTTTTATGGTCAGTCAGCGCGGCATCGAGGCCAACCCTGAAAAGATCAAGGCCCTGATTGAGATGCAATCACCCAAAACTGTTAAAGAAGTCCAGAGACTCACCGGCAGAGTGGCGGCTCTCAACCGCTTCATTTTTCGCGCGACACACAAGTGCCTACCATTTTTCAAAGTTCTTCGACAAACTTTTGAATGGACAGCTGACTCCGAAAAGGCTTTTCAGCAGTTGAAGCAATGCATGGCCAATCCCCCCCTTCTTTCACAAGCAATCACGGGCAAGCCCCTCTTCCTTTATTTAGCAGTATCGAACACCGCTGTCAGTGCAGCTCTTATACGAGAAGATGGCTCAGTCCAACGGCCGGTCTACTACATCAGCCGAGCTCTCAGGGGGGCAGAGCAGAGTTACCCACTGCTAGAAAAGCTGTCCCTGGCCTTGGTCACCGCCTCCAGACGACTTCGTCCTTACTTCTAGGCCCACTCCATAGTGGTCCTCACCGACCAACCCCTGAAGAAGATCATCCAGCAGCTAGAGCTTTCTGGCCGACTTATGCAATGGTTAGTGGAACTCAGCCAGTTTGACATCTCCTACCGCCCTCGCACAGCAATCAAGGGGCAAGCTGTAGCCGACTTCATCCTGGAATTCACCAATACCACCCCAACCACTACTCCTCCACCTCCACCAGCCCCAGCTGAACCAGAAGACCCCCACTTTTGGACCCTTAACGTTGACGGGTCATCCCGGAGGGAAGGTAGTGGGGCGGGCCTCATCCTCACCTCCCCTGAAGGTGGTTATTTCAAATGCGCTCTCCGTCTCTTGTTTGAGGCCAGCAACAATGAGGCCGAATATGAAGCGTTGATAGCAGGCCTCCGCCTGGCCAAAGACATTGGTGTTAGCCACATCCGCGTGTTCAGCGACTCCCAGCTCATCGTCGGACAGATCACGGGGGAATTCGATGCCAAGGATGGCACGATGCGGGCTTACAGGGACATGGCACTCCCCCTTGTTCGCCTCTTCAATACTTTCCAGATCAAACACATACCTCGGGCGGAAAATTCCAAAGCAGATGAGATGGCTCAGTTGGCCTCTGCCGACCAGTCCGACCTCAGCCATGGAGTCCGCCTCGAATACCTAACTCATCCGGCCATCACACCCGACCTGCACGAAGTGCAGTTCCTTCAGACCGAACCCATCCCTTGGGCATCCGACATCCTCCTATTTCTGACGACAGGGGCCCTCCTAGATGATAAACAGCAGGCCGCCAAAGTAAGGGCTCGGTCGTCCAATTATCTTCTCGATGGTGGCATCCTGTACAAACGTGGTTTTTCACGACCATATCTGCGATGCCTCAATTCAACACAAGCAACCTATGTCATGCAGGAAATCCATGAGGGAATTTGTGGCAACCACTCGGGCGGCAGGTCCCTAGCACACAAAATACTCCGTACTGGTTACTTTTGGCCAACTCTTAATCAAGATGCGACTGATTTTGTCCTCAAATGCGATAAGTGTCAGCGCTTTGCCAACATCCCCCATGCCCCGCCTACAGAGTTGATTGCGCTTTGCAGTCCCTATCCATTCGCCAAATAGGGGATCGACCTTATCGGTCCACTTCCCACTGGCCGAGGCCAGACCAAGTTCACAGTCGTCGCCATTGACTACTTCACCAAGTGGGTAGAGGCTAAACCCTTAGCCACCATTACAGAGCGAAACACAACCAAGTTCATCTGGCAATCGATCGTGTGCAGGTTTGGCATCTCTCAGGCCATTGTGTCGGACAACGGCAAGCAATTCGACAACACTAAGTACAGAAAGTTCTGTGCAGATCTCCAGATTCAACCATGTTTCTCCTCCCCTGGCCATCCCCAAGCCAATGGCCAAGTTGAGGTCACCAATCGTTCTCTTTTGAAGATCATCAAGGCAAAGCTGGAAGCTGCTAAAGGACTTTGGGCGGAGGAGCTGCCGAATGTACTCTGGGCCTACCGGACAATAGCTCGAACCCCCACTGGAGAAACCCCCTTTCGCCTAACATACGGCGCTGAGGCGGTTATTCCAGTGGAAATCGGTCTGCCTACTCCACGAGTTCTACATCCGGATCCAGCACTCACTGAAGAGCTCTGTCGGGTGGATTTGGACCTAATTGAAGAGCTCAGGGAGACCGCTGCAGTCAGATTGGCCTCATACCAACAGAAAATGAGAACGCATTACAACCGCAAAGTCCGACCACGGGAATTTGCCGTAGGAGATCTTGTCTTAAGAGAGGCCACTCTTGCCACCAAAAATCCGACTGAGGGAAAACTGGCAGCCAAATGGGAGGGACCCTACATTGTGAAAGCCCGTCCACGCCCGGGCACTTACCGACTTCAAGACATGGAGGGTCGAGACCTTCCCCACCCATGGAACGCTGAACATTTGAAACGCTACTTTCAATAGGCTTTTGCTCTTGAGTTGCTCACTTATTGTACTTTCTGTTCGACGCATAATGTAAATTTTGATCATTGGAATACACTTCCAGCTACACCTGTCGTCTCAATAACATTTTTTACTTGCAGTCCTTACACTTCAAAAGCCTCGGCCAGACCGAGCACTTCAAAAGCCTCAGCCAGACTGAGCACTTCCAAGGCCTCGGACAGACCGAGCACTTCAAAAGCCTCGGCCAAACCAAGCCTCGGCCAGACCGAGCACTTCAAAAGCCTCAGCCAGATTGAGCACTTCCAAAGCCTCGGCCAGACCGAGCACTTCAAAAGCCTCAACCAGACTAAGCACTTCCAAGGCTTCGGACAGACCGAGCACTTCAAAAGCCTCGGCCAGACCAAGCCTCGGCCAGACCGAGCACTTCAAAAGCCTCAACCAGACTGAGCACTTCCAAAGCCTCGGCCAGACCGAGCACTCCAAAAACCTCAGCCAGACTGAGCACTCCCAAAGCCCTCGGCCAGACCGAGCACTCCAAAAGCCTCAGCCAGACTGAGCACTTCCCAAGCCCTCAGCCAGACCGAACTCTTCAACAGACCCAGCCATAATAAACAGCCCAAGTCTCAACCAGACTGAGTGCCACCAGTACAGGTTCAGAATGCGTTACTTACAACCTCATTTCTATCATCAGGGAAATTCCATAGTTATAGCCCTAATAGGACATTCGGTCACGATTTGACAGACACAATTCCAGATCAAAGTTTTTTACATCACCCTTTACTTAATCAAACTCCAAAGCTGGCCTCACATGCTTCATTTACTAATCAGATTAACTCCGATCGGTCACTCTCATCCATTCAATTTTTATACAAGTCCCATTTTAGCCTACATTGCGCGTTCAGGAGTTCTTTTACTTTACTCTGTATTGAAGATTTTTCCAAGTACAGTTTTATTTTCCACTAAGAAGTACTTCACTTTACCTCCGCATTAAATTGTTACTTAATCCAATCCTACTCTGCGTTAAAGCTTTTGTACAGGTTCAGTTTCACTATGCCTAAGCAAGCTTTTAGTGTTCCTCAACGTTGAATTCTTGTTACACCTCTGTATGGAGAAGTTCCCAAATATAGTTCACTGACTTATACACAAACAAACACAATCAACTGATAGAAACAAATGCAACTTTATTTATTCACAGAAAAGTGTACACAAGTTCATTACATCAATTCAAAAAAAATAAAATAAAATAAAAATGTGTGTACACAAAAACAAAACAAGAACTCTTAAAAACACACATCTCCAATTCACTCCTCTTCCTCACTAGAGACAAGATCTGCTTCTTCAATTCCTTCATCTAGGGGGGTCTGAGCCACATCATCCTCTTCAATCGTCACACTACTAAAGTCAAGTTCTGGGAACAGCTCCTCAGCTCTACGTCTGAACATCTTCCACCCGCTGTCCCAGTACTCAGCCATTTCGTGCTTATAGAAATCTGACTGCTGGAAGCTCGCAATGACTTCAGACTCATTTCTCCCCCCAGCAGTCGTCCTTGATGGGCCAGCCCCCCCAGACTCCACCCCAGCTAGGCTACTTGCGACTGCGGCATCCACTGCCATCTGAAACTCAGGAGACCCTTTGAATTGCGTCACTGCCGCAACGTAAAGATCAGGATAGGCCGCCCTCTCCGAGGCCGCCTTCGCCTTTTCTTCGTCCAGCTCTTTTTGTAGGCTCTCCTTCTCAGACGCTGCCTTGGATTTTTCCGCCTCTAGCTCTTTACGCAGCGCCTCCATTTCAGCGGTTGCCCTCGCCCTCTCTGCTTCGAACTCCTTCTGCAGAGCCTCCCTTTCCATGGTCGCCTTACCCCTCTTTACCTGCAGCTCCTTATGTAGGCTCTCCCTCTGCTCCACTCCCCTGGTATGTTCGCCCTCCAGCTCTTCTTGCAGAGCATCAACCTTAGCATCCGCCTCGTCCTTTTGCCTGACGAGCTCCTCATTATTGCTCATGGCCTCCTCATGCTGCTCGACAGCAACGACGCAAGCCTTCTGGGCCTCCTCCAACTTCCGCTGCTCGCCAGTAAGTCGGAACTCGAGCGACACAACCTGGCGGCGTGCGTCCTCCAGCTCCGACTTGACTGCTCGCAGCTCAGTGTGGGCAGTCTTCCAGTCGGCACTCTCCTTCGTCAACTTGGCCAACTGCGACTTGGCCTCTTCTGCTTTGAGTTTGGCAGCTCCCGCTTTTCTCAGAAGGGCCCCTGCCAAGGTGGTTACTTCCATTTGAGCGGAGTATAACCCCCTCAGCAGGTCAGCCTCATTGAACTCGGATGCCGAACGCAGGGCAGTCTCCTCCACAATCTTCACTAGGCGGTCTACCCCCGCCCTGGCTGGGCCTTCTTCTCCCTCCAGCCTTCCAGCCACAGCACGCACGTGATAAATTGCTGCACCCAGACCGACTCCTCTTTCCTGGGGTGCACGGCTCTTTTGGATCTGCTCCCTCCTACTTGGCTTAGTCCCAGCCAACCCAACTCTTACTTGCACTGCGGGGGCCCCCTCCACAACCTCCACTGTTGGGCTGACTACCATCGCCTCTGGGGTATCTTTGGCCACAGTGGCCTCCACCCCAGCTGGGGCGACCTTAGCTTTTTTGGGCCTAGCTTTATCTGCAGCCCCCTCTGGGGCACTCTTCTTCTTCCTTTTAAGAGCCTCCCCCTCCTTTCTGGCCTGTTTTTTCACAGGGTCCACTGGGGGCGGCCGTGGCTCAAAACTGCTTAAGTTCTTCCCCCCCAACGGCCTTGGGCGCGGTCGGATCCTCTCCCGCGCGATCGGTTGAGCCGGTCGGCCTTCTTGCGCCTTTTTCAACTTTGTAGCTCTGGCAAGGATAGCCTGATCCTCTGCCTCCTGAGCTTCTCTCATCGCTTCTAACTCCGCCCGGTCGAGGTCCCCACCGATCGGTCGCGGACCCAACCCTGCCTCAAACAACGCGGACGGCTGCACAAGCTCATCCCATTTAGCCTTCTCTCTCTCCCTCCATTCCTTCACCCTCTTCACCCTCTCCTCTGTCGCCGCCCCTAGTCTTGCCTCCATCGACCTGGTGGGCACCTTCCAGATGGTGCGCACCTCAAACCCCCCATTGGCAGACACGTAAAACCACCGTGGTCGCCAGCCTTTGATCGATGTCGGCAGACCCGCCACCAACCCCTTCCTCATCCCTGCCTACAAGGTGACCCACGTTTCTTGTTGCCCCGAGGCTTTATAGCAGGCGAAAAATTCATCAACTGTCATGGCCTCCCCTCCATTGGCCTTTGGCCACGAGCTTGCACACGCCAACAGGATCTTCCATGCATTAGGCATCAGTTGGCCCGGTGCCACCTCCAAACGGTTAAGTACGTCCACTACCACTTGGGGCAGTGCCAACCTCAGTCCACCTTTCAGCGCCTCCTCGTAAAGGGAAAACTCTCCTGGCCTGGCGTCGGACGGCCTCTCCATTGATGTTGGCAGCGATAACACCACCTCCATCGGAATCTGATATTTTTCGCGAATGGCCTCCAAATCAGCCGCAGTAACCGTTGATTTATCCGCCTTTGTGTGCCAGTGCTCCGGTTCTGCCTGGCTGATTGGCTCCGCAACCGTGATAGCAGTTACCCCCGCCCTTTCCATTCTATACTGCTGCGCCAACTCCTCGGCATCATCCTCCCTAAGTGGATCTACCCTCACACTCGCAGTTTCCTCTTGGGCCATTTCCAAGTTGTGTCTGCGAATCGCTTCTGATGCAGGTGCCAGGAAATTGCAGAAATGTTGCAAAGGTGTGTCGTGAGCAACGAAGGAATTAACACTAGGGATATTTTGAGTTTTTGTAAAGAAGTAGGTAAATCGTATGATACCAAAGGCCCACGGTTTTACCCTATTCCAAGGATCCCAATTAATGTTCGCCAGTTTGAAAACTTTTCAAATCATCCGCCAAAACTGTCTTTTCAACACCAAAATGACCTATCGTTTCATTTTTACTCCAACGCCTCACCTCCCCCCACGATCCTGCCACGTGTATGGTCACGATGCACTGACTCCTCCCCTTACCTTGTCTTTTCCGCTTCAAATCACCACGTGACACGCCGTCTTTCGAGCCCCGTGCCCCTCCGCTCGGCCACCTTCATGGTCGGCACTCCTCACGGTCGGCCCCCTCCACTCGGCCACCCTCGCGGTCGGCCCCTCCCGCTCGGCCACCATCACGGTCGGCCTCTTCCACTCGGCCACCTTCATGGTCGGCACTTCTCACGGTCGGCCTCTCCCGCTCGGCCACCCTCACAGTCGGCCTCTTCCACTCGGCCACCTTCGTGGTCGGCACTCTTCACGGTCGGCCTCTCCCGCTCGGCCACCCTCACGGTCGGCCTCTTCCACTCGGCCATCTTCGTGGTCGGCACTCCTCACGGTCGGCCTCTCCCGCTCAGCCACCCTCACGGTCGGCCTCTTCCACTCGACCACCTTCGTGGTCGGCACTCCTCACGGTCGGCCTCTCTCGCTCGGCCACCCTCACTGTCGGACTCTTCCGCTCGGCCACCCTCGCGGTCGGCACCCTCGCGGTCGGTCTCTCCCTGCCGGTCGGACTCATCTTCCTCATTACTATTCCCTTCGTTGGACTGAAGCTGCACTCGGAAATGGGGGACTATTGACATGGATACGCCCGGATAGGCCCACAAGGACCACAACCCACAGTGAATAAACCCAAGCCCACCATTTAGACGCCATTGCATAACCCGATTAGTAAAACCCAGGACAGCTGGAGGCCAACTGAGCAGGGAAGGCCAATGATACTCGGACACATGGCAGGCACAGAACAGGCCAAGTCAGCGGACAAAGATCTGCAAAGTTATTGCCACAATACATCACCATTAATGCGGCCCATCATAGCATTTATTACGACAACATCTTCCCGTCGGAACAGCGCCCCTTACCCTGAACAAGGTAGGCTACATCACAGGCTTTCAGCGAGGGAGGCAGGTCGAAAGGGACAGTTAAATGATTACCAAGGAATATAAGCAAGCATGGAAGGCAAGAAGAAGGTTAAGCATTTTCTATTCCTCTAACTCTCTCTCTCTCTCTATCTGTATCCACTACTTCCACTTCTAATTTACACGTCGGAGGGTTCACTGGGGGACTACCTTGTTCCCCGATTGAACTTGTTTGCAGGTCTTCCAGTGGGCTTCATCGCTCGGACGTGGGCTTGAGGAGCTTGGATCAGTCCAGTCCATCCACTGTGAACGAACTGTACCATCATCATATATTAATGATGACGTGGTATGACTATTATATTGAATTTTTACGTATATTTTGTATAAAAAAATTACTTTATCATTATGCAATTTATCTTAAAACGTTATATCCATGGTTTTTTTTAATATTGTCTATGATACACTAATTACAAATAATATATATATAAATATATTTATTTTTCTTGAAGTCAATGATAAAAATTTATGAGAAATATTTTTGTAAAAATTTTTAATATTGTAATTAATAAGTATCCTCTCTCATATAATTTCTTGACTCCGCCACTGCCAAGTACTACAAGTCATTTGTGAGCAAACGATTTTATAGTTGGTGCCATATGGTTTTGGGAAAGAAAAGAGACCACTTGCTGAGTTAAACCTGTCAAGCATAGAATAAAATGACATTCTCAAGTAAAGTCCACTGGCCCATCAAAACTTGTCTATTTGATAGCAGTATTACACATTTAGGGTATGATCCCATTCAATTTGTTATTTGGTCAAGTGTTACAAGTCATTCATGAGCAAATGATTTTATAGTTGGTGCCCTATGGTTTTGGGAAAGAAAAGAGACTACTTGTGTATATATATATATGCAGCATCTACCTTTGTGCCATATATCTATATATATATATGTGTAAGAGCATATATATATAGGAGCATAAATATATAAATATGTATGTGTTTATATATATATATATATGAAGGGGAGATAAGTGTAATTTATTTTAATATGTTAAATAGCTAAAAGGTAGTATTGAAATTTGTAAAATAATTATGGATGGCATTAGTATAATCGATTTGATTTTAAACGGATGGGTAATAGAAGAGGGTCTTTGTATATTAGTTTAAAAAATAAGAGAAGTTTGTATCATTTTTAAAATCACAAGAAGGTATCTGTAATTAACAAACTTTAAGAGAAGTAAGTGTAATTTACCCAATATGATAAAATTAATACATTAAAATATTTATATATTTTCTCATTTTCATATTATTATTTCTTATTTTTAACTCTTATAATTCAATCGGTTGCTATCCTTCATATACTATATCAGTTTTCTTATTTAAAATTTCACTTCCTCTTAAAAATTATAAACTACTCCGACACTTCGAACAAAAATAGGGTGAGAATAGAACATCCTAAACCCTCCCTGTCCAACTAGTTGCCACCACTCACAATGGGTCCACTTTCCATCATCGTTATCAATTTATCATTAGACTCTATTTGGTAATAATTAAATAAGTCATATATTTTTATTTTTAATGATTTTTTGAAAATATAGCTCAAATATTTTATTTTTAAAATTTAGGATTTTTTTTTTAAAGTCCCTGGCATTATGATTTTATAGCATAAAGGACACTCAATATTTTCATAATGTCTAAGGTCCCTCAACATCAATCCAGAGAAAATTAGATCCAGAGAAAATCCGATCCAGAGAATTTTTGTGGACACATTTCAGAGAAAATTCTAAATTTATCTGAGTTTTTGTGAATTTCTCTAGACTATAAGGGAATTTTCACTGACTTTTTGTGAATTTCTCTGGGTTGGAAAGTAATTTCTCTGGACTGAGAGAATTTCTCTGGGGGCAGTTTATCAAATCAACAGAACAGCAAATTCAACTCTACCTATTTTGTCATAGAGAAAATCTAAACAGAGAAATTCTGGGAAGAATTTCTCTGGATTTTTTAGAGAAATTTTGAAAATTTCTCTGACTTTTCCCAAACCTTCCCATTCTCCAGAGAAATCTCTGGCCTTTCCTCTCTCCAGAGAAATTTCCCATTCTATTTACACAATAATCACAGATACAAACCAGAGAAATTTAGTCAATCCCAGAGAAATTTACTTAAACTCAGAGAAAATCGCCCTCCAACCCAGAGAAATTGATCACAAAAAAAAAACAACAGAGCAATTGTCTTTTTGAATATGAGATTGACTATTCAAATGATCACCAAAAAAATTTAAAAAATTATGAATCGTTAACGGCGTCGTCGTGAGCTTTAATCAATTGCACACACCGAAGATCGGAGACTCTCCAAATCTTCAAGCACTTGTCCCACGAAACCGAACACATCAAATTCAAACCGTCGATAACTTCGAGACCAGAAACCGTGTCGTGGTGTTCGATCCAGAGCCGCTTCTTGTGGCGGCGAACCGTCACGTAGTTCGCTGGAAAAACGAATCGGCATAAGCGATCTTTGACGGTGGAAAGAGTCGCGGTGAGTATATGATTCTTATTATTGTTTGTTAATTTCCAGACTTGGATCTTACAGTTCTGGTGTGCGGTGAAGACTTTCTCATTGTAGGAACTAATAGATTTGACAGAACTAGAGGAAGAATTGTTACCGCTGAATGTGTGTATGAGAGAGAAATTGTTGATGTCGAAGACGTTGATTTCGATGGCGGAGGCGGCGTAGAGGAGGCGTTGAGTTTGGGGATTTGGAAGAGTGGAAGAGAGCAGCGAGAGAGACACATATAGAGCCTGAGATATATGCCAAATTTTTCTGTGCTAGATGGGAGGGACCTTAGACATCAAAAAATAATATTGTAGACTTCTTCCATTACTAAAAATGAGAGAGGGACTTTAGACTAATTTTCTCTAAAATTTATCTACTCTAGAAGGATTTAAAGATTAGAAATACTATAATATTAAAAAAAAATCAAACATTTTTTTTTCTTTGATGATTTTTTTTTTTAAGTTTTGAGTTTGTCTAATTTAATAAAACTTAAAAAATGAGAATATTTTAAAATAATTTAAAAATTACAAAAAAAATATACTTTAAAAATCAATTATCAAACCAAACCACGGGCCTTCATGGGAATGATGGGGCTGGTTTGAAAATTTAACTACTTCAATTATTTTAGCCTTTTTGGGTAACAGGTAAAAATTACTTTTTAACTTTTAAATTATTTTTGAATTATATTATTGTTGGCTTTTTGGCTTTCGAAGGGTATTTTAGTGAATGTGAGCGTGCCAGTAAGGATCAATTAGTCCTTACAGAAATTATAATTGCCAGCCAATTATCAGACGATTGTGTTGTAGTTCTTTCAGCCTTAATGAAGAGGACTTTTACTGGTGGCTTGACTTAGGAGAAATTAATAGAAATAACAGTTTAATGTGAAGAACAATCGAAGTATTTTATTAAGATGAACACTTACAATGGTCCAAACTCAGCCTCGAAGAGGTTTACAGCAACAGTCTACTTGAATCTACTTGAAACTACTCCTATGAATCGAAGTACAGTGCGGGTATTTAAAGAACAGGTATTTAAAGTGCAGGAAATGTAAAACTGGAAAAATAAATATGAAGTAAAGACTGGTTTGTATGATCTGAGTCTGTGGGTTTTTTCTGGGGACTTCCTTACTATTTATACTTGTCAAGGATGACCTTCGAACTGTACTTCGAACCGTCGAACTGCTCCTCCATGATCGCTGATCATGCTGCCTTAGAAATAGTTCCACTACGCCATCACTTGCAATTGAACTTCCCTCCTGTATTTGAATTTGAATATAGGTAACCGTTGAAGCCACGTCACCTTGTATCTCATTACTGATCTAGTGCTACTCAGACCACTTGAGAACCAATATTTATTGCCACGTGTATGATTGAGATTGAAGGTTAAAATCATCTTCCCATAATACCCTCATTCTGCCACGTGTCGAATTGTAACTGGCTTTTACAAAATATGTAGCCAACAATTATCTGTATATTTTTTTTATTATATATATATATTTTAAAAAAAATAATAAAAATAAGTCAAATATGGAGGCTTTCGCAGATTATCAACCTTTGGATTACGAACACATTGCCCTCAATCCTTTAGTTTACAAATTTATTGATACAAGAAATTCTTCCTCTAAACTCCCCTCGCACCTTGAACGAACTACTCTCAAACCTTTGCTTCAACAAATTGCAAATATGGACTTAGGAAGTTCTTCTTCACAAACTTCTACTTGGGATGAAGCTACAACTTCTTCATCTTCTGGGGCTTCTGGATGGACGAACTGGTCAACACCTGAGTCCTGGGACTTGAGGGAACGAATCAATCATCATTTTATTGAGTTCACTGACCCTTTAGATTTTTCTTCCTACGCTCGAAGCTCAGTGGTCTACCCTTATGTGCCCATTGACCTTCGACGCAGTTTGGAGGAGAATTTGCTTGTGGCCTGGTACACATCCTCTATGCCCACAAGGATAATGCACACTGCCCGATGTCTGGAAGAATCACAAGGGTATACCCCTTCATTTTTAGCCAAGAAGGCGAAGATTTGCTCTTCTGATTGGCTTGACTATGTTAATGCCTTTGTTCCTTCCGCTCCTGTGCCATCTCCTATAACAGAAGCATCCACACCTTCTTCTTCGTCTTCTCCATCTTCTGAAATAGAACCATCTACTCCTTCTTCTCCTCCCACTCTTTCCTGGATAGAGAAACTAAGGCTTGCCCTTCCAATGGACAAAGTCTTTTCAACTTACAATCCTCCATCATCCCCTTCTCCAACTGAGCGGAAACAAGCTCAACTTCTGCTTGCGGCCTTCTCTCACTTACCCTTCAATGTTCTTGAGGATGACACCCCTCTCAAGAATTTTCAATGGGCTTGTGACATTCTGACCAGAAGCCATGTCCTTAACCCCATTGCCCAAGCAGAACTTTACCTATTCCTGGACCAACTCCCAGTGCTCCTCCACTGGCATCGGAATTCCAAGGTCACTATCCAATCTTTGGATCAACTTTCATCTCTCCGAACTCATGCCCAATATGAAGCAGAAAACTTCATCGAAGATTTCGATGACTTCAAAAATAAAGATTCTGCGTATTGGGATGATTTGGTTATAGATGAATCGGAACAAAAGTTGAGGGAGGAGGCTTTCGAAATAAAGGCAGAAGAGCTCTATTATGAAGTGAGAGCACACCAGCTCATGCAGCCAACATTGGAGGAAATAGAAGAAATAATAAAGAAAGAACAAACATTCATTGATCATTGTTGGATGAAATTCCATGATCTTGTTATTTATTCTATTCCTTATTTTTATGAGCTTGAATTTGTACCCAGATAGGGTCATTTAATGTGATTGTCTTGGCCTCAATATAAATAAAGTCCTTCTGTATTCGACATTGTTTGACTCTGTTTTAAAAGCCAACTCGCGACTTTGAATTGAACAATCTCATCCTTCGAATCTGGACTCAATTGTTTACAGAAACGCTAAAAGAACCAACATGTCCTTTTCCAATTTATGGAGTATAGTTGACAATTCTGGCTGATATTACCTGGAATTGATGCTTCGAATTCTAGCAATATTACTCCTCAAAACTAACTATAACCAATATATGGTCATGGTTAATATAGCCACTCAATTCCAAATTGACTGTTTTGCTTCGAAGAATAATCCATACTGTTTTGGTTCGAAAGCAATTCCAACCAATTCATAGGTTTTAATGCTTCGAACTATGCTCATCCTTAAAGGATTCCAGGAGCTGCTTCAAAGGTTATTACTTTGATTAATAACCCTCGAACAGGCTTTTAAACCCTTTGAAGTGGACCACTATTCGAACATCCTAACATCTTTAAACATATGGTATGCTTCGAAGCCGGCTTCTGTATTTCGAAGCCGTTGTTATTTGATTTTTGGCGCCAAAATTTTGGCTTCGAAGCCAAGTACCACGCTTCGAAGCTAATCTCAGCATCTGGGTTATTTTCTTTCCCTCCAAAAACTATCAATATTGGAAGAGACTCCTCATATTCGTACTTTTAGTACTTAACGACTTACGCAATATATTTTTCAGACACAAAGCCCTCCCCCTTTTTATGTTCTGAAATCACTTGCCTTTCAACACACAAACCCTCATATCCCTCACTTCTTTATACTTTCCCCCTCCCTTTTCAAAAAAGCGTACCATCAATGGCCTCTTCTTCATCAGAAGTACCAATCGTAGAACGTGTGAGCTCATCTCTTGAAAAGGCTCATTGATGTAGAGTGTGAGAAATACAAGGCTGGGGGAAAAAGCGCCATTGACG
The DNA here is from genome assembly GCA_036172215.1 of Camellia granthamiana. NCBI lineage: Eukaryota > Viridiplantae > Streptophyta > Magnoliopsida > Ericales > Theaceae > Camellia > Camellia granthamiana. The sequence continues at coordinate 8,568,568 of CM069913.1, read as the reverse complement.
GGCGTGTCTTTGTCCCTCGTCGTCATGAGCGACAAGACTATGTGCTTGGGCCAATCTTCAAGGAGATCCCTATGGAGCTCCCAGCTCTGTACCCTCGTCTGGAAAACCAATGTCTCCTTTATGAAGGTGGTCTTGATTGGAGGAACTGGAGAATCAATCGCCCCCACCGATGCTGGCCCACGATGAGACCGGAGTGGCAAGAGTGGTATGATCGGGTTATCCCTGCGAGGACATTGGACCTTCAAGAGCTCTGCCTCCTCGATGCTCTCCGACTATCTAGGGTAACTATCCCGGAAGACCCTTTCTTAGTCCCTGCTGCTTTATGCTTTTGGAACCCTATCTTTAATTTCTTTCAATTTAGATGTGGGATGATGGCTCCTACTGTTCTTGATATTTGCCATCTACTAGGGGTGTCCCCCATCGGTACCATTATTACACCAGACTTTCCTGATTCAACAGTCTCTTTCTCCCTACCCTCACTTAACTTATCTTACAGTGATTTTGTTAAAGCTGAAAATAAGAAAGAGGGCCCGGTAACTGATAGGGAACTCTTTTCCTTCTTGTTATATTGGCTTTGTAAATTCCTCTTCTGAACCTCTTCACAAAGAATTATGCCTGAATTTGCTCCACTTGCCAAGGCCTTTGTTTTGCAAAAAAAAGTAGCCTTAGCCCCATACATTCTAGGCCATGTATATAGAGTTTGTTCCCTTTTTTGTGAGAAGCCTTTAGATGCGAATCAAGGGGGGCCATTCTGGATCCTTCAGCTTTGGCTTTTTGCCTATTTCACTGAACTCCAATCCAAATGCCTTAAATTTTCTGGGTTACATTCTCTCACCCATGGCATAAGACTAGCCAATGCTTCTCTTTATCCTTCCTCTTTTGCTTTTTATTTCTCTTTCTTCCATCAACTACCAGCCGCCCTTCCTATTCACCGTTTTCGTCCCTTCGAGACCAACATAGGTCCACCTTGGTTGAATCACTTCTTAAGTGACAAACTCTGTGCTTCACCTATTCATAAGGACATATGGGCCTCCCTTCTGCTTCCTAGAGAACTGTTCATCGGGACCACGAACCCCAGAGCTTATAAATGTATAGCAGAGCCTTATTGTCCTGCTCAATTTGCTAGACAATTTGGTTTCACTCAAGGGGTCCCAATACCCCTCTGCAGCAATACCAATCTGAGCCTCACCAGGAGAGATTTGAAAGTTAGGAAGTCAAGGCTAGAGGAGGCAGTCTTCAAGTTCTTAGATGACTTGACTAGTTTTGAGTACACCCCTTTCCTTCCTGAAGGCACCGTATTGAAGAGATACCAAAATTGGTGGGAGCATAATATGGAAATCTACTTAGCCATTTCACCTCAAAGTCTACTAGAGGTGTTGGGTGTGGCCAAGCCCAAGGGAGCCGAAACTGTCCCTTCCTCCACTGTGCCTTCTACAACCCAGTCCATTCCTGCTACATCAACTCCTTCGAAATCCACTCGGGCTGCTTCGAAGAAAGGTATATGCCTTTGTTTTCTTTCCTTAGACTATCACTATGATGCTTGTTTATCTTATTTTTTATTCTTCTCCTGTGAAGGTGGTCAGCAGCAAAAGAAAAGGACACTACTCGATCCTGAAAAGATAATAACTGAGGTGCAAGAAGAAGAAGATCCAGAGCACGAGTCACCCTTGATAAGGAAAACAAGAGTGGCTAGTTTGGTTCAAGAGGAGACAGCTGCTAAGGAGGTAGAGGAGGAGCTTATCTCCAGGGAATCCGAGTCTCAGACTGAAACAGCTAAGAAAACAATTGAGGAGCAAACAATACCAATCCATAGAAAAAAGAGAAGAAAGATGACTGTCTCTCCCTCCGATTTTGCTGAGGACTCTGATTCCGAAACAATCGCCCAAGCAATAGGAAAAAGGAGGAAAGTGACTGCTTCGACCACTACCTTAGTCGAAGATCCCATCCATGAGGCAGCTGCCAAGGCTGTGGACCAAGAACATTCCAAAGTCATAATTGTTTTTGAAAGGGCTGAGAAGAGACGTCAGCAACAAATTTTAAGAGAAGAAGCTGCTGCTGTCGATATGTTGCAAAGGGAAATAGTAAGAAAACAACAGGCTGCCAAACATTACTCCCTTCGCGGCTCTCCCATTTGTACAAATACCACCGGATCGGGTAATTTCTTTCACCCTTCTATTGTTTTCCTTTTATCAATTTTTAATACTGGATGTTAACAATCCTTTGTATTTTTCCTCTTGCAGCAACAACTGCTACATTTATCTTCCCAGCAAGGCCTCCTTCGATCTCAGTTGAAGTTGAGCTAATGCAACATGTGAAGACCATCCAAATCACACTCCCACTCTCTAGGCCTATATTCGATACACCTTCTTTGAGCCCAAGCATCCCTACGTCTCTTTTCCTTGGCTTACAGCCATATCTCCCTTTTTTGACTTTTAATCTGCCTCAGTCTTCTTCTTCTTCGAGCCTTGCTCTTCCTCCTTCTTTCACAGAAATTCCGAGTGCTATTCCATCTCTGATGGCAGCTGATTCTTTTTCAGAGGGTGCTAGTAGTTCTCCAATTCATGGTTCATCACCTATGCCTACTTCCAGCCCCTCCTCTCTTGACTCGTTAGTGGCTAAGACCATAGAAGCTGCAAAAGATACTCCATCCATCTCTCCCATCCCCATGCAGTCCTCTGTGTCCTTCGCCACAATACTTTCCATGCCCTTTATGTCCAGGGATGAGGTAGACATCTTCGAAGGAAAGCTAGCTAGTCTCTTCGACATACCTTCTACCTCTCCAGCAGTTAGTGCTGAGGCTGAGCCATTAGCTTTGGCCGACTCCTTACTAGAAATTTTCGAGAGCCTTCCCTCCTCCAGCAGCAAGCCTTCTACACCTTCGATAGACATGGACGCATGCCTGGAACTGCTGACTTCTTTTTCGAGGATCCCCTTCGAGGCTCTACAAAGGCCTATCATCAGGAATGGGTTCCTTCAATGCTGCAACATTGCTGAGCAGTCTGGCCTGAATGCCTCAAGTCATCTATCTCAGGCTGCAGTTACTATTGACTTCTATCTCAACATTTGTCATGCTGCTCAAACTGCGGATGAGAAGCTAGCTAGGGACCAGAGTTTTGCTTCCCATGTGCATACTGAGATATCAACGCTGAAGGAACAACACTCTTTTGCCTCCCACTTTCGAGTCCAACTGCTGGAGAAGAAAGCTCGTCTCGAGGAGGAGTTGGCTGCAGTAAACCAAGCCTTGGTTAGAACTGATACAAAATTGCACATCACCAACCAAGAGCTGGCTGATCGAAAAGAAGACATGGCTGCAGCTATTCGATTGTTTCCATCACTTAGTAGCAGGAAATCCACTATACAAAAACAATTAAGACATTGTAATGATTTCTGGGCCAATTTGTGGCACAATGTACTCAACTCTTTATAAAAGAACAAATTTTGTCCATCATTTGAGTAGTCTTATGCTTTTGTATTTCATGTTTATTTTATTCCTTGTGTTTCCCAAATGGTTGGAAAATAAGGCTTCAAATATCTGCCATTAATCTTCTTGGGATGTACATATCCATTCAAATTTCTTAAATGGTATGCTCCAAAAGGCAAAACTCTATGAATTTGATATGGTCCTTCCCAGTTAGGTGACCATTTGCCAAACTTATGGCTTTTAATTCCTATTGGGAGTATTGTTTTCCATACCAAATCACCTTCATCAAAGCCAATATGTTTGACCCTCTTATTATAATTCTTGGCTGCTTTCTTCTTTTGGAAAAGAATGCTGTTTAATGCCAAAATTCTGGCTTCATCTACGCCTTCTAATTCCAAGCACATACTTTGATGGTACTGCTCAGGATCTAACTGATCTTGGCATCTTACCCTCAAAGATTTGACATTAATCTCTACAGGTAAAACTGCATCATGCCCATATACTAAGGCATAAGGAGTAACTCCTGTGCTTGACCTTGGGGAGGTTCTATAAGCCCATAACACATCTAACAATAGATTATGCCAATCCCTAGGATTATCTTCCACAACCTTTTGTATTCCTTTTTTCAAGGACTTATTGGATAATTCAGCTTGACCATTGGCTTGTGCATAATAAGGTGTGGAATTAACAAGACTAATCCCAAATTCTGCCACAAAAGCTTTCACCATTTTCCCATCAAACACAGTCCCATTATCAACTGTTATGGTTTGTGGGATACCAAATCTATGGATCAGATCTTTAATGAACCCAATAACCTCTGTTTGGTCTACAGCCTTGTATGGCTTAGCTTCGACCCACTTAGTGAAGTAGTCAGTGGCCACTAGAATGAAACAGTGATGCTTCGAAGAGGGTGGGTGTATTTTTCCCATCATATCCATGGCCCATCCTTTGAATGGCCAAGGCTTCACTACTGCATGTAAATCAGTTATAGGCACATGCCTTATTGTGCCATGCTTCTGGCATGCTTGGCAACCCTTTGCATATTCTATGCAGTCTTTAAGGATAGTTGGCCAATAGTAGGAATGCCTTCGAAGCAACCATCTCATCTTCACACTAGGTTGATGAGCACCACAAATGCCTTCATGAACCTCAGCCATGGCTGTTAATGCTTCTTTTGGGCCTAAACACTCCAGCAATAAACCATCTCCCCCTCTTTTGTAGAGAGCATTACCATATATCATGTATTGCATAGACTGCAATTTGATTTTTCTGCTGGCCTTCGAAGATGGACCAGCCAAGTACTGCATTATTGGATGCCTCCAATCCTGTTCTTGTAAGTCATTATGATTGACTTCCAAGATCACATTCCTTTTATTCAAAGGTTGTATTAATCTCTGATATGTTGTTTGGCTTATATCCCTTTGGGTATTATCCCTTCTCTTGAAGTTCGAAGCTTTTTGAGCCACATCATTAGCTCTACTGTTCAAGAATCTTGGAACATAGGTTACATTTGCTATTTGAAACTGAGAAATCAGATGTAATGCAACAACATAATATGGTAAGATGCTTATGCTTTGACACTTGAAAATCCCTTTTACTTGGTTAACCACCAATTGAGAGTCCCCAAATATGTTAACTGCATGTACTTGTAATCCAATAAGGATTTCTAGTCCCACTATTAAGGCTTCATATTCAGCCTGGTTATTGGAACAACTAGCTTCATCCACTCTGAAACCATGCGTGGTTTCTACCCCTTGTGGAGACTTAATCACGATACCAATCCCAATTAATCCATTGGCCTTCGATCCATCGAACCGCATTTGCCATGGTTCAACACTAGCCATACCAAGTTCCATTACCTCTTGGCTCTCTGTTTGAGATGGATGATCTGCCAGAAAATTGGCTAATACTTGCCCTTTTACTGCCCTTTGAGGGACATATTCTAAATGAAATTCCGATAAGGCTAATATCCACTTGCCAATCCTTCCCCTCAACATAGGTCTAGATAACATGTATTTAACCAAATCTGTGGTTGCAATTACCAAGACAGTTGTAGGTAAAAGATAATATCTTAATTTCATTGCAGCAAAATACAAAGCAAGACACAGCTTTTCAACAGCTGAATATTTACATTCACAAGAATTTAAAAACCTACTAAGGTAATAAACAGCTTGTTCCTTGCCTTCTTCATTGTCTTGGGCCAAAAAAGCTCCCAATGAATCTTCTGCTGCCGCTATGTATAACTTCAAGGGCTTATTTCCTTTTGGTGGCATCAGCACTGGAGGGTTGGCCAAGTAGGCTTTGATACCTTCGAAAGCAGTTTGATGCCTTCGAAAGCAGTTTGATGCTCTGCTGTCCACACAAATTCCTCTTCATCTTTCAGCCTTAACAAGGAAGAGAATACTTTAGTTTTCCCTGCAGTGTTAGAAATAAACCTTCGAAGAAAGTTAACTTGCCCAAGGAACCTTTGTAATTCTTTCTTACTTGATGGAGGCCTAGCTTCGATGATGGCTTTGGCTTTATTCTGATCAATCTGTATTCCTTTCTTGTGCACTACATAACCCAAGAAATTTCCAGATGACACACCAAAAGCACATTTGAGAGGGTTGAGTTTCAACTTGAACTTCCTCATTCTTTCGAAAGCTGCTTCTAAATGAAGCAAATGCTTCTCCATGGACTGGGATTTCACCACGATGTCATCAATATAACATTCTAGATACCCTCCAATAAGGTCATGAAAGATAGTGTTCATAGCCCTCTGATACGTAGCCCCAGCATTCTTCAGACCAAATGGCATCTTAACCCATTCGAAGGTGCCAATATTCCCAGGACATCTGAATGCTGTCTTGTGGATGTCTTCCTTTGCAATGCATATTTGATTATAACCAGAGTGGCCATCCATCATTGATAAAACTTGATGCCCTGCTGAATTGTCCACCAACAGATCCACTATAGGCATAGGGTATTCATCTTTAGGAGTTGCTAGATTTAAATTTCTGAAATCAATGCATACCCTCATTTTGCCATTTTTCTTAACTACAGGCACAATATTAGATAGCCATTCAACATACCTGGCTGTCCTAATAAAGTCTGCCTTAAGTAGTCTAAGAATTTCTTCCTTGACTTTCTGAATTACGTCTGGACTCATCCTTCTTGGTTTCTGTTTGTATGGCTTGAAATTAGGCTTCAAAGGGAGCCTATGTTCCACCAATGATCTATCCAATCCTGGTAGTTCATTATAGGACCATGCAAAACAATCTTTGTATTTCTTTAAAACAACCAATAACTGGTCTCTGTCCAGAGCATTCAAACAAGTACTTATATAAGTGGGCTGCTGCACAGAACCTTCCCCTAAATTTACTTCTTCTAAGGGGTCCTGCGTCTGAGAATTCATTGAAGCTTTCTCTTTGGTTTCTTCGACCTTTGAAGCAACCTTTTCACCTTGTTCTGCTCCTAGGTTCTTTACCTCGACATCTCTGCCTTCTTCCTCATAGACAAAATCTGTCCATAAGGCGTCTTCTTCCTGTATCTCCTGGACTTTTGTTTCAATGTCCAATGCACAATATTTCCCAAAGGTCAAACTTCTGACCTGTTGTTGCTCTTGTTTACAGCCCATTATCATGGCTTCTCTTTCTTGTTTCTGTACTTTCTGGACTATTGCTTTTACATCCAATGATGAGAATTTAATCAAAGCCAATGACTTGGCTTCTCGTTCTTCACTTCTTTGCCTACAACCAGGCATCATTGTCATCTTTCACGACAACCTCTTCATCAGCACTTTCTTGGACTAAGTGCTTCAGGTGTGTTACTTCCTCATCAGCCGTCACTTCGGCTGAGCCATCAGCTTTTCTCAATATACTGAGTGGGGTTACTCCCTCAATATACAGCTTGGCCTCTGCAAAGTCTGCACAAGCTATGAAGGGTTGAGGATCTGCATCAATCTCCTCTGTCTCTCCATTGCCCAGGGCCATCATGATCTTCTGATGCAAAGAGGAAGGCACACATTTGTTGGTGTGAATCCAATCTCTCCCAAGTAAGGCATTATATTTAGCATTGCTGTCGATCACGAAGAATGCTGTCATACAATCCCTGGTTCCCACACTTAAATTGATAGGCAGAATTCCTTGGGCCATCTGCTTATCTCCAGCAAAGCCAGCAATGGTTGTACTGGTTGGGATCAACCTGGGATTTTTCTTCCCTAATTTCTTCAAAGAAGATTTCGGTAATAAATTTACCGCCGCCCCATTGTCTACTAGGACTCGGTTTAACTGTATCCCATCAAAGAAAGCCTTAATGTACAAAGGCTTGACATGTTGAGTCATGGAATTCGAGGGGTATTCAAAAGGATATGAGAGGTTGATGCTCACCTCCTCCTCGCTTTCACACTCAGTTTCCATTGGAATAGCCATTTCAGGAGCATTCTGTACCATACTCACTTGTGATTCCTCACTAGAGACAGGAATTGGATCCATGTCTTGGTCCTCCTGATCCTCATTTTCAGCCTGGAATTCATGAGGTAGTATATGTACCATGTTGACTGATACAGGTGGAAATGAGCCAAACTGGATGGCTGGTTGTACCTTCTTCCCCTCTTGACTACCTTGCTCAGTGTCTTCAGCAGCGTCCTCCATGTTGCATTCTGGCATTTCATCGATAATTGATCCCTTCGAAGGATCCTTCTCAACTAAGCTTTCAGTCAGAAATGTTTGTTCAGCCATGAAGGCTTCGAACATTTCTTCTTCTGCCATTTCCTTCTTTTGGCTCATGCCAATCTCTTCTTCTATTTCACTATCACTTTCCATCAGAGCCTTCTCCAGCCCTGCCAAACTGGACTTCTCTCTGGCCTTTAGTTCAGAATGAACTTGGGCCAATTGTTCTCTGCTACAAACCACTTTACTTTGTAGCGTCGGTTTTGGAACATGGTCTGACTTCGAAGCTTTCTTTTCTTCTGTCTTGACATGTGAAGAACTCTCTTCACTCTCTTTCAGATCTTGCTGGTACTGGGTGTACCTGCGCTGAATCTTCCTCCTTTGTGATCTGGAAATAACCGGAACCATATTTGGTTCCTTTGTCTTTGGGTGCTTCAACAATACCCAGTTGTTGGGGGCCACCAAAGGAGGTTTGACCATTCTGCCTGTAATTCCAATATCTCTCCTGGCAGGGAATTCCCTAGGTTTGTTTTGCATTACAAACCAATCTGGGACTCCAGGCACCCAAGAGCTTACTGATTCAGATGTTGAATCACCCTTTTCCACCTTCGAAGCCATCTTTGGAACTGGTTGTGGAGGTAAGTGCTTGGTTCTGGCCTCATACTTCGAGCTTGATTCTGGCCTTCGATGGAGATGGCCATTTTCTGTTCTGTGTGAGGTTGGTCTGGGGGGCCAATCTCTGGCTTTAGTCCCATAACCTGAATTCCTCTCTAATCTTCTTTCAGAATGTTTGCTCTCCATTCTGTAGTAGTTAAGTGGCCTAGACTCATACAAGGGCCTTTTACCTTTAGCATTTGTTCTGTCACCTGCAGGCTCAACCACCACTGGTCGCTGCCTATCACTAGCCGGGTACGGCCTTTTGTTGTAAGCGTTGGTTGATCTAGGACGTCTCTGAACATCCTTATAGTATTGCTTCCCATCAATTGGAAGCCCTTTCAACCATTTGTAGCTTAGTCTACACCTTGGACACATCCTTTGCATTACAGCTGCTTCCAAATAATCGTCGTCCAGTATTTCTTCATCAGAATGTTCCTTCTGATGTGAGAGACTCTGTCCAACAACTGGTGGATTTCTGGTCTCTTTCTTGGCAGCTGTCTGGTTGGCAATATGCATTTGCACATTGACCTCTTCCAATTCCTGCAGAGATAGATTCTGAAAATTTGGAACAACCACATTAGCCGCGCTTTCTCCAACTTCTGGAAACGGGTTACTGTCAATTCCCATGGCTTTCTCTGTTTTGGTTGGGAACTTCAGACTTCCTTTCCGGATTTGCTCTTGGATCATGTCTCGGAAAACAATGCAGTTTTTAGTTGAGTGAGACCAAGAATTATGCCATTTACAGTATACTTTTCCTTTAAGTTCATCAAGAGAAGGCAGTTTTACCCCTTTTGGTAACTTAAGGAAATTGGCTGCAAGCAAATGATAAAAAATGTCATCTGCTTTTGTTAAATCGAAAGAATACTTTCTGTGAAAATCTTTCTTTTTAAACTGCTGGTCGATGGTTGTATCCTTATGAATTAATGCTTTACAGATTACAGGTTCTTTACCCACAATCTCTGCTGCATCGATCTCATAATTGGGATCTCTATAATACGTCTTATACGAAGCATTATTTCGATCTTGTTCTTCCTCTAGTAATGCTTCATATCGAGACACCTTATAGGTCAGTTCGACCAAATCTCTGAATTCAGTTGAGTCAAACTTCTTTCGAAGCCTGAACTCTAAACCGTTTTGAGCCAATCTTACAAATTCTGGCTCTGGAAGGATGACCCTACATTTATTTCGAGCCCTTTTAAATCTGGCAATAAACTGAGTGGCCTTTTCTTCAGGCCTTTGACTCAATCTTGCCAAGTCTGCCATAGAAACCTCTGGCTCTGACTGGAAAAATTGGGCATGAAATGCCTCTTCCATTTGTTGCCAATTTTGAATGGAGCCAGGTATAAGGTTGATGTACCATACAAATGCTCCACCAGTTAGAGAATTTGGAAATAATCTCAGTTTCATGTAATAATGATTAGTGAATTCACCACACTGAGCAGCGAATCTGGCAATGTGCTCTACTGTTGACTGATTTCCAGTTCCATAGAATAGAGTAAAATCCGGTATTCTGAATCCTCTTGGGTATTCATGTACCCTGTCTACCCATTCTGGGTATGGTTTTCTGTATACAGGAGTCTGGACCCCCCGAGCCATCGGTCCACACATCTCCCTAACAATATCAGCAATTTGGTCCCTAGGGACCATATTTTGTGCTTGAACCACTACGGGAGGGACAAACACAGGGTTTGGTGGACCAACTTGCGCCTGTGGTCCTCTTGGTCCATAAAGTGGTACATTTGGGACTGGTTGCCCCTGTGGTGCAGGTTGCTGTTGGGGGTATGGGTAACCCCTTTGAGCCTGTCCTGCGAAAGGACCTGTGAAAGGTGTTGGAACGGGTGTTGTGTCCCTTCCATTTACAGGAAAACCTTCCAACCCCCCGGGTATAAATTCGAACAAGGGATTATTATATCCCCTAGTGCCAGGTATGGCTTCGAACATAGGATTAGTAACCACTCTTATGCCAGTTTCTTGTACTTGGCCAGATCCACCAACTTGTGTGGCTTCATTGTTGAGTACTGAGGCATTTTGGCCTATTACAGGCCTTGAAATAGGTTCGTACCAAGACTGAGGCGATGGTCTCTCATAGTTCTGAGTACTAGTTCGACCATTAGATTGTCCATTAACTTGCATAGGCTGTTTATCTCTAGCCAATCTTTGCTGAGGGACATTTAAAACTTCCTCTGTGTGTCTTATGTTTGTTGGTTGGTGGTTATTCATTCGATCCAAAAAGGATGTTGCCCACCTTTCCATTGTGTTCATTAATTGTTGTCCCATAGCATCTACTAGGCCATCCCATGGATTTGTTGGCTGAGTAGATGGAACAGTGGATGGTCCAATTCCTTGGTTTCGTCCAATATTATGAACATATGGTTCTTGTCCAGAAGTACTGGTCTGTTCGACCATAGGTTCTGATAACATAGGAGTTTCCACAGGATGTGTTGCCACATTATCCTCTGGATTAGGTATTTCTACCTCTCCTTCTATGCCTTCTTCCAGACGTTCATTTTCTCCTTGTCGTCTTCGTCTAGCCATTTTAACGAGTCCCACTGGGCGTGCCAAAAATATATGTTGGCTTTTTGGCTTTCGAAGGGTATTTTAGTGAATGTGAGTGTGCCAGTAAGGATCAATTAGTCCTTACAGAAATTATAATTGCCAGCCAATTATCAGACGATTGTGTTGTAGTTCTTTCAGCCTCAATGAAGAGGACTTTTACTGGTGGCTTGACTTAGGAGAAATTAAGAGAAATAACAGTTTAATGTGAAGAACAATCGAAGTATTTTATTAAGATGAACACTTAAAATGGTCCAAACTCAGCCTCGAAGAGGTTTACAACAACAGTCTACTTGAATCTACTTGAAACTACTCCTATGAATCGAAGTACAGTGCGGGTATTTAAAGAACAGGTATTTAAAGTGCAGGAAATGTAAAACTGGAAAAATAAATATGAAGTAAAGACTGGTTTGTATGATCTGAGTCTGGGGGTCTTTTCTGGGGACTTCCTTGCTATTTATACTTGTCAAGGATGACCTTCGAACTGTACTTCGAACCGTCGAACTGCTCCTCCATGATCGCTGATCATGCTGCCTTAGAAATAGTTCCACTACGCCATCACTTGCAATTGAACTTCCCTCCTGTATTTGAATTTGAATATAGGTAACCGTTGAAGCCACGTCACCTTGTATCTCATTACTGATCTAGTGCTACTCAGACCACTTGAGAACCAATATTTATTGCCACGTGTATGATTGAGATTGAAGGTTAAAATCATCTTCCCATAATACCCTCATTCTGCCACGTGTCGAATTGTAACTGGCTTTTACAAAATATGTAACCAACAATTATCTGTATATTTTTTTTATTATATATATATATATTTTAAAAAAAATAATAAAAATAAGTCAAATAACTAACTTTTTAACATATTTTTCAAAATAACCTTTTAATATGATTAAAAAAGTAGTGTTTCAAATAATAGTTAACTTTTTTTTTTTTTTTTTATAGTTGATTCAATAATTATGAAAAAAAAAAATAATTATAATTTAGATATAATATTTTATCTTATTAATTATTTTAATATATTTTATTTTTATTGACTATCAAAAGTAAAAAAACCTCCCAACCTAACCCAGTTCCCAAACACCCCCAATCTAAGCTGTCCATCATCACAACAGTGTGGTGGACAATCTCTTCCCACGCTTCGCGATATAACGATTTAGACACATCCGCATACGTACGGTACACGCAAGGATTCATAGTTTGACTTTGACTTCTCTCTCTCTCTACTATATATATATATATATGCATGTGTTTACCTCGATGCTCTCTTCTAATCAGACCAAATCCAAGCTTGAAAATTCAATTTCCTTGTTTTCCTCACAAAACCCATTTCGTTTTTCTTCAGAATTCTTCAATTTCTTTGCTTAATTTCCCATCCAAACCACAGTGTAGTAACACTTCAGCAAGGCTTGTGCTCTGTAGTTTGAGATCGGATCATTCTATGGCAACCTCATCCCAGAAGCCCCAATCTGTTCACGAGTTCACCGTCAAGGTAATTGATTTTTTTTCGTGTATTCAGTAGAGATAGATTTTTTGAGAATTGGAATCAAAAGTGTTTTCGAAATTGCTGACAAGTGTTGAGAAGAGTTGAAATTCGTAGAAAGTGTTTTGGGAAAATTGAAAAGTGTCTTGTGGTTTTTCTTTTTATTGTCTTTTTCTTATGACCTAGGTTTGAGTTTTTACATGCCAAATCAGGAATTAGTAATTGGGTTTTGGGTGAAAAGTATTTTAGAAATAGACGAAAATGTTCAAAAGAGTTGAAATTTGTATATAGTGTTATGAAATTGGTGAAAATTGAAAAGTGTGTTGTGGTCTTTTCTTTTTATTTATCTTTTTCTTATGATCTAGGTTTGGTTTTTTACATGCCAAATCAGGAATTAGTAACTGGGTTTTGGGTGAAAAGTATTTTAGAAATAGTTGAAAAGAGTTGAAATTGATGAATACTGAAAAGTGTCTTGTGGTCTTTTTCTTTATTTTTCTGTTTCGTTTGCCCTAAGTTTAAAGTTTTTACATGACAAATATGGAATTAGTAACTGGGTTCAATTTCCACACCTGCAATTTGTTTGGCATAGAGAAGGGAACAAGGTGATAGGTTTTTTTTATCTCTTTACTTCTCACAGTTTGGCCTTCGATGTTGCGTTTGGATTTAATGAGTTTGAAATAAAGGATTTTGCACTAATCATTTAATAAGAGTAGTTTAAATTTAGATTTGATAGTTTAGATATGTATTTGAAGATTTATTTTGAGAGTTTTATCCAAACTATTTAAAATATTTCAAACTAAGGAAAATACTTTTTTCAGGATTTGGAGGATACATAATAATGTCGGAGATGTGAATTAATGCTAAATTTTACTATCTGCTTTAAAGATTGCAGTAGCCGCTGCTAGGTTGTTTTGTCTTTTTTGAATTCCATGTAATTTAGGTTGCTTCTACACAGGATGCTAAAGGGAACGATGTGGATCTTAGCATCTACAAAGGGAAGGTCCTGTTGATTGTGAACGTTGCATCACAATGGTATAACATAACTCCTCACTGGCTTTTGTACTTCCTTTTTTTGCGGGACTGGTGTTAAGCATTGGCTTGATAATTTCCAGTTCATTTTGACCTTGTTAAACTTTAATCTCCTTGACTGCTTCATTCTAAAATGAGGCTTTGAATTGAACACTGTTGTTTGTCTTCCATTGCAGCCGTTAGTGGCACCAATTATGGTTGTTTTACTATTACTAAAATTAGTAATGAAAAAGAATCAATTAATAGAACTTATTAGTGTCCTTAAACCAAAAGAAAGAAAGAGAAAGAAAAAACACTTTAATGTAAAAAGGAAAAAAAAAATGTTTGTTGTCTAATGTTCAGCTTTTATCTGGTGCAGTGGCTTGACCAATTCAAATTACAAGGAGTTGAGCCAGTTGTATGAGAAGTACAAAGATCAAGGTTTGATTTGACTTGTTTTGAGTTATTTAGCACATTTATTTTTATAAACATGCTAACATAGAAATTCTTAGTGCTTGATCAATTCAAATTACAGAGTTATAACTTGTATCATCACGGTATTGGGAGTATTGCCTCTTTTGAGTGATAACTTCCCGTGTCTCTCGCAAAGCATTAGAGAATATAAAAAAGTAGTCCTGATTGCCTCTACACTATGGTGGCTTGATTACGCATTTGTTTTATTGCAGGGCTCGAGATTTTGGCATTCCCATGCAATCAGTTTGGTGGCCAGGAGCCAGGGAATAATGAGCAGATAGTGGAGTTTGCTTGCACTCGATTTAAGGCTGAATTTCCCATATTTGATAAGGTAGGTATTGCAAACATCTTTTCTATATTACAGTTACTTTTCTCAAAATTTTGAAATCTTTGGTTGGAAGACATTAAAATTTTAGGCCTATTATCTGTTAAATAGATCAGTTATTCGAGACACATGACAAGCAACGGTATTCAACTCGTGTTATGTGCCCATATCTATAATTTGAAAGACTTCTAATGTCATGGACTATAAAGATATGATAGGTTTTCTTATCTATGAATTTCTACACCACTATTGACGGCAATGAAACTTGAGAAAGAATATTTGGTTGTGGTCTGATGATGTTTCACTCTTCTCTATGAAGTCATCTGGGTAGGGTTTTTGAAGATGACAAACAACTTCATTAAAAGTTTAAAATTAAGGAAATGCAGGGGAAAGATAACATGTGAGATTCATATAATGCTAATTCTTTTGTTGCTTGAGTTCCTAAATCATAGATGTCTTCAACTTGGTACCATTTGACTTAGGTGTGTCTCTACACTACTTGGAGAGGATGAGTGATAAGAGGTAGGAGAGTCCAATAGGTTCGTAAGATTGGTATTTTAGTTTGTTCATCAGCGACAAACATGAAATGACCAGAGAACCATGAAAAAAACGCTTAGCACATGTTCTTAAACTTCGATTGCTTTTTACCAATCATCCATGTTGTTGTTTAAATTAGGTTGATGTGAATGGTGAGAATGCTGCTCCAATATACAAGTTCCTAAAATCAAGCAAAGGTGGATTTTTTGGTGACGGAATTAAGTGGAATTTCTCCAAATTCCTGGCAGATCAAGATGGGAATGTCGTTAATCGTTATGCTCCCACTACTTCTCCACTCAGCATTGAGGTAAAACCTCCTCGTGCACACCATAATCCACCGATTTTAACTTAGAAATGCATCTACAATTCTACAGCTGACATAAAATTTATCGTTTGTTTTGTTTTTCTTTGCAGAAGGATATAAAGAAACTATTGAAAATCACTTAAGTGCTGAAGGGTAGTTTGTTGAGGGAAGTTGCATAATAAAGCAATTATGATGGGGTGTGTTCTAATGTATTGTATGTACTTTGCATCTCATCTGCTATTGGCTTCATGTAAAAATTTGGATTTTTTTAATTGTGATGGTTTTGCAATGTGGGTGCCAACTTTCTTGTGTATGGGATGTATTGATATAGAATTTATAATAATGAGTTTCTTATAAAGCAATATCAGATCATTACATAGTGGACTTGGTGGTTGGAGGACAATGATTGTGGTTATAAATGTTTATGTTCACTTTTCTGTGACTGGTTTTGTTTTACAAGGGATGTTCATATCCCATTGAGAAATGCTTGGTGCAAGTCTTCAAGCCAATGTTCAGATCATAATGAAAGAATTGAAGGTTCTGTGTAGCTCTTGGGGTTGTTTGGGACGAGTTTTTTCAAGTTAGATTTAATAATCAGAATGATGTAGGCCTGGTTTCTACTCTTCGACTTTTAGATAAACAATACTCTTATGAAATAATTGCTCACCAAAACTCCAATAAAGGTGTGGGCCTGGTAATTCAGGCTGGTTATGTGTGAGATTTTTCTCTTTTGTCCAACAATGGTTAGAGAGTGGAGCCACCCCCAAGAGTGAGCCAGACAAGTCTGATGATGCTTTCTACTCTAATTATCAATCTACAAATCTTTGGTGATCTTGTGCAGGGTCATGAATCACTCCGGTGTTTCATGGCCGAATTGCTAACCCTAAGGGGTCCCCAGTTTGTACTTCCTTCCTAGACAAATTGTGTAACATTAAGGTGCAAGTCTTGAGTTGACCAGAGCTAGTATGGATATTGGGACCATCCCCATAATGGTTGCTGAAGGTTGGTCAGTGACTGGTGGTACGAGGGTGGTGGATGGCAGTGTGGTAGCAGCTGGGGAGGATGGTGATAAGAAGTAATAGAGGAGGAAAGAGCGATTGAACTTGTTTTAAAATAAAAGTTATTTCATTTTCAAAAACAAATTGAAAAATTTAGAGTCTATTTCACTTTTATGAGATTTCTTTTCCATTTCTAAAACAGAACAAAAACGAAAACTAAAATTAAAAAATAAAATAAAAGTAATAATTATCAAACCATCTACAAATTTCAGTGATGTTAAAAGCATTTTTAATTTTTCACCAAATGTTTCGTTGAAACGGGACTCATAGCAAGTCTTACGGGATCTAGCCAAACACCGGACCCATTTGGGAAGTGACTTTTTGAGTATTTTTTTTTTTAATTTTTTAACTAAAATATGACGAAAAAAATCAGATGTGTTTGGGAACCTTTGGTTTTAATATAATAAAAAAATGTACAAAAAGTAGATTGAATTAAAACCAATCTTTATTTTTTTTGACCTTTTATTGATTTTTTTACTAATATAACCTCTTACCAAACGGATTCTTAATAAATAAAAAAAAAAGATAGATTACATTTTGTCCCTTTTATGTTTTGTCATTTTCTCACTTTGACTCTTAAAATTTATTTTTTCTCACTTTGACCCTTCAAATTTTAAGTTTTTTTAATTTACTTCTAAAGCTAACTTTTATCCAAAATTAAACAGAAAATGATACATTGATAATCATGTGACAAAAAAAATATTTTATTATATATAATTTACATTTTTGACACAAACCAAAATTCTAATAATAATATATTTTATGTTATGTGGTAGTTAATAACTTTTTTGCCTAATTTTAAACAGAAAATAATTTTAAAAATAAATCAAAAAAATTTAAAATATAAAAAGTCAAAATGAAAAAAATAAAATTTAAAAACTAAAGTAAACAAATGACAAAATATAAAATACGCAAAAGTGTAATTTACCTAATAAAAAAAATGGCTCCTGTGAAGTAGAAAGAAGCCTATTTTGAGAATTGATTTTTTTTTTTTTTTTTAGTTTAGGCCTATTTTGACAATTTAATCATATTATTTCTCTATTTTTCACATATATTTAAAAAAAAAAATCAACTTACTCTTCAAAATAAATCATATTAAACTTTTATAAAAAAAAATATGAAAAATGTTTGAGGGCCACAATTTTTGTGACTCAAATGGCTTAAAATTGTCAAAACGACGTCGTTTTGGCAATTTTGATGTTGTTTTGTACTCAAAATGACTTCGTTTAGGCAATTTCGAGCCATTTGAGTCACAAAAATTGTGGCCCTCTACCATTGTTGAAAAAATATATATATAAAAAATAAATGACGTGGCCTAAATAAGTTATTAAGTTGATTGTTTTCGTTGTTGCGCAAATATCGGAGGCTTTTCCCAAATTAGCAACTTAATTCCCAAACTAGGTCTACTTTGAACGAAATTTTCAAACTAGGCTAAAGCGCTATTGCAAACCACGTTTTTACTGTTTCTAGGACCTTCCTGCGGAAAATTTGTGAAATAATAAAAGCGTGGTTACAAACCACGCTTTTAAGTAAATTTTTTTTTTTCTTTCAGAAAACATAATTGCAAATCACGCTTTTACTGTTGAAATACAAAAACGTGTTTTCAAAACACGTTTTCCATACAAACCAAACCAACCCACACTCTGACACACACACACCCACGACACAACACTCACGCACATCACACAATATAATTGAAACAATATAATTTTTTTATATAATAATAATTAAATATATATAATAATAATTTATAATAGCAAATATTAATCAACTATATAATTTTTATAATTTTTGTAAATATAAATCATTTTTATATAATTTTTATCTTTCGAGTGGTTAGAAATATTTTTTTACAAATTAAATTGAAATAACCATACGTATGTATATAACTTGTCCAAAAATTAAAATGATAATTATTTTTTACCCTTAAATGATAATTATTTTTTATTTTTTAACCAAATTAATTATTAATTTTTTTTAAAAAAATTCTAAAAATCAAACCATACATAACCTAAAAATCTTTTGATAAATGACTTACATACGTATGGTTTAAGGGTAAAGATTTTAATAAATGACTTAAATGATAAATCAAACCATCCATAACCTAAAAATTTTTACCCTTAAACCATACGAATGTAAGGGTAAAAATTTGCTATTATAAATTATAAATTATTTTTGATTATAAAAATTACATACTATGGTTGATATGACTTGATTATAAAAATTATTTATCAAAAGATTTTTATAAATTATTTAAATCTTTATAAATTATTTATAAAGATTATAATCAATTTTTATAAATTATTTATAAATAATTTTTGCAATTTTTATAATCAATTTTTACATACGTATGGTAAAATTTTTTATAAATTATTTAAATCATACGTATGTAAGGGTAAAAATTTTTAGATTATAGATGGTTTGATTTATCATTTAAGGCATTTATCAAAATTTTTACCCTTAAACCATACGTATGTAAATGTGAAGATGGGTTTACTATAAATGTAAATGTAAAGATACGTATTAAATTATTTACATACGTATTAATTATAAATTTTTATAAATTATTTTTGAATAATACATACGTATTATAAAATGTGAAGATGGGTTTACTGTAAAAAATTTTAAATAAAAAATGTAAAGATTTAAATAATACATACGTATTATAAATTATTATAAATTTTTTTATAATACATACGTATTATAAATTATTTTTGATAATTTATAAATTATTTTTTATTATAAAAATTGCAAAAATTATTTTTGATCATAAAATTTTTTACCTTTACATACGTATTATAAATTAAACCATCTATAATCTAAAAATGATTTATATTTACAAAAATTATAAAAATTATATAATTAATTATTATTTATTATTATATATAAAAATTATATTGTTTCAATTATGTTGTGTGATGTGCGTGAGTGTCGTGTTGTGAGTGTGTGTGTCAGAGTGTGGGTTGGTTTGGTTTGTATGGAAAAACGTGTTTTGCCATTTCAGGCATGATTTGTAATTATGTTTTCTGAAGTAGTATACTAAGGCCTCGTTTGGAAACATGTTATTTTAATAATTTTTTGATTTTTTGATTAAAATATGAGGTAAAAAAAATTGGTATGTTTGAGATAATTTTTTGGCTTTTTATGAAAAGATATGTAAAAAATAGAGAGAAAAGAGAATCTTTGACTTTTTGGAATAAGTTGTTGGCTTTTTGATTTTTTTAGTAACTTTTTGACTTTTAGGCTAAAATAGCCACTTGCCAAACGAGACCTAAGTGTGGTTTGTAATTACGCTTTCTTAATTAAAAATATAATTTGTAATCACGCTTTTACTATTTTATGAATTTTTGCGGGAGGGTGTTAGAAACAGTGAAAGCGTAGTTTGTAATAACGCTTTAGCCTAATTTGAAAATTCTAAGGGTAATTTGGGAATTAAGTTACTAATTTGGCTTTGCGAAAAGCCTCCAAATATCGCTTTCTTGTCCTTCTTCTGTTGAGAAGCCGAGCAGAGAGATCAACTCAAAAAACCCTCCCTCGAAAAATCAGAGCTTTACACCCAAATGGAAATCGAATCGATCAAGGAACCACAATCAGTCTACGACTTCACTGTCAAGGTCTGTTTCTTTATGTATGTATTTTTTTATTCAACTCTTCAAAAAATTCTTCTTCTTTTTTTTTGGATTGGAAAATGACCATGAAACCTAACAAATCTAGATGATAATTGGTGGCTTTACTTACTCAAATTTGTTAGTTTTTGACTGGTTTAAATGAACATTAGGCAACCCATTTTGAAAGTTCTTGCTTGGATCTTCCATTTTCAGCATTTGCACACACACACACACACACACTAGTCACTGTTTGAGCTCAGAATCTGTATTTCTATGTTTTTTGCTCCATTTATCACGTCTTTGCGCACTGATTTAACCCACATATTCTTGTCTACAAGTTCTTTCCCCTACTGCAATTTGATCTATAAGCAGCTTAGTTAATGCCCAGAAGGTTCCTTTTTGATCTATTTGGAGCTTACAGTTTGTTTGGATGGGGTGATTTGGTGAGAAATGATAAAGAATTGAAACCCCTTTCTCATAATTGGTTTATAAATTAGGTAAAAAAATGGTGAGAAAGATATTGCCTGTTTTAAACTGATTGTTTAAAAAAAATCAGATTGCCCATTAAAATACAAAGGAAGAAGAGGAAATGTCATTAATATCCTTCCGTCACATGCTTTACGTTTTTACTTAACCATCTAAACATGGTAGTGAATAGGGATGTAAGGAAAATTGAAAAAACTGACCAAACCGATTGAACCAGATCAAACCGGTTATATTTGGTCTGTTTTTGAACAAGAATCAATCTGTGTGGTTTTTAAATTTAAATTTTTTTAGTTTTCGGTTCGGTATCGATTTAAGTATCTTGTACACCGATCTAAACCGAAACCGACTGTTTCAACATATATTGTATTTATAGTAAGTATATATAAATATATAATACCTAATAATATAATGATATTAATAAGTATAATAAATTATTAACCTTAATTAATTAACTTTATCATCTTTATAACTTAAGTTTGTAAACTCTTATTATATATTATCTTAATTCTAACTCATTATTCTTGAAATCTTAGTATTTTTAAACTTTTTTTTTATTTTTATTTTTGTTAATTTAGGAATTGAAAAGTATGTATTAAATGGATGGATTGGATATGTTTGAAATGGTAAATAAATAACTAATTTAATGTTTTTATATAGACTAATGATTTTATTTAAAAGTGGTTCAAATTTGAAAAATCCTAAACCGATTAAACTGCACCCTATGTTACACGGACTCGGGTGCGGGTACGTATCTAGGGGTCGGGTACTTCAAAATTAAAAATTGAGGATACGTGGATATGGATCCAAACGAGGATACGGGTACGGGGATATGTTAAATATTTAATTTTTAAAATATATTTATTATTTTTATCTTATGTATTACTTTTATTGATAATTTTTTTGATTTATCTATATAATTTTTTTTTTACTTTTAATTGACATATATATTATAAATAACAAAAATATAATAAATAAAGAATAAATATTTTTTTTATAAATATTTTTATTTTAATACATATTAATTATTTAATTTATTTTTTAAATAATGTGTTTTTATTAATTTATTTTATTTTATTTTATATTATATATGTATTTTTTTTTTTATTAATATGTATAAATATATAAAATACAAAATATGTGTTATAATATAAGTATTATATGTTATATATTATATATATTATAAGTATTATATCTTACATGTTCAAAGACAGAGGCGAAGAGGCGAAAAGGCGAGAGAGAGAGAGAGCGAAGGCGAAAAGGCGAGAGACGCGATCTGGTCGAAGAGGCGATCGAGTGAGAGACGCGCTGGATGGAGGTCATCGACTGGTTCGAAGGTCATTGAAGTCGACTGGTGCGACTGGTTCAAAGGTCATCGAAGTCGATTTTGTTTCTAAGTCATCGAAGTCGACTGGTTTGAAGTCGCCGATCAGGATCCTCTCGCCGACCAGGTTTCTTTCTCTTCTCCTTTACTCTTCGTCTTCTCTTCCATGCCGTATCCACTTCTTCCATGCCGTATCCCGTACCAGTACCCGTGTCGTGTCGTGTCGTATCGACACGGGTACTTCGCCAAAACTGACGAGTCCGTGTAACGTAGACCGCACCAAACCGAACCGTTTCAATCGGTTCAGTTCGGTGCGGTTTGATGGGAGAAACTGTCTGTATCGGTATTCAAAATAATAAAACTGACATTATCGGTTCGGTGTAATTTTTTACCTAAATATCCATCGTGCCAAACCGATTACATCCATAGTAATGAGAAAACATAATCATTTCTTTTTCTCACCCAGGTGAGAAACCTAGCGAGGCATGTTGACATCTAATGAGGTATATATAGGAGAAAAAGTTACAAGTGAGGACATGTTAGGTGATGATTTTCAACCCATGATTCCCAATTAAAAAGAGAAAAAAAAGAAGAAAAAAGATTACATTGATGATTTTCAATTCAGTGACAGTGACTTGTGTTCTTAAACAGAGGAAGCCCTCAGAGAAAATCCTGATGATCTTTGGAATTTAATTTGTTAAAAATGGTTATGCAGTTTTACGCCTTTCAATTATTTATTTTTTTTGTTTCTTTTCCAGCTCATTTTGTTCCCACTTTTTTTTTTTTATTGGCTTATTTCTTCTTCTGCCTCCGAACCCCCTTTTAGGAATCATTTGAGTTTAATGTTCTATTCATTATTTTCCTCCTTAATCTGTAGTTTTCCATTTTTTTTTCTTCAATAGTAAGACTTGATCCTCAATCCCTCACTGGATTTATGTATTTGTTTTATTAAAAGTACTACATCTTTATTCACATTGAATCGCAGAAGTTGCTAGATATTCCAGCTAGACATTTTCTACCATTTTTATTTAAATTTTGAATCCAAGACTTCTTTTTTCTTTCTTTTTTTTTTTTTTTTTTTTTTTTTTACGTGTTTACTTCTGTGTGCAGGATGCTAAGGGAAATGATGTAGATCTGAGCATTTACAAAGGCAAAGTCTTACTGATTGTTAATGTTGCTTCTAAATGGTACACCCATTTGCTTTTTTAATACTACTCAGATCAAATAAAATAGGAAATTTCTTAGCTTAGGACTCAATTTCCCCCTTTGACATTTTACCTATTTAATTCATCCTCAATTTATCTTTTCCCATAAACTTTTCTATTATTGTTTGTTGTTTGGTCGATTGTGCAGTGGAATGACCAGTTCAAACTACATGGAACTGAATCAGTTATACGAGAAGTACAAAGATCAAGGTTTATCCCCCCCCCCCCCCCCCCCCCCCCCCCCCCTTCTTTTTTTGTTTTTTGTGTGTAAAATAGTAAGTGAAGAGTTGATCTTTTATTTGTTAAAGCAGGACTGGAGATATTAGCATTTCCAGGTAATCAGTTTGGCGAGGAAGAACCAGGAAGCAATGATCAGATCTTAGAGTTCGTCTGCACTCGTTTCAAGTCAGAATATCCCATTTTTGATAAGGTAAATCCAAACAAATCTTTATTTTACAGCACACTCCTAATTGTAGTTTTAGATAATTTCAAGGCTTAAAAAAGGTTTCTCTTGCTTGTCATTTATTTATTTATTTTTTTCACTTTGTCATCTCTCTCTCTGAAGCCATTAAAGGATAACCATAATACTTCAAGCTATGACAATCAATATATATAAATTCATGATTTTTGCATATTTTTCTTGAGCCATCTTTTTTTGTCTGAAATCTTTAATCAAGTCTGTAGCTCTACTTTCATCATTTTAACTTGTTATTTTCATGTTAGATTGAAGTGAATGGAGAAAATGCAGCTCCGCTATACAAGTTCTTAAAGTTAGGAAAATGGGGAATCATCGGAGATGATATTCAGTGGAACTTTGCTAAGTTTCTTGTTGACAAGAATGGGCAGGCTGTCGATCGCTATTACCCCACAACTTCGCCTCTTACCATCGAGGTAAAACCCAACTTTTAACTGTTAACCTGATTCCGGAACTTCCATTCAGGTTTTGGAATACTCAGATGATGTGGTTCTTTTGGTTTTGTGATATTGTTGCAGAGAGATGTGAAGCAGCTATTGGGGATTTTGTAGTGCTAAGCTATTGAGGCTTTGTAAAGTTGTACTAATAGGCTTGATGTGTGGTTCTGTGCTGTTGGGAAACATGAAACTTGTACTGGATAATGCTTCACTCAACAATGATACATTCAATTTGTGTGGACACAGATTTGATTCTCTCTCTCTCTCTCTCCCAGAACCAAGGTGGCCAGAAGTTATCTCTGACTTGAGGCCCTAGAGGCCTATTTGATTGATGTCTGTCAGGCTTGGAATTTTTACTATGAGTTCTGTTGTCATGTTTGCTGGTTTGTGCCATAAGGAATATGATAATATTAAGTTATTGGTTGTTTTAATATAGCAATAAACTAGTTTTGATGGTTTAATGCAATGTCTATAACTTCTGTTCTCCAAAATATCTTCCCCTGAACTACCTTTTGGATTCACAGTGTGGTCTGCCAACAAAAAAAAAATTTGTATTGCATAAGGCTCCAAATTTTCAGAAACTCGATAAATAAGATTTCATTTTAATATTTTGCTTGTGTGCTACAAAAATCTTAGGATCTTACTTCTCAATTTGCTCGCCGTGTGAATAAGTTACGCTTAAACATGTGTATTTTAAAACACACGTTAATCTCTTGTGTTTGGCTCAATAAGTTTATATGTATTATAAGCAAATCAATTATTCAAATTTGTCTAGATTAAAGTTATTTAAAATGAACTTGAAAAAGTCAACTTAAACATTATTTGAAGCTTGATAACTTTCAGAGTAAACTTAAACAATTTTTCAAGCAAAACTCGAGCAAACAACTATTTGAAACAAGCTTGCTATTCGATTTGACTTGTCTATTTAAACAACCCAACACACCCAACACCCCCCCCCCCCCCCCCCCCCCCCCCCCCAACAAAAAAGAAAAAAAAAAAGAAAAAAAAAGAAGAATGAAAAATGCTTCCAAACAAACAAGTCTTATTGTAGTAATCAAGCAAGACCACCACCACAATGAAAACTTGTAGAACTTATTTATCAGACCAGAAGATCTCCATCCCACCCCAGTCCTTCTTAGGGACACCCAATGCTCTCCAAACTGCTTCAGATGCATCCACAATATTATTGTTGCATGGTGGTTGATAAGCATGGTCAGAATCACATCCCATCGTTGAGTCACACTCATCAACCACCATAGCCTTCACACTCCTCCCATTTGCATGGATTGTGATGTTTTTGT